>JASDDO010000001.1:361172479-362428158 GCA_030015575.1 Agapanthus africanus | reverse complement strand
ATGTGTGCACTTATTGCATTTCTTGCTAGAATTTCCACACAATTCCTCACCCTTTCCTCACTTGGCCGAGCCCCCCCCCCCTCTCTTCTGCCTTTGATCTTTCTTTCTCCATTTGCAACAATTTCCAAGCTCATAAATCCCCAAAATCCCAAAATATATCACAAAAATACCCCCAAGTCTTGAATGAGCATCTTGGAGCTAGGAAAACTTGGATCTTGGGAGCTAGCTTTGATAGGTATATTCTCTACACTGATATTTAGGAGTTTTTATGTTGTGTAGCTCGTTGGTTGTAGCGTAGAACACTTTAGATATCAATTTGTGAAATATCGTATTTTTATTGTCTTTTTCAACCTCTGAGAACTGCTGTGACCTGGAAATTTTAGTGCATGACCAAACAAAATTGTAATGATGTACTAGTAACCCTGGAGCACCACCTGAGACACAAGACCCACCCCACCGGCACAGGCCGGCGACCCCTTGGCAAATTCCGGCGACGCCGGCTATGGGGGGAGGTGATGGGGTTTGGTTTTTGTGGGTAGTTGTCTGCTGTTGGTTTGGGGTGTTTGGTACTGTTTACTTTTTTAGTATTTACAGTATGCAAAAACTGGAATCGTTTTCCTATAATCTAGTGTTTTGTGTTCGCACGATACGTTATATGACACGGATCGTGCACTTGGTGTAATTTTTGCTCTTAGGTTGTTTTCGTCGTGTCGCTACGCACGTTAGCCACAATACGAACACTTGAGAGTATGTTTTGTGTTGTTGTGTCGGTTAAATGTAGTGTGTGCGTGTTTTGGGTTTATTATTAATATATACTTGCTTTATTGTTTTGATGTGGTAGGTTCGCAGGCGGGAATTTCGGACACTGCTACCAGGGGAAAACGAGTGGTTGGCTTCATTTAGCGAGGAGCGTTGGTGAGTAGATTTGACATCTACAAGGGAATCGCCCGCATGGCGTTATGCGTCTGGGCTAGCGACGTTATTTCTGTCGCATATTCTATGTCATATTTAGAATTGCGCATTCACCCTACTGCTTAGCTATTGTTGTGCTTGGACTAGTACCCTTAGGACACTGCACATATTATTGACGACTCATGTTGCACGAGCACTAATTGTATGCTACACACACCGTCAATAATTGCCTTGTCACGCACAACCCACTGATAGATATGATATTGCTTGGTTAAGGGCATTGAGACATTGATTCATATTTCTTATCGCATATGACATTTAGCATACCTGTATATCCGCATGCTTACACATATACCTTCACATACTTACATGCTAGATACATGTATACCTATAGAGTATTGTACCATTAGTGATAGGTACATACATACCTTATGACATAGCTACAGGTATACCTTGCTCACATATTTCACTTATACCCAGGAGGTATACTACATCATTACTTATAGGTAGATACATATATCTTGCTATACCTTTATGTTTACGCATACATCTGGTTATAGCTGCATGTTTACCTTTACTTGATGTTATTTAGAATTGGAGAAATTAGGAATCGCGTGATATTTATATTAACTTGTTGCAGTTAATTAACGGCTTTTCCTTTATATGCTTACATTTCAGCTTTATGTTGCATATATTATATTCATGGATTTTCGCATCGTGATATAGATTTTTTCATGATGTTTTCTGGATTGGGGACCGTGGGAGTTCATGAAATTATGCATTATTTGAAAAACCCGGTTTCCTTTGATATGATATTTCAGCATCCACCATGAGATTTATCGGTTCTGATTATATACTCCATACGAGGGTCGGGTGCTGTATGAGAGTACATGGTGGGGCCCGGTACGGTTTCCCTCAGCAAGAATGATTGATGGTCCATGTCGATTGAGCCTGGAAGGTGGGCAAGTACCTACCGGTGATATTACCTATGACTCGGCGGTTATCATGGGGATACCGACTGGAGTCATATACGTATGGATACGTCGAAAGGAGAGGGTCAGAGCTAGGCACTCGTGTTTTCGGATAGCATGTGATACGTACCCATCAGGGTGCCAGTCTTGGTGACATCACTTGATAGACCTGTATTTCTGTGTCGATACTTGACACATGGGTTTCATGATATTCCTTTTACTCCTTTGTATATATAATAGTGGAATGGGACGTTGTTATATATGCCTTTACACCAATATTAGTGGAATGAGACGCTAATATATATATATTGATATCAATTTATATATATATCATAATTTTTATTCATGAAAAAACACAGGATTCGAGATATATTTGATATTGTACATACGGGATATGTGAGATATACTTGATGTGTACATTCGGGATATACGAGATATACTTGATGTGTACATTCGGGATATACGAGATATACTTGATATTCTACATTCGGGATATATGAGATTTACTTGATGTTGTACATTAAGGATATGTGAGACTTGATATGATAGCCAATTTGGGGGCTGATTTGAAGAAATTGGGATTTGGATTTTCTTGATGGATTTTGATCCTACCACGATGTCAGGATTCCGTGGAAATGACATGTTTCATTCCTTACTCTACATTTACTGTTTATGCACTGCTTCATGCATTAGTGTACCTGTTAGAGTACCTTCCATGACTGTTGCATTTACATGCCTTTATTCATATCATTTCTTCATGTATTAGTAGTACCGATATAATACCTTACATGATTGCTGCATACAGACTGTCATACTATTATTGCTTCATGTATTAGTTGTACCTGTTAGCGTACCTTTCATGACTATTTCATTCATATGACATGTTACTGCTTTTAACCTGCTTATGTTAGATTCGCGTTGTACGTGCATACCCGCGATTACCTGCATATGTTATTTACTATTCACGAGTTGGCAAATCACCCCCGTTGTGCCACAGTGTTTTGCAGGTGTTCCTTAGGATAGTCAGAGGCAGGACTATTTTCATCCATCGTATCATCTTTGCTGCGGATACTGCTTCGCCTGACAGTATGCAGTTTTGCTTAAGTACGCTTTGCGGTTATCCAATGTTGCTTGTGGTGTATTCATTGTATCATGTACTCTCCATCTACCATTATCTTGTATGACTTAGAGACTTGATGTGAGGACGATATTGTATATTATTTTGTGACTTGAAGGTTTTTATGCAGTTTTATTTATATCGTCTATTTCTTCGCTACGGCGTCGTATATCTGTTGTGGTGTTTGTTTTCCGTCTTTTTGGCATGGATTTGCTCCCGTTGGGGATGCTTTACTTTATATTTATGTTGTACCCATTTTGGTGGCTTGTTTTACAAAGGGGGTGCTGCCAAAATTTTAAGGAATAAAAGTGAGACTTTAAAGAATTTGGGTTATGATTTCAAAGGTTTTGAAAATACTATTATCACTTTCTTGCTACTTTTGATTGTTTAGATTGCTGGGTTTTGGCTTTCTTTTACTACGTTACGCCTGTAGATGCTGCGTAGTATTAGGGCCGTCACGTGCCAATTTCGGGTCATGACAGAAACTTCGGTCAAGGGTCTTGCCATATGTGGAGATTTTTCTTGGACGTAGCCGTACAGTGAGGTGATCACTTAGGAGGCTGCGAGCGAGATTTGGGAGTTTTGTACTCTTCTCTTTGGTGCTACGCTTAGTGAGAATTTAAAATTCGGGGACGAATTTTTATAAGGGGGAATATTTTAACGCCTTAGATTTCGGTTAGTGTTAGTTTAGACGTTAATGCGGGTTTACTGTAAAAAAAGTTTACCAATTCGGGTTCCTCGCATTTTATAACATTTAATTAATAATTTATTATTATTTGTTATGGCATGCACGCACGTGTGCACGTTAATGTGAAGGTTTGTTTATGCTAATCTAGGTTAGTGGCCATGACACTTAACCTAATCTAATCCTTTGCTTTATCCTAATCTTTGCTTTAATCGAATCTTTAACCCTAAACTCCTAGATCTTTTGTAAGAGAAGAGAGATATTTTTTTTGGAAGTGATGAGATGGCAAGGTGTGGTGTGAATGCATTAAATGGTGATTTAATGCAAAGGTTACACTCACCTTCCTCTCACCCTACACTCACCTCTCTCTCTCTCTCTCTCTCTCTTTATCATTTACTCTCTATCTCTCATTTTCTTCATCTCTTTCTTTTCTAATCTGAACACTTGCATTCCCTTCACAAATCCATCACAAATCCTTCATAAAATTCACAAAAATCACATCTTTGGCTTGGTATTGCCTCTTGGAAGCCTTGGAGCTTGCAAAGCTAGGATCTTTGAGTTTTTTAGGTTAGGTAATAATCTCTATCTGTTCTTTATGTAGTTATTGTGTTGCGTAGCTTGTTAGTTTTTGTTTTGATCGTTTAAAGTTATGTTTTTGTGCAAATATCATATTTTTAGTGTCATTTGTGACATCTGAGATCTGCTGTGTGTTAGTGTATATGCCCTAGAGGCCATTACTGTATCATACTAGTTTGTATATTACTTGATGGAAGCTTGGGATATTCACAGTTGTATAGACAATCTTGCTCAAAATAGTAGTATGCTACTTGGTTTGTTTCTACTTTAATGTGTGCATGTGTTTCTTTTAGCATATCGCCTATACACATTAGTGGAGCCCTTAGGATCTTTGCTTGATTACCAGCGTTGTGATGGCAGTCACACTAGTGGGGGCTGGGTAATCTACAAGCACATCCTTATACAGGTCCCTAGTCGTAGAATTATCGAGATGGGGCATCGATACTCCGGAATAGACTAGTGTATACGCTTCTCATCCCAGGAGGGGAGATGGTCTGTCCCACAGCCGTCAGTACGTCGTACTTGAGTAGTATGCAGGTGCTCGTTAGGTTACAAGTACACTAGATAGGACTCGTAGGGAACTGTTGGTTGGTACTATACCTATCGTCAGTTATCAGTTCCCAGGTGACATGAGTACAGCTTAGTCCGCTGACTTGACACTGTCACTTCGCCTCGAGTGTGTTCCCATTGTTCTTAGATTGCTACCCTACCACGGCTCAAATGAGTCGTGCAAACAGGTAGCAGTTGGGTGCAGTCCCGAAGCACTTGGAGGCAGTGACTGTTAAACAGGATTCGTCTCTCCCGGTATTGGGAGTTGATATCGCGCTGTATCTAGGAGAGCCATTACACCTAGTCGTCCCTGGCCAAGACAAGCGAGATATACTTGTAGCGTTTCCAGTGTTATCTCAGGGTGTTCTGGACTACACTCCGACACGACTTGTACCGCTATTTGGCGACTGACGTTTACCGCCCCCTAGGCCCGCCATGCGATAATCTCAGACGAACAGACCGGACTGTACGGGAGATTGTCACATTCAGGCTCAGTAGGAGTTCGGATGGGTTCACCTCATCAGTCTTCTTATCGGTATCTACCTGGGGACTGTTACGTACAGCTAGTACCGCTTGCGGCCTGTGGTTAAACCCACTGCCAGCGTAGTGTCGAGTCTTTAGAGTCCCACACAGAGAGCTATTCGCCTTTGGGCAAAACAGAGTAGAGGTCGCATGGTTTTGCGACAGGGTTCGTTCGCTTCCGCGCACTTGTGCACGTTTAGTGTCCGGGCAGTTATTACTAGCGGGCTTTGGTTTAAGAAAGATCCTAGTATATGTTTTGGGATTGGTTTTATCTCATTTTATTCGTGTTCCTCGGAACACGGGTGCGGGTGTGTATGCACAGTTGGCAGAGGCAGAGGCAGAGGCAGAGGATTCTCGTTAGGGTTGTTGACCGTTGACTTTTTCTAAACCCTAATGAGAATAAGAAATCTGATTAATAATATTAATTAAGTATTATTGTGCCATGGTTGAGTTGAACATTTGACTTTTGTTGACTTGTTGACTTTGTTGACCGGTTGACCATTGTGGACTTGTTGACCATCATCATTTCATTTCTATGACTTTTGTTTACTTGTTGTTCTTTACAAAATGCATTAAATGCATGAAATGATAATGGTCATTGAAACTAACCATCATAAATCTTAATTATTATTATTATCATGATTATTCTTTCTTTTGTGAGCATGGTTGTAAAAAGTCAAGCTCATTCTATCATTCTCATTCTCTCTCATCCAAAGCTCACCCTCTTCCTCTCTCTCAAGGCTTTCATGTCTCATGTGTTGAGAAGCATGAGCCATTGAGATAAAACCCTCAAAAACTCTTCTCTACTCACTCTAGAGTTCTAGGTGTAGCAAGCCAAGCACTTTAGTTTCCTCTCGGTTGAGGTAGGAGCTCAAGGTAGAAGCTTTCGGGTGGATCCTTCTTCGACAACAAGGAGACTACGAGGTGGAGCCGATCCAACCATTCCAAGGAGCAAGAAGAGAAGGAGTTCAAGACCTAGGTATAACCCTCTAACATAGTAGTTAAACTTCTAGTTAGTTTGCTAGGTTTTTGTTTAGCGAAGATCCTCATTTCTAGTCCATGTAGCTTTGAGTTTAAAAATCGTTTTTTACCGTTTCCGCCTCCCCGTAAGAACCGGGGTGGGAAACGTGGACTTACATTGGTATCAGAGCCTAGCTAAACAACAACTAGCATGTTAGCAAAGTATTTAGAATTTCGATCGGAGAAAAAATCGCAAAACACGTCCAAGAACTGAACTTTCTACCGATTTTAAAACTGTTCAAAAATTAATTCAACACATCTTAAAAATTGGCTCAGGGTTTTGTAGGAACACACAGTAAAAACAAGCCACCGACTCGGTCAACGCGCCGCGGAACCGCGGTGAGAACATGCTTCTTGCCGCGGATCCGCGGCCGAGTTGACACGGCCGTGACTCGTCTTTGCTGCAGTTTCATTAGTGTTCTGTTTTGGGATTTTTAGAATATTTTGTTTCTGCCCAGATTTTCCAGAGAACAAAGTTGTGTTTGGGGTAGTTACAAATCCGTATTTTTTATCGAAGTTCTGTAGACTTTAGCTAATGGGTTATATCTGTGATGTGATATATGCACTGAACGTCAACTTATCGCTATACGTCGATTAGTGGGGGTTGTGCATATCTGTGATCTGTAATATTGATAGATTGTGTATATGAACTAGTTGGATTGTCGCGGATGAATAGCCAGGGGTTGTGAGATGATAGTTTTCTTTATCTTTTATTTGATGTAATATGTAAATTGATGTAATATTATTTGTATGGCCGCACATCCGTAATGAGGTTGTAGCCGCCATTGTATATTATTTCTTTTACTGTTTTTGCTCCTAAGATAGACCCAAGGTGGGGTGCACAAACTACCGGGTACCTCGAAGTGCCGAGTGGCCTACTCACGTTGTTGAGGGAGGTTGCTTCACTTCGGGTATTTGGCGGGTAGTTTGCCGCACCCGTATGGTTCTAGGGTGGGGTCTTGGCTATTCATCGCGACCGTGTAATCCGCTTTTCGTTGCAGGCTCGAACGAAACGCGGATTCCTAGTATATCCAATGTGTTCATCTGTGATCTGGAATGGCTATCATTGCATCTGACGAATGTGTATATTTATATATGATATCTAGTAAGCGTTGCTTATGTTTTGCATCCGCGCTAGTCCAGCCCCCGCTCTGTCGTTAGTTAAGTAACCTAACGGGTAATGATGGGGCCCCGTTGCTAATGCGGATGGCATAAGCGTACGTCATATTTTTGTTGTTTTCTGCAATGGTAGGATTAAATGATGGGACGCATTAAATTAATGCAAGAAAATAAACCAAAGTTAAAGTCGTTGGAACAATTTCAAAAACAACTTTTAAACGCGGAGCTTAAACCACTCCTTTTAAAAGCTATCAGGTTCTTTCGATTATATCAAGTTCACTACGTTCACGGTTTCGCCAAAACCATTCGTAGCCCTCCATCATTTCAGTTAAATATTCGGTAGTATTCAAGCTATATATTTTGACCTACGCCAAGGTATAGTGATTGGTAGCTGCCGGATATTTATCTGTTGCATAGATAAATGCTTTGGTTTGAGACAGTCGTACTGCCATTTTGGCCTACGTCAAGGGTATGTACGGGTGGGTTCAAATTAACCTGGTAAATGATGGGTAGAACTTGACATGTGACTTATGATATTTTGGCCTACGTCAAGAACATAAGAGCATAGGGCAAAAATCCACATCGGGAGTTTCTAAAGAAACTGAAACTTGCTAGTGCTGCATACCATTTGGAGTGTGATGATTCTGGTAGGATTCCTTCAGTTTTGTCATACGATGATATTTGGATCCCGATCCAACTGTGAGTATATGCTACTCCTCGGGAAATTTCTCACTTAACGATCAATGCTATAAACCAAGTAGGTGTCTAGAAAGGTGTTAGCGGGGCTATGCCCACAGGGAAAAGAGGTTACTTAATTAAGGAACTTAGCGAAAGCGTTGGAAAACCTCCCTCGAAGTACCAACATTGGCCTGGCTGAACGGTTAAGCAAGAATTGTACGGTAAGATTGATCCCGACTAATTCTTCTTTTTTGGTTTGAGGAAGGATTTGAAAAACAGTGGGAGCCATCTTATTTAGACAAACTAAAAATCACTCTAAACTTGCAAGAGCATCATGCTAAAGTGTTTCTTCTCTCTCTCCTAATTGCAGTGACCAAACAACATGACAGGACTTAAGTTACTACTAGAAAAAAATACATTGACAGGGCCAAACTACAAAGATTGGCTCAGGAATGTCAAAATGGCAATCACTTATGACAAGTTGGGGTATCTTCTTACCACCAAAGCTCCCCTTGTCCCAGGACCTCAATCCAGCGTCGCGGATAAGGAAATCCATAAGACCTGGGAGATTGATTGCGCGAGAGCCAAGTGCATCATGCTTGCCTCTATGGACAATGAACATCAGAGGAGGCACGAGGATATGGACCTAGAATCCATATTTCTTCATACAAAAGATCTGTATATAGAGCAATCCCGTATCGCCAGATACGAAGTCTCGAAAAAGTTATTTTCGGCGAGATTGGCCGTCGGATCATCTGTAGCGGAACACGTGCTTTAAATGATTGGCTACATTGAAGAGCTCGCGGATCTCGGGACCACGTTAGAGAACGAGCTCTACACTGACTTGATTCTCCAGCCCCTTCCTTCCACTTACGCCCAGTTTATCCTGAACTTCAACATGCAAGGAAAGGAAGTCGAACTTCCGGAACACCTTAACATGTTGATGAGTGCAGAGGGCACCCAGAAGAAAGTAAGGGAAAGATCCACTTTATTTATTGGAGGAGCTTCCTCTTCTAGGTCCAAGGCGAGAGCCAAAGGAAGGAAGAAGAAGGCCCCCACCAAACCAAGGGGCGGTGTTAGTAAAGTGGAAGCCAAGGGAAAGGCAAAGGTAGCAAAGGTAGCGGGAAAGCTTGTGGGAATGAAAGAATGCTTTTATTGTCATAAGAGTGGACACTGGAAGAAAGATTGCAGGGCTTGGAAGGCCAGAAACCAGGACCCGAAACAAGTTGTGGCTTCGTCTTCAGGTGTGTATGTTATTGAAAACTGTCTATCAATAAACTCTACTTCCTGTGTATTGGATATTGGATCAGGATCTCATATCTGTAATTCTTTGCAGGAACTGAGAAAGCATAGGGTTTTAAAGGCAGGTGATATGATGCTCAGAGTTACAAACAGAGCTGGCATGGATGCTGAGTCCGTGGGGGACTATTATTTGGGATTGTCAGATGGACATGTTTTGGTTTTGCGTGATTGTTATTTTGTACCCAGTGCGACTTGTAATATCATATCTCTATCTTTAATGTCTAAAGAAGGTTATGATTTTGCACTTGTAAGCAATGTTGTAAACATTCACCTTAATCATGTTCTAATTGGGTCGGGTACATTAAGCAACGGTATATACGTATTAAACCAACCACAGATTTTCAATGTCCAGAATACACACAAAAGAAAGTCTCCAGAAATAAATCATGCTTTCTTATGGCATTGTAGAATGGGTCACATCAATAAGAGAAGGTTGACGAAGTTACATACAGAAGGATATTTTGATCCGTTCGATTATCAATCATATGAAACATGTCAATCCTGTCTCAAAGGAAAGATGACAAAGACTCCATTTACTGGACATGGAGTAAGAGCGAGCGAGCTCTTAGGACTCGTACACAGCGATGTATGCAGTCCAATGTCTACACATGCGCGAAAAGGTTATTCTTACTTCATTACTTTTACGGATGATTTTTCAAGGTACGGATATTTCTTCTTGATGAAACATAAATCTAAAGCCATTGAAAAATTCCAGGAATACAAGAATGATATAGAAAAACAAACAGGCAAAAGTATCAAGACTGTATGTCCATGATGCACACCCCACGGGTCGCGGGGAGGCGGAATACTTTAAAAAACAGTTTTCTCACCACAAAAGAAACTTGTTTTGCTTTGCATCATGAACTTTTTCCCACTTTAGTATCTTTATTAAGCCTTATCTAACAAAACTAAACTAAGAGAGTGCTAACTACTAGGTTAAGAAGTTATACCCTCGTGTCTAGTCCTTCGGGTCTTCAAGTTCCTCCTTGCTCCTTGGTTCAAGCTCCTTGTTCTTGATCTCTTTTCTTTGGCTTCTTCTAGGGTTTGGAAGAGTTCGGTTACCGGTCTCCTCTGCGTCAAAGATGGATCCACCCGAGGTGCCTACGATCAAGATCCAACCTCCATGAGATAACTTAGTGATCAAACTTGCTAAGTGAGAAGACTAAGTAGATGTAGAGTGAGTGTAATGGATTAATTGATCTCAAAACTCATTGATTTGCAACATATGCAAGTGTATGAGTTTCATGAAGAAGAGAAGAAAAACCTAGGAGAGAGAAAGCATTTGTGTGAATGAATGAATATGAGAAGTGAGAATGCCTATGTATTTTTCACAATAATTCAACCATGGAATTCTTTAATCAAATAAAAGGCAACCTTACTTGAATAGTAATTCCAAAGTGAATAAATAAATACATAGCCATGTTTTCAACCCATGCTTCATAACTCTCCTAATTCCACCTCATTAATCCTTTAATGAAAAAGAATAAAACAATAATGAGGTGTCTCCTTCTAGAAGATCAACCTTGTGAATTTACAAGATTGCCCTTTTCCGTATTTTCATACCCGTATCCGTATTCCAAAATATACGGATACACTGAGATCAGTAAATCCAATACTACAATACTAGTATCCGGCTTAAACCAAAGCCTACCAGTATTATCCGTCCAATCGTCATTCGAGTAGCCAGTATACGAATGCGATCAAAACCCTGCCATAAGACCATACGACATCTACATTGTCTCGCCTGATCACGGGAAACCCTCTGTGTGGGACTCTAAAGACTCGACAGTACGCTGGCAGTGGGTTTAACCACAAGTCCGTCAGTGGCACTAGCTGTACGTAACGGCAACCCAGGTATGTGTCGAAAAGGAGGCCGACGAGCGAACTCGTCCGTAACCCCTACTGAGCCTGTCCGTGACAATATTCGCACAGTCCGGTCTGTTCGTCTGAGAGTATCGCATGTATGGTCTAGGGAGGTGGTGAACGTCAGACCCCTAACAACTGTACAAGTCATGCCGGTGTGGTTCAAGACCATCCGAGAATCTACTGATCAGTCCACCAGTAATTCTCAATCAGCCCTGGCCAGGGACTTATGGTAATGACCAACTGATCATAGTGCGACATCGACTCCCTATACCGGGAGAGACGAATCCCTAACAGTCGCTCACTGCCTCCATGTGGCTCGGGACTGTACCCAACTAAAACCTGTTTGCACGACTCCTTTGAGCCATGGTAGGGTAGTAATCAAAGCACGGTGGGAACTCACACGAGACAAATGACGATCTCAAGTCAACAGACTATCTGCACACATGTCACCTGAGAACTGCTATCTGACGTTAGGTATAATACCATCCAGTCAGTTCTCGGCGAGTCCTGTCCGGTGTACTCACACTCGGTGAGCATCTGTATACATTCTTAGGAGCATATCACCAATGGCTGCGGGACCAATCCATCGCCCCTCGTCAGGGTCTAGATATGTATACAATAGTCTACTCTGGAGTATCGATGCCCAGTCTCGATACTCCTGCGACCCGGGACATTTAAGGATGTGCCTATTGACTATCCAGCTCCCACAAGTATGACTGCCATCACGACGCCGGTAGTCAGGCAAACATCCTATGGGCTTTATCAACATGTATATAAATACAAAGTAAAATATATCACACGTTAAGATAAAGACAAACCAAATAGCGTACTATCATATCAAGCAAGATTGTCATGTACATACATATCCCTAGCATCCTATACAATGAAGGACTCTAGGGCATATATATCCAACAATCTCCCACTTGCACTAAGGCCTATAATTGGCGCAATGAGTGCCCACTGTCTGTACTAGATCCAGTTGCTGGCGTACCGCTTGCCCAACATCTCAAATAGCCTCTCGAACTGGACTTGAGGGATGGCCTTGGTGAATGGATCTGCCATGTTGTCTTTTGTGTCCACTCTCCGCACCTCGATCTCCTGACGATCCACGATCTCCCTGATCAGGTGATACCGCCTCAAGATATGCCTGGATTTCTGATGGGACCTTGGTTCCTTCGCTAATGCTACAGACCCATTGTTATCACAATACAAAGGTATTGGATTAGCAATGGACGGAACCACCTGAAGTTCAGAGATGAACTTCTTCATCTAGACAGCTTCTTTCGCGGCATCGTTAGCAACTATATACTCAGCCTCCATAGTTGAGTCTGCGACGGTATCCTACTTGGAACTCCTCCAATATACTGCCCCTCCATTGAGGGTAAACACAAAACCCGAAACGGATTTAGAGTCATCTTTGTCACTTTGGAAGCTGGAGTCGGTAAAAGCCTCAACCTGGAGGTCCCCATTACCGTAAATCAAGAACATCTCCTTAGTCCTTCTCAGGTACTTGAGAATGTTCTTTACCGCTATCCAATGCTTCTCACCTGGGTCAGACTGATACCTGCTTACCACACTAAGTTCTTAAGCTACATCTGGTCTGGTACATAACATCGCATACATTATGGATCCTACTGCCGAAGCGTAGGGTATAATGCCCATGCGAGCCCTCTCTTCATCAGTCTTTGGAGACATCTCTTTGGAGAGGGTGATCCCGTGACAAGCGGGTAAATTACCGCGCTTGGAATCTTCCATACTAAATCTCTTTAGTATAGTGTCAATATACCCGGACTGTGAAAGTCCCAACATCCTTTTGGATCTATCACGATAGATCTTAATGCCCAGAATGTAGGATGCATCTCCCAAGTCTTTCATGGAGAATTTTTGTGACAAGAAGAGCTTTACTGATTGTAGCATAAGGACATCATTCCCTATCAGTAGTATGTCGTCGACGTACAGAACGAGGAAGACTACTGCTCCTTCTACAATCTTCCTATAAATGCATGGTTCATCTGCATTTTTGATAAAATCAAATTCTTTGACCGTCTCATCAAAGCAGATGTTCCTACTCCGCGATGCTTGCTTTAATCCATAAATAGATTTAAGCAACTTGCACACTTTTCCGCTGCTCCCACTGTCTAAGAAACCTTCTGGTTGATCCATGTAAACACTCTCTTCTAAATGTCCATTTAGAAAAGCCGTTTTTACGTCCATCTGCCAGATTTCATAGTCATGGAGGGCAGCAATGGCAAGCAGGATCCGAATGGATTTAAGCATAGCTACTGGTGAAAAGGTTTCATCATATTCCAATCCCGGTCTTTGACGAAAACCTTTAGCAACGAGTCTAGCTTTGTAGGTTTCCACTTGTCCAAATGCACCAATCTTCTTTTTGAAGATCCATTTGCATCCAACTGGTTTCACCCCAGGAGGAGCAACTTCTAAAGTCCATACTTTATTGGTGTACATGGATTCCATTTCGGATCTCATAGTATCCAACCACTTCACCGAGTCTTTACTCGTGATAGCCTGCTGAAAATTAGTAGGCTCATCATCATCGATGATGCAATCCTCTCGATCCCCATCTACAAGAAACCCACAGTATCTTTCAGGAGGATAAGAAAGCCTACTAGATCTGCGGAGTGGTGTTGGTTCGTCGGGCTCTATTGAAACCTGAGGTTCTACTAAATCATCGGCAGTAGTTTGAGGTTCTGGAATTTCTTCCAGCTCTACCGCGCTCCCACTAATTTCTTTTGCAAGAAATTCGCTTTCTAAGAAGACAATGTGGCGTGCGACAAACACTTTTGTTCTTCAGTGTGGTAGACCAGATATCCCCTTGAATGCTTGGGGTATCCTATAAACTTGCACAAAACCGATCGTGCCTCGAGCTTGTCCGAATTATGCTTCTTAACATATGCCGGACACCCCCATATCTTGATATACTTGAGACATGGTCTCTTCCCGCTCCATATTTCATATGGAGTTGTAGGCACAAACTTAGTCAGAACTCTATTCAATAGGTATGCTGCTGTAAGTGCACGGCGGCGCCCCGGCCGTCAATCCGACGGCCAAATGCGGAAGCGGTGATAAACTTTAATTTTACGAACTTAGCAAACCGGCACCACCGCGCACTAAACCCCGGATCGAGCCATTAAACTAGATCTAGCAAAGTAACAAGATAGGGAAGAGATATACCGAGTGATCCGAGTCCTCCGGTCTTCTCGTCGTCGTCCCAATCTCCTGCGGAAACTCCGGTCATCGCCACCTTGCCGGAAGGGCACCACATCGCCTGCGTCTTTTACGGGCTCCCACCTCAATACCGAGGCAACTCGGGCATGAAGCTGGCAAGTCTGTTAGTTATATGTATGCCCTAGAGGCCATTACTGTACATAGGATGTATATTGTAGTGGATGATGGGACATATATAGGGATGACTTTCTTGCTCGACATGATAGTATGCTATCTGGTTACCCTTTACCTTAACGTGTATGCTGATTGTCTCTCTGTTACATGTTGGTAAAGCCCTTAGGATCTGTACTTGACTACCTGGACTGTGATGCGGATCATACTAGTGGGGACATGGTAGTCCATAAGTACATCCTTCAAAGTCCCTAGTCGTGGGTGTATCGATATACCAGAGTAGACTAGCGTGTACCTTCTCGACCCATACAGATGGGCGATGGATGATCCCATATCCATTGGTGTTTGACATCAGAGATGATATACAGGTGCTCAGTAGAGACTGGGTACACTGGACGGACTCGCCGAGAACTCCCAGATGGTATTATACCTCACGTCAGATGGCAGTTCTCTGGTGACACTGTTACAGAGTAGTCTGTTGACCCGAGATCGTCATAGAGTCTTGTGTGGTTCCCACTGTGCTTTGATTTCCATCTTACCACGTCCAAGAGGGCATGCAAAACGGTGGTTTTTGGGTACAGTCCCGAGTCACATGGAGGCAATGAGCGATAGGAGGGGATTCGTCTCTCCCGGTATAGGGAGTTGATGTTGCGCTGTGTTCGATTGGCTATAACAGGAAATCCCTGGCCAGGGTTGCTGAGATTTACTGGTAAGTGTTACCAGTAGTTTCTCGAATTGTTATAGACCTCATATCGACACGACTTATTGAGCTATTGGGGTCTGACGTTTACCACCCCTAGGCGAGATATGCGACATATCAGACGATCAGACCGGACTGTACGGTAGTGTTACTGGTTGGATTCACTGGAGTGTGAGCGGGCTTGCTCGTCGATCTTCAGATCGCTCAATACCCGGGTGGCCGTTACGTTTACCAGACCGCTTGCGGCTTGTGGATGCTTGATATGATCATCATCTGCTGCCGGCGTATTGACGAGTCTTTAGAGTCCTACACAGAGGTTTCCTGGCTCAAGCAAAACGAAATAGGAGCGCGTATGAGATATGTGCGGGACCGAGAATGATACCAGTATGTGATACTGTATTTGATTCTCGCGATGTGACATTGATCGGTTATATGCGATATAGCCGGGTTATCGGATCAAGTGTTGATTCGATAAGTTGTTACTAATGATACTAGTCGGTTATATGCGATATGACCGGATCGTTAAATCAAGTGTTGATTTAATGATTTAATGTATAATTATATATTTGATATATTACTTTTCATTAACTAGTATCGGTTCACTTTAAAATGGATTTTCTCACTCGGGTGTGCGCATTATATACGCGATATGATTTTGTGCACATGATTGTATCATGTTTGATGATGCATGCTAAATTGGTTAAGTTTAAAGATTAAACCATGGTTGTGAATGGTTAGGGTTATGTTTTCTTTTTCATTTATTTATTTATTAGTTATTCATTTGGAAAGGAAAATTAAAAGCAAAAAGGGAAAAATGGTTGCTATTTTGTTTTATTCATGAATCTTCATGAAGCTTTGACTTAGTTAACCATTTTTTCTCATGCTTAACCCTAACCACTCCACTAACCCTAGTTCACTCTCTACAACTAACCATGGTCATGTTATGATAAGAATGAGTTTCTTTTCTAATTAAATTAATTCTTATCATAACAAGCTTCTTCTTCTTCTTTCTTTTCTTCACTTGAAAAAGCTTGATTGCATCAATGGTGGATTGATGAAATGAGTGAGAAATCCAATTCTAAAGTCTACCCACTTCCTATTTCTTCATCCTCTACCTCTTGCCAAGTAGTAGAGTGTGTTTCCTTCACAAGTTTTCAAAGCTAGGTGAAGGTGGAGCTTGATCTATCGATGCCTCGACGTAGATCATCTTCGGCATGGACATCGACGACCTAGCTCGCCATTTCTCCGACGAAGCCGACACTAGAGCCCGGATTCTTTTTGGACAGCGGAGACGACTTCGTTGCGGAGCTATGGAGGTGGAGCACCGGATCTACAAAGGTTGTATTTCCGTATCTCATAGTTAAGTGTTAACTAGTTAGCTTTTTCGCCTAGTTTTCTAGCAAACGATCCGTAGTCGGGTCTCTAGGCACCGTTAAATTTTTAATTTGCCATGGTTGATGGCTTGTGAGACTACCTTAGAGTGCCTAGGAACCCTACAAAGTCGACATGCCCAAGATATGCTGTAGAATGTGTAGGGTAGAGGCTATGTCTCATTTGGGGTTTTGTTGCCATGACGATGGAGGAATCAAGAATAAGGAAAAATGGTGCTTGCATTTTTCCTAGCATGAAAAGAGATCAAGAAAAATGCCACACTCAAAAATGAAACACTCTCTCATTCCCTCAATTTATGTGGCCGGCCTCATCAAGAGAATTGGTGGAGGGAAAAATGAAATCAATCATCATAAAACCAAGAAGGAGAGTGAGTGTAGTAAAAGTAGAAAGGTGACCATAAACAAAACATCATGATTACAAACGTACATCCAAACCATAACCCTTTCCAATCACATAAATGCACCATCATGGATGAAAAGATGCTTAACATATCATAATGACACAAAAGCAAGAAACCCCCTCTACAAAAGTTATTTGCAAACTTGCAAATAACCCCCCTCCATCGGAAAAGTCCGGCCGGGAAAGAACAAAGGAAAACCGGCCGGAACGGAATGCAAACTGGCAACTCCAGAAAACTGGTCCCGTAATAAATTACAGGAAAACCCCGCTACTGTGCATACACACCCGCATCTGTATTCCGACCGGATACAAATGCAATGAGACAAAATCTACACTGTACTATACTAGGATCCGGCTTAAACCAAAGCCGGCTAGTAATATCCGTCCGATCCTGATCCGTGCAATACCGCACGTATCTGATCGAACCCTGCCATATATCTATACGGCCTCTAGTACTAACCGTCCGATCCTGATCCATGCAATACCGCACGTATCTGATCGGACCCTGCCATATCTCCATACGGCCTCTACAACGTTTCGCCCGAAAGCTGAGTAACTGAATGTGTGGTGGACTCTAAAGACTCGTCAATACTATGGCTGTGGATTTAACCACTAGCACGTCAGAGGTATAAGCCAATACGTAACGGGCCACCAGCTATTGATCAAAAGGGACGTCGATGAGCGAGCTCATCCTCACACCCTACTGAGCCTGTTAGTGACAATATCCGTACAGTCCGGTCCGTTCGTCTATGAGCATCGCATGTCGGGCATAGGGGGTTGGTAAAAGTCAGACCCCCAAAAGCGGTACAAGTCGTGTCGGAGTGTAGCCCAGAACACCCTGAGATACTACTGGAATACCTACCAGTAAATCTCCTGCCTTGGCCAAGGAGTTTGTGTAATGGCTCTCCTAGACACAGCGCGACCTCACCCCCAATACCGGGAGAGACGAACCCCCGAAGATCCGCTCACTGCCTCCATGTGGCTCGGGACTGTACCCAACTAAAACCTGTTTGCACGACTCCTTTGAGCCGTGGTAGGGTAGTAATCAAAGTACAGTGGGAACTCACACGAGACAAATGACGATCCCCAGGTCGATGAACTAACCTGTACACATGTCACCAGGGAACTGCTATCTGACGTCAGGTATAAGACCAACTAACATGTTCCCGGCGAGTCCTTTCCGGTGTACTCATAACCCAATGAGCACCTGTATACATCTTAGGTGATCCAACTGACACCAGTGGCTTGTGAGACCGGCCACCGCCCCTCGTCGGGGTCTCGACTGTATACACTAGTCTACTCTGGAGAATCGATGCCCTGTCTCGAAACTCCCACGACTAGGGACCTTTTAAGGATGTGCTTATAGACTCCAGCTCTCACTTATATGATCGCCCTCATACTGCTGGCAGTCAAGCAAGAATCCAAGGGGCTCTATCAACGTGCAAAAGCGACCTGTCAGGTCACCTAAAGCAGTACACGATGATAAAGGTAAACCAGATAGCAAACTATCATCTCAGATAAGACTGTTCTACCGGGATAGGTCCTCCCTCAATCATTGCAATCACGTGCCTGTGATCCAATAATTGACTCTGAGGGCACTATCTCCAACAATCTCCCACTTGCACTCAAGGCTAATTATTGCGATGTCGCATACTCACAGCCCGTGTGATACCGAACACCCAACTCCTCTACTAGTCAGTCTCATAAAGCCTGTTTGCGAAACTCTTGCGTTCGAGGAATAGCCTCAGTGAGTGGATCCGCCTAGATGTATCTTTCTATGTCTCTCTCTATATCTCAAGTTCGCGGAGAAAGCCATCTCCCGAAATGAGCAATACCTGTCTTAGAATGTCTGGATGTCTGATGGGACCTAGCTCATAAATGAACTCCAAATCCAAAACTCTTAGACTGTATCGTCAACTGAACTTAATCAGTATCCTGCGCCATGCCTCCCTCAGTATTGCCTTGGATCACCTGTCCAAAATACTGCCCCTCGTCAGAGGGAAAACTATAACTCTGACAACCTCCTTGTCGTCCAGGTCACCTTGGATGCCTGGAATGATAACCATCTCCTGAAGGAGGCTGCCGTTATCATTTCCCTAGAACATTAACTTATGTTCTAAAACTGCTTCCGATTGTTTCTCCAGGATTGGATCAATATCATCTTATTGCATCTAGTGCAAGAACAACATCTGGTGTGGTACTTGACATCTCATGATTGACTCAATTGCCTAAGCAAGTGATCTGCCAATCATGCACATCCCTCTCTACTTTAGTCTGTAAGACACCTTTAGAGAGGGTGACTCCATCACCTGCAGGTACACTACCGTGCCAGGAGTCGTCCATTCTAAATACTCTTAGAATGCTGTCAAAGTACCCTGATTGGGAAACCACCCAAATCTAGATCTAAAACCATAGATCTAGTAACCAGTATGTCTGATATAATGTCTAAGTCCCATGTGGAGAAACCACTGTGTGACGACCAAAGTATAACCGATCGTAGTATAGGAATGTCACTTCCTACTTTGTGTATGTCATCCAAAACTCGGATATCACACCCTACTACCTTCTCAACAGATCCATCCCCTATTCTGATGACGTCAAACTTATGACTGTCACATCAGAAATAGATGATCTATCTCCGCTATATCTACTTTAGTCTATAAATAGACATAATCCTGATGTCCACCAATGCTTCCGCTGCTCCCACTGACTACGACAACCCTCTGGCAGAGTCATATAGACGTGCACTTCTAAAGCTAGTTTAGAACGACGCTATACTCATCCTCCCACCGGGTCTCGCAGCCTGGAACAACAGCAATGGCAAGTGTGGGTAAACAAGAACTTCCCTGTCACCGTCCTTGAGGCTACCGGAGTACCTCTCGGGTGCCTGAAGTTACCCACCTTATCTGCGGAGTGGCTAATGGAATGTCAAATCAGATTGAATCTTTAGGTTCCTTATCAAATCTTCAGTAATCGTTTGTGGTTCTGGAATCACTTCCAGTTCTACCAAACTCCCACTACTGTCTTTGAAAAAATCCATTTTTAATAAAACTGTGGCGAGTCTAGAACAATATTATTATTGATCTCCCAGATGGTAGAAAGTCAACCCTCGTCATAGCCTGGGTCAACCCACAAACAGCCATTACAGAAACGTGCCTTGAGTTATCCAGTGTCTGGTTTTAATCATAAGCCGGACAACTCCCCGTACCTTAACAATGTTATGATATGAACTGTACTATATCCAATATAGAACCAGAGGCACTGATTTAATTGAACCAGATTCAAATCATGCAGCTATCTCCAGTGTATGTCAACTAAATGGAGAGAGGCCGATCAGCGTTACTCAACTTAGGAATGCTTCCAATTATGAGTAACCTGAAAGAGAAGCAAGTTCTCTTTATCATTACTATCAACTGAATACCATACACAAGTATCTTCGATCACTTTGAAGAATCCCGATATTTGCTACACCTGGTTCTCTACTCTATTCAAATACCTATAACTCCTCAAAACTTAGACCCTGTGTTTCTACGAAACACATGTCTAAGAACTAGAGAAGTTAAAAGTAAACAGAATATAGTATGAGGACCAACCCCTCTGTCCTAATGGACACTGGACAACATACAATACTCTGTATAAGTCCGCTGAGTCTAACAACTCTTTCACTGTGTGTCGTAGGTTGAAAACTGTACTTATGGTTAAGAAGAATTACACCGCTGTTTAATGCTCCTTACCTAACCATCCACTGATATAGGTAAATGTCATCGACATAATATCAAAAGGTATATCTCACTCTATGAAAATAGACGTACAGATATATCAATTTGAAATTGGTGCACAACAGCGGATATTCAAAACCAAATATTTGCCGACCAGCAAACAACCCAGGTGATCTCCTCAAATATCACCGATTACAACGAATCCCGATATAATGAGGATGATCACCCTATTCCCAACAACTTACTCCCACTCATCATCTGTAAAACCATACAGATGTGAGAATCAAACCTGGTAAATACATACCCTGGAGCAAGTGTCTAATCAGGAAATCAGTTTTCTTTTAACAGTACACAGTTGAACTGAAACATTGAAATGTTTCGATAGGGTATCCTGGTATTCCTAGTAATGCCTCTACCATTATCCAGATTCACAACTATAACCGTATAATTCTTTGCCACCTCTCCAAATCCCTTTATATGTCTTTAGTCATTACCTTCTGCACACCCCTTAGGCCAAATAGTTTTCTTCCTTCCCTACCGTTCGGCACCAGCCTATGGTTTGGAAGAAGACTATCCAATAAGCATAATGGGTGTACTGTCCTAGTCCTAGGAGCACTCGCAATGCGAGAGAAGGTGAAGATAAAAGACAACCGAATAAACCTTATTCCTATTTCTCCTGGACCATAATCCATCCCCGAACTGGAACAAGTTCCTTTCGAGTTCGTATATAACCATACGATGGAGTATCCAATAAACTGTGGATCTTCGTAGTGATACGGCGTGTCCTGGAGAAATACAAAGGTGATTTAGGATTGGCGAAGAAATACTTGGTTTGGTCGTGAATATCAGTCGCAATTTACTTTGCCCTCTTACTAATCCCTTGCTTTGTCTTAATCTTAATACCTTCTGCACACCGTTTAGGCTAATTGGTTTTCTTCATTCCCTACCGGTCGGCACCAGCCTAAGGTTTGGAAGAAGACTATCCAATTTGCGTAATAGGTGTACTATCTCCTAAACTAAGGAGTACTCGTAACTTGAGAGAAGGCAAAAAGGAAAAGACAACTGAATAATCCTATCCGTTTTCTCCAGAACCGGAAACCATCCTCGAATTCCTTCGAGTTCGTATCTAACCATACAAAGGTTTTGTCCAATGGAAGTGGACGTTCGTAGTAATACGGGGTGTCCTGGAGAAAAGGGTAAAAGTAGGAGTGGCAATGAGGTCTGCAACTCTGACAATCCAAAAGCCAGTGTAAAGAAGGTTCGGTTAACTTGGTCTCTGAGTCATAGTCTAGGGTCGGGTCAATGGTCGCTGCCAGAAAGAGAGAGAAAAGAAACACTCAGCGTGCACTCTAACCTAGATCAGAATGGTTACCAATTTATCTAATCTGGAAACCTCCCACTGTACCTCAAACACTCCTCCAAACCTGAAAGAAGAATTAGTCGGGGTCACCCGAGGAGTAAACTAACTCATCAGTGGGAATCGGGATCCAACTATCATCGCATGATAACGTGACGGAATCCGCTCACGCTATAACACTCCAGAAGGTATGCGCATATCTGGCAAGTTTCAGTTCTTTTGAAACTCCCGATGTGATTTCTGCCCCATGCTCTTATGACCTTGACGAAGGTCAACAAATCATAAGTCACATGTCAAGTTCCATCCGTCATTGTCCAGGTTAATTTGAACCCACCCGTACAAGCCCTTGACGAAGGTCAACAAGGCTATACGACTGTCTCAAACCAACACATCTATCTATGCAGCAGAAAGGCAACAAGCAGCTACCATGCACTATGCCTTGACGAAGGTCAACAAACATAGCATGAATACTACGTGCTACCTGTCTGAAACGACGGAGGGCTACGAATGGTTTCTGGCGAAAACCTTTAACGTAATGAACTTGATATCGTTGAAGGAACGGATAGCTTTTTAGAAAATATAGTGACGAAAACCTTTACTAAAGAGGTCACTCCCGGTGAAGGGATCTCGGCTCTTTCCCCGTAGAATGGGGTGCAGGATATTCCAAATGAATACCACGGTGCAAAGCAAAAGTAATCGGCTATAGTGAAGTTAATGCCCTGACGCAAACTTCTGTCCAAGGGGTCACTCCCGGTGAAGGGATCTCGGCCCTTGCCTCGTCGACTAAGGAGCAGGATATTCCAAATGAATACCACGATGCAAAACAAAAGTGAACGTCCTTGCAATAACAGCTTTTTGAAAAGTGTTCCAACAACCTCAGATTAGGTTTGTTTTTAACTTGCATTGATCCGAATCAATGCAGTCCCATCAATTGATCACACCACAAAGAACGAAAATATACTGATGCACGTATATGCCATCCGCATTCGCCACTGGGTCCCGTCATTACCCGTTAGGTTAGCTAACTAACGACAGAGCGGGGACTGGACTAGCGCGGATGCAAAACATATACAACATCTACTAATATATATACCAATATATTATATTTCGCTCAAGGCGTGAATAAAATGCAACATCACAGAAATGTACAGCATCACAGAACAATGCAGATATCTGGGATCCCCGGGTTTCACAGAGCCACTACTGAAACCCGACGTTCCCCTTGTCGTGTGGATAGCCTGTACAATGAAAACCTAGACCCCTACGGGCACGGCAAGTCACCCGCCAAAACCTGAAGCGAGGCAGCCCCTTTCAGCACCGTGAATGGACCACCCAGCACTTCACGGAATCCGGTAACTTGGGCACCCCTCCTGGGTCAACCTGTACCCCCTACGAGTGCGGCGAATAGCCCACCAATTCCAGACTGAAGCCCCCTCCGTCTCAATGTCCTGAGATGCGGGCCCGTTGCCCTCTAGAACCCGGCTATCCGTGCACCCCACCGCGGGGCAATCCTAGTACAGAAAGTAAAATATACATACAACGGGTACATCGACCGCAACCAGGTCGTGCCCCAAAAGAATAATACAAACAGGCAGTGACGGCAGTCCACATGTCGGACGCTCGCCCCGCAATATCAAATGTACATAATACAACAGAAACTGTACTAGCATTGCATTCAGGCTATCCCTATGACCGATCCGCAACATCACAGCAAAATCACAAAACATCAACGTGAAAGTCACGTTCGCAAATCCGTCTAACCGGGCTATAGCAGTTAGACTGGATTTACCGATCGAGTGACATTCACGGTCGCAGATATAATGTAAATACTGTGAAATAATGTGTTTAAAATATCCGATCGATCAAAAATTAACAAGTGGGCCCCCAAGCAAAACTGTAGCACTCACAGAAAATCTGGGCCCAATATTAATATTCCAAAACCCCTAAAATTAGCCCAGAAGCCCACTGGAAAAAAAATGATGCAGTGACGACACCAATGTGCAGCGGAACCGCGGCCCAAGGGGGGGTTTGGCCGCGGTTCCGCGCTTCAGTGGTCGACTAACAGTGTCGAAATTTTTCAGTAGTCTTAGAATTTCCAGTACATTAGTTTTTTACAACCTGAAAAAATTTTGGAGTTCAAAAAATTTCAACAGAAAACTGATGTGAGGAAAAACACGAGTTTTTGAAATTTTGGTCGATCGGAAATGCAAACACATCAAACAAAGCTAGACGAAGTTAATGGCGAGGCTCTGATACCACTGTAAGTGCACGGCGGCGCCCCGGCCGTCAATCCGACGGCCAAATGCGGAAGCGGTGATAAACTTTAATTTTGCGAACTTAGCAAACCGGCACCTCCGCGCACTAAACCCCGGATCGGGCCATTAAACTAGATCTAGCAAAGTAACAAGATAGGGAAGAGATATACCGAGTGATCCGAGTCCTCCGGTCTTCTCGTCGTCGTCCCGATCTCCTGCGGAAACTCCGGTCATCGCCACCTTGCCGGAAGGGCACCACATCGCCTGCGTCTTTTACGGGCTCCCACCTCAATACCGAGGCAACTCGGGCATGAAGCTGGCAAGTCGACATGCCCAAGATATGCTGTAGAATGTGTAGGGTAGAGACTATGTCTCATTTGGGGTTTTGTTGCCATGACGATGGAGGAATCAAGAATAAGGAAAAATGGTGCTTGCATTTTTCCTATCATGAAAAGAGATCAAGAAAAATGCCACACTCAAAAATGAAACACTCTCTCATTCCCTCAATTTATGTGGCCGGCCTCATCAAGAGAATTGGTGGAGGGAAAAATGAAATCAACCATCATAAAACCAAGAAGGAGAGTGAGTGTAGTAAAAGTAGAAAGGTGACCATAAACAAAACATCATGATTACAAACTTACATCCAAACCATAACCCTTTCCAATCACATAAATGCACCATCATGGATGAAAAGATGCTTAACATATCATAATGACACAAAAGCAAGAAACCCCCTCCACAAAAGTTATTTGCAAACTTGCAAATAACCCCCCTCCATCGGAAAAGTCCGGCCGGGAAAGAACAAAGGAAAACCGGCCGGAACGGAATGCAAACTGGCAACTCCAGAAAACTGGTCCCGAAATAAATTACAGGAAAACCCCGCTACTGTGCATACACACCCGCATCTGTATTCCGACCGGATACAAATGCAATGAGACAAAATCTACACTGTACTATACTAGGATCCGGCTTAAACCAAAGCCGGATAGTAATATCCGTCCGATCCTGATCCGTGCAATACCTGTTAGTGTATATGCCCTAGAGGCCATTACTGTACCATACTGGTTTGTATATTACTTAATGGATGCTTGGGATATTCACCTTGTATATACAATCTTGCTCAAAATAGTAGTATGCTACTTGGTTTGTTTCTGCTTCAATGTGTACATGTGTTTATATTTTGTATATCGCCTATACACATTAGTGGAGCCCTTAGGATCTTTGCTTGATTACCAGCGATGTGATGGCCGTCACACTAGTGGGGCTGGGTAATCTATAAGCACATCCTTATGCATGTCCCTGGTCGCAGGACTATCGAGACAGGGCATCGATACTCCGGAGTAGACCAGCGCATGCGCTTCTCATCCCAGTGTGGGAGACGGTCTGTCCCACAGCCGTCAGTACGTCGTACTTGAGATAGTATGCGGGTGCTCGTTAGGTTACGGGTACACTAGACAGGACTCGTCGGGAACTGACTAGTTGGTATTATACCAATCGTCAGTTATCAGTTCACAGGTGACATGAGTACAGCTTAGTCCGCTGACTTGACACTGTCACTCCGCCTCGAGTGTGTTCCCACTGTACTTTGATCACTACCCTACCACGGCTCAATGGAGTCGTGCAAACAGGTAGTGGTTGGGTGCAGTCCCGAAGCACTTGGAGGCAGTGACGGTTAGACAGGATTCGTCTCTCCCGGTATTGGGGGTTGACATCGCGCTGTGTCTAGGAGAGCCATTACACGAGTAGTCCCTGGCCAGGGCAAACGAGATATACTGGTTGGTTTCCAGTGTTATCTCAGGGTGTTTTGGGCTTCGCTCCGGCACGACTTGTACCGCTATTGGGGGACTGACGTTTACCGCCCCCTAGGCCCGCCATGCGATATATCAGACGAACAGACCGGACTGTACGGAGAATGTCACACTCAGGCTCAGTAGGAGTTCAGATGGGTTTCGCCTCGTCGGTCTTCTTGTCGGCTTTACCTGGGGACCGTTACGCACAGCTAGTGCCGCTTGCGGTCTGTGGTTAAACCCACTGCCAGCGTAGTGTCGAGTCTTTAGAGTCCCACACAGAAAGCTTTTCGCCTTTAGGCAAAAGAGTAGAGGTCGCATGGTATTGCGACAGGTCACATGGTTTTGCGACAGGGTTCGGTCACATCCGTGCACTTGTGCGCGTACAGTGTCCGGACAGTTTACACTAGCGGGCTTTGGTTTAAGCCAGATCCTAGTGTACCTTATGGGATTGGATTTATCCAGTTTGCATTCGTGTTCCTCGGAACGCGGATGCGGGTGTGTATGCACAGTTGACAGGGAGGCAGAGGCAGCGGATTCTCATTAGGGTTGTTGACAGTTGACCGTTGACTATTTGACTTTTTGCTCAACCCTAATGAGAATATGATATGTGATTAACTATTATATTAATTAAGTATTATGGTGACATGGTTGTTGACTTTTGTTGACTTTGTTGACTTGTTGACTTTTGTTGACTTGTTGACTTTGTTGACCGGTTGACTAGACTTGACTAGTTGACCATCATGATAACCATAGCCATCATTTCATGGCAAAGACTTTTACTTGCTTGCTCATTTGTGTAAAATGAGTGCATGAAATGATATGGTTATGGTTGCTTCAACCATCACATAAGACTTTTGTTAATATGATGAGTTATGATTGCTTTGGATTATGAGAGGGTGAAAGACAAAAGAGAGCCTCATTCTTTCTTGCTCATTCTCTCTCTTGTTCTTGAGCTCTCATTTTGCTCTCACCCTCTTGCTCTTGCTCCCTCTCTTGATTCTATGGTTCATATCTCTCATGAGTTGAGAATCAAGAACCATAGATAAAATCCCATTCTAATTCTTCTCTACTCATTCTAGTTCACTAGGTTTAGCAAACCAAGTGAACTAGTTTCTTCAAAGAACGAAGAAGGAGCTAAAGGTTGGAGCTTTCAGGTGGATCTATCTTCGGCGTACGGAGACGACGAGAAGAAGCCGGTCCGGACCACCATCGGAGCTTGAAGACGAAGGAGTTCAAGACAACAAGGTATAACCCCCTAACCGAGTAGCTAGAAACTCATAGTTAGGTTGTTAGATAGATGTTTAACCAAGATCCGGCTTATAGGTCCATGTTACCACCTCCGTAAAAATTGTTTTTTTTACTAAATTCCGCATTCCCGAAAGTACCGGGAGAGGTAGCATGGACTTACAGTGGTATCAGAGCCTACTTAAACTCTATCTAACATGTTAGCAAGTAACTAGAAGATCGATCAACGAAAAAGTCCCGAAACGAACCCCGGAATTTTAAACTTTCTGTCGATTTTAAAAGTGCTGGAAAACTTTTTTGAAATACACCTAAAATCGACTCAGGCTTTTTTAAAGAAACTGCAAAAATTTGGGCCCCTGACTCGATCAAAGCGCCGCGTTTCCGCGGCGGGAGCACGCTCCCGCCGCGGAACCGCGGCCTAGTTGACTCGGTCAAGGGTTTTCTTTTTTGCAGTTTACTCATTGGGGTATTTTGGGATTTTTAGTACATATATTTTCAACCCAGATTTTCCAGAACGAAAATTTTATTTTGGGGTCCCGAAAATCCGTATTTTTGATCGAACTTCTAAAAGACTTTAGCTAACGGGTTTTTCTGTAATGTGATATTTGTATTGAACGTCTACTAATCGCTATATGTCGATTAGTGGGGGTTATACAAATCTGTGATCTGTAATGTTGCTGGAATGTGTATATGAATATGTTGGATTGTCGCGGGTGAATAGCCGGGGGTTGTGAGACGAGAGTTTTCTTTTCTTTCAATTCTTGTAAATTTGTAAATTGATGTAATAATTATTTGTATGGCCGCACAACCGGGTCGGGGTTGTAGCCGTCATTGTATAATTTCTTTTTACTGTTTTTGCTCCTAGGATTGACCCATGGAGGGGGTGCACAAACTACCGGGTATGCCGAAGTGTCGAGTGGCCTACTCATAGGAGATGAGGGAGGTTACTACGCTTCGGGTACTTGGCGGGTAGTTTGCCGCACCCGTAGGGGTCTTGGGTGGGGTATTTGGCTATTCACCGCGACCGTGTAATTTGTCTTTCGTTACAGGCTCGTACGAATTACAGATTCCTAGTACATCCAATGTATTCATCTGTGATCTGAAATGTTTATCATTGCAGTATATCTATATATGATATTATTTAGGCGTTGCTTATGTTTTACAGACGCGCTAGCCTAGCCCCCGCTCTGTCGTTAGTTAAGTAACCTAACGGGTAATGACGGGGCCCCGTGGCGAATGCGAATGGCATAAGCGTACGTCATATTTTGGTTGTTTTCTGCAATGGTAGGATTAAATGATGGGACGCATTAAAAGAACTAATGCAAGAATATCACGCATTAAAAGAACTAATGCAAGATAATAAACCAAGTTAAAGTCGTTGGAACACTTTCGAAAAACCACTCAGTTCTTTTCAAAACAAACTTTTAAAATACGGAGTTTGAGCCACTCCATTTAAAAGCTATCTCGTTCCATCGACCAAATCAAGTTCACTACGTTCACGGTTTTGCCAAAACCATCCGTAGCCCTCCATCATTTCAGTTAAATATTCGGTAGTATTCAAGCTATGTATTTTGACCTCACGCCAAGGCATAATGATTGGTAGCTGCCGGATATTTATCTGTTGCATAGATAGAATGCGTTGGTTTGAGACAGTCGTACTGCCATTTTGGCCTACGTCAAGGGTATGTACGGGTGGGTTCAAATTAACCTGGATAATGATGGGACGAACTTGACATGTGACTTATGACATTTTGACCTCACGCCAAGGTCATAAGAGCATGGGGCAAAAATCCACATCGGGAGTTTCATAAGTACTGAAACTTGCTAGATTTGCATACCATTTGGAGTGTGATGATTCTGGTAGGATTCCTTCAGTTTCGTCACGCGATGATATTTGGATCCCGATCCTACTGTGAGTATATGCTACTCCTCAGGAAATTTCTCACTTAACGATCAATGCTATAAACCTAGTAGGTGCCTAGAAAGGTGTTAGCGGGGCTACGCCCCCAGGGAAAAGAGGTTCTTTAATTAAGGAACTTCGCGAAAGCGTTGGAAAACCTCCCTCGAAGTACCGACACCGGCCTGGCTGAACGGTTAAGCAAGTATTGTACGGTGGGATTGATCCTGACTAATTCTTCCTTTATGGTTTGAGGAGGGATTCGAGAAACAGTGGGAGCCATCCTGTTTAGACAAACTAAAAACCACTCTAAACTTGCAAGAGCATCATGCTGAGTGTTTCTTCTTCTCTCTCCTAATTGCAGCGACCAATCAACATGACTGGACTTAAGTTACTCCTAGATAAAAACAAACTGACAGGGCCAAACTACAAAGATTGGCTCAGGAATGTCAAGATAGCAATCACTTATGACAAGCTGGGGTATCTTCTTACCACCAAAGCTCCCCCTGTCCCTGGTCCAACTTCCAGCGTCGCGGATAAGGAAATCCGCAAGACTTGGGAGATTGATAGCGCGAAGGCCAAATGCCTCCTGCTTGCCTCGATGGACAACGAACATCAGAGGAGGCACGAGAATATGGACATGGAATCCATATTGCTTCATACAAAAGAACTGTATGGAGAGCAATCTCGTATCGCAAGATACGAAGCGTCGAAAAAGTTATTTTCGACAAGAATGGCCGTCGGATCATCAGTAGCCGAGCACCTGCTAAAGATGATCGGCTACATTGAGGAGCTCGCGGACCTAGGGATCACATTGGAGAGTGAGCTATATACGGATATAGTTCTCCAGTCCCTTCCTTCCACTTACGCCCAGTTTATACTGAACTTCAACTTACAAGAAAAAGAGGTTGAACTTTCAGAGCTCCTCAACATGCTGAGGAGCGCAGAGGGCACCCTACAGAAAGGTAGGGATACATCCACTTTGTTTGTAGGAGGATCATCTTCTTCTAGGTCCAAGGCGAAAGCCAAGGGAAAGAAGAAGAAGGCCCCCGCCAAACCAAGGGGCGGTGTTAGTAAAGTGGATACGAAGGGAAAAAGTAAAGCAACAGAGATAGCGGGGAAGCTTGTGGATAAGGAAGAATGCTTCTATTGTCATAAGAAAGGACACTGGAAGAATGATTGCAGGGCCTGGAAGGCCAGAACACAGGAATTGAAGCAGGTTGCAGCTTCAGCTTCAGGTGTGTATGTTATTGAAAACTGTCTTTCAATAAACTCTACTTCCTGGGTATTGGATACCGGATCAGGATCTCATATCTGTAATTCTTTGCAGGCGTTGAGAAACCGTAGGGTTTTGAAGGCAGGTGACATGACCCTCAGAGTTGCGAACGGAGCTAGCATGGATGCTAAAGCCGTGGGGGACTATCACCTGGGAATGTCAGATGGACATGTTTTGGTTTTGCGTAATTGCTTTTTTGTACCCAACGCAACTTGTAATATCATTTCTGTATCTTTAGTTTCTAAAGAAGGTTATGAATTTGCGTTTGTAAGTAATGTTGTAAACATTCACCTTAATCAAGTTTTGATTGGGTCAGGTACATTGAGTAATAGTATATACGTATTGAACCAACCACAGATTTTCAATGTCCAGAATACACACAAAAGAAAGTCTCCAGAAATAAATCAGACTTTCTTGTGGAATTGTAGACTGGGTCACATCAATGAGAGAAGGTTGACTAAGTTACATACAGAGGGATATTTGAATGCGTTCGAATATCAATCGTATGCCACTTATCAATCTTGTCTCAAAGGAAAGATGACAAAGACTCCGTTTACTGGACATGGAGTAAGAGCGAGCGAGCTCTTGGGACTCGTACACAGTGACGTGTGCGGTCCAATGTCTACACATGCGCGAAGCGGACATTCTTACTTCATTACTTTTACGGATGACTTCTCAAGGTACGGTTATGTCTTCTTAATGAAACATAAGTCCGAAGCCTTTGGAAAATTCCAGGAGTATAAGAATGAAGTAGAGAAACAGACCGGCAAAAGTATTTAGATTCTAAGATCGGATCGAGGTGGAGAATACTTAAGTGCCGAGTTCCTGGACTATTTAAAAGAGAACGGAATTCTCTCTCAGATTACTCCTCCATACACCCCGCAACATAACGGTGTATCGGAGAGACGGAACCGCACCCTATTGGATATGGTGCGGTCCATGATGAGTAACGCTGAGTTACCGCGATCATTCTGGGGGTATGCGCTAGAATCAGCTGCATACCTTTTGAACCGAGTTCCGACTAAGACTGTGCCTACCACCCCATATGAAATGTGGAGTGGGAAGAAACCCTATCTTCAATATCTGAAGATCTGGGGATGTCCAGCTTTTGTCAAAAAGCAGCATGCGGACAAACTCGAGGCACGCTCAGTACTGTGCAAGTTTGTGGGATACCCAAAGAACACCAGGGGGTATCTTTTCTACTACGCAGAGGAACAAAAAGTCCTTGTTTCTCGTAATGCCCACTTTCTAGAACACCAGTTCTTGGAAAAGGAAAATAGTGGGAGCGCAGTGGAACTGGAAGAAATTCCAGAACCACAGACTATTACTGAAAGGTTAGTGGAACCAGAGGGTTCAACAGAACAGGACATTCCTACGCCGCTCCGCAGGAGTAGTAGGCAGTCTCATCCACCCGAGAGATACTGCGGTTTTCTCATAGACGGGGATAGAGAGGATTGCATCATAGATTATGATGAGCCTACTAGCTTCCAGCAGGCCGTTCAGAGCGTTGACTCAGTGAAATGGCTGGATGCAATGCGGACCGAAATGGAGTCCATGTACACCAATAAGGTATGGACGTTGGACATTGCTCCAGACGGGGTAAAACCCGTAGGATGCAAGTGGATCTTCAAAAGGAAGATTGGTGTAGATGGACAGGTTGAGACCAATAAAGCTAGGCTGGTAGCAAAGGGTTTTCGTCAAAGACCTGGCTTGGACTATGACGAAACCTTTTCTCCAGTAGCCATGCTGAAATCCATTCGGATCCTTCTTGCCATTGCTGCCTTCCACGATTATGAGATCTGGCAAATGGACGTAAAGACAGCTTTTCTAAATGGAAATTTAGAGGAGTGTGTCTATATGGACCAGCCAGAGGGTTTCATTCAGAGTGGGAGCAGCGGAAAGGTGTGCAAGTTGCTTAAGTCCATCTATGGACTAAAGCAGGCATCGCGGAGTTGGAACATCTGCTTTGATGAGACGGTCAAAGAATTTGGCTTTATCAAAAATCCAGATGAACCATGCATCTATAGTAGATTTGTAGCGAGAACTGTAGTATTCCTCGTTTTATACGTGGATGACATTCTCTTAATAGGAAATGACATTCCTATGCTACAATCTGTCAAGGGGTTCTTGTCACACAGGTTCTCCATGAAAGACCTGGGTGATGCCTCGTACATTCTGGGTATCCGGATCTACCGTGACAGATCCAAGAGGATATTAGGACTTTCTCAGTCCAGGTACATCGACACCATACTGAAAAGATTCAGTATGGAAGATTCCAAGCGCGGTAACCTACCGGCTTGTCACGGGATCACCCTCTCTAAAAAGATGTCTCCCAATACTGATTTGGAGAGGGATCGCATGTCTATTATACCCTACGCTTCTGCGGTAGGCTCTATAATGTATGCGATGTTGTGTACCAGACCGGATGTAGCTTATGCACTGAGTGTGGTAAGCCGGTATCAGTCAAACCCTGGGGAGAAACACTGGATAGCGGTAAAGAACATTCTCAAGTACCTGAGAAGGACTAAGGAGATGTTCTTGGTGTATGGCGGAAAAGACCTCCAGATCGAGGCCTTTGCTGACTCCAGCTTCCAGAGTGACAAGGATGATTCCAAGTCCATGTCGGGTTTTGTCTTTAGCCTCAATGGAGGGGCGGTGTGTTGGAAGAGTTCCAAACAGGAAACCGTTGCAGACTCGACGATGGAAGCGGAATACATCGCTGCATCTGATGCCGCAAAAGAAGCTGTCTGGATGAGGAAGTTCTTGAAAGAACTTCAGGTGGTTCCGTCCATTGTTGATCCAATACCTCTGTATTACGACAACAACGGGGCTATAGCTTTAGCAAAGGAACCCAGGTCCCATCAGAGATCCAGGCACATCTTGAGGCGGTATCACCTGATCAGGGAGATCGTGGATCGCCAGGAGATCGAGGTTCGGAGAGTCGCTTCAGAAGATAACACTGCAGATCCATTCACCAAGGCCCTGCCCCAGACTCAGTTCGAGCGGCTGATCGAGATGATAGGTCTTCGATACGCCAGTACATGGCCTTAGTGCAAGTGGGAGATTGTTAGTGTATATGCCCTAGAGGCCATTACTGTATCATACTGGTTTGTATATTACTTAATGGATGCTTGGGATATTCACCTTGTATATACAATCTTGCTCAAAATAGTAGTATGCTACTTGGTTTGTTTCTGCTTCAATGTGTACATGTGTTTATATTTTGTATATCGCCTATACACATTAGTGGAGCCCTTAGGATCTTTGCTTGATTACCAGCGATGTGATGGCCGTCACACTAGTGGGGCTGGGTAATCTATAAGCACATCCTTATGCAGGTCCCTGGTCGCAGGACTATCGAGACAGGGCATCGATACTCCGGAGTAGACCAGCGCATGCGCTTCTCATCCCAGTGTGGGAGACGGTCTGTCCCAAAGCCGTCAGTATGTCGTACTTGAGATAGTATGCGGGTGCTCGTTAGGTTACGGGTACACTGGACAGGACTCGTCGGGAACTGACTAGTTGGTATTATACCTATCGTCAGTTATCAGTTCCCAGGTGACATGAGTACAGCTTAGTCCGCTGACTTGACACTGTCACTCCGCCTCGAGTGTGTTCCCACTGTACTTTGATCACTACCCTACCACGGCTCAATGGAGTCGTGCAAACAGGTAGTGGTTGGGTGCAGTCCCGAAGCACTTGGAGGCAGTGACGGTTAGACAGGATTCGTCTCTCCCGGTATTGGGGGTTGACATCGCGCTGTGTCTAGGAGAGCCATTACACGAGTAGTCCCTGGCCAGGGCAAACGAGATATACTGGTAGGTTTCCAGTGTTATCTTAGGGTGTTTTGGGCTTCGCTCCGGCACGACTTGTACCGCTATTGGGGGACTGACGTTTACCGCCCCCTAGGCCCGCCATGCGATGTATCAGACGAACAGACCGGACTGTACGGAGAATGTCACACTCAGGCTCAGTAGGAGTTCAGATGGGTTTCGCCTCGTCGGTCTTCTTGTCGGCATTACCTGGGGACCGTTACGCACAGCTAGTGCCGCTTGCGGTCTGTGGTTAAACCCACTGCCAGCGTAGTGTCGAGTCTTTAGAGTCCCACACAGAAAGCTTTTCGCTTTTAGGCAAAAGAGTAGAGGTCGCATGGTATTGCGACAGGTCGCATGGTTTTGCGACAGGGTTCGGTCACATCCGTGCACTTGTGCGCGTACAGTGTCCGGACAGTTTACACTAGCGGGCTTTGGTTTAAGCCAGATCCTAGTGTACCTTATGGGATTGGATTTATCCAGTTTGCATTCGTGATCCTCGGAACGCGGATGCGGGTGTGTATGCACAGTTGACAGGGAGGCAGAGGCAGCGGATTCTCATTAGGGTTGTTGACAGTTGACCGTTGACTATTTGACTTTTTGCTCAACCCTAATGAGAATATGATATGTGATTAACTATTATATTAATTAAGTATTATGGTGACATGGTTGTTGACTTGTTGACTTTTGTTGACTTGTTGACTTTGTTGACCGGTTGACTAGGCTTGACTAGTTGACCATCATGATAACCATAGCCATCATTTCATGGCAAAGACTTTTACTTGCTTGCTCATTTGTGTAAAATGAGTGCATGAAATGATATGGTTATGGTTGCTTCAACCATCACATAAGACTTTTGTTAATATGATGAGTTATGATTGCTTTGGATTATGAGAGGGTGAAAGACAAAAGAGAGCCTCATTCTTTCTTGCTCATTCTCTCTCTTGTTCTTGAGCTCTCATTTTGCTCTCACCCTCTTGCTCTTGCTCCCTCTCTTGATTCTATGGTTCATATCTCTCATGAGTTGAGAATCAAGAACCATAGATAAAATCCCATTCTAATTCTTCTCTACTCATTCTAGTTCACTAGGTTTAGCAAACCAAGTGAACTAGTTTCTTCAAAGAACGAAGAAGGAGCTAAAGGTTGGAGCTTTCAGGTGGATCTATCTTCGGCGTACGGAGACGACGAGAAGAAGCCGGTCCGGACCACCATCGGAGCTTGAAGACGAAGGAGTTCAAGACAACAAGGTATAACCCCCTAACCGAGTAGCTAGAAACTCATAGTTAGGTTGTTAGATAGATGTTTAACCAAGATCCGGCTTATAGGTCCATGTTACCACCTCCGTAAAAATTGTTTTTTTACCAAATTCTGCATTCCCGAAAGTACCGGGAGAGGTAGCATGGACTTACAATACCGCACGTATCTGATCGAACCCTGCCATATATCTATACGGCCTCTAGTACTAACCGTCCGATCCTGATCCGTGCAATACCGCACGTATCTGATCGGACCCTGCCATATCTCCATACGGCCTCTACAGCGTTTCGCCCGAAAGCTGAGTAACTGAATGTGTGGTGGACTCTAAAGACTCGTCAATACTATGGCTGTGGATTTAACCACTAGCACGTCAGAGGTATAAGCCAATACGTAACGGGCCACCAGCTATTGATCAAAAGGGACGTCGATGAGCGAGCTCATCCTGACACCCTACTGAGCCTGTCAGTGACAATATCCGTACAGTCCGGTCCGTTCGTCTATGAGCATCGCATGTCGGGCCTAGGGGGTTGGTAAAAGTCAGACCCCCAAAAGCGGTACAAGTCGTGTCGGAGTGTAGCCCAGAACACCCTGAGATACTACTGGAATACCTACCAGTAAATCTCCTGCCTTGGCCAAGGACTTTGTGTAATGGCTCTCCTAGACACAGCGCGACCTCGCCCCCAATACCGGGAGAGACGAACCCCCGAAGATCCGCTCACTGCCTCCATGTGGCTCGGGACTGTACCCAACTAAAACCTGTTTGCACGACTCCTTTGAGCCGTGGTAGGGTAGTAATCAAAGTACAGTGGGAACTCACACAAGACAAATGACGATCCCCGGGTCGATGAACTAACCTGTACACATGTCACCAGGGAACTGCTATCTGACGTCAGGTATAAGACCAACTAGCATGTTCCCGGCGAGTCCTGTCCGGTGTACTCATAACCCAATGAGCACCTGTATACATCTTAGGTGATCCAACTGACACCAGTGGCTTGTGAGACCGGCCACCGCCCCTCGTCGGGATCTCGACTGTATACACTAGTCTACTCTGGAGAATCGATGCCTTGTCTCGAAACTCCCACGACTAGGGACCTTTTAAGGATGTGCTTATAGACTCCAGCTCTCACTTATATGATCGCCCTCATACTGCTGGCAGTCAAGCAAGAATCCAAGGGGCTCTATCAACGTGCAATAGCGACCTGTCAGGTCACCTAAAGCAGTACACGATGATAAAGGTAAACCAGATAGCAAACTATCATCTCGAGTAAGACTGTTCTACCGGGATAGGTCCTCCCTCAATCATTGCAATCACGTGCCTGTGATCCAATAATTGACTCTGAGGGCACTATCTCCAACAGCTGCTGATTCTAGCGCAAAACCCCAGAAAGAAAGTGGCAACTCAGCACTACTCATCATTGAACGCACCATGTCTAGTAGCGTGCGATTCCTCCTTTTTGATACACCATTATGCTGAGGTGTATAAGGCGGAGTAAGCTGAGAGAGAATTCCATTCTCTTTTAAGCATTCAAGGAAATGGTACTTAAGTATTCTCCACCTCGATCAGATTGAAGTGTCTTGATGCTTTTACTAGTCTGTTTCTCCACTTCTTTTTTATACTCCTTAAACTTCTCAAAGGCCTCAGATTTATGCTTTATTAAGAACACATGTCCATACCTAGAGAAGTCATCAGTAAAAGTGATGAAGTAGGAGTGACCGCTTCATGCATGTGTAGACATTGGACCACATACATCACTGTGTACAAGTTCCAAGAGTTCCGTGGCTCTTTCTCCATGTCCGGTGAACGGAGATTTGGTCATTTTTCCTTTGATACATGATTGACAAGTTGCATATGATGAATATTCAAACGGATCTAAATATCCTTCTTTATGTAACTTAGTCAACCTTGTTTCGTTTATATGACCAAGTCTACAATGCCATAGGAAGGCTTGGTTTGAATCTGGAGCCTTTCTTTTAAGCATGTTTTGAATATTGAAAACTTGAAGTTGATTAAGTATGTATATGCCGTTTTCCAGTGTGCCAAACCCAATCATTTCTTGATTTAGGAGAATGTTCATGACATTTTTTTCAAGCGCAAAATTATATCCTTCATTAGATAACAAAGATACTGATATAATATTACACAGCATACTGGAAATACAAAAACAGCTGTACAACACCAAAATGTGCCCACTAGTCAACCCCAGGTGATATTCCCCTATTGAAACAGCATCTACATGCATTCCATTACCCATCCGGAGAGTCATATCACCCGTCTTCAGTGCTCTACGGTTTCTCAGAGCCTGCAAAGAATTACAGATATGAGAACCAGAACCGGTATCAAGTACCCATGATGTAGAGTTTACTGAAAGACAATTTTCGATTACAAACACACCTGAAGCAGCAGCAGCAGCTTGCTTCGTGTCCTTGTCTTTGAAGGCCATGCAATCCTTCTTCCAGTGCCCTTGCTTGTGACAATAGTAGCATTCGTTCTTATCTGCCTTCACCCTTCCTGCCTTGTTCCTTCCCTGCACCTTCTTGACCCCGCCTTTCGGTTTGGTGACTTTCATCTTCTTCTTCCCTTTAGCTTTCGCTTTAGATTTAGAAGAGGATGATTGGCCAACATACAGAACGGGGGTCTTCTCCTTTTTCAAAGAGGTCTCTGCTACCCTCAACATGTTGAGGAGCTTTGGAAGATCAGCTTCCATTTCGTGTATGTTGAAGTTCAGCACGAACTGAGAGAAGGTGTGGGGAAGGGACTGCAAAATCAAGTCGATGTACAAATCATTCTCTAGCACGCATCCCAGGTTTGCGAGTTCCTCAATGAGGCTGATCATTTTCAGGACGTGCTCTCCTACAGGTGATCATGGAGCTAACCTCATCTGGAAGAGTTTCCTTGAGGTCTCGTACCTCACGATACGGGAGTGCTCCCCATACAATTACTTGCAATGGAGAAAGATGGATATAATATCCATACCCTCGTGCTGTTTCTGGAGTTCATTGTTCATGGACGCCAGCATGATACACTTAGCTCTCTCACAGTCTAGATCCCAGGTTTTGCGAACCTCCTTGTCCGCAACTGAGGAATCTGGTCCTGGGATAGGGAGAGGAACAGCGGTGGTAACATATGCCACTTTGTCATAAGTCAGTGCAATGTTGACGTTCCTTAGCCTATCATTATAGTTCGGCCCGGTCAGTGTATTTTTTTCAAGTAATAGTTTTAGTCCTGTCATGGTAGCTGCCAGAGAGAGAGAAAAGAAACACTCAGCATATGCTCTTGCAAGTTTAGATTGGTTTATAAGTTTATCTAAACAGGATGGCTCCCACTGTTTCCTCAAATCCTTCTTCAAACCCTAAAAGAAGAATTAGTCAGGATTTAATCACACGTCACAATACTTGCTTAACCTTTCAGCCAGGCCAGTGTTGGTACTTCGAGGGAGGTTTTCCAACGCTTTCGTGAAGTTCCTTAATTAAATAACCTATTTTCCTTGGAGGCGTAGCCCCTCTAACACCTTTTTAGACACCTACTTAGTTTATAGCATTGATTGTTAAGTGAGAAAATTTCCCGAGAGTAATCCTACTCATCAGTATGATCGGGATCCAACTATCATTGCATGATGCCCTAGATGGAAGCCACTCTAGTCACCACACTCCAGAAGGTATGCTAAATCTGCAAGTTTCCTTTATGTTTGAAACTCCCGATGTGATTTTTATCCCAAGCTCTTACGACCTTGACGTAGGCCAACAAATCATAAGATGCAAGTCAAGTTCTACCCATCGTTGTCCTGATTAATTTAGATCCATCTGTACTCACCCTTGACGTAGGCCAACAAGGCTGTACGACTGTCCTAAACTAATGCATCTATCTATGTAACAAATAAGCAACACATTGCTACCATTCACTATGCCTTGACGTAGGCCAACAAACATAGCACGAATACGATGTTCTGTTTATTTGAAACGACGGAGGGTTACGGCTGGTTTTCGGCGAAACCGTTAACGTAATGAACTTGATATGATCGAAGGAACCATGATAGCTTTTTAAAAAGAGTGGTTTAGGCTCCGCATTTGTAACGTTTCCAAAATAATAAAATATGATTTTTGGGAAATTCTATAATTTAATATTATTTTAATGAATATTTTAATATTCTGGTATAATTAAATACAAATAAATGGGGAAAAATTATGGAAAATTCTAAAATAAGGTATTTTATGGAATTATGCCATTTTAAAGTTTTTAAGATTAGTTATATGCTAATTTAGTGCTAATCGCGATTAAGAATCGCTAATTGGATTTTTAGCATTTTTGTGCAAAAATGTGCACATATCATTTTCTACACTTGTGTTGCTTGTGCATTTCTACCATGGCTTTTCTTTTGGGTCTACTATTCAAGTGTGAAGAGTTTAGTGAAGAAAAAGTAGTATGATGAGAGAGAGAAAGGGACCAAGTCAACCTTCACCTCTTTTGACCCATGCCCCCCCCATCATTTCCCTTCTCATTTTCTCTCCCTCCCCTTGTTGGAGCTGCTGCTGCTCTCTCTCCCTCTCTCACCCTCTTCAGTAAAACCCTAGATCCACCATGAAAACAAAGCCAAAACCCCATTCCCCCATCACAAAGCTTGCTCCCAAGCTCACTAGCTACACATTGAACCAAGCAAGATTGGATTTGGAGAACTTTGAGCAACTCAAGAATTTTCTTGAGTTGCCAAAGGAGGTAATTTCTGCACCCTCTTGTAGTATTTCAAATTCCTTGTGCATCAATTCTAGTTTCATATCGATATTGTGTCGTTTTGTGGACTTTGGAGAATTCAAGTTAGGGTTTAGGGTTAGACCTGAAATCAAAGTGGAATTGAGGCTTGTTGTGACCTTAGAACCCCTTGTGTGATGCTAATTTGGACCCAAACCTGAACTTGAAACCAGAATACGGAATTACGGAATCGATATCGGGGAAAACTGTAAATCTGGAAGTGTTTTGTGGAATCTGCTATTACCCCGAGACCCCAAAAATAAAACTGAGTTGACAGTGAGATGTGCAGGCACCAATGAACCACCACACCAAACCCTAGCCCCCAACTCCAAGGTGAGGCTGCCAATTAATTCCTGCTGGCCGCAAATTGCGGCCAGAGCAGGAGGGAATTGCCTCGATTTTTGTGCATGGCCCCATTTCCTATATTCTTGACCCTGGGTATGTCTAGTTTTGACTGATTCCATCTACGGTGAAATCTGGGTTGATTTTTCCTATGTTGGTGCATGGTTTACGACTTGTGTTAGTATGGATTTTGGTATTTGGTGTTTCGTTCCTGTCGGGTGGCGTTTGGACGTCAACGACAAGTGGATATTGATCGTGTTTGCATGCGAGGTTATAGGTTTTTACCTATAGGTGTAGCGTGTGCCGTTTTGGTTTCCGATGTGATTTTCATGTGCTTCAGCGTTTGTGATATCCTTGTAGGTACCCTACAAGATGTGAGGCAAAGAAGATGAAGATGGCGACATCGGCACCGACACATGAGAAGCAAGCTGAGTAGATTTATATCTACGGAGAGAAGTCGGGTGGATGGCGTATAGCACCCCCGCAGTCCGTAGTGATGTATACGAATACGTATACACACATATATTTATTATGTGTTGTTGGGATTATTGATGGTGATAATGGTACTATTGGTGATAAGAATGTATTGGTTTAGTATAGTGCGAAACCCTAGAGTAGGGGTTGCACACATATACATACACATACACATATACTTGCATGCATTCTTTCATTTATCTGTGCGCTTATGATGGTGTGTATATCTACACATGGGTATGGGACTATGTGTTCATATACGAGTTTTGAGGATGATACGTGGGATTGAGATGAGTCGATGAGATGCGATTGAGACCGTGAGATTTGGCGACATGACAGAGTTCGTATTGGAGATGCGATATGATGGTAGTGATACCTGTCATGCGATGAGATAGTATGATATCGACTCAGATTTAGGTGGTTTTCATACCCCTCTCGATTGGCTTGATTGTTGGGTTCGTAGTTCGCCTAGTAGGCGTTAGGCTAGACCCGAGTCATACCTATTTCAAAACTAACGAATCGAGGATATTTTAAAGATAGAGCAAAAAGGGTTTATACGGATATTTTCAAACGACGCGTCTTTTCTTAAAACACCGTAGCCCTTATTTTACCAAAAGCCCTGATTCGTCTTATTTCAAAAGGCAAGGTTGCATGATATAATTATTGAGGCAGGTTCTTTACTGTTGCGTGATTACTCGATTCCGCATATTCATGTTGTTGCATTGCATCGCTTATATTGTTGATATATTTCAGTCATGCTGCTAGGACACCAGCACAATTATCGATGATGCGTATGTTCCACGTACACTTGTTTGCCGGCTCACACACTTCATCATCGATAATTGCCATGTCACTACACTGTAGTACTGTTGCATTCAGTGTATGTTGCTTACATTTCTTTACATGTCGCATACGTCATGCTTTCTGATTATACGCATTGAGATATGTTATTTCCATGATATTTCTGGTTTTGGGAACCGTGGGTGTTTTAAAAAGAGAATATGGAATTGTTTTAAAACCCGGTTACCCTTGATATGATATTTCAGTGCGTCCACCATGTGTTTTCTCGGTGCTGAGAGCGACATGTGAAACCCGATTCGAGGAGGCGGATGAGGCTGATTGCGGGTACATGGTGGACCCGGTATGGTTCCCCGGGGCAAGAAATGTTTTTCGTAGAGTAGACGATGAGCCTGGCAGGGTGGCGAGTACCTACCGGTGATTGGTTGGACCTGGCAGTTATCCGGAGGATACTGACCAGAGTCGATAGATGGATATGGGCGTACTGCCGGGGCCGAGGGCCGATACCGCAGACAGAGCCCGTGGGCCGATCCGGACTGACGGAGCCCGATGTATGAGGATTTACGTGCCGATGCTGGGCACAGTTTTCATGATGTTTTCGAGTGCCGATGCTGGGATCTCCGGTTCCATGATTTTGACGTGTCGCGAGGGACACGGGTGGTTTATATCCTCATATTTCCATGCATATGCTGATGATATTTACATGCATGATGGTTATTGTCATTGGGTGACGAGTGGACGGGATCCACGTACATGCAGATTTGATTACATTGATCATACCTCACATTCATGATATGCTATTACCTGATGCACTAGCATGAGCACTTGGCACTACACTCATATATAGAGATTACATTGCCAGTTTAGCATGCTTCAGCTTTATTCATGTTGAGGTTTATTTATATCTGATCGTATTGACCTAGGATAGGTCATACATTCGATCTCTGCTTGTAGATATTTTCTATTCACGTGTTGGCAACTCACCCCCGTTGTGCCACGGTCCTTACAGGTTTTTGCCGTACAGATTCCATGGCGGCATTTCTGGCACACTGCTTCCTTATGGGTGACTTGCGTTGGTAGGTGGGTTCTTTGTATCAGAACCGCCATTGCTCCTGTATTATTCATTGTATCTAGTAATTCCATCAACCAAAACTTGTATATTGCTTCAGACTTAGAAAACAGTGTTGTATTATTTCGACCTTAGAGTCGCGTTTGTAGTATTACGGTTTTCTGGCTGTTTTGAGTTTCTTTTTGGGTTTTGATCCTCGCCCTTTGGCGTTGTATATTATTGTTGCTTGCGTGGTTGTGACCGTCGTTTGACGAAGAGCTAGCTCCCGCTTGGGGATGCCTTTTATCATTTTATATATATTATTCTTGTTGTACCCCGTTCAGGGCCAGTTTTTACAAAGGAAACTCTGCCGAAATTTTCAGGAAAGGTTACACATTTTAAAAATACATATTCGGCTTAGTTATTTAAAAACTTGGATTTTGAAACACGATTTCTTTACTTCTTAAAAACCAGTTTTCCTTATTTACTCTTTAAATGGTTTTAGATTTCTGGGCTTTTGGCTTACTTGGATCAGATGGGGTCCTATAGACTTCATATGGTTCAAGGGCCAGTCACGTGCTCTTTCGGGTCGTGACAAAGTTGGTATCAGAGCGCTAGGTTGACCTTGGTTCGAGTCTGAGTTTGACTATGTGGAGCCTAGGGCGTTATTTATATACGGAACTTAGGCTTGACCTTACGGAACTTAGACTTAGTCGAAGGGGTATTAGACCCGAACTTTCATCGTGTAGGATGACCCTTGGTTGATGGAATAGGTGACTAAAGTAGAGTGACGTACCGTGGGTATGTTCCGCGGCATACTTACGACACGCCACTCCGCTTAAGAAACCTTAGGTTGTACATTTCCTTGCACCGTATTATATTCCTTCCTATGATCTACCTTCATCGATACTGGTTATGGTTTTGCCGCCGTGATTGCACGGGCAGAGTGAGCTACGGCTCGAGTTGCGTCAGCATGAGCTCGTCATGGACGAGGGCTGAACAGGGCGTGATTCCAGAGGCATACGGTTGCATTGAGGCTTCGTATTTTGTGTTTCCGCACTATGAGCGTTTGACAGATCGCTGTTGCGAGATTTTTCGGATGTACCGGTCGGTACCAGAGGATTGAGCCACTGATAGAGGCCAGCCAGGATGTGATGACTGTTGATATATCGCTTATTCATGATGGTTGAGGCGCTGCTTGGCGTACCGACGATTGAGCCAGTTGTCGCTGCGAATGATGAGATATCGCCCAGATGATTGGAGCTACTGCAGCATGAGCATATTCTTAGAGATATGATGGTGAGTCGCTAGTCCTCGAGGATGAATGACTAGGACATGTGGTTCATTCGCTTACCCCGATGCGAGGTCATCAGGCAGATTGATCCCAGCTAGAGACGACTTCACGCAGGTTCGTGGAGAGTCGATGCAGACGATCGAATGTCAGGAACCCATCTTCCAAGTTTAAAGTATTCGGAAAGACATGCAATCGATTCTATGGACCCTCTAGAAGAATGAAACCCTAACTCGACATAATGACCGTGTGAAAGCCTTTGAACCTTAGGGTTTGCGGCAGTTCCGCGGCGTCATTTGTGAGGCTTGGGTTTGCCCTTCTACGGCTGGACCACCGATGCTGTGGTATGTACTCGATACTATTAAACTGTACCCGAGATGTTGAGCTCTTGGGGATTATGAGGTTCTGACGAGTCGATCGGACGATTCGATATCATTCGGATATCATGTGATGAGACACTGCTTGGGAGACTCCAGATACGAGCATAGCCGTTGGAGCGCAGTCTGTGTAGCCACGATGAGATGAGTCCGAATCAGTCGATATTGAAGCAGAGTGGAGTAAAGAGTTCGCACGAGATTTCGACGAGATGACGTTTCACTCCGCTGACATCAGAGATGCGATATGCACGCTGAGGACGTGTTCGGCTAGATATCTCCTACTGAGTGACGAAGGTACCGAGTTCGTGATTTCGAGTCCGTGTTAGAGACTTCGGAGGGACCGTAGCCGATGGCATCGAAGTGCGCAGATAGAGACGTGATGTCGAAATGGTCGATGATACAGACAAGCGGGACAAGAAGTTCGTGCGAGAAGCAGACGAGCTGCTACTACACCTCGTTAAGATTAAAAGTCGGATATGCATACAGAGGCACAGGGATGCGACCAGCTTCTGAGGAGATGTGGTACTAAGGACGCAGATGTCCAGAGAGCGAGAAAAGATTATGCCAGAGTACCAGCCCTGTACAGTTTGGCCTAGGCAAAATCAGAAGAGACCTTGAGCAGGGATTCCTTCCAATACACTGCTGCAATAAGATTTGCACCAGGAGCAGATGCGTGATGTGCATTCAGAGGACCCGAGGTCGGCGCCAGAGATATGCTGCTATACGAGCGGTCGTGAGGATTGACCGAGAGATGACCAGGGAAGTGCCAGGACGGAATCGTCCCTGTCAGCACACCTGACCGGGCCGATGAGCCGATGGATTGCGAGATTGGTAATCTACAGGAAAGATCAGGAACCAGAGGCAGAGGGCGCCAGCCGCGAGCAAGAGGCAAGTAGATATCTTGCGCCGCTAGCATTGGATGTACCGGCACCTTCTCGACTTCGAAGGAGGATATACCGACGACGGTATTTATGATTGGTGATTTTGTGATTCGACTATCACGTATCCGTCACTTTGGGATTTCAGTATTTTGGGCGATCTATTTGCATGATTAGTTTTGGGTGACCGAGTTCTATGATATTTGATTTTTGTGCACTATGGTTGCACCTACTGGATATTTATACCTTGCACATAGTTATTACTCTTGAGGTATTGATTGTGATTTCATGCCTATTTTATGTCGGTGATTTGATTTACGCTTCCAGCATAGTTTCATGTACTTTTAGTGTTTTGATTTGTGCACGCTGATGCACACGGTTGTGAGTTTTTCCATCGCGGTACACCTAATTTTGATTGAGCCGCGTTGTATATCGTTTCGTGCCTTGGCTGCACCTGCTTATGACTTTATGGATTTCATACGGTTGATTTGATGTTGTGCATATGTTACGCACACGATTTGATTTTTGCACTCGGTATAGCTTATATGTGCTTGTAGTGCATTGATGTGTGTTTTGTGCACGCAGTTGCACACGTTTATGATTTCCTTTATACCTAGGTACACTTGGTGTTGCTGCTTATGTATTTGAGTTATTGCTTGATATTTGTGCATGGGATGCACCAGTTCTATACTTTGTGCGTTTGTCGCACCAGTTTTATGTTTCTTGCGTTTATCGCATCAGATTTATATATCATGCCTTTGTTGCACCGGATTTACATTTTGTGCATTACGGTTGCACCTGACTTCGATTTGATGTCTTTCGATATGTCGATTTTGATTGTGATATTGATGTGGATTCTTGCACTCCGTGCTTTTGACTGGACTTACGCATGTTCGGCGTTGCTATTGGATTTTGTGATTCCATGCATGTTGAGTGCGCAGGGTTTAGATTTTCATTCGTGCACGATGGATGCACCGATTTGGATTTTCGCGCATGTTGGGCGCATGTTTTGAGATACGATTTTGGGGCACACCAGATGCACTAAATCGAGATTCTTTGTGCATGTCAGATGCACATGTTTGGGCTGTCAGACACACACGTTGCCTATGACAGATGTTTCGTGCACACCCGTTGCACCTAGATGTTGTTTTATGCACCTGTATGGAACATATATGGATTTTGATTTCCGTGCGCACCAGACGCACAGGGTGGTGTTATGTGCATTTTTGGGATTTATTCCTTTTGGAGCAGTACATTTCTATGATATCTGATATTCGTTTTGTACCGAGCAGGACTAGTCAGAGGACAGTACCTGGATATATTTTGCATGCACTGATAGTTCGAAGGGATTTCCAAAGAGCGAGCTATGGTCTCGATATATATATATACCTACGTGTCCGATATGACACGAAACGTTTAAAAACAAGGAAACCCTTCAAAATTGTTTTCAAAACGGCGGAACGTACCTATTAAACAAAGGATATATATATACATATATAGTTATTTTCTTATGAAAAACGTCCGCCACTGTGCAGTGTTACGCGCATCGCACAGCGACTTAAAAAGATTGGGCATGCATTTACATCAGCTATTTACATGTATAGATTGGATGTCTACATGTATAGTTCTGATCTATATCATATTGGTTTTGTATTGGATTTGACATTTGTGTCTTTACCATGAAACCGATGATTGCGGGATGCTTGATGGAGTGTTGATTTTGAGTTATCTGCACAGTACTCATGCACATGCATTGCGCTATGATACGTTTTATGTATTGCAGATTTCGGAGCCCCGATGACTTGGAATTTGTATTGCAATATTTTAGTATTTGGGGGTTTAAATTTAAATTCGGGGACCGAATTTCTTTAAGGGGGGTAGATTGTAACGTTTCCAAAATAATAAAATATGATTTTTTGGAAATTCTATAATTTAAGATTATTTTAATGAATATTTTAATATTCTGGTATAATTAAATACAAATAAATGGGGAAAAATTATGGAAAATTCTAAAATAAGGTATTTTATGGAATTATGCCATTTTAAAGTTTTTAAGATTAGTTATATGCTAATTTAGTGCTAATCGCGATTAAGAATCGCTAATTGGAATTTTAGCATTTTTGTGGAAAAATGTGCACATATCATTTTCTACACTTGTGTTGCTTGTGCATTTCTACCATGGCTTTTCTTTTGGGTCTACTATTCAAGTGAGAAGAGTTTAGTGAAGGAAAAGTAGTATCATGAGAGAGAGAAAGGGACCAAGTCAACCTTCACCTCTTTTGACCCATGCCCACCTATCATTTCCCTTCTCATTTTCTCTCCCTCCCCTTGTTGGAGCAGCTGCTGCTCTCTCTCCCACTCTCACCCTCTTCACTAAAACCCTAGATCCACCATGAAAACAAAGCCAAAACCCCATTCCCCCTTCACAAAGCTTGCTCCCAAGCTCACTAGCTACATATTGAACCAAGCAAGATTGGATTTGGAGAACTTTGAGAAACTCAAGAATTTTCTTGAGTTGCCAAAAGAGGAAATTTCTGCACCCTCTTGTAGTATTTCAAATTCCTTGTGCATCAATTCTAGTTTCATATCGATATTGTGTCGTTTTGTGGACTTTGGAGAATTCAAGTTAGGGTTTAGGGTTAGACCTGAAATCAAAATGGAATTGAGGCTTGTTGTGACCTTAGAACCCCTTGTGTGATGCTAATTTGGACCCAAACCTGAACTTGAAACCAGAATACGGAATTACGGAATCGATATGGGGGAAAACTATAAATCTGGAAGTGTTTTGTGGAATCTGCTATTACCCCGAGACCCCAAAAATAAAACTGAGTTGACAGTGAGATGTGCAGGCACCAATGAACCACCACACCAAACCCTAGCCCCCAACTCCAAGGTGAGGCCGCCAATTAATTCCTTCTGGCCGCAAATTGCGGCCAGAGCAGGAGGGAATTGCCTCGATTTTTGTGCATGGCCCCATTTCCTATATTCTTGACCCTGGGTATGTCTAGTTTTGACTGATTCCATCTAGGGTGAAATCTGGGTTGATTTTTCCTATGTTGGTGCATGGTTTACGACTTGTGTTAGTATGGATTTTGGTATTTGGTGTTTCGTTCCTGTCGGGTGGCGTTTGGACGTCAACGACAAGTGGATATTGATCGTGTTTGCATGCGAGGTTATAGGCTTTTACCTATAAGCGTAGCGTGTGCCGTTTTGGTTTCCGATGTGATTTTCATGTGCTTTAGCGTTTGTGATATCCTTGTAGGTACCCTATGAGATGTGAGGCAAAGAAGATGAAGATGGCGACATCGGCACCGACACATGAGAAGCAAGCTGAGTAGATTTATATCTACGGGGAGTAGTCGGGTGGATGGCGTATAGCACCCCGCAGTCCGTGGTGATGTATACGAATACGTATACACACATATATTTATTATGTGTTGTTGGGATTATTGATGGTGATAATGGTACTATTGGTGATAAGAATGTATTGGTTTAGTATAGTGTGAAACCCTAGAGTAGGGGTTGCACACATACACATACACATACACATATACTTGCATGCATTCTTTCATTTATCTGTGCGCTTATGATGGTGTGTATATCTACACATGGGTATGGGACTATGTGTTCATATACGAGTTTTGAGGATGATACGTGGGATTGAGATGAGTCGATGAGATGCGATTGAGACCGTGAGATTTGGCGACATGACAGAGTTCGTATTGGAGATGCGATATGATGGTAGTGATACCTGTCATGCGATGAGATAGTGTGATATCGACTCAGATTTAGGTGGTTTTCATACCCCTCTCGATTGGCTTGATTGTTGGGTTCATAGTTCGCCTAGTAGGCGTTAGGCTAGACCCGAGTCATACCTATTTCAAAACTAACGAATCGGGGATATTTTAAACATAGAGCAAAAAGGGTTTATACGGATATTTTCAAACGACGCGTCTTTTCTTAAAACACCGTAGCCCTTATTTTACCAAAAGCCCTGATTCGTCTTATTTCAAAAGGCAAGGTTGCATGATATAATTATTGAGGCAGGTTCTTTACTGTTGCGTGATTACTCGATTCCGCATATTCATGCTGTTGCATTGCATCGCTTATATTCTTGATACATTTCAGTCATGCTGCTAGGACACCAGCACAATTATCGATGATGCGTATGTTCCACGTACACTTGTTTGCCGGCTCACACACTTCATCATCGATAATTGCCATGTCACTACACTGTAGTACTGTTGCATTCAGTGTATGTTGCTTACATTTCTTCACATGTCGCATACGTCATGCTTTCTGATTATACGCATTGAGATATGTTATTTCCATGATATTTCTTGTTTTGGGAACCGTGGGTGTTTTAAAAAGAGAATATGGAATTGTTTTAAAACCCGGTTACCCTTGATATGATATTTCAGTGCGTCCACCATGTGTTTTCTCGGTGCTGAGAGCGACATGTGAAACCCGATTCGAGGAGGCGGATGAGGCCGATTGCGGGTACATGGTGGACCCGGTATGGTTCCCCGGGGCAAGAAATGTTTTTCGTGGAGTAGACGATGAGCCTGGCAGGGTGGCGAGTACCTACCGGTGATTGGTTGGACCTGGCAGTTATCCGGAGGATACTGACCAGAGTCGATAGATGGATATGGGCGTACTGCCAGGGCCGAGGGCCGATACCGCAGACAGAGCCCGTGGGCCAATCCGGACTGACGGAGCCCGATGTATGAGGATTTACTTGCCAATGCTGGGCACAGTTTTCATGATGTTTTCGAGTGCCGATGCTGGGCACTCCGGTTCCATGATTTTGACGTGTCGCGAGGGACACGGGTGGTTTATATCCTCATATTTCCATGCATATGCTGATGATATTTACATGCATGATGGTTATTGTCATTGGGTGACGAGTGGATGGGATCCACGTACATGCAGATTTGATTACATTGATCATACCTCACATTCATGATATGCTATTACCTGAGGCACTAGCACGAGCACTTGGCTCTACACTCATGTATAGAGATTACATTGCCAGTTTAGCATGCTTCAGCTTTATTCATGTTGAGGATTATTTATATCTGATCGTATTGACCTAGGATGGGTCATACATTCGATCTCTGCTTGTAGATATTTTCTATTCACGAGTTGGCAACTCACCCCCGTTGTGCCACAGTCCTTGCAGGTTTTTGCCGTACAGATTCCATAGAGGCATTTCTGGCACACTGCTTCCTTATGAGTGACTTGCGTTGGTAGGTTGGTTCTTTGTATCAGAACCGCCATTGGTCCTGTATTATTCATTGTATCTAGTAATTCCATCAACCAAAACTTGTATATTGCTTCAGACTTAGAAAACAGTGTTGTATTATTTCGACCTTAGAGTCGCGTTTGTAGTATTACGGTTTTCTGGCTGTTTTGAGTTTCTTTTTGGGTTTTGATCCTCGCCCTTTGGCGTTGTATATTATTATTGCTTGCGTGGTTGTGACCGTCGTTTGACGAAGAGCTAGCTCCCGCTTGGGGATGCCTTTTATCATTTTATATATATTATTCTTGTTGTACCCCGTTCGGGGCCAGTTTTTACAAAGTAAACTCTGCCGAAATTTTCAGGAAAGGTTACACATTTTAAAAATACATATTCGGCTTAGTTATTTAAAAACTTGGATTTTGAAACACGATTTCTTTACTTCTTAAAAACCAGTTTTCCTTATTTGCTCTTTAAATGGTTTTAGATTTCTGGGCTTTTGGCTTACTTGGATCAGATGGGGTCCTATAGACTTCATATGGTTCAAGGGCCAGTCACGTGCTCTTTCGGGTCGTGACAGCATTTAAAATTTGCTTTTTGAAGAAAACCGAGTGGTTTTGAAATTGTTCCAACGATTTAGTTTAGGTTTATTTTCTTTGCATTAATGAATTAATGCTATCCCATCATTTAATCCTACCAATGCAGAAAACAACGAAAATACAACGTACGCTTATTCCATCCGCGTTCGCCACGGGGCCCATCATTACCCGTTAGGTTACTTAACTAACAATAGAGCGGGGGCTGGACTAGCGCGAGTGAAAAACGTAAGCAACGCCTAATAAATATCATATATAGATATATCCATTCGTCGCACGCAATAATAAGCATTCCAGATCACAGATGAAGATATTGGATATATTAGGAATACCGCACTTCGTTTAAGCCCATAACGAAGGACGGGTTCAACGGTCGTGATGAATAGCCAAAACCCCACCCGAGACCCCTACGGGTGCGGCAAACTACCCGCCAAGTACCAGAAGTGAAGCAGTCTCCCTCAACAACGTGAGTAGGCCACTAAGCACTTCAAAATACCCGGTAGTTTGTGCACCCCTCCTTGGGTCTATCCTAGGAGCAAAAACAGTAAAAAGAAATAATACAACGGTGGCTACAACCTCATCCCGGATGTGCCCCGCAAAAATAATATTACATCAATTTCACAAATTACATTGAATGAAAGAAAAGAAAACACTCGTCTCACATCCCCCGGCTATTCATCTTTGACAGTCCAATAACATTCATATACAAAAACAAACCATTACAGATATGTGCAACCCTCACTAATCGTCGTATAGCGATTAGCGGACGTTTCAAAACACATAAAGCATTACAGAAGAACCGATTAGCTAAAGCAATTAGAATTTCGATCGAATAAGCATTTTTGAATCTATCCTCAGGTCAACACAGTACACCAAATATCTGGGCAGAATCAAAAAAATCCCAAAATACACAAAACCAAAAATTAGGAATAACAGAAGAAATTTGGGCTGAATCCGAGTCAACTCGGCGGCGGATCCGCGGCGGAACGCTTGGTTTCGCCGCGGATCCGCGGTGAGTTGAACGATTCAGAGGCCCAAATTTCATCAGTATTCTTAGATAACCCTGCCTGTATTTTTAAGCCCTCTGGAAAAATTTAGGAGCAGATTTCAAAATCGACAGAAACTGATTTTTTTCGGATGTGATTTTCGGGTTTTTCCGGTGATCGAATTTCCAACACTTTGCTAACAAGTTAGATAAGGTTTAACCTGGCTCTGATACCAGTGTAAGTCCATGATGCACACCCCACGGGTTGCGGGGAGGCAGAATACTTTAAAAAATGGTTTTCTCACCATAAAAGAAACTTGTTTTGCTTTGCATCATGAACTTTTTCCCACTTTAGGATCTTTATTAAGCCTTATCTAACAAAACTAAACTAAGAGAGTGCTAACTACTAGGTTAAGAAGTTATACCCTCGTGTCTAGTCCTTCGGGTCTTCAAGTTCCTCCTTGCTCCTTGGTTCAAGCTCCTTGTTCTTGATCTCTTTTCTTTGGCTTCTTCTAGGGTTTGGAAGAGTTCGGTTGCCGGTCTCCTTTGCGTCAAAGATGGATCTACCCGAGGTGCCTACGATCAAGCTCCAACCTCCATGAGATAACTTAGTGATCAAACTTGCTAAGTGAGAAGACTAAGTAGATGTAGAGTGAGTGTAATGGATTAATTGATCTCAAAACTCATTGATTTGCAACACATGCAAGTGTATGAGTTTCATGAAGAAGAGAAGAAAAACCTAGGAGAGAGAAAGCATTTGTGTGAATGAATGAATATGAGAAGTGAGAATGGCTATGTATTTTTCACAATAATTCAACCATGGAATTCTTTAATCAAATAAAAGGCAACCTTAGTTGAATAGTAATTCCAAAGTGAATAAATAAATACCTAGCCATGCTTTCAACCCATGCTTCATAACTTTCCTAATTCCACCTCATTAATCCTTTAATGAAAAAGAATAAAACAATAATGAGGTGTCTCCTTAGGTCAACCTTGTGAATTTACAAGAATGCCCTTTTCCGTATTTTCATACCCATATCCGTATTCTGAAAAATACGGATACACTGAGATCAGTATAATCCAATACTACAATACTAGTATCCGGCTTAAACCAAAGCCTACCAGTATTATCCGTCCAATCGTCATTCGAGTAGTCAGTACACGAATGCGATCGAAACCCTGCCGTAAGACCATACGACATCTACATCGTCTCGCCTGATCCAGGGAAACCCTCTGTGTGGGACTCTAAAGACTCGACAGTACGCTGGCAGTGGGTTTAACCACAAGTCCGTCAGTGGTACTAGCTGTACGTAACGGCAACCCAGGTATGTGTCGAAAAGGAGGCCGACGAGCGAACTCGTCCGTAACCCCTACTGAGCCTGTCCGTGACAATATCCGCGCAGTCCGGTCTGTTCGTCTGAGAGTATCGCATGTATGGTCTAGGGAGGTGGTGAACGTCAGACCCCTAACAACCGTACAAGTCCTGCCGGTGTGGCTCAAGACCATCCGAGAATCTACTGATCAGTCCACCAGTAAATCTCAATCAGCCCTGGTCAGGGACTTATGGTAATGACCAACTGATCACAGTGCGACATCAACTCCCTATACCGGGAGAGACGAATCCCTAACAGTCGCTCACTGCCACCATGTGGCTCGGGACTGTACCCAACTAAAACATGTTTGCACGACTCTTTTGAGCCGTGGTAGGGTAGTAATCAAAGCACAGTGGGAACTCACACGAGATAAATGACGACCTCAAGTCAACAGACTATCTGCACACATGTTACCTGAGAAATGCTATCTGACGTTAGGTATAATACCATCCAGTCAGTTCTCAGCGAGTCCTGTCCGGTGTACTCACACTCGGTGAGCATCTGTATACAATCTTAGGTGCATATCACCAATGGCTGCGAGACCAATCCATCGCCCCTCGTCAGGGTCTAGATATGTATACATTAGTCTACTCTGGAGCATCGATGCTCAGTCTCGATACTCCTGTGACCAGGGACATTTAAGGATGTGCCTATTGACTATCCAGCTCCTACAAGTATGACTGCCATCACGACGCCGGTAGTCAGGCAAACATCCTATGGGCTTTATCAACATGTATATAAATACAAAGTAAAATATATCACACGTTAAGATAAAGACAAACCAAATAGCGTACTATCATATCAAGCAAGATTATCATGTACATACATATCCCTAGCATCCTATACAATGAAAGCCTCTAGGGCATATATATCCAACAAAGACACTGAGATCTGATCGAGCTGGTGAATACTTGAGTGCCGAGTTCCTGGATTACCTAAAAGAGAATGGAATTCTCTCTCAGCTTACTCCTCCATACACTCCACAACATAACGGTGTATCGGAAAGACGGAACCGAACCCTATTGGATATGGTACGTTCCATGATGAGTAACGCTGAGTTGCCGCGATCATTCTGGGGATATGCACTAGAATCAGCTGCATATCTTTTGAACCGAGTTCCGACTAAGACTGTGCCTACCACACCATATCAGATATGGAGTGGGAAGAAACCCTATTTTCAATATCTGAAGATTTGGGGATGTCCAGCTTTTGTCAAAAAGTAGCATGCGGACAAACTCGAGGCACGCTTAGTACAGTGCAACTTTGTGGGATACCCAAAGAACTCCAGGGTGTATCTTTTCTATTACGCAGAAGAACAAAAGGTTTTTGTCTCTCGTAATGCCCACTTTCTGGAACATCAGTTCTTAGAAAAAGAAATAAGTGGGAGCGCAATAGAACTGGAAGAAATTCCAGAACCACAAACTATTACTGAAAGTTTAGTAGAACCAGAGGGTTCGAAAGAACAGGACATTCCTGCGCCGCTCCGCAGGAGTAGTAGGCAGTCTCATCCGCCTGAGAGATACTACGGTTTTCTCATAGACGGGGATAGAGAGGATTGCATCATTGATAATGATGAGCCGACTAGCTTCCAGTAGGCTATTCAGAGCACTGACTCGGTAAATTGGCTAGATGCAATGCGGACCGAGATGGAGTCCATGTACACCAACAAAGTATAGACTTTGGACGTTGCTCCAGAAGGGGTAAAACCCGTAGGCTGCAAATGAATCTTCAAAAGGAAGATTGGTGTAGATGGACAGGTTGAGACCTATAAGGCTAGACTTGTTGCAAAGGGTTTCTTCAAAGACCTGGTTTGGTCTATGACGAAACCTTTTCTCCAGTGGCTATGCTCAAATCCATTCGGATCCTTCTTACTATTGCTGCCTTCCACGATTATGAGATTTGGCAGATGGACGTAAAGACCGCTTTTCTAAATGGAAATTTAGAGGAGTGTGTCTATATGGACCAGCCAGAGGGTTTCATTCAGAGTGGGAGTAGCAGGAAAGTGTGCAAGTTGCTTAAGTCCATTTATGGACTAAAGCAGGCATCGCGGAGTTGGAACATCTGTTTTGATGAGACGGTCAAAGAATTTGGCTTTATCAAAAATCCAGATGAACCATGCATCTATAGTAAAATTGTAGCACGAACTGTCGTATTCCTCGTTTTATACGTGGATGACATTCTCTTGATAGGAAATGACATTCCTATGCTATAATATGTCAAAGGGTTCTTGTCACACAGGTTCTCCATGAAAGACCTGGGTGATGCCTCTTACATTCTGGGGATCTGGATCCATCGTGATAGGTCCAAGAGGATATTAGGACTTTCACAGTCCAGGTACATCGACACCATAGTGAAGAGGTTCAGTATGGAAGATTCCAAGCGCGGTAATCTACCGGCTTGTCACGGGATCACCCTCTCCAAAGAGATGTCTCCCAAGATTGATTTGGAAAGGGATCGCATGTCTATTATACCCTACGCATTTGCGGTAAGCTCTATAATGTATGTGATGTTGTGTACCAGACCAGATGTAGCTTATGCACTGAGTGTGGTAAGCCGGTATCAGTCAAACCCTGGCGAGAAGCACTGGATAGCGGTAAAGAACATTCTGAAGTACCTGAGAAGGACTAAGGACATGTTTTTGGTTTACGGCGGAAAAGACCTCCAGATGGAGGCCTTTGCTGACTCCAGCTTCCACAGTGATAAGGATGACTCCAAATCCATGTCGGGTTATGTCTTTACCCTCAATGGAGGGGCGGTGTGTTGGATGAGTTCCAAACAGGAAACCGTTACTGACTCAACGATGGAAGCAGAATATATCGCTGCATCTGATGCCGCAAAAGAAGCCGTCTGGATGAGGAAGTTCATGACAGAAATTCAGGTGGTTCCGTCCATTGTTGATCCAATACCTCTATATTGTGACAACAATGGGGCTATAGCTTTAGCGAAGGAACCCAGGTCCCATCAGAAGTCCAGACACATCTTGAGGCGGTATCACCTAATCAGGGAGATCGTGGATTGCCGGGAGATCGAGGATCGGAGGATTGCTATGGAAGATAACACTGCAGATCCATTCATGAAGGCCTTACCCCAGACTCAGTTCGAGCGGCTGATCGAGATGATAGGTCTTCGATACGCCAGTACATGGCCTTAGTGCAAGTGGGAGATTGTTAGTGTATATGCCCTAGAGGCCATTACTGTATCATACTAATTTGTATATTACTTGATGGAAGCTTAGGATATTCATAGTTATATAGACAATCTTGCTCAAAATAGTAGTATGCTACTTGGTTTGTTTCTACTTTAATGCGTGCATGTGTTTCTTTTAGCATATCGCCTATACACATTAGTGGAGCCCTTAGGATCTTTGCTTGATTACCAGCGTTGTGATGGCAGTCACACTAGTGGGGGCTGGATAATCTACAAGCACATCCTTATACAGGTCCCTAGTCATAAGATTATCGAGACGGGGCATCGATACTCCGGAGTAGACTAGTGTATACGCTTCTCATCCTAGGAGGGGAGATGGTCTGTCCCACAGCCGTCAGTACGTCGTACTTGAGATAGTATGCGGGTGCTCGTTAGGTTACGAGAACACTGGATAGGACTCGTAAGGAACTGTTGGTTGGTACTATACCTATCGTCAGTTATCAGTTCCCAGGTAACATGAGTACAGCTTAGTCCACTGACTTGACACTGTCACTTCGCCTCGAGTGTGTTCCCACTGTTCTTAGATTGCTACCCTACCATGGCTCAAATGAGTCGTGCAAACAGGTAGCAGTTGGGTGTAGTCCCGAAGCACTTGGAGGCAGTGACGGTTAGATAGTATTCATCTCTCCCGGTATTGGGGTTGATATCGCACTGTGTCTAGGAGAGCCATTACACATAGTCGTCCCTGGCCAGGGCAAGCGAGATATACTGGTAGCGTTTCCAGTGTTATCTCAGGGTGTTCTGGGCTACACTTTTACACCACTTGTACCGCTATTAGGGGACTGACGTTTAACGCCCCCTAGGCCCGCCATGCGATACTCTCAGACGAACAGACCGGACTGTATGGGTGATTGTCACATTCAGGTGTAAGTCCATGCTACCTCCCCCGGTACTTTCGGGCATGCGGAATTTGACGAAAAACAATTTTCCAGAGGTGGTAACATGGACTCAAAATCGGATCTTTGTTAAACATCTAACTAACAACCTAACTAAGAGTTGTTAACTACTCGGTTAGGGGGTTATACCTTTCCTTCTTGAACTCCTTCGTCTTCATGCCTCGATGGTTGTCCGGATCGGCTTCACTCCGTCGTCTCCTTGCGCCGAAGATAGATCCACTTGAAAGCTTCTACCTTTGGCTTCTTCTTCGGTCTTTGAAGAAACTAGTTCACTTGGTTTGCCAAACCTTATGAACTAGAATGAGTAGAGAAGAGTGCGTTGGGATTTTACTCTATGGTTCTTGTTTCTCAACACATGAGACAAGTGAACCATAGACAAAAGAGAGGGAGAGCAAGAGGAAGGAGATGAGAGCTCAAGAACAAGAGAGAGAGTGAGAATGATAGAATGATAGAAGACTTTTCTCTCTTGGCTCTCATAATCCAAAACCATCATCAAAAAAATAATAATCAAGTATTGTGTAAAATGGTTCAAGTCAAAATGGCTAAATCATTTCATGCACTCATTTCTCATAAGAGAAACAAGCAAGTAAAAAGTCTTTACCATGAAATGATAGCCATTGTCATCATGATGGTCAACTAGTCCAACCTAGTCAACCGGTCAACAAAGTCAACAAGTCAACAAAGTCAACCCCTCAACAACCATGTCACCACAATACTTAATTAATATTATTGTTAATCATATATCATATTCTCATTAGGGTTGAGCAAAACGTCAATAGTCAACAGTCAACGGTCAACAACCCTAATGAGAATCCTCTGCCTCTGTCTCTCCGTCAACTGTGCATACACACCCGCATCCGCGTTCCGAGGAACACGAATACAAACTGGATAAAACCAATCCCAATACGTACACTAGGATCTGGCTTAAACCAAAGCCCGCTAGTGTAAACTGTCCGGACACTAAACGTGCACAAGTGCACGGACGTGACTGAACCCTGTCGCAAAACCATGCGACCTGTCGCAAAACCATGCGACCTCTACTCTTTTGCCTAAAGGCGAATAGCTTTCTGTGTGGGACTCTAAAGACTCGACACTACGCTGGCAGTGGGTTTAACTACAGACCGCAAGCGGCACTAGCTGTGCGTAACGGTCCCCAGGTAGATGCTGACAAGAAGACTGACGAGGTGAAACCCATCTGAACTCCTACTGAGCCTGAATGTGACAATCTCCGTACAGTCCGGTCTGTTCGTCTGATACATCGCATGGCGGGCCTAGGGGGCGGTAAACGTCAGTCCCCTAATAGCGGTACAAGTCATGTAGGAGTGAAGCCCAATACACCCTGAGATAACACTGGAAGCCTACCAGTATATCTCGCTTGCCCTGGCCAGGGACTACTCGTGTAATAGCTCTCCTAGACACAGCGCGATGTCAACCCCCAATACCGGGAGAGACGAATCATGTCTAACCGTCACTGCCTCCAAGTGCTTCGGGACTGCACCCAACTACTACCTGTTTGCAAGACTCCTTTGAGCCGTGGTAGGGTAGTAATCAAAATACAGTGGTAACACACTCGAGGCGAAGTGATAGTGTCAAGTCAGCGGACTAAGCTGTACTCATGTCACCTGGGAACTGATAACTGATGATTGGTATAATACCAACCGGTCAGTTCCCGACGAGTCCTGTCCAGTGTACTTGTAACCCAACGAGCACCCGCATACTATCTCCAGTACGACGTACTGACGGCTGTGGGATAGACCGTCTCCTATACTGGGATGAGAAGCGCATGCGCTAGTCTACTCCGGAGTATCGATGCCCTGTCTCGATAGTCCTGCGACTAGGGACCTGCATAAGGATGTGCTTATAGATTACCCAGCCCCACTAGTGTGACTGCCATCACAACGCTGGTAATCAAGCAAAGATCCTAAGGGCTCCACTAATGCGTATAGGTGATATAATAAAATAAACACATGTACACATTGAAGTAGAAACAAACCAAGTAGCATACTACTATTTTGAGCAAGATTGTATATACAAGGTGAATATCACAAGCTTCAATTAAGTAATATACCAACTAGTATGATACAGTAATGGCCTTTAGGGCATATACACTAACAATTTCCCACTTGCACTAAGGCCATGTACTGGCGTATCGAAGACCTATCATCTCGATCAGCCGCTCGAACTGAGTCTGGGGTAAGGCCTTGGTGAATGGATCTGCAGTGTTATCTTCTGAAGCAACCCTCCGAACCTCGATCTCCTGGCGATCCACGATCTCCCTGATCAGGTGATACCGCCTTAAGATGTGTCTGGATCTCTGATGGGACCTGGGTTCCTTTGCTAAAGCTATAGCCCCGTTGTTGTCGCAATACAGAGGTATTGGATCAACAATGGACGGAACCACCTGAAGTTCTTTCAAGAACTTCCTCATCAAGACAGCTTCTTTTGCGGCATCAAATGCAGCGATGTATTCCGCTTCCATCGTCGAGTCTGCAACGGTTTCCTGTTTGGAACTCTTCCAACACACCGCCCCTCCATTGAGGGTAAAGACAAAACCCGACATGGACTTGGAATCATCCTTGTCACTCTGGAAGCTGGAGTCAGCAAAGGCCTCGATCTGGCGGTCTTTTCCGCCATACACCAAGAACATCTCCTTAGTCCTTCTCAGGTAATTGAGAATGTTCTTTACCGCTATCCAGTGTTTCTCCCCAGGGTTTGACTGATACCAGCTTACCACACTCAGTGCATAAGCTACATCCGGTCTGGTACACAACATCGCATACATTATAGAGCCTACCGCAGAAGCGTAGGGTATAATAGACATGCGATCCCTCTCCAAATCAGTCTTGGGAGACATCTCTTTAGAGAGGGTGATCCCGTGACAAGCCGGTAGGTTACCGCGCTTGGAATCTTCCATACTGAACCTTTTCAGTATGGTGTCGATGTACCTGGACTGCGAAAGTCCTAATATCATCTTGGATCTATCACGATGGATCCGGATCCCCAGGATGTATGAGGCATCACCCAGGTCTTTCATGGAGAACCTGTGTGACAAGAACCCCTTGACAGATTGTAGCATAGGAATGTCATTTCCTATTAAGAGAATGTCATCCACGTATAAAACGAGGAATACTACAGTTCTCGCTACAAATCTACTATAGATGCATGGTTCATCTGGATTTTTGATAAAGCCAAATTCCTTGACCGTCTCATCAAAACAGATGTTCCAACTCCGCGATGCCCGCTTTAGTCCATAAATGGACTTAAGCAACTTGCACACTTTTCCGCTGCTCCCACTCTGAATGAAACCCTCTGGTTGGTCCATATAAACACACTCCTCTAAATTTCCATTTAGAAAAGCGGTCTTTACGTCCATTTGCCAGATCTCATAATCGTGGAAGGCAGCAATGGCAAGAAGGATCCGAATGGATTTCAGCATAGCCACTGGAGAAAAGGTTTCGTCATAGTCCATGCCAGGTCTTTGACGGAAACCCTTTGCAACAAGTCTAGCTTTGTAGGTCTCAACATGTCCATCTACACCAATCTTCCTTTTGAAGATCCACTTGCATCCTACGGGTTTTACCCCGTCTGGAGCAATGTCCAACGTCCATACCTTGTTGGTGTACATGGACTCCATTTCGGTCCGCATTGCATCCAGCCATTTTACCGAGTCAACGCTCTGAACGGCCTGCTGGAAGCTAGTAGGCTGATCATAATCTATGATGCAATCCTCTCTATCCCCGTCTATGAGAAAACCGTAGTATCTCTCGGGCGGATGAGACTGCCTACTACTCCTGCGGAGCGGCGTAGGAATGTCTTGTTCTTTTGAACCCTCTGGTTCCACTAAGCTTTCAGTAATAGTTCGTGGTTCTGGAATTTCTTCCAGTTCTACTGTGCTCCCACTTATCTGGTTTTCCAAAAAATCAGTTTCCAAGAAGTAGGCATGACGAGAAACAAAAACCTTTTGTTCCTCTTCGCAGTAGAAGAAATATCCCTTGGAGTTCTTTGGATATCCCACGAACTTGCACTGTACTGAGCGTGCCTCGAGCTTGTCCGCATGCTGCTTTTTGACAAAAGCTGGACTTCCCCATGTCTTAATGTGATTAAGATAGGGTCTCTTCCCACACCACATCTCATATGGTGTAGTAGGCACAGTCTTAGTGGGAACTCGGTTCAAAAGGTATGCAGCTGATTCTAGCGCATACCCCCAGAATGATCGCGGTAATTCAGCGTTACTCATCATGGACCGTACCATATCCAATAGGGTTCGGTTCTGTCTCTCCGATACACCGTTATGTTGCGGAGTGTATGGAGGAGTAAGCTGAGAGAGAATTCCGTTCTCTTTTAAATAGTCCAGGAACTCGGCACTTAAGTATTCACCACCTCGATCCGATCTTAGAATCTTGATACTTTTGCCGGTTTGTTTTTCTACTTCATTCTTATATTCCTGGAACTTTCCAAAGGCTTCTGACTTATGTTTCATTAAGAAGACATAACCATACCTTGAAAAGTCATCCGTAAAAGTAATGAAGTAAGAATAACCTCTTCGCGCATGTATAGACATTGGACCGCACACGTCGCTGTGTACGAGTCCCAAGAGCTCGCTCGCTCTTACTCCGTGTCCAGTGAACGGAGTCTTTGTCATCTTTCCTTTGAGACAGGATTGACAAGTGGCATACGATTGATATTCGAACGGATTCAAATATCCTTCTGTATGTAACTTCGTCAACCTTCTCTCATTGATGTGACCTAGTCTACAATGCCATAAGAATGTCTGATTTATTTCCGGAGACTTTTCTTTTGTGTGTATTCTGGACATTGAAAATCTGTGGTTGGTTTAATACGTATATACCATTGCTCAATGTACCTGACCCAATCAAAACTTGATTAAGGTGAATGTTTACAACATTACTTACAAACGCAAATTCATAACCTTTTTTAGAAACTAAAGATACAGAAATGATATTACAAGTTGCGTTGGGTACAAAAAAGCAATTACGCAAAACCAAAACATGTCCATCTGACATTCCCAGGTGATAGTCCCCCACGGCCTTAGCATCTATGCTAGCTCCATTTGCAACTCTGAGGGTCATGTCACCTGCCTTCAAAACCCTACGGTTTCTCAACGCCTGCAAAGAATTATAGATATGAGATCCTGATCCGGTATCCAATACCCAGGAAGTAGAGTTTATTGAAAGACAGTTTTCAATAACATACACACCTGAAGCTGAAGTCGCAACCTGCTTCAGATCCTGTGTTCTGGCCTTCCAAGCCCTGCAATCATTTTTCCAGTGTCCCTTCTTATGACAATAGAAGCATTCTTCCTTATCCACAAGCTTTCCCACTTTCTTTGTTGCTTTTGCCTTTCCCTTCGTATCCACTTTACTAACACCGCCCCTTAGTTTGGCGGGGGCTTTCTTCTTCTTTCCCTTGGCTTTCGCCTTGGACCTAGAAGAAGAAGATCCTCCTACAAACAAAGTGGATGTTTCCCTACTTTTCTGTACGGTGCCCTCTGCGCTCCTCAGCATGTTGAGGAGTTCTGAAAGTTCAACTTCTTTTTCTTGTAAGTTGAAGTTCAGGATAAACTGGGCGTAAGTGGAAGGAAGGGACTGGAGAATCAAGTCCGTATAGAGCTCATTCTCCAACGTGGTCCCAAGGTCCGCGAGCTCCTCAATGTAGCCAATCATCTTAAGCACGTGTTACGCTACCGATGATCCGACGGCCAATCTTGCCGAAAATAACTTCTTCGACACTTCGTATGTTGCGATACGAGATTGCTCTCCATACAGTTCTTTTGTATGAAGAAATATGGATTCCAGGTCCATATTCTCGTGCCTCCTCTGATGTTCATTGTCCATAGAGGCAAGCATGAGGCACTTGGCCTTCGCAAAGTCTAGTTCCCAGGTCTTATGGATTTCCTTATCCGCGACGCTGGTTTTAGGACCTGGGACAGGGGGAGCTTTGGTGGTAAGAAGATACCCCAGCTTGTCGTAAGTGATTGCCATCTTGACATTCCTGAGCCAATCTTTATAGTTTGGCCCTGTCAGTATGTTTTTATCTAGAAGTAACTTAAGTCCAGTCATGTCGATTGGTCGCTGCAATTAGGAGAGAGAAGAAACACTCAGCATGATGCTCTTGCAAGTTTAGAATGGTTTTTAGTTTGTCTAAACAGGATGGCTCCCACTGTTTCTCGAATCCCTCCTCAAACCAAAATGGAAGAATTAGTCAGGATCAATCTCACCGTACAATACTTGCTTAACCGTTCATCCAGGCCAGTGTCGGTACTTCGATGGAGGTTTTCCAACGCTTTCGTGAAGTTCCTTAATTAAATAACCTCTTTTCCCTGGGGGCGTAGCCCCGCTAACACCTTTCTAGACACCTACTTGGTTTATAGCATTGATCGTTAAGTGAGAAATTTCCCGAGGAGTAGCATATACTCACAGTAGGATCGGGATCCAAATATCATTGCGTGACAAAACTGAAGGAATCCTACCAGAATCATCACACTCCAAATGGTATGCAACACTAGCAAGTTTCTGTTCTTTTGAAACTCCCGATGTGGATTTTTGCCCCATGCTCTTATGACCTTGACTTTGGCCAACAAATCATAAGTCACATGTCAAGTTCTACCCGTCGTTCTCCAGGTTAATTTGAATCCACCAGTACCTACCCTTGACTTTGGCCAACAAGGCAGTACGACTGTCCCAAACCAACGCATCTATCTATGCTGCACATGAATACCCAATAGCTACTAATCACTATGCCTTGACTTTGGCCAACAAACATAGCTTGAATACTATTGACTATTCATGTGAAACGACGGAGGGCTACGAATGGTTTTGGCTAAACCGTGAACGTAGTGAACTTGATATAATCGATGGAACGAGATAGCTTTTAAAAGGAGTGGCTCAAGCTCCGCATTTAAAAGTTAGTTTTGAAAAGAACCGAGTGGTTTTCCGAAAGTGTTCCAACGATTTTAACTTGGTTTATTTTCTTGCATTAGTTCTTTTAATGCGTGATATTCTTGCATTAGTTCTTTTAATGCGTCCCATCATTTAATCCTACCATTGCAGAAAACAGCCAAAATATGACGTACGCTTATGCCATTCGCATTCGCCACGGGGCCCCGTCATTACCCGTTAGGCTACTTAACTAACGACAGAGCGGGGGCTGGGCTAGCGCGGCTGTAAAACATAAGCAACGCCTAAATAATATCATATATAGATATACTGCAATGATAGCCATTTCAGATCACAGATGAACACATTAGATATACTAGGAATCCGCAATTCGTACGAGCCTGTAACGAAAAGCAGATTACACGGTCGCGGTGAATAGCCAATACCCCACCCAAGACCCCTACGGGTGCGGCAAACTATCCGCCAAGTACCCGAAGCGAAGCAACCTCCCTCAACTCCGTGAGTAGGCCACTCGGCACTTCGGCATACCCGGTAGTTTGTGCACCCCCACCATGGGTCTATCCTAGGAGCAAAAACAGTAAAAAGAAATTATACAATGACGGCTACAACCCCGACCCGGTTGTGCGGCCATACAAATAATTATTACATCAATTTACAAATTTACATGAATAGAAAGAAAAGAAAACTCTTGTGTCACAACCCCCGGCTATTCACCCGCGACAATCCAATGAATTCATATACACATTCCAATAACATTACAGATCACAGATTTGTATAACCCCCACTAATCGACATATAGCGATTAGCAGACGTTCAATACAAATATCACATCACAGAAAAATCCGTCAGCTTAAGTCTTTAGAAGTTCGATCAAAAATACGGATTTTCAAGCCCCAAACACAAAATTTTCGTTCTGGAAAATCTGGGCAGAAAATACATATTCCAAAAATCCCAAAATACCCCACTGAACAAACTGCAACCAAAATTTCCCACTGCCGAGTCAACTCGGCCGCGGAACCGCGGCGGGAGCACGCTCCTGCCGCATTTCCGCGGCGCTTTGATCGGTTCAGTGGACGAAATTTTGGCAGTTTGTTATAAAAACCCTGAGCCGAATTTTAAATTATGATTTATCATTTTTGGAACAGAGGAAAAATTCGACAGCAAGCATGATACCGGGGTTCATTTCGGGACTTTTTCTTTGATTGATCTTCTAGCTACTTTGCTAACATGTTAGATAGAGTTTAACTAGGCTCTGATACCACTGTAAGTCCATGCTACCTCTCCCGGTACTTTCGGGCATGCAGAATTTGACGAAAAACAATTTTCTAGAGGTGGTAACATGGACTCAAAACCGGATCTTTGTTAAACATCTAACTAACAACCTAACTAGGAGTTGTTAACTACTCGGTTAGGGGGTTATACCTTTCTTTCTTGAACTCCTTCGTCTTCAAGCCTCGATGGTTGTCCGAATCGGCTTCACTCCGTCGTCTCCTTGTGCCGAAGATAGATCCACCTGAAATCTTCTACCTATGGCTTCTTCTTCGGTCTTTGAAGAAACTAGTTCACTTGGTTTGCCAAATCTTATGAACTAGAATGAGTAGAGAAGAGTGTGCTGGGATTTTACTCTATGGTTCTTGTTTCTCAACACATGAGACAAGTGAACCATAGACAAAAGAGAGGGAGAGCAAGAGGAAGGAGATGAGAGCTCAAGAACAAGAGAGAGAGTGAGAATGATAGAATGATAGAAGACTTTTCTCTCTTGGCTCTCATAATCCAAAACCATCATCACAAAAATAATAATCAAGTATTGTGTAAAATGGTTCAAGTAAAAATGGCTAAATCATTTCATGCACTCATTTCTCACAAGAGAAACAAGCAAGTAAAAAGTCTTTGCCATGAAATGATAGCCATTGTCATCTTGATAGTCAACTAGTCCAACCTAGTCAACCGGTCAACAAAGCCAACAAGTCAACAAAGTCAACCCCTCAACAACCATGTCACCACAATACTTAATTAATATTATTGTTAATCATATATCATATTCTCATTAGGGTTGAGCAAAAAGTCAATAGTCAACAGTCAACGGTCAACAACCCTAATGAGAATCCTCTGCCTCTGTCTCTCCATCAACTGTGCATACACACCCGCATCCGCGTTCCGAGGAACACGAATACAAACTGGATAAAACCAATCCCAATACGTACACTAGGATCTGGCTTAAACCAAAGCCCGCTAGTGTAAACTGTCCGGACACTAAACGTGCACAAGTGCACGGACGTGACTGAACCCTGTCGCAAAACCATGCGACCTGTCGCAAAACCATGCGACCTGTCGCAAAACCATGCGACTTCTACTCTTTTGCCTAAAGGCGAATAGCTTTCTGTGTGGGAATCTAAAGACTCGACACTACGCTGGCAGTGGGTTTAACCATAGACCGCAAGCGGCACTAGCTGTGCGTAACGGTCCCCAGGTAGATGCCGACAAGAAGACTGACGAGGTGAAACCCATCTAAACTCCTACTGAGCCTGAATGTGACAATCTCCATACAGTCCGGTCTGTTCATCTGATACATCGCATGGCGGGCCTAGGGGGCGGTAAACGTCAGTCCCCTAATAGCGGTACAAGTCGTGTCGGAGTGAAGCCCAATACACCCTGAGATAACACTGGAAGCCTACCAGTATATCTCGCTTGCCCTTGCCAGGGACTACTCGTGTAATGGCTCTCCTAGACACAGCGCGATGTCAACCCCCAATACCGGGAGAGACGAATCCTGTCTAACCGTCACTGCCTCCAAGTGCTTCGGGACTGCACCCAACTACTACCTGTTTGCACGACTCCTTTGAGCCGTGGTAGGGTAGTAATCAAAATACAGTGGGAACACACTCGAAGCGAAGTGATAGTGTCAAGTCAACGGACTAAGCTGTACTCATGTCACCTGGGAACTGATAACTGACGATAGGTATAATACCAACCGGTCAGTTCCCGACGAGTCCTGTCCAGTGTACTCGTAACCCAACGAGCACCCGCATACTATCTCCAGTACGACGTACTGACGGCTGTGGGACAGATCGTCTCCCACACTGGGATGAGAAGCGCATGCGCTAGTCTACTCCGGAGTATCGATGCCCTGTCTCGATAGTCCTGCGACTAGGGACCTGCATAAGGATGTGCTTATAGATTACCCAGCCCCACTAGTGTGACTGCCATCACAACGCTGGTAATCAAGCAAAGATCCTAAGGGCTCCACTAATGCGTATAGGTAATATAATAAAATAAACGCATGTACACATTGAAGTAGAAACAAACCAAGTAGCATACTACTATTTTGAGCAAGGTTGCATATACAAGTTGAATATCCCAAGCTTCCATTAAGTAATATACAAACTAGTATGATACAGTAATGGCCTCTAGGGCATATACACTAACATCAGGCTCAGTAGGAGTTCGGATGGGTTCACCTCATCAGTCTTCTTATCGGCATCTACCTGGGGACCGTTACGTACAGCTAGTACCGCTTGCAGCCTGTGGTTAAACCCACTGCCATCGTAGTGTCGAGTCTTTAGAGTCCCACACAGAGAGCTATTCGCCTTTGGGCAAAACAGAGTAAAGGTCGCATGGTTTTGCGACAGGGTTCGTTCGCATCCGCGCACTTGTGAACGTTTGGTGTCCGGGAAGTTATTACTAGCGGGCTTTGCTTTAAGCCAGATCCTAGTATATGTTTTGGCATTGGTTTTATCTCATTGTATTCGTTTTCCTCGGAACATGGGTCCGGGTGTGTATGCACAGTTGGCAGAAGCAGAGGCAGAGGATTCTCTTTAGGGTTGTTGACCGTTGACTTTTTCTAAACCCTAATGAGAATAAGAAATTTGATTAATAATATTAATTAAGTATTATTGTGTCGTGGTTGAGTTGAACATTTGAGTTTTATTGACTTGTTGACTTTGTTGACCGGTTGACCATTGTGGACTTGTTGACCATCATCATTTCATTTCTATGACTTTTGTTTACTTGTTGTTCTTTACAAAATGCATTAAATGCATGAAATGATAATGGTCATTGAAACTAACCATCACAATTCTTAATTATTATTATTATCATGATTATTCTTTCTTTTGTGAATATGGTTGTAAAAAGTCAAGCTCATTCTATCATTCTCATTCTTTCTCATCCAAAGCTCACCCTCTTCCTCTCTCTCAAGGCTCTCATGTCTCATGTATTGAGAAGCATGAGACATTGAGATAAAACCCTCAAAAACTCTTCTCTACTCACTCTAGAGTTCTAGGTGTAGCAAGTCAAGCACTTTAGTTTCCTCTCAGTTAAGGTAGGAGCTCAAGGTAGAAGCTTTCGGGTGGATCCTTCTTCGACAACAAGGAGACTACGAGATGGAGCCGATCCAACCACTCCAAGGAGCAAGAAGAGAAGGAGTTCAAGACCTAGGTATAACCCTCTAACATAGTACTTAAACTTCTAGTTAGTTTGCTAGGTTTTTGTTTAGCAAAGATCCTCATTTCTAGTCCATGTTGCCTTGAGTTTAAAAATCGTTTTTTACCGTTTCCGCCTCCCTGTAAGAACCGGGGTGGGCAACGTGGACTTACACTGTGATCCCGAGAGTTTACTAGAAAACCAAACAATGTAGTTGTGTTGTACCCGAGACCATAGGACTTCACCTCAAGCACGAGACACCGTGCTCAGACCATGACCGGCGACCTGAAGGAGAATTCCGGCGACGCCGGATTTGTGTTGGAGTTGGGGTTTGGGTTTTTGAGGGTAGCTCTATGCTTTAGTTTAGGTGTGTTTGGTCCTGTTTGATTTTTGGGTTTTCTCAGTATGCAAAATCAGGGATCACATAGGTAGTTTCTTGTGTTTCATTTACACGCGATACGTTATACGACACAGATCGTGTACCTTGTGTGATTTTGCTCTTGGGTTGGTTTAGTCATGTCGCTACGCACGTTAGCCACAATATGAACACTTGAGAGTATGTTTTGTGTTGTTGCGTCGGTCAAATGTAGTTTGTACTGTTTTGGGTCTATTGCTAATATATTCTTTCTTTGTTGTTTTTTTAGGTTCGCAGGCGGGGACTTCGGGCGCTGCGACGAAGGGAAAACAGGTGGTTGGTTTTGCTTAGCCAGGAGCGTTGGTGAGTAGATTTAACATCTACAGGGGAATCGCCCGCATGGAGTTATGCGTCTTGGCTAGAGATGTTATGATTTGTCGCATATTCTATTTCATATATAGAGTTGCGCATACACCTTATTGCTTATTATTGTTGCGCATGGACTAGTACCGTTAGGACACTGCATTATTATTGACGGCTCATGTTGCACGAGCACTGATTGTATGCCACACACCGTCAATAATTGCAATGACACGCACAACCCATATATAGATATGATATTGTTTGGTTAGGGACATTGTGACATTGATTCATATTTCTTTATGCATATGACATAGAGCATACCTGTATACCTACATGCTTACACATATGCCTTGACATGCTTATATGCTAGTTACCTGTATACCTATAGGGTATTGTACCATTAGCGATAGTTACATACACACATAATGACATAGCTACATGTATACCTTGCATACATACTTCACGTATACCTGGAGGGTATATCACATCATTACTGATAGGTAGATACATATACCTTGCTATACTTTTATATTTACACATATATCTGGCTATAGCTACATGTTTACCTTTATTTGATGTTATATAGACTTGGAGAAATTAGGAACCGCATGATATTTATATTAACTTGTTGCAGTTAAATAGAGACTTTTCCTTTATATGCTCGCATTTCAGTTTTATGTTGCGTATATTATATTCATGGATTTTCGCATTGACATATGGATTTTTCATGATGTTTTCTGGATTTGAGGACCGTGGTAGTTTCATGAAATTATGCATTATTTGAAAAACCCGGTTTCTCTTGATATGATATTTCAGCAGCCACCATGAGTTTTATCGGTTCTGATATATATAACCCATGCGAGGAGCGTCGTGGGCCGTATGGGGGTACATGGTGGGGCCCAGAGGTAGCCTGGGGCAAGAAGGTCGATGTAACATGCCGTTGAAGCCTGGCAGGGGAACCATACTCTCCGGTGACATTACCTATGACTCGGCGGTTATCGTGGGGATACCGACGAGAGTCATGTATGTATCGATACGTCGAAAGACGAAGGTCGAACTGGGCACTCGGGTTTTCGGAAAGCGTATGATACGTACCTATCAGGGTGCCAGTCGTGGTGACAGCACCTGATAGATCAGCCTTTATGTGTAGATGCTTGGCACAAGTTTTCATGATATTTTTACTCGTAAGTATATATAATAGTAGAATGGGACGCTGTTATATATGCATATATGTAAGTCTACGTTACCCGTCCCCGGTTCTTTGGGGTTGCGGAAATGGTGAAAAACGATTTTTTCTTTGTGGGTAACATGGACTCAAAATACGGATCTTTGTTAAACAACTATCTAACAACCTAACTAGGAGTGTTACCTACTCGGTCAGGGGGTTATACCTTAACTTGAACTCCTTCTTTTCAACTCCTTGCGGTAGTCGGATTGGCCTCACCTCGTCGTCTCCTTGCACTGAAGATGGATCCACCCGAAAGCTTCTACCTTTGGCTTCAACCTCAAACTAGAGGAAACTAGAACACTTGGCTTGCTAGACTTTATGTACTAGGATGAGTAGAGAAGCGTTTTGGGTTTTTATCTCCAAGGCAAATGATTCTCAACACATGAGAGGTTTTTGCCTTGAACTAGAGAGAGAGCAAGAGGAAGAGGGAGAGCTTGAGGATGAGAGAGCTTTCATGAGAGAGAAAACAAATGAAAGAATGAGCAAGACTTTTCTCACCCATGCTCTCATAATCCAAAATCATCATAACATATAATAATAATTGCGTATTATGTGATGGTTGTTATCATATCAAATGGCAATATCATTTCATGCATTAAATGCAATGTGTGAACAAATAAGCAAGCAAAGGTCAATGCCATGAAATGATAGCCATTGTCATGATGGTGGTCAACAAGTCCAACTTAGTCAACCGGTCAACAAAGTCAACAGTCAACAAAGTCAACCTTTCAAGCCAACCATGTCACAATAATACTTAATTAATATTATTTTTAATTATATTTCTAATTCTCATTAGGGTTTAGCAAAAGTCAACAGTCAACAACCCTAATGAGAATCCTCTACCTCTGTCTCTGTCAACCGTGGAAACACACCCGTATCCGCGTTCCGGGGAACACGAATACAACGGAGATAAAACCAATCCCAAAACGTATACTAGGATCTGGCTTAAACTAAAGCCCGCTAGTAATAACTGCCCGGACACCAAACGTGCACAAGCGCGCGGATGTGACCGAACCCTGTCGCAAAACCATGCGACCTCTACTCTTTTTCCTAAAGGAGAATAGCTCTCTGTGTGGGACTCTAAAGACTCGACACTACGCTGGCAGTGGGTTTAACCACAGACCGCAAGCGGCACTAGCTGTGTGTAACGGCCCCCAGGTAGATGCCGATAAGAAGACTGACGAGGTGAAACCCATCTGAACTCTCACTGAGCCTGAATGTGACAATCTCCGTACAGTCCGGTCTGTTCATCTGAGAATACCGCATGGCGGGCCAAGGGGGTGGTAAACGTTAGTCCCCTAATAGCGGTACAAGTCGTGTCGGAGTGTAGCCCAGAACACCCTGAGATAACACTGGAAACCTACCAGTAAATCTCGCTTGCCCTGGCCAGGGACTACTTGTGTAATGGCTCTCCTAGACACAGCGCGATATCAACCCCCAATACCGGGAGAGACGAATCTTGTCTAACCGTCACTGCCTCCAAGTGCTTCGGGACTGCACCCAACTACTAACTGTTTGCACGACTCCTTTGAGCCGTGGTAGGGTAGTAATCAAAGTACAGTGGGAACACACTCGAGGCGAAGTGACAGTGTCAAGTCAGTGGACTAAGTTGTACTCATGTCACCTGGGAACTGATAACTGACGATAGGTATAGTACCAACCAACAGTTCCCGATGAGTCATGTCCAGTGTACTCGTAACTTAACGAGCACCCGCATACTATCTCAAGTACGACGTACTGACGGCTGTGGGACAGACCGTCTCCCGTGCTGGGATGAGAAGCGTATACGCTAGTCTACTCCGGAGTATCGATGCCCCGTCTCGATAATCCTACGACTATGGACCTGTATAAGGATGTGCTTGTAGATTACCCAGCCCCCACTAGTGCGACCGCCATCACAACGCTCGTAATCAAGCAAAGATCCTAAGGGCTTTACTAATATGTATAAGCGATATGCTAAAAGAAACACATGCACATATTGAAGTAGAGACAAACCAAGTAGCATACTACCATTTTGAGCAAGATTGTCTATACAACTGTGAATATCCCAAGCTTCCATTAGGTAATATACAAACTAGTATGATACAGTAATGGCCTCTAGGACATATACACTAACAATCTCCCACTTGCACTAAGGCCATGTACTGGCGTATCGAAGACCTATCATCTCGATCAGCCGCTCGAACTGAGTCTGGGGTAAGGCCTTCGTGAGTGGATCAGCAGTGTTATCCTCCGTAGCAACTCTCCGAACTTCGATCTCCTGGCGACCCACGATCTCCCTGATCAGGTGATACCACCTCAAGATGTGTCTGGACTTCTGATGGGACCTGGGTTCCTTTGCTAAAGCTATATCCCCGTTGTTGTCGCAATACAGAGGTATTGGATCAACAATGGACGGAACCACCTAAAGTTCCGTTAAGAACTTCCTCATCCAGACGGCTTCTTTTGCGGCATCAGCAGCAGCGATATATTCCGCTTCCATCGTCGAGTCACCAACGGTTTCCTGTTTGGAACTCTTCCAACATGCCGCCCCTCCATTGAGGGTAAAGACATAACCCGATATAGACTTGGAATCATCCTTGTCACTTTGGAAGCTGGAGTCAGCAAAGGCCTCGATCTGGAGGTCTTTTCCGCCATACACCAAGAACATCTCCTTAGTCCTTCTCAGGTACTTGAGAATGTTCTTTACCGCTATCCAGTGCTTCTCCCCAGGGTTTGACTGATACCGGCTTACCACACTCAGTGCATAAGCTACATCTGGTCTGGTACGCAACATCGCATACATTATAGAGCCTACCGTAGAAGCGTAGGGTATAATAGACATGCGATCCCTTTCCAAATCAGTTTTGGGAGACATCTCTTTAGAGAGGGTGATCCCGTGACAAGCCGGTAGATTACCGCGCTTGGAATCTTCCATACTGAATCTTTTCAGTATGGTGTCGATGTACCTGGACTGTGAAAGTCCTAATATCCCCTTGGATCTATAACGATGGATCCGGATCCCCAGAATGTAAGAGGCATCACCCAGGTCTTTCATGGAGAACCTGTGTGACAAGAACCCTTTGACAGATTGTAGCATAGGAATTTCATTTCCTATTAAGAGAATGTCATCCATGTATAAAATGAGGAATACCACAGTTCTTGCTACAAATCTACTATAGATGCATGGTTCATCTGGATTTTTGATAAAGCCAAATTCTTTGACCGTCTCATCTAAACAGATGTTCCAACTCCGCGATGCCTGCTTTAGTCCATAGATGGACTTAAGCATCTTGCACACCTTTCCGCTGCTTCCACTCTGAATGAAACCCTTTGGCTGGTCCATATAGACACACTCCTCTAAATTTCTATTTAGAAAAGCGGTCTTTACGTCCATCTGCCAAATCTCATAATCGTGGAAGGCAGCAATAGCAAGAAGGATCCGAAAGGATTTCAGCATAGCCACTGGAGAAAAGGTTTCGTCATAGTCCAAACCAGGTCTTTGACGAAAACCCTTTGCAACAAGTCTAGCCTTATAGGTCTCAACATGTCCATCTACACAAATCTTCTTTTTGAAGATCCACTTGCATCCTACGGGTTTTACCCCATCTGGAGCAACGTCCAACGTCCATACTTTGTTGGTGTACATAGACTCCATTTCGGTCCGCATTGCATCCAGCCATTTTACCGAGTCAATGCTCTGAATGGCCTGCTGGAAGCTAGTCGGCTCATCACTATCAATGATGCAATCCTCTCTATCCCCGTCTATGAGAAAACCGTAGTATCTCTCGGGCGGATGAGACTGCCTACAACTCCTATGGAGCGGCACAGGAATGTCCTGATCTTTCGAACCCTCTGGTTCTACTAAGCTTTCAGTAATAGCTCGTGGTTCTTGAATTTCTTCCAGTTCTATTGCGCTCCCACTTATCTGATTTTCCAAAAACTCAGTTTCCAAGAAGTGAGCATGACGAGAAACAAAAACCTTTTGTTCCTCTTCGCAATAGAAGAAATATCCCTTGTAGTTCTTTGGATATCCCACAAACTTGCACTGTACTGAGCATGCCTCGAGTTTGTCCGCATGCTGCTTTTTGACAAAAGCTGGACATCCCCATATCTTAATGTGCTTAAGATAGGGTTTCTTCCCACACCACATCTGATATGGTGTGGTAGGCACAGTCTTAGTTAGAACTCGGTTCAAAAGGTATGCAACTGATTCTAGTGCATATCCCCAAAATGATCGCGGTAACTTAGAGTTACTCATCATGGAACGTACCATATCCAATAGGGTCCGGTTCCGTCTCTCCGATACACCGTTATGTTGTGGAGTGTAAGGAGGAGTAAGCTGAGAGAGAATCCCATTCACTTTTAGGTAATCCAGGAACTCGGCACTCAAGTATTCACCACCTCGATCAGATCTCAGTGTCTTGATACTTCTGCCGGTTTGTTTTTCTACTTCATTCTTATATTCCTGGAATTTTCCAAAGGCTTCGGATTTATGTTTCATTAAGAAGACATATCCGTACCTTGAAAAGTCATCCATAAAAGTAACGAAGTAAGAATAACCGCTTCGCTCATGTGTAGACATTGGACCGTGCACGTCGCTGTGTACGAGTCCCAAGAGCTCGCTCGCTCTTACTCTGTGTCCAGTGAACGGAGTCTTTGTCATCTTTCCTTTGAGACAGGATTGACAAGTTGCATATGATTGATATTCGAACGGATCCAAATATCCTTCTGTATGTAACTTCGTCAACCTTCTCTCATTGATGTGACCCAGTCTACAATGCCATAAGAAAGCCTGATTCGTTTTTGGAGACTTTTTTTTGTGTGTATTCTGGACATTGAAAATCTGTGGTTGGTTTAATACGTATATACCATTGCTTAATGTACCTGACCCAATCAAAACTTGATTAAGGTGAATGTTTACAACATTGCTTACAAATGCAAATTCATAACCTTCTTTAGATAATAAAGATACAGAAATGATATTACAAGTTGCATTGGGTACAAAATAACAATTACGCAAAACCAAAACGTGTCCATCTTACAATCCCAGGTGATAGTCCCCCACGGACTCAGCATCCATGCCAGCTCCGTTTGCAACTCTGAGGGTCATATCACCTTCCTTCAAAACCCTACGCCTTCTCAGTGCCTGTAAATAATTACAGATATGAGATCCTGATCCGGTATCCAATACCCAGGATGTAGAGTTTATTGATAGATAGTTTTCAATAACATACACACCTGAAGCTGAAGCCGCAACTTGCTTCAGATCCTGGTTTCTGGCCTTCCAAGCCTTGCAATCTTTCTTCCAATGTCCACTCTTATGACAATAAAAGCATTCTTCCTTTCCCACAAGCTGCCCCGCTATCTTTGTTGCCTTTGCTTTTCCCTTCGTTTCCACTTTACTAACACCGCCCCTTGGTTTGGCGGGGGCTTTCTTCTTCTTTCCCTTGGCTTTCACCTTGGACTTAGAAGAGGAAGATCCTCCTACAAACAAAGTGGATGTTTCCCTACCTTTCAGTAGGGTGCCCTCTGCACTCCTCAGCATGTTGAGGAGCTTTGGAAGTTCAACTTCTTTTCCTTGCAAGTTGAAGTTCAGGATAAACTGGGCGTGAGTGGAAGGAAGGGACTGGAGAATCAAGTCCGTGTAGAGCTCGTTCTCTAACATGGTCTCAAGGTCCGCGAGCTCCTCAATGAAGCCAATCATCTTAAGCACGTGTTCCGCTACCGATGATCCGATGGCCAATCTTGCCGAAAACAGCTTTTTCGACACTTCGTATATGGCGATACTGTCACGACCCGAAAGAACGGAACATGACCGGCACTTAAACTACGAACGTCTCGAGGTGTACGTAATCTAAGTAAACCGAAAACCCAGAAATCCAAACCAAGAAAAGTAGTAGAGTGCAGGAAAAACCAACTTAAAGCAAGTAGTTTCAAAAGCATAAGCCGAATTATGCGGTTTTTAAAACATCAAAAAATTTACTGAAAATTTCGGCAGAGTCTCCTTTGTAAATACTGGCCCCCCAAACGGGATACAACATGAATAGTATACGAAATCAAGAAAAGGGCATCCCCAAGCGGGAGCTAGCTCTTCGTCAATCGACGGTCACAACCACACAAACAATATAATATACAACGCCAACGGCGAGGATCAAAACTCAAAAGGAAACTCAAAACCACCAGAAATATAACGAGCGACTCTAAGGTCGAAAGAATAACCAACACTGGTCTCTATCTCAATAAATACATGTTTGGTTGATGGAATTTACTAGATACAACTGAATAATATCATACAAGGTAAATAATGGGGGTATGATACAAGTAAATCCACCTACTAGCAAATCACCCGAATGAAACTATGCCCGCAAAGCCGTAAGGAAACCTGTACGGCAAACCTGCAAGAAGCTGGGGCACAACGGGGGTGAGTTGCCAACTCGTGAATAGAAAAATATCTACGCACAGAAATCGCATAAATAACGCAATCCTAGGTCAATGATCATAATATATCCTCAAATATATGTATAACAGGCAGCCTATGACAATGTCTAGGGTAATATCTAACCCGAGTGTAATCACATGTGCCCGTGTCAGTGCCTCAGGTAGCAATATATCATATGAGTGAGGTATGAATGCATGAAAACAGCATACATGTAAATGAAGAAACTGTTTTCATAAATTAGTGAGATTTCCTTTGTATTTTTTTCAAATGAGGTATCATAACTGAAATCAGCACCAACGGTGTCTAGCATCGACACAAAACATAAATCTCAATGTCTCAAAATCTCAATATCTAAATCACAATATCTAGGGCGCCGCCATTCCAGACCGGCCCCTACCATCCATCTCAAGACCACGACGGTATCCTCCGGATATCCGACGCGTCGGGTAATATCACCGGTAGGTAGTCTCCCCCTGCCAGGCTCATCGTCATCACCACGAGCTTCTTGCCCCGGGGTACCTTACCGGGTCCACCATGTACCCGAAACGGTTCCTCCACTCCTCGAACTCGGGTCTCACATGTCGCTCTCAGCACCGAGAAAACACATGGTGGACACACTGAAATATCATATCCAGGGTAACCGGGTTTTTAAAACAATTACATATTCTCTTTTGAAATCTCCACGGTTCCCAAATCCAGAAATATCAAGGAAATCCGAGTCCAAAACCTCAATAGCACATAAACTAGTGAATAAAGGCATGAGAATCCATGCGTGCGGTATAACAATGAATAACAATATGCATGAAGTAGCAAGTAATAACTGAAATGTCTAATATGGCATATAAGGAAAGTACACTAATATCATGTCAAAACTACTTGCTAACAAGCTAAGTCAAGCAAATATATTCTCTAAAGTGTACGTGACATGGCAATTACCGATGAAGATGTGTGTGAGCCGGCAAGTAGGTGTACGTGGTACATACCCATCATCGGTAATGGTGCTGGTGTCCTAACAGCATGATATCAATAATGGAATATGCAGCACAATAAGTATGCGAGGCAGAGCGAACAGCAATAATGTGCGGGAGCTGAATACTAGACACAACGATAACTAATCTGCAATAATCTAATATAAGTCCTACAAATGGTGCCTTTTGAAATAACACGAATCATGGGGTTTTGAAAATAGGGGCTACGGTGTTTTTATGAAAAGATACGTCGTTTTTGAAATATCCGTAGATTCCCTTGAGCTGTCTTTAAAAATGCCCACGATTCGTTAGTTTTTGAAATAGGTAAGAAGTCTAATCTAATCTAACAACTACACTAAACTATACGGCTGAACTAACAAGCTGAATTACAGGTAAGGAAACCGCCTATAATCTGAGTCGATACATATACATACCTGTATATGTATAGTCGGTGATCCCGCCTCAATAATATCATATCCGATACCATATCTATAACCAGGCATCCCAAGTCAAGAGTGCGGATCAATCATCAATATAGCTCGTACGTAAATCCGTCGTACGGCATCCCAATCTGGGTACGGGTCAATATCACATTCATCATACTATTCACCTGGTATCCTCTTTATCAAATATCATGATCGGGGTACTGATCTACGTCTAGTACCATACTGATACCGCCTACGTGTGCATGGACATGTGTGAAACACTACGTCAAGGACCCGCTACAACGTCATGTCGTATCTAAGATACGAACCCTGCTATATCACCGATCTCACGGCCTCAAATCAAATCTCATCGACTCAGCTCAATCCCAAGTATCATCCTCAATCCGTATGTGAACACATAGTCCCATACCCATGTGAACACATAACTATAAAGAATCCCATGAGCACATATCAATAAGAATGTATGCAAGTATGTATGTGTGTATGTGTAGTGCAACACTACTCTAGGGTTCGCAACACTAAAAATAGTCCAACACACCAATATCCATCCTAAACATCGTTATTAATCCTAAATAACATATAATAAATGTTGGTGTGTATACGCATCCGTATACACCACCACGGACTGCGGGGGTGCTATACGCCATCCACCCGACTTCTCCCCGTAGATATAAATCTACTCACCTGGTCCTCGCTAGCCGGTGCCGACGTCGCCACGCGCTTGCTTGTCGTCTCGAAGTCCACATGGGGGTACCTACATATCATAACGCACCATATCTCATTAAAATCCGACTCATGATCAAAACGACGCACGAATCCCACATAGGTCAAAACCTATGGTTGCTTTCACAAATCAACCCAAAAACCCTCGACGTCGGCGTACAAACGCCAAACCATCGAGAAAAACCCAAATACACTCATTTGCACATTCACGAACACTAATTTTAATATAAACTAGGTTGAAACTCACAAAAACGCCAATTTCACTCAAAAAGTCATTTTTCCGAAAATCTAGCAAGCACAATTCGCCGTTTTTGTACAAAACACGATATTTAAATGAATGTAGCGGCCAATATATTTATTAAATATCTTAAATAAGTCATAAAAACCATTTCCATAATTTAAACTCATAAATTTGCATAATTTCCAAAATCCTAGTTTGCAAAATATCAAATTTAACACCCTTTAAAGCAAAATTCACAATTCATCAATTAAGCTTCATTTTGCATGAACCAAAGTCATTAAACCACTCATTATAATAGTTATAATGACATGAACACTTAATTATATTTTAATCTAAGCATTTGATAATTTTTCAAAAACTCTAGTTAGCAAAAACAAAACTTAATTTAGACATTTCCATGCAACAATATGAAATTTAACTACTAAATTACATTCTACAAATTCTAAGATGGTAAGCTACCCATCACAACCATACACCAATTCACAATAACCTAACTTGCATTCAAACCCTTTTCTTGAATTCCAAAACGTGCAATTAAACTCACATATCCAAATAACACTTAAATAAATTAGCTTAAGAAATTAGTAACAATTTAAGCAACAAAAATGTTTAGAAATATACCCAAAAGCATATGAAGATCCACAAGCATCCATGGCACTCCAAAATGCTCTCTTTTCACAAGGATCCATGCTTGAAATGCTAAGGAATAATGGGTAAGTGTTGGATTTGGAAAAAAGCTTTGAAATTGTATGGATTTTGAAGCTTTTTTTTTTTGATTTTTGAAGCAAAATAGTGTGGATTTTGGGGGGGGGGAAAGGGATGCTGCTGTGGGGATCATTTTCGGCCAGAAGTGGGTGAGGGGAGAGGGAGGGAGGTGAGGAAAATGCAAGGAAGGAAAGTCAAGGTCAAGGTAAGGTCAAAGTCTAACTACTTTATCTATTTTCTAATCTTTTCTTTTATTTCCTTTCATTTCTTTTTCCTTTGCAAACCAAGTGGGGAAAAAGTGAGGGCTGCTGAATTTGGCTAAGGGGAGGAGTAAGTGGGGGTGTGTGGGTGTGGGCACGGGTGTGGGGTGATGAAAAATGATAAATACAATACCCCAAACATCCATTTACGCTAAAAAAAGCCTTTTTTTTCTTCAATAATTTCTAAACCGTTTTGGCAAATGATTTCGTTCCAAAAACCACATGATAAATTTTTATTTAATGTTTTATGATGCACAAAATTTGTTTCATCTCATTCCAATTTGTAATTTTCCCTAATTAAATGTATTAGTGACGGCTTAAAATAATAATAAAATAATATTTTTTTCAGAAAATTTGAAATTTCACCAGCGGCTCAATAAACACCAAATAATAGCAATTACATAGCTAGAATATGTATATTTAATTTTTATAATAAGATATTTGTATTTTGACTTTTTACAGAAAACCCCTTTATTTTACCGATTTTTCGAAATTTCACCGAAACGATTTTCAAAGCGCTACAATCTTCCCCCCTTAAAGAAATTCGGTCCCCGAAGTTAAATTCAAACTTCCCCAAATACTAAAACATCTAAGAAAAACCATCAAGTCGTCGGGGCTCCGAAACTGTAAATACATAAAACAAATCGTAGCGCAGTGCATGCGCTTGAAAAAAAAATGAGTATATAACTCAAATCAAAACTCCGTCAAGCATCCCGCAATCATCGGAGTCATGGAGAAGACATCAATGCCAAATCCAAATCAAACCAATATGATATAACTCGAAACTATACATGTAAACATCGAATCTATATCTGTAAGTATCTGAAGGAAATGCATGCCAAATCTCTTAAGTCGCTGTGCAACGCGTATAACACTGCACAGTGGCGGACGTCTACCATAAGAAAATAGCTATATACATATATACCTTTGTTTGGAATGTACGTTCCGCCGTTTTGGAAACAATTTAGAAGGGTCTCCTTGTTTTAAACATTTCGTGTCATATCAGACACGTAGGTAAATACTGAGGCTATAGCTCGCTTTTTGGAAATCCCCTCAATAACTATCAATGCATGCAAAATATATTCAGGTACTGTCCTCTGACTAGTCCTGCTCAGTACGAAAACATATAGCAATATCATAAAAACGTACTGCTCTATAAGAAATCAATCCCAAAATATGCACATGAATACTACGTGCGTCTGGTGCGCACGGAAATCAAAATCCATGAATGTGCCATACATGCGCACAGAAACAACATCTAAGTGCATCGGGTGTGCATGAAACATCTGTCGTAGGCAACATGTGTGCCTGACAGCAAAATCAGGTGCATCTGACATGCACGAAAAATTCTCAATTTAGTGCCTCTGGTGTGCACCAAAACCACCCTTCAAAACATGCGCCCAACATGCGCGAAAATCCATATCAGGTGCATCCAGCGTGCACGAAATCATGAAATCCAATATCAAGCACCGAACGTGCGCAAAATCAATCAGGTGCACAAGGTGCACAAAACAAATATCGAGTATCACAATCGAAATCGAAGTCCAGTGCATCTAAGTGCACAAAAGGCGTATCACTGCACTGCAAGCATATATAAACTATACAGAGTGCAGGAACCAAATCGTATGCGTGCAAATGCACAAAATCAACTCAAATGTCTAAAACCGTAAAATCACAAATATGTGAAACTAAAGCACGAAAACGATATCAAGTGCAACACTTTGCAAAGATCATAAATCCTCAATCATCAAAATTAAATCATACGAATAAATCACCCAAAACATCGGAATCAATAATGGCGAAATAGTACTGCTCCAGCGCATCCTCTAAGAATCTCGGCCAACTGTCGCAGTCACTAGTGGGACGTCTCGTCGATGATCATGAACTCTGTCCTGCTGGTGTGCGTAACCATGACCACTCGTAAGACAGCATATCACTGGCGTCGGCCTCTGGCTCTTTGAATATACATGACACCTCTGATCCTGGGTGCAAGTATCATTGCAGCAGTGTCCTGGAAAGAATCCTGCTCACGGTCTCTTCCATGTCTCGTCTCTGCCAACTGTCCGGAAGTCATTGTCCTTCCCTATACCTGCATCTTACTCTGGAACGACTGCATACTCATCGCGACTCCTTCTGGAAGGTAAGTCCAAGTACCATGCCTCGGCATGCGCATATCATCTCTAATGTCGGCGGAGTGGAACGTCATCTCATCTAGATCTGGTGCGAACCTCTTACTCCACTTTTCTCTAATGTCGTCTGCTTTGGACTCGTCTTGTCGCGGCTGCATGGATTGAGCTCCAACGGCTATCCTCGTATCGGGAGTCTCCCAAAAAATGCATCTCACCACCTAGCATCCGAATTAAGTCGAGCCATCCGATCGAGTCGTCAAAACCTCATAATCCCCCAAGAGCTCAACATCTTGGGCACAGTTTAATAGTATCGAGTACATACCACAGCATCGGTGGTCCAGCCGTAGAAGGGCAAACCCAAGCCTCACTAATGGCGCCGCAGAACTGCCGCAAACCCTAAGGTTCAAAGGCTTTCACACGGTCATTAAGTCGAGTTAGGGTTTCATTCTTCTAGAGGGACCATAGAATTGCCTGCATGTCTTTCCGACTACTTTAAACTTGGATAAATAGGTTTCTGACATTCGATCGTCTCTGTCGACTCCCAACGTCTCCGCGTGAAGTCGTCTCTAGCTGGAATCAATCTATCTGATGACCTCGCATCGGGGTAGCGAACGAACCACCTATCCTAGTCATTCATCATCGGGTGACTAGCGACCTTCTATCATCTATTCGTACAACTCGCCCCGCAATAGCTCCAACATATAGGGCGATATCTCGTCGCTCGCAGCAACCATTGGCTTGCTCGTCTGCATGCTGAACAGTGCCTCAATCATCAGGAGTAAGCAACATACCAACGGTCATCAAAATCTGGCTGGCCTCTATTATTGGCTCAATTCTCTAGTGTCGATCAGCGCCTCCGAGTAACCTCATAAAGGCGATCCGCCAATCGCTCGTGGCGCGGAAACACAGTAAAAAGACACATCTCTGCAATCGTGTGTCGCCGGAATTTCGCCCTGGACAGTCCTCGTTCGTGACGAGCTTGTGCTGACCGCAACTCTAGCCGTAGCTCTCCCTGCCCGTAACCGTAGCAGCAAAACCAAACTGGTACCGATGAGGCTAGATCAGGAAAGAATATAATACTGAACAAGGAAATGTACATCCTAAGGCTTCATAAGTGGAGTAGAGTATCGTAAATATGCCGCGGAACATACCAACGGTACGTCACTCTACTTTAGTCACCTATTCCATCAACCAAGGGTCATCCTACGCTCCGAAGGTAAAACCTAACGCTCTGATACCAACTTTGTCACGACCCGAAAGAACGGAACATGACCGGCACTTAAACTACAAACGTCTCGAGGCGTACGTAATCTAAGTAAACCGAAAACCCAGAAATCCAAACCAAGAAAAGTAGTAGAGTGCAGGAAAAACCAACTTAAAGCAAGTAGTTTCAAAAGCATAAGCCGAATTATGCGGTTTTTAAAACATCAAAAAATTTACTGAAAATTTCGGCAGAGTCTCCTTTGTAAATACTGGCCCCCCAAACGGGATACAACATGAATAGTATACGAAATCAAGAAAAGGGCATCCCCAAGCGGGAGCTAGCTCTTCGTCAATCGACGGTCACAACCACACAAACAATATAATATACAACGCCAACGGCGAAGATTAAAACTCAAAAGGAAACTCAAAACCACCAGAAATATAACGAGCGACTCTAAGGTCGAAAGAATAACCAACACTGGTCTCTATCTCAATAAATACATGTTTGGTTGATGGAATTTACTAGATACAACTGAATAATATCATACAAGGTAAATAATGGGGGTATGATACAAGTAAACCTACCTACTAGCAAATCACCCGAATGAAACTATGCCCGCAAAGCCGTAAGGAAACCTGTACGGCAAACCTGCAAGAAGCTGGGGCACAACGGGGGTGAGTTGCCAACTCGTGAATAGAAAAATATCTACGCACAGAAATCGCATAAATAACGCAATCCTAGGTCAATGATCATAATATATCCTCAAATATATGTATAACAGGCAGCCTATGACAATGTCTAGGGTAATATCTAACCCGAGTGTAATCACATGTGCCCGTGTCAGTGCCTCAGGTAGCAATATATCATATGAGTGAGGTATGAATGCATGAAAACAGCATACATGTAAATGAAGAAACTGTTTTCATAAATTAGTGAGATTTCCTTTGTATTTTTTTCAAATGAGGTATCATAACTGAAATCAGCACCAACGGTGTCTAGCATCGACACAAAACATAAATCTCAATGTCTCAAAATCTCAATATCTAAATCACAATATCTAGGGCGCCGCCAGTCCAGACCGGCCCCTACCATCCATCTCAAGACCACGACGGTATCCTCCGGATATCCGACGCGTCGGGTAATATCACCAGTAGGTAGTCTCCCCCTGCCAGGCTCATCGTCATCACCACGAGCTTCTTGCCTCGGGGTACCTTACCGGGTCCACCATGTACCCGAAACGGTTCCTCCACTCCTCGAACTCGGGTCTCACATGTCGCTCTCAGCACCGAGAAAACACATGGTGGACGCACTGAAATATCATATCCAGGGTAACCGGGTTTTTAAAACAATTACATATTCTCTTTTGAAATCTCCACGGTTCCCAAATCCAGAAATATCAAGGAAATCCGAGTCCAAAACCTCAATAGCACATAAACTAGTGAATAAAGGCATGAGAATCCATGCGTGCGGTATAACAATGAATAACAATATGCATGAAGTAGCAAGTAATAACTGAAATGTCTAATATGGCATATAAGGAAAGTACACTAATATCATGACAAAACTACTAGCTAACAAGCTAAGTGAAGCAAATATATTCTCTAAAGTGTACGTGACATGGCAATTACCGATGAAGATGTGTGTGAGCCGGCAAGTAGGTGTACGTGGTACATACGCATCATCGGTAATGGTGCTGGTGTCCTAACAGCATGATATCAATAATGGAATATGCAGCACAATAAGTATGCGAGGCAGAGCGAACAGCAATAATGTGCGGGAGCTGAATACTAGACACAACGATAACTAATCTGCAATAATCTAATATAAATCCTACAAATGGTGCCTTTTGAAATAACACGAATCATGGGGTTTTGAAAATAGGGGCTACGGTGTTTTTATGAAAAGATACGTCGTTTTTGAAATATCCGTAGATTCCCTTGAGCTGTCTTTAAAAATGCCCACGATTCGTTAGTTTTTGAAATAGGTAAGAAGTCTAATCTAATCTAACAACTACACTAAACTATACGGCTGAACTAACAAGCTGAACTACAGGTAAGGAAACCGCCTATCATCTGAGTCGATACATATACATACCTGTATATGTATAGTCGGTGATCCCGCCTAAATAATATCATATCCGATACCATATCTATAACCAGGCATCCCAAGTCAAGAGTGCGGATCAATCATCAATATAGCTCGTACGTAAATCCGTCGTACGGCATCCCAATCTAGGTACGGGTCAATATCACATTCATCATACTATTTACCTGGTATCCTCTTTATCAAATATCATGATCGGGGTACTGATCTACGTCTAGTACCATACTGATACCGCCTACGTGTGCATGGACATGTGTGAAACACTACGTCAAGGACCCGCTACAACGTCATGTCGTATCTAAGATACGAACCCTGCTATATCACCGATCTCACGGCCTCAAATCAAATCTCATCGACTCAGCTCAATCCCAAGTATCATCCTCAATCCGTATGTGAACACATAGTCCCATACCCATGTGAACACATAACTATAAAGAATCCCATGAGCACATATCAATAGGAATGTATGCAAGTATGTATGTGTGTATGTGTAGTGCAACACTACTCTAGGGTTCGCAACACTAAAAATAGTCCAACACACCAATATCCATCCTAAACATCGTTATTAATCCTAAATAACATATAATAAATGTTGGTGTGTATACGCATCCGTATACACCACCACGGACTGCGGGGGTGCTATACGCCATCCACCCGACTTCTCCCCGTAGATATAAATCTACTCACCTGGTCCTCGCTAGCCGGTGCCGACGTCGCCACGCGCTTGCTTGTCGTCTCGAAGTCCACATGGGGGTACCTACATATCATAACGCACCATATCTCATTAAAATCCGACTCATGATCAAAACGACGCACGAATCCCACATAGGTCAAAACCTATGGTTGCTTTCACAAATCAACCCAAAAACCCTCGACGTCGGCGTACAAACGCCAAACCATCGAGAAAAACCCAAATACACTCATTTGCACATTCACGAACACTAATTTTTATATAAACTAGGTTGAAACTCACAAAAACGCCAATTTCACTCAAAAAGTCATTTTTCCGAAAATCTAGCAAGTACAATTCGCCGTTTTTGTACAAAACACGATATTTAAATGAATGTAGCGGCCAATATATTTATTAAATATCTTAAATAAGTCATAAAAACCATTTCCATAATTTAAACTCATAAATTTGCATAATTTCCAAAATCCTAGTTTGCAAAATATCAAATTTAACACCCTTTAAAGCAAAATTCACAATTCATCAATTAAGCTTCGTTTTGCATGAACCAAAGTCATTAAACCACTCATTATAATAGTTATAATGACATGAATACTTAATTATATTTTAATCTAAGCATTTGATAATTTTTCAAAAACTCTAGTTAGTAAAAACAAAACTTAATTTAGACATTTCCATGCAACAATATGAAATTTAACTACTAAATTACTTTCTACAAATTCTAAGATGGTAAGCTACCCATCACAACCATACACCAATTCACAATAACCTAACTTGCATTCAAACCCTTTTCTTGAATTCCAAAACGTGCAATTAAACTCACATATCCAAATAACACTTAAATAAATTAGCTTAAGAAATTAGTAACAATTTAAGCAACAAAAATGTTTAGAAATATACCCAAAAGCATATGAAGATCCACAAGCATCCATGGCACTCCAAAATGCTCTCTTTTCACAAGGATCCGTGCTTGAAATGCTAAGGAATAATGGGTAAGTGTTGAATTTGGAAAAAAGCTTTGAAATTGTATGGATTTTGAAGCTTTTTTTTTGGATTTTTGAAGCAAAATAGTGTGGATTTTTGGGGGGGGGGAAAGGGCTGCTGCTGTGGGGATCATTTTCAGCCAGAAGTGGGTGAGGGGAGAGAGAGGGAGGTGAGGAAAATGCAAGGGAGGAAAGTCAAGGTCAAGGTAAGGTCAAAGTCTAACTACTTTATCTATTTTCTAATCTTTTCTTTTATTTCCTTTCATTTCTTTTTCCTTTGCAAACCAAGTGGGGCAAAAGTGAGGGCTGCTGAATTTGGCTAAGCGGAGGAGTAAGTGGGGGTGTGTGGGTGTGGGCACGGGTGTGGGGTGATGAAAAATGATAAATACAATACCCCAAACATCCATTTACGCTAAAAAAAGCCTTTTTTTCTTCAATAATTTTTAAACCGTTTTGGCAAATGATTTCGTTCCAAAAACCACATGATAAATTTTTATTTAATGTTTTATGATGCACAAAATTTGTTTCAACTCATTCCAATTTGTAATTTTCCCTAATTAAATGTATTAGTGACGGCTTAAAATAATAATAAAATAATATTTTTTTCAGAAAATTTGAAATTTCACCAGCGGCTCAATAAACACCAAATAATAGCAATTACATAGCTAGAATATGTATATTTAATTTTTATAATAAGATATTTGTATTTTGACTTTTTACAGAAAACCCCTTTATTTTACCGATTTTTCGAAATTTCACCGAAACGATTTTCAAAGCGCTACAGATACGACATTGCTCTCCATACAGTTCTTTTGTATGGAGAAATATGGATTCGAGGTCCATATTCTCGTGCCTCCTCTGATGTTCATTGTCCATAGAGGCAAGCACGCGGCACTTGGCCTTCGCGCAATCGATCTCCCAAGTCTTACGGATTTCCTTATCCGCGACGCTGGAGGTGGGACCTGGGACAGGGGGAGCTTTAGTGGTAAGAAGATACCCCAGCGTATCATAAGTGATTGCCATTTTGACATTCCTGAGCCAATCTTTGTAGTTTGGCCCTGTTAGTATGTTTTTATCTAGAAGTAACTTAAGTCCGGTCATGACGATTGGTCGCTGCAATTAGGAGAGAGAGAAGAAACACTCAGCATGATGCTCTTGCAAGTTTAGAGTGGTTTTTAGTTTGTCTAAACAGGATGGCTCCCACTGTCTCTCGAATCCCTCCTCAAACCAAAAAGGAAGAATTAGTCGGGATCAATCTCACCGTACAATACTTGCTTAACCGTTCAGCCAGGCCAGTGTTGGTACTTCGAGGGAGGTTTTCCAACGCTTTCGCGAAGTTCCTTAATTAAATAACCTCTTTTCCCTGGTGGCGTAGCCCCGCTAACACCTTTCTAGACACCTACTTGGTTTATACCATTGATCGTTAAGTGAGAAATTTCCGGAGGAGTAGCATATACTCACAGTAGGATCGGGATCCAAATATCATCGCGTGACAAAACTGAAGGAATCCTACCAGAATCATCACACTCCAAATGGTATGCAGCGCTAGCAAGTTTCAGGTTCTTTTGAAACTCCCGATGTGGATTTTTGCCCCATGCTCTTATGACCTTGACTTTGGCCAACAAATCATAAGTCACATGTCAAGTTCTACCCGTCATTCTCCAGGTTAATTTGAACCCACCGGTACCTACCCTTTACTTTGGCCAACAAGGCAGTACGACTGTCCCAAACCAACGCATCTATCTATGCTGCACATGAATACCCAATAGCTACCAATCACTATGCCTTGACTTTGGCCAACAAACATAGCTTGAATACTATTGACTATCCATGTGAAACGACGGAGGGCTATGAATGGTTTTGGCGAAACCGCGAACGTAGTGAACTTGATATAATCGATGGAACGAGATATCTTTTAAAAGGAGTGGCTTAAGCTCCGTGTTTAAAAGTTGGTTTTGAAAAGAAACCGAGTGGTTTTGAAAGTGTTCCAACGACTCTACTTTGGTTTATTTTCTTGCATTAATTTTAATGCGTCCCATCATTTAATCCTACCATTGCAGATAACAACAAAAATATGACGTACGCTTATGCCATCCGCATTCGCCACGGGGCCCCGTCATTACCCGTTAGGTTACTTAACTAACGACAGAGCGGGGGCAGGACTAGCGCGGATGCAAAACATAAGCAACGCCTAAATAGATATCTTATATAGATATATAGCAATGATAGCCATTCCAGATCACAGATGAACACATTGGATATACTAGGAATCCGCATTACGTACGAGCCTGTAACGAAAAGCGGATTACACGGTCGCAATGAATAGCCAATACCCCACCCTAGACCCCTACGGGTGCGGCAAACTACCCGCCAAATACCCGAAGTGAAGCAACCTCTCTCAACAACGTGAGTAGGCCACTCGGCACTTCGAGGTACCCGGTAGTTTGTGCACCCCCTCATGGGTCTATCCTAGGAGCAAAAACGGTAAAAGAAATTATATAATGACGGCTACAACCTCATCACGGTTGTGCGGCCAAATAAATAATATTACATCAATTACAAATTTTCATGAATTGAAAGATAAAGAAAACTCTCATCTCACACCCCCCCCGGCTATTCATCCGCGACAATCCAATGAATTCATATACACATACCATCAACATTACAGGTCACAGATATGTATAACCCCCACTAATCGACATATAGCGATTAGCAGACGTTCAATACATATATCCCATCACAGATATATACCCGTCAGCTTAAGTCTTTAGAAGTTCGATCAAAATAAGGAATTTTAAACCCCAAAAACAAATTTTGCTTTCTGGAAAATCTGGGCAGAAAAATCATATTGTAAAAATCCCAAAACAACCCCAGAAAAATACTGCAGGAAAATTGTGCCTGTTCCCCTCCGAAAGACGGCGCACAAGACTGCGATGTCCTGACGCTGAGATTCGGGGCAGATGCTATTTGGTTTTATCCGTCCACCTCTCCGAAGATGCCAAGTTGATTTATGGCACCGTGTATCGGAGGTTTAGACGGATGCGGCCGATGTAGCAGACTTCGTCAGATTCCCCCTCGCTTGAGGGGTTTTTGATTGTGGGGATGCTCTTCCCTGCAGGCGCAAGCCCCTGCAGTTAATTACGCTACCGCATCGCGGTAACAACTTTCTCGTTCTCCAGAATTTCACTTCGTGTCGTGTGTGTTTGTGGTTGCCCGTGGATTGTATACGGAGACTGAGTAATGCCGTCGCCCGTAGGACGTGGATTAGTCCAAATCCGTATTTACTTAGATTTGGGTTTGGTGTTTTTAGTTTAAGGATGCATTAGTCGCGTTGCGGCTAAGATCAACTTAAACGTTCGTTAAGGATACGATAGTCCTGTTTGAGACTAAGATCAACTTAACGTGATAATCCATTTAATATCTGGCCATCGAGACTCGTCACCTCTCTAACGTCGTTGAAGGATTACAACGGCAGATGTTAGAGGAGTTCAGAGATGTACCCTTGAACCAAGGTTGATTTGGAGTTTTATAGTCCATTTGAATGTTTAAGGATACGTTAGCCGTGTTTGGGGGTTAAGATCAACTTAAACGGGATCGTTTAGATCCGGAAAAAGAGCATTTGGAGGCTCTATTGTTCCAGTTTAGGGACGTAGTGGTCCATGATCCAGTTTAGGGACGTGGTGGTCTATGTTCCAGTTTTGGGACGTAGTGGTCCGTATTCCATTTTAGGGACGTGGTGGTCTATGTTCCAGTTTATGGACGTAGTAGTCCGACATTAGTTTAAGGATGTTTCGGTCCAATATTAGTTTAAGAACATTTCGGTCCAACGTTAGTTTAAGGACGTTTCGGTCCAACATTAGTTTAAGGACGTTTAGGTCCAATATTAGTTTAAGGACGTTTCGGTCCACCATTAGTTTAGGGACGTTTCGGTCCACGAGTTTAAGGACCCCGCAATCCATATCCATGTGTGGTCGTTGGGACCCGTCGCCTCTCTGACGTCGTTGAAGGATTACAACTAGAAGTGTCAGAGGAGTTCGGAGATGTACCCTCGAACCGGAGGTAAATTGATTTGAGAGAGCATTTGTACTCAGTTCAATTTAATTTAAGGACTTACGACCAGAATTGGGCTAAGTCCAGTTGAAAATGTTCAACATTTTGTTTGCATTTGGCCTTTGTCCGGGCTTTCCCCTTTTTAGAATAATGCATAGCATTACTTCAGGCCATTTATGCCCATTTTGACTGGGCTCTGCCCTTTTTATTATGATGCAGAGCGTTTGTTTTGGTCCATTGGACCTCTCAATTGGGCTCTGCCCTTTTAAATAATGCATAGCATTTTATTTATTAGGCATGTTAGGCCTTTTAATTGGGCCTGGCCCTTCAGGAAATGCATTGCATTTTCAGGCGCTTTGCGCCAATCAGAGAGTGCAAGCGCTTGTGATGACGATACGTATCATGCAAGCACAGTGCGCTGCGCTTGCGCTGCTGACACGTGGCGCACCTTGGTGAGTTGCGCAAATTCTAGAGAGCAAAGCTCTATTTCAAAAGCGCGTAGCGCAAGTTGTTCTGTAGCTGACACGTGGCGCTCTCCCAAGAGCGCAACAGCGCAGTTTGGAAGTGCAAATCACTAAGAATCTTTTAGATTCAAGAACAGAAGTGCAAAGCACTATTTGATTTCTTGATCTAATTTAGATCAAAGAAAAGATAAGTTTTTTCTTGTTTTTCTTATCTCAAAGAACCAAAGGTTCATAAAAGTGCAAAGCACTATTTTATTATTATTTTTTTATTTTTATTAAAGATCATTGATCTTGTTTTTAGATCTATGATCTGTTCATAAGAGAACTTTCTCTTCGTTCTAAAAGTTTTTACCTTTTTGTTCTTGAGGAGTTCTTCAGAGTTCTCTTTCCCTTCTTTTTTTTTTTTAGAAAATGTTGATGCCTTTGAATTGAGGCCTAGGGTCCTTTTATAGTGCCCATTAATTAGTTAAATTTGTTAAAGAGATCTCTCTCTGAGTGATTTGGGGAATTTCCCCCACCGTTGGATCTTTGATCCAAAGGCCTCTGCTTTACAGTAGAAAATCTTCTTGTTTTAACAAGAACAGAAAAGATTTCTTTAAAATTTTAATTCTATTTTGCGCAAACGCACCAGCGTGTGACACGTGTCGCGCAGCGCGCAGCGCAGCGCAACTGCGCTAGCGCATCTGCGCTGACACGTGTCGCGCAGCGCAGTGCTTGCGCAACTGAAGCGTTGCTTCCTTTAATTTTGCTTAAAATAGAGCTTTGCTCTGATTGGGCGCGCCTTCTTGGGTGCTGCGCTGATGCGTCTGTGCCTGACACGTGGCGCGTTGCGCCCGGGATTTGAAGCGTTGCTTCAAAATTTGAATTTTGAATTTCCAGCAGAGCTTTGCTCTGATTGGGGGAAACAAATGCCCCCCCACCGTTGCGCCCACGTGGCGCCCACGTGAGTGCAGCGGTGGCAAACTCCTGATCGTTGGATCAAGTGGTGAGCTGAAGGGGTGCAAGCGCCTTATAAATAAGACCTATGACCCTTAGAAAAATCTTCACCATCTTCAAGATTTTAATTACCAGAGCTTTGCTCTTGCTTGAAAATTTCAGAGCTTTGCTCATTTCCAAAGTTAGAAACTTTAGGTAAAATTAATTCAAATCAAATTAACTTAAATTAACTTTAACTAAAGATCTTTGCTCTTACAGATCTTTTGATCTAAAGAAATCCCCATTGGGGTTTCATAAACAGAGCTTTGCTCTCAAAAACTTATAGATCTGCAGAGATCTTATTCATAGGTTCTAACCCATGGACAGAGTTTTGCTCTTTGAATCATCTGTAGATCTTTTAGATCTGAAAAATGAAGAAATTTTCATAAGTTTTTCATGGATTTTTTCAAGATTCCAAAATTTTTAATTCCTTTAGGTGTAAACATTTTCTAATGGACCTTTCCATTATTACAAAAGAACTATGCTCTTTTAAGGAATCTTATTTCCCTGAGACCAGAGTTTGACAAGTGTCACTCTGCGACAGAGCTTTGCTCTGAAAGAGGAGATTTTCTCCTTGTCTCTAGGGATTCTTCCCCCCTTTTTTTATTAATGGGAATGTTTTCCTGGGGACCAACTGACATATTGTCATCCAGATTTTGTTAGTGTATATGCCCTAGAGGCCATTACTGTATCATACTAGTTTGTATATTACTTAATGGAAGCTTGGGATATTCACCTTGTATAAACAATCTTTCTCAATATAGTAGTATGCTACTTGGTTTGTTTCTACTTCAATGTGTACTTGTGTTTATTTCAGTATATCACTTATACGCATTAGTGGAGCCCTTAGGATCTTTGCTTGATTACCAGCGTTGTGATGGCAGTCACACTAGTGGGGGCTGGGTAATCTATAAGCACATCCTTATACAGGTCCCTAGTCGCAGGACTATCGAGACAGGGCATCGATACTCCGGAGTAGACTAGCGTATGCGCTTCTCATCCCAGTGCGGGAGATGGTCTGTCCCACAGCCATCAGTACGTCGTACTGGAGATAGTATACGGGTGCTCGTTAGGTTACGAGTACACTGGACAGGACTCGTCGGGAACTGACAGGTTGGTATTATACCTATCGTCAGTTATCAGTTCCCAGGTGACATGAGTACAGCTTAGTCCGCTGACTTGACACTGACACTTCGCCTCGAGTGTGTTCCCACTGTACTTTGACTACTACCCTACCACGGCTCAAAGGAGTCGTGCAAACAGGTGGTAGTTGGGTGCAGTCCCGAAGCACTTGGAGGCAGTGCCGGTTAGACAGGATTCGTCTCTCCCGGTATTGGGGGTTGACATCGCGCTGTGTCTAGGAGAGCCATTACACGAGTAGTCCCTGGCCAGGGCAAGCGAGATATACTGGTAGGCTTCCAGTGTTATTCTCAGGGTGTTTTGGGCTTCACTCCGACACGACTTGTACCGCTATTGGGGGACTGACGTTTTACCGCCCCCTAGGCCCGACATGCGATGTATCAGACGAACAGACCGGACTGTACGGAGAATGTCACATTCAGACTCAGTAGGAGTTCAGATGGGGTTCACCTCGTCAGCCTTCTTTTCGGCATCTGCCTGGGGACCGTTACGCACAGCTAGTGCCGCTTGCGGTCTATGGTTAAACCCACTGCCAGCGTAGTGTCGAGTCTTTAGAGTCCCACACAGAGGGTATTCGCCTCTGGGCAAAACAGAGTAGAGGTCGCATGGTTTTGCGACAGGGTTCGTTCTCATCCGCGCACTTGTGCACGTTTTGGAGTCCGGACGGATTTTACTGGCTGGCTCTGGTTTGAGCCAGATACTGGTATATGTTTTGGGGTTGCTTTTATCTCTCGGTATTCTTGTTCCTCGGAACGAGAATGCAGGTGTGTATACACAGTTGTTTGAGGCAGAGGAAGAGGTTTTTCATTAGGGTTTCGGAACGGGTGCGTATGCACAGTTGACAGTCGTCTTTTTCCAAACCCTAATGAATTAATAAATTTATGGATCATCTATTAATAATAGTAATTAAATGAGAATTATGTTATGGTTGATTTTGTTGACTTGTTGACCATGGTTGACTTGTTGACCATGGTTGAATGTTGACCACCATCATGCTTTGTAAAGATACTCCTTGATTCATGCTTACATTTCATTTAATGAAGCATGATAGTGGTCATTCCAAAACTACCATCAACTATTCTCATTTTGAATTATTATTATTTAGATAATTCTTTTTCTTTTGATATGGTTGCAAAAAGAAAAAGATAGCTCGTTCTTTCATAACCATTCTCTCTCCTCACTTCATCTTCTTCTTCCTCTAGCCAAAAGAGAATCCTTCTCATGTGTTGAGAATCCCTCTCCTTAAAAGAAAAGCACCCCTTAGACACTCTCTACTCACTCTAGCATCAAAGGTTTAGCAATCCGACGATTCTAGTTCTCTCAAAGTTCGAGGAAGAGCCCGAAGGTTGAACCCTCAGGTGGATCCATCTTCGACGGAAGAAGGCGACGAGAAGAGAACCATCAACCTCTACAAGGTTTCAAGAAGAAGGAGTTCAAGTTTAGGTATAACCATCTTCCATAGTAGCTAACTCTCTTTAGCAAGTTTGCTAGTTTAGTTTAGACACGATCCCGACCTTGTTTAGTCCATGTTGCCTCTTGCGATAAAAATTTGTTTTTTATACCGTTTCCGCCTCCCCGTAAGCACCGGGGGTCGCAACGTGGACTTACAGTGGTATCAGAGCCTAACTAAACTTAAACTAGCTTGGTAGTGAAGTGTAACGAAGTTCGGAACCGAAAAATCGCAAAACCGGAAAAACTAAAACCCTAAATTTCTGTTGAATTTTTTTCTGCTCTAAATGAAAAACTTTATACTTCTAAATTCGGCTCAGGGTTTTGTGTGAACACCCATGAAAAACGATCCATTGATTCATCTAAACCGCCGCGGTTCCGCGGCATGAGGTAGGCATTTGCCGCGGAACCGCCGCCGTTTGTTGTCCTCTCTGCATCGTTTTTCGTGCAGTGTGTCTCTGTATTGGTTTTGGGATTTTTAAGATATATTATATGTGCCCAGATTTTCCAGAACAGAAATTTACTTTTGGGGTCCTATAATTCCGTATTTTTTCCGAACTTCACTGCACTTTGACTATGATGGTTATATCTGTGATGTTTGCATGTATTGAACGTCGGCTAATCGCTATAAGTCGATTAGTCGGGGTTATACATGATCTGTGTTTGATATTGGATTGTGTATATGAATGTGTTGGACTGTCGCGGGTGAATAGCCGGGGTGGATGTGAGATGAGCTTTTGTTTTTCTTTCATTCATTGTAAATGTAAATTGATGTAATAATATTATTTGTTTGGCCGCACAACCGGGTCGGGGTTGTAGCCGTCATTGTATAATTCTTTTTACTGTTTTTGCTCCTAGGATAGACCTATGGAGGGGTGCACAAACTACCGGGTTCTTGGCGGGTAGTTTGCCGCACCCGTAGGGGTCTTGGGTGGGGTTTTTGCTATTCACCGCGACCGTGTAATCCGCTTTTCGTTGCAGGCTCGAACGGATTGCGAATTGCTAGTATATCCAATGTATTCATCTATGATCTGTAATGTCTATCATTGCTTTCTATTTAGGCGTTGCTTATGTTTTACAGCCGCGCTAGCCCAGCCCCCGCTCTGTCGTTAGTTAAGTAACCTAACGAGTGATGACGGGACCCCGTGGCGAATGCGAATGGCATAAGCGTACGTCATATTTTGGTTATTTTCTGCAATGGTAGGATTAAATGATGGGACGCATTAAAAGAACTAATGCAAGAATATCACGCATTAAAAGAACTAATGCAAGATAATAAACCAAGTTAAGTCGTTGGAACACTTTCGAAAAACCACTCGGTTCTTTTCAAAACTAACTTTTAAATGCGGAGCTTGAGCCACTCCTTCTAAAAGCTATCTCGTTCCATCGATTATATCAAGTTCACTACGTTCACGGTTTCGCCAAAACCATTCGTAGCCCTCCGTCGTTTCGTATGAATATTCGATAGTATTCAAGCTATGTTTGTTGACCTTCGTCAAGACATAGAGATTGGTAGCTGTTGGGTGTTCATATGTAGCATAGGTAGATGCGTTGGTTTGGGACAGTCGTATTGCCTTGTTGACCTTCGTCAAGGGTATATACGGGTGGGTTCAAATTAACCTGGATAATGACGGGCAGAACTTGACATGTGACTTATGATTTGTTGACCTTCGTCAAGGTCATAAGAGCATGGGGCAAAAATCCACATCGGGAGTTTCATAAGTACTGAAACTTGCTAGATTTGCATACCATTTGGAGTGTGATGATTATGGTAGGATTCCTTCATTTTCGTCACGCGATGATATTTGGATCCCGATCCTACTGTGAGTATATGCTACTCCTCGGGAAATTTCTCACTAAACGATCAATGCTATAAACCTAGTAGGTGCCTAGAAAGGTGTTAGCGGGGCTACGCCCCCAGGGAAAAGAGGTTCTTAAATTAAGGAACTTCGCGAAAGCGTTGGAAAACCTCCCTCGAAGTACCGACACTGGCCTGGCTGAACGGTTAAGCAAGTATTGTACGGTGGGATTGATCCCGACTAATTCTTCCTTTGTGGTTTGAGGAGGGATTCGAGAGACAGTGGGAGCCATCCTGTTTAGACAAATTAAAAACCATTCTAAACTTGCAAGAGCATCGTGCTAAGTGTTTCTTCTCTCCCCCTGCAGCGACCAATTCGAAATGACTGGACTTAAGTTACTTCTAGATAAAAACATACTGACAGGGCCAAACTACAAAGATTGGCTCAGGAATGTCAAATTGGCAATCGCTTACGACAAGCTGGGGTATCTTCTTACCACCAAAGCTCCCCCCGTCCCAGGTCCCACCTCCAGCGTCGCGGATAAGGAAATCTGTAAGACTTGGGAGATTGATTGCGCGAAGGCCAGGTGCCTCGTGCTTGCCTCTATGGACAACGAACATCAGAGGAGGCATGAGAATATGGACCTCGAGTCCATATTTCTCCATACAAAAGAACTGTATGGAGAGCAGTCTCGTATCGCAAGATACGAAGTGTCGAAGAAGTTATTTTCGACTAAGTTGGCCGTCGGATCATCGGTAGCGGACCACGTGCTTAAGATGATTGGCTACACTGAGGAGCTCGCAGAACTTGGGACCACGTTGGACAGTGAACTCTATACGGATTTAATTCTCCAGTCCCTTCCATCCACTTACGCCCAGTTCATACTGAATTTCAACTTGCAAGAAAAGAAAGTTGAACTTTCAGAACTCCTCAACCTGCTGAGGAGCGTAGAGGGCACCCTACAGAAGGGTAGGGAAACACCCGCTTTGTTTGTAGGAGGATCTTCTTCCTCTAGGTCCAAGGCGAAAGCCAAGGGAAAGAGGAAGAAAGCCCCCGCCAAACCAAGAGGCGGTGTTAGTAAAGTGGGTACGAATGGAAAGGAAAAGGCAACAAAGATTGCGGGGAAGCTTGTTGGAAAGGAAGAATGCTTCTATTGTCATAAGAGTGGACACTGGAAGAAAGATTGCAGGGCTTGGAAGGCCAGGACACAGGAACTGAAGCAGGTTATGGCTTCAGCTTCAGGTGTGTATGTTATTGAAAACTGTCTTTCTATAAACTCTACTTCCTGGGTATTGGATACCGGATCAGGATCTCATATCTGTAATTCTTTGCAGGCGTTGAGAAACCGTAGGTTTTTGAAGGCAGGTGACATGACCCTCAGAGTTGCAAACGGAGCTAGCATGGATGCTAAAGCCGTGGGGGACTATCACCTGGGAATGTCAGATGGGCATGTTTTGGTTTTGCGTAATTGTTTTTTTGTACCCAACGCAACTTGTAATATCATTTCTGTATCTTTGGTTTCTAAAGAAGGTTATGAATTTGCGTTTGTAAGTAATGTTGTAAACATTCACCTTAATCAAGTTCTGATTGGGTCAGGTACATTGAGCAATGGTATATACGTATTAAACCAACCACAGATTTTCAATGTCCAGAATACACACAAAAGAAAGTCTCCAGATATCAATCAGGCTTTCTTATGGCATTGTAGACTGGGTCACATCAATGAGACACGGTTGACTAAGTTACATAAAGAAGGATACTTGGATCCGTTCGAGTATCAGTCTTATGCCACTTGTGAATCTTGTCTCATGGGAAAGATGACAAAGACTCCGTTCACTGGACACGGAGAAAGAGCGAGCGAGCTCTTGGGACTCATACACAGTGACGTGTGTGGTCCAATGTCTACACATGCGCGAAGCGGTTATTCATACTTCATTACTTTCATAGACGATTTCTCTAGGTATGGACATGTCTTCTTAATGAAGCACAAATCCGAGGCCTTTGAGAAATTTCGGGATTACAAGAATGAAGTTGAAAAACAAACAGGCAAAAGTATTAAGATTCTAAGATCGGATCGAGGTGGTGAATACCTGAGTGCCGAGTTCCTGGACTATTTAAAAGAGAATGGAATTCTCTCTCAGCGTACTCCTCCATACACTCCGCAACATAACGGTGTATCGGAAAGGAGGAATCGAACCCTATTGGATATGGTTCGTTCCATGATGAGTAAGGCTGAGTTACCGCGATCTTTCTGGGGCTATGCACTAGAAGCAGCTGCATATCTCTTGAACAAGGCTCCTACCAAGACTATGCCTACCACTCCATATCAGATGTGGAGTGGGAAGAAACCTTGTCTTAAGTACCTTAAGATATGGGGATGTCCAGCTTTTGTAAAAAAGCAGCATGCGGACAAGCTCGAGGCACGTTCAGTACAATGTAAGTTTGTGGGATACCCAAAGAACTCCAGGGGGTATCTGTTCTATTCCGCTGAGGAACAAAAGGTTTTTGTTTCTCAACATGCCCGCTTCTTGGAAACTGAGTTTTTGGAAACCCAGATAAGTGGGAACGCAATAGAACTGGAAGAGATTCCAGAACCACAAGCTATTACTGAAGACTTGGAAGAGCCAGTAAGTTCAAAAGAACAGGACATTCCTATGCCGCTCCGCAGGAGTAGTAGGCAGTCTCATCCGCCCGAGAGATACTGCGGTTTTCTCATAGACGGGGATAGAGAGGATTGCATCATAGACTATGATGAGCCTACTAGCTTCCAGCAGGCCGTTCAGAGCGTTGACTCGGTAAAATGGCTGGATGCAATGCGGACCGAAATGGAGTCCATGTACACCAACAAAGTATGGACGTTGGACATTGCTCCAGACGGGGTAAAACCCGTAGGATGCAAGTGGATCTTCAAAAGGAAGATTGGTGTAGATGGACAGGTTGAGACCTATAAAGCTAGACTTGTAGCAAAGGGTTTCCGTCAAAGACCTGGCTTGGACTATGACGAAACCTTTTCTCCAGTGGCTATGCTGAAATCCATTCGGATCCTTCTTGCCATTGCTGCCTTCCACGATTATGAGATTTGGCAGATGGACGTAAAAACCGCTTTTCTAAATGGAAATTTAGAGGAGTGTGTCTATATGGATCAGCCAGAGGGTTTCATTCAGAGTGGGAGCAGCGGAAAGGTGTGCAAGTTGCTTAAGTCCATCTATGGACTAAAGCAGGCATCGCGGAGTTGGAACATCTGTTTTGATGAGACGGTCAAGGAATTTGGCTTTATCAAAAATCCAGATGAACCATGCATCTATAGTAGATTTGTAGCGAGAACTGTAGTATTCCTCGTTTTATACGTGGATGACATTCTCTTAATAGGAAATGACATTCCTATGCTACAATCTGTCAAGGGTTTCTTGTCACACAGGTTCTCCATGAAAGACCTGGGTGATGCCTCATACATCCTGGGGATCCGGATCCATCGTGATAGATCCAAGAGGATATTAGGACTTTCACAGTCCAAGTACATCGACACCGTACTGAAAAGATTCAGTATGGAAGATTCCAAGCGCGGTAACCTACCGGCTTGTCACGGGATCACCCTCTCTAAAGAGATGTCTCCCAAGACTGATTTGGAGAGGGATCGCATGTCTATTATACCCTACGCTTCTGCGGTAGGCTCTATAATGTATGCGATGTTGTGTACCAGACCGGATGTAGCTTATGCACTGAGTGTAGTAAGCCGGTATCAGTCAAACCCTGGGGAGAAACATTGGATAGCAGTAAAGAACATTCTCAAGTACCTGAGAAGGACTAAGGAGATGTTCTTGGTGTATGGCAGAAAAGACCTCCAGATCGAGGCCTTTGCTGACTCCAGCTTCCAGAGTGACAAGGATGATTCCAAGTCCATGTCGGGTTTTGTCTTTACCCTCAATGGAGGGGCGGTGTGTTGGAAGAGTTCCAAACAAGAAACCGTTGCAGACTCGACTATGGAAGCGGAATACATCGCTGCATCTGATGCCGCAAAAGAAGCTGTCTGGATAAGGAAGTTCTTGAAAGAACTTCAGGTGGTTCCGTCCATTGTTGACCCAATACCTCTGTATTGCGACAACAACGGGGCTATAGCTTTAGCGAAGGAACCCAGGTCCCATCAGAGATCCAGGCACATCTTGAGGCGGTATCACCTGATCAGGGAGATCGTGGATCGCAAGGAGATCGAGATTCGGAGGGTTGTTTCAGAAGAAAACACTGCAGATCCATTCACCAAGGCCCTACCCCAGACTCAGTTCGAGCGGCTGATCGAGATGATAGGTCTTCGATACGCCAGTACATGGCCTTAGTGCAAGTGGGAGATTGTTAGTGTATATGCCCTAGAGGCCATTACTGTATCATACTAGTTTGTATATTACTTAATGGAAGCTTGGGATATTCACCTTGTATAAACAATCTTGCTCAATATAGTAGTATGTTACTTGGTTTGTTTCTACTTCAATGTGTACTTGTGTTTATTTCAGTATATCACTTATACGCATTAGTGGAGCCCTTAGGATCTTTGCTTGATTACCAGCGTTGTGATGGCAGTCACACTAGTGGGGGCTGGGTAATCTATAAGCACATCCTTATACAGGTCCCTAGTCGCAGGACTATCGAGACAGGGCATCGATACTCCGGAGTAGACTAGCGTATGCGCTTCTCATCCCAGTGTGGGAGATGGTCTGTCCCACAGCCATCAGTACGTCGTACTGGAGATAGTATACGGGTGCTCGTTAGGTTACGAGTACACTGGACAGGACTCGTCGGGAACTGACAGGTTGGTATTATACCTATCGTCAGTTATCAATTCCCAGGTGACATGAGTACAGCTTAGTCCGCTGACTTGACACTGACACTTCGCCTCGAGTGTGTTCCCACTGTACTTTGACTACTACCCTACCACGGCTCAAAGGAGTCGTGCAAACAGGTGGTAGTTGGGTGCAGTCCCGAAGCACTTGGAGGCAGTGCCGGTTAGACAGGATTCGTCTCTCCCGGTATTGGGGGTTGACATCGCGCTGTGTCTAGGAGAGCCATTACACGAGTAGTCCCTGGCCAGGGCAAGCGAGATATACTGGTAGGCTTCCAGTGTTATCTCAGGGTGTTTTGGGCTTCACTCCGACACGACTTGTACCGCTATTGGGGGACTGACGTTTTACCGCCCCCTTAGGCCCGACATGCGATGTATCAGACGAACAGACCGGACTGTACGGAGAATGTCACATTCAGACTCAGTAGGAGTTCAGATGGGGTTCACCTCGTCAGCCTTCTTGTCGGCATCTGCCTGGGGACCGTTACGCACAGCTAGTGCCGCTTGCGGTCTGTGGTTAAACCCACTGCCAGCGTAGTGTCGAGTCTTTAGAGTCCCACACAGAGGGTATTCGCCTCTGGGCAAAACAGAGTAGAGGTCGCATGGTTTTGCGACAGGGTTCGTTCTCATCCGCGCACTTGTGCACGTTTTGGAGTCCGGACGGATTTTACTGGCTGGCTCTGGTTTGAGCTAGATACTGGTATATGTTTTGGGGTTGCTTTTATCTCTCGGTATTCTTGTTCCTCGGAACGAGAATGCAGGTGTGTATGCACAGTTGTTTGAGGCAGAGGAAGAGGTTTTTCATTAGGGTTTCGGAACGGGTGCGTATGCACAGTTGACAGTCGTCTTTTTCCAAACCCTAATGAATTAATAAATTTATGGATCATCTATTAATAATAGTAATTAAATGAGAATTATGTTATGGTTGATTTTGTTGACTTGTTGACCATGGTTGACTTGTTGACCATGGTTGAATGTTGACAACCATCATGCTTTGTAAAGATACTCCTTGATTCATGCTTACATTTCATTTAATGAAGCATGATAGTGGTCATTCCAAAACTACCATCAACTATTCTCATTTTGAATTATTATTATTTAGATAATTCTTTTTCTTTTGATATGGTTGCAAAAAGAAAAAGATAGCTCATTCTTTCATAACCATTCTCTCTCCTCACTTCATCTTCTTCTTCCTCTAGCCAAAGGAGAATCCTTCTCATGTGTTGAGAATCCCTCTACTTAGAAGAAAAGCACCCCTTAGACACTCTCTACTCACTCTAGCATCAAAGGTTTAGCAATCCGACGATTCTAGTTCTCTCAAAGTTCGAGGAAGAGCCCGAAGGTTGAACCCTCAGGTGGATCCATCTTCGACGGAAGAAGGCGACGAGAAGAGAACCATCAACCTCTACAAGGTTTCAAGAAGAAGGAGTTCACTCTTTAGCAAGTTTGCTAGTTTAGTTTAGACACGATCCCGACCTTGTTTAGTCCATGTTGCCTCTTGCGATAAAAATTTGTTTTTTATACCGTTTCCGCCTCCCCGTAAGCACCGGGGGTCGCAACGTGGACTTACAGATTTTGTGGGTCCCACTTCAGTCTTCTACCCGCCGCACTGCTGTGTGGTGTAATTAATTAATTTTAATTTAAGTAATTTTTAATTTAATTAATTAATTAACGCATTTTTTAAACGCCAATCGTTGGAATTACAACACTAACGGCTAAATTGTTCTTTTGCAGCGATCATGTCTCTAGACACTTCATTCCCGTTCGTCCGCTCGGAGGAGGGATTTCCCGAGGCGCCCTTGGACCGTGAAGTCCTGGCCATGATTAAAGAGTACGACCCGGAGTACAAGAGTCTCCACCTTTGGGGGTCGTGGTACAATCAGATCATCATGGGCCGACGGAGCTTCACTTGCGCGGTGCCGTCAAAACCCATAACGGCGATTCATTATGCTACCCCACCATCGGTGCTGTATGCTGGGGAGATGGTGGATTGGACCGCGACCAGCTTTCTTCATCCCGCTATGGATGCGGTTCCGGTCCAACGTCCTATGGTCTTGGATATCCTAGGACGTCGTATCTGTCAGGGCGAGGCGAGACCCTGGGGGCAATCATATAACATTGGTCTGATCCCCCACCACCCGATTGGCTACCTGCCGTGGGCCCGGTATATCCTGTCGACGAAGAAGTCGCAGTTAATAAGATTAGGATTATACACCGCGGTCTACGTCTCTCTCTTCCAGTATCCCACGCTCCCCACCTGGTGGTTTAAGGCTTTCCTGGAGCAGTGGAACATTCCTACCCACACTTTCCTTGCCATGGATCGGGAGGTGTCCATCTCTTTGGAGGAGTTCATGGAGGTATCTGGTCTACCAGTCATAGGAGAACATTATGAGGAGCTGCTCCCGACAGATGTGTACGTCTTTGGTGCTAGGCCGGTGGTAAGGGGGGTCATACCGGAGAATGTTGTTCAACATCAATTCCCAAGCTTGATTAAGGTGTTGAACATCTATGAATCTCTTTTTATCGAACATGGGAGTCGGGGGGTTAACTTTGAGGATTTCATCGCTCGGTTCCTTCGCCCAAGCGTCCTCTCATCGGAGGCTGCCAAGTTTGCCATTCTGGATGACCCTTACCGTCTAGGTGCGGACAACCTACCAGAGAAGGAGATAGATCAAAAGGGTTTTTTCCTTCCGGACTTCCCTACCATGTCATTTGCAGAAATTGCAGCCCTGGAATGGATGAGGAGGCCTTTTTCTTAGGATTTCTTGGATTGTGGCTGAGCTGGTTTGCGATCCCAATGCACTCTCATCGTATGCGGCCCTCTGTCTTTTACCCAGCCCACCGAATGGCCATCGGGGTAAAGGTGGCTGTTGGGATCGCTGGCTTGGCGCACCTATATCATGGCCTCAGCCAAGCAGTGGATGCTAACGAGCCCGGGGTATTGCACGTGGTCTTCTCAATGCACTACTTTTTGTCGTGGCTCGAGCTACATACGGCGGGTGTCTTCGGAATGCACAAAAGTCCATCGTTCTTCGACAAGTGCGGTTTCCTTCGCATCATACAGCTGATTGGCGCATCTATCGTGACCCCGTCACCACGGAATGCCAGGGGTTTACTCCTTCGCTCTCACACCGTTGGAGCCGGGATGTCCTTTATTGACAAGGTGCTGACTATTGGAAAAGCATCCACCACCGCGGTGCGACCATTACAAGACACTTTCAAGGATGGAGCTTCGGTTTTAACGGCCCGGGAGACCCTTCACTTATATTCTATTAGACCGGGCTTCCTAGTCTTCAGGCAGAATGGTGCGGCGATTTTCATGAGATATAACCCGCATCGTTTTGCCCAAAAACTGGGCTACGATCAAGGGGTCCCCTTGGAAGCTTTCTTACCGGAACCCGCTGCCACTAAAGAAGGGATGGAGAACGCGCTGCATCATTTCATGCGCTTGAATACAGGTTCTCGTTTCTTTATCAGTGCGCCGATTTGCGATCCACGACTCCTCAACGTATACAAAGACTGGTATAATCATGCGATAGGAGCCGTTATAAAGGAGGAAAAGCGACTACTGGTCGACCGTAAGGGTGCGCCTCCAGGCAGTGACCGCAATGCTCCTTTGGTCCCGAGGACTCCAGTAGTTGCCCCTCTAAAAGAGGTCAGAACTGGACCATCGCGTGCGCAAAGTCCTCCGCACGGATTGCCGCTCCTCGATATTACAGACGCAGCCCCAGCGCCCTGTGCTCCAGTGGAGACAGTGGTTGTGGCCTCGCCAGAGTCCGGTGTAGGTGCAGACATCGGGACCCGCCGTCATAAGGTGGTTGCTAAGTGGAAGTCGATCCCACGTGAGCCTAGGGTCGGAGGGCAGAAGAAAAAGAAATCGCTCTTCGCTGCAGATGTCGTATTCGGTCAGGAACCCCATGCTCCCTACGCGGAGGGCCTAATCGAATATGGGACTAACGAGGGATTAGTCATGCCGCCGCCGGATGACACAGACTTGGAAGCCGCTCTCGAAACTTCAGCGTGGTTGGCAAAGCGTGACGCGTGGCTGGCTAAGCTTGCGCAATCAGGTAACTACTAGTCGCATTTTCTTTATTTTATCATATTCTTTTCATTGCCTTTGACTAACGTTTTTCTTTATTTTCTTCCAACAGGCATCACTGATGAAGATGCCATTGCCGCTTTTTTGAAGACTTTCCAGGAGGAGGAATGTCTTAGAGCGTCCATGGGCCTTCGTAAGTTTTCAATTCATCAAGTTTCCATCTCCCTTGTGTTATGGTCGATCTAACCTTTCCCTTTTAATCACAGGAATCTCAATGCCGCTCCCGCCGAGTGACGCAGACGTTCTACCAATCGCCGATGTTCCTGCTTCCTCAGGGTTACTGCAGGAGGTTCGTCTTGAAGAGCCGATGAGAGACGCCTTAAAGGCTCTGGAGGCATCTCTGAACGAGGATGACGACGCATTGAAGGAAGCGTCACAGAGGTCCATCGCAACAGCCAACGAGGATGACGACGCCTTGAAGGAAGCGTCACAGAGGTCCATCGCAACAGCCCGAGAGGAACGGAAGCGGTCGAGGCGCGAAGCAAAGGCACGCAGGGCTGCCTTGGCTATGGGAGCAGGCCCGAGCACCGTCCCTCGTGCTGATACTCCTTCCGAAGAGGCCCCTGTCGCCCTCCTATCCACTGCTCGCAGACAAGTAGCGCGCGCAGCTCGGAGCGCAAATGACAAATCCACTTCAGGTAATATTTCTCCCAAGATTTTGTTGTAAGAGTTATAATGCCATCGATTCTTATATTTTTTATCTTATAGGGCCTAGTCCAACCGAGGGGGAGGCGGAGACCGTTGAACCCAAGGAAACAGAGGCGGCGGCACCTACCGAACCTGAGCCTATGGTGGGCAACGTCGCTGAGGCTTCGGGGCCTGAAATGGAGGTTGAGGGCTCTACAGCCGAGAAGGTCATTGATGCCCAGCCTGAAGTGGCGGCAGATGAAATGATCATTACAACTGAGCCCAGGGTGGTGACGGATGAGGCACTTGAGGCTGGCGATCTCGTGGTGACGGCGGATAAGCCGATAGAGATCGCGGAGCCTGAGGAAGTAGTGGGTGAGATGGGTATGACTCTTGGGGAAGAGTCAGCCACTCTCTCTCAAGAGTCCGGCAATGCTCCGATCATTGCCCTCCCCGTCTACGATCTTCCGCCATCTCCTGGCCACGCGAGCACGACGACGGTCCCCATCGAGTCGGGTGATGAGGCCACGGGCGGTGGCTTTATGTCAATAGAGGAGGAAGTCACCTCCGTTTCAGCCGGGAGCTCCTCAGGTAAACCCCAAGTTGCTTTTTTTCTTTACTTTACAATCCTTTCTGACAAGTTCACCTTTCTTGTAACGCAGGTGCAGCCAGCGCCGATGCCCCACTGCTTAAGGGAGCGCCTTCAACGACTGCCTTGGCGGTGGTCACCTCTCAACCCTCTCTCATACCCTCGAAGATGTTGGAAGGTATGGGTTTGCAATTTATTAATCTTATCTTCCAGACGCATAATTTGTGTACTAAAGTCACACTGTTGTGTCTTTCAGGAGTGCTTTTTGACTATCTCTATCAAGTGTTGCTCCCACACTTCTCCTTCCCATCTGAATTCGCCTCTCCCTCTGGTGGCGCTGGTGAGTACCGTCCCCGAGTGATATCTTTGTTTTTCAGTGGTAGAATTATTTATAACTCTCTCTTGTCCCGACTGCAGTGGTACAAATCGAAGGGGGAGAAGAAAGATCGGTTGCGCTACCGGCCCTTCCGGCCTTGCCACCTGTCTCAGCTGGTATGGCGACTGTCACATTGATGACTTCCCCCTTTTTTATTCCCTGAACTGTTATCTAATCACATCCTGTTTCTTTTCAGCGGTCGTTCCGGTCTCAGCGCCCTTAGAGCCTCACATCATAATGCCGGCAGGTCCTTTCCTGAGATGTCCATCTTCGAAAGGCGCCACGAGCAGCTTACGCATGTTGAGCGACTACATTGAGGAGCTCGACGTCGAGACCCCTACTTCTGCTGCGGATTTCGCTATAGTGGTTAACCCGATGTTGGTGATACTCGTGAATTTCCATGATGAGGGTATCATCGCATCTTGGGTTAATCATTATATGGAGATTGAGGCTCGCCTGCATAAGCTGGAGTCGATGCGTCCCGCCCCCGAGACTTTAGCCGTGAGCAATGAAAGAGCAGCATGGATCGAGGGAAGCGCTTCTTACGTCCACCACTTGCAACAAGAAGCAGCTTTAAAGCTAAAGGAATGCCAAGAGACCTCGAGCGAGATGGCCCGTCTGCATGCTGAGGTTGAAGCGAACGCTGCCCAAGTGAAGACTATCTTTGAGGGTCTTCTGGAGCGCATCTCCTATGGGCTAAACTTGAAGCGAAAGCTTGATGTAGATGAGCGCGATACTCCAGGTCGGGAAGCTGCTTATCAGGCCGTCAGGGAGCGGCTTGTGTCTGTCTTGCAGCAACGGACCCAAGTGGAGGCGGAGCTGGCGGTGGCAGCAGATCAGGAGAAAGTGGGGAAAGAATTGCGCGAACAATTGCTAGATCTATGCAAGATGTTTCCTTCTCAGTAATTCTCCTTGTATCGTTTGTACTTGTAAATAAAAAAAATGTATATATATATTTTTTTATTCTTTAGCACAATGTATCCTGTACTCAACCAAGTTTATGAATAAAAGATATACATTTTCTGTAATGTCTTGTGTCACTTCTCCGCCTTTTCTTTCTTTTATTATTAGCATGCCACCTTAGTAAACATGGTCAACAGATCATAGAGCACGCATCTCGACTTTCTTAAGAAATAGTGATGGCTTAGGCCGTAGGTTTCAGATCTGCTGCCTAAGACTTTTCAACTCTATAAGCCGTGAGGGTCTCATAGAGACTTTTCTCCCTACGGATCGAGAGGATCTCGTAGGTGGGTTTTTCTCCTTAGGAGTCGTGGGGATTCCTAAGTGTGTTTTTCTCTTATAAGACGTAAGGATCCTATAAGAGAATTTTTGCCTCTTACAAGTCGAGAGGACTCGTAAGCGGTTGTTTCCCTCCTCATCGAAATTCGACTTTGGAGAGTGAGACCCGTGAATAGTATGCAAGAGACCTTTTTGGATCGACTTGCAGGGTCCCAGTGCTTAGGAAACAGGCTTCTTTTATGCCTACTGCCTAAGGCTTTATCTCACGAGTCGACCCGCCTCAACAATTTCTTCACAACTCGAGACGAATCGAGCATTTCTCGCAAGAACATCTTAACGTCGCATTTAACCTCTGCTCTTTACGACAGAAGCCCGTTAAGGTCGGTGGTACTTAGGGTTTTGGCCATCGTACCGTCGCATAAGCTGATATAGTCCTCGATAGGCAATCGTGCTGTTCGAGTAGCCCTCCGACTGCCGTATCTCTGATCCTTTCGGGGGCTGGACAAGATGTCTTCAAGCAATCTTCCTAGGCAGTTTGACCGTCGGAAGAACAAGCGTTAGGAATTTGCCATGCCGCTTTTTACTTGAGGTTAGGCTCATTTTGGCGAGCCCCGATGAATCATAACCACTCCGCGCTGGTGTGGGATGATCTCCGATAGTCTTTCTGGTTTTATGTGAGTTGCCGTCAAGACCATGAAGCAAGGAATTTGGCCTTTGCTTCGTTTTGCTGGCATCGCGTCTGCTGTATCGAGACGAATGCCATGGTTGTTTTTAGTTTGCTGATGAACCGTCGAGGTTAGGAACTAGGGATTTTGCCATGGCTCCATTTGTTTGATTGTCGCGTCCGAATCCCGCTGGAGGAAGAACGCTGGGGTGACAACTCGTCTGCTGTATCGAAACGAACGTCGAGATGGAGCTGGAATTTTGCCGTGGCTCTGTTTATTTGATTGTCGCGTCCGAATCCTGCTAGAAGAAGAACGCTGGGGTGACAACTCGTCTGTTGTATCGAAACGAACGTCGGGGTGGAGCTGGAATTTTGCCGTGGCTCTGTTTGTTTGATTGTCACGTCCGAATCCCGCTGGAGGAAGAACGCTGGGGTGACAACTTGTCTGCTGTATCGAAACGAACGTCGGGGTGGAGCTGGAATTTTGCCGTGGCTCCGTTTGTTTGATTGTCGCGTTCGAATCTTGCCGGAGGAAGAACGCTGGGGTGACAACTCGTCTGCTGTATCGAAACGAACGTCGGGGTGGAGCTGAAATTTTGCCGTGGCTCCATTTGTTTGATTGTCACGTTCGAATCCCGCTGGAGGAAGAACGTTGGGGTGACAACTTATCTGCTGTATCAAAACGAACATCGGGGTGGAGCTGGAATTTTGTCGTGGCTCCGTTTGTTTGATTGTCGCGTTCGAATCCCGCTGGAGGAAGAACGCTGGGGTGACAACTCGTCTGCTGTATCGAAACGAACGTCGGGGTGGAGCTGGAATTTTGCTGTGGCTCCGTTTGTTTGATTGTCGCGTTCGAATCCCGCTGGAGGAAGAACGCTGGGGTGACAACTCGTCTACTGTATCGAAACGAACGTCGGGGTGGAGCTGGGATTTTGCCGTGACTCCGTTTGTTTGATGATGTTGCGTCTGCTGTGTCGAGACGAACGTCGAGGTGGTGACCATTCCACACTGGTGTGAGACGATCTCCAGTTGTCTTTCTGGCTTTATATGGGTTGCCGTCAAGACCTTGAAGCTAGGAATTTAGCCTTTGCTTCATTTGCTTTGTCATGTTCGAAGCTTGTTGGAGGAAGAACGTTATTGTTGACATTGCGTCTACTGTATCGAGGCGAATGTCACGGTTGTCTCTAGGTTGTTGCTGAACCGTCGAGACTTGGCTTCGCTTTTTAGCAGAGCCTGTCGGGAAGGTATGGTTCCCTCTTTGTTTGTGCCCCTGGATTGTGTACAGGGATTGCTGTGCTATCGTCTGCAGGGCATGTTACATATATATATATATTTTTTTTATTTTAGTTCTTTCCACATTGCTCTATCATTTCAGCTTTTATATCGCGAAGGTCGCGATTACCCAATCATTTCGGCTATTTTTCGCGGTGCCAAATCATTTCGGCTGTTTACTTTATTTTTACTCACTGCTTTTTATTGCGAGTTGCCCAATCATTTTGGCTATTTATTTTATTTTTACTCGCTGCTTTTTATTGCGAGTTGCCCAATCATTTCGGCTATTTATTTTATTTTTACTCGCTGCTTTTTATTGCGAGTTGCCCAATCATTTCGCCTATTCTGCATGCACACCTTTTACTTGCTGCTTTTATTGCAAGTTGCCCCAACATTTTGGCTATTTCGTATGCATGTGCGGCCTACTGGCCTTTCGCCGTAAACCTGAAATTGGACACCGATTTCGACATCAACATCGCTATAACTGGGATATCGCCAGGAGCGAATCATCATTTGTCTCTGTCGTTGTCGAACAAAGGAGGCTTAGCGACCAGGGTTAGGGTCCTGTCGACTAAGGCTTTGACTTCATGAGCCGTATGGGTCTCACAAAGTTATTTCTCCCTACAAGTCGTGAGGATCTTATAGGTGTATTTTCTCCTTAGGAATCGTGAGGGTTCCTAAGTGTTTTGCTCCTCTGTAAGTCGTAAGGATCCTACAGGAGGGTTTTCTCCTTGTAAATTGAAAGGAATTACAAGGGTTATTCATCGTGCGAACATATCCCTAATCTCGGATGGGACTTAGTTAGGGAACTGTTTATTCGTGCCCGTGGATTGTATACAAGAGTCAGTACTGAACCACTTGTAGGGCAATGTCCAAAGTTGTGGGGGTTGCTTAAGCACAGGTTTAGGTCTCTGTAACTTAAGACATTCAAATCTTACGAGCCGTGAGGGTCCCATAAGAGAGTTCTCCTTACGAGTCGTGAGGATCTTGCAAGTGTATTTTCTCCTTAGGAATCGTAGGGATCCCTAAATGTGTTGCTCCCTTTTGAGTCGTAAGGATCTCACACGGGTGGTTTCTCCTTACAAGGTCGAGAGGACCCTATAAGTGTCTTTTAAAGAGGTTATGCCCTTTCGGGTTTTCACAAACACTCGCCGGTAGCCCTGCTGTTTTTACTCACGGAGCCCTTTCGAGTTTTCATCCGTGCCCATTTTGCTTAAGGAAATACCGTTTTTCTTTTTTATTCTTTTTATTTTCTTCTTCTTTTTTTTTTTTAAACGAGGTCGCATCCTTTCGGGTTTTCACGAACACTCGCCGGTAGCCCTGCTGTTTTTACTCACGGAGCCCTTTCAGGTTTTCATCCGTGCCCTTTTTGCTTATGGACATACCATTTTTATTTATTATATTTTTCTTTATTTATATTTTTTTTATTCACCTCGTCAGCCTGAAGATGGTGCGGTATTAGTTTAAGGACGTTTCGGCCCTTTGCAAATTTTAGGACATTGCGGTCCATCATTAGTTTAAGAACGTTTCGGTCCATCATTGCCGTATTTGAGGCGAAGCTCTAGTTTACTGACTTTTCGGTCTATGGGGATTTCTCCATGACTGACCATGTTGCCCCCGGCGTATCCATCTTTCTCGGAGCATGCGGTTGTGGCGGGTTCACCTTCCAATTTTCGAACAACGCGAACTTGCCTTGTTGGTATTGGTCTTCAACCCAGTTCTTGAAGACGTAGCAATCCTCGATCGGATGACCTACTGTTTGATGGTAAGGGCAATAATTAGGATTATTAACATCGCCTGGCCGCAACGGATGTTTTGGACTCGGCAGATTGATGAGTCTGTCGCACACTGCCAGCTCGAACAGTCCCCTTGTTTTATCTTGCGGAAACGAGTAAGGACGTTTCAACTTTTCCTGGAGGGGTTGCCGCTTGTTGCTTTGGCGAGCAACCGGTCTAGGTCACTTAATTGTTGTTAAGCGCTGGCGACGAAGGCCGTTTTTCCTTTTCCTTTATCCTTTTTGTTCGCCTCGTTGTTTGCGGGGCCGGGATTTTTTCCGAGTAGCGTGCGATTGCATGGCTGAACGTTCTCGCAGCTCCTCAATTCCTTCATTTTTGAAATAGATTCCCTGAGGGAAGGGTTGGGGGTAGCTTCTTCGTCAGAGTCGCTTTCAAAGGTGATAATTTGCGATACCTTAGAGTCGGCCGTATGACAATCGTCGGCGGCTCATTTGCGCTCATCTATCATATTTTTTCGACGTCTACAAGCTTCACATTTTGTCCTGTCGAAGTGTTGCTTTTGAGCGACATACCCTTGCCACCAACAGTTAAAGGATTCGCAGTCTTCGGTAGGATGTATGATCTTCTGATGATATAAAAAAAAGTTAGGGTGTATCTCTACCTCAGTGAGAGTATTTTCTTCAGAGGGCGGTAGCTTCATTCCTACTGATAGAGCTTTGGCGAACCTTTTCCTCATCTTGAATTTATTTTTACCCGCAGTGTATGGCTTTTGATTTGATGTGAATGCCTTGGCTCTTTCCAGTATGGCCATTTCACACTCTTGATTGGCTTTTGCTTTCAGACGAATTTCATTTTAGAAGACATCGATCAACTCGTCTGATGGCTGTAGAATCTCCGGCTCAGGGTTCGCCATTGATTTCTCAGCGCAAGGAGCCTCCTCATCATCCGTCAGTGAATGAGATATCACATGACAAGTCGCTACATAGTCTTCGGATTCATCTGATAAGTTTTCTCCATCGTTTTCATCCTCGACGAAAGAACAAGTTGCCCCCGGCGTGTCCGTCTTCTTTGGAGGGTGCGGATGTGGTGGGTTTACCTTCCAGTTTTCCGACAGCTCGAACTTGCCTTATAGGTACTGATCTTCGATCCATCCCTTAAAGACGAAACAATCCTCAATCGGGTGACTTACCGTTTGGTGGTAAGGGCAATAATTGGGATTATTAAGATCGCCTGGCTGCGACAGATGCTTTAGACTCGGCAGATTGATGAGTCTGTTGCGCACTGCCAGTTCAAACAGTCTTCTCGTTTTATTCTGAGGAAACGAGTAAGGACGTCCTAGCCTCTCTTCGAGGGATGGGCGTGGACGCACGTTGTTTTAGCGAACGACTGGCTTTGAGTTACTCAACTGTTGTTGAGCATTGGCGACGACGATCGCTTTCCCTTTTCTTTTCTCATTTCGGTAATCTGGTTTTGGAGGAGACGGTCCATGGCCCATCTGGTCCATTTGGGCTAATTTGTCAATCAAGGCCTGGAAGGTGGTCGGCCTGAAGAACATCATAAATTGCGAGATGGTCGCCTGCGGATCGAGAGTGCCCACAAACATGCCTACCGCAGGTGCCTCTTCTATGCGTTGTTCGCATTTTGACCATAAGTTTCACCATCGTGTTGCGTATTTGACCCACGTTTCGCCTGGCCTTATTCTGGCATTTATTAGTGTTGTTACCGGAGTGCGTTCACTAGCGCTCGCGAATCTTTGTGTGAACAGTAGCTCCATCTCCGCAAATGTTTTGACAGAGTCGTTAGGTAGCTCCGAATACCATTCAAAGGCTGTTTCTGCTAAGTTGCCGACGAATTGACGTAGCAACAATTTGTCATCGCCTCCAGTATTGCCGCTTAAGGCCCTGAATTAAGCGACATGCTGATGCGGATTCCCTGTCCCTTTATATACGTGGAATTTAGGGATCGTATATCCTGGCGGGTAACTGATTCGGTCATACCAGCTCGGATATGGTCGTCCGGTTCCAACAATTTGCCTAGCCGCTTCATTCGCCTGATGAACCCGGATCTGCTGAGCTATATAATCGTCTAGCGCGGCCTTGGAAATGGTTTCATCTTTGGCTGCTGAAAGAACCGGCGGAGGATTAGATGTCTCCCCTCTGTCATCTTCAACAATGATTGGAGGGTCTTCAGCTGGAAGGTCTGGCTGTAACATCATCCCTACCATATCTTGGAAGAGGAGGGCCATTTTCTTTATGCTGGCCGCTTGTTCCGCAGCCTCTTTATCCTTTTTCTCTAATATCCGACGAAGAAACTCAGCGTCAGTTTCTTGTGCTTGACGCTCATCCGAGGACGTTTCAGAGCTTTCTTTTGGCCCGGTGAGTGCAGCCATTGCAGTCATCATTTCCTGAAGTTTTTGTTGTTGCTCCTGGGTTTTCGTCACGGATCTGGTGAGCGGCCGGTGGCCCGTAGAAGCACGGCTATCCTCCTTCCTGGCAGCCACATAAACAGTGTGCACCACTATGCCCCCAGACTTGGAGCGTTTGTGTTCAACGCTTTTATGCTTCGCCATGTTCACAGGGGCTTTTTGCGGCCTCCTTTTCTTTTGAGTGGTTGAAGTTGAGGGGGCCGTTGTAGTGGTCGCCCAAGTAGCCGTTGCTTTTTATGGCTTGACGGAGTAATCCTTCACCTGCCTAACCTTCATCATTTTCTGTCGGCGGGGGTAGTCTTGATCAATCACCGACTCCTGGATCTGTCGCCAGACCTTGTAAATTTTAGAAGATAGCCGTTGAGGGGGCTGCTCCAGCTTCTTCTCTGGAGTATCCTCCACAGGTGAAGAAGTTCTCTTCAGCATCGCAGTAGGAGAGTTTCTGCGCATCGTGTTCAGCAACTCAAAGATGTTCCCAGTTGGAACAGCAGCATCGATCCCCACCGTTGGAGTTGGCGGAGTTATCCCAGCTGGGGAGTTGCCCCCAGCCTTCCTCACTTGGCGCCAGTGGCGACGTCGAGCGTGTCGTGTGGATGGAGTTGTCTTAGCCGTAGGGGTGACCTCCTCATGCCCCCTGCTTTGAGGATAGACCGTTATTGGTGCTGGCCTGTCGAAGACTAACACCCGTTGAGAAGCAATGTCTAATCTGTCAAAGACAGACCTCTGGGCAGAGGAAGTAACTTTGAAGACCTAGCCTGGAGAAGAAACCGGAATGGACATCCCTGTAAAAAATGACTTCTTGGAAGGAGAAGCCTTTCCGATGATTTTGTCCGCTTGAGCCGGGATGGCTATCCGCTTTAGGATGGCACCTTCGGGTATCGCGGACTTATAGACGTTCTGGCCTAGTCTGTTGAAAACTGAAGTAGTGGAGTTGGGCGACCCGTTGAGAGGGGCCGTGGTAGTGGCAAGCAGATCAAAGACCGACTTCTTTGGGGATTCTTGCAACGTCATTGTGGCATTGAAGCTCAACGGTGGGAGCATGGTCCCAAAGAATAATCCAATGGTGGCCTGAGTTACCTGCTCAACTGGCATCTTGAAAAGGGAAGCCGCATGGGGCCCATAAGTCACTCCTCCAGTAAGGACGGAGCGAGAGTTGCAGTTGCAGGCAGTGCAGTTTGAAGCCATTGATCTTCTGTTTTCTGCACGGAGCAAGACACCAAATCTTAGTACCTCGAATCCACAGGCAACCACAGTAAACCGCGATTCGTTCGCGAACACGACACACGAAGTGTGGAGTGGAAAGAAGAAAAGGTCCCACCGGGCATGCCAGAACCTGTTCCCTTCCGAAAGACGGCGCACAAGACTGCGATGTCCTGACGCTGAGATTCGGGGTAGATGCTATTTGGTTTTATCCGTCCACCTCTCCGAAGATGCCAAGTTGATTTATGGCACCGTGTATCGGAGGTTTAGACGGATGCGGCCGATGTAGCAGACTTCGTCAGATTCCCCCTTGCTTGAGGGGGTTTTGATTGTGGGGACGCTCTTCCCTGCAGACGCAAGCCCCTGCAGTTAATTACGCTACCGCATCGCGGTAACAACTTTCTCCTTCTCCAGAATCTCACTTCGTGTCGTGTGTGTTTGTTTTGTTTGTGGTTGCCCGTGGATTGTATACGGAGACTGAGTAATACCGTCGCCCGTAGGACGTGGATTAGTCCAAATCCGTATTTACTTAGATTTGGGTTTGGTGTTTTTAGTTTAAGGATGCATTAGTCGCGTTGCGGCTAAGATCAACTTAAACGTTCGTTAAGGATACGATAGTCCTGTTTGAGACTAAGATCAACTTAACGTGATAATCCATTTAATATCTGGCCATCGGGACTCGTCACCTCTCTAACGTCGTTGAAGGATTACAACGGCAGATGTCAGAGGAGTTCAGAGATGTACCCTTGAACCAAGGTTGATTTGGAGTTTTATAGTCCGTTTGAATGTTTAAGAATACGTTAGCCGTGTTTGGGGGCTAAGATCAACTTAAACGGGATCGTTTAGATCCGGCAAAAGAGCAATTGGAGGCTCTATTGTTCCAGTTTAGGGACGTGGTGGTCTATGTTCCAGTTTAGGGACGTAGTGGTCCGTATTCCAGTTTAGGGACGTAGTGGTCTATGTTCCAGTTTAGGGACGTAGTGGTCCGACATTAGTTTAAGGACGTTTCGGTCCAATATTAGTTTAAGGACGTTTCGGTTCAACATTGGTTTATGGACGTTTCGGTCCAACATTAGTTTAAGGACGTTTCGGTCCAATATTAGTTTAAGGACGTTTCGGTCCACCATTAGTTTAGGGACGTTTCGGTCCACAAGTTTAAGGACCCTACAGTCCATATCCATGTGTTGTCGTTGGGACCCGTCGCCTCTCTGACGTCGTTGAAGGATTACAACGAGAAGTGTCAGAGGAGTTCGGAGATGTACTCTCGAACCGGAAGTAAACTGATTTGAGAGAGCAATTGTACTCAGTTCAATTTAATTTAAGGACTTACGGCCAGAATTGGGCTAAGTCCAGTTGAAAATGTTCAACATTTTGTTTGCATTTGTCCTTTGTCTGGGCTTTCCCCTTTTTAGAATAATGCATAGCATTACTTCAGGCCATTTATGCCCATTTTGACTGGGCTCTGCCCTTTTTATTATAATGCAGAGCGTTTGTTTTGGTCCATTGGACCTCTCAATTGGGCTCTGCCCTTTTAAATAATGCATAGCATTTTATTTATTAGGCCTATTAGGCCTTTTTATTGGGCCTGGCCCTTCAGGAAATTCGTTACATTTTCAGGCACTTTGCGCCAATCAGAGAGCGCAAGCGCTTGTGATGACGACACGTGTCATGCAAGCGCAGTGCGCTGCGCTAGTGCGCTGCGCTTGCGCTGCGCTTGCGCTGCTGACACGTGGCGCACCTTGGTGAGTTGCGCCAATTCCAGAGAGCAAAGCTCTATTTCAAAAGCGCGTAGCGCAAGTTGTTCTGTAGCTGACACGTGGCGCTCTCCCAAGAGCGCAACAGCGCAGTTTGGAAGTGCAAATCACTAAGAATCTTTTAGATTCAAGAACAGAAGTGCAATGTACTATTTGATTTCTTGATCTAATTTAGATCAAAGAAAAGATAAGTTTTTTCTTGTTTTTCTTATCTCAAAGAACCAAAGGATCATAAAAGTGCAAAGCACTATTTTATTATTATTTTTTTATTTTTATTAAAGATCATTGATCTTGTTTTTATACCTATGATCTGTTCATAAGAGAACTTTCTCTTCCTTCTAAAGGTTTTACCTTTTTGTTCTTGAGGAGTTCTTCAGAGTTCTCTTTCCCTTCTTTTTTTTTTTTAGAAAATGTTGATGCCTTTGAATTGAGGTCTAGGGTCCTTTTTATAGTGCCCATTAATTAGTTAAATTTGTTAAAGAGATCTCTCTCTGAGTGATTTGGAGAATTTCCCCCACCGTTGGATCTTTGATCCAAAGGCCTCTGCGTTACAGAAGAAAATCTTCTTGTTTTAACAAGAACAGAAAAGATTTCTTTAAAATTTCAATTCTGTTTTGCGCAAACGCCCCAGCGTGTGACACGTGTCGCGCAGCGCGCAGCGCAGCGCAACTGCGCTAGCGCATCTGCGCTGACACGTGTCGCGCAGCGCAGTGCAACTGCGATAGCGCATCTGTGCTGACACGTGTCGCGCAGCGCAGTGCTTGCGCAACTGAAGCGCTGCTTCCTTTAATTTTTCTTAAAATAGAGCTTTGCTCTGATTGGGCACGCCTTCTTGGGCGCTGCGCTGATGCGTCTGCGCCTGACACGTGGCGCGTTGCGCCCGGAATTTGAAGCGTTGCTTCAAATTTTGAATTTTGAATTTCCAGCAGAGCTTTGCTATGATTGGGGGAAACAGTGCCACGGCCGAGTCGACTCGGCCGCGGATCCGCGGCGGGAGCATGCTCCTGCCGCGTTTCCGCGGCTCTTTGACTGAGTCGGTGGACCAATTTTCTTGTGTGGGTTTTAAAAAGCCTGAGCCGATTTTTAGTATAAGATTAATTATTTTTTGAACAGAAAACAGAATCGGCAGAAACTTGATATTTCGGGCATGTTTCGCGACTTTTTCTCCGATCGAACTTCTAGTTACTTTGCTAACATGTTAGATAGTGTTTAACTAGGCTCTGATACCACTGTAAGTCCACGTTACACGTCCCCGGTTCTTTGGGGTTGCGGAAATGGTGAAAAACGATTTTTTCTTTGGGGGTAACATGGACTCAAAATACGGATCTTTGTTAAACAACTATCTAACAACCTAACTAGGAGTGTTACCTACTCGGTCAGGGGGTTATACCTTAACATGAACTCCTTCTCTTCAACTCCTTGCGGTAGTCGGATCGGCCTCACCTCGTCGTCTCCTTGCGCCGAAGATGGATCCACCCGAAAACTTCTACCTTTGGCTTCAACCTCAAACTAGAGGAAACTAGAACACTTGGCTTGCTAGACTTTGTGTACTAGGATGAGTAGAGAAGTGTTTTGGGTGTTTATCTCCAAGGCAAATGATTCTCAACACATGAGAGGTTTTTACCTTGATCTAGAGAGAGAGCAAGAGGAAGAGGGAGAGCTTGAGGATGAGAGAGCTTTCATGAGAGAGAAAACAAATGAAAGAATGAGCAAGACTTTTCTCATCCTTGCTCTCATAATCCAAAATCATCATAACACATAATAATAATTGAGTATTATGTGATGGTTGTTATCATATCAAATGGCAATATCATTTCATGCATTAAATGCAATGTGTGAACAAATAAGCAAGCAATGGTCAATGCCATGAAATGATAGCCATTGTCATGATGGTGGTCAACAAGTCCAACCTAGTCAACCGGTCAACAAAGTCAACAAAGTCAACCTTTCAACCCAACCATGTCACAATAATACTTAATTAATATTATTGTTAATCATATTTCTAATTCTCATTAGGGTTCAGCAAAAGTCAACAACCCTAATGAGAATCCTCTGCCTCTGTCTCTGTCAACCGTGCATACACACCCGCATCCGCGTTCCGGGGAACACGAATACAACCGAGATAAAACCAATCCCAAAACGTATACTAGGATCTGGCTTAAACTAAAGCCCGCTAGTAATAACTGCCCGGACACCAAACGTGCACAAGTGCGCGGATGTGACCGAACCCTGTTGCAAAACCATGCGACCTCTACTCTTTTGCCTAAAAGCGAATAGCTCTCTGTGTGGGACTTTAAAGACTCGATACTACGCTGGCAGTGGGTTTAACCACAGACCGCAAGCGGCACTAGCTGTGCGTAACGGCCCCCAGGTAGATGCCGATAAGAAGACTGACGAGGTAAAACCCATCTGAACTCCTACTGAGCCTGAATGTGACAATCTCCATACAATCCGGTCTGTTCGTCTGAGAATACCGCATGGCGGGCCTAGGGGGTAGTAAACGTCAGTCCCCTAATAGCGGTACAAGTCGTGTCGGAGTGTAGCCCAGAACACCCTGAGATAACACTGGAAACCTACCAGTAAATCTCGCTTGCCCTGACCAGGGACTACTTGTGTAATGGCTCTCCTAGACAAAGCATGATATCAACCCCCAATACCGGGAGAGACGAATCCTGTCTAACCGTCACTGCCTCCAAGTGCTTCGGGACTGCACCCAACTACTACCTGTTTGCACGACTCCTTTGAGCCGTGGTAGGGTAGTAATCAAAGTACAGTGGGAACACACTCGAGGAAAAGTGACAGTATCAAGTCAGCGGACTAAGCTGTACTCATGTCACCTGGGAACTGATAACTGACGATAGGTATAGTACCAACCAACAGTTCCCGACGAGTCCTGTCCAGTGTACTCGTAACCTAACGAGCACCCGCATACTATCTCAAGTACGACGTACTGACGGCTGTGGGACAGACCGTCTCCCGTGCTGGGATGAGAAGCGTATACGCTAGTCTACTCCGGAGTATCGATGCCCCGTCTCGATAATCTTACGACTTGGGACCTGTATAAGGATGTGCTTGTAGATTACCCAGCCCCCACTGGTGCGACTGCCATCACAATGCTGGTAATCAAGCAAAGATCCTAAGGGCTCTACTAATATGTATAAGCGATATGCTAAAAGAAACACATGCACATATTGAAGTAGAGACAAACCAAGTAGCATACTACCATTTTGAGCAAGATTGTCTATACAACTGTGAATATCCCAAACTTCTATTAGGTAATATACAAACTAGTATGATACAGTAATGGCCTCTAAAGCATATACACTAACAATATATATATATATATATATATATATATATATATATATTAGTGGAATGGAACGCTAATATATATGTATACATATAAATTCATATACTTCATCATAATTATTCAAGCAATTTTACTTAGGATATATGAGATTCACTTGATTATTGGATTTTGGACATATGAGCTTCACTTGATATTGGATACAGGATATATATGAGATTGCTGATTTTGTACATTCAGGATATATGAAATTTACTTGATATTGTGCATTAAGGGTTTGTGAGACTTACATGATATGAGAGCCAATTTGGGGGTTGATTTGAGGAAATTGGGATTTGGATTGTCTTGTTAGACTTTGGTCCTACCACGATGTCAGGATTTCGTGGAAATGACATGTTTCATCTCATACTTCATATTTATTATTTATGCACTGATGTAAGTCCGTGCTACCTCTCCCAGTACTTACGGGCTTGCGGAAATGATGAAAAACGATTTTTTCTAGGGTGGTAACATGGACTCATAATACAGATCTTTGTTAAACAACTACCTAACAACCTAACTAGGAGTTTTACCTACTCGGTTAGGGGGTTATACCTTTCTTGAACTCCTTCGTCTTCAACTCTTGTGGTGTCCGGATCGCCCTCACCTCGTCGTCTCCTCGCGCCGAAGATGGATCCACCCGAAAGCTTCTACCTTTTGGCTTCTCTTCAAACTTGAAGAAACTAGAACACTTGGTTTGCTAAACCTTGTGAACTAGGATGAGTAGAGGAGTGTGTTGGGTTTTATCTCAATGGTTCTTGCTTCTCAACACATGAGACAAGTGAACCATGAACTAGAGAGAGAGCAAGAGGAAGAGGGAGAGCTCAAGCAAGAGAGAGAAAGGAAATGAGAGAATGAGCAAGACTTTTCTCAACCCCTCTCTCATAATCCAAAAAAGAATAATAATAATAATAATTGAGTATTATGTGATGGTTCATATCATATCAAGTGGCATTATCATTTCATGCACTCATTTTGCAAAGCACAACAAGCAAGCAAAAGTCTTTGCATGAAATGACAACCATTATAATGATGATGGTCAACTAGTCCAACCTAGTCAACCGGTCAACCAAGTCAAGAAGTCAACAAAGTCAACCTTCATCCCAACCATGACACAATAATACTTAATTAATATTATCATTAATCATATTTCTTATTCTCATTAGGGTTTAGTAAAAGTCAATAGTCAACAGTCAACAACCCTAATGAGAATCCTCTGCCTCTCTCTGTCAATCGTGCATACACACCCGCATCCGCGTTCCGGGGAACACGAATGCAAATGAGATAAAATCAATCCCAAAACATATACTAGGATCTGGCTTAAACCAAAGCCCGCTAGTAATAACTGCCCGGTCACTAAACGTGCACAAGTGCGCGGATGTGACCGAACCCTGTCGCAAAACAATGTGATCTGTCGCAAAACCATGCGACCTCTACCTTTTTGCCTAAAGGCGAATAGCTTTCTGTGTGGAACTCTAAAGTCTCGACACTACCCTGGTAGTGGGTTTAACCACAGACCGTAAGCGGCACTAGCTGTGCGTAACGGTCCCCGGGTAGATGCCGACAAGAAGATTGACGAGGTAAAACCCATCTGAACTCCTACTGAGCCTGAATGTGACAGTATACGTACAGTTCGGTCTGTTCGTCTGATACATCGCATGGTGGGCCTAGGGGGCGGTGAACGTCAGTCCCCTAATAGCGGTACAAGTCATGCCGGAGTGTAGCCAGAACACCCTGAGATAGCACTGGAAACCTACCAGTATATCTCGTTTGCCCTGGCGTGGGACTACTTGTGTAATGGCTCTCCTAGACACAGCACGATGTCAACCCCCAATACCGGGAGAGACGAATCCTGTCTAACCGTCACTGCCTCCAAGTGCTTTGGGACTGCACCCAACTACTACCTGTTTGCACGACTCCTTTGAGCCGTGGTAGGGTAGTAATCAAAGTACAGTGGGAACACACTCGAGGCGAAGTGACATTGTCAAGTCAGCGGACTAAGCTGTACTCATGTCACCTGGGAACTGATAACTGACGATAGGTATAATACCAACCAACAGTTCCCGACGAGGCCTGTCCAGTGTACTCGTAACCTAACGAGCACCCGTATACTATCTCAAGTACGACGTACTGACGGCTGTGGGATAGATCGTCTCCCCTGCTGGGATGAGAAGCGCATACGCTAGTCTACTCCGGAGTATCGATGCCCTGTCTCGATAGTCCTACAACTAGGGACATATATAAGGATGTGCTTGTAGATTACCCAGCCCCCACTAGTGTGACTGCCATCACAACGCTGGTAATCAAGCAAAGATCCTAAGGGCTCTACTAATATGTATAACCGATATGCTAAAAGAAACACATGCACATATTTAAGTAGAGACAAACCAAGTAGCATACTACCATTTTGAGCAAGATTGTCTATACAATGTGAATATCCCAAGCTTCCATTAAGTAATATACAAACTAGTATGATACAGTAATGGCCTCTAGGGCATATACACTAACAATCTCCCACTTGCACTAAGGTTATGTACTGGCGTATCGAAGACCAATCATCTCGATCAGCCACTCGAACTGAGTCTGGGGTAAGGCCTTCGTGAGTGGATCTGCAGTGTTATCTTCTGAATTTACTCTCTTCACCTCGATCTCCCGGCGATCTATGATCTCCCTGATCAGGTGGTACCGCCTCAAAATGTGCCTGGACTTCTGATGGGACCTGGGTTCCTTCGCTAAAGATATAGCGCCGTTGTTGTCACAATACAGCGGTATTGGATCAACGCTGGTAGGAACCACCTGAAGCTCCGTGAGGAACTTCTTCATCCAGACAGCTTCCTTTGCGGCATCGCAAGCAGCTATGTACTCCGCTTCCATAGTTGAGTCAGCAACGGTTTCCTGCTTGGAGCTCTTCCAGCAAACCGCCCCTCCATTAACGGTAAAGACATAACCCGACATGGACTTGGAGTCATCCTTGTCACTCTAGAAGCTGGAGTCAGCAAAGGCCTCGATCTGGAGGTCTTTTCCGCCATACACCAAGAACATCTCCTTAGTCCTTCTCAGGTACTTGAGAATGTTCTTTACCGCTATCCAGTGCTTCTTCCCTGGGTCCGACTGATACCGGCTTACAACGCTCAATGCGTATGCTACATCTGGTCTGGTACATAACATCGCATACATAATAGAGCCTACCGCAGATGCGTAGGGTATTGATGACATGCGAGCCCTTTCCAAATCAGTCTTAGGAGACATCTCTTTGGAGAGGGTGATTCCGTGACAAGCCGGTAGGTTACCGCGCTTTGAATCTTCCATACTGAATCGTTTCAGTATGGTGTCGATGTACCTGGACTGTGAAAGTCCCAACATCCTTTTAGATCTATCACGATAGATCTGGATCCCCAGAATGTACTTGGCATCGCCCAGGTCCTTCATGGAGAACCTCTGTGACAAGAATCCTTTGACTGACTGTAACATAGGAATATCATTTCCTATTAGGAGAGTGTCATCGACGTACAAGACGAGGAATACCACATTTCTCCCTACAATCTTACTGTAAATGCATGGTTCATCTAGGTTTTTGATAAAGTCGAATTCTTTGACAGTATCATCAAAGCAGATGTTCCAACTCCGCGATGCCTGCTTCATTCCATAGATGGACTTGAGCAACTTGCACACTTTACCGCTGCTCCCACTCTGATTGAATCCCTCTGGCTGATCCATATAGACCCACTCTTGCAAATTTCCATTTAGGAAAGCCGTCTTTACGTCCATCTGCCAGATCTCATAATCGTGGAAGGCAGCAATGGCAAGAAGGATTTGAATGGATTTAAGCATGGCTACCGGAGAAAAGGTCTCGTCATAGTCCAAACCAGGTCTTTGACGAAAACCCTTTGCAACAAGCCTAGCTTTATAGGTTTCAACCTGCCCATCTACACCAATCTTCTTTCTGAAGATCCATTTGCAGCCTACGGGTTTTACCCCTTCTGGAGCAAAGTCCAAAGTCCAAACTTTGTTTGTGTACATGGACTCCATCTCGGTCCGCATTGCATCCAGCCATTTTACCGAGTCACCGCTCTGAATGGCTTGCTGGAAGCTAGTAGGCTCGTCATAATCAATGACGCAATCCTCTCCATCCCAGTCTATGAGAAAACCGTAGTATCTCTCGGGCGGATGAGACTACCTACTACTCCTGCGGAGCGGCGCAGGAAAATCCGGTTCCCCTGAAACTTCTGGTTCTTTCAAGCTTTCAGTAATAGCTTGTGGTTCTGGAATTTCTTCCAGTTCTATTGAGCTCCCACTTATCTGATTTTCCAAAAATTCAGTTTCCAAGAAGTGGGCATGCAGAGAAACAAAAACTTTTTGTTCTTCTACGGAATAGAAAAGATACCCCCTGGAGTTCTTTGGGTATCCCACAAACTTACACAGTACTGAGTGTGCCTCGAGCTTGTCCGCATGCTGCTTTTTTACAAAAGCTAGACATCCCCATGTCTTAAGATACTTAAGACAGGGTTTCTTCCCACTCCACATCTGATATGGGGTGGTAGACACAGTCTTGGTTGGAGCCTTGTTCAAGAGATATGCAGCTGTTTCTAGTGCATAACCCCAGAAAGATTGCGGTAACTCAGCCTTACTCATCATGGAACGAACCATATTCAATAGGGTTCGATTCCGTCTTTCAGATACACCGTTGTGTTGTGGTGTGTATGGAGGAGTACGCTGAGAGAGAATTCCATTCTCTTTTAAGTAGTCCAGAAACTCGGCACTCAAGTATTCACCACCTCGATCAGATCTCAGTGTCTTTATACTTTTGCCTGTTTGTTTTTCAACTTCATTCTTGTATTCCCGAAATTTCTCAAAGGCCTCGGATTTGTGCTTCATTAAGAAGATATGTCCATACCTAGAGAAATCATCTGTGAAAGTAATGAAGTATGAATAACCACTTCGCGCATGTGTAGACATTGGACCACACACATCACTGTGTATGAGTCCCAAGAGCTCGCTCGCTCTTACTCCGTGTCCAGTGAACGGAGTCTTTGTCATCTTTCCCATGAGACAAGATTCACAGGTGGCATAAGACTGATACTCGAACGGATTCAAGTATCCCTCTTTATGTAACTTAGTTAATCGTGTCTCATTAATGTGACCCAGTCTACAATGCCATAAGAAAGCCTGATTTGTTTCCGGAGACTTTCTTTTAAGTGTGTTCTGGACACTGAAAATCTGAGCTTGATTCAATACGTATATCCCGTTATTTAATGTACCTGACCTAATCAGAACTTTATTTAGGTGGATGTGTACTACATCGCTTACAAAAGTAAAACCATATCCTTCCTTAGAAAGTAAGGATACGGATATGATATTACAAGTCGCACCTGGTACATACAAACAGTTACGCAAAATCAATATCTGCCCAGTTGTCAGTCCAAGATGATATTCCCCTACGGATTCAGCATCCATGCTCATTCCGTTAGCAACCCTGAGAGTCATATCACCTTTCCTGATAACCCTACGGTTTCTCAGAGCCTGTAATGAATTACAGATGTGAGATCCTGATCCAGTATCTGATACCCAGGATGTAGGGTTAACTGACATACAGTTCTCTAATACAAACACACCCGAAGCCGAAGCCACATCATGCTTCGAATTCTGGCTACTGGCTTTGCAAGCCCTGCAATCTTTCTGCCAATGTTCATTCCCGTTACAATAGGAACGTCCCTCTTTTACTACATCCAGTCCCGAAACTTTTGCCATTCCTTTTCCTTCTTCTTCCCTGGTTTCCTTCAGGGTATAAGCAGAGGGCAGGGACTGTAGAATCAAGTCAGTATTTGACCTATTCTCCAACATGGTCTTTAGGTCCGTGAGCTCAAAATAGCTGGTCTCTGCAAGGACGTTGCCCCCTACAGATGACCCGTCAGCCAACCTCGCTTGAAGCAATTCGTTCGAGATCTCATATCTTGCGATACGAGATTGCTCTCCATATAAATCTTTGTTATGGAGGAAGATAGAAACGGAGTCCATCTTCTCGTGCTACCTCTGGTTTGCACCATCAACTGATGCTAACACGAGGCACTTCACTTTCACACAGTCTTTTTCCGATGTCATACGGATGTCAATGTCCGTGACAAGGGAAACTGGTCCTGAGACGGTAGGGGTTTGATTAGTTAAGAGGTGTCCCAGCTTGTCATGGGTAATGGACATCTGGACAGACCTTTTCCAATCATAACAGTCAGGTTCAGTCATTTTATTATCTAGATGTAACCTATGTGTGGTCACTGGGTCGCTGCAATTAAGAGAGAGAGAGAAGAAAACACTCAGCATAATGCTCTTGCAAGTTTAGATTGGTTTTTAATTTATCTAAACAGGATGGCTCCCACTGTCTCTCGAATCCCTCCTAAAACTATAAAGGAAGAATTAGTCGGGATCAATCTCACCGTACAATACTTCCTTAACCGTTCAGCCAGGCCAGTGTCGGTACTTCGAGGGAGGTTTTCCAACGCTTTCGCGAAGTTCCTTAATTAAATAACCTCTTTCCCTTGTGGGCGTAGCCCCGCTAACACCTTTCTAGACACCTACTTGGTTTATAGCATTGATCGTTAAGTGAGAAAGTTCCTGAGGAGTAGCATATACTCACAGTATGATCGGGATCCAAATATCATCGCGTGACAAAACTGAAGGAATCCTACCAGAATCATCACACTCCAAATGGTATGCAGCACTAGCAAGTTTCAGGTTCTTTTGAAACTCCCGATGTGGATTTTTGCCCCATGCTCTTATGACCTTGACGAAGGTCAATAAATCATAAGTCACATGTCAAGTTCTACCCGTCATTGTCCAGGTTAATTTGACCCCACCCGTATATACCCTTGACGAAAGTCAACATGGTAATACGACTGTCCCAAACCAACGCATCTATCTATGCTACATATGAACACCCAACAGCTACCAATCACTATGGCTTGACGAAGGTCAACTAACATAGCTTGAATACTATTGAATATTCATACGAAACGACGGAGGGCTACGAATGGTTTTGGCGAAACCGTGAACGTAGTGAACTTGATATAATCGATGGAACGAGATAGCTTTTAAAAGGAGTGGCTTAAGCTCCGCGTTTAAAAGTTGTTTTTGAAAAGAAACCGAGTGGTTTTTGAAATTGTTCCAACGACTTTTACTTAGTTTATTTTTTCTTGCATTAATTCCTTTTAATGCGTCCCATCATTTAATCCTACCATTGCAGAAAACAACCAAAATATGACGTACGCTTATGACATCCGCATTCGCCACGGGGCCCCGTCATTACCCGTTAGGTTACTTAACTAACGACAGAGCGGGGGCTGGACTAGCGCGGATGCAAAACATAAGCAACGACTAAATAGTTATCATATATAGATATATTGCAATGATAGACAATCCAGATCACAGATGAACACATTGGATATACTAGGAATCCGCAATTCGTACGAGCCTGTAACGAAAAGCGGATTACACGGTCGCGGTGAATAGCCAATACCCCACCCAAGACCCCTACGGGTGCGGCAAACTACCCGCCAAATACCCGAAGTGAAGCAACCTCCCTCGACTCGTGAGTAGGCCACTCGGCACTTCGAGGTACCCGGTAGTTTATGCACCCCCTCCTTGGGTCTATCCTAGGAGCAAAAACAGTAAAAGAAATTATACAATGACGGCTACAACCTCACCCCGGTTGTGCGGCCAAATAAATAATATTACATCAATTATAAATTTACATGAATTGAAAGATAAAGAAAAATCTCTCATCTCACAACCCCCCGGCTATTCATCCGTGACAATCCAATGAATTCATATACACATACCATCAACATTACAGATCACAGATATGTATAACCCCCACTAATCGGCATATAGCGATTAGCAGACGTTCAATACATATAACACATCACAGATATAAACCCGTCAGCTTTAGTCTTTAGAAACTCGATCAAAATACGGTTTTTTAAGCCCCAAAAACAAATTTTTCTTTCTGGAAAATCTGGGCTGAAAAAACATTCTCCAAAAATCCCAAAATACCCCATAGGGTATACTGCAGTGAAACCGATCCATGGCCGAGTCAACTCGGCCGCGGATCCGCGGCAAGAAGCTGTTCTTGCCGCGGAGCCGCGGTGAGTTGGCCAGCTCTGTGGATCGTTTTTCTGCAGTATACTATAAAAACCCTGAGTCGATATTTGGTATATGTCAAATAATTTTTACAGCACTTTAAAAAACGATAGAAAGTTTGAGTTCTGGGTGTATTTCGCGACTTTTTCTCCGATCGAATTTCTAGTTACTTTGCTAACATGTTAGATAGTGTTTAACTAGGCTCTGAGAGCACTGTAAGTCCATGCTACCTCTCCCGGTACTTACGGGCTTGCGGAAATGATGAAAAACGATTTTTTCTAGGGTGGTAACATGGACTCATAATACGGATCTTTGTTAAACAACTACCTAACAACCTAACTAGGAGTTTTACCTACTCGGTTAGGGGGTTATACCTTTCTTGAACTCCTTCGTCTTCAACTCTTGTGGTGTCCGGATCGCCCTCACCTCGTCGTCTCCTCGCGCCGAAGATGGATCCACCCAAAAGCTTCTACCTTTTGGCTTCTCTTCAAACTTGAAGAAACTAGAACACTTGGTTTACTAAACCTTTTGAACTAGGATATGTAGAGGAGTGTGTTGGGCTTTATCTCAATAGTTCTTGCTTCTCAATACATGAGATAACTGAACCATGAACTATAGAGAGAGCAAGAGGAAGAGGGAGAGCTCAAGCAAGAGAGAGAAAGGAAATGAGAGAATGAGCAAGACTTTTCTCAACATCTCTTTCATAATCCAAGAAAGAATAATAATAATAATAATAATAATTGAGTATTATGTGATGGTTCATATCATATCAAGTGGCATTATCATTTCATGCACTCATTTTGCAAAGCACAACAAGCAAGCAAAAGTCTTTGCATGAAATGACAACCATTGTAATGATGATGGTCAACTAGTCCAACCTAGTCAACCGGTCAACCAAGTCAAGAAGTCAACAAAGTCAACCTTCATCCCAACCATGACACAATAATACTTAATTAATATTATCATTAATCATATTTCTTATTCTCATTAGGGTTTAGCAAAAGTCAATAGTCAACAGTCAACAACCCTAATGAGAATCCTCTGCTTCTGTCTCTCTGTCAATCGTGCATACACACCCGCATCCGCGTTCCGGGGAACACGAATGCAAACGAGATAAAATCAATCCTAAAACGTATACTAGGATCTAGCTTAAACCAAAGCCCGCTAGTAATAACTGCCCGGTCACTAAACGTGCACAAGTGCGTGGATGTGACCGAACCCTGTCGCAAAACCATGCGACCTGTCGCAAAACCATGCGACCTCTACCCTTTTGCCTAAAGGCAAATAGCTTTCTGTGTGGGACTCTAAATACTCGACACTACGCTGGCAGTGGGTTTAACCACAGACCGCAAGCGGCACTAGCTGTGCGTAACGGTCCTCAGGTAGATGCCGACAAGAAGACTGACGAGGTGAAACCCATCTGAACTCCTACTGAGCCTGAATGTGACAGTCTTTGTACAGTCCGGTCTGTTCGTCGATACATCGCATGGCGGGCCTAGGGGGCGGTGAACATCAGTCCCCTAATAGCGGTACAAGTCGTGCCGGAGTGTAGCCCAGAACACCCAGAGATAGCACTGGAAACCTACCAGTATATCTCGCTTGCCCTGGCCAGGGACTACTTGTGTAATGGCTCTCCTAGACACAGCGCGATGTCAACCCCCAATACCGGGAGAGACGAATCCTGTCTAACCGTCACTGCCTCCAAGTGCTTTGGGACTGCACCCAACTACTACCTATTTGCACGACTCCTTTGAGCCGTGGTACGGTAGTAATCAAAGTACAGTGGGAATACACTCGAGGCGAAGTGACAGTGTCAAGACAGCGAAGTAAGCTATACTCATGTCACCTGGGAACTGATAACTGACGATATGTATAATACCAACCAACAGTACCCGACGAGTCCTGTCCAGTATACTCGTAACCTAACGAGCACCCGCATACTATCTCAAGTACGACGTACTGACGGCTTTGGGACAGACCGTCTCCCCTGCTGGGATGAGAAGCGCATACGCTAGTCTACTCCGGAGTATCGATGCCCTGTCTCGATAGTCCTACGACTAGGGACCTGTACAAGGATATGCTTGTAGATTACCCAGACCCCACTAGTGTGACTGCCTTCACAACGCTGGCAATCAAGCAAAGATCCTAAGGGCTCTACTAATATGTATAAGCGATATGCTAAAAGAAACACATGCACATATTGAAATAGAGACAAACCAAGTAGCATACTACCATTTTGAGCAAGATTGTCTATACAATGTGAATATCCCAAGCTTCTATTAAATAATATACAAGCTAGTATGATACAGTAATGGCCTCTTGGGCATATACACTAACAACTGCTTCATGCATTAGTAGTACCTGATAAAGTACCTTCCATGACTGTTGCATTTACATACTTTATTTTATATGCATTACTTCGTGTATTAGTTGTACCTGCTACAGTACCTTTCATGACTATTGCATATATACATTGTCATATCATTACTTCTTGTATTGGTAGTACCTGATGGAGTACCTTACATGATTGTTGCTTACAGATTGTCATATTATTTCTTCATGTATTAGTTATACCTGCTAGTGTACTTTTCATGAGTATTGCACACATATGACTTTTTATTGCTAGTAGCTTGCATATGTTAGATTCGCGCTGTACGTGCATACTTGCGATTAGCTGCATATGTTATTTACTATTCACGAGTTGGCAACCCACCCCCGTTGTGCCACAGTGTTTTGCAGGTTGATCCTCATAGTAGTCAGAGGCAAGGCTATTATCATCTATCATATTATCTTTTGCTGCGGATACCGCTTCGGCTCACAGTGTGCAGTTTTGCCTTAGGTGGGTTTTGTGGTTTGTTTATTGTATATTCGTTGTATCCTGTACTCTCCATCTACCACTTTCATATGTATAAGTTAGAGACTTGATGTGAGGACGATATTGTATATTTTGGTGACTTGGATGTTTTTTATGCAGTTTTACTTATATCGTCTTTTATTTCTTCGCTACGGCGTCGTATATCTATTGTGGTAGTTGTTTTCCGCCGTTGGGCGTGGATTTGCACCCGTTGGGGATGCTTTACTTATATTTATGTTGTATCCATTTTTGGGGCTGGTTTTTACAAAGGAGGTGCTGCCAAAATTTTAAAGGAAATAAAGTTGGACTTTTAAAGAATTTGGGTTGAGATTTCAAAGGTTTCGAAAATGCTATTATTTCTTACTACTTTTGATGGTTTAGATTACTGGGTTTTCGGCTTACTTAAATTGCGTTACGCCTGTAGACGTTGCATGGTTTAAGGGCCGTCACGTGCCAATTTCGGGTCGTGACATTAAATAAATTCGGTCCCGGAATTTAAAATTTAAATCCCCAACTACTAAAACATTTTAATAATCAGCTCAAATCAACGGGGTTCCGAAAGCACGGAAGATATAGAAATACCACAGCGCATCCTGTGCGCCTGAAAACGAGTACGAAACTCAAAATCAAATTCTGTCAAGCATCACGCAATCATCAAAGTTAAAAATGGAAATACAAATCTCGAATTCCACTACTGGAATTCAAATTTACTATAGTCAAATCATAATACGTAAATAGTACGCATTCTTGTAAAACCATTTTAAAATCTGAAAAAATCATGCCAAATCTTTCTTAAATCTCCGTGCTATGCGTAGCTCACGGCACAAGTGGCGGACGATCATTTGTAAAGTAGTTAATATATACTTATATATATTTTACTCAATTTATACGTCCTGCCTTTTTTGAAATATCCCAAAAGGTTCTCTTTATAAAATTTCATGTCACTCACGGACAGGTACGGAATAGTGAGAATATAGCCCCTTTTTGAAAACCTTTTGGTAACTTTTTATGCATGCAAAAGTAATCAGGCACTATCCTAAGACCAGTCCTGCTCGGCTACTATACAATATATTATCCATTATCAAAATGCGATACTTATAAATACAATCGGTCTCAAAAGGCGTATCCAACATCACATGCATCTGATGCGCACGGAAAACCAAATCCGATACAAGTGCCACGAATATGCACAAAAGCAAAACTAAGTGCAACGAGTGTACACGAAAGCATCTGTCTAGTGCAACGGATGTGCACGACAACCATATCGAATGCATCTATAGTACATGAAAACGTATGTCCTTTACAACGGATGTGCACGACAATCTCACCCAGTGCAACTAACATGCACGAAAGAAAATCCCAATAAAGTGCATCCAACATGCACGAATAAAAATCTCAATCAAGTGCATCCACAGGCACAAATAAAAATCTCAATCGAGTGCACCTGGTGTGCACAAAATCTCATATCATGCGCCCAATGTACGCGAAAATCCAAATCAAGTGCGTCTAGTCCGTATAAAACATCCAGTGCAATAGTATACATGAAAACGAACGCCAAGTGAAGATGCTCATGAAAACATAAATCTGGTGCAACAAATGCACAAAATACAAATCCGGTGCAACCAGTGCACGAAAACTCATCAATATCTTAAATGCTCATAAAAACAACACCGAGTATACTAAGGTGTATAGAGTCATAAACGTGTGCAACAGTGTGCACAAAACATGAATCAATGCACTGCTAGCACATATAAGCAATACCGAGTGCATAAGTAAAGGCAAGTGAATATAACATGCACGAAATCAAACCGAAAGTATCGAATCCACGAAACCATAATTACGTGCTGCGAAGGCACAAATCGAAACCAAGTGCAATAGATATGCACAAATCATAAACCAATGTAGCGGTGTATTTAACATAAATTAAGTGCAATAACTGTGCACAAAATATAAATCCCCAATAGGTGCAGCCATGGTGCACAAAAACATAATCATGAAATCCAATCATCGAAACTCAAGTCCAAGCGATAAAAGTGTGATACTCGGATCACAAAATGCAAATCGCAATAACCGACATTGAGGTACACCTCCTACAATGTCGAAAAAATACCAGTGTGCCTAAAGATGGAAGAGCAAGATCATCTACTTGCCATCTGCTCATAGTCTGGCATCTCCGGTCTCTGGGTTCCCTGTTCCTCCCTAGATTACCAATCTCGCAATCGTTCTGCTCGTCGGCCTGGTCAGGCGTACTAACGGAGCAGTCCCGCTCTGGAACTCCTCTGATTACCGTTTGGCCAATCAACATGACCACTCGCAAATGGCACATTACTGACGGCGACATCTGGCCCTCTGAATACGCATGATATAACTGATCCTGGGTGCAAATCCTTATCGCTGCGGTGTCCTGGAAAGAACCTGCTCATGGCTTCTTCCGATCTTACCTATGCCGAACTATACAAAGATTGGCACTCTTGCTTAACTCTTTTCTCATAACCGGACAGCTGCATCCTCAGCATGGCTTTCATCTAAAATTTTGCTGTATCTAACGCCTCTGCACATATATCAATCGTCTGGCCTCAACGGAGAGTAACAACCGCTCGCTAACATCTCGCACGAACCTTTTGTTCTACTCGTCTTTATTATCGTCCACTTCAACGTCATTTCTTGTTGTCTGCGTATTGCAATTCATTATCGGCTATGGTCAATCTTGAGTCTCTCACTCGGACTCGAAATTATGAACTCGGTACCTTCATCACTCTGTAAAAGATATCTATCCAAACACGTCCTCGGGAACTCGCCCAAATTATCGGAGGAATACACTTTGTTCGTCCGTTCTCGATCAACTCACAACACATCTGGTGAGGTCCTTCTATCTGAAACTGGTCAACTTACCAATATCACATCGGAGAATCCGACAAACAACGCCCTCTCTTAATCGATCTATTCTATATCCAAGTACGATCCTTCAATTGGAATTCTTCAACTCAACTGAGCCTATATCGGCACATCAAATCTGGTGAATCATATCCATCGCTCCACTCGAGATAGACTAGTTATCTCCTGTCACATCTCTGTCTGAAAACTCCAGCGGTCTCAGCTCATAAACTCTGGAATTGACATCCCATCAATCTCAGCAACAGTTGGATCATCTGTCTGCAGGTAGACAACATCACGATCTCTGAGATAAGCTGTACATCAATGGTCCTCTCAATCCGGCAGGCTCTATCAATGGCCCGATCATCCGGTGCAAAACGGAACACTCTCTTCAAACGAGAGATCACAACACAACACTTTACCTACACATCCCTGTGTCATAAGAAAACAACATGGTCAGTCCTCGTTCATGACGAGCTCACCCAGACCGCAACACTAGCAGCAGCTCAATCTGCACTCAAATCATGGTGACAGGAACCTCAAGCAGGTATCGATGATGATAGATCAAATGAACGAAAGAAATCAACATATCCCAAATGGATATATGATCAAAGGAACGAATAGTATCACAGATCTCAAGATAAGTACATCCTAAGGTTTCTTAAGTGGAGAATCGTATCGTAAATATGCCACGGAACATACGTACGGTATGTCACTCTACTCAAGCTACCTAATCCATCAATCAAGATCAACCTATGAAACGAAAGTTCGGGTCTAATACCCCCCTCCCCCCCCGTTAAGTCTAAGTTCCGTAAAGTCAAGCCTAGGTTCCGAAATATATATGCCCTAAACTCCGCATAGTCAAACCCAGAATCAAACCAAGGTTAAACCTAACGCTCTAATACCAAATTTGTCATGACCCGTAATTTAGCACGCGACCGGCACTTAAATTACGCAATGTCTAAAGACGTGACGTAAATCAAGTAAGCTAAAGCCCAGAAAATCTAAACCTTTTTGCGGAAAATAGTGGGGGTGCGGTTTTGAAATAAAGGTATAATGAATCATGAAAATGCATGTAGATTATACTAGAGTTGAAAACATGTTTCGTCTTTAAAAATTTGGGTAGCACCTCCCTCGTTTATTTTGATCCGAACACATATACACAATAATATATAGGCATCCCCAAGCGGGAGCTAGGTCTTCACCAACCGGCGGAATCACAACCACGCAATAACATATATACGACGCCCAACGGCGAAGAAACAACCTAGAAAGAAAAAATAAAGAGGCAAGACATCAAAACTCAAGAAAGCGATCAAAAACCCATCGCTCTAACTCTCGCACAATACCCAAGTCTGACTAGGTCTACCAATATACAATGTCTAGTCCTAATCTGATTTAGTCTGATGGAGTTTATCGAGATACAATGGAGTATAAAAGTACGAGAGTGGGCACGATTCAACATGTGTCCCACCTACCAAAGCAAAGCACCTTGGAAGAAGCTGTGTGCCAGTAATACCGCAACTGATCCCAAGCAGTCAAACTTGCAAGAACTGTGGCACAACGGGGGTGAGTTGCCAACTCGTGAGTAGGAAACATCAGCAAGTAGAAATTGAATAAAACAACGATTTCCTAGGTCACTATATCTTAAAGGTAATACAATGATATCACTATATCCTGAAGGTAATACTATGATATCTAGGGTGACCAAGTACGCATATATGTCAACAATCTATCAATGCAATGACATATATAAATAAACATCCGACATCATATGCCTGTATGCATATGGATATCATCCACGTGTCCATCAACGACACAAAAAATATCATGCAACCTGAGTGTCCCACACCGACACTCGAATATCATGAAAATATAATCCTGTATATATATATATATATATATATATGAGGATATCAACCACGTGAGTCAATCAACAACACATCAAAATCATGGAACCTGAGTGTCCAACACCGACACTCGAAACATCATGAAAACCCATGTCCAGCATCGACACGTAAATCCTCATATCTCAGGCGCCGCATACTCAGATCGGCCCTCATATATCTCATCTCAGGCACCGCATACTCAGATCGGCCCTCATATCCATCTCATATTATAACTCCAAAATGGTATCCTCCGGATATCCGCCGAGCTCTATACAATCACCGGTAAGTAGTGTTCCCACTGCCAGGCTCATCGTCTACAACACAAAAATCATTTTTTGCCGCGGGGTACCATACCGGGTCCACCATGTACCCGCAAACGGCATCCACCAACTCCTCGAATCGGGTCTCGAAAACAAGTTCAGAACTGAGAAAACTCATGTGGACGTCTCGAAATATCATATCAAGAGAAACCGTGTTTTTAAAACAATACGGAATTTCCTTCGAAATATAACCACGGTTCTCAAATCCAAAGATCTCATGAAAACAGCATCTCAAGAATATAACCATAAAGTAAGATGTATGCAACATAGAGTAGTAATATGAGCATATCGAGTATATCATGCAAGCATATAACCGTAAAGTACGATGTATGCGACATAGAGTAGTAATATGAGCATATCGAGTATATCATGCAAGCATGTCAAGTGATAGTACTGAACAATGAATGTACTTTTATGTTTAAGATCAATCTCATGATATGGCAGTTATACTGTGTAAGTGACATGGCAATTCTACTGTATAAGTGTCATGGCAATTACCGATGAAGAATGTGTATGAGCCGGCAAATCTATGTATGTGTAACATGCGCATCAACGGTAATTGTACAGGTGTACTAGCAATTGATATTATATAGTATTAAATACCGGCACGTGGTGCGTACATCACGAGGGGTAATATCCTACACAACATGAACAATAAATGGGTATATCTATCTACACGTGAATCATAAGGTCACTTTTAAACGATACACATCGTCGTTGAAAATAGGTATGGTTCAGGTGGCAATCATTATATCGGCGATCCCGCCTCATAACATCCGATATGATAATAATCATCGATCATCATCCTCAATTCACTAGCATGGATCAATCATCCGGTACATCTCATCACATACGGCAATCCATCGTACGAGGTCATCAAACAGAATAGGGAATCTATCGACTTATTACAATAATGAGGGTACGGATCTAAAGTCTCATACGGCATATTATTCATTACTCATAAATATATCTAACACATATATCTCAAATCACATTTGTATAAACTTTATATCTTATAAATTTCACAACACCTCTATCTCAATCCTGTGTCGTGCTTATTGTTCTCGATCTCATATCATACCATTATCAACTCATACTTGTCTTCTTTCAATTCATATTCATTAGTGTCAACTTTCATCATATCATCTCTTTACTAAATCTTACTAAATCCTATAATCAGGTTATCTTAAGCTCGTAGCATATCCTTTATCAAAATATAATCATAAAACGATCTTCAATATCAATGATTGCGGGGGTGATATACGCCATCCACCCGACTTCCCTCGTAGACATAAATCTACTCACCAGCAATTCTCCTCACTTAGCCGAAGTCGATGTGCTTTGTCGTCTCGGAAGTCCACGCGAAGGTACCTACAATCAATACACAATTGCAATTCTATTAAAACCAATATCCGAAAACTGATACGACACACGGATTGCTTATAGGTTAGAACCTATAGCTTATGCATGCAAAAACAACCAAACAACACTCGTCCGTTGACGTACAAACGCCCAACGACGGAATCGAATCCAAATATAAAAACCACGCATTCTTAATATAAAAACCAAGAATTCACATATCGGAAAACATAGCCAAAACAGTTGCAAACAATTCCCAGATTTTGGCTCAGGTAATTTGGGACTAAATAAGAAAGTACAGGGGATAGGTTATAGGGTAAGTGAGCTATAGGCAAAAGCACAACACCAATGCCCATAGGAAGTCCGGCGAGAGTGCCCAAATATCCGATGTCGCCGGCCATGTTGAGGCTTTTTGGGTTTGTATTTCTGTGGTGGTCTTTTAGTGGTCTATCTAGGTTAATGGACTTGCTTGATTTTCTGAAAAACACCCTAAATAGCTCCAGATACCCTGTAGGCCTTTAGGTTCACAAAACCGACACGGAACAATTCTAACTTCGTGTTTCAGGTTCTAAACTCATTTTTGGTCCGGCAAAGCAATCTCTAAGGTCTTGAAAACACTCACTAAACCTCTAATTACCACTTAACAACAACTTGGAATTTCCAGGATCACAAAACCTAACTAAATTAATTTCTAACTAAACCATGATATATAAACACAAATACAAATCTACAAGTGTATGGATTACCTCATTTGGCAACCTAGGAAAATTCTTGAGTTGCCCAAAGTCTTCAAAATCCAAACTTGAATGGTTCAAAGAGTTTAGAATAGAGTTGTGCATGTTTTTAATGAAGGTGGCATAGGGTTTTGGAAAGTATTTGGAGATGAGGCATGGAGGTAGTGAGGGAATGTAGGAGCATGAAGGAGATAAAGAAAACCCATGGGAAATGAAGAGATTGGGCAGCCAAGTCTCACTCTCCCTCTTTTATCCTCACTCTCCTAACAAATATCTCTTTTGTTTTATCTCATTTTTAACCATGGCATATAATTTTATTCTATTCACACTCAACTCTTGTTTTCTCTTTTCCTTTCTATTCTTTTCTTTTCTCTTTTCTTTTCTCATTCACACAACACACAAACTCATAAGTCACAAACACAACACTTAACATGCACAAGACATGGTGCACAACCCATGTAAACAATGTAAAAATACGGATTTAGCCAAAAATCCGACAAATATCATTATAATAAATAAATCATTTTACTCTCTGGTTATTTTCCAAATATTGGTATATATACTTATACCATTTTACGAAAAACTCCTTTTCGCAAATTGAATGGTTTTCGCGAAATATATTATTTTAATATTAAATTTCCAAAAATAATATTTTATATTTTCTGAAATGTTACGGATGAGAATGAAACTCATGAGGTGAAAATAGCAACCATGGGTGAGTTTATGTCATACACTAACTCATGTAGAGACTAAACTATGACTAAGGATAATGGTTAGGTTAATAAATATCTTAAGTAAAACAAATTAGTAGACTTAGTCAATGGTTCCACAGGCTTCTCCAAGCTTCAACCATTAAAACAATTTCCATCTAATTTTGAATTACTTAGATAAATATAAATCTTTAATTTTCAAGAGCATGGTGTGAGTCTCATACACCTATGAAGCACGTGGCATTAAGCATGACACAAAAAAATGTACATTAATATATATCACATATATACTAAGTGTACAGAGGTGAGAAAAACAAATGTTAAGTGAGCTAATATCATGTAAGTTAATATATCAAATATATAATTAAACATTAAATTATTAAATCAACACTTGATTTAATAATCCGGCTATATCACATACAACCGACTAATATCATATGTATCAACTTATCGAACCAACACTTGATCCGATAACCCGGTTATATCATATATAACCGACCGATATCACATATCGCGAGAATAGAATGCGGTATCACATACGCGCATTAATCTCGGTCCCGCACATATCACACATGTGCTCCTACTTCGTTTCGCATGAACTAGAAAACCTCTATGTTGGACTCTAAAGACTCGTCAATACGCCGGCAGTAGGTGGTGATCATATCAGTCACCCACAAGACGCAAGCGGTCTGCTAAATGTAACGGCCACCCGGGTATTGAGCGTGTAACATTTTGAAATTTTGGAAATAAATAAAAATTAATTAATTAAATAATAAAATGTTAAATTAAAAGGTTATTAAAACCAAATAAGACAATGTTATAAGAGGTATGTAAAACAAATTAAATTAAAATTTTAGTATGCAACATAAATAAATTATAAGGGTTTTAATGTGAATTTTAGCTTCATTTTAATAAAAAGGGTGTTTTATAATAACATAGTTAGTGAGGTGTCTTTGTGTAAAAAGTTAGGAAAGTTGGGCAAACAAAGAAATATGGAGGGTGTAAGTGAAAGAGGATAGATAATGTTTTAGTTCAGATATAATCACAAAAATAAAACATATTAGTGTGATATGATGTTGACACCATCTCCTTTTATGCATAACCCCCACACTACACCTCCTCCTTGTATGAGGATGGCACCCTTTGGCTTTTGACACCTCCTCCTTCACCTTATCCATTCCTCTTCTCATATATATATCATGTACTGATCATTTAACTAATTTACAATCTAAGAATTTAAAAGAAAGAAAAAGAAAATTTAACAAAAACAAGGAAGAACAAGTGAAGAAGAAGAACTAGGCAAGGAGTTCATCATCAAGCTAGGATTAGGAGCTTGAGCATCTTGGAGGGTGTTATTCCAACAAGTTATTTGTAGGTAAAATCCTTAATCACAGTAGGGATTTAAATTCTGTAATCTGTTTAAATTAGAAATCAAAATGTCTATAATATCGTATTTTAGGAGAACTAAGTTCTATTGAAATTTGCTATTGTTTAGATAAAAGTTAACTTAACCAAACAGTGCCAAATTGTTGTATAATGGACCTAGAACAAACCATGGGAATACGAGCAGGGGAGATCGGATTTTGGCCGGCGACCTTAAAAGAAATTCCGACATCGCCGGATTTGTAGGGAGCTAGGGTGTTTTGGGTTGTTGGGTAGGTCTCTGTATCATTGTTAAGATAATCTGGTATTGCTTAATTAAGTTAGTTTAGCTGTATACAAAATCTGGGAGCTAATATCGGGAAAAAGGTATCTAAAATCTAAAATATGACACGGTTAAAACGTAACGCGTTCTGTTTTCAGTCGCGATGCAGCGTTGGGTTAAATTTCAGTGAGGTTAAGTATTAGATCGTTTGCAATGGTCGTACGTAGTGTAATTCGCACGTACAACTTACGTTTTATTGATTTTGACGTATCGGAATGTAGCCATTTCCTTATATAAGTTATTGCAATGTTAGATTTGAGTGCGGGGATTTCGGAGGCCGCAAGGAAAGGAAAAAGATTGGCGATTCCTGAGTAGATACGACGTATTTCCGGTGAGTAGACTAAATATCTACCGGGGAATTTTGTAAAGATGGCGTGTCACGCCCGTAGTTTTATTTAAATAAAAGTTTTACTTTGTATGCTAAATTTATAATATGCACTCATATCTACATATACCTCACTTTAGTTGTTAGAAAACTGCACAAGTATCAACGAGTTATGCCGCGTGCACATCTTACATCTTACACTACACCTCGTCGATATTACCATGTCACTTTTACACTTAGCAATTTTCTTGTTAAAAATGATTCATATCATACCTTAAACACCAATAACAGTAGTAAATTGCATCAATGACATCATGTTTAGTATTTGAGTATTCTAAATTGATATAAGAGATAATTGTATTATTGAGGATTTATGGTTTTGAGTTTTTGTATACTATTGCATAAATCCAGTGATTTTCATGATTAATGTGACATGTCCACCATGAGATGTTTTTATGATTTGATTTTATTCCGGACCGGGTGGGGGAGCTATACGGTCGCGGATGTATACGTTATCCAGACTGAGTGGGGGAGAAATACAGTTGGATACATGGTGGACCCGGTCGAGACCGAGAGGCAGGATAACTGCATTTGAGGCGGGGGAGCCTAGCGAGCTTACTCGATACCGGAGATAGTGGTGAAATACGGCGGATATCTAGATGATACCGACCGGTATTATTGATTACAGGATCGTTCGAGGAATGATGCCTGAGAGAAATGGAAGTTTTGTGTCGATGATGGACACGGAAAGATGAAATTATTGGGGATAAATGCTGAGATTTCAGTTTTGGTTATGTGATTTATAGTACAGATTCATGCTTTCCATATGCTATCATACATCATACTTGCTCTCATTTCAGTTAGTTATGATCGTCATTTTTACATTATTAACCGTTATATGTTAGTTATATTCACTGAGTTTGCAACTCAACCCCGTTGTGCCACAGTTCCTTGCAGGGGTAGAGTGGACGTTTAGCGGCCGTGCAGATCCACTTTTGCAGCTTTTATCGCATCTTTTGATAGGTGGGTTACATATATAGTGACCTTCTATTTTGCTATTGTATCATTGTATTTAGAAAATCTCCATCAGACCTTATATTATGACTTAAAATGAGAGATGGTTATGTATATTATTTGACAGGTGAGATCGTTGTTGTGTTAGAAGATATTTCTTTACTTATATCCGAAATTCTTATTGATGTCATATACGTTTGGATATTTATCTCCATTATTGATATTGTTGATCCCAACAAGGGATGCAACCAAACTTAACACTTTATACTCGTTTTTATATCTTAATTTCATAACAACTGTGATTTTTACTTAAAAGCTAAATTTTTATAAAGAATTCCGTAAAAAAGATTTTTGATCTTGGTTTCGGCTTACTCGAGTTGTGTATATATCTTTAGATATTCCACAATCTAAGTGCCGGTCACATCCAAACTTTAGGTCGTGACAAAGTTGGTATCAGAGCCTAGGATTAACCTTACGGAATCGAGTATGAATTAAGATAAATTGACGTGAGTCCGCGATTTAGGATGACCTTTGGTTTGATAGATTAGGTGACTTAGGATGAGTGCAGTACCGTATATATATTCCGCGGCATATTTATGTTACCATAATTAGCCTAACAAACCTTAGAATGTATATCTTGATTGTCCTACCTTCGACTCTCTGTTATTGATTGTTCCTATTCATAAGCCTTACCAACTCTCGTTTCTTATTCCAGTTGCTATGGCTACGCAAGCTAGGCTAGCCGCAGCCAGAGATGCAGCTAGGGCGAGTCCGCCTGTGACGACGACTGTTACACCGGACGTTCCGGCGGTGCCTGAGCATGTTGATCCTCCTCTTCCAGATTGCTTGTGTAACATTTCAAAAAAATAAAATTCTATTTTTGGGGAATTTTTATAATTTAAGAATAAAATATTGAATATTTTAATAAGGCGGTATAATTCAATGCCGATAAATGGGGAAAAATTTGGAAAATTATGGAAATTTCTAAAATGAGGGTGCTTTATTGGATTTATGCAAAATATGAAGTTTTACGATTTATTAGACACTAATTTAGTGCTAATCGGGTTTTAAACGTGTTTTGTGCAAAACATGCACAAGTCGTTTTTTTGTCTTCACTTGTTACATTTTTCTTTTATCATGGCATTCATCATGATTCTTGCATGGTTGTAAATTAAAGTGAATGAGAAAAGGAAATTGAATAAAGAATGGAATAGTGTGAGGTATGGGTGAGAGAGAGAGAGAGAGAGTGAGGAAAGGGTCAACCTTGGGCATGGACTCTTGAACCATTCAACACCTCCATCATTTTTCCCCTCCCTCTTCCTTGTTGCTGCTGCTGCTGCTGCACCTCCCCTTCTCCTCCATCTTCAACCCCTAAAACTCCATTAAAAACACTTCAAAACCTAAACCCCATTTCACAAGAAAGATGCACAGGTTCACTAGCTACCCCATGGACCAAGAAAGAGAAGATTTAGAGGACTTTGAGCAACTCAAGAAAATTCTTGAGTTGCCAAATGAGCTATTTTCTGAACCATGAGCTTAGTATTCACATTGCTTTTACATCCATGTTAACTTTAAACCGATATTATGAAGTTTAGTGAACTTTGGGAAACCCTAGTAAAGGGTTGAGTGTTTGTTTGAAATTAGTGATGTTGTGGCAGTTAACTAGACTTGGGTGCTGTTTACTGACCTGGACTAGAGCTTAGCAAACCCAAAACACGGATTTAGAAACCCCGACATCGGATAAATGTATGATTTGAGAGGGTATTTTGGTATCTGGAGCAACCCGGGGACACTAGAAATGATTTTGCAATTACTAGGAGTCGTGCAGTCACCTAGGAAGCTACCACTGAAACTCTAGCTCCATACCCCAACCCAAGGCCGCAGATTTATCCATTCTGGCCGCAATTTGCGGCCAGAGCAGGGAAATAGGGTCCTAGGTTTGGGCCATGGCTCCTTTTGCACTAAAATAGACCCCTCCTATATGCAGAATTGGCTAATTGTCACCTGGGGAAAATCTGGGAGCATTTTGGTGTGTTTTAGGCTATGTTTTCCGTATTTTGAAATGCAATTTCTTGACATTTGGATTTGTATATGGTTGTTGGATGTTTGTACATCGACAACAGGGGTTGTTTGATTGTTTTGCACGTGTAGGCCATAGGTTCTAACCTATGAGCACACCGTACGCCGTATCGGTTTTCTGGATTCGATTTTAATACGTATTGCGATTGTTTATTATTATAGGTACCTTCGTATGGATTCCGAGGTGAAGGAGCGCGGCGTCATCGATTTCGGCGAGCGAAGACCAGGTGAGTGGATCTATATCCACGGGGGAAGTCGGGTGGATGGCGTATAGCACCCCCGCAAAGTATTGATGGAAAACTGATTATAGAATATAGTTAGGAAATCAAGATTAGGAAACTAGGGTTATAGTAAAGGATAGTTAGTGATACTATATTAGAAACTAAGGATAGTTAGAAATGAGATAATACGGCTATTATGTGATGACGAAAATTCGAGGACGACGTTGTCGATATTGCCGTTTAGGGTACCGTAGGACTAGATAGTCTATGTCGATGCGTCATCCGAACCATACCTTTTTCTAAACCGAAGAGTCGTATGTATCTTTTAAAAATATACCTTGAGGGATGTTACGGATTTTCAAATGATATCTTTTTCTTAAAAACACCGTAACCCCTATTTTCAAAACTACGATTCGCTTCTTTAAAAATCTGATTGTATGGTTCGGGTGTGTATGTTAGATTAGATCTTATACTTATAGTAGAGATAGAATGTTTAGGTAAACTCAGCTTGATATGAGTTATAAATGCAATGAAAAGATTATAAGACGGATATGATGACCTGATGATATGTTGGTATACGGATGCGAGTCGATCGAGATGATTTATACCCTGTCGGTCCCTTGATGTGAGATTATTGCGGATGTGACCTGGGACTTAGGTATATAGATATATATATAGATAGATAGATATATATATAGAATGTTGTGAATCATGGATGATAGGCCGTACGTGATTTAAGGCCGTACCCTCATTTGTCGTATAGGATCCCTATTAGCTTAATGCCGTCGTACGATGATTTTCCGTGCGTGATGAGTTTGACTTGATGATTGATCCTTACCCATGACTAGAGGTTGCAGTACGATGGATCATACCGTATGCGATGTTGTTAGGCTGGATACCGATTGATAGATTCCCCGACTCGGTCATGTTAGATACGTATACCCGTTAGCATTTGCATGTGATTTACCTTATGCTGCGTTCATGATATTCGCATCGCATTACTTATACTTGTACTAGCACACTTGCACCATTATCAATGATGCGTATGTTACACTTACACAGATTTGCCGGCTCACACACTTCATCATCGATAATTGCCATGTCAATACACAGTAGGATTGCTGCATCATGATATGACTCTTCGCATAACATACTTGTGTATATATATCTTTGTGTGTTCATGCCTACATACATACTTATTGCACATACATAGAAGATATTGCATTTGACTTTGGAGAAATTGGGAACCGCAGGATATATTCAAAAACTGGAATTATTTTAAAAGAACGATTTTCCCTTAATATGTCATATTACCGTTCCATGTTGCATTTCTATCATATGCCGCATACATCATGCTTTATGATTTTTACGCATTAAGTTATGCTGATTTCATGAGATTTCTGGATTTGAGAACCGAGGCTATTTTAAAAGAAAGTATGTACTGCTTTAAAAACCCGGTTTCTCTTGATATGATATTTTAGTGCGTCCACCATGCGTTTTCTCGGTTCTGAGACGTGTGCTTGAAACTCGATTCGAGGAGTTGGATGATCCGTTTGCGGGTTCATGGTGGACCAGGTATGGTTCCCCAGGGAGAGAAATGTTTTTCGTGGAGCAGACGATGAGCCTGGCAGGGTGGCGAGTACCTACCGGTGATAGTATTTTGGCTCGGCGGATATCCGAGGATACCGACCGGAGTCGATAGATGAGATGGGCCGATCCGGACTAACGGAGCCCGATATATGAGGATTTACATGCCGATGCTGGGCACGGTTTTCATGATGTTTTCGAGTGTCGTTGCTAGGCACTCAGGTTCCATGATTTTGATGTGTCGGGAGGGACACCGTTGATATATATATCCTCATACTTTCATGCACACCCCTTTATGATATTTACGTGCATGCAGACATTGATTTTGGGTGGACGAGATCCATATGCATGCATTGATTACTACTGTTGGATGTTATCCACATGCACATAGGTATTGATTACCCTATTGGCACGTATACAGACCCGGTCACCCTAGATATCATAGTATTACCTTTATGATATAGTTGACCTAGGAGTCGCTGTTTATTCGATTTCTATATGTTGATATTTTTCTACTCACGAGTTGGCAACTCACCCCCGTTGTGCCACAGTTCTTGCAGGTTGACCGCTTGGATCCGTAGCGGCTTCGCTGGCACACAGTTGCATTGAGTGTTTTGCATTGGTAGGTGGGATATTTGTATCATTCCCACTCTTTTATCTACATTTCATATTATATCTAGTTAACTCCATCAATCAAAAGTTGTAAATTGTATAAGTGATGAGACTTAGTAAGGCTTGTAGTTGTGAGATTTGAGCGATGGGTTTTATATTCACTTTTGGGGTAATATCTTGCTCATTTCTTTATCTTTTTGTGCTGAACTTCGCCGTTGGGTGTCGTATACTCATTTATACTGTATTGTGTGGTTGTGATCCGCCATTTGGCGAAGAGCTAGCTCCCGCTTAGGGATGCCATTATCCTTATTATGTAGTTGTGGTTTTGGATCAAAATTTATAAAGGAAGAGCTGCCAAAATTTTTAAAAGACCAATCATGTTTTTTTAAACTAGTAAATTTCACTTGCATCATTCATGTTCCTTTCTATGCATTAAGAAAACTTGATTTCATATACCTTTATTTCAAAAACTCACCTCCTTTATTTTTTTCAAAAAGGTTTAGATTTCTGGGTTTCAACTTACTTGAATTCCGTTACGCCTTTAGACGTTGCGTGATTCAAGTGTTGGTCACGAGCTAATATTTCGGGTCATGACAAAGTTGGTATCAGAGCGCTAGGTTTAACCTTGTTCGAGTCTATGTTTGACTATGCGGAGTCTAGGGCGGGAGTGTATTTCGGAACCTTGGCCTGACCTTACGGAACTTAGACTTGGACGGCGGGTATTAGACCCGAACTTTCGTTTCATAGGCTAACCCTTATTGATGGAGTAGGTAGCTTGAGTAGAGTGACGTACCGTACGTATGTTCCGCGACATATTTATGATACGATACTCCACTTAAGAAACCTTAGGATGCACATATTTTTGAGACCAGTGATTCTCTTCGTATCCATGATTATACATCCATTTGGGACCCTCGATTCTACTAGTTTTGTGATCATACTTTCATTGACGTTGTTCCTTTTTATGATCATGTATCCATTATGGATCTGTCATTCCTTTTTTGCCGTTGATCTGCTCTCTTCGATACTCGATTGAGGTTCCTGTCACCATAGTTTGAGCGCAGTTTGAGCTGCTGCTAGTTTTGCGGTCAGGGTGAGCTCGTCTGGTACGAGGGCCGACCATTGTTTTTTTTTTGGTGACATGGGAACGTCTCGAGGTAGTGATTGGGTTGTGACCTCTTATAGAGGCGAGTGCTTGGTTTTACACCGGATGATCGGGCCATTGTTAGAGCTGCCACTTGCGAGAGGACTGTTGATGTACAACATACCTCAGAGATTTTGATGTCGCCTACCGTGCAGACAGGTGACCCAGTTGTTGCTGCAAATGACGAGATATCGCCCAGATGTTGGAGCTGCTGCAGCATGAGCATATACTTAGAGATATGATGGAAGGTCGCTAGTCACCCGAGGATGAATGACTAGGACATGTGGTCCGTTCGCTTACCCCGATACGAGGTCATCAGATAGATTGATTCCAGCTAGAGACGACTTCACACAGATTCGTTGAGGGTCGATAGAGACGATCGAATGGTAGGAACCCATTTCTAAGTAAAAGTATTCGAAAGATAATGCAAGTAATTCTATGGACCCTCTAGAAGAATGAAACCCTAAATCGACGTAATGACCATGGAACGCCTTCGAACCTTAGGATTTGCGGCAGTTTAGCAATGCCATTTATGAGGCTTGGGTATGCCCTTCTACGATTGGTCCACAGGTGCTGTGGTATGTACTGGAATACTATTAAACTGTACTCAAGATGTTGATCTCTTGGGGGATTATGAGGTTCTGACGAATCGATCGGAGGGTTCGACATCATTCGGATATCCTGTGATGGGACACATTGCTTGAGAGACTCCAGATACGAGTATGGCCATTGGAGCGCAGTCCATGGAGCCACGAGAAGACAAGTCCGAATCAGTAGACATTAGAGAAAAGTGGAGTAAGAGGTTCGTACGAGATCTTGATTAAATGAAGTTCCACTCCGCCGACATCAGAGATGTGATACGCAGGCAGAGGCGTTAATTATGGATATATCTTCCAGAAGGAGTCGCGATGAGTATGCATCCGTTCCGGAACAAGGAATGGATGTAGTAAAGGACGACGACTTCCGGGCAATTCAGCAGAAACGAGTTTTGAGAGAAACTTCGACAGGACCTTTTTGGAATATTATACGAGAAGACTTGGACCCAGGAGCGGTCATATTGCGCACACCCAGCAGGCCAGAGTTCGGCATTGTCGATGAGATAGTTGGCCAGAGATCTGTAGAGGATGCGCCAGAGCGGGACTGTTTCCGTCATCATTCCATTTTGGGCCGTTGAGCCGAGGAGCTATACATCTAGCAATGCACAGTGAGAGACAAGAGCCTAAAAGCACCAGGCGCCAGACCATGAACAGAAGACAAGTAGATATCTTTCACTTCTAGCATTAGATGCACCGACACCTTCTCGACCTTGAGGGAGGATATATCGACGGCGGTATTTATGATTTGTGATTTGGTGATTCGATTATCACGTATCCGTCACCTTGGATTTCGGTATTTTGGGCGATTTATTCGCATGATTTAGTCTTGATGGCTGAGTTACATGATATTTGTTTTCGTGCATCATGGTTGCACCTACTGGATATTCATATTGTGCACAGTTAGTGCACCTGATGTCGTTTTGTGCCTTGGCTGCACATGCTTATGACTTCACGGATTTCTTACGGTTGAGTTGATTTTGTGCATATGTTACGCACACGATTCGATTTTTGCACTCGGTATAGTTTATATGTGCTTGTAGTGCATTGTTTGTGTTTTGTGCATGCAGTTGCACACGTTTATGATTTTCTTTACGCCTGGGTACACTCGGTGTTGCTGCTTACGCACTTGAGTTATTGTTTGGTATTTCTTTCCTAGGATGCACCAGTTTTATACTTCGTGCGTTTGTCACACCAGTTTTATGTTTCGTGCGTTTATCGCACCAGATTCATATTTCGTGCCTTTGTTGCACCGGATTTATATTTGTACACTACGGTTGCACCTGACTTCGATTTGATGTCATTCAATATGTTGATGTTGATTTCTTGCATTCCGTGCATTTGATTTGGATTTGCGCATGTTCGACGCTTGATATTGGATTTCGTGATTTTGTGCATGTTGAATGCGCATGATTTAGATTTTATCCGTGCATGTCGGATGCACCTGATTTGGATTTTCGTGCGTGTTGAGCGTATGTTTTGAGATGCGATTTTAGTGCGCACCAGATGCACAAATTCAGGATTCTTCATGCAAGTCAGATGCACCTGATGTTGCTGTCAGGCACGCCAGTTGCCCTTGTCAGATGTTTTGTGCACACCCGTTGCACCTAGATGTTGTTTCTGTGCACATGTATGGCACATATATAGATTTTGATTTCCATGCGCACCAGACGCACATGGTATTCTTATATACATTTTGGGATTGATTTCTTATGGAGCAGTACGTTTTATGATATTTGCTATATGTTTTCGTACTGAGCAGGACTAGTCAGAGGACAGTACTAGATATATTTTGACATGCATTTCTTTCAGTTATTTACATGTATAGACTTGATGTCTACATGTATAATTACGATGTATATCATATCGGTTTGTTTTGGATTTGACCTTTGTGTCTTTACCCTGACTCCGATGATTGCGGGATGCTTGACGAAGTTTTGATTTTAAGTTATCTGCTCATTGTTCATGCACATGCATTGCGCTATGATGCGTTTTATCTATTGATGATTTCGGAGCCCCGATGACTTGGACATTTACTGAAATGTTTTAGTATTTGAGGGGTTTAAATTTAAATCCGGGGACCGAATTTCTTTAAGGGGGGAAGATTGTAACATTTCAAAAAAATAAAATATTATTTTTGGGGAATTTTAATAATTTAAGAATAAAATATTGAATATTTTAAAAAGGCGGTATAATTAAATACCGATAAATAGGGAAAATTTTGGAAAATTATGGAAATTTCTAAAATGAGGGTATTTTATTGGATTTATGCAAATTATGAAGTTTTACGATTTATTTGACACTAATTTAGTGCTAATCGCGATTAAAAATCGCTAATCGGGTTTTAAACGTGTTTTGTGCAAAACATGCACAAGTCTTTTTTTTTCTTCACATGTTACATTTTTCTTTTATCATGACATCCATCATGATTCTTGCATGGTTGTAAATTAAAGCGAATGAGAAAAGGAAATTGAATAAATAATGGAATAGTGTGAGGAAAGGGTGAGAGAGAGAAAGAGAGAGTGAGGGAAGGGTCAACCTTGGGCATGGACCCTTGAACCATTCAACACCTCCATCATTTTTCCCCTCCCTCTTCCTTGTTGTTGCTGTTGCTGCACCTCCCCTTCTCCTCCATCTTCAACCTCCAAAACTCCATTAAAAACACTTCAAAACCTAAACCCCATTTCACAAGAAAGATGCACAGGTTCACTAGCTACCCCATGGACCAAGAAAGAGAAGATTTAGAGGACTTTGAGCAACTCAAGAAAATTCTTGAGTTGCCAAATGAGCTATTTTCTGAACCATGAGCTTAGTATTCACATTGCTTTTACATCCATGTTAACTTTAAACCGATATTGTGAAGTTTAGTGAACTTTGGGAAACCCTAGTAAAGGGTCGAGTGTTTGTTTGAAATTGATGATGTTGTGGCTATTAACTAGATTTGGATTGCTGTTTAATGACCTGGACCAGAGCTTAGAAAACCCAAAACAAGGATTTAGAAACCCCGACATCGGATAAATGTATGATTTGAGAGGGTATTTTGGTATCTGGAGCAACCCGGGGACACTAGAAATGATTTTGCAATTACTAGAAGTCACGCAGGCACCTAGGAAGCTACCACTGAAACCCTAGCCCCATACCCCAACCCAAGGCCGTAGATTTATCCATTCTGGCCGCAATTTGCGGCCAGAGCAGGAAAATAGGGTCCCAGGTTTGGTCCATGGCTCTTTTTGCATTAAAATAGACCCCTCCTATATGCAGAATTGGCTAATTGTCACCTGGGGAAAATCTGGGAGCATTTTGGTGTGTTTTAGGCTATGTTTTCCGTATTTTGAAATGTAATTTCTTGACATTTGGATTTGTATTTTGTTGTTGGATGTTTGTACATCGACAACAGGGGTTGTTTGATTGTTTTGCACGTGTAGGCCATAGGTTCTAACCTATGAGCACACCGTGCGCCGTATCGGTTTTCCGGATTCGATTTTAACACGTATTGCGATTTTTTATTATTGTAGGTACCCTCGTATGGATTCTGAGGAGAAAGAGCGCGGCGTCATCGATTTCGGCGAGCGAAGACCAGGTGAGTGGATCTATATACACGGGGGAAGTCGGGTGGATGGCGTATAGCACCCCCGCAAAGTATTGATGGAAAACTGATTATAGAATATGGTTAGGAAATATAGATTAGGAAACTAGGGTTATAGTAAAGGATAGTTAGTGATACTATATTATAAACTAAGGATAGATAGATATGAGATAATACGGCTATTATGTGATGACGGAAATTCGAGGACGACGTTGTCGATATTGCCGTTTAGGGTACCGTAGGACTAGATAGTCTATGTCGATGCATCATCCGAACCATACCTTTTTCTAAACCGAAGAGTCGTATGTATCTTTTAAAAATATACCTTGAGGGATGTTACCTATTTTCAAATGATATCTTTTCCTTAAAAACACCGTAACCCCTATTTTCAAAACTACGATTCGCTTCTTTAAAAATCTGATTGTATGGTTCGGGTGTGTATGTTAGATTAGATCTTATACTTATAGTAGAGATAGAATGTTTAGGTAAACTCGGCTTGATATGAGTTATAAATGCGATGAAAAGATTATAAGACGGATATGATGACCTGATGATATGTTGGTATACGGATGCGAGTCGATCGAGATGATTTATACCCTGTCAGTCCCCTGATGTAAAATTATTGCTGATGTGACCTGGGACTTAGGTATATATATATATATATATATATATATATATATATATATATAGATAGATAGATATATATAGAATGTTGTGAATCATGGATGATAGGTCGTACGTGATATCAGGCCGTACCCTCATTTGTCGTATAGGGTCCCTATTAGCTTAATGCCGCCGTACGATGATTTTCCGTGCGTGATGAGTTTGACTTGATGATTGATCCTTACCCATGACTAGAGGTTGCAGTACGATGGATCATACCGTACGCGATGTTGTTAGGCTGGATACCGATTGATAGATTTCCCGACTCGGTCATGTTAGATACGTATACCCGTCAGCATTTGCATGTGATTTACCTTATGCTGCATTCATGATATTCTCATCGCATTACTTATACTTATGCTAGTACACTTGCACCATTATCGATGATGCGTATCTTACACTTACACAGATTTGCCGGCTCACACACTTCATTATCGATAATTGCCATATCACTACACAGTAGGATTACTACATCATGATATGACTCTTCGCATAACATACTTGTGTATATATATCTTTGTGTATTCATGCCCACATACATACTTATTGCACATACATAGACGATGTTGCATTTGACTTTGGAGAAATTGGGAACCGCAGGATATATTCAAAAACTGGAATCATTTTAAATGGGCGATTTTCCCTTAATATGTCATATTACCGTTCCATGTTGCATTTCTATCATATACCGCAAACATCATGCTTTATGATTTTTACGCATTAAGTTATGCTGATTTCATGAGATTTCTGGATTTGAGAACCGGGGCTATTCAAAAGAAAGTATGTACTGTTTTAAAAACCCGGTTTCTCTTGATATGATATTTTAGTGCGTCCACCATACGTTTTCTCGGATCTGAGACGTGTGCTTGAAACCCGATTCAAGGAGTTGGATGATCTATTTGCGGGTTCATGGTGGACCCGGTATGGTTCCCCGGGGCGAGAAATGTTTTTCGTTGTAACCCTTCGAAAATCGTTTAGGCAGTTTTTCGGTAATCGGCTAATTTTTCGGCTTTTTCCGTAAAAAGTCGAAATAGGTATTTTTCATTGTAGATCTAATTATACAAATTTAGATAAGATATTACTATAGTTTTGTCACTAAAATGTCACTTATAATTTTCTAGTTAAATAAATTTTTTTTCGTAATTAATTAATTTTTTTATTATTTAAAGCTTTTTAAAATACATTTAATTAGGGATAAATACAAATTTAATTAGGTAAATTTCTTAATTAGGAGTCTTTATAAGCTAAAATATGGTGTTAATAAAATTGTATCATGTCTTGCAAACTTTTGGTTTAAAGGTGGGAAATTTAATGAAAAATGAGGTAAAAAATGGGTTTTTTTGTAAAAAGGTTGACATGAAAGCATTAAATAATAATATGGGGTGTTATTTGACCTAGAATCTTCTCAAATTTTCCCCACCTCCTCACCCTTGCTGCTGGCTGACCCCTCTTCCTGCAGAATTCCCCACTTCATCACTTCATTTTGCTTCTTTTTCTTTGCTAAAAATCCATTTAAATTCATAAATTTCCATCTCCATTCAAACCCAAACCCTAAACCACTCTCTCTTCTACCCAAATTGGTTCAAAAACTAGATGAAAGGAGGCTTCTTGGTGACTTGATCAAGCTAGGGTTCAAGCTTGAGAGGTGAAAATTCTAATCTTTTTGTTAACTTGTGGTTTAATTATGCTAGAATTGAAATTCTAAATATTAGTTTAGTGGTAAATGTTGTTTAGGAAAAATCAAGAGAAGGATTGATTTTAAAACTAGGGTTTGAAGCATAGTTGTTAGGATTAAATTAGGGCTTTGGGTTTCTAATTGGTTGTAGTGGTTAATGGTGTATTTATATGCTCGCTAAATCGTTAAATTTCGATGTTTGCATTGAATCGGCGTTGAATTTGCTTGCTAGATTTTTACGAAAAATAGAATGCGTTCAATTTGCGTTAGGTTAGCAATATTATTAGCTTCGTATAGGATTATTAGAATGCGCGAACGTGGGGTTTCGTCTAGTCGGATTGTAGTTTTGTCGATTTCCCCGAAATGACGATTTTAGTTAAAGGTTAGCGATTTTCGTGCGTTTTTCCGCGCACTGAGTGCATGCTATGATTAATTTGAGAGCGTGGATAATTGTATGTTGTGACTTGCATTGTGTTAGGTTTTGTAATCTTATGCTTGATATTGTGCAAATATAGGATCGGTCGGGGAAATTTCGGATACGGCGCGAAAAGGCAAGGCGGTGGCCGGATCGGATTAGCGGGGATTTCAGGTGAGTAGATGTATTCATCTATGGGGGAATCGTCTGGATGGCGCGATGCGCCCCCTAGTTAGGATTTCCTTATCTCTTGTAAGATTCATGTTGTTAGTTAGCTTACCCTTCATTGACATTGCATACCCTTATAGTTAATAGTATGCTAGATTGCATGGATATCCATATGCTCATATGCGATAACACTTCGTAGAACACGAACACCATTACCATTGGCATCTGTTGCACGCGCACTAATCATGTGACACACACGCCTTTGGTAATTGCCATGCCACGTGCACTATAGAACCTGTTTAACTTAATAACGTCATTGTATTCATACATGATATATGGAGTTGCATAGCATGCATATACCTCGCATTACCATCATATCTACATAGATTTCTAGCCAAAACTCACATCATATACATTGATATCATAGAAATTTATCATATATAACATGTGAACATTATGATTTTCTCGAGGATTTCAGTATTTCTGTGATTTCTGGATTTTTGGGGAAAACCGCAAGAATTTAACAAAAGCTTATATTTATCGTTTTTAAAACAAAGTTGCGGTTTTCTCGTGATGTATGTGTCGTCCACCATGAGTTTTCATGTTTTCTGTTGGATTTCGAGACCCGATTCGAGGAGTGGATGAACCGTCTCGGGTACATGGTGGGCCCGGTATGGTACCCCGGGGCAAGAAGATCGAGTTGTAGACGATGAGCCTAGCAGGGGAAGACTACCTACCGGTGATGTTTGGCGCGGCGGATATCCGGAGGATACCGACCGTTGTCGTGAGATTTATGATATGGGCCGATCCGGACTGACGGAGCCCGATATTGAGACATATATGATTCCTTTTTGGTGTCGATGCTTGACACGGATTTTCAGATGATTCTTGATGGTACTTAGCTATTATGCAGATATTCATTTTTTAAAGTTAAGAATTCAATACCCTTAGCATTTAAAACAATTAAAGACTTAATAATGACATTGCATACCTGTGCATGCATACTAGAGATATTATACCACATATGGACATGCATGTTGTGGTGCATTGCGTGCATTCTTACGATTGCCTTACTAGATGTTATATTTACTCACGAGCTGGCAACTCACCCCCGTTGTGCCACAGTGTCTTGCAGGTCGGACCCGTCACTCTTGTAGCGGCGGCTATCTTATCATCAGCTCCTTTTGTGCAGACTCGCGACATCGCCCGTAGGTGGGTTGCGAGCATATTTTATATCTTTTTGCTTTATCATTGTATCTAGTATTCTCCATCTACCACTTTATATTATATATACGACCTAGTGATGAGACTGAGAGATATGTATATTTGTGGGTTTTTTTGGGTCGAGCTCACTTGAGCCGATGTGTGTTTTCTGGTATTTTGCGTTTCTCTATGCTCTTTTCTTGATATTGCTATTATATTGCATGTGGTTGTGATCCGCCTTGGGCGAAGAGCTAGCTCCCGCTTGGGGATGCCATTTTATGATTACAGGTTTATTATCTTGTTGTACCCATTTTGGGGGATAGAAAATACAGGGGAGACTCTGCCGAAATTTTCAGAAATTTATGATGTTTTAAAAAGGGATTCTATGCAACTTAAATGATTTTTTAAAAACCATTTTCATTAAAGGTTTTCCTTCACTCTCTTTTGATTTTCGTTTAGATTTTTCTGGGCTTTGGCTGACTTAGGTTACGGTACGCCTTTAGACGTCTCGTAATCTAAGTGCCAGTCACGTTCCGTACTTTCGGGTCGTGACATTCGTGGAGCAGACGATGAGCCTGGCAGGGTGGCGAGTACCTACCGGTGATAGTATTTAGGCTCGGTGGATATCCGGAGGATACCGACCAGAGTCGAGAGATGAGATGGGCCGATCCGGACTGACGGAGCCTGTAGGCCGATCCGGACTGACGGAGCCCGATATATGAGGATTTACGTGCTGATGCTGGGCACGGTTTTCATAATGTTTTCGAGTGTCGATGCTAGGCACTCAGGTTCTATGATTTTGATGTGTCGGGAGGACACCGTTGAGATATATATATATATATATATATATATATATATATATATATATATATATATCCTCATACTTTCATGCATACCCTTTTATGATATTTACGTACATGCAGACATTGATTTTAGGTGGACGAGATCCATATGCACGCATTGATTATTACTGTTGGATGTTATCCACATGCACATAGGTATTGATTACCCTGTTGGCACGTATACATACCCGGTCACCCTAGATATCATAGTATTATCTTTATCATATAATTGACTTAGGAGTCGTTGTTTATTCGATTTCTATATGTTGATATTTTCTACTCACGAGTTGGCAACTCACCCCCGTTGTGCCACAGTTCTTGCAGATTGATCGCTTGGATCCGTAGCGGCTTCGCTGGCACACAGTTGCATTGAGTGTTTTGCATTGGTAGGTGGGATATTTGTATCATTCCCACTCTTGTATCTACATTTCATATTGTATCTAGTTAACTCCATCAATTAAAAGATGTAAATTGTATAAGTGATGAGACTTAGTGAGGCTTGTAGTTGCGAGATTTGAACGATGGGTTTTATATTCACTTTTGGGGTTATATCTTGCTCATTTCTTTATCTTTTTGTGGTGAACTTCGCCGTTGGGCGTCGTATACTCATTTATACTGTATTGTGTGGTTGTGATCCGCCGTTTGGCAAAGTGCTAGCTCCCACTAGGGGATGCCATTATCCTTATTATGTAGTTATGGTTTTGGATCAAAATTTACAATGGAGGTACTGCCAAAATTTTTAAAAGACCAATCATGTTTTTTTAAAACTAGTAAATTTCACTTGCATCATTCATGTTCCTTTCTATGCATTAACAAAACTTGATTTCATATACCTTTATTTCAAAAACTCACCTCCTTTATTTTTTTCAAAAAGGTTTAGATTTCTGGGTTTCAGCTTACTTGAATTCCGTTACGCCTTTAGACGTTGCGTGATTCAAGTGCTGGTCACGAGCTAATATTTTGGATCGTGACAAAGTTGGTATCAGAGCGCTAGGTTTAACCTTTTTCGAGTCTATGTTTGACCATGCGGAGTCTAGGGCGGGAGTGTATTTCGGAACCTAGGCGTGACCTTACGGAACTTAGACTTGGACAGGGGGTATTAGACCCGAACTTTCGTTTCATAGGCTGACCCTCATTGATGGAGTAGGTAGCTTGAGTAAAGTGACGTACCGTACGTATGTTCCATGGCATATTTACGATACGATACTCCACTTAAAAAACCTTAGGATGTACATATTTTTGAGACCAGTGATTCTTTTCGTATCCATGATTATACATCCATTTGGGAGCCTCGATTCTACAAGTTTCGTTATCATACTTTCATTGAAGCTGTTCCTTCTTATGATCATGTATCCATTCTGGATCTGTCATTCCTTTCTTACCGTTGATCTGCTCTCTTCGATACTCGATTAAGGTTCCTATCACCATAGTTTGAGCGCAGTTTGCGCTGCTGCTAGTTTTTTGGTCAGAGTGAGCTCGTCTGGTACGAGGACCGACCTTTGTTTTTTTTCTGATGACATGGGAACGTCTCGAGGTAGTGATTGGGTTGTGACCTCTTGTAGAGGCGAGTGCTTGGTTTTACACTGGATGATCGGGCCATTGTTAGAGCTGCCAGTTGCTGAAGGACTGTTGATGTACAGCATACCTCAGAGATTTTGATGTCGCCTACCGTGCAGACAGGTGACCCAGTTGTTGCTGCAAATGACGAGATATCGCCCAGATGTTGATGCTGCTGCTGCATGAGCATATACTTAAAGATATGATGGAAGGTCGCTAGTCACCCGAGGATGAATGACTAGGACATGTGGTCCGTTCGCTTACCCCGATGCGAGGTCATCAGATAGATAAATTCCAGCTAGAGACGACTTCACGCAGATTCATTGAGGGTCGAGAGAGACTATCGAATTTCAGGAACCCATTTCCAAGTTAAAGTATTCGAAAGACAATGCAAGTAATGCTATGGACCCTCTAGAAGAATAAAACCCTAACTCGACATAATGACCATGGAACGCCTTCGAACATTAGGGTTTGCGGCAGTTTAGCGGGCCATTTGTGAGGCTTGGGTTTGCCCTTCTACGGTTGGTCCACAGGTGCTGTGGTATGTACTGGAATACTATTAAACTGTACTCAAGATGTTGATCTCTTGGGGGGTTATGAGGTTCTGACGAATTGATCGGAGGGTTCGACATCATTCGGATATCCTGTGATGGAATACATTGCATGGGAGACTCCAGATACGGGTATGGCCGTTGGAGCGCAATCCATGCAGCCATGAGAAGACAAGTCCAAATCAGTCGACATTAGAGAAAAGTGGAGTAAGAGGTTCGTAGGAGATCTTGATGAAATGACGTTCCACTCCGCCGACATCAGAGATGTGATACGCAGGCAGAGGCGTTGATTATGGATATATTTTCCAGAAGGAGTCACGATGGGTTTGCAGCCGTTCCGGAACAAGGAATGGATGTAGTAAAGGATGACGACTTCCGGGCAATTCGGCAGAAACGAGCTTTGAGAGAAACTTCGACAGGACCTTTTTGGAATATTATACGAGAAGACTTGGACCCAGGAGCGGTCATATTGCGCACACCCAGCAGGCCAGAGTTTTGCATTGTCGCCAAGATAGTTGGCCAGAGATCTGTAGAGGATGCGCCAGAGCGGGACTGTTTCCGTCGTCATTCCATTTTGGACCGTTGAGCCGAGGAGCTATACATCTAGCAATGCACAGTGAGAGACAAGAGCCTAAAAGCACCAGGCGCCAGACCATGAACAGAAGGCAAGTAGATATCTTGCTCTGCCAGCATTGGACGCACCGACACCTTCTCGACCTTGAGGGAGGATATATCGACGGCGGTATTTATGATTTGTGATTTAGTGATTCGATTATCACGTATCCGTCACCTTGGATTTCGGTATTTTGGGAGATTTATTCGCATGATTTAGTCTTGATGGCTGAGTTACATGATATTTGTTTTCGTGCATCATGGTTGCACCTACTGGATATTCATATTGTGCACAGTTAGTGCACCTGATGTCGTTTTGTGTCTTGGCTGCAAATGCTTATGACTTCACGGATTTCTTACGGTTGAGTTGATTTTGTGCATATGTTACGCACACAATTCGAGTTTTGCACTCGGTATAGTTTATATGTGCTTGTAGTGCATTGTTTGTGTTTTATGCACGCAGTTGCACACGTTTATGATTTTCTTTACACCTGGGTACACTCGGTGTTGCTGCTTATGCACTTGACTTATTGTTTGGTATTACTTGCCCAGGATGCACCAGTTTTATACCTCATGTGTTTGTCGCACCAGTTTTATGTTTCGTGCATTTATCGCACCAGATTCATATTTCGTGCCTTTGTTGCACCGGATTTATATTTTGTGCACTACGGTTGCACCTGATTTCGATTTGATGTCATTCGATATGTTGATGTTGATTTCTTGCACTCCGTACGTTTGATTTGGATTTTGCGCATGTTCGACGCTTGATATTGGATTTCGTGATTTCATGCATGTTGAATGCGCATGATTTAGATTTTATCTGTGCATGTCGGATGCACCTGATTTGTATTTTCGCGCGTGTTGAGCGCATGTTTGGAGATGCGATTTTAGTGCACACCAGATACACTAATTCGGGATTCTTCATGCATGTCAGATGCACCTGATATTGCTGTCAGGCACGCCAATTTCCCTTAGCAGATGTTTTGTGCACACCTGTTGCACTTAGATGCTGTTTCTGTGCACATGTATGGCACATATATAGATTTTGATTTCCGTGCGCACCAGACGCACAGGGTATTCTTATATACATTTTGGGATTGATTTCTTATGGAGCAGTACATTTTATGATATTTGCTATATGTTTTCGTACTGAGCAGGACTAGTCAGAGGACAGTACCTGATATATTTTGGCATGCATTTCTTTCAGTTATTTACCTGTATAGACTTGATGTCTATATGTATAATTACGATGTATATCATATCGGTTTTGTTTTGGATTTGGCCTTTGTGTCTTTACCCTAACTCCGATGATTGCGGGATGCTTGACGGAGTTTTGATTTTGAGTTATCTGCTCATTGTTCATGCGCATGCATTGCGCAATGATGCGTTTTATCTATAGATGATTTCGGAGCTCCGACGACTTGGACTTTTACCGAAATGTTTTAGTATTTGAGGGGTTTAAATTTAAATTCGGGGACCGAATTTCTTTAAGGGGGGAAGATTGTAACATTTCAAAAAAATAAAATATTATTTTTGGGGAATTTTTATAATTTAAGAATAAAATATTGAATATTTTAATAAGGCGGTATAATTAAATACCGATAAATGGGGAAAATTTTGGAAAATTATGGAAATTTCTAAAATGAGGGTGCTTTATTGGATTTATGCAAATTATGAAGTTTTACGATTTATTTAACATTAATTTAGTGCTAATCGCGATTAAAAATCGCTAATCGGGGTTTAAACGTGTTTTGTGCAAAACATGCACAGGTCTTTTTTTTTCCTTCACATGTTACATTTTTCTTTTATCATGACATTCATCATGATTCTTGCATGGTTGTAAATTAAAGTGAATGAGAAAAGGAAATTGAATAAATAATGGAATAGTGTGAGGAATGGGTGAGAGAGAGAAAGAGAGTCTGAGGGAAGGGTCAACCTTAGGCATGGACCCTTGAACCATTCAACACCTCCATCATTTTTCCCTCCCTCTTCCTTGTTGCTGCTACTGCTGCTGCACCTCCCCTTCTCCTCCATCTTCAACCTCCAAAACTCCATTAAAAACACTTCAAAACCCTAACCCCATCTCACAAGAAAGATGCACAGGTTCACTAGCTACCCCATGGACCAAGAAAGAGAAGATTTAGAGGACTTTGAGCAACTCAAGAAAATTCTTGAGTTGCCAAATGAGATATTTTCTGAACCATGAGCTTAGTATTCACATTGCTTTTACATCCATGTTAACTTTAAACCGATATTGTGAAGTTTAGTGAACATTGGGAAACCCTAGTAAAGGGTTGAGTGTTTGTTTGAAATTGGTGATGTTTTGGCTGTTAACCAGAGTTGGGTGCTGTTTAATGACCTAGACCAGAGCTTAGCAAACCCAAAACACGGATTTAGAAACCCCGACATCGGATAAATGTATGATATGAGAGGGTATTTTGGTATCTGGAGCAACCCGGGGACACTAGAAATGATTTTGCAATTACTAGGAGTCGTGTATGCACCTAGGAAGCTACCACTGAAACCCTAGCCCCATACCCCAACCCAAGGCCGCAGATTTATCCATTCTGGCTGCAATTTGCGGCTAGAGCAGGGAAATAGGGTCCCAGGTTTGGTCCATGGCTTCTTTTGCACTAAAATAGACCCCTCCTATATGCAGAATTGGCTAATTGTCACCTGGGAAAATCTGGGAGAATTTTGGTGTGTTTTAGGCTATATTTTCCGTATTTTGAAATGCAATTTCTTAACATTTGGATTTTTATTTGGTTGTTGAATGTTTGTACATAGACAACAGGGGTTGTTTGATTGTTTTGCACGTGTAGGCCATAGGTTCTAACCTATGAGCACATAGTGCGCCGTATCGGTTTTCCGGATTCGATTTTAATACGTATTGCGATTGTTTATTATTGTAGGTACTCTCGTATGGATTCCGAGGCGAAGGAGTGCAGCGTCATCGATTTCGGCGAGCGAAGACCAGGTGAGTGGATCTATATCCACGGGGGAAGTCGGGTGGATGGCGTATACACCCCCGCAAAGTATTGATGGAAAACTGATTATAGAATATGGTTAGGAAATCTAGATTAGGAAACTAGTGTTATAGTAAAGGATAGTTAGTGATACTATATTAGAAACTAAGGATAGTTAGAAATGAGATAATACGGCTATTATGTGATGACGTAAATTCGAGGACGACGTTGTCGATATTGCCGTTTAGGGTACCGTAGGACTAGATAATCTATGTCGATGCGTCATCCGAACCATACCTTTTATAAAACCGAAGAGTCGTATGTATATTTTAAAAATATACCTTGAGGGATGTTACGGATTTTTAAATGATATCTTTTTCTTAAAAACACCGTAACCCCTATTTTCAAAACTACGATTCGCTTCTTTAGAAATCTGATTGTATGGTTCGGGTGTGTATGTTAGATTAGATCTTATACTTATAGTAGAGATAGAATGTTTAGGTAAACTCGGCTTGATATGAGTTATAAATGCGATGAAAAGATTATAAGACGGATATGATGACCTGATGATATGTTGGTATATGGATGCGAGTCGATCGAGATGATTTATACCCTGTCGGTCCCCTGATGTGAGATTATTGCGGATGTGACCTGGGACATAGGTATATAGATATATATATAGATAGATATATATAGAATGTTGTGAATCATGGATGATAGGTCGTACGTGATTTCAGGACGTACCATCATTTGTCATATAAGATCCCTATTAGCTTAATGCCGCCGTACAATGATTTTCCGAGCGTGATGAGTTTGACTTGATGATTGATCCTTACCCATGACTAGAGGTTGCAGTATGATGGATCATACCGTACGTGATGTTGTTAGGCTGGATGCCGATTGATAGATTCCTCGACTCGGTCATGTTAGATACGTATACCCGTCAGCATTTGCATGTGATTTTCCTTATGCTGCATTCATGATATTCGCATCGCATTACTATACTTGTGCTAGTACACTTACACCATTATCGATGATGCGTATGTTACACTTACACAAATTTGCCGGCTCACACACTTCATCATCGATAATTGCCATGTCACTACACGGTAGGATTGCTGCATCATGATATGACTCTTCGCATAACATACTTGTGTATATATATCTTTGTGCATTCATGCCTACATACATACTTATTGCAGATACATAGACGATGTTGCATTTGACTTTGGAGAAATTGAGAACCGCAGGATATATTCAAAAACTGGAATCATTTTAAAAGAACGATTTTCCCTTAATATGTCATATTACCGTTCCATGTTGCATTTCTATCATATGCCGCATACATCATGCTTTATGATTTTTACGCATTATGTTATGCTGATGTCACGTCCCGAAAGTACGGAACATGACCGGCACTTAAACTACGAAACGTCTCGAGGCGTACGTAATCTAAGTAAACCGAAAACCCAGAAATCCAAACCAAGAAAAGTAATAGAGTGAAGGAAAACCAATTTAAAACAAGTAGTTTCAATAGCATAAGCCGAATTATGCGGTTTTTAAAACATCAAAAATTTCCTGAAAATTTCGGCAGAGTCTCCTTTGTAAATACTGGCCCCTAAACGGGATACAACATGAATAGTATACGAAATCAATAAAAAGGCATCCCCAAGCGGGAGCTAGCTCTTCGTCAATCGACGGCCACAACCACACAAGCAATATAATATACAACGCCAACGGCGAGGATCAAAATTCAAAAGGAAACTCAAAACCACAAGAAAACCACAGGAATAAAACGCGCGACTCTAAGGTCGAAGGAATAACATCACTGGTCTCTATCTCAAAATAAATACATGTTTGGTTGATGGAACTTCTAGATACAACAGAATAATAATATACAAGATATAAAATGGGGGTACGATACAAGTAAACCCACCTACTAGCAAATCACCCGAAGGAAACTATGCCCGCAAAGCCGTAATGAAACCTGTACGGCAAACCTGCAAGAAAACTGGGGCACAACGGGGGTGAGTTGCCAACTCGTGAATAGAAAAATATCTACGCACAGAAATCGCATAAATAACGCAACCTAGGTCAATGATCATAATATATCCTCAATATATATAACATACAACCTATAACAAGGCTAGGGTAAATATCTAACCCGAGTGTGATCTCATGTGCCTGTGTCAGTACCTCAGGTAGCAATATATCATATGAATGAGGTATGAATGCATGAAAATAGAATACATGTAAATGAAGAACTGTTTTCATAATTTAGTGAGATTTCCTTTGTATTTTTAAAATGAGGTATCATAATGAAATCAGCATAAAACAGTGCCCAGCATCGACACAAAACAAGTGTCCAAATATCTCGATATCTCAATCACAATATCTAGGGCGCCGTCAATCCAGACCGGCCCCTACCATCCATCTCAAGGCCACGACGGTATCCTCCGGATATCCGACGCATCGGGTAATATCACCGGTCGGTAGTGCTCCCCTGCCGGGCTCAACGTCAACAACACATTCCTCTTGCCCCGGGGTACCGCACCGGGCCCACCATGTACCCGAAACGGTTCCTCCACTTCTCGAATCGGGTCTCGAAATCCATCAGCAAACTCATGGTGGACGACTCATACATCATGGGAAAACCGCACTTTTTATTTTAAAAGAGAGAAAAGGTTTATTTATGTTTTTGCGGTTTTCCTCCAAATCCAAAAAATCTCATGGAAATCCGAATCCAAAACCTCAATAACACGTAAAATAGTGAATATATGCATGAGAATCTATGAATGCGGCATAACAATGAATAACAGTATGCATGAAGTTGCAGGTAATTACTACAATGTCTAAACTAACATATAAGGCAAGTACACTGATATCATGTCTAAACTATTAGCTAACAGGCTATGTCAAGCAATAATATTTTCTAAGGTGTACGTGACATGGCAATTACCGATGAAGATGTATGTGAGCCGGCAAGTAAGTGTACGTGGTACATACGCAACATCGGTAATGGTGCTGGTGTTCTAACAGCATGATATCAATAATGGAGTATGAAACATAATATAACCATGCGATGCGAAGCGAACCATAATAATGAGCGGGAGCTGAATACTAGACGCAACTATAACTAATCTGCATTAATCTAATATAAGTCCTACAGATGGTGCCTTTTGAAATAACACGAATCATGGGGTTTTGAAAATAGGGGCTACGGTGTTTTTATGAAAAGATACGTCTTTTGAAATATCCGTAGGATCTCTTGGGCTGACTTTTAAAATACCCACGATTCGTTAGTTTTGAAATAGGTAAGAATCGAATCTAATCTAACAACTAAACTAAACTAAAGGGCTAAGCTGACAAGCTGGACTACAGGTAAGGAAACCGCCTAACATCTGAGTCGATCCATATACAAACCTGTATATATAGTAGTCGGTGATCCCGCCTCAATAATATCATACCCGATACCATATCTATAATCAGACATCCCAAGTCAAGAGTGCGGATCAATCATCAAAATATAGCTCGTACGTAAATCCGTCGTACGGCATCCCCAAATCTGGATACGGGTTAATATCACATTCATCATACTATTCACTTGATATCCTCTCTATCAAATATCCTGATCGGGGTACTGATCTACGTCTAGTACAATACTGATACCGCCTAAGTATGCATGCACGTATGTGAAACACTACGTCAAAGACCCGCTACAACGTCATGTCGTATCTCAAATACGAACCCTGCTATATCACCGATCTCACGGCCTCAAATCAAATCTCATCGACTCATCATAAATCCCAAGTACTATCATCCTCAAATCCGTATGTGAACACATAGTCCCATACCCATGTGAACACATAACTATATAATCCCGTATAAGCACAAATGAAAGAAGAAAGTATGCAAGTATGGGTGTGTGTGTGCATGTGTGGTGCGACCACTACTCTAGGGTTTCGCGACACTAAATCATCCAAGAACACCAAATATCTATATCATCGATAATATCAAACAAAATATAGTCAATATATATATGTGTGTATACGTATTCGTATACATCACCACGAACTGCGGGGGTGCTATACGCCATCCACCCGACTTCTCCCCGTAGATATAAATCTACTCACTTGGTCCTCGCTCGCCGGTGCCGACGTCGCCACGCCCTTGCTTGTCGTCTCGAAGTCCACATGGGTACCTACATATCATAACGCACCGTATCGCATTATAATCCGACTCATGAACAAAACGACACATGAAATCCATATAGGTCAAAACCTATGGTTGCTTTCACAAATCAACCCAAAACCCTCGACGTCGGCGTACCGACGTCGGCGTACCAACGTCAAACCATCGAGAAAACCCAAACACACCAATCGTGATTTCAAAACTCACTAATTATATAAGAAATAGGGTTTAGTTCATCAAAACCATAAAATTAAACAATTCGTTTTATTTTCCAAAAACCTAGTTAGCACAAATTCCCATTTCGGTTCAAAACTTGATGTTTTACCTAAACTAAATATTTTGACGATTCTAATGGCCAAAATGCTCACTTAATATCATAATTAGGTCATACAAATCACCTCCATATTTTTAATCTCACGAATTAGCATTAACTCAAAATTCAAGTTTGCAACAAATATCGATTTTAACACTTTTCAAAGTAAAATTCACAATTTATCTATTAAGCATGGTTTTGCATGATCAAAGTCGCTAAACAACAAATTAAAATGCTAATAAAGTCATCAAAACCTTAATTACATTTTAAATCTCAATTTTATATGTATTTCACTAAAACCTAGTTTGCAAATTACATAATTAATACAAATTTAAATTTAACAAAAATATAAACTACCAACTAGATTAGTTTTAGCATAATAACAACATGTTAAACTACACAATTTTCCCATGATCAATTATAAGAACCCCAACTTAAATTCACAACCCTAATCTAGAATTTTCCAAACCCTCACTTAATAATTTCAACTAGAAATTAGAAACCAAATTAACATTTAACGACTTTAGCTTATGAAAAAATACTAACAAATTAACCATCAGATAAGATTATACCTCCAAGACTTGTAGATTTACATGCATCATAGCCTCCCAAATTAGCTTCTATACCCCAAGATCCATGCTAGATGGGCTAAAGAATAATGGGTAAGTGTTGGATTTGAATTTAGCCTTGATTTTGTGTTAATTTTTTGAAGCATTTTGTGGATTTTTTGTGATGACATGAGAGGGAGAAGAGGGGGGGAAAGTTGCTGCAGTGGGAAGAGATAGTTTCGGCCAAATGGGGGGGATGAGGAGAGAGAGAGAGAGGTGTTGAATGAAAGGGTCAAAGAAAGCCATACTTCAAGTCAACACTTAACATCTTTTCCTTTATTTTTCCTCTTCTTTTCTTTGTTTGTTTTAATCTTTAAGTGGGGAGATGAGTGGAAGGCTGCTGAATTCAGCCAAGGGGTAGAGGGAATGGGTGTGTGTAAGTGTGGGTATGGGTGTGGGGTGATGAAAAATGATAAATAAGATACCCCAAACATCCATTTACACTAAAAAATCCTTTTTTCTTCAATAATTTCTAAACCGTTTTGGCAAACGATTTCGTTTCAAAAACCACATGACAAAATTTTGTTTAATGTTTTATGATGCACAAAATTTGGTTCAACTCATTCCAATTTGTAATTTTCCCAAATTAAATATATTAGTGACGGCTTAAAACAATATTAAAATAATTAATTTCGGAAAAATTTTCAGAAAATTTGAAATTTCACCAGTGACTCAATAAACACCAATTACTAGCAATTACATAGCTAGAATATGTATATTAAATTTTATAATAAAGATATTTGCATTTTGACTTTTTACAGAAAACCCCCTTATTTTTACCGTTTTTTCGAAATTTCACCGAAACGATTTTCAAAACGTTACAGCTGATTTCACGAGATTTCTGGATTTGAGAACCGGGGCTATTTCAAAAGAAAGTATGTACTGTTTTAAAAACCCGGTTTCTCTTGATATGATATTTTAGTGCGTCCACCATGCGTTTTCTCGGTTCTGAGACGTGTGCTTGAAACCCGATTCGAAGAGTTGGATGATCCGTTTGCGGGTTCATGGTGGACCCGGTATGGTTCCCCGGGGAGAGAAATGTTTTTCGTGGAGCAGACGATGAGCCTAGCAGGGTGGCGAGTACCTACCGGTGATAGTATTTAGGCTCGGCGGATATCCGTAGGATACCGACCGGAGTCGATAGATGAGATAGGCCGATCCGGACTGACGGAGCCGATATATGAGGATTTACGTGTCGATGCTGAGCACGGTTTTCATGATGTTTTCGAGTGTCGATGCTAGGCACTCAGGTTCCATGATTTTGATGTGACGGGAGGGACACCGTTGATATATATATATATATCCTCATACTTTCATGCACGCCCCTTTATGATATTTACGTGCATGCAGACATTGATTTTGGGTGGACGAGATCCATATGCATGCATTGATTATTACTGTTGGATGTTATCCATATGCACATAGGTATTGATTACCCTGTTGGCATGTATAAAGACTCGGTCACCCTAGATATCATAGTATTACCTTTATGATATAGTTGACCTAGGATTCGTTGTTTATTCGATTTCTATCTGTTGATATTTTTCTACTCACGAGTTGGCAACTTATCCCCGTTGTGCCACAGTTCTTGCAGGTTGACCGCTTGGATCCGTAGCAGTTTCGCTGGCACACAGTTGCATTGAGTGTTTTGCATTGGTAGGTGGGATATTTGTATCATTCCCACTCTTGTATCTACATTTCATATTCTATCTAGTTAACTCCATCAATCAAAAGTTGTAAATTGTATAAGTGATGAGACTTAGTGAGGCTTGTAGTTGCGAGATTTAAGCGATGGGTTTTATATTCACTTTTGGGGTTATATCTTGCTCATTTCTTAATCTTTTTGTGGTGAACTTCGTCGTTGGGCTTCGTATACTCATTTATACTGTATTGTGTGGTTGTGATCCGCCGTTTGGCGAAGAGCTAGCTCCCGCTTGGGGATGCCATTATCCTTATTATGTAGTTGTAGTTTTAGATCAAAATTTACAAAGGAGGTACTGCCAAAATTTTTAAAAGACCAAACATGTTTTTTTAAACTAGTAAATTTCACTTGCATCATTCATATTCCTTTCTATGCATTAAGAAAACTTGATTTCATATACCTTTATTTCAAAAACTCACCTCCTTTATTTTTTTCAAAAAGGTTTAGATTTCTTGGTTTCAGCTTACTTGAATTCCGTTATGCCTTTAGACGTTGCCTGATTCAAGTGCTGGTCACGAGCTAATATTTCGGGTCTTGACAGCATGACTAGGATAGAGGAGGGCATGTTAGGATTGCAGCGAGTGGTAGGACAGTTATCTGAGGCCACTCGAGTACAGAGACAGGATCCGGCACCGACCGTGGCAGAGTCCGAGGTACAACCTACGCAGACGATAGCACTTGTAGACACGAGGGTGATGGTGGTATCGCTTTTAGATTTTATGAGATTGAGACCTCCGGTATTTACAGGGACCGATGTAGCGGAAGATCATCAATCCTTTCTTGATAGGATGGCGAGGATTGGTAGATCATTCCGATATTCTGATGCGAGGTCAGTTGAGATGACTAGCATTCGTTTGGAGGGACTTGCATAGGAGTGGTGTGAGTCAATGGAGAGAGGGCGAGCTACGGGTCTTCCTTCGATGTCGTGGACCGAGTTTTCCGAGGTCTTTCTTGCCAGATTTCTTCCACATAGTGTGAGGGATGCTAGAGCTAGCAGTTTTGAAGCGTTGCGGAAATCGGCAAGTATGTCGGTAGCAGATTATGATTTACGATTCACCCAGTTGTCGCGCTATGCTCCATATTTAGTTCCTACGGAGGAGCTTCGGGTGAAGAGGTTCCTAAGAAGTCTAGACACGCTGTTGTATCTGGCTATAGGCTCCCAGCATTTTGATACGTATGCGCAGGCCATAGATGTAGCGATACGAGTGGAGGAGCGTTTGAGCGAGGCAGTGGTTGTTCCGGAACCAAAGAGGAGTAGACCGTTTGGGCCGATGATTAGACAGTTTGGCAGAGGTAGAGGCAGGTATACTCCAGGCCGTAGTTTCGGACGGGGTTGGACCCAGGGTCAGATGTTCAGTTCTTAACCCGAGGATCAGAGGACCCCATCTATATGTTTTAGTTGCGGACTTCCGGGACATTTTGCGCGGGATTGTAGATCCCAGGGAGGGACCGTTGTTCCAAAGGCTGCTTTACCCCCTCCACCTTCTACGCCGATGGCTTCACTTCCTCCCCCAGTTGGCACTATGCGCCAGGTAGTTGCACCACGAGGTCGAGGCTTTGCAGGACGCTCTCAAAGAGGTCGAGGAGATAGAGGTAGAGGACGACAGGATGCGGGCAGGGGCCAGGCATGGGTTTTTGCGCTGACTCTACAGGATGCCCAGACATCGAATGCAGTTGTGACAGGTACTCTTGTAGTATGTTCCTTAGAAGCCCATATTTTATTTGATCCCGGCTCTACACATTCTTACGTATCATCACGCTTTGCACTTTCTTTGGGGAAAGAGTCGTCGTTGTTAGAGTTACCGTTAGTGGTAATTACTCGGGTGGTAGATTCTTTTATAGCTCGACATGTATTCAGGTCATGTTCTGTACGTATTGGTGATAGAGATTCTCTAGTTGATCTGATTATCCTGGATATGTTAGATTTTGATATACTTCTTGGTATGGATATGTTGGCCGCTTGTCATGCCTATGTAGATTGTCGGGGGAAAGCGGTTAGATTTTGTTTTCCAGATGAACCGATGTTTGTTGTGCAGGGGGACTGTAATATAACTCCTGCCAACACGATTTATGCTCTTTGTGCGGGACGACTCTTGAAGAAGGGCTGTCATGGGTTCTTGGCATTTATTAAGGACTTAGGAGTCACTGAGATTCCATTGGACCAGGTTCCGATTGCATGAGAATTTTCGGATGTGTTTCCTGCTGAGTTACCAGGATTACCGCCCGATCGCGATATTGAATTTTGCATTGACTTGATTCCGGGTGCGAGGCCTATTTCTATACCACCCTATCGGATGGCCCCGACGGAGTTGAAGGAACTCAAAAGCCAATTGAAAGAGTTATTAGATAGAGGACTAGTTCGTCCCAGTGTATCGCCGTGGGGAGCTCCTATTTTATTTGTAAAGAAGAAGAACGGTAGTATGAGACTGTGCATCGACTACCGACAGCTGAATCGCGTCACTGTGCGAAGTAGGTATCCACTACCTCGTATCGATGACTTATTCGATCAGTTGGAAGGAGCTGGCTACTTCTAAAAGATTGATTTGCGGTCAGGGTATCACCAATTGAAAGTTCGGAAGGATGACATTCCGAAGACTTCTTTTCGCACAAGATATGAGCACTATGAATTTCTGGTGATGTCGTTCGGACTCACCAACGCCCCAGCAGCTTTTATGGATATGATGAACCGTATCTTCAGGCCCTTTATTGATCAGTTTATTATAGTATTCATTGATGACATTCTCGTTTATTCTCGGAGTCGAGAGTAGCATGAGCAGCATTTGCGTATTACGTTGCATACCTTGAAGGAGCAGCTGTATGCAAAATTTTCCAAGTGTGCTTTTTGGCTGGATAGTGTGGATTTCTTGGGTCACGTAGTTACAAGAGATGGGATATGTGTGGACCCAAAGAAGATTGAAGCAGTACAGCACTGGCCCAGACCTGTGTCAGTTACAGAGGTTCGTAGTTTCTTAGGTCTGGCAGGTTATTACCGACGCTTTGTGCAGGATTTTTCTCGAATCGCTGTCCCGTTGACCGGATTGACTAGGAAGGAGGTTTCCTTTCTTTGGACAGATGCATGTGAGCAGAGTTTTCAGCAGTTGAAGACGCTCTTAACGACTGCACCTGTCTTATCTTTGTAAGTCGATGTTCAACACCCCAATACTTGTGGGGAGGCGGAAATATGAATAACAATCTTGTTCTATGATCAAACATCGATTAACCGTATGAATCGTTTGCTAAACAAGTTTTAACAAAAGCTATAGAGTTCTAAACTACTATGTTAAGAGATTATACCAAACGGTTCTAGTCCTTCGTCTTAATGTTATCTACGGCCTCTTTGGATCTCCACGTCCTCTTCGGCTTTCTCCCGTGATAGACGATCCACCCGAGAACCCTAATCCAAGCTATAACCTCTAAACTTGAGGTTACTTAGTTTCTCTAGTTGCTAAACAGAGTAGCTAAGGTGATGTAGAGATAGGTTATGGAGTAATTAGTCTTTCCTAATCCTTGTTCTCAACTCATGAGGGGTAGAATTAGGCTTGGTGAAGGAGAGAGAACTTGAAGAGAGAGAGTGAGAAGATGATAATGATAATAATAATGATAATGAAAAAAGCTTCTCACTAGATATATGAAACATAATGAATAAGAAAGAAAAGAATAATATGAGATTATTCATCATGTTTCATTAATGCAAGTGGGTGATTCATTATGTGAGTCATTAAGCATTTAATAATGCATTAATGACATGATGAATCACTCACAATGAGTCACTTAATCATTAAATGAAAATGTCACCTCTCCCTCCATGTCACATCCTTCTAGAAGCTTCTCGGAAAATTACGAGAACGCCCCTCTCATCCGTGAAAGTACGGAAAAACTTTAGACTGTATAAATCCAATAACCTGATACTAGAATCTGGCTTAAACCAAAGCCGACTAGTAAAAACTGTCCGAATGTCGTACGTGCGTTCAAACACGTATGCGTCCGAACCTTTGTCGTAAAACCATATGACCTCTATATCTTTTCACCTGGGTTTGGGAAATCTCTGTGTGGGACTCTAAAGACTCAACTACTACGCTGGCAGTGGGTTTAACCACAGACCGCAAGCGGCACTAGCTGTACGTAACGGTCCCCAGGTAGTTGTCGATAAGAAAGCTGATGAGGTAACCCATCTGAAATCCTACTGAGCCTGTCTGTGACAATATCCACACAGTCCGGTCTGTTCGTCTAAGAGTATCGCATGTATGGTCTAGGGAGGTGGTGGACGTCAGACCCCTAATAACCGTACAAGTCGTGTCGGTATGGCTCTATCACCATCCGAGAATCTACTGATCAACCTATCAGTAATTCTCAATCAGCCCTGGCCAGGGACTTATGATAATGACCAACCGATCACCGTGCGATATCAACTCCCTATACCGGGAGAGACGAATCCCTAACAGTCACTCACTGCCTCCACGTGGCTCGGGACTGTGCCCAACTGAAACCTGTTTGCACGACTCCTTTGAGCCGTGGTAGGGTAATAATCAAAGCACAGTGGGAACTCACACGAGACAAATGATGACCTTAAGTCAACGGACTATCTGCACACATGTCACCTGAGAACTGCTATCTAACGTTAGGTATAATACCATCCAGTCAGTTCTCGGCGAGTCCTGTCCGGTGTACTCACACCCAGTGAGCATCTGTATACTATCTTAGGTGAACACCACCAATGGTTGCGGGACCAATCCATTGCCCCTCGTCAGGGTCTAGATATGTATACACTAGTCTACTCCGGAGTATCGATGCCCAATCTCGATACTCCTGCGACCAGGGACTTCTAAGGGTGTACCTATTGACTATCCAGCTCCCACTAGTATGACTGCCGTCACAACGCCGGTAGTCAGACAAAACACCCTTTGGGCTTTATCAACATATATATATAAATACCAAGTAAAATATATCATACGTTAAGACAAAGTCAAACCAAATAGCGTACTATCATATCAAGCACATACATATCCCAAGCATCCTATACAATGTAGGCCTCTAGGGCATATATATCCAACAATCTTTACCTTCCGGGTCTGGTGGTTTTGTTGTGTATTGTGATGCATCTCGAGTGGGTTTAGGCTTTGTATTGATGCAGCACGGCAGGGCTGTAGCTTATGCTTCTCGACAATTGAAGAGGCACGAGCAGAACTACCCCACTCATGATTTGGAGATGGCTGCTGTGGTATTCGCACTGAAGATTTGGAGGCATTACTTATACGGAGAGTCATGCTAAATCTTCACAGATCATAAGAGCTTGAAGTATATTTTTCAGCAGAGGGATCTGAACCTAAGGCAGCGTAGTTGGATGGAACTGGTGAAAGATTACGATTGTGAGATCTTGTATCATCCAGGCAAAGCGAATGTTGTAGCAGATGCTTTGAGTCGGAGACCTGGAGGTAGCTTATCTCATTTGCGCACCTTGCAGAGACAGTCTTCTACAGACTGGCAGATTTTATGTGATAGTCATATACAGTTTGAGTTCACCCCGATAGAAGGACAGTTAGCACATGTTCGCACCTGACCTCAGTTATTGGATCGTATTCGAGAGGCACAGCCCGCAGATACTCGGATGACGGAGATTATGGATCAGGTTAGGAAGGGCAAAGAGTCGGAGTTTGTGATTGATGACCGTGGAGTATTACGTTTTGGGACTCGTCTTTGTGTGCCAGATTCAGATGGACTGAGATGTGAGATCTTAGAGGAGGCCTATAGATCAGCATACAGTATTCATCCTGGTTCCACTAAGATGTATCATGACATGAGGGACGTTTATTGGTGGGAAGGAATGAAGAGGGATGTTGCGGAGTTTGTTTCGAGATGCTTGACTTGTCAGCAAGTTAAGGCCGAGCACCAGAGGCTGGCAGGAGAGTTGCAGCCCTTGCCCATTCCAGAGTGGAAATGGGAACAGATTTCCATGGATTTCATTGTGGGTCTACCAAGGACTACCTGAGGGTATGATTCCATATGGGTGATTGTAGATAGATTGACAAAGGCAGCTCACTTTCTTCCGGTGAAGACGACGTATGGGTTTGCACAGTATGCTCAGATTTATATCGATGAGATTGTACGATTACTTGGAGTTCTGAGATGCATAGTATCAGATCGAGGTACCCAGTTTACGAGCAGGCTATGGCAGAAACTTCAAGAAGCTCTTAGTACATGATCGAATTTTAGTACAGCTTTTCACCCACAGACGGATGGTCAGTCAGAGCGGACCATTCAGACTCTAGAGGATATGCTTCGAGCGTGCAGCCTTGATTTTGGTGGTAGTTGGGATCATCACCTACCTTTGATAGAATTTTCGTACAACAGTTTTCAGGAGACGATCGAGATGGCCTCCTTTGAAGCTTTGTATGGGAGAAAATGTCGATCACCCGTTTGCTGGATGAAACTGAGCGAGAGTAGCATATTGGGACCACAGATAGTACAAGAGACTACAAAAAAGATTCAGCTGATACGAGACAGAATGAGAGAGGCCCAGTGCAGACAAAAATCATATGCAGATCGACGACGTCGTAGACTCGAGTTTGATGTGGGAGATCATGTATTTCTTCGTGTATCTCCGATGAAAGGTGTGATGCGTTTCGGGAAAAAGAGGAAGCTCAGCCCCAGATATGTTGGACCTTACGAGATTCTGGAGAGAGTGGATGCTGTAGCTTATCGTTTAGCACTTCCACCGAGTTTTCCCGATGTGCATCCGGTGTTTCACGTTTCGATGCTTCGAAAGTATCTTCACGATCCTTCTCACGTGATCCATCATCAGATCTTCCAGCTTGAGCCGGAGTTATCCTATACAGTACAGCCAGTCGCTATTCTAGACCGGCAGGCAAAGAAACTAAGGTCGAAGGTAATCCCATCTGTAAAAGTTCTTTGGCGAAGAGTAAGTTGCGAAGAGATCACTTGGGAGACCGAAGATCCGATGCGAAAGAAATTTCCACATCTTTTTGAAGGTACATCTAGTTAAGTTTTAAATTCGGGGACCGAATTTTCTTAATTGGGGAATATTGTAACATTTTGAAATTTTGGAAATAAATAAAAATTAATTAATTAAATAATAAAATGTTAAATAAAAAAGTTATTAAAACAAAATAATACAATTTTATAAGATGTATGTAAAACTGTCATGACCCGAAAGTACGGAACATGACCGGCACTTAGATTACGAAGCGTCTAGAGGCGCAACGTAACCTAAGTAAGCCGAAGCCCAGAAATCTAAACCATAAAAAGAAGAATAAGTAAAGGAAAACATGTAGAAAACAAGTTTAAAAGCAAAATCCAATTTTCTCAAAAATTTCGGCAGAGTCTCCTTTGTAAAAACTGGCCCCAAACAGGTACAAACAAGTATAATACATACAAATAATAAAAGGCATCCCCAAACGGGAGCTAGCTCTACGCCAAAAGGCGGAAACAACCACACCAATGCATAATAGTATACAACGCCAAAGGGCGAGGCTCAAAACTTAAAAGAAAACAAATCCACCAGATACCATAATAATACAAGCGCGACTCTAAGGTCAAAATAAACAACTGGTCCAGTAAACTTATCAAGTAATACAAGTTTGGTTGATGGAGCTTTCTAGATACAAATGAATAATAAAAGTACAATGGCGGTCCAGATACAAATGAACCAACCTACCGTGCAAATCACCCTGAAAGAAAAGATGTGCCAGCAAGCTGTCAGGAAAACCTGTACATCAACCTGTAATAAAATTTGGCACAACGGGGTGAGTTGCCAACTCGTGAGTAGAAAATATCTGCGAAAAGAAATCGAATGAGCGACTCTATCCTAGGTCATAATAATATACTAATATACTCCTAGTCATCAAGTAAGACAGGATAATAAGTTACGTGTAAGTGCAACAGCCCCGTGCTCGTGTCAGTGCCTCATATAGTACCATGTGATGTGAATGAGTATGCATGCACCATGAATGTAAAATAACCAATCCTGAAATCTAGATATATCTGTATAAGAAATCTTTAGCTTTTATAATGGTAAAATGTGTATGGAAATCTGAAATATCAACGATGAAATCCATGAAAATCCATGTCAAGCATCGGCACAAAACATGTAAATCTCAAGTCTCAATACCTCATAATCTCAATGTCCATAGTCTCAATACCTCGGGCTCCGTCAGTCCGGATCGGCCCATATCATCAAATCTCACGACAACGGTCGGTATCCTCCGGATATCCGCCGCGCCAGACATCACCGGTAGGTAGTCCTCTCCTGCCAGGCTCATCGTCTACAACTCGATCTTCTTGTCCCGGGGTACCATACCGGGCCCACCATGTACCCGAGACGGTTCATCCACTCCTCGAATCGGGTCTCGAAATCCAACAGAAAACATGAAATCTCATGGTGGACGACACATACATCACGAGAAAACCGCATCTTATGTTTTAAAAAGAGAGGAGGAGAGAGAGAGAAGTTTTTATATATTCTTGCGGTTTTCCCCAAAAATCCAGAAATCTCATAGAAATCCAAAATCCCAAAATCATGAGTAAGTATATGATAAGTGTCGGCATATGCCCCATAATACTGCATAATAACATGAAAATGTGAATGCATGAAATGTCTAAGTAATGAATGCCATGTCTATACTAACACCAGAGAGTAATCACAATATTGTATCGATCTAGTTGCTAGCTGATTCTATCAATAAAAGATAATATGTTCTAAAGTGTACGTGACATAGCAATTACCGATGATGATGTGTGTGAGCCGGCAAATAAGTGTGCGTGGAATATGCGCATCATCGGTAATGGTGCTGGTGTCCTAACATGCAGAGTTTTATACTGATTATAGAAACATATGAATGAACATGCACCATGATGATAACAGTGAGAAAGTAAAGACGGATGTGTATTATCCACTCATTTGATATACAAGTATAACTACAACTATATGACTCGAGCCTAAACTAGTGTCCATCTAACCTCCTAAGGAACTAAACCAAAGAAACTAGTCGATAAGCAATAAAAGTACACTTAAAGTCTGAGTCGATATCTCTAATAGTCGGCGATCCAGCCTCAATAGCGTCACGTACATAGTACGGCTTTATCGAATCAAGAGTGCGGATCAATCATCACGTCTATACATCGTACGGTAAAATCCATCATACGGCATCCCAAAATCGGGGTACGGGTCAAGTATCACCTACGTGTCTCATCATTCGTATAATATCATCATCAACACATGTCATGATCAAGGTGCTAAACAGTAATCGCATACATCAATCATATATCATTGCCAGCATAAATATACATCGTTAATTTATCCTCAGATATGTCATGTCACATATATCATATCCTGATCAAGTCACATATGTCAAGTCGTGATTAAGTCACATATATATGTATATATCATATAGTAATCAAGTTACACATATCTCATATCGTAATCAAGTCACACCTATATGATATCGTAATCAAGTCACACATATATCATATCAGACTTTCAGGCATAGGTTACGGTGCGGGTTCTATTTTAGAGTCCCATGTACTTCAATATCATCACCACCCTTTATTATTTATGTATACCTATTCATGATCTCATTTCCTAATGATCCGCTAACATCATAATACGACCGTATAACCAAGAATCACGGCATCAAGCCCAGTTATATTGTTTCATCCCCGTGTATCATATCATATCCTTGTATCACATATACGTATTGTGTATATATATATACCTACACGTAGTCCTATATATATATATACATACCCGTATACACCACGTCGAGTCTCAGTGTGTGCGTGTGTGTGTATCTACCTGAAACCTACGAATCTTTTCCAAGGTATTCATCCTCTGGTATGGTTTTTCTAAATCAGTCTAGTCCAACCTAGGGTCATTACTAGGGTCCTACTCATCAAGAATCTATGGTCACGTCTGTCTTCCTAATGACAATAAGTACTATCTCTATTCTACGTTTGCGGGGGTGCTAAACGCCATCCACCCGACTTCCCCCCATAGATATACATCTACTCACCTGATCCTTGTCTGCCGAAAATGATGTCGCCCTCCTCTTCTTCCTCGTCCGAAGTCTACGTGAGGGGTACCTATACGCAAACACATATAATATCATAAACTGAATCACGGACAAAACCAAAACGGCGCACGAAACGCGCATAGGTTAAAACCTATGTCCCGCTCCTGCAAAAGAACCAAATATCGCTCGATATTGGCATACAAACGCCGATTGATCAAGATAAACAACAACAAACAACTCATAGTTTTAAAACTCATTACTTATAATATAAGCATGATTTAATTCATCGAAACCCTAAAAATCGATCAAAACGTCCGATTTCGAAAAACCCGAAAACTCCAATTTACCGTTTTACTTCAAAATTTGATATTTAAATGAAACTAACGGTCATAAAACTCATTAAATAGCATAACTAGACTATATAAACCATCACTATATTTTTAACACCCTAATTTATATTAGTTTGAAAATTCTAGTTTGCAAATTTGCCCGATTTCGATACTTTTAAGCAAAATTTCACAATATCACAACTAAAGATGATTTTACATGAATTAACTTACAAAACTACAATTCATGATGATAATAGTATAATGAAACCATAAATTAGATTTAACTCTCATTTATTTAAGAATTTCCAAATTCTAGTTAGCAAAAATAGCATTTTTATTACAATTTCTCAATTATCAATAGAAACTAGTAACCAATTTAAGTTTTTCATTCCACTAATAAGTTAATATCCTCTTTAAAATCACAATCTAGTATTACAAACATTAATTGGAATTTTATCTCACCAATATATACCACTTATAGAAATCTAGTTTGCAAAAATGGTTTAATTTAAACAATTTTGGATAACAATTTACAATACATCATCCATACAAGATTTTCCACTTCTAAAAATGTTAAACTACAAAATATAACCCTACTTAATTAGTAAAAACCATAACTTGATTTTTCAAACCCTAACTTGAATTTTTAAAACTTGTAGATAGAAATTATTTATTAAATCTAATTATGCTTAAATGAAACATCTAATAACAATAAATCAAAAGAATAAGATTTATACCTCCACAACAAGCAATCCAAACATGAAAATAAGCCTCCAAAATGAATTCTTTCCATCTCCAAAATCCATATAAAGATGCGCAAGGAATAGAGGGTTGGAATTTATGAGGATTTTGTGGATTTTTATTTGGATTTTTGTATGATTTTTGATGATTTTTGGAGGTAAATTAAATTTTGAAGATGGGGGGCTGCCATGGGGGGTTGAGGCCGGCCACACCATGGAGGAGGGAGAGGAGAGTGAGAAAAGTGAAGAAAAGTGTAGAAACTTCACCCAAAATATCAACTTCTTTATGTCTTTTCAACAATTCATTTAATTTTTATCATTTCTTTTCTAAAACACCTAATGAAAATTCCAGAATCATGGAAAAATTTGTAAATAAATTTTGCAAGATACACACTAGATTCTAATATGCGATGATTCATTTTTGCAAATTAAACCCATTCAAATTTGAAATTTACACTAATTTAGTGTATAAATAAAGCTTATGTTAATATTTAAAATAATTAATTTAGGAAAAATATTTAATTAAACTAAAAATTTATAAATGGATAAATAAACACCATTTACTATTAATTACATAATTAAAATAGGTATTTTTAAATTTATAATGAAAAATAATTACGGTTTAGTTTTACGAAAAATACGTTTTACTTTACCGAAAATCATAAAATTCACTTAAACGATTTTATTTATTTAATTATTTATTTAATTATTTTTAAAACGTTACAAAAACAAATTAAATTAAAATTTTATTATGCAACATAAATATATTATAAGGGTTTTTATGTGAATTTTAGATTCATTTTAATAAAAAGGGTGTTTTATAATAACATAGTTAGTGAGGGGTCTTTGTGTAAAAAGTTAGGAAAGTTGTGCAAACAAAGAATTATGGAGGGTGTAAGTGAAAGAGGGTAGATAATGTTTTGGTTCAGATATAATCACAAAAATAAAACATATTAGTGTGATATGGTGTTGACACCACCTCCTTTCATGCATAACTCCCACACCACACCTCCTCCCTGCATGAGGATGGCACCCTTTGGCTTTTGACACCTCCTCCTTCACCTTATCCTTTCCTCTTCTCATATATAAATATCATGTTCAAATCATTTAACTAATTTACAATCTAAGAATTTAAAAGAAAGAAAAAGAAAATTTAAGAAAAATAAGTGAAGAAGAAGAACTAGGCAAGGAGTTCATCATCAAGCTAGGATTAGGAGCTTGAGCATCTTCGAGGGTGTTATTCCAACAAGTTATTTGTAGGTAAAATCCTTAATCACAGTAGGGATTTAAATTCTGTAATCTGTTTAAATTAGAAATCAAAATGTCTATAATATCGTATTTTAGGAGAACTAAGTTCTATTGAAATGTGTTATTGTTTAGATAAAAGTTAACTTAACCAAACAGTGCCAAATTGTTGTATAATGGACCTAGAACAAACCATGGGAATACGAGCAGGGGAGATCGGATTTTGGCCGGCGACCTTAAGAGAAATTCCGACATCGCCGGATTTGTAGAGAGCTAGGGTGTTTTGGGTTGTTGGGTAGGTCTCTGTATCATTGTTAAGATAATTTGGTATTGCTTAATTAAGTTAGTTTAGCTGTATACAAAATCTGGGAGCTAATATCGGGAAAAAGGTATCTAAAATCTAAAATATGACACGGTTAAAATGTAACGCGTTCTGTTTTCAGTCGCGATGCAGCGTTGGGTTAAATTTTAGTGAGGTTAAGTATTAGATCGTTTGCAATGGTCGTACGTAGTGTAATTAGCACGTACAACTTACGTTTTATTGATTTTGACGTATCGGAATGTAGCCATTTCCTTATATAAGTTATTGCAATGTTAGATTTGAGTGCGGGGATTTTGGAGGCCGCAAGGAAAGGAAAAAGATTGGCGATTCCTGAGTTGATACGACGTATTTCCGTTGAGTAGACTAAACATCTACCGGCGAATTTTGTAAAGATGGCGTGTTACGCCCGTAATTTTATTTAAATAAAAGTTTTACTTTGTAAGCTAAATTGATAATATGCACTCATATCAACATATACCTCACTTTAGTTGTTAGAACACTACACAAGTATCGACGAGTTATGCCACGTGCACATTTTACATGTTACACTACACCTCGTCGATATTACCATGTCACTTTTACACTTAGCAATTTTCTTGTTAAAAATGATTCATATCATACCTTAAACACCAATAACAGTAGTAAATTGCATTAATGACATCATGTTTAGTATTTGAGTATTCTAAGTTGATATAAGAGGTAATTGTATTATTGAGGATTTATGGTTTTGAGTTTTTGTATACTATTGCATAAATCCAGTGATTTTCATGATTGATGTGACATGTCCACCATAAGATGTTTTTATGATTTGATTTTATTCCGGACCGAGTGGGGGAGCTATACGGTCGCGGATGTATATGTTATCCAGACTGAGTGGGAGAGATATACAGTTGGATACATAGTGGACCCGGTCGAGACCGAGGGACAGGATAGCCGCATTTGAGGCGGGGGAGCGTAGCGAGATTACTCTTTACCGGAGATAGTGGTGAAATACGGCGGATATCTAGATGATAACGAGCGGTATTATTGATTACAGGATCGTTCGAGGAATGATGCCTAAGAGAAATTGAAGTTTTGTGTCGATGATGGACACGGAAAGTTGAAATTATTGGGGATAAATGCTGAGATTTCAGTTTTGGTTATGTGATTTATAGTACAGATTCATGCTTTCCATATGCTATCATACATCTTACTTGCTCTCATTTCAGTTAGTTATGATCGTCATTTTTACATTATTAACCGTTGTATGTTAGTTATATTCACTGAGTTGGCAACTCACCCCCGTTGTGCCACAGTTCCTTGCAGGGGTAGAGTGGACGGTTAGCGGCCGTGCAGATCCACTTTTGCAGCTTTTATCGCATCTTTTGATAAGTGGGTTACATATGTAGTGACCTTCTATTTTGGTATTGTATCATTGCATCTAGAAAATCTCCATCAGACCTTATATTATGACTTAAAATGAGAGATGGTTATGTATATTATTTGACAGGTGAGATCGTTGTTGTGTTAGAAGATATTTCTTTACTTATATCCGAAATTCTTATTGATGTCATATACGTTTGGATATTTATCTCCATTATTGATATTGTTGATCCAACAAGGGATGCAACCAAACTTAACACTTTATACTTGTTTTTATATCTTAATTTCATAACAACTGTGATTTTTTTTAAAAGCTAAATTTTTATAAAGAATTCCGTAAAAAGATTTTTGATCTTGGTTTCGGCTTACTCGGGTTGTGTATATATCTTTAGATATTCCACAATCTGAGTGCCGGTCACCTCCAAACTTTGGGTCATGACAGAGCGATCAGAAGATCAACAAGCAAACATGCCCGTACTCCTGCGAATCCAACAAGAAACACTACCGTACAATCCGGTCTCTTCGTCTGATATGTCGCATATCGCAGCCTAGGGTGGTATAACGTCAGACCCCAATAGCCTGATAACTCATGCCGATGTGAGGCTCATAACGGTTCGAGAAACTACTCATAACACTTACCAGTAGATCTCAGCAACCGTGGCCAGGGAATTTCTTGTTATGGCCAATCAAGTATAGCGCAACATCAATCCCCAATACCGGGAGAGACGAAGTCCCCTTCTATCGCTCATTGCCACCATGTGACTCGGGACTGTACCCAAAAACCTCCGTTTTGCACAATCTCTTGAACATGGTAAGGTGGAAATTAAACCACAGTGGGAATCACACAAGACTCTATGGCGATCTCGGGTCGACAAACTAACATGTACCAGTGTCACCAGATAACTACTATCTGACGATAGATATAATACCATCTAGGAGTTCTCGGCGAGTCCGTCCAGTGTACCCAGTCTCCACTGAGCACCCGTATACCTTCTCTGATGTCAAACACCAATGGATATGGGATCATCCATCGCCCATCATATGGGTCGAGAAGCGTATACGCTAGTCAACTGTGGAATATCGATGCCCCGTCTCGATACTCCCACGACTATGAACATTTGAAGGATATACTTACCGACTACCTCTGCCCCACTAGTATGTTCTGCATCATAGTCCTGCTAATAAAGTACTCATCCTAAAGGCTTTATCAATATGTAATAGAGAGACAATAAGTATACATGTTAAGATAAAGAGCAACCAGATAGCATACTATCTGGTCGAGCAAGAAAGTCCTACCTATATATGTCCAAGCATCTACTACAATATACATCGTATGTACAGTAATGGCCTCTAAGGCATACATATAACTAACAATCTCTCTCTTGCACTAAGGCCATTTGTTGTAGTATCTCATACTCAACGTCCTATAGAAGTCTCTCTAGGGTAAGGCCTTTGTGAGTGGATTCGTTGTGTTATCCTTCGCGTCTACTCTCCTAACGTCGATCCATTGGAGATCAACCATCTTCCTAATCAGGTGATACTGTCCTCAGAATATATCTGGATTGCTGATGGGACCGGCGTTCCTAGGCCAAAGCCAGAACTCCATTGTTGTCACAATAACAGTTATTGGACGCTCAATGGTAGGAACCATGTTCATCTCATGAACAAGAATTATCCAGACATCCACTTTGGTATCATCGTTGGTAGCGATGTATTCAGCCTTTATCGTCTATTTAGACACGGTATATAGCTTGGAACTCTTCCAACATACTGTCCCTCCGCTGAAGGTAAAGACAAAGCCCATAACAGACTTTCAGTCGACCTTATCACTCTAGGAGATGGAATTGGTAAAGGACTCCCACTGTAGTTCACCGTTACCAAACCCCAAGGACATTTCTTTAATGCTTCTCAAGTACTTAAGAATGTCCTACACAACTATCCAGTGATTCTCCTAAAATCCGATTGATTCATTATCATTGCACCTAGTGAGTTAGCTACATCTAGCCTGGTACATAACATCGCATACATGATAGAGCCTACTGCCGAAGCATAGGGTATCCCTTGTACGCGAGCTCTCTCCAAATCAGTCTTGGAAGACATCTTTTTGGAGAGAGTGATTCCTGAGTAAGTGGGCGAACCACCACGCTTAGAATCTTCCATACTAAACCCCTTTAGTACGGTGTTTAATGTACCTGGATTTGGGACACTCCTAACATCCACTTAGATCTATCACCATAGATCATAATCCACAAGATATAGTAGCTATCATCCAGATCTTCCATGGAGAATTCTCGTGTTAAGAGGAGCTTGACCGAGTGTAGCATAGGAAACCATTTCCTATCAAGAGTTTGTCATCTACGTACAATATGTGGTAGCCAACCTTACTTTCTACTACCTTCTTGTATATACAAGCTTCATCTACCATTTTGATGAAGTCAAACTCTTTGACTGCCGCATCAAAACAGATGTTCCAACTCCGCGATGCTTGCTTTAATCCTGATAGACTTAAGCATAGCCACTGGAGAAAAGGTTTCGTCATAAACCACACCTGGTTATTGACGATAACCTTTTACTACAAGTCTAGCTTTGAAAGTCTCAACTTTTCCATTTACACCATGAATCTTCTCAACATCCAATTGCTCCCGATTGGTCTTACCCCTTCAGGTACAACATTCAAAGTCATATTTTGTTGGTGTACATGGATTCCATCTCTGATTGCATAGCATCTAGCCTTTTCACAGAGTCCTCATTCGTGATGGCCTGCCTGAACCTGGTTGGGTCATCATCTACCATGATGCAATCCTCGCTCCCACTGTCATCGAGAAAACCGTAGTATCTCTCAGGTGGATGTGGAACCTTACCAAATTCGCGAAGAGCCTGAGGTTCGTTGGAGACTATTGAATCCTTTGGTTTCACCAAATCATCAGCTGTTAGTTTGTCTAGATGGAACTCCTTCCAGTTCTACCTCAGGACCACAAATTTCTTCATAAGAAATTCATTTTCTAAAAAGGTGGCATGCTGAGAAACAAAACACCTTTTGCTCCTCAGAATGGTAGAAAATATTCTCTCGCAAATGTTTGGGATATCCAACAAACTTATACAGAACTGACCTTGCCTCGAGCTTGTCCGGAATTTTTTTTTTCAACATAGGCCGGACAACCCTATATCTTAACTCGTTTTAAGACATAGTCTCTTCCCATACCATATCTCATATGGAGTGGTAGGCACCGATTTAGTTGGAACCCCATTCAATAGGTATACAGCTTCTTAAGTGCATAACTCCAAAAGAAAACAAGCAACTCAGCAGTACTCATCATAGAGTGCACCATATCTCCTAGGACGCGATACCTCCGCCCCAATACACCGTTGTGTTGTGGTGTATATGAAGGTGTAAGCTGAGAGAGAATCTCATTCTCCGTTTAGAAAATCCAGGAAGTCCATGCCTAAGTATTCGCCTCCCCGATCTCATCGAAGGACCTAATACTTCTAACCGTCTGGTTCTTAACTTCAAGCTTATATTCCTTGAATTTCTCAAAAGTTTCAGACTTGTGTTTCAACTGGAACATATGTCCGAATCTTGAGAGATCGTCGATGAATGTAATGAAGTACAAAGAACCAACCTTGGAATTTGTAGACATAGGACCGTATACATCATCATGTATCTGTCCTAAGAGTTCACTAACTCTTTCTCTGTTTCCAGTAAACGGAATATTGGTCATTTTACCTTTGAGACAAGACTAGCAAGTATCACAAGATGAAAATTCGAACAGATTCTCATATTCGTCCTTATATAACTTGGCTGGTCGTGTCGCATTGATATGACCTAGTCTACAATGCCTCAAGAAGGATTCGTTCATTTCTGAACTACTCATCTTGTGTGTGTTCTATACACTTTGAACTGTGCTTTGATTTAGAACGTATATGCCATTTCATAACGTGCCTGATCCAATCAACTCTTGATTCAGGAAAATGTTCACAACATTATCCTCCAATAAAGAATTATATCCTTTTTTAACTTAATAAAGAATCTAATGTAATGTTGTATATCAGGTTCGGTATGTAATAACATTCGTTCAGAATCAATGTATTTACCATTTGGTAATACAAGATGATATTTGCCAACTGACTTGGCTGCAACAATTGCACCATTCTCTAACACTTAGAGACATATCACCCAATCTCAGTTATCTACCTTTCGTAGCCCATGTAATAGATTACATATGTGGGATCCTTATCCAGTATCTCATACCTAGGACGTATAAAGGATACTGAGAAACAGTTCTCGGTAATAAACACACCTGAAGAATATGCATCAACATGCTTATTCCTCGAATGGGTGGCATAGGAATCCGGATATTCTCCTATTTCCTGCTCGGACTTATAACAATTATAAGAAAGAGCGAAACCAACGTTCCCCTGCTCAGTATAATAAGCAGGTTCGGTCAATGCATCCATATTATTATCTTGGTTAAGGCGTGACATGGTCGCTACCAGGAGAGAGAGAGAGAGAGAAGAAAACACTTAGCGTATGCTCTTGCAAGATCAGATTGGTTATTATTTTATCTAATCGGGATGGCTCCCACTGTTTTTATCAAATCTTCCCTCAAACCCTAAAAGGTAAGACTAGCCGGGATTAATTACACCCTACAAGTTTACCAATCTTTCGGCCAGGCCAGTGTCGGTACTTTGAGGGAGGTTTCCCGTGCTTTCGCACGGACCTAATAAAAATAAACCTCGTTTTCACGGGGGCGTAACCCCGTTAACACCTTTCTAGACACCTACTTGATCGGCTAATTGTAATGTGTAAAACTCTCCCAGGAGTAACTTTTACTCGCAGTGGGTGTCGGGATCCAACTATCTCTTAGAAGGTATGCAATCTCATTGCAAATTTCAACAGTTGAAATTCCCGATAATATTTTCCCCCTAGCGTTCTATGACCTTGACGAATGCCAACAAACCATAGTCCACTAGTCAAGTTCAACCCGTATATTTCATGATTGAATTAAACCCACCCGCACGACCCTTGATGAAAACCAACAAAGTCACACGACTATCCTAATCCAATCGCATCACATGCTTAAGTAGATAAGCACTAATCAGCTACCGTACACTATGCCTTGACGAAAGCCAACAAACGTAGCACGAATACTAAATACTACTTATCTGAAATAACGGAGGGCTACGACAGGTTTTTAAGAAAACCCTTTGCGTAATGAACTTGATATCGTTGTAGAATCGAGTGATTTTGAAAATGAGTGTTTTTTAGGCTTTTGGTAGTTTTGCTAAAGAAGTCACTCCCGGTGAAGGGATCTGGCTCTTTCCTTATCAAATAAGGTGCTGGATATTTCGTAAATACCATTATGCAAAGCATGAACTAATAAAAGCAATCAAAAGACAAAACCGAGTGGGTTGCAGCATCTGCTAGTTTTGCTAAAGAGGTCACTCCCGGTGAAGGGATCTCGGCTCTTTCCTTATCGAATAAGGTGTTGGATATTCTACAAGGAATACCGCTATGCAAAGCAAGAAGTAGAGCTACCAGTTTTTAAAACAAGATTCTGCAACATCTTTAGGTTTCTTTTATTTCATTAATCTCATTAATGAAGTCCCATCAATTAGGCTTCCTAAGCATCACATCAGAAACGAAAGCAGCAATATTTATTATATATCATATATATAATATAAGCATTCGTCTCAGAATATCAAGTGATCACATCATAGAATATCAGCAGCAGAAGAACACATATGAAATATTGGATATATTAGAAATTCCGTGTTTTAAATCAAGCCAGTAAAAAACACGGATTCCACGGTCGCGATGAATAGCCAAACCCACATCCCTATACCATTACGAAAGCGGCAAGCAACCCTCCCAATTCTAGAGTTAGGAGACCCGGTCTAGACTCCTCGAGATGGTCTCCCAATGGACTCTAGAACCCGGTTACTTGTGCTCTCCTCCTTGGGTCTATCCTAATGCGGAAAAGTAAATAATATACATCAATGGTGACATCATCCTCAACCCTGAAGTGCCCCAATAAAAGAATATTACATACAAGTCTTTTACATGAATGAAAATGAAAAACTCTCATCTCACATAAAAAAAACCGGCTATTCAAAACACGACAATCCAATATAACATATCACAGCAACACATAACATCACATGTCATCAACGTAAGTAAATATGCGTATCCCAATTGTCGTTGACATATAGCAACGAAACCGGCGATACACCACATATTACACTTACGGTAACAGAAAAGAAAGTGAAAAACTACAACAATTGGAATCCGTAACCACCTTTGACATCATAAACCCAATGTATCACATACTTTGGATTTCATGTCCAACAAAATGAATTCCTCAGACATCACATGCCTAACAATTATAAACCCCGCATTTTAGTCCCGATATTGAAAACACTTTCCAATAACCAGTCGGGTAATTCAACAAGACTCCCGACAACCTGATCGAATGCTCGTCGGAAACTTTAGTAGACGGCCGCACCCCCGATGCCGTCGATGAAGTGCACTTAGATGGAACACCACGGCCGCGAGCACCTGAAAGGATGTTTTTGGCGACGGGGTTCTCCTACAGTCACTTGGTCGGGGCTATGGGGCGTGGCTATCTAGTAAGGTTACCCGGCGAATATCCGCGTACACTACGTAATTGCAACGGACTTTTGATCCACATCAAAATTCCGTGGCAACAGATCACTTGAGACTAAACTGCTAGATTTATAAAATTCAAACTAGTTATCACATAACTAATATTGTGGATTCCAATTATTGTATCACAATCATAGATGGCTAGACGATGTTAAACTTTTCGATCGAATCAACTGATTGTTAGAGGTTGTGCGTGTTCAAGTTTTAGTTTAAATACCGCAATCAAGACGGTTTCGCTTGTAGCTAGCTGGTTGAGTACGGGTCGTCCGCAGGGAGATGGGAGTGTTTTTCTATGTGTTTTAACGAGTTAAGTCCGAGAGTTCAGAGTTGTTTGTGATTATCTAAGTGTTAAGTTGATGTTTTAAAGAGAGCTTGTTAGGGTTAGGATTAGGTTAGTTTGAGTTAGGAGTCTCCACATCTTTCGTTGCCCCTCTTAATATCGGTGTTACGGTAATCGGCAACAACGGGGATTAGCACGACTAGGAAGGAACTTGCGAGTATAAGCTAGGCTTTCCAACGCATAAGTCCTTCCTTTTGGTGCTTGTCCGTCCGTTCTTGGCTCTTAGCCATAACCTCCGGTTAATTCAACCACAACCGGTCTCACTACGGAATCACCGCTATCATGTAGGATAGGGTGCCGTAAGGAGCGGATTGTGGTTCAATTAACGGGAGTCGATTTAAGCTGTTGGGCAAAGAAAGAGTGAGAGAGATTTCCTTCTCTCAAACTTCCCTTATCCTACCCTAACAAGTATGAACTACTCACACATCATGATACGGAAAAATAAAACAAAACAAAAGAGGAAGATAGAAAGAAGGAGATTAGAAGAATACGACTAGCTATTTGCGACCTCACCTTGGCGAGGATCGAGCGTAAGCATCATTGTCGTATTAAGGATAAAGAAAAAGAGAGAAGAAAGAAACAACAAGAAAATAACAACAACTACTTAACAAATTAAAATTACAACAATTAACAAGATAAAGAGACAAGCATGATAATAAATGGTTCTTCTTTATTCATCACTCTTCACTCATAAGCTCACTACAAGTTTCAATGGAGAAGAGGTGAGAAGAGGAAGAAGAAACACACTAAACTTAGCAAAATGAAAATACAAGAATGGACCCTTTCCTTCACAAAGTTCTGGGCTATTTATAGGCTGGAGAAAGAAAACCTAGGGCAACATTCAGAATACACATGAAAAGACCCAAATACCCCCCAAAGCCCATGCCCTGACTCCACTGTATGGCCGCGGATCCGCCGCCTATACCCCCTATTGGCCGCGGATCTGCGGCCCTATGGTGGAGTCAGGGTATGGTGCTTCTTGTACTGCCCTGATCTGCTGTCCCCTGTTGTCTGGTACATGTATTTTCTGAAAATACTTCCACATTTCTTCCAGAATTTCTGTTGAGGGAAAGGTGGACTTTTGTCAAGATTTTCTTGAGCTCCGCGTAGATTTCTTGGAACTTGTTATTGCCATTGAGCCTTGTGCATGAAGGTGACAATCGATTTGCCATTTTGTCTTCCTAAACTGGTATCTGGCAACATACGGATGAAGAGCGGAGACCGTGCTTTATCTGTGGTTGGCAGGAACCCAGATTTTGTCGTGTTTTCCATGAATTCCACCGTTTTAGAACCGAGAACCTGTATCCTGCAATTGACTAGCAAACACGGCTCAAGAGTATCTACCGATATGCAATGTGATAAAAATTGGGCGGTATGAAAATGCAAAAATCTGATATGAACAAATACCCCCAAACTTATCATTTGCTCGTCCCGAGCAAAGCCAATTTATTCACAAAAAATTTCCTAACCTCACTTTCGCAGGGAACGCGATTGCACTGAGCATGTGCAACAAGCCGTTAAACCTCTAGGTGTCCCTAGTAGGAGGAGTGTTGTCTCCTGAGGGTTTTCAGCGGATACTACCCACAAAATCCGGTCAAGTTGGTTTTTGTAAAATAACTTAAGATTCAAACCCTAAAGTTTTGTTTCAGAAAATAACAATTCTATAATCCTAAGTCTAGACCATCGAACCTTTATTTTTCACACCTCGCTTCTTATTTAACTACAGATTTTATATGTCTTTACGTGCAGTGCAAATAGTGTCGTTAAGTTCCCGAAAGATCGAATAAAGTCATCATGTCGCACAATAAAGCCCAGATAACAATTTTAAAAGGATCACATAAGTTTTATAAAGAGTTAAGCATTTTTCAAGTTTCGTTTTCCAGTAAGGTTTCAACTTCAGAATTTCTATCTTCCTTAATAGGAAACTAAGTCGTATTCTTCACTCCACCTTTTTCTTGTTTTCATTTCATACACACCTCTGTGAACGTGCAATAGTCTTTATCACAGAATAAAACCTTCATATCTCCGCTAAAATTTTTTTTATAAAAGCCTGTCTTTTATCAAGATTATTCTCACACAAAGAACCGTTAGGAGTTTTAACTCGGAGAGAACACTTGCTTGACTTTGTTTTAAACTGGAATTTCTAGGCTTCTTAGCGAGCTTTGGGCCAATGCACCCAAACCAGTTAGTTTTAGGGCATTAGGTGTAGAAACACCCCAGCGGACTTAATTACTCAAGTTACCTAGGTCCAAAAACAAAAGACAGTTTGGCGTGAAAATCAGATGATTTAATGCGAACGGAGATATAACCGGCAGTTCAATTAATTTTTTTTTTTGGATAAAAGACGTGTTTAGTGGTTTCGGTGTGTAATCATTCCAATCAAGTTTCAGATGGGTTATTTTTCAGACTTAGTTCCAATTACGGCATCAATAACATTCCTTCATATTCTCTTTACTTCATAAACTATTCTTGTCATTACTTATTTCAGAACAAACCTATTTGATCATCAGAAAATCATTTATCTGTTTAAAAGTTTTTCAACATAAAAGACTTGTCATCTAATTCCCAAAAACTCACGACACGTGTAGTGTGATGTAAAGACTTATATCAGCTATAATTAACTTCAAAGGAGAGTTATCTTTCAGGTTTTCAAAATCTAAACATAAGATTTAGTCATTCATATTTTTTCAAACAAACACCGTCGAAATATTGAATCCGAGTTCTTCCACAAGCTAACTTGACAGAAAAGCTTTTATATTTTTAGAAAATTTTCAGATTTTTATGGATTTTATGGATTTTAATATGCAGATGCAAAATATACATATGAATGCGAAGGTAAGAAATGCGTACCGAGCGTACCCCCAAACTTAAACTGGACAGTGTCCTCACTGTCATTGCATGAAGAGATCATTTGAAGGGTCAAAATTGTCGGTTAGCGATACACAAATTTTTATTTGTTTTTTTTTTAAACAAGAAAGAATATACACAAATATATACAAAATGGTTTGTACATACCCCCAAACTTATTTGGAACAGTGTCCACTATTCTTGGCTGGATAACCGAAGTTTGGAGGTAGGCAGAGGAAGATCATTCAGGGTAAACCGGCTCCTGTAGGAACAGGAGCTCCTCTGTTGGTTCGGCGCTAAGGTACGGTTTGCATCGGTGTCCGTTTACTTTGAAAAGTGAACCGTCCTTTGGATTTTCCAAATCCACGGCGCCCTGCGGATGCACATTCCGCACAAAATACGGCCCTTTCCAGCGAGATCTGAGCTTTCCAGGATGGAAGTGAAGTCGGGTGTCGTAAAGCAGTACCTGCTGACCAGGTACGAAGGTTTTGCGCAAAAGGTGTTTATCGTGAAACACCTTCGTTCGGTTCTTAACAACAACCGCGTTATCGTAAGCCTCATCCCTAAGCTCGCTCAGTTCGTTCAACTGCAGCTTCCGATGGCTGCCCGCATCATCAAGAGACAGATTCAGCTCCTTTATCGCCCAAAATGCGCGATGCTCTATTTCGACAGGAAGGTGGCAGGCTTTTTCGTACACAAGCCGATAGGGAGACATGCCAAGGTCGGTCTTATAAGCGGTTCGAAATGCCCAAAGGGCATCAGTGAGTTTCAGCGACCAATCCTTACGGTTCTTGGAAACCGTCTTCTCCAGTATCTGCTTGATTTGCCGATTTGAAACTTTGGCCTGCCCGCAGGTTTAGGGGTGGTAGGGCGTAGAGAGCTTATGATTAATGGAGTATTTCTGCATCAAGGCTTCGAAAGTTTTATTGCAGAAATGACTTCCATTGTCGCTAATGATCGCTCGGGGTTGCCCAAACCGGGAGAAAATGTTTTCTTTAAGGAACCTAACGACAACCTTGTTATCGTTAGTCCGGCTCGGCACAGCCTCGACCCATTTAGAGACGTAATCAACAGCTATAAGGATGTACAAGTTCCCAAAAGAGCTGGGAAACGGCCCCATGAAATCTATCCCCCAAACATCGAAAATCTCCACAACCAAGATCGGTTGGAGCGGCATCTCGTTCCTCCGGGATATCCGGCCCATGTGTTGGCACCGGGAGCAAGTCTTGCAATAGTCATGAGCGTCTTTGAAGAGTTGTGGCCAGTAGAAACCACATTGCAAGATCTTCTCAGCTGTCTTTCTGGGCCCAAAATGCCCGCCACACGCTTGATCGTGGCAAAATGACAGCACACTCTTGAATTCCTCGTCAGGGACACACCGACGAATAATCTGGTCGGGACAGTACTTGAACAAATAGGGTTCGTCCCAGTAAAAGTGTTTTACTTGGGATAAGAAGCGAAGTCTGTCCTGTCTTGACCATTCGGTCGGTAGTAATCCCGTGGCCAAATAGTTCACGATATCTGCGAACCAGGGTTCGCAAGATACTGTCAAAAGCTGTTCATCCAGGAAAACGTCGTTGATCGGAATTGGAAGCGAAGGCGTAGAAGGAAGTCGTGAGAGATGGTCGGCAACTACGTTTTCACATCCTCGTTTGTCCTTAATGACAAGGTCAAACTCTTGAAGCAAGAGGATCCAACGTATTAACCGAGATTTTGCATCTTTCTTCGCAAAAAGATGGCGCAGAGCAGAATGGTCCGTGTAGACAATGACTGGAGAGCCGATGAGGTAGGGCCTGAACTTTTCTAAAGCAAATACAACAGCCAAGAATTCCTTCTCAGTTGTTGTATAATTGAGTTGGGCGTCGTTCAGGGTCCGGCTCGCGTAATAGATTACGTGCGGCATCTTGTTGATGTGCTGTCCAAGGACAGCACCGATGGCAAAGTCGGATGCATCGCACATAATCTCGAATGGGTGCGTCCAGTCAGGTGAAGAAAGAACGGGAGCAGAAGTGAGTGAGCGTTTCAGTGAATCGAATGCAATCACACAGCTCGAGTTGAAGTCGAAAGGTGTATCCTTGGCCAGCAAAAGAGTCAAGGGCCTAGCAATCTTGCTAAAGTCCTTGATGAACCGTCTATATAAACCGGCATGGCCAAGGAAGGCTCGGATATCTCTGACGCATCGGGGAGGAGGCGGATTGGAAATGACCTCAATCTTTGCTTTGTCAACCTCTATGCCATTTTGCGAGATGATATGTCCTAAGACAATATCTTCGCGCACCATGAAGTGGCATTTCTCCCAGTTCAAAGTGAGATTCTTGTCCTTACATCGAGTAAGGACAGCGTCAAGATGCAGCAAACACTCGTCGAAGGAGTCGCCGAAGATGGAGAAGTCATCCATGAAAATCTCCAGAAATTTTTCCACCATGTCTGAGAAAATTCCCATCATACACCGCTGGAAGGTAGCGGGCGCATTGCACAACCAAAAGGGCATGCGACGATATGCAAACGTGCCGAAAGGACAAGTGAAAGTGGTCTTGTCCTGGTCTTTTTCGGCGATGGGAATTTGATTATAGCCGGAGTAGCCATCAAGAAAGCAGTAGTACTCGTGTCCGGCCAATCGTTCAAGCATCTGGTCAATGAAAGGTAGCGGAAAGTGGTCTTTCCGCGTTGCGGCGTTGAGTTTTCTGTAATCAATGCAAACTCGCCACCCAGTTTGGGTGCGAGTAGGGATTAACTCATTCGCCTCGTTGGTTATGACCGTGATGCCCGACTTCTTGGGGACAACATGAATGGGGCTAACCCACTGGCTATCAGAGATAGGGTAAATGATACCACTATCTAGACATTTGACGATCTCCTTCTTCACAGCCTCCTTCATGACTGGATTAAGACGTCGTTGTGGATCCCGGGCTGGTTTGGCATCATCCATCAGATGAATGTGATGCTCAATGATCAGGGGACTAATCCCCTTGATGTCCGCCATGGACCAGCCAAAAGCTTGCCTGTTGCTGTGCAAGACCGCGAGAAGGGCTTTCTCTTGCTCTGGAGCTAGAGAAGCCGAGATGATGACAGGGAGGGTCTCGTTCTCACCTAAGTAAGCGTACTTAAGGTGAGACGGCAAAGGCTTGAGTTCGAGCGTTGGAGGTGAAACGATGGAAGGCAAGATTGGTGCAAAGGTCTCGAACTCAAAGGACTCCATCAAAGGTTCAAAGCGAGTGTAGGCAACCGAGTTGGATGGTTCAGGTAACTCATCCGGAAAGTCGAAGGATTCAAACTCGGGTTGTGCGCGGCTAAGATCGTTCGAAAACGTGAAACACTCGTAGTCGTTGTCGGGCGCAGAAACAGCAGCAGGTTCGAAGAGAAACGCACTAGTGGCGTCAAGATTATCGTGATCAAACAGAAACTCCTCGAATTCACACTCTTCTGGGGTGATCTCCTGGATCGAGAAGACGTCCAGTATATGAGCATTAGGTTCGGTAGGCTGATTCCCCAACCTAAAAATGTTGAGTTCAATCGTCATATTTCCAAAAGAGAGGTTCATCGAACCATTGCGACAATTGATCACAGCATTTGAGGTTGCGAGAAATGGGCGACCGAGTATCACCGGAATTTGATTCCGGGGGTTAGCTACAGGCTGTGTATCTAAAACAATGAAGTCAACGGGGAATATAAAGTCCCCGACTTTGATTAACACATCCTCTAGCTCACCCCTAGGATGGGTGATTGATCGGTCGGCCATTTGGAGAGTGCAGTGTGTGGGTTTCAGCTCTCCGACGCCTAATTGCTCGTATACTGAATACGGAAGCAAGTTAACACTGGCACCAAGATCTAATAGTGCGCGGTTGATGTTCTTATCCCCAATAGTAATTGAAATCATAGGACAGCCAGGGTCCTTCCGTTTTTGTGGTAAAGATTGGGTAAGGGCATCACTCACAGCACTAGCCAAGAAAACTTTCTTGGGTACCTGAGACTTCCTCTTTTTCGTGCACAAGTCCTTTAAGATTTTCGCATAAGACGGGACTTGTTGGACAACATCTAAAAGAGGAATGTTAATGTTAACTTGCTTGAATAACTCCAGAATCTTCTCCATTTGTGGATTTTGTTTGTTAGACCTCAACCGGTTTGGAAATGGAACATTTTGAAAATTGGTTGAGTCTAATGCTGGAGGAGGAGATTGTGGAGTTGGAGCGGATCCCAGAATAGGTGTCTTCGTGGAGTGAGAAGTGGGTCCGTTCAGAGCAGAAGAAGAGGGAGGGGAGCCTTGTGAAGAACGGAGAATAGGCTCAGAAGACGAAGAAGAAGAAGAAGCAGCGGCCGGGGTGTCATCGTTGATCCATTTGCCAATGTTGTTTTGCAGCATCCTCCCCGATCTCAGTGTGGTCACGGCACTCACATTACGGTTTTGTTGTTCAAGAGCAACATGTGCATTATGTGGGTGACCGGGATTTGGAAGTGGCTGGGATGGGAGCTTCCCCTTCTCTCGCTCGCTTAAGGCAGCATTCAGCTGTGCAATCTGGGCCTCGATGGTCTTGATGCTTTGCCCGTGAGCGGCAGTGTGTTGTACTAAGGACTGAATGGAAGACTGGATGTTTGCGGTGGATTGTGTCGATTGTTTAACAAACGCCTCCAGACTTCGTTCGAGCGAGGAAACCTTATCGTTGTTTGACGGAACAAAATTGTTTGGTGGAAAAGAATTGTTGGGTGCAAAGTTGTTCGTCTGATTTTGGAAAGGTTGGGGTTGGAAGGGCTGCTGAAATTGATGTTGAGTTTTTTGTTGCGCTTGTTGCTGCGGCGGAGGGGGCCTCTGGAAATTGTTGCCCTGGAATTGATTCTGATTCTGATTCCAGGCGAAATTGGGATGGTTCCTCCAGCCGGGATTGTACGTGGAAGAGTATGGATCATTCCTCGGTCTTTACTGAAATGCAGCATTAACCTGATCCTGTCCTTACGAGGGTGGATTGTAAGGACACTCTTCGGTCAAGTGAGAAGGATCGGAACAACAAGCGCAGATGGTACGAAGGGGGAGAACAGGGGTGGGGGCAGGAGCAGGGAATTTGCTTTCTATCGCTTCAAGCTTTCTTGTTATTGCAGCCATTTCAGCTTTCATCGCAATAGAGACATCAAGTTGGTGGATTCCTACCCTAGACTGACCGGTAGAAGTGGAGGTAGAAGAAGAAGAAGTCGGTCTGGTGCTCTCCCACTGTAGCGTTTGCTCCGCAAGGTCGTCAAAGAACTGCCATGCTTCCTCGTCAGATTTCGATAGGAAGTGGCCCTGACAGATGGTTTCCAACAACTGCTTCGTTGCTGGGTTCAGTCCCTCGTATAAGGTTTGGCAGAGTTGCCATTTCTCTATACCGTGGTGAGGACACTGAACAAGAAGGTCTTTGTACCGGTCAAAGCACTTCCAGAAGGGTTCAGAAGGAAGCTGGGAGAATTGGTTGATTTCATTTCGAATCCTTGCGGTCTTATGATTCGGATAGAATTTTTTTAGAAACGCTTTAACAAACTCGTCCCAGCTGGTGATTGAGTGGGAAGCGGTGCTATACAGCCATTTTTCTGCAAGATCGCATAGAGTGAACGGAATAACCCGTAGACGTATAGCATCGTCGGATAGCTGGGTGGTTTTCATCATGGCACAGACGTTTTGAAATTTATTGATGAAGATATAGGCATCTTCAGATTCAAGCCCATGAAAACGTGGAAGCATGTTGATGAAATGGGGCTTAATTTCAAAGTTGTCCCCATTGGCCGGAGGAAGAGAAAGGCAGGTGGGAAGTGCAGAACGGGTGGGATAGAAACGATCCTGGAGCGCGATTCGCTGCGGCGCTACAACAGGCGGTGGTGGTGGGATATTGGTCTCCGTAGGAGGTGGAGCCAATCCAGCGGTGGTCAAAGAGATGTTCGGATTAAATCCCGACATCGCGGAAGAAGAGGTTGGTGAAGGTGAAGGTGAAGGTGAAGATGTATGAACAGAATTCCGGTCAACGTCGGAGTTGGCCGGCAAAGGAAGGGGTGAAAGAGGAGTGGACGGAGTATCGACTTCGGAGTCGATCGTGTAGTCTGTAGCGACTAACGTAACGCGGACTAGACGGGCGCTAGTGTCCCGAGTCCAAGCGGACATACACTAAACGAGTTTAGTATAGTCAAAGCGGAGAAGGTGAGGGTAAGAAAACGTCAATGGAGAAAGGCGATGGGTGGTGGGTTAAAATGGATTTGGCGACAAAGGGCAAGTTTTTATAAAAGTTTTTGATTTTTTCTTTTTTTTTGTATTTTTTTTTGTAGAAAGAGATTTACAGAAATATGTACGGATATACGGCTTAAGCAATCACAAACAAGATATGCACAATCACACCTAGATCTAGGGTAACCTAGGTCTACTAGACCTGCTCCTGAACTTGATTGTCGAAGTTAAACGGTGTCGAGAAACGGGCTTAAAAATACACTGATCACGAGGCCAGGTAAGTGCAGAGATAAGGGGAGGTTGTCCAACGCTTTCGCGAAGTTCCTTAATTAAATAACCCTTTCTCTTTCGGCGGTTGCGCCTTTAACACTTTCCTAGACACCCCGTAAACAATATACCGTTAAGCGAGGTTCTAAACACGGTTTATCTTCTCCTAATGAGCGCGAAGTCCTTAGGGCTGAAGTCTAGTATTTTTTAATTTACAATGGATAATGCATATGCTTTTGTGATTTTTGGGGTCCTGGGAAGGGTGATGAAATCCCCACCCAATCTGGATTGGTTTCAAGCCCCTTAAGTCCGTATTAAAGAATGCAAAGCAGTAACAAATCAACTGCAAACAATTTTTATTTGCGGCGCAAAGAATCTTGCACAAGAACAGTTTATTGGAAGGGGGAGAAGAATTTGCGCAAAGAAATCTGCAGAAAACACAGTTCAGTGGAGTCCAGAGGAGTGGAGAAGGAGAGAGAGACTTACAGAGAGAAGATGGTACACTAAGGGCACCAATTGGCCGCGGATCCACGGCCAAACACCACCTTAGGCCGCGATTCCGCGGCTATGTAGAGGAATTGGGGCTCTGAAAAAATTTGGGTGTTCTCTGTTGGGTGTCCTCTGCTTGTCTGGATGTGTGGAATTCTGAGTTGCTCACTGTATCTGCTCCAGATTTTTCAGTAGACCGTTTGCTTCGTTTTGATCCGTCGCGGTGTAGCCGCGAAATGTGGGTCTATCTTCCCACGTCATTGGCACTGTACTTGAACTCCGTATTATCCGACGTCTTTGGCGTCGATCTTGAACTTCGTATTTTCCTGCACACTTGCACAAAAGCTAATCAAAAAACAACAAGATGGTTTTTTACAAAGTATATATTTTTTTTCGTTTTTTTTCGGTTATATTTATACTTACAAATTAACCCGAAATTACACAAGGAAATAAACTACTTTCTCCCCGGCAACGGCGCCATTTGATTGTTAGAGGTTGTGCGTGTTCAAGTTTTAGTTTAAATACCGCAATCAAGACGGTTTCGCTTGTAGCTAGCCGGTTGAGTACGGGTCGTCCGCAGGGAGATGGGAGTGTTTTTCTATGTATTTTAACGAGTTAAGTCCGAGAGTTCAGAGTTGTTTGTGATTATCTAAGTGTTAAGTTGATATTTTAAAAAGAGCTTGTTAGGGTTAGGATTAGGTTAGTTTGAGTTAGGAGTCTCCACATCTTTCGTTGCCCCTCTTAATATCGGTGTTACGGTAATCGGCAACAACGGGGATTAGCACGACTAGGAAGGAACTTGCGAGTATAAGCTAGGCTTTCCAACGCATAAGTCCTTCCTTTTGGTGCTTGTCCGTCCGTTCTTGGCTCTTAGCCATAACCTCCGGTTAATTCAACCACAACCGGTCTCACTACGGAATCACCGCTATCATGTAAGATAGGGTGCCGTAAGGAGCGGATTGTGGTTCAATTAACGGGAGTCGATTTAAGATGTTGGGCAAGGAAAGAGTGAGAGAGATTTCCTTCTCTCAAACTTCCCTTATCCTACCCTAACAAGTATGAACTACTCACACATCATGATACGGAAAAATAAAACAAAACAAAAGAGGAAGATAGAAAGAAGGAGATTAGAAGAATACGAATAGCTATTTGCGACCTCACCTTGGCGAGAATCGAGCGTAAGCATCATTGTCATATTAAGGATAAAGAAAAAGAGAGAAGAAAGAAACAACAAGAAAATAACAACAACTACTTAACAAATTAAAATTACAACAATTAACAACATAAAGAGACAAGCATGATAATAAATGGTTCTTCTTTATTTATCACTCTTCACTCATAAGTTCACTACAAGTTTCAATGGAGAAGAGGTGAGAAGAGGAAGAAGAAACACACTAAACTTAGCAAAATGAAAATACAAGAATGGACCTTTTCCTTCACAAAGTTCTGGGCTATTTATAGGCTGGAGAAAGAAAACCTAGGGCAACATTCAGAATACACATGAAAAGACCCAAATACCCCCCAAAGCCCATGCCCTGACTCCACTGTATGGCCGTGGATCCGCCGCCTATACCCCCTATTGGCCGCGGATCCGCGGCCCTATGGTGGAGTCAGGGTATGGTGCTTCTTGTACTGCCCTGATCTGCTGTCCCCTGTTGTCTGGTACATGTATTTTCTGAAAATACTTCCACATTTCTTCCAGAATTTCTGTTGAGGGAAAGGTGGACTTTTGTCAAGATTTTCTTGAGCTCCGCGTAGATTTCTTGGAACTTGTTGTTGCCATTGAGCCTTGTGCATGAAGGTGACAATCGATTTGCCATTTTGTCTTCCTAAACTGGTATCTGGCAACATACGGATGAAGAGCGGAGACCGTGTTTTATCTGTGGTTGGCAGGAACCCGGATTTTGTCGTGTTTTCCATGAATTCCACTGTTTTAGAACCGAGAACCTGTATCCTGCAATTGACTAGCAAACACGGCTCAAGAGTATCTACCGATATGCAATGTGATAAAAATTGGGCGGTATGAAAATGCAAAAATCTGATATGAACATCAACAAACACCCAAAATTTCCCAAAGAGCTCAACACTTGAGCGGAGTTTAAAAAATACCCAGAACATATCACAGCACCTATGGACTAGCCGTAGAAGGGTCAACCCTTGCCTCACCTATGGCGCCGCGGAACTACCACAAACCCTAGGGTTTGGTGGCGGTTCCGACGGTCACAGAATCGAGTTAGGGTTTCGTTCTTTTAGAGGGTCCACAGAATCACCTGCAAGATTTTCTGAAGATTTTAAACATGAAAAAATCCAACACTTGGAAAAATTCCAGCGAGGGAAAAAATTGGTTATTGATATCTGTTTAAACTTTTTAACGTCCTCTAAATAACCCGAAACAATGTTAGAATTATGACTAGGTAACACTCCGAATTGTCTTTGTATAAAGATAACATAACATGCAAATTTAGCAAAAACAAGCAACACCTGAAATACCAAAACCCAGAGACTGAACACCATAAAAAACTCAGGCCATAATTCCCTAACAAAACCGAGCAGGCCGGTTTTTCAAGACATGTGGCCGGCCATTTTCCTGCGAGGAGGGCTCAGGTTTCTGTGGTGTTCATGTTACATCTCATGTGACATTCTGCAATTGCTTAAAAAATTTTAGACTCTCTGAAAATTTTGACAGAAACTAGATTTTAGTTTCGGGTGTTTCGGAGTAGTTTCGGTTTTGTAATCCTACAAAGATCGTCTAATTCTCTAGCTTGGCTCTGATACCACTGTAGGATCCCTAGGCGGCCGCTGGGTTTCAGGAGGCATCGTCCATGCCAATTTCAAAAATTTGCTTTACTAAAAAACCCTAACTTAGAATCTTAACTAGAGATTTAGATGAATCAAGCATGCATATAACTTTACATCTAAGTGAATTAGGAATACAACCTTTGTAGACTTCTAAAGCTCCGTGTAGTAGTTCCTTCACTCCAAGTAGTGAACACCCGAACTCTAGTAAGGGTTCACATGAATAAATGAACAAGTTTGCTCGAAGTCTTCGAGGCCGAAGATGATCTACGTCGAGAAGACTCAAGCTCATGCTACCTCTTCACTAATGGTAGATTAGTGAAGAAAACACCCTAAACTAAATGGCTAATATAGTAGAGGATGATGGGGTTGTAGGGTTCCTAGACACCCTAATGAGGTCTCACAAGGCATCAACCATGCCAATTTCAAAAAATCTAGGTGCCGAGAAACCCGACTACGGATCGTTGGCTAGAAATCTAGGCGAAAATGAAACTAGTTAACACTTAACTACAAGAATACGGAAATACAACCTTTGTAGATCCGGTCCTCCACCTCCACGGCTCCGTGATGAAGTCATCTCCGCTGTCCAAATCAAAATCCGGGCTCTAGCGTCGGCTTCATCGGAGAACGAGCGGGCAAGGTCGTCGGCTTCGTGCCGAAGATGATCTACGTCGAAGCATCGCTAGATCAAGCTCCACCTTCACCAAGCCATGATAACTTGTGAAGGAAACACACTCTACTACTTGGCAAGAGGTAGAGGATGAAGAAATAGGAACCGGGTAGACTTTAGAATTGGATTTCTCACACTTTTCATCAATCCACCATTGATCAAGAGAAGCTTTCTTCATTGAAGAAGATGAAGAAGAAGATAATGATCTATTATGATAAGTTAATTAAAAAGAAAAGAAAAAGGAAACTTATCATAATAATAACCATGATTAGGTGTAGAGAATAGACCATGGTTAATTGCAAGGGTTAGGGTTAAGCATGAGACAAAATGGTCACAAAGTCAAAGCTTCATGAAGCTTCAAAGAAAGAAACAAAATTTGCAACCATTTCATTTCTAATCTTTTCCAAATAAACAAATAAATAAATGATAAAGAAAAATAAAACCCTAATCATCAATTTAACCATGGTTTAATCTTTACACTTAACCAAGTTAACATGTATCATCAAACATGATACAATCATTTGCACAAAAAGTATATCACATATACAACTTGTACAATCAAGTGAGAAAATCCTTTTAAAGTGAACCGATACTAGTTAATGCAAAGTAATATATCATATATATAATTATACATTAAATCATTAAATCAACGCTTGATTTAATGATCCGGTCATATAGCATATAACCGACTGGTATCATCAGTAACAACTTATCGAAACAACACTTGATCCGATAACCCGGCTATATCGCATATAACCGAGCAATGTCACATATCGCGAGAATCAAATACAGTATCACATACTGGTATCATTCTCGGTCCCGCACATATCTCATATGCGCTCCTATTTCGTTTCGCTTGAGCCAGGAAACCTCTGTGTAGGACTCTAAAGACTCGTCAATACGCCGGCAGCAGATGATGATCATATCAAGCACCCACAAGCCGCAAGCGGTCTGCTAAACGTAACGGCCACCCGGGTATTGAGCGATCAGAAAATCGACGAGCAAGCCCGCTCACACTCCTGTGAATCCAACCAGTAACACTACCGTACAGTCCGGTCTGATCGTCTGATATGTCGCATATCTTGCCTAGGGGTGGTAAACGTCAGACCCCAATAGCTCAATAAGTCATATTGATATGAGGTCTATAACAATTTGAGAAACTACTGGTAACACTTACCAGTAAATCTCAGCAACCCTGGCCAGGGATTTCCTGTTATAGCCAATCGAACACAGCGCAACATTAACCCCCTATACCGGGAGAGACGAATCCCCTCCTATCGCTCATTGCCTCCATGTGACTCGGGACTGTACCCAAAAACCACCGTTTTGCACGCCCTCTTGGATGTGGTAAGATTGAAATCAAAGCACAGTGGGAACCACACAAGACTCTATGACGATCTCGGGTCAACAGACTACTCTGTACCAGTGTCACCAGAGAACTGCCATCTGACGTGAGGTATAATACCATCTGGGAGTTCTCGGCGAGTCTGTCCAGTGTACCCAGTCTCCACTGAGCACCCGTATATCATCTCTGATGTCAAACACCAATGGATATGGGATCATCCATCGCCCATCTGTATGGGTCGAGAAGGTATACGCTAGTCTACACTGGTATATCGATGCCCCGTCTCGATATACCCACGACTAGGGACTTTGAAGGATGTACTTATGGACTACCATGTCCCCACTAGTATGATCCGCATCATAGTCCAGGTAGTCAAGTACACATCCTAAGGGCTTTACCAACATGTAACAGAGAGACAATCAGTGTACACGTTAAGGTAAAGATCAACCAGATAGCATACTATCATGTCGAGCAAGAAAGTCCTCCCTATATATGTCCCAGCATCCACTACACTATACATCCTATGTATAGTAATGGCCTCTAGGGCATACATATAACTAACAATCTCCCACTTGCACTAGGGCCATCTGATAGCAGTGGTTGCAGTATCTCATACTCAACCATCCCATAAAAGTCTCTCTCTGGGAACAGGCCTTTGTGAGTGGATCCGCTGTGTTGTCCTCTGAGTCTACTCTCCTAACCTCGATCTCCCTGGAGATCAACTATCTCCATGATCAGGTGACACTGCTTTAGAGTATGTCTGGATCACTGATGGGACGGACGTTCCTTGGCATAAGCCACAACTCCATTGTCACACAATGGAAGGAACTAAGTTCATCTGATGAACTAATATACACCCAGACAACCTCTTTGGTAGCATCTTAAGTAGCGATGTATCCAGCCTTTATCGTCTAGTGTGTCACGGTATCTTGTTTGGAACTCTTCCAACATACCGTCCCTTTACTGAGGGTAAAGACAATGCCTGTGACTGACATTCAGTCGTCTTTATCACCCTGGAACCATTCCAGTGATTCTCCCCAGGGTCGATTGATACCATCTCACTACAGCTAGTGAGTATCCTAACATCTATTTAGATCTATCTCATAGATCCAAAATCCAGGATTTAGGAGGTATCACTTTGATCCTATATAGAGAATTATGGTGATAAGCGGAGATTGATCGAGCGTAGCATAGGAAACTCCTTCCCTATCAAGAGTATGTCATCCACGTACTCTACGAGGATCGTCACCATACTCCCTACTACCTTCTTTTTTATACAAGGTTCATCTACCATTTTGATGATGTCAACTTCTTTGACTAATCCATCAAAACAGATGTTCCAACTCCGCGATGCCTGCTTTATCCTATAAAGCATCTTGCACACGTTTCCGCTGCTCCCACTGTCTACGAAGCCCTCTGGCTGTGTACTTATAGACGCTCTCTTCCAAAATATCAATTAGAAAAGCAGTCATGACACCCAACCACCACATATCGTAGTCATGGTATGTAGCCGTGGTAAGTAGAATCTGGATGGACTTAAGCATAGATACTTGAAAAGGTTTTATCATTATCCACACCTGGTCAATGATGCAAACTTTAACAAGTCTAGCTTTGAAAGTCTCAACTTTTCCATCTACACCAAGTAATCTTCTCAAGATATACTTGCTCCTGATGGGGATTTAACCCTTCAGATATAGCAACCAAAGTCCATACTTTGTTGGTGCATAAGGATTCCATCTCAGATCGCTAAGCATCCAGCCATTCTTATAGAGTCTTACTCCTGATGGCCAGCTCGAAACTAGTTGGGTCATCATCTCATGATGCAATCCTCGCTCCCACTGTCATAGAGAAACCGAAGTATCTCTCGGGTGGGTGAGGAACCCTACTAGATCGGCGGAGAGGCTGAGGTTCATTGGTAATTATTGAATCCTTTGGTTCTATCAAATCTTCAGCTGCAGTTTTGTATAGCTGGAACATTTCCAGTTCTACATGACTGACCTTACCTCGAGCTTGTCCGGATTTTGCTTTTCAGACATAGGCCGGACAACCCCAAATCTTAACTAGCTTAAGACATGGGCTCTTCCCTTTCCATATCACATATGAAATGGTAGGCAACTGATTTGATTCGAACCCTATTCAATAGGTATGCAGCTTCTCAAGTGCATAACTCCCAAAAAGGAAATAGGTAACTCAGTAGTACTCATCATAGAGCACACTTTATCATATAGGGTGAGATAGCTCCGCCCCGATATACCATCGTGCTATGGTGTATACAGAGGAGTAATGCTGAGAGAGAATCTCATTCTCCTTTAGAATAGTTCAGGAATTCCGTGCTCAAGTATTCTCCTCCCTGATCACATCAAAGGACATAATACTTATACCCGTATTTTGGTTCTCTACTTCTAACTTATATTCTGTGAATATCTCAAAAGGTTCAGACTTGTGTTTCAACAGGAACATATGTCTGAATCTTGAGAGATTATCAGAGAACGTAATGAAGTATAAAGAACCGGTCCTGGCATGTGTAGACTGGGGACCTACATACATCATCATGTATCATCCCAAGAGTTTACTAACTCTTTCTCTGTTTCCAATAAACAGGGCTGTGGTCATCTTATCTTTGTGACATGACTGGCGAGTTTCATAAGATGTAAATTCAAACTGATTTGAATATGCATCTACATGTAACTTCAGCTAGTCGGGTCGCATTGATATGACCTAGTCTACAATGCCTCAAGAAGGATCCGTTCATTTCTGAACTCTTCCTCTTGTGTGTGTTCCATATACTAAGAACTGTAGTTTGATTTAGAACATCAACGCTTTTAGATAACGTGCCTGAACCGATCAACTTTTGATATAGGAAATGTTCAAAACATTATCCAACAATACAAAATTTTATCATTTCTTTACTAATAAAGAGAGTGATATGATTTTGTATATCAGGTTCGGTATCTAATAACATTCGTTCAGAATCAATGTATTGGTAATACAGGGTGACAGTGACCAACAGACTTGGCTGCAACATTTGCCCCGTTTTCTGCCTCATGAAACTTATCACCCGTTCTCAGTCCTCTACCTTTCTGTAGCCCTATGTAACAGATTACATATCTGGGATCCTGATCCGGTATCATATACCCGGATGTAGAGGATACAGAGAAACAGTTCTTTGTAACGAACACACCCGAAGATGATGCATCAGCATGCACTCTCTTCGTTTGGGCGGCACGGGAAATCTGGTATTCCCCAATTTCCTGCTCTGTCTTATAACAATTATAAGTTGGAGCGGGACCAACGTTCCCTAGCTTAGTATAACAAGCGGGTTCGGTCAATAATCCGTATTATTATCTTGATTAAGGCGTGATATGGTCGCTACCAGGAGAGAGAGAGAAGAAAACACTCAGCGTGCGCTCTTGCAAGAATAGATTGGTTATTATTTTATCTAATCAGGATGGCTCCCACTGCTTTTTATCAAATCTTCCTTCAAACCCTAAAAGGAAAGACTAGCCGGGATTAATTACACACTACAAGTTCGCCAATCTTTCAGCCAGGCCAGTGTCGGTACTTTGAGGGAGGTCCCCCGTGCTTTCGCACGAACCTAATTACTGTAAACCTCGTTTTCCCAGAGGCGTAACCCCGTTGACACCTTTCTAGACACCTACTTGATCGGCTAATTGTAATGTATAAAACTCTCCCAAGAGTAACTCTTACTCGCAGCGGGTATCGGGATCCAACTATCTCATAGAAGGTATGCAATCTCATTGCAAATTTCAACACTTGAAATTCCCGATAATATTTTGCCCCTAACGTGCTATGACCTTGACGAAAGCCAACAAACCATAGCCCGCTAGTCAAGTTCAACCCGTACATTTCTTGATTGAATTAAACCCACCCGCACGACCCTTGACGAAAGCCAACAAAGCCGCTCGACTATCCTAATCCAATCGCATCGTATGCTGGCAGATAAGCAGCATATAGCTACCGCACACTGCACCTTGACGAAAGCCAACAAATGCAGCACGAATACTATATACAACTTATCTGAAATGACGGAGGGCTACGACAGGTTTTTTCTGAAAACCTATTGCGTAATGAACTTGATATCGTTGCAGAATCAAATGAAGTTTTGAAATGGAGTGTTTTTGAGGCTTTTCTAGTTTTGCTAAAGGAGTCACTCCCGGTGAATGGATCGTCGGTCCTTTCCTCGTCGAATGAGGTGCGGGATATATCATATATATCACTGTGCAAAGCAAAAACTCTTAAAAGCTATCAAAAGACAAACCGAGTGTGTAGCATCTGCCAGTTATTGCTAAAGGAGTCACTCCCGGTGAAGGGATCTCGGTCCTTTCCTTATCGAATAAGGTGCAGGATATATCACATATACCGCTGTGCAAAGCAAGAACTGTAGCTACCTGTTTTATTTTGAAATTCGATTCTACAACATCTTAGGTTTCTTTTACTTTCATTAATCACATTAATGAAGTCCCATCAATTATGTACCTAAACATCACAGATAAATACGACGTACACTTATGCCATCCGCATTCGCCTCGATGTCCCCTCGTGCACCGTTAGGTTAGGTAACTAACGGCAGAGCGGGGCAGGGCTAGCGCGGGTGTAAAACATAAGTAACGCCTATATAATATATCATATATACTATATACTGTATCTATCACAGAACATCACATGATCACATCACAGATATCGCAGCAGAAGAAACATATGAAATATTGGATATACTAGGACGTCCGTATTTTCAATACGAGCCAGTATAAAACACGGATTCCACGGTCGCGATGAATAGCCAAACCCACACCCCTAGACCCCTACGAGAGCGGCAAGTAACCCTGCCAATTCTAGAGTTAGGAGACCCGGACTCGACTCCTCGAATTGGTCTCCCACTGGACCCCAGAACCCGGTTACTTGTGCTCCCCTCCTTGGGTCTATCCTAGTGCGGAAAAGTAAATAATATACAAAGGGTGACATCTTCCGCAGCCTGGAAGTGCCCCAATAAAAGAATATTACATACAAGTTTTTACATGAATGAAAATGAAAAACACTCATCTCACATAAAAAACCCCGGCTATTCAAACACGACGATCCAATATAACATATCCAGCAACACATAACATCACATGTCATCAACGTAAGTAAATATGCGCATCCCAATTGTCGTTGACATATAGCAACGAAACCGGCGATGTCACATATTACACTTACGGTCACAGAAAAGAAAGTGTAAAACTACAACAGTTGGAATCCGCAACCTCCTCAGACATCGCATGCCTGACCAAATGAATTCCTTAGACATCACATGCCTAACAATTATAAACCCCGCATTTTAGTCTCAAAATCGAAAACTCTTTTCAATATCAAGTCGGGTAATTCAACAAGATTCCCGACATCCTGATCGAATGCTCGTCGTAAACTTCAGTAGACGGCTGCACCCCTGATACCGTCGACGAAGTGCACCAAGGCGGAACACCGCTACCGTGAGCACCCGAACGGATGCTTTCGGCGACGGGGTTCTCCTACAGTCACTTGGTCGGGGCTATGGAGTGAGGCTGTCTATTAAGTTTACCCGGCGAGTATCCGCGTACGCTACGTGATTGCAACGGACTTTTGATCACATCAAAATTCCGTGGCAACCGATCAAGTGAGACTAAAGTGCTATGTTTATAACATTCATTCAGTTATCTCATAACTTATTGTGAATTCCAATTATTGTATCCCATTCCGGATAAATAGAAAATGTCAAACTTTTCGATCGAACAATCGAACACCCAAGTTTTCCCGATACAGATCAACGCATGAAATAAGTCTAACAACATTTAGTTCGTGCCTCAGTACCAACGGTCCAGCCGTAGAAGGGTCAAGCCAACGCCTCATATGTGGCACGCCGTACTGCCCCAAACCCGAAGGTTCAAAGGGCAGTTCAAGACGGTCACATAATCGAGTTAAGGTTTGTTGTCTTCTAGAGGGACCATCGCGTTACTTGCACTACTTAGAACGTCGCTAAACTACGGAAAAATCCAACACTTGGAAATTTCCCGACAGGGGAAAAATTGGGTATTTATATCTGGTCGAAATTTTTAACATATTCTAAAATTTATCCGGAAAGCCACATAGACAAAATCTGATACTCCGATCGAAACACCGAATCCCCAAAACAACCCCAGAAAATTCAACTGTTGAATAAAATTTAAAAATTCCCATAAAATCTAGCATAATAAAATAGGAGTTACTGTGCAAACAGGGGGTCATGATGTCATCTATTGGCCGCGGAACCGCCGCAGAAGCCATGCTTCTGCCGCGGTTCCGCCGCCCTTTTAACGAATTACCCCCACGAATTTCACAGTAATTCTAATAGCACCCTGCTGAATTTTTTAGCAATTTTTAATTTGGAAAAATCCACGTTTTTAGAAAAAGGACAGAGAGCAATTTTGGGTTCTAATTTTCGGTTCGATTGGACTTCAAATTGCGTCTAGACTTCGCCTAAGGCTCTAGCTAGGCTCTGATACCACTGTAGGGTTCCTAGACACCCTAATGAGGTCTCACAAGGCATCAACCATGCCAATTTCAAAAAATCTAGGTGCCGAGAAACCCGACTACGGATCGTTGGCTAGAAATCTAGGCGAAAATGAAACTAGTTAACACTTAACTACAAGAATACGGAAATACAACCTTTGTAGATCCGGTCCTCCACCTCCACGGCTCCGTGATGAAGTCATCTCTGCTGTCCAAATCAAAATCCGGGCTCTAGCGTCGGCTTCATCGGAGAACGAGCGGGCAAGGTCGTCGGCTTCGTGCCGAAGATGATCTACGTCGAAGCATCGCTAGATCAAGCTCCACCTTCACCAAGCCATGATAACTTGTGAAGGAAACACACTCTACTACTTGGCAAGAGGTAGAGGATGAAGAAATAGGAAGTGGGTAGACTTTAGAATTGGATTTCTCACACTTTTCATCAATCCACCATTGATCAAGAGAAGCTTTCTTCATTGAAGAAGATGAAGAAGAAGATAATGATCTATTATGATAAGTTAATTAAAAAGAAAAGAAAAAGGAAACTTATCATAATAATAACCATGATTAGGTGTAGAGAATAGACCATGGTTAATTGCAAGGGTTAGGGTTAAGCATGAGACAAAATGGTCACAAAGTCAAAGCTTCATGAAGCTTCAAAGAAAGAAACAAAATTTTCAACCATTTCATTTCTAATCTTTTCCAAATAAACAAATAAATAAATGATAAAGAAAAAGAAAACCCTAATCATCAATTTAACCATGGTTTAATCTTTACACTTAACCAAGTTAACATGTATCATCAAACATGATACAATCATTTGCACAAAAAGTATATCACATATACAACTTGTACAATCAAGTGAGAAAATCCTTTTAAAGTGAACCGATACTAGTTAATGCAAAGTAATATATCATATATATAATTATACATTAAATCATTAAATCAACGCTTGATTTAATGATCCGGTCATATAGCATATAACCGACTGGTATCATCAGTAACAACTTATCGAAACAACACTTGATCCGATAACCCGGCTATATCGCATATAACCGAGCAATGTCACATATCGCGAGAATCAAATACAGTATCACATACTGGTATCATTCTCGGTCCCGCACATATCTCATATGCGCTCCTATTTCGTTTCGCTTGAGCCAGGAAACCTCTGTGTAGGACTCTAAAGACTCGTCAATACGCCGGCAGCAGATGATGATCATATCAAGCACCCACAAGCCGCAAGCGGTCTGCTAAACGTAACGGCCACCCGGGTATTGAGCGATCAGAAGATCGACGAGCAAGCCCGCTCACACTCCAGTAAATCCAACCAGTAACACTACCGTACAGTCCGGTCTGATCGTCTGATATGTCGCATATCTTGCCTAGGGGTGGTAAACGTCAGACCCCAATAGCTCAATAAGTCATGTTGATATGAGGTCTATAACAATTCGAGAAACTACTGGTAACACTTACCAGTAAATCTCAGCAACCCTGGCCAGGGATTTCCTGTTATAGCCAATCGAACACAGCGCAACATCAACCCCCTATACCGGGAGAGACGAATCCCCTCCTATCGCTCATTGCCTCCATGTGACTCGGGAATGTACCCAAAAACCACCGTTTTGCACGCCCTCTTGGACGTGGTAAGATGGAAATCAAAGCACAGTGGGAACCACACAAGACTCTATGACGATCTCGGGTCAACAGACTACTCTGTACCAGTGTCACCCGAGAACTGCCATCTGACGTGAGGTATAATACCATCTGGGAGTTCTCGGCGAGTCCGTCCAGTGTACCCAGTCTCCACTGAGCACCCGTATATCATCTCTGATGTCAAACACCAATGGATATAGGATCATCCATCGCCCATCTGTATGGGTCGAGAAGGTATACGCTAGTCTACACTGGTATATCGATGCCCCGTCTCGATATACCCACGATTAGGGACTTTGAAGGATGTACTTATGGACCACCATGTCCCCACTAGTATGATCCGCATCATAGTCCAGGTAGTCAAGTACACATCCTAAGGGCTTTACCAACATGTAACAGAGAGACAATCAGTGTACACGTTAAGGTAAAGATCAACCAGATAGCATACTATCATGTCGAGCAAGAAAGTCCTCCCTATATATGTCCCAGCATCCACTACAATATACATCCTATGTATAGTAATGGCCTCTAGGGCATACATATAACTAACAGGGGTAGGAATTTTGCTCACTTTAGATTTATTTTTCTCACAATATTTCTTCACCGTTTGAAAAGCTAGAAAGATTTCTCATGAGGAAGAAGAAGATGATGTGGAGATGAGAATGAAACTCATGAGGTGAGAATAGTAACCATGGGTGAGTTTATGTCATACACTAACTCATGTAGAGACTAAACTATGGCTAAGGATAATGGTTAGGTTAATAAATATCTTAAGTAAAACAAATTTGTGGATTTAGTCAATGGTTCCACAAGCTTCTCCAAGCTTCAACCATTAAACCAATTTCCATCTAATTTTGAATTACTTAGATAAATATAAACCCTTAATTATCAAGAGCATGGTGTGAGTCTCATACACCCATGAAGCATGTGGCATCAAGCATGACACAAAGTAATGTACATTAATATATATATCACATATATACTAAGTGTACACAAGTGAGAAAAAGAAATGTTAAGTGAGCTAATATTAGTTAATGTAAGTTAATTTATCGAATATATAATTATAAATTAAATTATTAAATAAACAATTGATTTAATAATCCGGCTATATCACATACAATCGACTAACATCATATGTATCAACTTATCGAATCAACACTTGATCCAATAACCCAGCTATATCACATATAACTGAACGATTTCACATATCGCGAGAATAGAATGCGGTATCACATACGCGCATTAATCTCGGTCCCGCACATATCACATATGTGCTCCTACTTCGTTTCTCATGAACCAGGAAAGCTCTGTGTAGGACTCTAAAGACTCGTCAATACGCCGGCAGTAGGTGGTGATCATATCAGTCACCCACTAGCTGCAAGCGGTCTGCTAAACGTAACGGCCACCCGGGTATTGAGAGATCAGAAGATCAACAAGCAAGCCTACTCATACTCCTGCGAATCCAATAAGTAACACTACCGTATAGTCCGGTCTCTTCGTCTGATTGGTCGCATATCGCAGCCTGGTGTGGTATGATGTCATACCCCAATAGCCTGATAAGTCATGCCGATGTGAGGCTCATAATGGTTCGAGAAACTACTCATAACACTTACCAGTAGATCTCAGCAACCCTGGCCAGGGATTTCCTGTTATGGCCAATCAAGCATAGCGCAACATCAACTCCCAATACCGGGAGAGACGAAATCCCTTCCTATCGCTCATTGCCTCCATGTGACTCGGGACTGTACCCAAAAACCACCGTTTTGCACGATCTCTTGAACATGGTAAGGTGGAAATCAAAGCACAGTGGGAATCACATAAGACTCTATGACGATCTCGGGTCGACAGACTAACCTGTACCAGTGTCACCAGAGAACTGCTATTTGACGATAGGTATAATACCATCTAGGAGTTCTCGGCGAGTCCATCCAGTGTATCCAGTCTCCACTGAGCACCCGTATACCTTCTCTGATGTCAAACACCAATGGATATGGGATCATCCATCGCCCATCGTATAGGTCGAGAAGCGTATACGCTAGTCTACTCTGGAATATCGATGCCCCGTCTCGATACTCCCACGACTAGAAACATTTGATGGATGTACTTAACGACTACATCTGCCCCACTAGTATAATCTGCATCATAGTCCTGGTTGTCAAGTACTCATCCTAAGGGCTTTATCAACATGTAATAGAGAGACAATAAGTGTACATGTTAAGATAAAGAGCAACCAGATAGCATACTATCATGTCGAATAAGAAAGTCCTCTCTATATATGTCCAAGCATCCACTACAATATACATCGTATGTACAGTAATGGTCTCTAGGGCATACATATAACTAACAGGAACTATACGGTTACAATAAAGAATCAAGATAGTAGAAGTGGCATTACTAGGAATACCAGTTAACCCATTTGAAACGTTTTCATGTTTCAGTTTCACTATGCGATGTTAATTGAAAACTGTTTTCCCAATTGGAATCTAACTCCAGGGTATGTATTTACTAGATCAGTTTCTCACATCTGTATGTTATTACAGATGGTGAGTGGGAGTAAGATATTGGAAATTGGGTGATTAGATCCTCATTATATCGGAATTCGTTGTAATTGGTGATATTTGTGGAAATCGCCTGGGTTTTGCCGGATAGCAAATTTTTGGTTTTGAATATCTGTAGTTATGCACCAGTTTCAAACTGAAATATCTATACGTTTATTTTATAAAATGAGATATAACTTTTTGAAATTATGTCTGTAACATTTACCTATATCGGTTGATGGTTAGGTAAGGTGCATTCAACAACGGTGTAATTCTTCTTAACCATAGTACAGTTTTCAACCTACGACGCACAAGGTTTGAGTTATTGAACTCAGGGGACTTATACAAAGTATTGTATGTTGTCCAGTGTCCATTAGGACAATGGGGTTGGTACTCGTACTATATTCTGTTTACTCATGACTTCTCCAGTTCTAGACAAGCATTCCGTTCAAAGACAAGGTCCAGATTTTGAGAAGTTATAGGTATAAGAATAAAGAAGAGAACCATTTGTTGGAAGTATCAGGATTCTTCGAGGTAGTCGAAGATGTAGATACTTGTGTTTGGTATTCCGTTGATAGTAATTGTTTTGAGAACTTGCTTCTCTTTCATGTTACTCATATATGGATGCGCTCCTAGATGGGTAAAGATGATTGGCCCATTTCCATTTAGTTGATATGCACTGGAGACAGCTGCATGATTTTGAATCTGGTTCCAATTAAATTAGTGCTTTTGTTTCTATATTGGATATATATAGAATCAATTTATATCTTAACGATGTTAAGGTATAGGGAGTTGTCCGGCTGATGCTTAAAACCAGAATCCGGATAAACTCGAGGCACGTTTCAGTAATGGCAGTTTGTGGGTTATTCCGGGCTTTGACGAGGGTTAACTTTCTACCATCAGGAAGATCAATAGTGATATTGTTCTTGACTCACCATAGTTTTAGTAAAATGGATTTTTTTCAGAAAACAAAAGTGGGGGTATGGTAGAACTAGAAGTGATTCCAGAACCACAAACGATCACTGAAGATTTAATAGAACCTGAGGATTCAATTGGATTTGACATTCCATTAGCCACTCCGCAGATCTGGTGAGTAACCTCAGGCACCAGAGAGGTACTTTGGTCTTCTCAGAGACGGTGACAGGGAGGTTCTTGTTTACCCAGAATTGTCATTGCTGTTGTTCTAGACTATAAGACCCGGCAGGAGGATGAGTATAGCGTCGTTCTAAACTAGCTTTAGAAGTGCACGTGTATATGACTTTGCCAGAGGGTTGTTGTAGTCAGTGGGAGAAGCGGAAGCATAGTAGGCAAGTAGCTTATGTCTATTTATAGACTAAGGCAGGTATAGCGGAAATAGATCATCTATTTTTGAAGTGACAGTCATAGGCTTTGACTTCATCAGAATAGGAGATGGATCTGGTAAGAAGGTAGTAGGGTGTGATGTCCTGGTATTTGGGATGACATGCACTTTATAGGAAGTGAAATTCCTATACTACGATCGGTTATATTGTGGTTGTCACATAGTTGTTTCTCCACATAGGACATGGATATAATATCAGGGTTTTTGGTTACTAGATCTATGGTTTTAGATCAAGATTTGGGAAGTGTCCCAATTTGGGTACTTGACACTATTCTAAAGTGTTTTAGAATGGACAACTCCTAACATGGTGGTGTACCTGCAGGTGATGGAGTCACCCTCTCTAAAGGTGTCTTACAGACTAAAGGGGAGAGGGATCTGCATGATTAGCATATCACATGCTTAGGTAATTGAGTTATTCATGAAATGTCAAGTACCACACCAGATGTTATTTTTGCACTAGCTGCAATAAACATATATTAATCCAATCCTGGAGAAATGTAGGGAAGCAGTTTATGAATATAAATGGATGTTCTAGGGATGTGGTAACGGCAGCCTCCTTCAGGAGAACGTTATTGTTCATATCAGATTTTTGCATTTTCGTATCGCCCATTCTTGATCGCATTGCTTATAGGTAGGTTCTTTTGATCCGTGTTTGCTAAATAATTGCAGGTTACAGGTTCTCAGCGCTTTACAGTGAAAATCGTGAAAAGTCGCAATAAATGCAGGACTACGGTCAACAACAGATAAATACTGATCTCCGCTCACCATCAGTATCATGTCGCCTACCAGCTCAAAGGACAAAAGGGCAAATCATTGGTCATTTCAATGCACAAAGCACATGGGCAGCACAAGATTCAAGAATTCAACACGGAGCTCAAGAAAATCAAGGCAAAACTCCACATCATTTCATCTTTTACACTACTGAAAATCTGGAAGAAAACTGAAGAGCTTTTGAGAAACTAAGTGTACCAAACAGAAGATAAAAGCAACATGGAGAAGCCCAGAAAAGTTGATGCCCCAATTCCATTAAATGGCCGCGGAACCGCGGCCAAGATGGCACTTTTGCCGCAGATCCGCGGCCGAGTCAACTCATTGTTGACTTGGGTTTTGGGGGCAGTTTTGTAACTTCATTTTGTATCAGATTGTATCCCCAGGGTTTCAGTTGTCTGCCTATAAATAGCCCAGCTCAAATCCAAACTAAGGGGTGCTTTTCTTTGTATTAGATTTTAGAATTAGATTTTGTAGTTCTTCTTCCTCTGTTCATCTTTCTCCATTAAAACTTGTAGTGAGCTTTATGAGTGATGAATAAAAGAAGAGTTCTTTTCTTTAACATGCTTATTTTGTTATTGTGTTTAATTATATTTGCTTGTAATTTTCATTTGCTAATCTAGTTGTTGTTATTTGTTGTTTTCTTTCTTTCTTCTTCTATTTTTCTTTATCCTTACAACAATGATGCTTAAGTATGATCTTTGCCAAAGTGAGGTCTCAAATAGCTAGTTGTGATTTTCTAACCCCTTTCTTTCCATCTTCCTCCTTTGTTTTATTTTCTTTTTCTTGTTAATGGGTGAGTAGTTTCTCACTTGTTAGGGTAGGATAAGGAAAGTTTGAGAGAAAGAAATTTCTCTCACTCTTTTCTTGCCCAACATCTTAATTCGGACGCATGTTAATTGAACCACAATCTGCTCTCTACGGCACCCTATCCTACATGATAGCGGTGATTCCTTAGCGAGACCGGTTGTGGTTGAATTAACCGGAGGTTAAGGCTAAGAGCCAAGAACAGACGAACAAGGACCAAAAGGAAAAAACTAAGCGTTGGAAAGCCTAACTTATACTCGCAAGTTTCTTTCCTAGTCGTGCTAATCCCCGTTGTTGCCGATTGCCGTAAAACCGATATTAAGAGTGGCAACGAAAGAAGTGAGCGACTCCTAACTCAAACTAACCTAATCAAAACCCTAACAAGCTCTCTTTATACATATTTCAGCACATAGTTAATCTCAAACAAATCTGGACATTTGGACTTAATTCGTTAAAACATATAGAAAAAGATTCCCATCTCTCTGTGGACCGACCCGTACTCAACCGGCTAGCTACCAAGCGAAACCGTCTTGATTGCGGTAATTAACTAAGCACGCAAAAATTCTAACAATCAAATGGCGCCGTTGCCCGGAAGACGGTAGTTTATTTCTTTGTGTAATTTCGGGTTAATTTATGAATATACATATAACGAAAAACAAAAAAAAATATTGTAAAAATCATCTTGTTATTTTTTGATTCATTTTTGTGCAAGTGTGCAGGATAGGAAGAAGGTCAAGTTCAGTGCCAAAGTCATGGGGAGTTAGACCCGCATCTCGCGGCTACACCGCGGCGGATCAAGACGAAACCACGGTCTGGAACAAACTCAGTGACCAAATCAAGATTCAGGGGCTTTAAACAAGAAGAGGAGACCCAACTCAGCATAGGGAAGAAGTTTGAAGGTCCAACTCCACTGTATAGCCGCGGAACCGCGGCACAAGTGCTTGTTTGGCCGCGGAACCGCGGTTATACTGCTGACATCAGCAACCAAAAATCCTCTGTGAGTATTTCAACCCTCTTCTCTACTCCTCTGAACTCCACTGAACTATTCTTTCTGCAGCATTCTTTGCACAAACTCTCCTACCCTCTCCAATAAAATTGTTTTTGTTCAGGATTCTTTGCGCCGCCGTCAAATAAATTTTTTGCTAATGTTTTAGATTTTTGTTTGTTACTGTTTTGTATAAATAATACGGATTTTAAGGGGCTATAAAACAAATTCAGATTGGGTGGGGATTTCATCACCCTTCCTAAGACCCTAAAAATCACTAAAAGCATACGCATTACCCTTGAGCTTAATAAAAAATATCTAGACTCAGCCAACTAAGGACTGTCGTGCTCAATAGGACAGAGGAAGGTTGTGGGCATTCGATCGTTTATCTAAACTTGACTTTGTGGTGCTTAGGCTAGACAAGTGAGAAAGGTAATTTTAAAAGGCCCGTCTCACGGTGATTCGTGAGCGGAACCCTCCTTTCCTCATTTATGCTTACCTGGCCACAATTAGCAGTGAAGAGACGATTTGAGGGTTATCTCACAACTTGTCACTTTGGAACAGTCAGGAGCAGTCTAGTGGACTTTGAAGACCATAGCTCTAGGTATGAATGTGCATGTTTTTGTGGGATATATATGCCCTAGAGGCCTTTATTGTATAGGGCGCTAGGGATATGTATGTACATGACAATCTTGCTTGATATGATAGTACGCTATTTGGTTTGTTTTTATCTTAACATGTGATATATTTTACTTTGTATTTATATACATGTTGATAAAGCCCACAGGGTGTTTGCCTGACTACCGGCGTTGTAATGGCAGTCATACTTGTGGGAGCTGGATAGTCAATAGGCACATCCTTAAATGTCCTTGGTCGCAGGAGTATCGAGACTGGGCATCGATGCTCCAGAGTAGACTAGTGTATACATATCTAGACCCTGACAAGGGGCAATGGATTGGTCCCGCAGCCATTGGTGATGTGCACCTAAGATTGTATACAGATACTCACTGAGTGTGAGTACACCGGACAGGACTCACCAAGAACTGACTGGATGGTATTATACCTAACGTCAGATAGCAGTTCTCAGGTGACATGTATGCAGATAGTCTGTTGACTTAAGGTCGTCATTTGTCTCGTGTGAGTTCCCACTGTGCTTTGATTACTACCCTACCATGGCTCAAAGGAGTCGTGCAAACAGGTTTTAGTTGGGTACAGTCCCGAGCCACATGAAGGCAGTGAGCGACTGTTAGGGATTCGTCTCTCCCGGTATAGGGAGTCGATATCGCACAGTGATCGGTTGGTCATTACCATAAGTCCCTGGCCAGGGCTGATTGAGAATTACTGGTGGACTGATCAGTAGATTCTCGGATGGTCTTGAGCCATACCGGCACCACTTGAACGGTTGTTAGGGGTCTGACGTTTCACCACCTTCCTAGACCATACATGCGATACTCTCAGACGAACAGACCGGACTGCGTGGATATTGTCATGGACAGGCTCAGTAGGGGTTACGGACGAGTTCGCTCATCGGCCTCCTTTTCGACACGTACCTGGGTTGCCGTTACGTACAGCTAGTGCCACTGACGGACTTATGGTTAAACCCACTGCCAGCGTACTGTCGAGTCTTTAGAGTCCCACACAGAGGGTTTCCTTGGATCAGGCGAGACGATGTAGATGTCGTATGGTCTTACGGCAGGGTTTCGATCGCATTCGTGTACTGGCTACCCGAATGACGATCGGACGGATAATACTGGTAGGCTTCGGTTTAAGCCAAATACTAGTATTGTAGTATTGGATTATACTGATCTCAGTGTATCCGTATTTTTCGGAATACGGATACGGGTATGAAAATACGGAAAAGGGCATTCTTGTAAATTCACAAGTTTGACCTTCCAGAAGGAGACACCTCATTATAGTTTTATTCTTTTTCATTAAAGGATTAATGAGGTGGAAATAGGAGAGTTATGAATCATGGGTTGAAAGCATGGCTATGGATTTATTTATTCACTTTGGAATTACTATTCAAGTAAGGTTGCATTTTATTTGATTAAATAATTCCATGGTTGAATTATTGTGAAAATACTTAGCCATTCTCTTAGCTCATTTTCTCATCATTCTCAAAAATGCTTTCTCTTTCCTAGGTTTTTCTTCTCTCCTTCTTCATGAAACTCATACACTTGCATGTGTTGCAAACCAATGAGTTTTGAGATCAACTAGTTCAATACACACTCTCTCTACATCCCCTTAGTTATCTTTCCTAGCAAGTAAGATCACTACGGTATCTCATGGAGGTTGGAGCTTGATCGTAGGTCCCTCGGGTGGATCCATCTTTGACGCAAAGGAGACCGGCAACCGAACTCTTCCAAACCCTAGAAGAAGCCAAAGAAAGGAGATCAAGAACAAGGAGCTTGAACCAAGGAGCAAGGAGCAACTTGAAGACCCGAAGGACTAGGAACGAGGGTATAACTCCTTTACATAGCAGTTAACTCTCTCTCTTAGTTTAGTTTTTGTTAGATGAGGCTTAATAAAGATCCTAAAATTGGGAAAAAGTTCATGATGCTAAGCAAAAACTAGTTTCTTTTGAAGTGAAAAAACCGTTTTTAAAGTATTCCGCCTCCCCGCGACCCGTGGGGTGTGCATCATGGACTTACACTGGTATCAGAGCCATATTAAACCTTATATAACTTGTTGGCAAAGTGTTGGAAATTCGATCGCAGGAAAAACCCGAAAATCACATCCGAAAATATAAGTTTCTGTCGATTTTGAAATCTGGTCCTAAAAATTTTTTAGAAGGCTTAAAAATACAGGCAGGGTTTTCTAAGAATACTGATGAAATTTGGGCCCCTGAATCGATCAACTCACCGAGGATCCGCGGCCGAACCAAGCGTTCGGCCGCGGAACTGCCGCCGTGTTGACTCGGATTCAGCCCAAATTTCTTCTGTTATTCTTAGTTTTTGGAGTTGTGATTTTTGGGATATTTTGATCCTACCCAGATATTTTGTGTACTGTGTTGACCTGAGGATAGATTCAAAATTGCTTATCCGATCGAAATTCTAATTGCTTTAGCTAATCGGTTCTTCTGTAATGCTTTTTGTGTTTTGAAACATCCGCTAATCGCTACACGACGATTAGTGGGGGTTGCACATATCTGTAATGGTTGGTTTGTGTATATGAATGTTATTGGATTGTCGATGATGAATAGCCGGGGATGTGAGATGAGTGTTTTCTTTTCTTTCATTCAATGTAATTTGTGAAATTGATGTAATATTATTTTTGCGGGGCACATCCGGGATGAGGTTGTAGCCACCGTTGTATTATTTCTTTTTACTATTTTTGCTCCTAGGATAGACCCAAGAAGGGGTGCACAAACTACCGGGTATTTTGAAGTGCTTAGTGGCCTACTCACGTTGTTGAGGGAGTCTGCTTCACTTCTGGTACTTGGCGGGTAGTTTGCCGCACCCGTAGGGGTCTCGGGTGGGGTTTTGGCTATTCATCACGACCGTGGAACCCATCCTTCGTTATGGGCTTAAACGAAGTGCGGTATTCCTAGTATATCCAATATCTTCATTTGTGATCTGGAATGCTTATTATTGCGTGGGACGAATGGATATATCTATATATGATATTTATTAGGCGTTGTTTATGTTTTTCACCCGTGCTAGTCCAGCCCCCGCTCTGTCATTAGTTAAGTAACCTAACGGGTGATGACGGGGCCCAGTGGCGAATGCGGATGGCATAAGCGTACGTTGTATTTTCGTTGTTTTCTGCAATGGTAGGATTAAATGATGGGACAACATTAATTCATTAATGCAAAGAACATAAACCTAAACTAAATCGTTGGAACAATTTCAAAACCACTCGGTTTTCTTCAAAAAGAAAATTTTAAATGCGGAGCTTAAACCACTCCTTTTAAAAAGCTATCTTGGTTCCTTCGATCATATCAAGTTCAATACGTTAACGGTTTTTTGCCAAAAACCAGCCGTAACCCTCCGTCGTTTCAAATAAACAGCACATCGTATTCATTCTATGTATGTTGGCCTACGTCAAGGCATAGTGTATGGTAGCAATGCGTTGCTTATTTGTTGCATAGATAGATGCATTAATTTAGGACAGTCGTACAGCCTTGTTGGCCTACGTCAAGGGCGAGTACGGGTGGATCTAAATTAATCAGGACAACGACGGGTAGAACTTGACTTGCATCTTATGATTTGTTGGCCTACGTCAAGGTCATAAGAGCTTGGGGTAAAAATCACATCGGGAGTTTCAAACATAAAGGAAACTTGCAGATTTAGCATACCTTCTGGAGTGTGGTGACTAGAGTGGCTTCCATCTAGGGCATCATGTAATGATAATTGGATCCCGATCCCACTGATGAGTAGGATTACTCTCAGGAAATTTTCTCACTTAACAATCAATGCTATAAACCAAGTAGGTGTCTAGAAAGGTGTTAGAGGGGCTACGCCTCCAGGGAAAAGAGGTTCTTTAATTAAGAAACATCGCGAAAGCGTTGGAAAACCTCCCTCGAAGTACCAACACTGGCCTGGCTGAAAGGTTAAGCAAGTATTGTGACGTGTGATTAAATCCTGACTAATTTTCTTTTAGGGTTAGAAGAAGGATTTGAGGAAACAGTGGGAGCCATCCTGTTTAGATAAACTAATAAACCAATCTAAACTTGCAAGAGCATATGCTGAGTGTTTCTTTTCTCTCTCTCTGGCAGCTACCATGACAGGACTAAAACTATTACTTGAAAAAAATACACTGACCGGGCCAAACTATAAAGATTGGCTAAGGAACGTCAACATTGCACTGACTTATGATAAAGTAGCATATGTTACCACCGCTGTTCCTCCCCCTATCCCAGGACCAGATTCCTCAGTTGCGGACAAGGAGGTTCGCAAAACCTGGGATCTAGACTGTGAGAGAGCTAAGTGTATCGTGCTGGCGTCCATGAACAATGAACTCCAGAAACAGCATGAGGGTATGGATATTATATCCATTTTTCTCCATTGCAAGGAATTGTATGGGGAGCACTCCCGTATCGCAAGGTACGAGACCTCAAAGAAACTCTTCCAGATGAGATTAGCTCCAGGATCACCTGTAGGAGAGCACGTCCTGAAAATGATCAGCCTCATTAAGGAACTCGCAAACCTGGGATGCGTGCTAGAGAATGATTTGTACATCGACTTGATTTTGCAGTCCCTTCCCCACACCTTCTCTCAGTTCTAGCTGAACTTCAACATGCACGAAATGGAAGCTGATCTTCCAAATCTCCTCAACATGTTGAGGGCAGCAGAGACCTCCTTGAAAAAGGAGAAGACCCATGTTCTGTATGTTGGCCAATCATCCTCTTCTAAATCTAAAGCGAAAGCTAAAGGAAAGAAGAAGACGAAAGCCACCAAACCGAAAGGCGGGGTCAAGAAGATGCAGGGAACGAACAAGGCAGGAAGGGTGAAGGCAGATAAGAATGAATGCTACTATTGTCACAAGTAAGGGCACTGGAAGAAGGATTGCATGGCTTTCAAAGCCAAGGACACGAAGCAAGCTGCTGCTACTGCTTCAGGTGTGTTTGTAATCGAAAATTGTCTTTCAGTAAACTCTACATCATGGGTACTTGATACCGGTTCTGGTTCTCATATATGTAATTATTTGTAGGCTCTGAGAAACCGTAGAGCGCTGAAGACAGGTGATATGACTCTCCGGATGGGCAATGGAATGCACGTAGATGCTATTGCAATAGGGGAATATCACCTGGGGTTGACTAGTGAGCACATTTTGGTGTTGTACAGCTGTTTTTGTATTCCCAGTATGCTGTGTAATATTATATCAGTATCTTTGTTATCTAATGAAGGATATAATTTTGCGCTTGAAAGAAATGTCATGAACATTCTCCTAAATCAAGAAATGATTGGTTTTGGCACACTGGAAAACGGCATATACATACTTAATCAACCTCAAGTTTTCAATATTCAAAACACGCTTAAAAGAAAGGCTTCGGATTCAAACCAAACCTTACTATGGAATTGTAGACTTGGTCATATAAATGAAACAAGGTTGACTAAGTTATATAAAGATGGATATTTAGATCCATTTGAATATTCATCATATGCAACTTGTCAATCATGTATCAAAGGAAAAATGACCAAATCTCCGTTCACCGGACAGGGAGAAAGAGCCACGGAACTCTTGGGACTTGTACACAGTGATGTATGTGGTCCAATGTCTACACATGCACGAAGCGGTCACTCCTACTTCATCACTTTTACTGATGACTCCTCTAGGTATGGACATGTGTTTTTAATGAAGCATAAATCCGAGGCTTTTGAGAAGTTTAAGGAGTATAAAAATGAAGTGGAGAAATAGACTGGTAAAAGCATCAAGACACTATGATCTGATCGAGGTGGAGAATACTTAAGTACCAGTTTCTTTGAATGCTTAAAAGAGAATGGAATTCTCTCTCAGCTTACTCCGCATTATACACCTCAGCATAATGGTGTATCAGAAAGGAGGAATCGCATGCTACTGGACATGGTGCGTTCAATGATTAGTAGTGCTGAGTTGCAACTTTCCTTCTGGGGTTTTGCACTAGAATCAGCAGCATACCTATTGAATAGAGTTCCGACTAAGTCTGTGCCTACTACTCCATATGAAATGTGGAGCGGGAAGAGACCATGTCTCAAGTATATCAAGATATGGGGGTGCCCGGCATATGTTAAAAAGTATAATCCGGACAAGCTCGAGGCACGATCGGTTTTGTGCAAGTTTGAGGGATACCCCAAGCATTCAAGGGGATATCTGGTCTACGACACTGAAGAACAAAAGGTGTTTGTCGCTCGCCACATTGTCTTCTTAGAGAGCGAATTTCTTGCAAAAGAAATTAGTGGGAGCGCGGTAGAGCTGGAAGAAATTCCAGAACCTCAAACTACTGCCGAGGACTTAGTAGAACCTCAGGTTTCAATAGAGCCCGACGAACCAACGCCGCTCGCAGATCTGGTAGGCTTTCTCATCCTCCTGAAAGATACTACGGGTTTCTTGTAGATGGGGATCGGGAGGATTGCATCATCGATGATGATGAGCCTACTAGTTTTCAGCAGGCTATCATGAGTAAAGACTCAGTGAAGTGGCTGGATGCTATGAGATCCGAAATGGAATCCATGTACACCAATAAAGTATGGACTTTAGAAGTTGCTCCTCCTGGGGTGAAACCAGTTGGATGCAAATGGATCTTCAAAAAGAAGATTGGTGCATTTGGACAAGTGGAAACCTACAAAGCTAGACTCGTTGCAAAAAGTTTTCATCAAAGACCAGAATTGGACTATGATGAAACCTTTTCTCCAGTAGCTATGCTTAAATCCATTCGGATCCTGCTTACCATTGCTGCCTTCCATGACTATGAAATCTGGCAGATGGACGTAAAAACAGCTTTTCTAAATAAACATTTAGAAGAAAGTGTTTACATGGATCAACCAGAAGATTTCTTAGACAGTGGGAGCAGCGGAAAGGTGTGCAAGTTGCTTAAATCCATTTATGGATTAAAGCAAGCATCGCAGAGTTGGAACATCTGCTTTGATGAGACGGTCAAAGAATTTGACTTTATCAAAAATGTAGATGAACCATGCATTTATAGGAAGATTGTAAAAGGAGCAGTAGTCTTCCTCGTTTTGTACGTGGACGACATACTACTGATAGGGAATGATGTCCCTATGCTACAATCAGTAAAGCTCTTCTTGTCATAGAAATTCTCTATGAAAGACTTGGGAGATGCATCCTACATTCTGGGAATTAAGATCTATCGTGATAGATCCAAAAAGATGTTGGGACTTTCACAGTCCGGGTATATTGACACTATACTAAAGAGATTTAGTATGGAAGATTCCAAGCGCGGTAATTTACCCTCTTGTCACGGGATCACCCTCTCCAAAGAGATATCTCCAAAGACTGATGAAGAGAGGGCTCGCATGGGCATTATACCCTACGCTCCGGCAGTAGGATCCATAATGTATGCGATGTTATGTACCAGACCAGATGTAGCTTACGCACTTAGTGTGGTAACCAGGTATCAGTCTGACCCAGGTAAGAAGCATTGGATAGCGGTAAAGAACATTCTCAAGTACCTGAGAAGGACTAAGGAGATGTTCTAGGTTTACGATAATGGGGACCTCCAGGTCGAGGCTTTTACCGACTCCAGCTTCCAAAGTGATAAAGATTACTCTAAATCCATTTCGGGTTTTGTGTTTACCCTCAATGGAGGGGCGGTATGTTGAAGGAGTTCCAAACAGGATACCGTCGCAAACTCAACTATGGAGGCTGAGTATATAGCTGCTAGCGATGCCGCGAAAGAAGCTGTCTGGATGAAGAAGTTCATTTCTGAACTTCAGGTGGTTCCGTCCATTGCCAATCCAATACCTTTGTATTGTGATAACAATGGGGCTATAGCATTAGCGAAGGAACCAAGGTCCCATCAGAAATCCAGGCATATCTTGAGGCGGTATCACCTGATCAGGGAGATCATGGATCGTCAGGAGATCGAGGTGCAGAGAGTGGACACAAAAGACAACACGGCAGATCCATTCACCAAGGCAATCCCTCAAGTCCAGTTCGAAAGGCTGTTTGAGATGTTGGGCAAGCGGTACGCCAGCAACTGGATCTAGTGCAGACAGTGGGTACTCATTGCGCCAATTATAGGCCTTAGTGCAAGTGGGAGATTGTTGGATATATATGCCCTAGAGGCCTTTATTGTATAGGATGCTAGGGATACATATGTACATGACAATCTTGCTTGATATGTGGGAGATTGTTGGTTTGTCTTTATCTTAACGTGTGATATATTTTACTTTGTATTTATATACATGTTGATAAAGCCCATAAGGTGTTTGCCTGACTACCGGCGTTGTGATGGCAGTCATACTTGTGGGAGCTATATAGTCAATAGGTACATCCTTAAATGTCCCTGGTCGCAGGAGTATCGAGACTGGGCATCGATGCTCCATAGTAGACTAGTGTATACATATCTAGACCCTGACGAGGGGCGATGGATTGGTCCCGCAGCCATTGGTGATATGCACCTAAGATTGTATACAGATGCTCACTGAGTGTGAGTACACCGGACAGGACTCGCCGAGAACTGGCAGGATGGTATTATACCTAACGTGAGATAGCAGTTCTCAGGTGACATGTGTGCAGATAGTCTGTTGACTTAAGGTCGTCATTTGTCTCGTGTGAGTTCCCACTGTGCTTTGATTACTACCCTACCACGGCTCAAAGGAGTCTTGCAAACAGGTTTTAGTTGGGTATAGTCCCGAGCCACATGGAGGCAGTGAGCGACTGTTAGGGATTTGTCTCTCCCGGTATAGGGAGTCGATATCGCACAGTGATCGGTTGGTCATTACCATAAGTCCCTAGCCATGGCTGATTGAGAATTACTGGTGGACTGCTTAGTAGATTCTCGGATGGCCTTGAGCCATACCGGCACGACTTGTACGGTTGTTAGGGGTCTGACGTTTCACCACCTCCCTAGACCATACATGCGATACTCTAAGACGAACATACCGGACTGTGCGGATATTGTCACGGACAGGCTCAGTAGGGGTTACGGACGAGTTCGCTCGTCGGCCTCCTTTTCGACACGTACCTGGGTTGCCGTTACGTACAGCTAGTGCCACTGACGGACTTGTGGTTAAACCCACTGCCAGCGTACTGTCGAGTCTTTAGAGTCCCACACAGAGGGTTTTCTTGGATCAGGCGAGACGATGTAGATGTCGTATGGTCTTACGGCAGGGTTTCGATCGCATTCGTGTACTGGCTACTCGAATGACGATCGGACGGATAATACTGGTAGGATTTGGTTTAAGCCAGATACTAGTATTGTAGTATTGGATTATACTGATCTCAGTGTATCCGTATTTTTCGGAATACGGATACGGGTATGAAAATACGGAAAAGGGCATTCTTGTAAATTCACAAGTTTAACCTTCTAGAAGGAGACACCTCATTATAGTTTTATTCTTTTTCATTAAAGGATTAATGAGGTGGAAATAGGAGAGTTATGAAGCATGGGTTGAAAGCATGGCTATGGATTTATTTATTCACTTTGGAATTACTATTCAAGTAAGGTTGCATTTTATTTGATTAAATAATTCCATGGTTGAATTATTGTGAAAATACTTAGCCATTCTCTTAGCTCATTTTCTCATCATTCTCAAATATGCTTTCTCTTTCCTAGGTTTTTCTTCTCTCCTTCTTCATGAAACTCATACACTTGCATGTGTTGCAAACCAATGAGTTTTGAGATCAACTAGTTCAATACACACTCTCTCTACATCCCCTTAGTTATCTCTCCTAGCAAGTAAGATCACTAAGGTATCTCATGGAGGTTGGAGCTTGATCGTAGGTCCCTCGGGTGGATACATCTTTGACGCAAAGGAGACCGGCAACCAAACTCTTCCAAACCCTAGAAGAAGCCAAAGAAAGGAGATCAAGAACAAGGAGCTTGAACCAAGGAGCAAGAAGCAACTTGAAGACCCGAAGGACTAGGAACGAAGGTATAACTCCTTTAAATAGCAGTTTACTCTCTCTCTTAGTTTAGTTTTTGTTAGATGAGGCTTAATAAAGATCCTAAAAGTGGGAAAAAGTTCATGATGCTAAGCAAAAACTAGTTTCTTTTGAAGTGAGAAAACCGTTTTTAAAGTATTCCGCCTCCCCGCAACCCGTGGGGTGTGCATCATGGACTTAAAGTTTTAACTGTGATTGTTTGAAGTTGTGCCATAAGTCCGTACATATTTTTACTAAAACTCTTTCTAAAAAAAATATATAAAAAAAACATCAAAACAAAAATTTTATAAAAACTTGCCCTTTGTCGCCAGAATTCCATTTCACCCACCTTTCATCCACATTTCTCTATTGATGTTTTCTTACCCTCATCTTCTACGCTTTGACTATACTAAACTCGTTTAGTGTATGTCCGATTGGACTCGGGACACTAGTGCCCACCTAGTCTGCGTTAGGTTAGTCGCTACCGACTACGCGATCGACTCCGACATCGAAACTCCCCCCATGCCGCTTTCACCCTTACCTTTGCCGGCCAACTCCGACGTTGACCGGGATTCTGTTCACACTTCCTCACCTTCACCTTCTCCATCACCAAATTCTTCTTCTGAGATGTCAGGATTTCCTCCTAACATCCCTTTACCTCCTCCGGGACTGATTCTACTTCATCTGGGTGCGAATAACCCGAAACCACCTCCTGTTGTAGCGCCATAGTGAATCGCGCTCCAGGATCGTTTCTATCCCACTCGCTCTGCACTTCCTACCTGTCTTTCACTTCCGCCGGCCAATGGGGATAATTTCAAAATTAAGCCCCACTACATCAACATGTTGCCCAAATTTCATGGGCGAGAATCCGAAGATGCCTATATCTTCATCAACAAATTCCAGAACGTCTGTGCAATGATGAAGACAACCTAACTGTCCGATGACACTATATGACTACGAGTCATTCCTTTCACCCTATGTGACCTTGCTGAGAAGTGGCTGTATAGCACCGCATCGCATTCCATAACCAGTTGGGATGAGTTTGTAAAAGTGTTTCTTAAAAAATTCTACCCAAATCACAAAACCGCAAAGATCCGAAACGAAATCAACCAATTCTCCCAGCTTCCTACCGAACCTTTTTGGAAGTGCTTTGACCGATACAAAGACCTTCTTGTTCAGTGCCCTCATCACGGTATTGAGAGATGGCAACTTTTCCAGACCTTATACGAGGGCCTGAATCCAGCAACTAAGCAGTCGTTGGAAACCATTTGTCAAGGCCACTTCCTATCCAAATCTGACGAGGAAGCTTGGCAATTTTTCGACGATCTTGTTGAACAGACGCTTCACTAGGAAAGCACACGACTGAACACTTCTTCTTCTACTACTTCTTCTGGTCCCTCTAGGGCAGGCGTTCATCAACTCGATATTTCAATTGCAATGAAGGCCGAAATCGCAGCAATCACGCGAAAACTAGAAGCAATTGAGAGAAAGTTTTCATCTCCTTCTCCTACCCCTGCTCTTCCCCCCCGTACCATCTGTGCTTGTTGTTCTGATCCATCCCATTTGACCGAAGAGTGTCCTTACAACCCACTTGCTCAAGGACAGGATCAGGTCAATGCTGCATTTCAGCAAAGACCAAGAAATGATCCATACTCTTCCACTTACAATCCTGGTTGGAGGAACCACCCCAATTTCGCTTGGAATCAGAACGAGCATCAATTCCAAGGCCACAACAACTTCCAGAGGCCTCCTCCTCCTCAACAACAAGCTCAGCAACAAACTCAGCATCAATATCAGCAACCCTTCCAAACCCAACCTTTTCAAAATCCGACGAACAGCTTTGCACCCAACAATTCTTTTCCTTAAAACAACTTTGTTCCGTCAAACAACGATAAGGTATCCTCACTAGAACGAAGTCTGGAGGCGTTTGTAAAGCAATCGACTCAGTCCACCGCCAACATCCAGTCTTTAGTTTTTGGTGCAACACACTGCTGCACACGGGCAAAGCATCAAAACCATCGAAGCCCAGATTGCACAATTGATTGCGGCTTTAAGCGAGCGAGAGAAAGGGAAGCTTCCATCTCAACCACTCCCAAATCCTGGTCACCCACATAATGTACATGTTGCTCTTGAACAAAAGAACCATAATGTAAGTGCCGTGACTACGTTGAGATCTGAAAGGATGCTGCACAACAACCTTGGGACGCAGATAGATGATGACACCCTGGCCGCTTCTTCTTCTTCTTCTTCTTCTTCTTCTTCTTCTTCTTCGTCTTCTGAGCCTATTCTCCATTCTTCAAAAGGCTCTTCTTCTTCCGCTGCCCTAAACGGACCCACATCTCACTCCACGAAAACTCCAGCTCTAGGATCAGTTCCAACTTCACAATCTCCTCCACAAGCATTAGACTCAACCAATTTCAAAAACGTTCCATTTTCAAACCGGTTGAGGTCCAATAAACAAAGTCTATAAATGGAGAAGATTCTGGAGTTGGTTAAGCAGGTTAACATCAACATTCCCCTTTTAGATGTAGTCCAACAAGTCCCTTCCTATGCAAAAATCTTGAAGGACTTGTGCACTAAAAAGAGGAAATCTCATGTACCCAAGAAGGTTTTCTTAGCTAGTGCTGTGAATGATGCTCTTACCCAAGTTTTACCTTAAAACGGAAGGACCCTGGTTGTCCTACGATTTCAATAACCATTGGGGATAAGAACATCAACCGCACACTTTTGGATCTTGGTGCCAGTGTTTACCTGCTTCTGTACTCTGTATATGAGCAACTAGGTGTAGGAGAGCAGAAACCCACACACTGTACTCTCCAAATGGCCGACCGATCTAACACCCATCCTAGGGGTGAGCTAGAGGATGTGTTAATAAAGGTTGGGGACTTCATATTCCCCGTTGACTTCATTGTCTTAGACACATAATTTGTAGCTAACCCGCGGAATAAAATTCCGGTGATACTCGGTCGTCCATTCCTTGCAACCTCAAATACTGTGATCAATTGTCGAAATGGTTCGATGAACCTATCTTTTGGAAACATGACAATTAAACTCAACATTTTTAGGTTGGGGAATCAGCCCACTGAACCTAATGCTCATATACTAGACGTTTGTTCGATCCAGGAGATCACCCCAGAGGACTGTGAATTCGAGGAGTTTTTGTTCAATCACAGCAATCTTAACGCTACTAGTGCGTTCCTCTTTGAACCTGCTACTGCTTCTGCTCCTGACAATGATTACGAGTGTTTCATTTTTTCGAACGATCTTGGCCAGTCGCCACCCGAGTTTGAATCTTTTGAATTTCCGGATGCGTTAGGTTAACCATCCAACTCGGTCGCTTACACTCATTTTGAACCTCTGATGGAATCCTTTGAGTTCGATACATTTTCGCCGATCTTGCCCTCAATCGTTTCTCCTCCAACGCTCGAACTCAAGCCGTTACCGTCTCACCTCAAGTACGCTTACTTAGGTGAGAACGAGACCCTCCCTGTCATCATCTCGGCTTCTCTAGCTCCAGAGCAGGAGAAAGCCCTTCTAACGGTCTTGCACAGTAATTGGCAAGCTTTTGGCTGGACAATGGCAGACATTAAGGGGATTAGTCCCCTGATCGTTGAACATCACATTCATATGATGGATGATGCCAAACCAGTGAGGGATCTACAAAGGCGACTCAATCCAGTCATGAAGGAGGCTGTGAAAAAAAAGATCGACAAGTGTCTGGATAGTGGTGCAGGGTTACATAGCACGGCAGCAAGGTTTCAGGAGGCATCGTCCATGCCATATTCAAAAATTTGTCGTTCTAGCTAACCCTAACTCTAGAACCGTTTACTAGAAATCGACAGAATAACATATGTAAACACTTTACATCCTAAGTGAGCAAGGAATACACCTTTGTAGACCGGTCCTTCACTTCATTAGCACTGTGTAGTAGTTCCTTCGCTGCGATCAAGAAGTCCCGGACTCTAGAGAGGCTCCGATGAAGAAACAAACATGCTTGCTTCGAAGACTTCGAGGCCGAAGATGATCTACGTCGAGGAGACACTAACCCAAGCTATCTCTTCACTAATTACGGAATTAGTGAAGTAAACACCCTATACTAAATGGCAAGTAGAAGAGGATGATGAAGTAGGAAGTTTGCTCACATTAGAAATCATTTTCTCGCTCATTTTCTCACAACTCTATTGAAGCTAGAAAGTTTTGAGGAAGAAGAAATAGAATGAACTCAACAAGTCAGAATGAATTATTAGTGAGGTTAGAAATGCAACCAAGGGTTAAGCATGTCATGCTTAACCTTTGTAGAGAGTTAACCATATGCTATGGTTAAAGGTTAGGTCAAATAATATCTTAAGCTAGACAAAAAGAGTGAACAAAGTCAAAAGATGCTTACAAGCTTTCAACAAATATCAACCATGACTAATTCAACAATTTTTGAATTACTTAATGATAAAAGTATAAACCCTAATCCTAAACCAAGCATGGTTTAACCCTCATTAACCCTAGTTGCATTTTTAACCTCGCATGATACATTTAACATATATCACATATACATCAATGTATCCAAAGTGAGAAAATAAATCATAAGTGAGCTAATACTAGTTAATGTAATGTAATATATCAAATATATAATTATACATTAGATTATCAAATCAACTCTTGATTTAATAATTCGGCTATATCACCTATAACCGACTAATATCATATGAATCAACTTATCGAATCAACACTTGATCTGATAACCCGGCTATATCATATATAACCGACCGATATCTCATATTGCGAGAATAGTATACGGTATCTCATATCGTATCAATCTCGGTCCTGCACATATCACATATGTGCTCCTACTTCGTTTCGCTTGAGCCAGGAAACCCCTGTGTAGGACTCTAAAGACTCGTCAATACGGCGGCAGTAGGTGATGATCATATCAAACACCCACAAGCCGCAAGCGATCTGCTAAACGTAACGACCACCCAGGTATTGAGCGATTAGAAGATCAACAAGCAAGCCTGCTCACACTCCTGCGAATCCAATCAGTAACACTACTGTACAGTCCGGTCTCTTCGTCTGATATGTCGCATATCTCGTCTAGGGGTGGTAAACGTCAGACCCCAATAACTCAATAAGTCGTGTCGATATGAGGCTCATAACGGGTCGAGAAACTACTGATAACACTTACCAGTATATCTCTGAAGCAGCCTTGGCCAAGGAAATCCTGTTATATCCAATCGAGCACAGCGCAACATCAACTCCCAATACCGGGAGAGACGAAACCCCTCCTATCGCTCATTGCCTCCATGTGACTCAGGACTGTACCCAAAAGACACCGTTTTGCACGTTCTCTTGAACGTGGTAAGGTGGAAATCAAAACACAGTGGGAATCACACAAGACTCTATGACGATCTCGGGTCTACAGACTAACCTGTACCAGTATCACCAGAGAACTGCCATCTGACGTTAGGTATAATACCGTCTGGGAGTTCTAGGCGAGTCCGTTCAGTGTACCCAGTCTCCACTGAGCACCCGTATACTGTCTCTGATGTTAAACACCAATGGATATGGGATCATCCATCGCCCATCTACATGGGTCGAGAAGCTATACGCTAGTCTACTCTGGTATATCGATGCCCTGTCTCGATACACCCTCGATTAGGAACATTTGAAGGATGTACTTAGCGACTACACTGTCCCCACTAGTATGATCTGCATCACAATCCTGGTAGTCAAGTACTCATCTTAAGGGCTTTATCAACATGTAACATAGAGACAATCAGCATACATGTTAAAATAAAGAGCAACCAGATAACATACTATCATGTCGAGCAAGAAAGTCCTCCCTATATATGTCCAAGCATCCACTACAATATACATCGTATGTACAGTAATGGCCTCTAGGGCATACATATTATTAACAATCTCCCACTTGCACTAGGGCCATTTGTTGTAGTATCTCATACCCAACAATCAGCAGTAGTTGAAGTATCACATACTCAACCATCCCATAAAAGTCTCTCCTGGGAATAGGCCTTTGTGAGTGGATCCGCCGTGTTGTCCTCTGTATCTACTCTCCTTAACCTCGACCTTCCTGGAGATCAACCATCTCCATGATCAGGTGATACTACCTAAGAATATGTCTGGATCATAGATGGGAAGGGGGTTCCTAGGCCTAAGCCACAACTCCATTGTCACACAATGGTAGGAACGAAGTTCATCCCATGAACTAGTGTATATCCAGACTACCTCTTTGGTAGAATCCTTGGTAGCAATGTATCCAGCCTTTATCGTCTAGTTTGCCACGGCATCTAGCTTGGAACTCTTCCAACATACCGTCCCTCCACTGAGGGTAAAGACAATGCATGTGACTGACATTCAATCGACCTTACCACCCTGGAAGCTATCCAGTGATTCTCCCCAGGATCGATTAATACCAACTCACTACACCTAATGAGAATCCTAACATCCACTTAGATCTATCTCATAGATCCAAAACCCAGGATTTTGGAGGTATCACCTTGATCCTATATGGAGAATCCTTATGATAAGAGGAGATTGACCGAGTGTAGCATAGGAAACTCTTTTCCTATCATGAGTATGTCATCCACGTACTATATGAGGATCACCACCATACTCCCTAATACCTTTTTGTATATACAAGGTTCATCTACCATTTTGATGAAGTCAAACGCTTTGACTACCACATCAAAACAGATGTTCCAACTCCGCGATGCCCGCTTTAACATATAAAGCAACTTGCACACATTTCCGCTGCTCCCACTGTCTACGAAGCCCTCTGGCTGTGTACTTATAGACGCTCTCTTCTAAATCACCATTTAGAAAAGCAGTCATGACACCCAACCGCCAGATATCGTAGTTATGGTCAATGGCAAGTAGGATCTGGATGGACTTAAGCATAGGGACTAGAAAAGGTTTCATCATGATCAACATCTGGTCGATGGCGAGAACCTTTTGCAGCAAGTCTTAGCTTTGAAAGTCTCAACTTTTCCATATACACCAAGTAATCTTCTCAATATATACTTGCTCCTGATGGGGATTTAACCCCTCAGATAAAGCAACCAAAGTTTTGGTGTATTTGGATTCCATCTCAGATCGCATAGCATCCAGCCATTCTCACAGAGTCCCCACTCCTGATGGCCTGCTCGAAACTAGTTGCGTCATCATCTCATGATGCAATCCTAGCTCCCACTGTCATAGAGAAAACTGAAGTATCTCTCAGGTAGGTGAGGAACCCTACTAGATCGGCGGAGAGGCTGAGGTTCGTTGGGAGCTATTAAATCCTCCGGTTCTACTAAATCTTTAGCTGCAGTTTGTATAGCTGTAACTCCTTCCAGTTCTACCTTATGACCACTAATTTCTTCACAAGAAATTTCCTTTCCAAAAGGTGGCATGCTGAGAAACAAAACACCTTTTGTTCTCAGTGTGGCAGAAGATATTCCCTTGCGAATGCTTGGGATATCCAACAAACTTCCACAGAACTGACCTTGCCTCGAGATTGTCTGGATTTTGCTTTTAGACATAGGCCGGACAACCCCAAATCTTAACATCCTTAAGAGATGGGCTCTTCCCATACCATATCACATATGGAGTGGTAGGCATCTGATTTGATTGGAACCCTATTCAATAGGTATGCATCTTCTCAAGTGCATAAACCCCAAAAGGAAATAGGCAACTCAGTCGTACTCATCATAGAGCACACCACATCACATAGGGTGCAATTGCTCCACCCCGATATACCAACGTGTTGTGGTGTATACGGAGGAGTAATGCTGAGAGAGAATCTCATTCTCCTTTAGAATAGTCCAGGAATTCCGTGCTCAAGTATTTTCCTCTTTGATCACATCAAAGGACATAATACTTATACCCATTTTGGTTGTCTACTTCTGACTTATATTCTTTGAATATCTCAAAAGGTTCAGACTTGTGTTTCAACAAGAACATATGTCCGAATCTTGAGAGATCATCAGTGAATGTAACGAAGTACAAAGAACCATTCCTGGCATGTGTAGACAGGGGACCTACATACATCATCATGTATCAATCCCAAAGGTTCACTAACTCTTTCTCTGTTTCGAATAAACCGAGCTATGGTCACCTTATCTTTGTGACATGACTAGCAAGTTTCACAAGATGTAAATTCAAACTGATTTAAATATGCATCTTTATGTAACTTCAGCTAGTCGGGTCGCATTGATATAACCTAGTCTACAATGCCTCAAGAAGGACTCGTTCATTTCTGAACTCTTCCCCTTGTGTGTGTTCTGTACGTTAAGAATTGTGGTTTGATTTAGAACGTATATGTTTTTAGATAACGTGCCTGAACCGATCAACTTTTGATATAGGAAATGTTCAAAATATTATCCAACAATACAAAATTATATAATTCTTTACTAAATAAAGAGACTGATATGATGTTGTATATCAGGTTCGGTATCTAATAACATTTGTTTAGAATCAATGTATTTGGTAATAAAGGGTGATAACTGCAAACATACTTGGCTACAACACTTGCATCATTCCCAACTCTTGAAACTTATCACCCGTTCTCAGTTCTCTACCTTTCTGTGGCCCATGTAACATCTTACATTTGCGGGATCCTGATCCGATATCTCATACCCAGGACGTAAAGGATACTGAGAAACAGTTTTCTGTAATGAACATACCCGAAGAAGATGTATCAACATACACTTCTTCGTTTGGGCGGCATGGGAATTCTATTAATCCCATATTTCCTGCTCGGTCCTATAACAATTATAAATTGGAGCGGGACCAACGTTCCTTAGCTCAGTATAACAAGTGGGTTCGGTCAATAAATCCGTTTTATTATCTTGATTAAGGTGTGACATGGTCGCTACCTGGAGAGAGAGAGAGAAGAAAACACTCAGCGTATGCTCTTGCAAGATTAGATTGGTTATTAATTTATCTAATCAGGATGGCTTCCACTGTTATAGTCAAATCTTCCTTCAAACCCTAAAAGGAAAGACTAGCCGGGATTAATTACACCCTACAATTTCGCCAAAACTTCAGCAAGGCCAGTGCCGGTACTTTGAAGGAGGTTCCGCGTACTTTCGCACGGACCTAATTAAAATAAACCTCGTTTTTCCAGGGGAGTAACCCCGTTAACACCTTTCTAGACACCTACTTGATTGGCTAATTGTAATGTGTAAAACTCTCGCAGGAGTAACACTTACTCGCAGTGGGTATCGAGATCCAACTATCTCATAGGAGGTATGCAATTTTATTGCAAATTTCAACACTTGAAATTCCCAACAATATTTTGCCCCTAGCAACTTATGACCTTAACAAGGTCAACAAATCATAAGCGATAACCAAGTTCAATCCGTCATTTCCTGATTGAATTAAACCCACCCGCACGACCCTTGACGAAAGCCAAACAACGCCGTACGAATATCCTAATCCAATCGCATCATATGCTAGCAGATAAGCACTAGTTAGCTACCGTATACTACGCCTTGACGAATGCCAAACTACCGCAGCATGAATACTAAGTAGTACTTATCTGAAATGACGGAGGGCTATGACAGGTTTTTAAGAAAACCTTTTGCGTAATGAACTTGATATCGTTGTAGAATCGAGTGATTTTGAAAAGGAGTGTTTTTGACGCCTTTACTAGTTTTGCTGAAGAGCTCACTCGCGGTGAAGGGATCTCGGCTCTTTCCATATCGAATAAGGTGCAGGATATTTCACAAATACCACTATGCAAAGCAAAAACTATAAAAGCAATCAAAAGACAATCCGAGTTTGTAGCATCTGCTAGTTTCGCTAAAGAGGTCACTCCCGGTGAAGGGATCTCAGCTCTTTCCTTATCGAATAAGGTGCTGGATATTTTACAAGGAATACCGCTATGCAAAGAAAGAACTAGAGCTACCAGTTTTTAAAACAGGATTCTACAATATCTTTAGGTTTATTTTCTTTCATTAATCTCATTAATGAAGTCCCATCATTTTAAGTTACCTAAACATCATAGATAAATACAACGTACGCTTATGCCATCCGCATTCGCCTCGATGTCCCCTCGTGCACCGTTAGGTTAGGTAACTAACGGTAGAGCGGGGCAGTGCTAGAGCGGGTATAAAACATAAGCAACGTATATATAATATATCATGTATTCATCTCATCAATATATCAAATGATCACATCACAGATATCGTAGCAGAAAACAACATATGAAATATTGGATATACTAGGATTTTGTTGGGTTAGCCTAGCACCTCATGAATGGTTTGGAAGCATCACATGTATCAAATATGGAAACTTTAAGGTGCTAAGTTAACAAACATCGGATCGTTCCTAGAAAAATTAGGGTTTCAAATTTTTCACACATCATCTCATGAAAGTAAAGCTAGGGTTTTGAGAGTACAACCTTTGTAGCTCCCTACGCTAGACTCCTCGGCTACTTGGGGTTTGTAAAAGGTCCGCTTGAACTCCTCGAGGTCACCGATGATCCATTCGGAGTCCGCTTTGTCCAAGCTAGCGGCTTCGCAAGATCAAGAATGAAAATCGAAGCTAACACTCTAAACAAGTGGGAAAGACTTGTGTAGAATGATGTTGTGGTGGCTTTTCTCACTTCAAAATCCTAACTTGATGAGTGTTTTGCTCACTTGATATTTCTAGACAGCAAAGGAAGAAGGAGGAAGAAGATGATGGCTTTTTGAGAAGAAGATAAGTTTAACTCATGAAAGAAAAATAGAAAATATATCAATATATATTTTTCACTTCTCATATCAAACCATGGTTAAGATATTATTGAATTTGAGTTAAAACACAAAAGGAAAAGTAATCCATGGTCAAATGGTGGGTGAGAATGGTTAGGTCAAGAAGAGTGTAGAAAGCATCCATGAATTATCCTTTTCTTTTCTTTTGTTTTAAATCAAATGCAATAATAAATCATATATAAATCCAACCATGGTGTGAGTCTCATATTGCCACCATTTTCATGTATGTACAACCATGAAGGATGTATGTATGTATGTGTGTGTGTATGTACATCCATATGTGCATGAATCTATAAAGAAAGAAAGCATACATGCATGCATACATCCATCATGTGCAAGAAAGGATTTCAAGTGAGAAAACTAATGGTCAAATGATAAATCAACACTTGATTTATCAATCCGGCCATATCACATATGACCCCACCAAAAGCAAGCCGCCCGATCAATATATGGTATCCTATACGCGCATTTTAATCGGGTCCATGCGCATATCGCATACGCGCACCACAACGTTTCGCCTGGACTAGGTAACTCCTTTGTGGGACTCTAAGACTCGTCAATACGCCGGCAGTGGGTGATGATCATATCAAACACCCCCAAGCCGCAAGCGGTCAGCTAAACGTAACGGCCACCCGGGTATTGAATATGTAAGTCCATGCTACCTCTCCCGGTACTTTCGGGCATGCGGAATTTGGTGAAAAACAATTTTCTTAGAGGTGGTAACATGGACTCAAAACCGGATCTTTGTTAAACATCTAACAAACAATCTAACTACGAGTTGCTAACTACTCGGTTAGGGGGTTATACCTTTCTTTTTCTCGAACTCCTTCGTCTTCAAGCTTCGATGGTCGTCCAAATCGGCTTCTCCCCGTCGTCTCCTTGCGCCGAAGATAGATCCACCTGAAAGCTTCAACCTTTGGCTTCTTCTTCAAACTTTGAAGAAACTAGTTCACACGGTTTGCTAAACCTTGTGAACTAGAGTGAGTAGAGAAGAGTTTGTATGGGATTTTATCTATGGTTCTTGGTTCTCAACTCATGAGACAAGTGAACCATAGAGTCAAGAGAGGGAGAGCAAGAGGAGGAGATGAGAGCTCAAGAACAAGAGAGAGAATGAGCATGAAAGAATGACAGAAGACTTTTCTCATTTGGCTCTCATAATCCAAAACATTCATAACACCTCATATCAATCAAGTATTATGTGATGGTTTAAGCAACCATAGCCATATCATTTCATGCACTCATTTTTGCACAAAAGAGCAAGCAAGCAAAAGTCTTTGCCATGAAATGATAGCTATAGTTATCATGATGGTCAACTAGTCAAGCCTAGTCAACCGGTCAACAAAGTCAACAAGTCAACAAAAGTCAACAAGTCAACAAAGTCAATCCCTCAACAACCATGTCACCATAATACTTAATTAATATAATTGTTAATCACATATCATATTCTCATTAGGGTTGAGCAAAAAGTCAATAGTCAACTGTCAACGGTCAACAACCCTAATGAGAATCCTCTGCCTCTGTCTCTCCGTCAACTGTGCATACACACCCGCATCCGCATTCCGAGGAACACGAATGCATACTGGATAAAACCAATCCCAAAAGGTACACTAGGATCTGGCTTAAAACAAAGCCCGCTAGTGTGAACTGTCCGGACACTGTACGTGCACAAGTGCACGGATGTGACCGAACCCTGTCGCAAAACCATGCGACCTCTACTCTTTTGCCTAAAGGCGAATAGCTTTCTGTGTGGGACTCTAAAGACTCGACACTACGCTGGCAGTGGGTTTAACCACAGACCGCAAGCGGCACTAGCTGTGTGTAACGGTCCCGAGGTAGATGCCGACAAGAAGACTGACGAGGCGAAACCTATCTGAACTCCTACTGAGCCTGAATGTGACATTCTCCGTACAGTCCGGTCTGTTCGTCTGATACATCGCATGGCGGGCCTAGGGGGCGGTAAACGTCAGTCCCCCAATAGCGGTACAAGTCGTGTCGGAGTGAAGCCCAAAACACCCTGAGATAACACTGGAAGCCTACCAGTATATCTCGTTGGCCCTGGCCAGGGACTACTCGTGTAATGGCTCTCCTAGACACAGCGCGATGTCAACCCCCAATACCGGGAGAGACGAATCCTGTCTAACCGTCACTGCCTCCAAGTGCTTCGGGACTGCACCCAACTACCACCTGTTTGCACGACTCCTTTGAGCCGTGGTAGGGTAATAATCAAAGTACAGTGGGAACACACTCGAGGCGAAGTGACAGTGTCAAGTCAGCGGACTAAGCTGTACTCATGTCACATGGGAACTGATAACTGACGATAGGCATAATACGAACTAGTCAGTTCCCGACGAGTCATGTCCAGTGTACTCGTAACCCAACGAGTACCCGCATACTATCTCAAGTACGACGTACCGACGGCTGTGGGACAGACCGTCTCCCACACTGGGATGAGAAGCGCATGCGCTAGTCTACGCCGGAGTATCGATGCCCTGTCTCGATAGTCCTGCGACCAGGGACCTGCATAAGGATGTGCTTATAGATTACCCAGCCCCACTAGTGTGACTGCCATCACAACGCTGGTAATCAAGCAAAGATCCTAAGGGCTCCACTAATGTGTATAGGCGATATACTAAAATAAACACATGTACACATTGAAGTAGAAACAAACCAAGTAGCATACTACTATTTTGAGCAAGATTGTATATACAAGGTGAATATCCCAAGCTTCCATTAAGTAATATACAAACTAGTATGATACAGTAATGGCCTCTAGGGCATATACACTAACAATCTCCCACTTGCACTAAGGCCATGTACTGGCGTATCGAAGACCTATCATATCGATCAGCCGCTCGAACTGAGTCTGGGGCAAGGCCTTGGTGAATGGATCTGCAGTGTTATCTTCTGAAGTGACTCTCCGAACCTCGATCTCCTGGCGATCCACGATCTCCCTGATCAGGTGATACCGCCTCAAGATGTGTCTGGATCTCTGATGGGACCTGGGTTCCTTCGCTAAAGCTATAGCCCCATTGTTGTCGCAATACAGAGGTATTGGATCAACAATGGATGGAACCACCTGAAGCTCTTTCAAGAACTTCTTCATCCAGACAGCTTCTTTTGCGGCATCAGATGCAGCGATGTATTCCGCTTCCATCGTCGAGTCTGCAACGGTTTCATGTTTGGAACTCTTCCAACACATCGCCCCTCCATTGAGGGTAAAGACAAAACCCGACATGGACTTGGAATCATCCTTGTCACTCTGGAAGCTGGAGTCAGCAAAGGCCTCGATCTGGAGGTCTTTTCCGCCATACACCAAGAACATCTCCTTAGTCTTTCTGAGGTACTTGAGAATGTTCTTTACTGCTATCCAGTGTTTCTCCCCAGGGTTTGACTGATATCGGCTTACCACACTCAGTGCATAAGCTACATCCGGTCTGGTACACAACATCGCATATATTATAGAGCCTACCGCAGAAGCGTAGGGTATAATAGACATGCGATCCCTCTCCAAATCAGTCTTGGGAGACATCTCTTTAGAGAGGGTGATCCCGTGACAAGCCGGTAGGTTACCGCGCTTGGAATCTTCCATACTGAATCTTTTCAGTATGGTGTCGATGTACCTGGACTGTGAAAGTCCTAATATCCTCTTGGATCTATCACGATGGATCCGGATCCCCAGGATGTATGAGGCATCACCCAGGTCTTTCATGGAGAACCAGTGTGACAAGAACCCCTTAACAGATTGTAGCATAGGAATGTCATTTCCTATTAAGAGAATGCCATCCACGTACAAAACGAGGAATACTACAGTTCTCGCTACAAATCTACAATAGATGCATGGTTCATCTGGATTTTTGATAAAGCCAAATTCCTTGACCGTCTCATCAAAACAGATGTTCCAACTCTGCGATGCCTGCTTTAGTCCATAGATAGACTTAAGCAACTTGCACACCTTTCCGCTGCTCCCACTCTGAATGAAACCCTCTGGTTGGTCCATATAGACACACTCCTCTAAATTTCCATTTAGAAAAGCGGTCTTTACGTCCATTTGTCAGATCTCATAATCGTGGAAGGCAGCAATGGCAAGAAGGATCTGAATGGATTTCAGCATAGCCACTGGAGAAAAGGTTTCGTCATAGTCCAAACCAGGTCTTTGACGGAAACCCTTTGCAAAAGGTCTAGCTTTATAGGTCTCAACCTGTCTATCTACACCAATATTCCTTTTGAAGATCCACTTGCATCCTACGGGTTTTACCCCGTCTGGAGCAATGTCCAACGTCCATACTTTGTTGGTGTACATGGACTCCATTTCGGTCCGCATTGCATCCAGCCATTTTACTGAGTCAACACTCTGAACGGCCTGCTGGAAGCTAGTAGGCTCATCATAATCTACGATGCAATCCTCTCTATCCCCGTCTATGAGAAAACCGTAGTATCTCTCGGGCGGATGAGACTGCCTACTACTCCTGCGGAGCGGCGTAGGAATGTCCTGTTCTTTTGAACCCTCTGGTTCCACTAAGCTTTCAGTAATAGCTCGTGGTTCTGGAATTTCATCCAGTTCTACTGCGCTCCCACTAATTTCCTTTTCTAAGAACTGGTGTTCTAGAAAGTGGGCATTACGAGAAACAAGGACTTTTTGTTCCTCTGCGTGGTAGAAAAGCTACCCCCTGGTGTTCTTTGGGTATCCCACAAACTTGCACAGTACTGAGCGTGCCTCGAGTTTGTCCGCATGCTGCTTTTTGACAAAAGCTGGACATCCCTAGATCTTCAGATATTGAAGATAGGGTTTCTTCCCACTCCATAACTCATAAGGTGTGGTAGGCACAGTTTTAGTGGGAACTCGGTTCAAAAGATATGCAGCTGATTCTAGCGCATACCCCCAGAATGATCGCGGTAACTCAGCGTTACTCATCATGGACCGTACCATATCCAATAAGGTTCGGTTCCGTCTCTCCGATACACCATTATGTTGTGGAGTGTATGGAGGAGTAAGCTGAGAGAGAATTCCGTTCTCTTTTAAATAGTCCAAGAACTCGGCACTCAAGTATTCACCACCTCAATCCGATCATAGAATCTTGATACTTTTGCCGGTTTGTTTTTCTACTTCATTCTTATATTCCTGGAATTTTCCAAAGGCTTCGGACTTATGTTTCATTAAGAAGACATAACCGTACCTTGAAAAGTCATCCGTAAAAGTAATGAAGTAAGAAAAACCGCTTCACGCATGTGTAGACATTGGACCGCACACGTCGCTGTGTACGAGTCCTAAGAGCTCGCTCGCTCTTACTCCATGTCCAGTGAACGGAGACTTTGTCATCTTTCCTTTGAGACAGGATTGACAAGTGGCATACGATTGATATTCGAACGGATTCAAATATCCTTCTGTATGTAACTTTGTCAACCTTCTCTCATTGATGTGACCCAGTCTACAATGCCATAAGAAAGTCTGATTTATTTCCGGAGACTTTCTTTTGTGTGTATTCTGGACATTGAAAATCTGTGGTTGGTTTAATACGTATATACCATTGCTCAATGTACCTGACCCAATCAGAACTTGATTAAGGTGAATGTTTACAACATTGCTTACAAACGCAAATTCATAACCTTCTTTAGAAACCAAAGATACAGAAATGATATTACAAGTTGCGTTGGGTACAAAAAAGCAATTACGCAAAACCAAAACATGTCCATCTGACATTCCCAGGTGATAGTCCCCCACGGCTTTAGCATCCATGCTAGCTCCGTTCGCAACTCTGAGGGTCATGTCACCTGCTTTCAAAACACTACAGTTTCTCAACGCCTGCAAAGAATTACAGATATGAGATCCTGATCCGATATCCAATACCCAGGAAGTAGAGTTTATTGAAAGACAGTTTTCAATAACATACACACCTGAAGCTGAAGCTGCAACCTGCTTCAATTCCTGTGTTCTGGCCTTCCAGGCCCTGCAATCATTCTTCCAGTGTCCTTTCTTATGACAATAGAAGCATTCTTCCTTATCCACACGCTTCCCCGCTTTCTTTGTTGCTTTAGCTTTTCCCTTCGTATCCACTTTACTAACACCGCCTCTTGGTTTGGCGGGGGCTTTCTTCTTCTTTCCCTTGGCTTTCGCCTTGGACCTAGAAGAAGATGATCCTCCTACAAACAAAGTGGATGTTTCCCTACCTTTCTGTAGGGTGCCCTCTGTGCTCCTCAGCATGTTGAGGAACTCTGAAAGTTCAACTTCTTTTTCTTGTAAGTTGAAGTTCAGTATAAACTGGGCGTAAGTGGAAGGAAGGGACTGGAGAACTAAGTCCGTATAGAGTTCACTCTCCAATGTGGTCCCTAGGTCCGCGAGCGCCTCAATGTAGCCGATCATTTTAAGCACGTGTTCTGCTACTGATGATCCGACGGCCATCCTTGCCGAAAATAACTTTTTCGACGCTTCGTATCTTGCGATACGAGATTGCTCTCCATACAGTTCTTTTGTATGAAGAAATATGGATTCCAAGTCCATATTCTCGTGCCTCCTCTGATGTTCATTGTCCATAGAGGCAAGTACGAGGCACTTGGCCTTCGCGCTATCAATCTCCCAAGTCTTACGGATTTCCTTATCCGCGACGCTGGAAGTGGGACCAGGGACAGGGGGAGCTTTGGTGGTAAGAAGATACCCCAGCTTGTCGTAAGTGATTGCCATCTTGACATTCCTGAGCCAATCTTTATAGTTTGGCCCTGTCAGTATGTTTTTATCTAGAAGTAACTTAAGTCCAGTCATGTCGATTGGTCGCTGCAATTAGGAGAGAGAAGAAACACTCAGCATGATGCTCTTGCAAGTTTAGAATGGTTTTTAGTTTGTCTAAACAGGATTGCTCCCACTGTTTCTCGAATCCCTCCTCAAACCAAAAAGGAAGAATTAGTCAGGATCAATCTCACTGTACAATACTTGCTTAACCGTTCAGCCAGGCCAGTGTCGGTACTTCGATGGAGGTTTTCCAACGCTTTCGCAAAGTTCCTTAATTAAATAACCTCTTTTCCCTGGGGGCGTAGCCCCGCTAACACCTTTCTAGACACCTACTAGGTTTATAGCATTGATCGTTTAGTGAGAAATTTCCCGAGGAGTAGCATATACTCACAGTAGGATCGGGATCCAAATATCATCGCGTGACGAAACTGAAGGAATCCTACCAGGATCATCACACTCCAAATGGTATGCAACACTAGCAAGTTTCAGTTCTTTTGAAACTCCCGATGTGGATTTTTGCCCCATGCTCTTATGACCTTGACTTTGGCCAACAAATCATAAGTCACATGTCAAGTTCTACCCGTCGTTCTCCAGGTTAATTTGAATCCACCCGCACCTACCCTTGACTTTGGCCAACAAGGCAGTACGACTGTTCCAAACTAACGCATCTATCTATGCTGCACATGAATACCCAATAGCTACCAATCACTATGCCTTGACTTTGGCCAACAAACATAGCTTGAATACTATTGACCATCTATGTGAAACGATGGAGGGCTACGAATGGTTTTGGCTAAACCGTGAACGTAGTGAACTTGATATGATCGATGGAACGAGATAGCTTTTAAAAGGAGTGGCTCAAGCTCCGCATTTAAAAGTTAGTTTTGAAAAGAACCGAGTGGTTTTTCGAAAGTGTTCCAACGATTTTAACTTGGTTTATTTTCTTGCATTAGTTCTTTTAATGCGTGATATTCTTGCATTAGTTCTTTTAATGCGTCCCATCATTTAATCCTACCATTGCAGAAAACAACCAAAATATGACGTACGCTTATGCCATTCGCATTCGCCACGGGGGCCCGTCATTACCCGTTAGGTTACTTAACTAACGACAGAGTGGGGGCTGGGCTAGCACGGCTGTAAAATATAAGCAACGCCTAAATAATATCATATATAGATATATTGCAATGATAGCCATTTCAGATCACAGATGAACACATTGGATATACTAGGAATCCGCAATTCGTACGATCCTGTAACGAAAAGCAGATTACACGGTCGCGGTGAATAGCCAATACCCCACCCAAGACCCCTACGGGTGCGGCAAACTACCCGCCAAGTACCCGAAGCGAAGCAACCTCCCTCAACTCCGTGAGTAGGCCACTCGGCACTTCGGCATACCCGGTAGTTTGTGCACCCGCTCCATGGGTCTATCCTAGGAGCAAAAACAGTAAAAAGAAATTATACAATGACGGCTACAACCCCGACCCGGTTGTGCGGCCATACAAATAATTATTACATCAATTTATAAATTTACATGAATTGAAAGAAAAGAAAACTCTCGTCTCACAACCCCTGGCTATTCACCCGCGACAATCCAATGAATTCATATACACATTCCAATAACATTACAGATCACAGATTTGTATAACCCCCACTAATCGACATATAGCGATTAGCAGACGTTCAATACAAATATCACATTACAGAAAAACCCGTCAGCTAAAGTCTTTTAGAAGTTCGATCAAAAATACGGATTTTTAGGACCCCAAAAATAAAATTTTCGTTCTGGAAAATCTGGGATGAAAATACATATACCAAAATTCCCAAAATAACCCCATAAGCACACTGTAGCAAAGAACAACCGGAGAGGAGCCAGGACGGCCGCGGAACCGCGGCAACAGCAAGCTATTGCCGCGTTTCCGCGGCGCAATGAAGAGATCAGGTGATCCTTTTTCTACAGTATATTTTAAAAACCCTGAGTCGATTTTTGATGCATGATTTATCATTTTTACAGGACATAAAAAATCGACAGCAAGTTTGAAAACGGGGTTCATTTCGGGACTTTTTCTTTGATCGATCTTCTAGCTACTTTGCTAACATGTTAGATAGAGTTTAACTAGGCTCTGATACCACTGTAAGTCCATGCTACCTCTCCCGGTACTTTCGGGCATGCGGAATTTGGTGAAAAACAATTTTCTTAGAGGTGATAATATGAACTCAAAACCGGATCTTTGTTAAACATCTAACTAACAACCTAACTACGAGTTGCTAATTACTCGGTTAGGGGGTTATACCTTTCTTTTTCTCGAACTCCTTTGTCTTCAAGCTTCGATGGTCGTCCGAATCGGCTTCTCCCCGTCGCCTCCTTGCGCCGAAGATAGATCCACCTGAAAGCTTCAACCTTTGGCTCCTTCTTCGAACTTTGAAGAAACTAGTTCACTCGGTTTGCTAAACCTTGTGAACTAGAGTGAGTAGAGAAGAGTTTGTATGGGATTTTATCTATGATTCTTGGTTCTCAACTCATGAGACAAGTGAACCATAGAGTCAAGAGAGGGAGAGCAAGAGGAGGAGATGAGAGCTCAAGAACAAGAGAGAGAATGAGCATGAAAGAATGAGAGAAGACTTTTCTCATTTGGCTCTCATAATCCAAAACAATCATAACACCTCATATCAATCAAGTATTATGTGATGGTTTAAGCAACAATAGCCATATCATTTCATGCACTCATTTTGCACAAAAGAGCAAGCAAGCAAAATTCTTTGCCATGAAATGATAGCTATAGTTATCATGATGGTCAACTAGTCAAGCCTAGCCAACCGGTCAACAAAGTCAACAAGTCAACAAAAGTCAACAAGTCAACAAAGTCAATCCCTCAACAACCATGTCACCATAATACTTAATTAATATAATTGTTAATCACATATCATATTCTCATTAGGGTTGAGCAAAAAGTCAATAGTCAACTGTCAACGGTCAACAACCCTAATGAGAATCCTCTGCCTCTGTCTCTCCGTCAACTGTGCATACACACCCGCATCCGCGTTCCGAGGAACACGAATGCATACTGGATAAAACCAATCCCAAAAGGTACACTAGGATCTGGCTTAAAACAAAGCCCGCTAGTGTGAACTGTCCGGACACTGTACGTGCACAAGTGCACGGATGTGACCGAACCCTGTCGCAAAACCATGCGACCTGTCGCAAAACCATGCGACCTCTACTCTTTTCCCTAAAGGCGAATAGCTTTCTGTGTGGGACTCTAAAGACTCGACACTACGCTGGCAGTGGGTTTAACCACAGACCGCAAGCGGCACTAGCTGTGCGTAACGGTCTCCAGGTAGATGCCGACAAGAAGACTGACGAGGCGAAACCCATCTGAACTCCTACTGAGCCTGAATGTGACATTCTCCGTACAGTCCGGTCTGTTCGTCTGATACATCGCATGGCGGGCCTAGGGGGCGGTAAACGTCAGTCCCCCAATAGCGGTACAAGTCGTGTCGGAGTGAAGCCCAAAACACCCTGAGATAACACTGGAAGCCTACCAGTATATCTCGTTTGCCCTGGCCATGGACTACTCGTGTAATGGCTCTCCTAGACACAGCGCGATGTCAACCCCCAATACCGGGAGAGACGAATCCTGTCTAACCGTCACTGCCTCCAAGTGCTTCGGGACTGCACCCAACTACCACCTGTTTGCACGACTCCTTTGAGCCGTGGTAGGTTAGTAATCAAAGTACAGTGGGAACACACTCAGGGCGAAGTGACAGTATCAAGTCAGCGGACTAAGCTGTACTCATATCACCTGGGAACTGATAACTGACGATAGGCATAATACCAACTAGTCAGTTCCCGACGAGTCCTGTCCAGTGTACTCGTAACCCAACGAGCACCCGCATACTATCTCAAGTACGACGTACCGACGGCTGTGGGACAGACCGTCTCCCACATTGGGATGAGAAGCGCATGCGCTAGTCTACTCCGGAGTATCGATGCCCTATCTCGATAGTCCTGCGACCAGGGATCTGCATAAGGATGTGCTTATAGATTACCCAGCCCCACTAGTGTGACTGCCATCACAACGCTGGTAATCAAGCAAAGATCCTAAGGGCTCCACTAATGTGTATAGGCGATATACTAAAATAAACACATGTACACATTGAAGTAGAAACAAACCAAGTAGCATACTACTATTTTGAGCAAGATTGTATATACAAGGTGAATATCCACAGCTTCCATTAAGTAATATACAAACTAGTATGATACAGTAATGGCCTCTTGGGCATAAACACTAACAGAACGATCAGAAGAAAACAAGCGAACCTGCTACAACTCCCGTCGAGCCAATAGGCAACACTTCCCGTACAGTCCGGTCTCCTCGTCTGATATGTCGCATATCAAGTCTAGGGGTGGTAAACGTTAGACCCCAATAACTGACAAGTCGTGCCGATGTGAGGCTCATAACGGGTCGAGAAACTACTGGTAACACTTAACAGTAAATCTCTAATCAGCCCTGGCCAGGGACTTCCCTGTTACGGCCAATCGAGCACAGTGCAACATCAACCCCCAATACCGGGAGAGACGAAACCCCTCCTATCGCTCATTGCCTCCATGTGACCCGTCTCGATACACCCACGACTAGGGACCTTGAAGGATGTACTTATGGACTACCATGTCCCCACTAGTATGATCCTCATCATAGTCCAGGTAGTCAAGTACACATCCTAAGGGCTTTACCAACATGTAACTATAAGACGGTATAAAGAGACTAGTATACATGTTAAGATAAAGAGCAACCAGATAGCATACTATCATATCGAGCAAGAAAGTCATCTATATATATGTCCAAGCATCCAATATAATATACATCATCTGTACAATACTGGCCTCTAGGGCATACATACTACTAACAATCTCCCACTTGCACTAGGGCCAGCTGCTGTAGTATCGCATACCGAGCATCCCGAAGAGTCTCTCAAACTGTATTTGAGGAATGGCCTTCGTGAGTGGATCCGCTGTGTTGTTCTTCGTGTCAACCCTCCTGACCTCGATCTCCCGGCGATCAACTATCTCTCGGATCAGGTGATACCGCCTTAGAATATGCCTGGATCGCTGATGGGACCTGGCTTCCTTGGCCAAAGCCACCGCTCCATTGTTATCGCAATACAAAGGTATTGGATTCTCAATGGATGGAACCACTCCAAGTTCAGTAATGAACTTCTTGATCCAGACAGCCTCTTTAGCAGCATCGTTGGCAGCGATGTATTCAGCCTCCATCGTCGAGTCTGCCACGGTTTCCTGCTTGGAACTCTTCCAGCTAACCGCCCCTCCGTAAAGGGTAAAGACAAATCCCGACTGCGACTTAGAGTCGTCCTTATCACTCTGGAAGCTCGAATCGGTAAAGGACTCTACTAGGAGTTCTCCGTTACTATACACCAAGAGCATCTCTTTAGTTCTTCGTAAGTACTTGAGAATGCTCTTCACAGCTGTCCAGTGACTCTCTCCAGGATCAGCTTGATACCTGCTCACTACACTTAGTGAGTATGCTACATCGGGTCTGGTACATAGCATCGCATACATTATAGAGCCTACAGCCGAAGCATAGGGCATCCCTTGTGTTGCACCACGGCAGCGCCCCGGCCTCGTACTCGAGGCCAAAATGCGGAATAAAAATTTTTTCCTAACTCGGAAACCGGCGCTACCGCGGACAATTACCCGGATCGAAACCATTAACCTAACTAGCTAACTAGAGAGATAGGGTGAGAAGATATACCAAGCGATCCGTGTCCTTCGGTCTTCATCTCCGCTCCAATCTCCCGCGGAATCTCCGTCACCTCCTCGCTCGTCGGAAAGGGCACCACGTAGCCGGAATCTTTTACGGGCTCCCGCCTCTTGACCGAGGCAACTCGGGCGCGAAGTTGGCTAGCCGACGCGTCCAAGGCTTGCTATAGAATAGTGTAGTGAACTTGTCTCTTGGGGTTATGAGGTTGCCTTGATGTGGAGGAATGAAGAAGAGAAGGAGAGAAGGAATTGAGCTATGAAGCTAATCCTTTTTGCAATCATGAAAAGTGAGATGAGCATTTTTATTTTCAACCAAAATAAAAACCCTTCCCCAAATGAAGTGGCCGGCCTCTTCATCTCAAGAATGAGATTGGAGAGAGAAAAACAAAGGCACCACAATATGTATAGAATAAAAGAATGGAAAAACAAATAATGGAAATGGTCACTCTCATTTCTTTTCTTAATCCTTTCCACCATCCATCAAATGAAAAGCAAGTGATGAGATTAAAAAGGAATCTCATCATGAAATAGCAATCATGATGCCACAAATATGCAAAGAAACCCCTCACAAAATGTTAATTGCAAACTTGCAATTAACACCCTCCACTAAGAAAGTCCGACCGAGAAGGAATGAAGGAAAACCGGCCGGAACGGAATGCAAACTGGCAACCCCAGAAAACCGATCCCATAATAAATTACAGGAAAACCCCACTACTGCAAATACATGCCCGCATTTGTATTCCCACTGAATACAAATGCAAAGAGACAAAACTACACTATCAAATACTAGAATCCGGCTTAAGCCAAAGCCGGCTAGTAAAAACTGTCCGATCACGATCCGTGCAATACCGCACGTATCTGATCGAACCCTGCCATATCTCCATACGGCCTCTACAGCGTTTCGCCCGAAACTTGAGTAACTGAAACTGAGTGTGGTGGACTCTAAAGACTCGTCAATACCTTGGCTGTGGATTTAATCACTAGCACGTCAGAGGTATAAGCCAATACGTGACGGGCCACCAGGTATTGACCAAATGGGACGTCGATGAGGAAGCTCACCCCGACACCCAACTGAGCCTGTCAGTGACAATATCCGTACAGTCCGGTCCGTTCGTCTATGAGTATCGCATGGCGGGCCTAGGGGGTTGGTAAAAGTCAGACCCCCAAAAGCGGTACAAGTCGTGTCGGAGCGTAGCCCAGAACGCCCTGAGATACTACTGGAATACCTACCAGTAAATCTCCTGCCTCGGCCGAGGGCTTTGCGTAATGGCTCTCCTAGACACAGCGCGACCTCACCCCCAATACCGGGAGAGACGAACCCCTGCAGATCCGCTCACTGCCTCCATGTGGCTCGGGACTGTACCCAACTAAAACCTGTTTGCACGACTCCTTTGAGCCGTGGTAGGGTAGTAATCAAAGCACAGTGGGAACTCACACGAGACAAATGACGATCTCAGGTCGATGAACTAACCTGTACACATGTCACCAGGGAACTGCTATCTGACATCTGGTATAAGACCAACTAGCAGGTTCCCGGCGAGTCCTGTCCGGTGTACTCATAACCCAATGAGCACCTGTATACATCTTAGGTGAACCAACTGACACCAGTGGCTTGTGAGACCGGCCACCGCCCCTCGTCGGGGTCTCGACTGTATACACTAGTCTACTAATGGAGTATCGATGCCCTGTCTCGAAACTCCTACGACTAGGGACCTTTTAAGGATGTGCTTATAGACTACCAGCTCCCACGTATATGATCGCCATCATACTGCCGGCAGTCAAGCAAGAATCCTAGGGGCTTTATCAACGTGTAATAGCGACATGTCAGGTCACCTAAAGCAGTACACGATGATAAAGATAAACCAGATAGCATACTATCATCTCGAGTAAGACTGTCCTACCGGGATAGGTCCTCCCTCAATCATTGCAATCACGTGCCTGTGATCCAATAATTGACTCTGAGGGCACTAACTCCAACAATCTCCCACTTGCACTCAAGGCTAATTATTGCGATGTCGCATACTCACAGCCCGTGTGATACCGAACACCCAACTCCTCTACTAGTCAGTCTCACAAAACCCGTTTGCGAAACTATTGCGTTCGAGGAATAGCCTCAGTGAGTGGATCCGCTGTGATGTTTCTTTCTATGTCTCTCTATATCTCAAGTTCGCGGAGAAGGCCATCTCCCGAAATGAGCAATACCTGTCTTAGAATGTCTGGATGTCTGATGGGACCTAGCTCATAAATGAACTCCAAATCCAAACTTCTTAGACTGTATCATCAACCGAACTTAATCAGTATCCTGCGCCATGCCTCCCTCAGTATTGCCTTGGACCACCTGTCCAAAATACTGCCCCTCGTCAGAGGGAGAACTATAACTCTGACAACCTCCTTGTCGTCCATGTCACCTTGGAAGCCTGGAGTGATAACCGTCTCCGAAAAGAGGCAGCCGTTATCATATCCCTAGAACATTCACTTATGTTCTAAAACTGCTTCCGACTGTTCCTCCAGGATTGGATCAATATCAACTTATTGCATCTAGTGCAAGAACAACATCTGGTGTGGTACTTGACATCTCATGATTGACTCAATTGCCTAAGCAAGTGATCTGTCAATCATGCATATCCCTCTCCCCTTTAGTCTGTAAGACACCTTTAGAGAGGGTGACTCCATTACCTGCGGGTACACTACCATGCCAGGAGTCGTCCATTCTAAATACTTATAGAATGCTGTCAAGGTACCCTGATTGGGAAACCACCCAAATCTAGATCTAAAACCATAGATCTAGTAACCAATATGTCTGATATAATGTCCAAGTCCCATGTGGAGAAAACACTGTGTGACGACCAAAGTATAACCGATCGTAGTATAGGAATATCACTTCCTACTACCTTCTCAACAGATCCATCCCCTATTCTGGTGACGTCAAACCCATGACTGTCACATCAGAAACAGATGATCTAACTCCGCTATATCTGCTTTAGTCTATAAATAGACATAAGCCAGATGTCCACCATTGCTTCTGCTGCTCCCACTGACTATGACAACCCTCTGGCAGAGTCATATAGACGTGCAGTTCTAAAGCTAGTTTAGAACGACGCTATACTCATCCTCCTGCCGGGTCTCGCAGCCTGGAACAACAGCAATGGTAAGTGTGGGTAAACAAGAACTTCCCTGTCACCGTCCTTGAGGCTACCGGAGTACCTCTCGGGTGCCTGAAGTTACCCACCTTATCTGCGGAGTGGCCAATGGAATGTCAAATCAGATTGAATCTTTAGGTTCCTTATCAAATCTTCAGTAATCGTTTGTGGTTCTGGAATCACTTCCAGTTCTACCATACTCCCACTACTGTTTTTGAAAAAATCCATTTTTAATAAAACTGTGGCGAGTCTAGAACAATATTGCTTTTGTTCATCCAGATGGTAGAAAATCAACCCTCGTCATAGCCTGGGTCAACCCACAAACAGCCATTACAGAAACGTGCCTTGAGTTGTCCAGTGTCTGGTTTTAAGCATAAGCCGGACAACTCCCCGTACCTTAACATCGTTAAGATATGAACTGTTCTATATCCAATATAGAACCAGAGGCACTGATTCAATTGAACCAGATTCAAATCATGCAGCTATCTCCAGTGCATGTAAACTAAATGGAAGGAGGCCGATCAGCGTTACTCAACTTAGGAATGCTTCCAATTATGAGTAACCTGAAAGAGAAGCTATCTGTCTTCATCATTACTATTAACTGAATACCAAACACAAGTATCTACATCTTCGATCTCTTTGAAGAATCCCGATACTTGCTACACCTGGTTCTCTACTTTATTCAAATACCTATAACTCCTCAAAACTTAGACCCTGTGTTTCCATGAAACACATGTCTAAGAACTAGAGAAGTTAAAAGTAAACATAATATAGTATGAGAACCAACCCCTCTGTCCTAATGGACACTGGACAGCATACAATACTCTGTATAAGTCCCCTGAGTCTAACAACTCTTTCACTGTGTGTCGTAGGTTGAAAACTGTACTTATGGTTAAGAAGAATTACACCGCTGTTTAATGCTCCTTACCTAACCATCCACTGATATAGGTAAATGTCATAGACATAATATCAAAAGGTATATCTCACTCTATGAAAATAGACGTACAGATATATCAATTTGAAATTGGTGCATAACAGCGGATATTCAAAACCAAATATTTGCCGTCCGGCAAACAACCCAGGTGACTTCCTCAAAATATCACCGATTACAACGAATCCCGATATAATGAGGATGATCACCCAATTCCCAATAACTTACTCCCACTCAACATCTGTAAAACCATACAGGTGTGAGAATCATACCTGGTAAATACATACCCTGGAGTAAGTGTCTAATTAGGAAATCAGTTTTCTTTTAACAGTACACAGTGAAACTGAAACATTGAAATGTTTCGTCGGGGTATCCTGGTATTCCTAGTAATGCCTCTTCCATTATCCAGATTCACAACCATAACCGTATAATTCTTTGCCACCTCTCCAAATCCCTTTACATGTCTTTAGTCATTACCTTCTGTACACCCCTTTAGGCCAAATGGTTTTCTTCCTTCCCTACCGTTCGGCACCAGCCTATGGTTTGGAAGAAGACTATCCAAAAAGCATAATGGGTGTACTGTCCTAATCCGAGGAGCACTCGCAATGCGAGAGAAGGTGAGGATAAAAGACAACCGAATGTACTTAATTCATAGGTGATTTAGGATTGACAAAGAAGTACATGGTTTGGTCGTGAATAGCAGTCGCAATTTACTTTGCCCTCTTACTAATCCCTTGCTTTGTCTGAACTTAATACCTTCTGTACACCGTTTAGGCTAATTGGCTTTCTTCATTCCCCACCGTTCGGCACCAGCCTAAGGTTTGGAAGAAGACTATCCAATTTGCGTAATAGGTGTACTACTCCTAAACCAAGGAGTACTCGCAACCTGAGAGAAGGTAAAAGGAAAAGACAACTGAATGTACTTTATTCCTTTTTCTCCAGAACCGGAAACCATCCTCGAAGTCCTTCGAGTTCGTATATAACCATACGATGGTTTTGTCCAATGGAAGTGGACGTTCGTAGTAATACGGGGTGTCCCGGAGAAAAGGGTAAAAGTAGGAGTGGCAAAGAGGTTCGCAACTCTGACAATCCAAAAGCCAGTGTTAAGAAGGTTCGGTCAACTTGGTCACTGAGTCAAAGTCCAGGGTCGGGTCAATGGTCGCTGCCAAAGAGAGAGAGAAAAGAAACACTCAGCGTGCATTCTAACCTAGATCAGAATGGTTATCACTTTGTCTAATCTGGAAACCTCCCACTGTACCTCAAATTCTCCTCCAAACCTGAAAGAAGAATTAGTCGGGATCACCCGAGGAGTAAACCAACTCATCAGTGGGAATCGGGATCCAACTCTCATCGCATGATAACGTGACGGAATCCACTCACGTCACCACACTCCAGAAGGTATGCGCATGCCTGGCAAGTTTCAGTTCTTTTGAAACTCCCGATGTGAGTTTTACCCCTAGGACTCAAGTGACCTTGACACAGTCAACAAATCAAAGAGTCCTAGTCAAGTTCAACCCGTCATTATCCTGGATTGCATTAAACCCACCCGTACGAGCCCTTGACACAGTCAACAAGGCCGCACGACTGTCCTAACCAATCCCATTTATATGCTGCAAACAAACACTACTTAGCTACCGCACACTACGCCTTGACACAGTCAACAAACGCAGCACGAATACTAAGTAATATTTGTAAGAAATGACGGAGGGCTACGTCTAGTTTTTGGCGAAAAACTTTTAACGTAATGAACTTGATATCGTTGAAGGAACTGCATAGCCTTTTATAAAATATAGTGACGAAAACCTTTACTAAAGAGGTCACTCCCGGTGAAGGGATCTCGGCTCTTTCCCCGTAGAATGAGGTGCAGGATATTCCAACTGAATACCACGATGCAAAGCAAAAGTAATCGGCTATAGTGAAGTTAATGCCCTGACGCAAACTTCTGTCCAAGGGGTCACTCCCGGTGAAGGGATCTCGGCCCTTGCCTCGTCGACTGAGGAGCAGGATATTCCAAATGAATACCACGATGCAAAACAAAAGTGAACGTCCTTGCAATAACAGCTTTTTGAAAAGTGTTCCAACAACATCAAATTAGGTTTGCTTATCTTGCATTGATCCGAATCAACGCAGTCCCATCAATTAATCACACCACAAAGAACGAAAATATACTGACGTACGTATATGCCATCCGCATTCGCCACTGGGTCCCGTCATCACCCGTTAGGTTAGCTAACTAACGGCAGAGCGGGGACTGGACTAGCGCGGATGTAAAACATATACAACGTCTACTAATATATATACCAATATATAGTATTTCGCTCAAGGCGTGAAAAGAAATGCAACACAGAAATGTATAGCAACACAGAACAATACAGATATCTGGAAACCCCGGGTTTCACAGAGCCGCTGCTGAAACCCGACGTTCCCCTGGTCGTGTGGATAGCCTGTGCAATGAAATCCTAGACCCCTACGGGCGCGGCAAGTCACCCGCCAAAACCTGAAGCGAGGCAGCCCCCTTCAGCTCCGTGAATGGACCACCCAGCACTCCACGGAATCCGGCAACTTGGGCACCCCTCCTGGGTCAACCTATACCCCCTACGAGTGCGGCGAATAGCCCGCCAATCCTGGACTGAAGCCCCCTCCGTCTCAATGCCCTGAGATGCGGGCCTGCTGCCCTCCAGAACCCGGCTATCCGTGCACCCCTCCGCGGGGTAATCCTAGTACAGAAAGTAAAATATACATACACCGGGTACATCGACCGCAACCAGGTCGTGCCCCAAAAGAATAATACAAACAGGCAGTGACGGCAGTCCACATGTCGGACGCTCGCCCCGCAAAATCAAATGTACATAATACAACAAAAACGGTACTAGCATTGCATCCAGGCTATCCCCCACGACCGATCCGCAACATCACAGCATAAACATAGAACATCAACGTGAAAGTCACGTTCGCAAATCCGTCTAACCGGGCTATAGCAGTTAGACCGGATTTACCGATCGAGTGACATTCACGGTCGCAGATATAATGTAAATACTGTGAAATAATGTGTTTAAAATTTTCCGATTGACCAAAAATTAACAAGTGGGCCCCAATCAAAACTGTAGCACTCACAGAAAACCTGGGCCCAATTTTAATATCCCAAAACCCATATTTTAAGCCCACAAGCCCACTGGAAAAAAATGATGAAGTGATCTCCTGTTCACGCGGCGGAAGCGCGGCAAATGTGGGGCTAACGCCGCCCTTCCGCGGTCAAAAGAAAAGATCACTGTATCAAATTTTTGCAGTAGTCTTAGATCTCCCTGCACATAATTCTGAGACCACCTGAAAAATTTTTAGACTCCAAAAAATTTCGACAGAACCTGATGTCAAGGAAAAATACGGTTTTTGGAATTTCGGTCGATCGGAACTGAAAAACACATTAGAACAAGCTAGGTAAGGTTAATGGCGTGGCTCTGATACCATGTTGCACCACGGCAGCGCCCCGGCCTCGTACTCGAGGCCAAAATGCGGAATAAAAATTTTTTCCTAACTCGGAAACCGGCGCTACCGCGGACAATTACCCGGATCGAAACCATTAACCTAACTAGCTAACTAGAGAGATAGGGTGAGAAGATATACCAAGCGATCCGTGTCCTTCGGTCTTCATCTCCGCTCCAATCTCCCGCGGAATCTCCGTCACCTCCTCGCTCGTCGGAAAGGGCACCACGTAGCCGGAATCTTTTACGGGCTCCCGCCTCTTGACCGAGGCAACTCGGGCGCGAAGTTGGCTAGCCGACGCGTCCAAGGCTTGCTATAGAATAGTGTAGTGAACTTGTCTCTTGGGGTTATGAGGTTGCCTTGATGTGGAGGAATGAAGAAGAGAAGGAGAGAAGGAATTGAGCTATGAAGCTAATCCTTTTTGCAATCATGAAAAGTGAGATGAGCATTTTTATTTTCAACCAAAATAAAAACCCTTCCCCAAATGAAGTGGCCGGCCTCTTCATCTCAAGAATGAGATTGGAGAGAGAAAAACAAAGGCACCACAATATGTATAGAATAAAAGAATGGAAAAACAAATAATGGAAATGGTCACTCTCATTTCTTTTCTTAATCCTTTCCACCATCCATCAAATGAAAAGCAAGTGATGAGATTAAAAAGGAATCTCATCATGAAATAGCAATCATGATGCCACAAATATGCAAAGAAACCCCTCACAAAATGTTAATTGCAAACTTGCAATTAACACCCTCCACTAAGAAAGTCCGACCGAGAAGGAATGAAGGAAAACCGGCCGGAACGGAATGCAAACTGGCAACCCCAGAAAACCGATCCCATAATAAATTACAGGAAAACCCCACTACTGCAAATACATGCCCGCATTTGTATTCCCACTGAATACAAATGCAAAGAGACAAAACTACACTATCAAATACTAGAATCCGGCTTAAGCCAAAGCCGGCTAGTAAAAACTGTCCGATCACGATCCGTGCAATACCGCACGTATCTGATCGAACCCTGCCATATCTCCATACGGCCTCTACAGCGTTTCGCCCGAAACTTGAGTAACTGAAACTGAGTGTGGTGGACTCTAAAGACTCGTCAATACCTTGGCTGTGGATTTAATCACTAGCACGTCAGAGGTATAAGCCAATACGTGACGGGCCACCAGGTATTGACCAAATGGGACGTCGATGAGGAAGCTCACCCCGACACCCAACTGAGCCTGTCAGTGACAATATCCGTACAGTCCGGTCCGTTCGTCTATGAGTATCGCATGGCGGGCCTAGGGGGTTGGTAAAAGTCAGACCCCCAAAAGCGGTACAAGTCGTGTCGGAGCGTAGCCCAGAACGCCCTGAGATACTACTGGAATACCTACCAGTAAATCTCCTGCCTCGGCCGAGGGCTTTGCGTAATGGCTCTCCTAGACACAGCGCGACCTCACCCCCAATACCGGGAGAGACGAACCCCTGCAGATCCGCTCACTGCCTCCATGTGGCTCGGGACTGTACCCAACTAAAACCTGTTTGCACGACTCCTTTGAGCCGTGGTAGGGTAGTAATCAAAGCACAGTGGGAACTCACACGAGACAAATGACGATCTCAGGTCGATGAACTAACCTGTACACATGTCACCAGGGAACTGCTATCTGACATCTGGTATAAGACCAACTAGCAGGTTCCCGGCGAGTCCTGTCCGGTGTACTCATAACCCAATGAGCACCTGTATACATCTTAGGTGAACCAACTGACACCAGTGGCTTGTGAGACCGGCCACCGCCCCTCGTCGGGGTCTCGACTGTATACACTAGTCTACTAATGGAGTATCGATGCCCTGTCTCGAAACTCCTACGACTAGGGACCTTTTAAGGATGTGCTTATAGACTACCAGCTCCCACGTATATGATCGCCATCATACTGCCGGCAGTCAAGCAAGAATCCTAGGGGCTTTATCAACGTGTAATAGCGACATGTCAGGTCACCTAAAGCAGTACACGATGATAAAGATAAACCAGATAGCATACTATCATCTCGAGTAAGACTGTCCTACCGGGATAGGTCCTCCCTCAATCATTGCAATCACGTGCCTGTGATCCAATAATTGACTCTGAGGGCACTAACTCCAACACTTTGCATGCGAGCTCTCTCCAAATCAGTCTTGGGAGACATCTCTTTGGAGAGAGTGACTCCAGAGATCGTGGGGAAGTTCCTACGCTTGAATTCTTCCATACTAAACCTCTTTAGTATGGTGTCAATGTACCTGGATTGGGACAATCCCAATATCCGTTTGGATCTATCTCTATAGATCCTGATTCCCAATATGCAGGAGGCATCACCTAGATCTTTCATTGAGAATCTTTGTGATAAGAAGAGCTTGACCGATTGCAGCATAGGAATGTCATTTCCTATCAAGAGTATGCCGTCCACGTACAATACGAGGAAGACAACCTTACTCTCTACCACCTTCTTGTAGATACAAGGTTCATCTACGTTTTTGACGAAATCAAACTCTTTGATAACGACGTCAAAGCAGATGTTCCAACTCCGCGATGCTTGCTTTAATCCATAAATGGATTTAAGCAGCTTGCACACCTTGCCGCTGCTCCCACTCTCTATAAAGCCCTCTGGCTGAGTCATGTACACGCACTCTTCTAAATCACCGTTTAGAAAGGCGGTCTTAACATCCATTTTCCAGATTTCGTAGTCATGATATGCAGCAATGGCAAGCATGATCCGGATGGATTTAAGCATAGCTACTGGAGAAAAAGTCTCGTCATAGTCCACACCTGGTCTTTGACGAAAACCCTTTGCAACAAGTCTAGCTTTGAAAGTCTCCACTTTCCCATCTACACCAAGTTTTTTCTTGAAGATCCACTTGCTCCCAATGGGTTTTACCCCTTCAGGAGCATCTTCCAAAGTCCATACTTTGTTGGTGTACATGGATTCCATCTCAGACCGCATTGCATCCAGCCATTTTACTGAGTCCCCACTTGTGATGGCCTGCTCGAAGCTAGTTGGGTCATCATCCTCCATGATGCAATCCTCGCTCCCACGATCCATGAGAAAACCGTAGTATCTCTCAGGTGGGTGAGGAACCCTACTAGATCGGCGGAGTGGCTGGGGTTCATTGGGAACTACGGAATCCTTTGGTTCCACCAGATCTTCTGTTGCAGCTTTTGTAGCTGGAACCTCTTCCAGTTCTACCTCATGACCACTAATCTCTTTTTCAAGAAATTCCTTTTCTAAAAAGGTGGCATGCCGAGAAACAAACGCTCTTTGTTCCTCAGGGTGGTAAAAGATATACCCTTGTGAATTCTTGGGATATCCTATAAATTTGCATAGAACAGACCGTGCCTCGAGTTTGTCCGGATTTTGTCGTTTGACATAGGCTGGACAACCCCATATCATAACATAGTTAAGACATGGTCTCTTCCCTTTCCATATCTCATATGGAGTGGTAGGCACAGATTTGGTGGGGACCATATTCAATAGATGTATGGCTGTTTCAAGCGCATACCCCCAGAAGGAAATAGGTAACTCAGCTGTGCTCATCATAGAGCGCACCATATCTAATAGGGTGCGGTTCCTCCGTTCTGATACACTGTTGTGCTGTGGTGTATATGGAGGAGTCAGCTGAGAGAGAATCCCATTCTCTTTTAGGAAGTCCAGGAATTCACTGCTCAAGTATTCACCTCCTCGATCAGATCGAAGGATTTTAATACTTTTTCCGGTTTGGTTCTCGACTTCTTGTTTATATTCTCTAAATTTCTCAAAAGCTTCAGACTTGTGTCTTATCAAGAACACATGTCCGTATCTTGAGAGATCGTCAGTGAATATAATGAAGTACGAAGAACCATCCCTGGCATGTGTAGACATGGGACCGCATACATCACTATGTATCAGCCCTAAGAGTTCAGTAACTCTTTCTCCGTGTCCCGTAAACGGAGTTTTGGTCATCTTGCCTTTGAGACATGACTGGCAAGTGTCAAAAGATGAAAATTCGAACGGTTTCAAATATCCATCCTTATGCAACTTAGCCAGTCGTGTCGCATTGATGTGACCCAGTCTACAATGCCACAAGAAGGATTCGTTCAGTTCTGAACTCTTCCTCTTGTGTATGTTTATTATGCTCAGAACTGTTGATTGATTTAGAACATAAATGCCATTGCACAACGTGCCTGATCCAACCAACTTTTGGTTACGGAAAATATTCATAACATTATCCTGTAATACAAAATTATATCCCTCTTTACTCAACAAAGAAACCGATATAATGTTGCATATCAGGTTCGGCATGTAATAGCATTCGTTCAGAACCAATGTATTACCAGATGGTAATGCAAGGTGATATTCCCCGACAGTCTTAGCTGCAACAATTGCACCATTTCCAACTCTAATGTCTTTATCACCTTCTCCAAGTTCTCTACCTTTCCTAAGCCCATGTAACTGATTACATATATGGGATCCTGACCCGGTATCTAATACCCAGGACGTAGGGCAAATGGAGAAACAGTTCTCTGTAACGAACACACCCGAAGAAAATGCATCATCATGTACTTTCTTCATTCGGGTGGCATGGGAATCCTGGTATTCCCCTATGTCCTGTTCATTCCTATAACTCTTATAAGAAAGAACGGAACCAACGTTCCCCAGCACAGTATAACTTGCGGGTTCGGTCAATACATCCATATTATTATCTTGATTAAGGCATGACATGGTCTCTACCTGGAGAGAGAGAGAAGAAAACACTTTAGCGTATGCTCTTGCAAGATCAGATTAGTTATTATCTTATCTAATCAGGATGGCTCCCACTATTTTTTATCAAATCTTCCTTCAAACCCTAAAAGGAAAGACTAGCCGGGATTAATTACACCCTACAACTTCGCCGATCTTTCAGCCAGGCCAGTGTCGGTACTTTGAGGGAGGTTCCCCGTGCTTTCGCACGGACCTAATTAAATTAAACCTCGTTTTCCTAGAGGCATAACCCCGTTGACACCATTCTAGACACCTACTTGATCGGCTAATTGTCCTATGTAAAACACTCCCAGGAGTAACAATTACTCGCAGTGGGTATCGAGATCCAACTATCTCATAGAAGGTATGCAATCTCATTGCAAATTTCAACACTTGAAATTCCCGATAATATTTTTCCCCTAACGTGCTATGACCATGACGAAAGCCAACAAACCACAGCGCGCTAGTCAAGTTCAAACCGTACATTTCTTGACTGAATTAAACCCACCCGCACGACCCTTGACGAAAGCCAACAAAGCCGTACGACTACCCTAATCCAGTCACATCATATGCAGCAGATAAGCAGCATATAGCTACCGCACACTACACCTTGACGAAAGCCAACAAATGTAGCACGAATACTATATACAACTTATCTGAAATGACGGAGGGCTACGACAGGTTTTTCTCAAACCTATTGCGTAATGAACATGATATCGTTGTAGAATCAAGTAAAATTTTGAAATGGAGTGATTTTGAGGCTTTTATTAGTTTTGCTAAAGAGGTCACTCCCTGTGAAGGGATCTCGGCTCTTTCCTCATCGAATAAGGTGCGGAATATATCATATATATCACTGTGTAAAGAAAAACTCCAAAAGCAGTCAAAAGTCAAACCAAGTGTTGTAGCATCTGCCAGTTTTGCTAAAGAGGTCACTCCTGGTGAAAGGATCTCGGCTCTTTCCCCATCGAATAAGGTGCAGGGTATATCATATATACCACTATGCAAAGCAAAACTGTAGCTACCCTTTTTGAAAATTTGATTCTACAACATCTTTTAGGTTTCTTTTCTTTCATTAATCACATTAATGAAGTTCCATCATTTAAGTCACCTAAATATCACAGATAAATACGACGTACACTTATGCCATCCGCATTCGCCTCGATGTCCCCTCGTGCACCGTTAGGTTAGGTAACTAACGACAAAGCAGGGCAGGGCTAGGGCGGATGTAAAACATAAGTAACGCCTATATAATATATCATATATACTATATACTGTATCCATCACAACATATCAAATGATCACATCACAGATATCGCAGCAGAATCATAGATATAATGTGGGATATACTGGGACGTCCGTATTTAGTATTTAGCTAACAATAGAAAATACGGATTCCACAGTCGCGATGAATAGCCAAGCCCACACCCTGGACCCTTACGAGAGCGGCAAGCGACCCTACCAATTCTGGAGTTTAGGAGACCCAGTCTCGACTCGTCGAGATGGCCTCCCACTGAACCCCAGAACCCGGTCACCCGTGCTCCCCTCCTTGGGTCCATCCTAGTGCGGAAAAATAAATAATATACAACACTGGTGGCATCAACCTCAACCCCGAAGTGCCCCAAATAAAAGAATATTACATTACATTTGAATTTACATGAATGAAAATATAAAAACTCTCATCTTACATAAAACCCCCCCGGCTATTCAATCGCGACAATCCTGCACATCATATCTCAGCAACACATAATATCATATATCATCAACGTAAGTAAGTATGCGTACCCCAATTGTCGTTGATGTATAGCAACGAAACCGGCGATATCGACATACTACACTTACGGTCACAGAAAAGAAAGTGTAAAACTGCAATATTTGGAATCCACATTCTCTTTAGACATCGTAAATACGAAATATCACATACTTCGTATTTCATGTCCAACTATATGAATTCCACATATTGCATCTCATTCCAGATAATTAGACGGTATTAAAGTTTTTGAACGAATGATCAAATACCCAAAATTCCCTAAACCGCAACACTTGAGCGGAGTTCAAAAACCCGGAGTGTGACACGGTGGTAGCGGTCCAGCCGTAGAAGGGTCAAGCCAACGCCTCACATGTGGCACGCCGTACTGCCCCAAACCCTAAGGTTTAAAAGGCAGTTCAAGACGGTCACATAATCGAGTTAAGGTTTGTTGTCTTCTAGAGGGTCCACCACAAACAAACTTGCACGTATTTCCGAAAGATTTTAAACCCGGTGAAAAGTGAGCAAATGATACTCGTTCAAGCACTTCAATACATTCTAATTTATCCGGAAAAGTCACGAAATGAAAATTCCGATCGAATCGACGAGTCCAAAACCATCTCCAGAACAAACAGCATATAATTCAGATTAAAAATACCCTAAAATATCACCAAGCAGTTATAAGTATTACTGTGCAAAAATTATGCACTGACACATCTGTACGGCCGCGGAACCGTGGCCCAAGAAAGCTTTGGCCGCGTTTCCGCGGCGAGAATAACTGTTCATGTCCTCGTATTTCACAGTAATGCTTATATTTTCCTGCTGTAATTTTTACATATTTTTAATTCTGAAAAACAGCAGTATTGAAAAAATGTCCAGAGAGCACAAAAAATCCGTATTTTACGGTTCGATCGGAGTTTTAACTTCGCTGAAGTGTCACCTAATGTTCTAGGTCGGCTCTGATACCAATGTTGGGTTAGCCTAGCACCTCATGAAGGGTTTGGAAGCATCACATGTACCAAATATGGAAACTTTAGGGTGCTAAGTTAACAAACATCGGATCGTTCCTAGAAAAATTAGGGTTTCAAATTTTTCACACATCATCTCATGAAAGTAAAGCTAAGGTTTTGAGAGTACAACCTTTGTAGCTCCCTACGCTAGACTCCTCGGCTACTTGGGGTTTGTAAAAGGTCCTCTTGAACTCCTCGAGGTCACCGATGATCCACGCGGAGTCCGCTTTGTCCAAGCTAGCGGCTTCGCAAGATCAAGAATGAAAATCGAAGCTAACACTCTAAACAAGTGGGCAAGACTTGTGTAGAATGATGTTGTGGTGGCTTTTCTCACTTCAAAATCCTAACTTGATGAGTGTTTTGCTCACTTGAGATTTCTAGAGAGCAAAGGAAGAAGGAGGAAGAAGATGATGGCTTTTTGAGAAGAAGATAAGTTTAACTCATGAAAGAAAAATAGAAAATATATCAATATATATTTTCCACTTCTCATATCAAACCATGGTTAATATATTATTGAATTTGAGTTAAAACACAAAAGGAAAAGTAATCCATGGTCAAATGGTGGGTGAGAATGGTTAGGTCAAGAAGAGTGTAGAAAGCATCCATGAATTATCCTTTTCTTTTCTTTTGTTTTAAATCAAATGCAATAATAAATCATATATAAATCCAACCATGGTGTGAGTCTCATATTGCCACCATTTTCATGTATATACAACCATGAAGGATGTATGTATGTATGTGTGTGTGTATGTACATCCATATGTGCATGAATCTATAAAGAAAGAAAGCATACATGCATGCATACATCCATCATGTACAAGAAAGGATTTCAAGTAAGAAAACTAATGGTCAATTGATAAATCAACACTTGATTTATCAATCCGGCCATATCACATATGACCCCACCAAAAGCAAGCCGCCCGATCAATATATGGTATCCTATACGCGCATTTTAATCGGGTCCATGCGCATATCGCATACGCGCACCACAACATTTCGCCTGCACTTGATTTATCAATCCGGCCATATCACATATGACCCCACCAAAAGCAAGCCGCCCGATCAATATATGGTATCCTATACGCGCATTTTAATCGGGTCCATGCGCATATCGCATACGCGCACCACAACATTTCGCCTGGACTAGGTAACTCCTTTGTGGAACTCTAAGACTCGTCAATACACAGGCAGTGGGTGATGTTCATATCAAGCACCCCCAAGCCGCAAGCGGTCAGCTAAACGTAACGGCCATCCGGGTATTGAACGATCAGAAGAAAACAAGCGAACCTGCTACAACTCCCGTCGAGCCAATCGGCAACACTTCCCGTACAGTCCGGTCCCCTCGTCTGATATGTCGCATATCAAGTCTAGGGGTGGTAAACGTCAGACCCCAATAACTGATAAGTCATGCCGATGTGAGGCTCATAACGGGTCGAGAAACTACTGGTAACACTTACCAGTAAATCTCTAATCAACCCTGGCCAGGGACTTCCCTGTTACGGCCAATCGAGCACAGTGCAACATCAACCCCCAATACCGGGAGAGACAAAACCCCTCCTATCGCTCATTGCCTCCTTGTGATTCGGGACTGTACCCAAAAACCACCATTTTGCATGCCCTCATGAACGTAGTAAGGTGGAAATCAAAGCACAGTGGGAATCACACAAGACTCTATGACGATCTTGGGTCTACAGACTAACCTGCACAAGTGTCGCCTGAGAACTGCCATCTGATGTGAGGTATAATACCATCTGGGAGTTCTCGGCGAGTCCGTCCAGTGTACCCAGTCTCCACTGAGCACCCGTATACCATCTCTGATGTCAAACACCAATGGATATGGGATCATCCATCGCCCATCTCATGGATCGAGAAGCGTATACGCTAGTCTACACTGGTATATCGATGCCCCATCTCGATACACCCACGACTAGGGACCTTGAAGGATGTACTTATGGACTACCATGTCCCCACTAATATGATCCTCATCATAGTCCAGGTAGTCAAGTACACATCCTAAGGGCTTTACCAACATGTAACTATAAGACAGTATAAAGAGACTAGTATACATGTTAAGATAAAGAGCAACCAGATAGCATACTATCATATCGAGCAAGAAAGTCATCTCTATATATGTCCAAGCATCCAATATAATATACATCATCTGTACAATACTGGCCTCTAGGGCATACATACTACTAACAGATTTCCATGGTTTAAATTAAACCTGTATAAAACACGGATTCCACGGTCATGATGAATAGCCAATCCCATATCCCTAGACCCCTTCGAGAGCGGCAAGCAACCCTACCAATTCTAGAGTTAGGAGACCCAGTCTCGACTCCTCGAGATGGTCTCCCACTGGACCCTAGAACCCGGTTACTTGAGCTCGCTGCCTTGGGTCTATCCTGATGCGAAAAAGTAAATAATTTACAATGGTGACATCATCCTCAACCCGGAAGTGCCCCAATAAAAGAATATTACATACAATGAATTTTACATGAATGAAAATGAAAAACTCTTAACTCACATAAAACCCCCGGCTATTCAATCACAACGATCCAATATAATATATCCTAGCAACACATAACATCACATGTCTTCAACGTAAATAAATATGCGTATCCCAATTGTCGTTGACATATAGCAAAAAACCGGCGATACACCACATACTACACTTACGGTCACAGAAAAGAAAGTGAAAAACTACAACGGTTGGAATCCGCAACCACCTTAAACATCACATGACTAACTAAATGAATTCCTTAGATATCGCATGCCTAACAATTATAAACCCCACATTTTAGTCTCGATATTGAAAACACATTTCAATATCTAGTCGGGCAATTCAACAAGATTCCCGACATCCTGATCGAATGCTCGTCGGAAACTTCAGTAGACGGCCGCACCCCCCAATACCGTCCACGAAGTGCACTAAGGCGGAACACCGCTGCCGCAAGCACCCGAACGGATGCTTTTGGTGACGGGGTTCTCCTACAGTCACTTAGTCGGGGCTATGGGGTATGGCTATCTAATAAGGTTACCTGGCGAGTATCCGCGTACGCTACGTGATTGCGACGGACTTTTGATCACATCAAAATCCCGTGGCAACCGATCAAATGAGACTAAATTACTAGATTTATAACATTCAAATTAGTTATTTCATAACTACTTATGGATTCCAAATATTGTATCCCACCACATAATATTCGGACGACGTTAAACTTTTCGATCAATTCATCAAAGTCTCACAATTTCCCAACAACTCAACACTTGAGCACAGTTTTAATAATACCCAGAATATGCCACAATACCTATGCACCGGCCGTAGAAGGGCAAACCCAATCCTCACTCATGTTGCCAAGGAACTAAGGAAAACCCTAGGGTTTGACCGCAGTTCCGCGATCCAAAAAGTCGAGTTAGGGTTTCATTCTTCTAAAGGATAAATAGACTTACTTGCATGTTTTTTCGAATACGTTAAACTTGGAAAAATGGGTTTTTGACATTCGATCGAACTTTTTAACTTCGTCTAGACAACATCCGAATAACCCGAAACAATGTTAAAACTACGAATACGAAACACTCCGAATTGTTTATAGTGTAATATTGCATCACATACAAAATTAGAAAAACAAACAACACCTGAAACATCAAAACCCAGTCACTGGAACACATGCAAAAAATCGGGGGGTGAGCTCGGAATTTGGCCAAGATGGGGTAGGTGGTGCTCGGCCACAAAATCACCAAAATGCCTCAAATTTTTTCAGTGTTCATGTTACATCCCATATAACACTCTGTACTTGTTTAAAAAAATTTTGACAAATATTTAAAAACGACAGAGAGCGGGTTTAGGTGTTGCAAGTTTCGCAGTATTTTGGTTTCAAAATCTTAACAAAATCCGTATAAATTTCTAGCATGGCTCTGATACCACTACAGAGTTACATAACACGGCAGCAAGGTTTCGGGAGGCATCGTCCATGCCATATTCAAAAATTTGCCGTTCTAGCTAACCCTAAATCTAGAATCGTTTACTAGAAATCGACGGAATAACATATGTAAACACTTTACATCCTAAGTGAGCAAGGAATACAACCTTTGTAGACCGGTCCTTCACTTCATTAGCTCCATGTAGTAGTCCTATTGCCGCGATCAAGAAGTCCCGGACTCTAGAGAGGCTCCGATGAAGAAACGAACATGCTTGCTTCGAAGACTTCGAGGCCGAAGATGATCTACATCGAGGAGACACTAACCCAAGCTATCTCTTCACTAATTATGGAATTAGTGAATCAAACACCCTATACTAAATGTCAAGTAGTAGAGGATAGTGAAGTAGGAAGTTTGCTCACATTAGAAATCATTTTCTCACTCATTTTCTCACAACTCCATTGAAGCTAGAAGGCTTTGAGGAAGAAGAAGAAGAATGAACTCATCAAGTGAGAATGAATTATTAGTGAGGTTAGAAATGCAACCAAGGGTTAAGCATGTCATGCTTAACCCTTGTAGAGAGTTAACCATGTTAGGTTTACCTAGCACCTCATGAAGGGTTTGGAAGCATCACATGTGCCAAAATCAAATTTTTTAAGGTGCTAAGTGAACATACAAAGAATCATCACTAGAAATTTAGGATTTCATTACAATAGCATCATCACAAGTAGAAAAAAGCTAGGGTTTTGAGAGTACAACCTTTGTAGCTCCCTACGCTAGACTCCTTGGCTACTTAAAGGTTGGAAAAAGGTTCGCTTGAGATCCTCTAGGCCTACGACGATCCACCTGAAGCTCCTTTACCCAAAGCTCCTTGCTTTACCCGATATGTGAATGAAGTAGAGCAAACACCCTGCACAAATGGGCTAGATGTGTGTAGTATGATGATGTGGTTTGTATTCTATAATCAAAACTCTTTCTTTTTATCAACCTCACTCAAAGAAATTATCAAGAGAGGAAGAAAAAGATGGTGACTAAGCTTTCTCACAAAAGAAAAGTTATGAGAATGAATAATTGAAATGAGAAAAAGGATTAATCTATATTAATCCTTCTCACTTCAACCATGGTTAGAATCATCTAGATTTTTATCAAATGGATTAAAGACAAAAGGATAATTAACTCAAGGTTAAATGGTGGTTGAAGCATGGTCAAATATGATAAGTATAAACCTTGTGTGAATTATCCTTTCTCTTTTTCAAAATGATAAACATATAGATAATTCTACAATATAAGTCTTGCATTGCCACCAAATATGTATCAACAACCATGATACTATGTATGTATGTATGTATCCATGCACATCATGTGCATACATGTATGCATACAAAAATAGAAAAAGAGTTTAACTAAAGAATTGATCTAAAGGTCATTTGTTAAATCAATACTTGATTTTGCAAGCCGGTCATATCATATACGACCCGACCAATAGAAAATGCCCGATTAATATAAGGTATCATATATCCGTATTTAAACGGGTCCCCGCGCATATCTCATATGCACACCACATCTTTTTGCCTGAGCCAGGAAACTTCATTATGGGACTCTAAGACTAGTCAATACGCCGGCAGTAGGTAATGATCATATCAAATACCTACAAGCCGCAAGCGGTCAGCTAAACATAACGGCCACCCGGGTATTGAGCGATCAGAAGAAAACAAGCGAACCTGTCACAACTCCCGTCGAGCCAACCGGCAACATTACCGTACAGTCCGGTCTCTTCGTCAGATATGCTGCATATCGAGTCTAGGGATGGTAACGTCGACCCCAATAACTCAATAAGTCGTGCCGATGAATGGTCTATAACAGATCGAGAAACTACTGATAACACTTATTAGTAAATCTCAACAGCCCTGGCCAGGGACTTACTGATATAGCCAATCGAGCACAGCACAGCATCAACTCCCAAAACCGGGAGAGACGAAACCCCTCCTTATCGCTCATCGCCTTCGTGTGTCTCGGGACTGTACCCAACGGCCACCTGTTTTCACGACTCAGTAGAGCCGTGGTAGGGTGGTAATCAAAGTACAGTGGGAGAACACACAAGACTCTATGACGATCTCGGGTCTACAGACTAACCTGCACCAGTGTCACCTGAGAACTGCTATCCGACGATAGATATAATTCCATATAGGAGTTCTCGGTGAGTCCGTCCAGTGTATCCAGTCACCACTGAGCACCCGTATACGATCTCGATGTCAAACATCGATGAATGTGGGAACATCCATCGCCCATCATATGGGTCTAGTATCATATACGCTAGTCTACTCTGGTATATCGATGCCCCGTCTCGATATACCTGCGACTAGGGACATTTCATGATATGCTTATAAACTACAGATGTCCCACTAGTATGATCTCCATCATAATCACAGTAGTCAAGCCTATATCCTCAGGGATTTATCAACATGTGTGAATGAATAAAAGCATGATCAAATCAACATGTCAGATAAAGAAGAACCAGATAGTGTTAGTGTATATGCCCTAGGGGCCATTATTGTATCATACTAGTTTGTATATTACTTAATGGAAGCTTGGGATATTCACATGTATATAACGGTCTTGCTAAACATGGTAGTATGCTACTTGGTTATTCTATCTTAATATGTGAGTATACGTATTGATAGAGCTCTTAGGATCTTGCTTGACTACCAGCGTTGTGATGGCAGTCACACTAGTGGGGGCTGGGTAGTCTACAAGCACATCCTTTTTCAGGTCCCTAGTCGTACGATTATCGAGACAGGGCATCGATACTCCGGAGTAGAATAGTGTGTACGCTTCTCATCCCAGTTGGGGAGATGGTCTGTCCCACAGCCGTCAGTACGTCGTACTGGAGATAGTATACAGGTGCTTGTTGGGTTACGGGTACACTGGACAGGACTCGCAGGGAACTGTTGGTTGGGTTTTATACCAGTCGTCAGTTAAGAGTTCCCAGGTGACATGAGTACAGCATAGTCCGCAGACTTGACACTGCTACTTCGCCTCAAGTGTGTCCCACTATTCTTAGATTGCTACCCTACAACGGCTCAAAGGAGTCGTGCAAACAAGTAGCAGTTGGGTGCAGTCCCGAGCACTTGGAGGCAGTGGCGGTTAGATAGGATTCGTCTCTCCCGGTATTGGGGGTTGATATCGCGCTGTGTCAGAGAGCCATTACGCAAAGTCCCTGGCCAGGGCAAGCGAGATTTACTGGTAGGTTCCAGTAGTTTCTCAGGGTGTAATGGGCTTCACTCTGACACGACGTATACCACTATTAGGGGACTGACGCTTGCCGCCCCTAGGCCCGATATGCGATAGTCTTAGACGAATAGACCGGACTGTACGGAGATTGTCACATCAGGCTCAGTAGGAGTTCGGATGGGTTTCCTCATCGGCCTTCTTATCGACATCTACCAGGGGACCGTTACGTACAGCTAGTGCCGCTTGCGGTCTGTGGTTAAACCCACTGCCAGCATAGTAGTCGAGTCATTAGAGTCCCACACAGAGAGTTTCCCTGCTCTAGACGAAACGATATAGAGGTCGTATGGTTTTACGACAAGGGTTCGGACGCATACGTGTGTTTACGCACGTACGACTTTCGGACAGTTTTTACTAGTCGGCTTTGGTTTAAGCCAGATTCTAGTATCGGGATATTGGATTTATACAGTCTAAAGTTTTTCCGTGTTTTCACGGATGGGAGGGGCGTTCTAGTAATTTCACGAGAAGCATCTAGAAGATGGTGACTTGGGGGTTTAGGTGGCATATGCATTTAATGAGATTAGTGACTCATTTGTGTGATTCATCCATGTCATTAATGCATCATAAATGCTTAATGACTCATGGAGATGAATCACCCATTTGTATTTATGAAGCATGGTTGTTAAATCCTATTTTCTATTTATTTGATAAAGATTAATGCTTCATATATATCATGATAGATCACAATCTCATTCTCATTCTTATGCTCACCTTCTCTCTCCTCAAGCTCTCTCTCTTCAAACCTTAATCCTCCCCTCTCATATGTTGAGATCAAGGATTAGAATAGACTAATCACATTCCATAATCCAACTCTATATCATCTAGGTTACTTAGATTAGCACTTTAAGAAACCTAGCTACCTCTAGTTTGAGGTGAAGCTTGAAGTAAAGCTCTCGGGTGGATCGTTTACTACTTGGAGAAGGCCGAGGAGGAGGTGGAGAACAAAAAGACGAAGGACACGGTTCATTAGGTATAATCACTTCACATAGTAGTTTAGAACTCCTATGTTTATCGTTAGTTATCGTTTAGCACCGATTCTTGCAGTTAGTCGGTGTTATTGCATAGAACAAGATCGTTTTAAATTTCCGCCTCCCCGCAAGTCGTGGGGTGTAGTACATCAACTTACAGTGGTATCAGAGCCTCGCTAAACAATAATTAACTTATTAGCAAAGTTATATGTATTTCGAACGCAAAACAAACCGGAAAACACATCGATATCACCATGTTTCTGTCAATTTTAAAACAGGCTCTAAAAATTTTTCAGGTTGCTGCAGAATAACAAGCATAGAAAGATAAGAACACTGGAGAAAAATGGGTTAGTGAATCGGCCATACAGCCGCGGAACCGCGGCCGATCCCACCGATCCGCCGCGGATTCGTGGCCAAGTTGGGGCCGATTCGACCCAGTTTTCTCCAGTTATTCTTTTGTGATATTTTTGTATTTTCTGGAATGTTTATTTTCTGCTCAAAGTCTCAGGTGCACAGAGAAGTTTTGGGAGTAGAATCTGATATGTTTGCTCGATCGAAATTACACGATGTTTGCTAATTTGATTATATCTGTGATTGTATAATGTGTTCGTAAACCTCCCCTAACTGCTAGTATGTCGGTTGGCAGGGGGTTGCACATTTCTGTAATGGATTTAATTGTTTGTGATTATGAACTATATTGGACTATTGTGATGATTAGCCGGGGTTTTGTAATGGGTTTTTATTTTAATTCATTCAATGTAATTGTAATATGTTGTAATATTATTTTGCGGGGCGCATCCAGGTTGCGGTTGTAGCCACCGTTGTATTATTTCATTTTACTGTTTTTTCTCCTAGGACAGACCCAAGGAGGGGTGCACAAACTACCGGGTACTTTGAAGTGTTTAGTGGCCTACTCACTTTGTTGAGGGAGACCGCTTCACTTCGGGTACTTGGCGGGTAGTTTGCCGTACCCGTAGGGGTCTAGGGTGGGGTAATGGCTATTCATCACAACTGTGTAATCCGTCTTTTTTTGCAGGCTCAAAGCAAACACGGATTGCTTGCAAATCCAATAATGTTCATCTGTGATCTGGAATGCCTATTATTGCGTCTGACGAATGTACAATATCTATATATGATAGCTATTTAGACGTCACTTATGTTTTACACCCGCGCTAGCCCAGCCCCCGCTCTGCCGTTAGTTAAGTAACCTAACGGATGATGACGGGACCCAGTGGCGAATGCAGATGGCATAAGAGGACGTTGTATTTTCGTTGTTTTCTGTAATGATAGGTTAATGATGGGACGCATTATTATTAATGCAAAGAAAATAAACCAAAAGTTTAATCGTTGGAATAATTTAAAAGAAACCACTCGGTTAATTTTAAAACAGAAGATATTTTTAATTGCGGAGATTTAACCACTCCTTTTAAAAGCTATCAGATTCCTTCGGTTATATCAAGTTCACTACGTTCACAGTTTCTCCAAAACCATTCGTAGCCCTCCGTCATTTCATTTGGTTATTCAGTAGTATTCAAGCTATGCATTTTGACCAACGCCAAAGCATAGTGTTTGGTTTATTTTCATGTGCCCGTGTGTAATCTCATGTGCCCGTGTCAGTGCCTCAGGTAGCAATATATCATATGAATGAGGTACGAATGCATGAAAACAGAATACATGTAAATGAAGAACCGTTTTCATAATTTAGTGAGATTTCCTTTGTATTTTTAAATGAGGTATCATAATGAAATCAGCATAAAACAGTGCCTAGCATCGGCACAAAACGTAATCCCAATATCTCGACATCTCTGTATCACAGTCTCTGTACCTCAATATCTCGAAATCTCAATGTCTCAATCACAATATCTAGGGCGCCGTCAGTCCAGACCGGCCCCTACCATCCATCTCAAGACCACGAAGGTATCCTCCGGATATCCGACGCGTCGGGTAAAATCACCGGTAGGTAGTGCTCCCCTGCCAGGCTCACATCGTCATCATCACGCGCTTCTTGCCCCGGGGTACCTTACCGGGTCCACCATGTACCCGAAACGGTTCATCCGTCTCCTCGAATCGGGTCTCGAAATCCATCAGCAAACTCATGGTGGACGACTCATACATCATGGGAAAAACCGCACTTTTTATTTAAAAAGAGAGGAATCAGTTTATATAAGTTTTGCGGTTTTTCCCCCAAATCCAGAAAATTTCATGGAAATCCGAATCCAAATCATCAATAGCATGTAAAAACCATGAATATAGGCATAACAATGAATAACAGTATGCATGAAGTGACAAGTAATAACTACAATGTTAAGCTGGAATATAAGGCAGGCACACTAATATCATGTCAAATTACTAACTAACAAGCTAAGTCAAGCAATAATATTTTCTAAGGTGTACGTGACATGGAAATTACCGATGAAGATGTGTGTGAGCAGGCAAGTAAGTGTACGTGGTACATACGCATCATCGGTAATGGTGCTGGTGTCCTAACAATATGATATCAACATTGCAATAAGAAATTATAACATAAGTATGCGATGCGAAGCGAACCACAATAATAAGCGGGAGCTGAATACTAGACGCAACTGTAACTAACCTGCATTAATCTAATATAAGTCCTACAAATGGTGCCTTTTGAAATAACACGAATCATGGGGTTTTGAAAATAGGGGCTACGGTGTTTTTATGAAAAGATACATCTTTTGAAATATCCGTAGGATCCCTTGGGCTGTCTTTTAAAATACCCACGATTCGTTAGTTTTTGAAATAGGTAAGAATCGAATCTAATCTAACAACTAAACTAAACTAAAGGGCTAAGCTAACAAGCTGGACTACAGGTAAGGAAACCGCCTAACATCTGAGTAGATCCATATACATACCTGTATATATATTAGTCGGTGATCCCGCCTCAATAATATCATATCCGATACCATATCTACAATCAGCCATCCCAGTCAAGAGTGCGGATCAATCATCAAGATATAGCTCGTACGTAAATCCGTCGTACGGCATCCCCAAATCTGGGTACGGGTCAATATCATATTCCTCACACCATTCCTCTGGTATCCTCTTTATTCAAGATCATAGTCTAGGGTACTGACCTATGTCTAGTACAATACTAATATCCTCAATATACTCATGATCTGACTACAGATCGACAATCTCGTACAAACCAATACCGTCAGCACATAGCATCATCAAGGGTATACATCGCCCGATACGGCCTAATATCAATATCCTAGCATATCATGCCTCATATCACGATCACATGTCGACCATTTTATTTATAACACTATTCACCCGTATCGCCGCCCCAAGATCCGCTATAACACCAGGGCGTACCTTAAGTACGAATCCTGCCATATCACCGAATTCACAACCTCAATATAAATCTCATCGACTCATCTCAAACCCAAGTATCATCCTCAAATCCGTATGTGAACACATAGCCCCATACCCATGTGAACACATAACTATATATATTCCCGTATAAGCACAAATTAAAGAAGAAGGTATGCAAGTATGGGTTGGTGTGTGCATGTGTGGTGCGACCACTACTCTAGGGTTTCGCGACACTAAATATCCAAGAACACCAAATATCCATATTATCATCAATATACTCAAACAATATATATAAAAATATATATATGTGTGTGTATACGTATTCGTATACATCACCACGAACTGCGGGGGTGCTATACGCCATCCACCCGACTTCTCCCCGTAGATATGAATCTACTCACCTGGTCCTCGCTCGCCGGTGCCGACGTCGCCATGCGCTTACTTGCCATCTCGAAGTCCACATGGGGGTACTTACATATCATAACGCACCGCATCGCATTAAAATCCGACTCATGACCAAAACGACACACGAATCCCACATAGGTCAAAACCTATGGTTGCTTCCACGAATCAACCCAGAAACCCTCGACATCGGCGTACAAACGCCAGACCATCGAGAAAATCCCAAATACCCTCATTTGCTCATTCACGAACACTAATTTTAATATAAAATATGTTAAAACTCACAAAAACCCCAAATTCACTTTAAAAGCCGTTTTTCCGAAAACTAGCAAGCAAAATTTCCCGTTTTAGTACAAAACTCGACGTTTAAACCATTCTAGCGGCCACAATATTCACTAAATATCTTAAATAAGTCATAAAAACAATTCCCGGAATTTAATCTCATTAAATTCCAAAAACCCTAATATTCTAGTTCACAAAATACCTAAATTTTAACAATTTCCTAGCAAAAATGCACAAACTACAATCTAGCTTAGATTTGCATGATCTAAAGCATTAAACTACACTTAATAAAGTTAATGAAGTCATGAAAAACCTAATTAGATTTTTAGTCTAACATTTGCAATTACTTTCCAAAACCTAGTTTGCATAAAATTCCAATTTTAACAATTACAAGCATCAATTAGAAAACTAGCAACTAGGTTAGTTTTAGCATTCTATTAACATGTTAATCTCCACATTAAAATCATGATCAATTTATAAAAAAACCTAACTAGATTTTAAATTTCACATTTTCAATAATTTCTAAAAACCTAGTTTAGATAATAAAAAAAAAGCTTAAATTGGACATTTTACATCTAGCAATATACATATTATCAAAAAGATTAAGTTTTCATTTTCTTAAGATGATAATCTACACATTGCAACCATGATTACATGATAAGAACCCTAATTGCAAATCACAAACCCTTACTAGATTTTACAATTCTTCAATTAAACCCATAACATTAACTAATTATGTTCGATTTAAAGTATTTAACAACAATTAAACAAGGGGTTAGAATTTATACCCAATCAATTTGAAGATCCCACAAGCACCCATAGCCTCCCAAATTGCTCTCTTGCTCTCAAAATCCATGCTAGATAGGCAAATAAATAATGGGTAGGAGTTGGATTTCGGTTTTGAGTTTTTGTTGATTTTTCATGAAATTTTTGTGAATTTTTTTTTAGAAGAGATGAGATGAGGAATGAGAGGGGAGGGCTGCTGGAAATGATCAGGTTTCGGCCAGCATGGGGTGGGGAATGGGTGAGGGAGGAGAGAGAGTGAGGTGGAGAAAGTGGAAAAAGTCAAAGTCCACCATTTTCTATCATTTTCTACTCTTTTCTTTTCTTTTCTTTTCTTTTGCAAAACAAGTGGGGACAAGAGAGGGGGGCTGCTGAAATCAGCCAAGGGGGAGGAAAAATGAGGGTGTGTGAGTGTGGGTATGGGTGTGGGGTGATGAAAAATGATAAATACTATACCCCAAACATCCATTTACACTAAAAAAAAGCTTTTTTTCTTCAATAATTTCTAAACCGTTTTGGCAAACGATTTCGTTTCAAAAACCACATGATAAAATTTTATTTAAAGTTTTATGATGCACAAAATTTGTTTCAACTCATTCCAATTTGTAATTTTCCCTAATTAAATTTATTAGTGACGGCTTAAAATAATAATAAAATAAATTTTTTTCAGAAAATTTGAAATTTCACCAGTGGCTCAATAAACACCAAATACTAGCAATTACATAGCTAGAATATGTATATTTAATTTTTATAATAAGATATTTGCATTTTGACTTTTTACAGAAAACCCCCTTATTTTACCGTTTTTCGAAATTTCACCGAAACGATTTTCAAAACGTTACAATCTCCCCCCCTTAAAGAAATTCGGTCCCCGAATTTAAATTAAAAGTTCCCCCAAATACTAAAATATTTCAGCCAAAACCATCAAATCGCCGGGGCTCCGAAATCATAAATACATAAAACAAATCGTAGCGCAACGCATGCGCATGAAAAATGAGCGTATAATTCAAATCAGAACTCCATCAAGCATCCCGCAATCATCGGAGTCATGGGGAAGACATCAATACCAAATCCAAAGCAAAACCAATATGATATAATTCGAAACTATACATGTAAAATATATTCAGGTACCGTTCTCTGACTAGTCCTGCTCAGTACAAAAACACATAGCAATATCATAAAAACGTACTGCTCTATAAGAAAAATCAATTCCAAAATACACGTATGAATACTACGTGCGTCTGGTGCGCACGGAAATCAAAATCCAAATATGTGCCATACATATGCACAGAAACAACATCTAAGTGCATCGGGTGTGCACGAAACATCTGTCGTAGGCAACATGTGTGCCTGACAGCAAATTCAGGTGCATCTGACATGCACGAAAAATCTTGATTTAGTGCATCTGGCGTGCACCAAAATCACACTTCAAAACATGCGCCTAACATGCGCGAAAATCCAAATCAGGTGCATCCATTATGCACGAAATCATGAAATCCAATATCAAGTGCAACACTGTGCAAAGATCGTAAATCCTCAATCATCAAAATCAAATCATGCGAATCAATCACCCAAAATATCGAAATCAATAATGGCGGAATAGTACCGCTCAAGTGCATCCTCTAAGAATCTCGGGCCAACTGTCGCGGTCACTAGTGGGACGTCTCGTCGATGATCATGAACTCTGGCCTGCTGGTGTGCTTAACAATGACCACTCCTGGATCAAGGTCTTCACTGTGAATTACAAATCTCTCGGTCCATCGGCTCATCGGCCCTGCCAGGTGTGCTACCGGGGATGATCCCGTTCTGGCACTTCTCTGGTCAATCATCGCGACCACTCGTAAGACACCATATCACTGGCGTCGGCCTCTGGCTCTCTGAATGTACGTGACACATCTGATCCTGGGTGCAAGTATCATTGCAGCAGTGTCCTGGAAGGAATCCTGCTCACGGTCTCTTCCATGTCTCGTCTCTGCCAACTGTCCGGAAGTCATCGTCCTTTCCTATATCTGTATCTTGCTCTGGAACGACTGCATACTCATCGCGACTCCTTCTGGAAGGTAAATCCAAGTACCATGCCTCGGCATGCGCATCGCATCTCTGATGTCGGCGGAGGGGAACGTCATCTCATCTAGATCTGGTACGAACCTCTTACTTCACTTTTCTTTAATGTCGAATACTTCGGACTCGTCTCGTCGTGGCTGCATGGACTGAGCTCTAACGGCTATCCTTGTATCTGGAGTCTCCCAAGAATGCATCTCACCACCTAGCATCCGAATGAAGTTGAACCATCCGATCGATTCGTCAAAACCTCATAATCCCCCAAGAGCTCAACATCTTGGGCACAGTTTAATAGTATCGAGTACATACCACAGCATCGGTGGTCCAGCCGTAGAAGGGCAAACCCAAGCCTCACTAATGGCGCCGTAGAACTGCCGCAAACCCGAAGGTTCAAAGGCTTTCACACGGTCATTAAGTCGAGTTAGGGTTTCATTCTTCTAGAGGGACCATAGAATTTCCTGCATGTCTTTCCGACTACTTTAAACTTGGAATAATAGGTCTCTGACATTCGATCGCCTCTGTCGACTCCCAACGTCTCCGCGTGAAGTCGTCTCTAGCTGGAATCAATCTATCTGATGACCTCGCATCGGGGTAGGCGAACGATCCACATGTCCTAGTCATTCATCCTTGATGACTAGCGACCTTCTATCATCTCTTAGTACAACTCGTTCTGCACTAACGCCAGCATCTGGGGCAATATCTTGTCGTTCGCAGCAATAACTGGCTCGCTCGTCTGCACGCTGAACAGTGCCTCGACCATCATGAATAAGCAACACACCAACGGTCATCAAAATCTGGCTGGCCTCTGTCAGTGGACCAATCCTCTGATACTGATCGGCACGTCCGAGAAATCTCATAAAGGCAATCCGCCAAACGCTCGTGGCGCGGAAACACAGTAAAAAGACACATCTCCGCAATCGAGTGTCGCCGGAATTTCGCCCTGGTCAGTCCTCGTTCGTGATGAGCTCGTGCTGACCACAACTCTAGTTGTAGCTCTTCCTGCCCGTAATCGTGGCAGCAAAACCAAACTGGTACCGATGAGGCTAGATCAGGAAGGAATATAATACTGAACAAGGAAATGTACATCCTAAGGCTTCTTAAGTGGAGTGGCGTGTCGTAAATATGCCGCGGAACATACCAACGGTACGTCACTCTACTTTAGTCACCTATTCCATCAACCAAGGGTCATCCTACGCTCCGAAGGTAAAACCTAACGCTCTGATACCAACTTTGTCACGTCCCGAAAGTACGGAACATGACCGGCACTTAAACTACGAACGTCTCGAGGCGTACGTAATCTAAGTAAACCGAAAACCCAGAAATCCAAACCTAGAAAGATGTAGAGTGCAGGAAAAACCAACTTAAAGCAAGTAGTTTCAATAGCATAAGCCGAATTAGGCGGTTTTAAAAACATCAAAAATTTCCCGAAAATTTCGGCAGAGTCTCCTTTGTAAATACTGGCTCCCAAACGGGATACAACATGAATAGTATACGAAATCAATAAAAAGGGATCCCCAAGCGGGAGCTAGGTCTTCGTCAATCGACGGTCACAACCACACAAGCAATATAATATACAACGCCCACGGCGAGGATAAAAAAACTCAAACCACAAGAAAACCACAGAAATAAAAACGCGCGATTCTAAGGTCGAAAGAATAACATCACTGGTCTCTATCTCAAAAATAAATACATGTTTGGTTGATGGAACTTCTAGATACAATAGAATAATAATATACAAGATATAAAATGGGGGTACGATACAAGTAAACCCACCTACTAGCAAATCACCCGAAGGAAACTAGGCCCGCAAGCCGTAAAGAAACCTGTACGGCAAACCTGCAAGAAACTGGGGCACAACGGGGGTGAGTTGCCAACTCGTGAATAGGAAAATATCTACGCACAGAAATCACATAAATAACGCATTCCTAGGTCAATGATCATAATATAGCCTCAAATAAAAGAATAACACGTAGCCTATAACAAGGCTAGGGTAAATATCTAACCCGAGTGTAATCTCATGTGCCCGTATCAGTGCCTCAAGTAGCAATATATCATATGAATGAGGTATGAATGCATGAAAACAGAATACATGTAAATGAAGAACCGTTTTCATAATTTAGTGAGATTTCCTTTGTATTTTTAAAATGAGGTATCATAATGAAATCAGCATAAAACAGTGCCTAGCATCGGCACAAAACGTAATCCCAATATCTCGATATCTCTGTATCACAGTCTCTGTACCTCAATATCTCGAAATCTCAATGTCTCAATCACAATATCTAGGGCGCCGTCAGTCCAGACCGGCCCCTACCATCCATCTCAAGACCACGACGGTATCCTCCGGATATCCGACGCGTCGGGTAAAATCACCGGTAGGTGGTGCTCCCCTGCCAGGCTCACATCCTCATCATCACGCGCTTCTTGCCCCGGGGTACCTTACCGGGTCCACCATGTACCCGAAACGGTTCATCCGTCTCCTCGAATCGGGTCTCGAAATCCATCAGCAAACTCATGGTGGACGACTCATACATCATGGGAAAAACCGCACTTTTTATTTAAAAAGAGAGGAATCAGTTTATATAAGTTTTGCGGTTTTTCCCCCAAATCCAGAAAATTTCATGGAAATCCGAATCCAAATCATCAATAGCATGTAAAAACCATGAATATAGGCATAATAATGAATAACAATATGCATGAAGTGACAAGTAATAACTACAATGTTAAGCTGGAATATAAGGCAGGCACACTAATATCATGTCAAATTACTAACTAACAAGCTAAGTCAAGCAATAATATTTTCTAAGGTGTACGTGACATGGCAATTACCGATGAAGATGTGTGTGAGCCGGCAAGTAAGTGTACGTGGTACATACGCATCATCGGTAATGGTGCTGGTGTCCTAACAATATGATATCAACATTGCAATAAGAAATTATAACATAAGTATGCGATGCGAAGCGAACCACAATAATAAGCGGGAGCTGAATACTAGACGTATCTGTAACTAACCTGCATTAATCTAATATAAGTCCTACAAATGGTGCCTTTTGAAATAACACGAATCATGGGGTTTTGAAAATAGGGGCTACGGTGTTTTTATGAAAAGATACGTCTTTTGAAATATCCGTAGGATCCATTGGGCTGTCTTTTAAAATACCCACGATTCGTTAGTTTTTGAAATAGGTAAGAATCGAATCTAATCTAACAACTAAACTAAACTAAAGGGCTAAGCTAACAAGCTGGACAACAGGTAAGGAAACCGCCTAACATCTGAGTCGATCCATATACATACCTGTATATATATTAGTCGGTGATCCTGCCACAATAATATCATATCCGATACCATATCTACAATCAGCCATCCCAAGTCAAGAGTGTGGATCAATCATCAAGATATAGCTCGTACGTAAATCCGTCGTACGGCATCCCCAAATCTGGGTACGGGTCAATATCATATTCCTCACACCATTCCTCTGGTATCCTCTTTATTCAAGATCATAGTCTAGGGTACTGACCTATGTCTAGTACAACACTAATATCCTCAATATACTCATGATCTGACTACAGATCGACAATCTCGTACAAACCGATACCGTCAGCACATAGCATCATCAAGGGTATACATCTCCCGATACGGCCTAATATCAATATCCTAGCATATCATGCCTCATATCACGATCACATGTCGACCATTTTATTTATAACACTATTCACCCGTATCGCCGCCCCAAGATCCGCTATAACACCAGGGCGTACCTTAAGTACGAATCCTGCCATATCACCGAATTCACAACCTCAATATAAATCTCATCGACTCATCTCAAACCCAAGTATCATCCTCAAATCCGTATGTGAACACATAGCCCCATACCCATGTGAACACATAAATATATATATTCCCGTATAAGCACAAATTAAAGAAGAAGGTATGCAAGTATGGGTTGGTGTGTGCATGTGTGGTGCGACCACTACTCTAGGGTTTCGCGACACTAAATATCCAAGAACACCAAATATCCATATTATCATCAATATACTCAAACAATATATATAAAAAAATATATATGTGTGTATACGTATTCGTATACATCACCACGAACTGCGGGGGTGTTATACGCCATCCACCCGACTTCTCCCCGTAGATATAAATCTACTCACCTGGTCCTCGCTCGCCGGTGCCGACGTCGCCATGCGCTTGCTTGCCATCTCGAAGTCCACATGAGGGTACCTACATATCATAACGCACCGCATCGCATTAAAATCCGACTCATGACCAAAACGACACACGAATCCCACATATGTCAAAACCTATGGTTGCTTCCACAAATCAACCCAGAAACCCTCGACATCGGCATACAAACGCCAGACCAACGAGAAAAACCCAAATACCCTCATTTGCTCATTCACGAACACTAATTTTAATATAAAATATGTTAAAACTCACAAAAACCCCAAATTCACTTTAAAAGCCGTTTTTCCGAAAACTAGCAAGCAAAATTTCCCGTTTTAGTACAAAACTCGACGTTTAAACCATTCTAGCGGCTACAATATTCACTAAATATCTTAAATAAGTCATAAAAACAATTCCCGGAATTTAATCTCGTTAAATTCCAAAAACCCTAATATTCTAGTTTACAAAATACCTAAATTTTAACAATTTCCTAGCAAAAATGTACAAACTACAATCTAGCTTAGATTTGCATGATCTAAAGCATTAAACTACACTTAATAAAGTTAATGAAGTCATGAAAAACCTAATTAGATTTTTAGTCTAACATTTGCAATTACTTTCCGAAACCTAGTTTGCATAAAATTCCAATTTTAACAATTACAAGCATCAATTAGAAAACTAGCAACTAGGTTAGTTTTAGCATTCTATTAACATATTAATCTCCACATTAAAATCATAATCAATTTATTAAAAAACCTAACTAGATTTTAAATTTCACATTTTCAATAATTTCTAAAAACCTAGTTTAGATAAAATAAAAAAAAAAGCTTAAATTAGACATTTTACATCTAGCAATTTACATATTATCAAAAAGATTAAGTTTTCATTTCCTTAAGATGATAATCTACACTTTGCAACCATGATTACATGATAAGAACCCTAATTGCAAATCATAAACCCTTACTAGATTTTCCAATTATTCAATTAAACCCATAACATTAACTAATTATGTTTGATTTAAAGTATTTAACAACAATTAAACAAGGGTTAGAATTTATACCCAATCAATTTGAAGATCCCACAAGCACCCATAGCCTCCCAAATTGATCTCTTGCTCCCAAAATCCATGCTAGATAGGCAAATAAATAATGGGTAGGAGTTGGATTTCGGTTTTGAGTTTTTGTTGATTTTTCATGAAATTTTTGTGAATTTTTTTTTAGAAGAGATGAGATGAGGAATGAGAGGGGAGGGCTGCTGGAAATGATTAGGTTTCGGCCAGCATGGGGTGGGGAATGGGTGAGGGAGGAGTGAGAGTGAGGTGGAGAAAGTGGAAAAAGTCAAAGTCCACCATTTTCTATCATTTTCTACTCTTTTCTTTTCTTTTCTTTTCTTTTGCAAAACAAGTGGGGACAAGAGAGGGGGGCTGCTGAAATCAGCCAAGGGGGAGGGAAAATGGGAGTGTGTGAGTGTGGGTATGGGTGTGGGGTGATGGAAAATGATAAATACTATACCCCCAAACATCCATTTACACTAAAAAAAGCCTTTTTTCTTCAATAATTTCTAAACCGTTTTGGCAAACGATTTCGTTTCAAAAACCACATGATAAAATTTTATTTAAAGTTTTATGATGCACAAAATTTGTTTCAACTCATTCCAATTTGTAATTTTCCCGAATTAAATGTATTAGTGACGGCTTAAAATAATAATAAAGAATTTTTTTTCAGAAAATTTGAAATTTCACCAGTGGCTCAATAAACACCAAATACTAGCAATTACATAGCTAGAATATGTATATTTAATTTTTATAATAAGATATTTGCATTTTGACTTTTTACAGAAAACCCCCTTATTTTACCGTTTTTCGAAATTTCACCGAAACGATTTTCAAAACGTTACAAGTCCCTTCCTTACAACTACACCCAGTTTAATCTGAATTTCAACATTCAAAGAAAATAAGTTGAACTTCCAGAACTCCTTAACATGTTGAGGAGTGCAGAGGGCACCTTGCAGAAGGCAAGGGAAACACCCGCTATGTTTGTTAGCGGTGGTTCTTCTTCCGGGTCCAAGGCTAGGGCCAAAGGAAGGAAGAATAAGGCCGCCACCAAACCTAGAGGAGGTATTAGTAAGGTGGGAGGGAAGAGAAAGAAAAAGATTGCGGTGCCGGTAGTGGCCCAGAATGAGTGCTTCCATTGTCACAGGAAAGGGCACTGGAAAAAGGATTGCAAGGCGTGGAACGCCAAGAACCAGGGACCGAAGCAAGCTGTGGCTTTGACTTCAGGTGCGTTTGTAATTGAGAATTGTTTGTCAATCAACTCTACTTTCTGGGTATTGGATACCGGATCAGAATCTCATATATACAATTCATTGCAGGCACTGAGAAACCGTAGAGTGCTGAAGGAAGGTGATATGACCCTAAAGGTTGCTAACGGAGCTAGCGTGGGAGCTGTGTCCGTCGGGGATTATCACCTGGGATTGACAAGTGGACACATTTTGGTTTTACATAACTGTTTTTATGTACCTAGCTTAACGTGTAATATCATATCAGTTTCCTTGTTATCAAATAAAGGTTATGATTTCACGTTTGTAAGTGATGTTGTTAACATCCACCTTAATCATGGTTTGATTGGGTCCGGTACACTAAATAACGGTATATATGTCTTAAACCAACTCCAGATTTTCAATGTCCAGAACACACTAAAAAGAAAGTCTCCAGATTTAAATAAGGCTTTCTTATGGCATTATAGACTAGGTCACATCAATGAGACAAAGTTAACTAAGTTACATAGAGAAGAATATTTGGACTCATTCGAATATCAAACTTATGCCACTTGTGAATCATGTCTCAAAGGAAAGATGACAAAGACTCCATTCACTGGACATGGAGTAAGAGCGAGCGAGCTCTTAGGACTCGTACACAGCGATGTATGCGGTCCAATGTCTACACATGCAAGAGGTGGTTTTTCCTATTTCATTACTTTTACGGATGATTATTCAAGGTACGGATTCATTTATCTGATGAAACATAAATCCGAGTCTTTTGAAAAATTCCAGGAGTATAAGAATGAAGTAGAAAACCAAACCGGCAAAAGTATCAAGACACTAAGATCTGATCGAGGTGGTGAATACTTAAGTGCCGAGTTCCTAGGTTACCTAAAAGAGAAAGGAATTCTCTCTCAGCTTACTCCTCCATACACTCCGCAGCATAACGGTGTATCAGAGAGACGGAATGGAACCCTATTGGATATGGTACGATCCATGATGAGTAATGCTGAGTTACCGCGATCTTTCTGGGGCTATGCGCTAGAATCAGCGGCATATCTTCTTAACAGGGTTCCTACCAAGACTGTGCCTACCACGCCATATCAGATGTGGAGTGGGAAGAAACCCTATCTTCAGTATCTGAGGATATGGGGATGTCCAGCTTTTGTTAAAAAGCAGCATGTGGACAAGCTCGAGGCACGATCAGTACAGTGTAAGTTTGTGGGATATCCAAAGAACTCCAAGGGGTATCTATTCTATTACGCAGAGGAACAAAAGGGTTTTTGTTTCTCGTAATGCCCATTTTCTAGAACAGCAGGTTTTAGAAAAGGATACAAGTGGGAGCGAAATAGAACTGGAAGAAATTCCAGAACCACAAACTACTACTGAAAGTTTGGTAGAACCAGTAGTTCAAGAAGAACAGGACATTCCCGCACCCCTCCGCAGGAGTAGTAGGCCGTCTCATCCGCCTGAGAGATACTACGGTTTTCTCATAGATGGGGATAGAGAGGATTGCATCATTGATGATGATGAACCTACTAACTTCCAGCAGGCCATCCAGAGCAGCGACTCGGTACGATGGCTAGATGCAATGCGGACCGAAATGGAGTCGATGTACACCAACAACGTGTGGACTTTGGACTTTGCTCCAAATAGGGTAAAACCCATAGGATGCAAATGGATCTTCAAGAAAATGATTGGTGTAGATGGACAGGTGGAAACCTATAAGGCTAGACTTATTGCAAAAGGTTTTCGTCAAAGACCCGGTTTGGACTATGACGAAAAATTTTCTCCAGTGGCTATGCTCAAATCCATTCGGTTCCTTCTTGCTATTGCTGCCTTCCATGATTATGAAATCTGGCAGATGGACGTAAAGACGGCTTTTTTGAATGGTAATTTAGAAGAGTGCGTCTATATGGATCAGCCAGAGGGTTTCAATCAGAGTGGGAGCAGCGGTAGAGTATGCAAGTTGCTTAAGTCCATTTATAGACTAAAGTAAGCATCGCGGAGTTGGAACATCTGTTTTGATGAAACAGTCAAAGAATATGACTTTATCAAAAATCCAGATGAAGCATCTATATATAGTAAAGTTGTAGCCAGAAGTGTCGTATTCCTCGTCTTGTACGTCGATGACATTCTATTGATAGGAAATGACATTCCTATGCTACAATCTATCAAAGGATTCTTATCACACAGGTTCTCCATGAAAGACCTGGGTGATGCCTCTTACATTCTGGGAATCCAGATCTATCGTGATAGATCCAAGAGAATGTTGGAACTTTCGCAGTCCAGGTATATCAACACTATACTGAAAAGATTAAGTATGGAAGATTCTATGCGCGGTAATCTACCGGCTTGTCACGGAATCACCCTCTCCAAAGAGATGTCTCCCAAGACTGATTTGGAAAGGGAACGCAAGTCTATTATACCCTACGCTTCTGCGGTAGGCTCTATAATGTATGCGATGTTGTGCACCAGACCAGATATAGCTTACGCACTAAGCGTGGTAAGCCGGTATCAGTCAGACCCAGGGGAGAATCACTGGATAGCAGTAAAGAACATTCTCAAGTACCTGAGAAGGACTAAGGAGATGTTCTTGGTTTACGGCGGAAAAGACCTCAAGTTAGAAGCCTTTGTTGATTCCGGCTTCCAGAGTGATAAGGACGATTCCAAGTCCATGTCGGGTTATGTCTTTACCCTCAATGGAGGGGCGGTGTGCTGGAAGAGCTCCAAGCAGGACACCGTTGCTGACTCGACGATGGAAGCAGAGTATATTGCTGCTTGCGATGCCGCAAAAGAAGCGGTCTGGATGAAGAAGTTCCTAACAGAACTTCAGGTGGTTCCTACCATAGTTGATCCAATACCTATGTATTGCGACAACAACGGAGCTATAGCTTTAGCGAAGGAACCAAGGTCCCATCAGAAGTCCAGACACATCTTAAGGCTGTATCACCTGATCAGGGAGATCATTGATCGCCGGGAGATCGAGGTTCGAAGAGTTGCTACTGAAGAGAACATTGTTGATCCATTCACGAAGGCCCTACCTCAGATTCAGTTCGAAAGGCTACTCGAGATCATCGGTCTTCGATACGCCAGTACATGGACCTAGTACAAGTGGGAGGTTGTTAGTGTATATGCCCTAGGGCCCATTATTGTATCATACTAGTTTGTATATTACTTAATGGAAGCTTGGGATATTCACATGTATATAACAGTCTTGCTAAACATGGTAGTATGCTACTTGGTTATTCAATCTTAATATATGAGTATACGTATTGATAGAGCTCTTAGGATCTTGCTTGACTACCAGCGTTATGATGGCAGTCACACTAATGGGGGCTGGGTAGTCTAATAGAACATCCTTTTTCAGGTCCCTAGTCGTAGGATTATCGAGACAGGGCATCGATACTCCGGAGTAGACTAGTGTGTACGCTTCTCATCCCAGTTGGGGAGATGGTCTGTCCCACAGCCGTCAGTACGTCGTACTGGAGATAGTATACAGGTGCTCGTTGGGTTACGGGTACACCGGACAGGACTCGAAGGGAACTGTTGGTTGGGTTTTATACCAGTCGTCAGTTAACAGTTCCCTGGTGACATGAGTACAGCATAGTCCGCAGACTTGACACTGCTACTTCGCCTCGAGTGTGTCCCGCTGTTCTTAGATTGCTACCCTACCATGGCTCAAAGGAGTCGTGCAAACAGGTAGCAGTTGGGTGCAATCCCGAGCACTTGGAGGCAGTGGCGGTTAGATAGGATTCGTCTCTCCCGGTATTGGGAGTTGATATCGCGCTGTGTCAGAGAGCCATTACGCAAAGTCCCTGGCCAGGGCAAGCGAGATTTACCGGTAGGTTCCAGTAGTTTCTCAGGGTGTAATGGGCTTCACTCCGACACGACTTATACCGCTATTAGGGGACTGACGCTTGCCGCCCCCTAGGCCCGATATGCGATAGTTTTAGACGAACAGACCGGACTGAACGGAGATTGTCACATCAGGCTCAGTAGGAGTTCGGATGGGTTTCCTCATCGGCCTTCTTATCGACATCTACCTGGGGACCGTTACGTACAGCTAGTGCCGCTTGCGGTCTGTGGTTAAACCCATTGCCAGCGTAGTAGTCGAGTCATTAGAGTCCCACACAGAGAGTTTCCCTAATCCAGGCGAAACGATATAGAGGTCGTATGGTTTTACGACAAGGGTTCGGACGCATACATGTGTTTACGCACGTACGACTTTCGGACAGTTTTTACTAGTCGGCTTTGGTTTAAGCCAGATTCTAGTATCGGGATATTGGATTTATACAGTCTAAAGTTTTTCCTTGTTTTCACGGATGGGAGGGGCGTTCTAGTAATTTCACGAGAAGCATCTAGAAGATGGTGACTTGGGGGTTTAGGTGGCATATGCATTTAATAAGATTAGTGACTCATTTGTGTGATTCATCCATGTCATTAATGCATCATAAATGCTTAATGACTCATGGAGATGAATCACCCATTTGTATTTATGAAGCATGGTTGTTAAATCCTATTTTCTATTTATTTGATAAAGATCAATGCTTCATATATATCATGATAGATCACAATCTCATTCTCATTCTTATGCTCACCTTCTCTCTCCTCAAGCTCTCTCTCTTCAAACCCTAATCTTCCCCTCTCATGTGTTGAGATCAAGGATTAGAATAGACTAATCTTTCTATAATCCAACTCTATATCACCTAGGTTACTTAGATTAGCACTTTAAGAAACCTAGTTACCTCTAGTTTGAGATGAAGCTTGAAGTAAAGCTCTCGGGTGGATCGTCTACTACTTGGAGAAGGCCGAGAAGGAGGTGGAGAACAAAAAGATGAAGGACACGGTTCATTAAGTATAATCACTTCACATAGTAGTTTAGAACTCCTATGTTTATCGTTAGTTATTGTTTAGCACCGATTCTTCCAGTTAGTCGATGTTATTGCATAGAACAAGATTGTTTTTAAATTTCCGCCTCCCCGCAAGTCGTGGGGTGTAGTACATCGATTTACAGATAGCATACTATCATGTCGAGAAAGAATGTACACTGAATATATATATATATACATGTATAAATACATCCACTATCATATAATGGCCTCTAGGGCATACATATATCCAACAATCTTCCACTTGTACTAAGGCCAGTTATTGGCGTATCTCATACCCAACATCTCAAAAAGTCAGTCATGCTGCGGCTGAGGGAGGGCCTTGGTGAGTGGATCCGCGGCATTATTATTTGTGTCTACTCTCTTAATCTCGATCTCGCGGCGATCTACAATCTCCCGGATCAGATGAAAACGCCTCAGGATGTGTCTGGATCGCTGATGGGACCTGGGCTCCTTGGCTAACACCATAGCCCCATTAGTATCACAATACAGTGGTATTGGACCAATAATGGTTGGAACTACACCTAGCTCCGAGACGAACTTCATCATCCAGACGGCTTCCTTGGCGGCATCATTCGCAGCAATGTACTCAGCCTCCATCGTAGAGTCTGCAACGGTATCCTGTTTTGAACTCTTCCAACTTACCGCCCCTCCATTGAGGGTAAATACAAACCCGGAGATAGATTTGCTATCGTCCTTATCGCTCTGGAAGCTCGAATCGGTAAAGGCCTCCATTTGGAGATCTCCATTACCATACACCAAGAACAATTCTTTAGTCCTTCGCAAGTACTTAAGAATGTTCTTCACAGCTGTCCAGTGATTCTCTCCTGGGTTGGATTGATACCTGCTTACAACACTAAGTGCATAAGCTACATCTGGGCGTATACATAACATCACAAACATTATAGATCCTACCGCCGAAGCATAGGGTATAATGCTCATGCGAGCTCTCTCTTCATCGGTCTTTAGGCAAGAGTCCTTGGAGAGAGTGACCCCATGGCAAGCGGGTAAGGCACCCCGCTTGGAGTCTTCCATACTAAACCTTTTTAGAATGGTGTTGATGTACCTGGTTTGGGACAATCCCAATAACCTCTTGGATCTATCCCTATAGATCCTTATGCCCAGAATGTATGTGGCATCACCCAGGTCTATCATGAAGAACCTTAGTGATAAGAAAGATTTGACCGACTGTAGCATAGGAATATCATTTCCTATCAGAAGAATGTCGTCCATATACAATACGAGGAATGTGACAGCTCTCCCTACAGCCTTCTTATAAACAAAAGGTTCATCTGGATTTTTAATGAAATCAAACTCTTTGATAACATCATCGAAACAGATGTTCGAACTCCGTGATGCCTGCTTTAACCCATATATGGATTTAAGCAATTTACATGCTTTCCCGCTGCTCCCACTGTCAATGAAGCCCTCTGGCTGATCCATATAAATGCATTCTTCTAAATTTCCATTTAGAAATGCTGTTTTAACGTCCATCTGCCAGACTTCATAGTCGTAGTGAGCAGCAATAGCAAGTAGGATCCGAATGGATTTAAGCATGGCTACGGGAGAAAAAGTCTCGTCATAGTCCAAACCTGGTCTTCGACGAAAACCCTTCGCTACAAGTCTTGCCTTAAAGGTCTCCACCTGCCCATCTACACCAATCTTTCTTTTAAAGATCCATTTGCACCCCATAGGTTTTACCCCAGGGGGTACAACGTCCAAAGTCCATACTTTGTTGGTGTACATAGACTCCATTTCGGATCTCATGGCATCCAGCCACTTCACAGAGTCTCCACTCGTGATAGCTTGCTGAAAGCTGGTAGGATCATCATCTTCCATGATGCAGTCTTCTCCGTCACCATCAATGAGGAAACCGTAGTACCTCTCCAGTGGGCGAGAAGTCCTACCAGACCTACGGAGCGGCCGAGGTTCCTCGGTTTCTATTGCAACAGCCGGTTCAACCAAGTCGTCATTTGTAGTTTGTGTTTCTAGAACCTCTTCTAGATCTACCACATTGCCATCAGCTTTATCTGTGAAAAACTCTTTTTCCAAGAATGTGGCATACTGAGAAATGAATACCTTTTGTTCTTCCTTGTGGTAGAATAGATATCCATAAGAATTCTTTGGATACCCCACAAAATTACACATGACCGACCGTGTCTCGAGTTTTTTCGGATTCTGCTTTTTAACATAGGCCGGGCAACCCCAAATCTTAATTCTCTTAAGAGATGGTCTCTTCCCATGCCATATCTCGTATGGCGTGGTAGACACGGTTTTGGTTGGAACCCTGTTTAGTAGAAACGTTGCAGTCTCCAATGCATGCCCCCAAAATGAGACGGGTAACTCAGCATCACTCATCATGGAACGGACCATATCTAATAGGGTCCGATTCCGTCGTTCTGACACACCGTTGTGTTGTGGTGTGTAAGGAGGAGTGAGCTGAGAGAGAATCCCATTCTCTTTTAGGAAGTTTGCAAATTCTCTACTGAGATACTCTCCACCTCGATCTGATCGAAGTATCTTGATACTCAAGCCGGTTTGTTTTTCTACTTCTTGTTTATATTCAGTGAATTTCTCGAAAGCTTCGGATTTGTGCTATAATAAAAATACATGACCGAATCTTGAGAAATATTCAGTGAAAGTAATGAAGTAAGAAAAACCGCCTCTAGCCTGTGTAGACATTGGCCCACATACATCACTATGTATGAGGCCTAGGAGCTCGGTAGCTCTTTCTCCGTGTCCGGTAAATGGAGTTTTGGTCATTTTACCCTTGATACAAGACTGGCAAGTCACATAAGATTTATATTCAAAAGAGTTTAAATATCCATCTTTGTGTAACTTGTTTAGTCTTGTTTCGTTAATATGACCAAGTCTACAGTGTCAAAGAAAAGCTTCATTTATTTCTGAAAGTTTTCTTTTATTAGTGTGTTGTATGTTGAAAACTGTGTGTTGATTTAAGACGTATATCCCATTATTACGCGTACCATACCCAACCAACATTTGATTCAGGTGAATGTTCATAACATTGTTCTGCAATACAAAATTATATCCTTCATTGTCTAACAAAGAAACAGATATTATATTACAAAGCATACTTGGTACAAAATAACATGGGTTCAAAACCAATATACACCCAGATGGCAACCCCAAGTGATACTCTCCCACTGCGACTGTATGTACATTGGAACTATTTCCAACGTGGAGAGTATGGTCACCTGTCTTCAAAACCTTGCTATTTCTCAACCCCTGCATAGAATTGCAAATGTGAGAACCTGAACCGGTATCTAATACCCAGGAAGCAGAGTTTATTAAAAAACAGTTTTCTGTCACAAACACACCTGAAGCGGAAGCAACCCCATGCTTCTTCTTGAGATTTGAGTACTCCGTACAGTTGCGCTTCCAATGTCCTGTTTTGTAGCAATGAAAACATTCCCCTTTCCCCGATTCTCCAGCTTTGGACTTGTCCTTCCCCTTAACCTTTTTAACTCCACCCCTAGGCTTGGTGGGCTTCTTCTTGAGCTTTCCCTTGGCCTTAGCCTTTGGGCGAGAAGAAGAAGATTGCCCAACACTCAAAACGGGAGTTTTCACTGATTTCAGTATGCTCTCTGCACTCCTTAACATATTAAGGAGTTCAGGTAGTTCCTTCTCCATGTTGTGCATGTTGAAGTTAACTATGAATTGAGCAAAGGTGGAGGGGAGGGACTGCAGAATAATATCCGTATATTGTTCATTGTCCATCGTCCATCCAAGGTCCTCAAGCTCTTCTATGAGAACTATCATCTTCAGAACATGGTCTCCTACTGGTGTGCCAGAGGCCATTCACATCTGAAACAATTTCTTTGATGCTTCGTATCGTAATACGCGGGATTGCTCTCCATACAACTCCTTTGTATGGAGGAATATGGCGTGAATGTCCATACTCTCGTGCTGCTTTTGATGTGTGTTATCCATCGATGCAAGAGCGAGGCATTTGGCCGTGGCACAGTCAGCGTCCCATGTCTTGCGGACTTCAATATCCGCAACTGAGGATTTTGGACCTGGGACGGGCGGGGCTGAAGCCGTGAGGACATATGATACTTTATCATAAGTCAAGGCAATTTTCAGATTCCTCAGCCAGTCTTTATAATTGGTCCCATTCAGTTTATTTTTATCTAGTAGAAGCTTGATTCCAGTCATTGGTATCTGCCATTAAGAGAGAGAAAAGAATACACTCAGCGAAAGCTCTTGCAAAGATCAGATTGGTTATTATCTTGTCTAATCGATATTTCCCACTGCTTTAATCAAGTTTTTCTTTCAAACCTTAAAAAGAAAACTAGCCAGGATTAATTACAGTCTATAACTTTGCTAACCGTTCAGCCAGGCCAGTGTCGGTACTTGAGGGAGGTTCCCCGTGCTTTGGCACGGACCTAATTAAAGTAAACCTCGTTTTCCCAGAGGTGTAGCCCCGTTAACACCTTTCTAGACACCTAATGAGTTAGCTAATTGTAAACTGCAAAACTCTACTGGGAGCAACAATTGCCCACAGTGGGATCGGGATCCAACCATCATATGGAAGGTATGCAATCTCATTGCAAATTTCAACTATTGAAATTCCCGATGTGGTTTTTACCCCTAGTACCTATGACCTTAACTATGGTCAACAAATCATAAGTACCAATCAAGTTCTACCCGTCATTTCTTGATTAATTAGACCCACTCATATGACCCTTAACAATGGTCAACAAAGTCGCATGAATGTCCTAATTAATCTGCATCATATGCAGTGTAGGAAGACATCACTTAGCTACCGTACACCACGCCTTAACTATAGTCAACAAACGTAGCACGAATACTAAGTACTCTACTTCCTAAAATGACGGAGGGTTGCGGATGATTTTTAAGAAAATCTTTAACGCTTTGAACTTGATATCGTCGTAGAATCAAATGGTTTTCAAAAGGAGTGGCTTGAGCTCCGCAGTTTTGAAATGTAGCTTTTTTCATAAAGAGCCGAATGGTTTTCAAATCCGATTCTAGAACATCTTTTTAGGTTTATTTTCTTTACATTAATCATATTAATGTAGTCCCATCATTTAAGTCCTTAAGCCAATCATAGAAAAGAAACGAAAATACAACGTACGCTTATGCCATCCGCATTCGCCGCAATGTTCCGTTATGCACCGTTAGGTTACGTAACTAACAGCATACAGGGACGGGACTAGCGCGGGTGTAAAACATAAGCAACGTCTACTATATATCTCATATATAATATATCATTCGTCTCAGATATCACATCACAGAATACAGGCAGCAGAAATACAGATATAATGTGGGATATTCTAGGACGTCCATATTTAGTATTTAGCCAACAATAGAAAATACGGATTCCACAGTCGCGATGAATAGCCAAGCCCACACCCCTAGACCCGTACGAGAGCGGCAAGCGACCCTACCAATTCTGGAGTTTAGGAGACCCGTTCTCGACTCCTCGAGATGGCCTCCCACTGAACCCCAGAACCCGGTCACTTGTGCTCCCTTCCTTGGGTCTATCCTAATGCGGAAAAGTAAATAATATACAACACGGGTGACATCAACCTCAACCCGGAAGTGCCCCAAATAAAAGAATATTACATTACATTTGAATTTTACATGAATGAAAATAAAACTCTCATCTCACATAAAACCCCTCGGCTATTCAATCGCGACAATCCTGCACATCATATCTCAGCAGCACATAATATCATATATCATCAACGTAAGTAAATATGCGTATCCCGATTGTCGTTGATGTATAGCAACGAACCCGGCAATAAGCGACATACTACACTTACGGTCACAGAAAAGAAAGTGTAAAACTACAACATTTGGAATCCACATTCTCTTTAGACATCGTAAATCCGAAATATCACATACTTCGCATTTCATGCCTAACTATATGAATTCTACATATTGTATCACATTCCAGATAAATGGACAGTATTAAACTTTCCGATCGAATAATCAAATACCCAAGATTTCCTAAACAGCTCAACACTTGAGCGGAGTTCAAAAAATCTCGGAATGTGTCACAGTAGCAGCGGTCCAGCCGTAGAAGGGTCAAGCCATCGCCTCACATGTGGCACGCCGTACTGCCTCAAACCCTAAGGTTCAGAGGCAGTTCAGACGGTCACATAATCGAGTTAAGGTTTGTGTTCTTCTAGAGGGTCCACCACTTAACTTGCACGTATTTCCGAAAGATTTAAACCCGAGAAAAAAATCAACACTTGAAAATTTTTCGTGCCGGGAAAAAGTGAGTTAATGATATCCGTTTGAACTTTTTAATACTTTCTAAATTATCCGAAAAAGGCACGAAATTAAAATTCCAATCGAATCACCGAATCCAAAACAATCCCCAGAATATTCAACACTTGAATCAAATTAAAAATACCCAAAAATATGTACAAGCAGATACTAACATTACTGTATAAAAACGAGGCCATACTTCTCCTGTACGGCCGCGGATCCGCGGCCCAAGCAAGGTCTAGCCACGGTTCCGCGGCGGTATGTACGAATTATTGCATCATTTTTTACAGTGTTGCTTATATTTCCCTACTGAATTTTTTACGTATTTTTAATTCTGAAAATAACACAGTTTCAAAAAATGTCCAGAGAGGGTTAAAAAATCTGTATTTTTGGTTCGATCGGAGTTTTAACTTCGCTAAAGCATCGTCTAAAGCTCTAGCCTGGCTCTGATACCATTGTTAGGTTTACCTAGCACCTCATGAAGGATTTGGATGCATCACATGTGCCAAAATCAAATTTTTTTAAGGTGCTAAGTGAACATAGAAAGAATCATCACTAGAAATTTAGGGTTTCATTACAATAGCATCATCACTAGTAGAAAAAAGCTAGGGTTTTGAGAGTACAACCTTTGTAGCTCCCTACGCTAGACTCCTTGGCTACTTGAGGGTTGGAAAAAGGTTCGCTTGAGATCCTCTAGGTCCACGACGATCCACCCGAAGCTCCTTTGCCCAAAGCTCCTTGCTTTACCCGATATGTGAATGAAGTAGAGCAAACACCCTACACAAATGGGCTAGATGTGTGTAGTATGATGATGTGGTTTGTATTCTATAATCAAAACTCTTTCTTTTTATCAACCTCACTCAAAGAAAATATCAAGAGAGGAAGAAGAAGATGGTGGCTAAGCTTTCTCACAAAAGAAAAGTTATGAGAATGAATAATTGAAATGAGAAAAAGGATTAATCTATATTAATCCTTCTCACTTCAACCATGGTTAGAATCATCTAGATTTTTATCAAATGGGTTAAAGACAAAAGGATAATTAACTCAAGGTTAAATGGTGGCTGAAGCATGGTCAAATATGATAAGTATAAACCTTGTGTAATTATCCTTTCTATTTTTCAAAATGAGAAACATATAGATAATTCTACAATATAAGTCTTGCATTGCCACCAAATATGTATCAACAACCATGATACTATGTATGTATGTATGTATGTATGTATCCATGCACATCATCATGTGCATACATGTATGCATACAAAAATAGAAAAAGAGTTTAACTAAAGAATTGATCTAAAGGTCATTTGTTAAATCAACACTTGATTTTTCAAACCAGTCATATCACATACGACCCGACCAATAGAAAATGCCCGATTAATATACGGTATCATATATCCGTATTTAATCGGGTCCCCGCGCATATCTCATATGCACACCACATCTTTTCGCCTGAGCAAGGAAACTTCATTGTGGGACTCTAAGACTCGTCAATACGCCGGCAGTAGGTAATGATCATATCAAATACCTACAAGACGCAAGCGGTCAGCTAAACGTAACGGCCACCCGGGAATTGTGCGATCAGAAGAAAACAAGCGAACCTGTCACAACTCCCATCGAGCCAACCGGCAACATTACCGTACAGGCGGTCTCTTCGTCAGATATGCTGCATATCGAGTCTAGGGATGGTAACGTCGACCCCAATAACTCAATAAGTCATGCCGATGAATGGTCTATAACAGATCGAGAAACTACTGATAACACTTATCAGTAAATCTCAACAGCCCTGGCCAGGGACTTACTGATATAGCCAATCGAGCACAGCACAGCATCAACTCCCAATACCGGGAGAGACGAAACCCCTCCTTATCGCTCATCGCCTTCGTGTGTCTCGGGACTGTACCCAACGGCCACCTGTTTTCACGACTCAGTAGAGCCGTGGTAGGGTGGTAATCAAAGTACAGTGGGAGAACACACAAGACTCTATGACGATCTCGGGTCTACAGACTAACCTGCACCAGTGTCACCTGAGAACTGCTATCCGACGATAGATATAATTCCATATAGGAGTTCTCGATGAGTCCGTCCAGTGTACCAAGTCACCACTGAGCACCCGTATACGATCTTGATGTCAAACATCGATGAATGTGGGAACATCCATCGCCCATCATATGGGTCTAGTATCATATACGCTAGTCTACTCTGGTATATCGATGTCCCGTCTCGATATACCTGCAACTATGGACATTTCTGGATATGCTTATAAACTACAGATGTCCCACTAGTATGATCTCCATCATAATCACAGTAGTCAAGCATATATCCTCAGGGCTTTATCAACATGTATGAATGAATAAAAGCATGATCAAATCAACATGTCAGATAAAGAAGAACCAGATAGCATACTATTGTAAGTCCACGTTGCGACCCCCGGTTCTTACGGGGAGGCGGAAACGGTATAAAATCAAAATTTTTATCGCAAGAGGCAACATGGACTAAACTATGGTCGGGATCGTAGTCTAAACTAAAACTAGCAAACTATGCTAAAGAGAGTTAGCTACTCGGATGAAGATGGTTATACCTAAACTTGAACTCCTTCTCTTCAAGCTCCGATGGTGGTTCGATGGCTCCTTCTCGTTGTCTCCGTACGCCGAAGATAGATCCACTTGAAAGCTCCAACCTTTAGCTCCTTCTTCATTCTTTGAAGAAACTAGTTCACTTGGTTTGCTAAACCTAGTGAACTAGAATGAGTAGAGATGATTTAGAATGGGATTTTATCTATGGTTCTTGATTCTCAACTCATGAGACAAGAGAACCATAGATCAAGAGAGGGAGCATGAGGTTGAGGATGAGAGCAAGAGGAGAGCTCAAGAACAAGAGAGAGAATGAGCAAGAAAGAATGAGCAAGTATTTTGTCTCTCACCCTCTCATAATCCAAAGCAATGATAACTCATCATATCAACAAAAGTCTTATGTGATGGTTGAAGTAACCATAACCTTATCATGTCATGCACTCATTTTACTCAAATGAACAAGCAAGAAAAAGTCTTTGGCATGAAATGATAACCATGGTTATCATGATGGTCAACTAGTCAAGCCTAGTCAACCGGTCAACAAGTCAACAAAAGTCAACAAGTCACCAAAGTCAACAAGTCAACAAAAGTCAACAAGTCAACAACCATATCACCATAACACTTAATTAATATAATAGTTAATCACATATCATATTCTCATTAGGATTGAGCATAAAGTCAAAAAGTCAACGGTCAACTGTCAACAACCCTAATGAGAATCCGCTGCCTCTGCCTCCCTGTCAACTGTGCATACACACCCGCATCCGCGTTCCGAGGAACACGAATGCAAACTGGATAAATCCAATCCCATAAGGTACACTAGGATCTGGCTTAAACCAAAGCCCGCTAGTCTAAACTGTCCGGACACTGTACGTGCACAAGTGCACGGATGTGACCGAACCCTGTCGCAATACCATGCGACCTGTCGCAATACCATGCGACCTCTACTCTTTTGCCTAAAGGCGAAAAGCTTTCTGTGTGGGACTCTAAAGACTCAACACTACGCTGGCAGTGGGTTTAACCACAGACCGCAAGCGGCACTAGCTGTGCGTAACGGTCCCCAGGTAATGCCGACAAGAAGACCGACGAGGCGAAACCCATCTGAACTCCTACTGAGCCTGAGCGTGACATTCTCCATACAGTCCGGTCTGTTCGTCTGATACATCGCATGGCGGGCCTAGGGGGCGGTAAACGTCAGTCCCCCAATAGCGGTACAAGTCGTGCCGGAGTGAAGCCCAATACACCCTGAGATAACACTGGAAACCTACCAGTATATCTCGTTTGCCCTGGCCAGGGACTACTCGTGTAATGGCTCTCCTAGACACAGCGCGATGTCAACCCCCAATACCGGGAGAGACGAATCCTGTCTAACCGTCACTGCCTCCAAGTGCTTCGGGAATGCACCCAACCACCACCTGTTTGCACGACTCCTTTGAGCCGTGGTAGGGTAGTGATCAAAGTGCAGTGGGAACACACCCGAGGCGAAGTGACAGTGTCAAGTCAGCGGACTAAGCTGTACTCATGTCACCTGGGAACTGATAACTGACGATAGGTATAATACCAACTAGTCAGTTCCCTACGAGTCCTGTCCAGTGTACCCGTAACCTAACGAGCACCCGCATACTATCTCAAGTACGACGTACTGACGGCTGTGGGACAGACCGTTTCCCACACTGGGATGAGAAGCGCATGCGCTGGTCTACTCCGGAGTATCGATGCCCTGTCTCGATAGTCCTGCGACCAGGGACCTGAATAAGGATGTGCTTATAGATTACCCAGCCCCCACTAGTGTGACTGCCATCACAACGCTGGTAATCAAGCAAAGATCCTAAGGGCTCCACTAATGCGTATAAGTGATATACTGAAATAAACACAAGTACACATTGAAGTAGAAACAAACCAAGTAGCATACTACTATTTTGAGCAAGATTGTATATACAAGGTGAATATCCCAAGCATCCATTAAGTAATATACAAACTAGTATGATACAGTAATGGCCTCTAGGGCATATACACTAACAATCTCCCACTTGCACTAAGGCCATGTACTGGCGTATCGAAGACCTATCATCTCGATCAGCCGCTCGAACTGAGTCTGGGGCAAGGCCTTGGTGAATGGATCTGCAGTGTTATCTTCTGAAGCGACTCTCCGAACCTCGATCTCCTTGCGATCCACGATCTCCCTGATCAGGTGATACCGCCTCAAGATGTGCCTGGATCTCTGATGGGACCTGGGTTCCTTCGCTAATGCTATAGCCCCGTTGTTGTCGCAATACAGAGGTATTGGATCAACAATGGACGGAACCACCTGAAGTTCTTTCAAGAACTTCCTCATCCAGACAGCTTCTTTTGCGGCATCAGATGCAGCGATGTATTCCGCTTCCATCGTCGAGTCTGCAACGGTTTCTTGTTTGGAACTCTTCCAACACACCGCCCCTCCATTGAGGGTAAAGACAAAACCCGACATGGACTTGGAATCATCCTTGTCACTCTGGAAGCTGGAGTCAGCAAAGGCCTCGATCTGGAGGTCTTTTCCGCCATACACCAAGAACATCTCCTTAGTCCTTCTCAGGTACTTGAGAATGTTCTTTACCGCTATCCAGTGTTTCTCCCCTGGGTTAGACTGATACCGGCTTACCACACTCAGTGCATAAGCTACATCCGGTCTGGTACACAACATCGCATACATTATAGAGCCTACCGCAGAAGCGTAGGGTATAATAGACATGCGATCCCTCTCCAAATCAGTCTTGGGAGACATCTCTTTAGAGAGGGTGATCCCGTGACAAGCCGGTAGGTTACCGCGCTTGGAATCTTCCATACTGAACCTCTTCAGTATGGTGTCGATGTACCTGGACTGTGAAAGTCCTAATATCCTCTTGGATCTGTCACGGTAGATCCGGATACCCAGAATGTACGAGGCATCACCCAGGTCTTTCATGGAGAACCTGTGTGACAAGAACCCCTTGACAGATTGTAGCATAGGAATGTCATTTCCTATTAAGAGAATGTCATCCACGTATAAAACGAGGAATACTACAGTTCTCGCTACAAATCTACTATAGATGCATGGTTCATCTGGATTTTTGATAAAGCCAAATTCTTTGACCGTCTCATCAAAGCAGATGTTCCAACTCCGCGATGCCTGCTTTAGTCCATAGATGGACTTAAGCAACTTGCACACCTTTCCGCTGCTCCCACTCTGAATGAAACCCTCTGGCTGGTCCATATAGACACACTCCTCTAAATTTCCATTTAGAAAAGCTGTCTTTACGTCCATTTGCCAGATCTCATAATCGTGGAAGGCAGCAATGGCAAGAAGGATCCGAATGGATTTCAGCATGGCTACTGGAGAAAAGGTTTCGTCGTAGTCCAAGCCAGGTCTTTGACGAAAACCCTTTGCTACCAGCCTAGCTTTATAGGTCTCAACCTGTCCATCTACACCAATCTTCCTTTTGAAGATCCACTTGCATCCTACGGGTTTTTCCCCGTCTGGAGCAATGTCCAACGTCCATACCTTGTTGGTGTACATGGACTCCATTTCGGTCCGCATTGCATCCAGCCATTTCACTGAGTCAACGCTCTGAACGGCCTGCTGGAAGCTAGTAGGCTCATCATAATCTATGATGCAATCCTCTCTATCCCCGTCTATGAGAAAACCGTAGTATCTCTCAGGCGGATGAGACTGCCTACTACTTCTGCGGAGCGGCGTAGGAATGTCCTGTTCTTCCGAACCTTCTGGTTCCACTAAACTTTCAGTAACAGTCCGTGGTTCTGGAATTTCTTCCAGTTCTACTGTGCTCCCACTTATCTGGTTTTCCAAAAACTCAGTTTCCAAGAAGTAGGCATGACGAGAAACAAGAACTTTTTGTTCCTCTTCACAGTAGAAGAAATATCCTTTTGAGTTCTTTGGATACCCCACAAACTTGCACTGTACTGAGCGTGCCTCGAGCTTGTCCGCATGCTGCTTTTTGACAAAAGCCGGACATCCCCATGTCTTAATGTGCTTAAGATATGGTCTCTTCCCACACCACATCTCATATGGTGTAGTAGGCACGGTCTTAGTAGGTACTCGGTTCAAAAGGTATGCGGCTGATTCTAGCGCATATCCCCAGAATGATCGCGGTAACTCAGCGTTACTCATCATGGACCGCACCATATCCAATAGGGTGCGGTTCCGTCTCTCCGATACACCGTTATGTTGCGGGGTGTATGGAGGAGTAAGCTGAGAGAGAATTCCGTTCTCTTTTAAATAGTCCAGGAACTCGGCACTTAAGTATTCTCCACCTCGATCCGATCTTAGAATCTTAATACTTTTGCCGGTCTGTTTCTCTACTTCATTCTTATACTCCTGGAATTTTCCAAAGGCCTCGGACTTATGTTTCATCAAGAAGACATAACCGTACCTTGAGAAGTCATCCGTAAAAGTAATGAAGTAAGAATGTCCGCTTCGGGCATGTGTAGACATTGGACCGCACACGTCACTGTGTACGAGTCCCAAGAGCTCGCTCGCTCTTACTCCATGTCCAGTAAACGGAGTCTTTGTCATCTTTCCTTTGAGACAAGATTGACAAGTGGCATACGATTGATATTCGAACGCATTCAAATATCCTTCTGTATGTAACTTAGTCAACCTTCTCTCATTGATGTGACCCAATCTACAATGCCATAAGAAAGTCTGATTTATTTCCGGAGACTTTCTTTTGTGTGTATTCTGGACGTTGAAAATCTGTGGTTGGTTTAACACGTATATACCATTACTCAATGTACCTGACCCAATCAAAACTTGATTAAGGTGAATGTTTACAACATTACTTACAAACGCAAATTCATAACCTTCTTTAGAAACTAAAGATACAGAAATGATATTACAAGTTGCGTTGGGTACAAAAAAGCAATTACGCAAAACCAAAACATGTCCATCTGACATTCCCAGGTGATAGTCCCCCACGGCTTTAGCATCCATGCTAGCTCCGTTCGCAACTTTGAGGGTCATGTCACCTGCCTTCAAAACCCTACGGTTTCTCAGCGCCTGCAAAAAATAACAGATATGAGATCCTGATCCGGTATCCAATACCCAGGAAGTAGAGTTTATTGAAAGACAATTTTCAATAACATACACACCTGAAGCTGAAGCTGCAACCTGCTTCAATTCCTGTGTTCTGGCCTTCCAGGCCCTGCAATCATTCTTCCAGTGTCCTTTCTTATGACAATAGAAGCATTCTTCCTTATCCACAAGCTTCCCCGCTATCTTTGTTGCTTTGCCTTTTCCCTTCGTATCCACTTTACCAACACCGCCCCTTGGTTTGGCGGGGGCCTTCTTCTTCTTTCCCTTGGCTTTCGCCTTGGACCTAGAAGAAGATGATCCTCCTACAAACAAAGTGGATGTTTCCCTACCTTTCTGTAGGGTGCCCTCTGCGCTCCTCAGCATGTTGAGGAGCTCTGATAGTTCAACCTCTTTTTCTTGTAGGTTGAAGTTCAGTATAAACTGGGCGTAAGTGGAAGGAAGGGACTGGAGAACTATATCCGTATATAGCTCACTCTCCAATGTGATCCCTAGGTCAGCGAGCTCCTCAATGAAGCCGATCATCTTTAGCACATGCTCGGCTACTGATGATCCGACGGCCATTCTTGTCGAAAATAACTTTTTCGACGCTTCGTATCTTGCGATACGTGATTGCTCTCCATACAGTTCTTTTGTATGGAGCAATATGGACTCCATGTCCATATTCTCATGCCTCCTCTGATGTTCGTTGTCCATCGAGGCAAGCAGGAGGCACTTGGCCTTCGCGCTATCAATCTCCCAAGTCTTGCGGATTTCCTTATCCGCGACACTGGAAGTTGGACCAGGGACAGGGGGAGCTTTGGTGGTAAGAAGATACCCCAGCTTGTCATAAGTGATTGCTATCGTGACATTCCTGAGCCAATCTTTGTAGTTTGGCCCTGTCAGTTTGTTTTTATCTGGGAGTAACTTAAGTCCAGTCATGTTGATTGGTCGCTGCAATTAGGAGAGAGAAGAAGAAACACTCAGCATGATGCTCTTGCAAGTTTAGAGTGGTTTTTAGTTTGTCTAAACAGGATGGCTCCCACTGTTTCTCGAATCCCTCCTCAAACCATAAAGGAAGAATTAGCCGGGATCAATCCCACCGCACAATACTTGCTTAACCGTTCAGCCAGGCCGGTGTCGGTACTTCGAGGGAGGTTTTCCAACGCTTTCGCGAAGTTCCTTAATTAGAGAACCTCTTTTCCCTGGGGGCGTAGCCCCGCTAACACCTTTCTAGGCACCTACTAGGTTTATAGCATTGATCGTTAAGTGAGAAATTTCCCGAGGAGTAGCATATACTCACAGTAGGATCGGGATCCAAATATCATCGCGTGACGAAACTGAAGGAATCCTACCAGAATCATCACACTCCAAATGGTATGCAAATCTAGCAAGTTTCAGTACTTATGAAACTCCCGATGTGGATTTTTGCCCCATGCTCTTATGACCTTGACTTTGGCCAACAAATCATAAGTCACATGTCAAGTTCTGCCCGTCGTTCTCCAGGTTAATTTGAATCCACCCGCACCTACCCTTGACTTTGGCCAACAAGGCAGTACGACTGTTCCAAACCAACGCATCTATCTATGCTGCACATGAATACCCAATAGCTACCAATCACTGTGCCTTGACTTTGGCCAACAAACACAGCTTGAATACTATTGACTATTCATGTGAAACGACGGAGGGCTACGGATGGTTTTGGCAAAACCGTGAACGTAGTGAACTTGATTTGGTCGATGGAACGAGATAGCTTTTAAAAGGAGTGGCTCAAGCTCCGTATTTAAAAGTTGTTTTGAAAAGAACCGAGTGGTTTTTCGAAAGTGTTCCAACGACTTTAACTTGGTTTATTATCTTGCATTAGTTCTTTTAATGCGTGATATTCTTGCATTAGTTCTTTTAATGCGTCCCATCATTTAATCCTACCATTGCAGAAAACAACCAAAATATGACGTACGCTTATGCCATTCGCATTCGCCACTGGGCCCCGTCATTACCCGTTAGGTTACTTAACTAACGACAGAGCGGGGGCTGGGCTAGCGCGTCTGTAAAACATAAGCAACGCCTAAATAGTAAGCAATGATAGACATTACAGATCACAGATGAATGCATTGGATATACTAGCAATCCGCAATCCTTTCGAGCCTGAAACGAAAAGCGGATAACACGGTCGCGGTGAATAGCCAAATACCCCACCCAAGACCCCTACGGGTGCGGCAAACTACCCGCCAAGTACTCGGTAGTTTGTGCACCCCTCCATGGGTCTATCCTAGGAGCAAAAACAGTAAAAAGAATTATACAATGACGGCTACAACCCCGACCCGGTTGTGCGGCCAAACAAATAATATTATTACATCAATTTACATTTACAATGAATGAAAGAAAAACAAAAGCTCATCTCACATCCACCCCGGCTATTCACCCGCGACAGTCCAACACATTCATATACACATTCCAGCACATTACAGATCATGTATAACCCCGACTAATCGACTTATAGCGATTAGCCGACGTTCAATACATGCAAGCATCACAGATATAACCATCATAGTCAAAGTGCAGTGAAGTTCGGAAAAAATACGGAATTATAGGACCCCAAAAGGAAATTTCTTTTCTGGACAATCTGGGCACATATAATATATTTTAAAAATCCCAAAACCAACACACAAACACACTGCACGAAAAACGATGCAGAGAAGACACCAAGTCGCGGCGGTTCCGCGGCGTCTAAGAAGGATCACGCGGCGGAAGCGCGGCACTTTAGGCGAATCACTGTATCGTTTTTCTTGGGTGTTCACACAAAACCCTGAGCCGAATTTAGGAGTATAAAGTTTTTCATTTTGACCAGAAAAAATTTCAACAGAAACTCAGATTTTGTAAAAGTTTGGTTTTTGGATTTTTCCGGTTCCGAACTTCTTTACACTTCACTACCAAGCTAGTTTAAGTTTAGTTAGGCTCTGATACCACTGTAAGTCCACATTGCGACCCCCGGTTCTTACGGGGAGGCGGAAACGGTATAAAATCAAAATTTTTATCGCAAGAGGCAACATGGACTAAACTATGGTCGGGATCGTAGTCTAAACTAAAACTAGCAAACTATGCTAAAGAGAGTTAGCTACTCGGATGAAGATGGTTATACCTAAACTTGAACTCCTTCTCTTCAAGCTCCGATGGTGGTTCGATGGCTCCTTCTCGTTGTCTCCGTACGCCGAAGATAGATCCACTTGAAAGCTCCAACCTTTAGCTCCTTCTTCGTTCTTTGAAGAAACTAGTTCACTTGGTTTGCTAAACCTAGTGAACTAGAATGAGTAGAGATGATTTAGAATGGGATTTTATCTATGGTTCTTGATTCTCAACTCATGAGACAAGAGAACCATAGATCAAGAGAGGGAGCATGAGGTTGAGGATGAGAGCAAGAGGAGAGCTCAAGAACAAGAGAGAGAATGAGCAAGAAAGAATGAGCAAGTATTTTGTCTCTCACCCTCTCATAATCCAAAGCAATGATAACTCATCATATCAACAAAAGTCTTATGTGATGGTTGAAGTAACCATAACCTTATCATGTCATGCACTCATTTTACTCAAATGAACAAGCAAGAAAAAGTCTTTGGCATGAAATGATAACCATGGTTATCATGATGGTCAACTAGTCAAGCCTAGTCAACCGGTCAACAAGTCAACAAAAGTCAACAAGTCACCAAAGTCAACAAGTCAACAAAAGTCAACAAGTCAACAACCATATCACCATAACACTTAATTAATATAATAGTTAATCACATATCATATTCTCATTAGGGTTGAGCATAAAGTCAAAAAGTCAACGGTCAACTGTCAACAACCCTAATGAGAATCCGCTGCCTCTGCCTCCCTGTCAACTGTGCATACACACCCGCATCCGCGTTCCGAGGAACACGAATGCAAACTGGATAAATCCAATCCCATAAGGTACACTAGGATCTGGCTTAAACCAAAGCCCGCTAGTGTAAACTGTCCGGACACTGTACGTGCACAAGTGCACGGATGTGACCGAACCCTGTCGCAATACCATGCGACCTGTCGCAATACCATGCGACCTCTACTCTTTTGCCTAAAGGCGAAAAGCTTTCTGTGTGGGACTCTAAAGACTCAACACTACGCTGGCAGTGGGTTTAACCACAGACCGCAAGCGGCACTAGCTGTGCGTAACGGTCCCCAGGTAATGCCGACAAGAAGACCGACGAGGCGAAACCCATCTGAACTCCTACTGAGCCTGAGCGTGACATTCTCCATACAGTCCGGTCTGTTCGTCTGATACATCGCATGGCGGGCCTAGGGGGCGGTAAACGTCAGTCCCCCAATAGCGGTACAAGTCGTGCCGGAGTGAAGCCCAATACACCCTGAGATAACACTGGAAACCTACCAGTATATCTCGTTTGCCCTGGCCAGGGACTACTCGTGTAATGGCTCTCCTAGACACAGCGCGATGTCAACCCCCAATACCGGGAGAGACGAATCCTGTCTAACCGTCACTGCCTCCAAGTGCTTCGGGACTGCACCCAACCACCACCTGTTTGCACGACTCCTTTGAGCCGTGGTAGGGTAGTGATCAAAGTGCAGTGGGAACACACCCGAGGCGAAGTGACAATGTCAAGTCAGCGGACTAAGCTGTACTCATGTCACCTGGGAACTGATAACTGACGATAGGTATAATACCAACTAGTCAGTTCCCTACGAGTCCTGTCCAGTGTACCCGTAACCTAACGAGCACCCGCATACTATCTCAAGTACGACGTACTGACGGCTGTGGGACAGACCGTTTCCCACACTGGGATGAGAAGCGCATGCGCTGGTCTACTCCGGAGTATCGATGCCCTGTCTCGATAGTCCTGCGACCAGGGACCTGAATAAGGATGTGCTTATAGATTACCCAGCCCCCACTAGTGTGACTGCCATCACAACGCTGGTAATCAAGCAAAGATCCTAAGGGCTCCACTAATGCGTATAAGTGATATACTGAAATAAACACAAGTACACATTGAAGTAGAAACAAACCAAGTAGCATACTACTATTTTGAGCAAGATTGTATATACAAGGTGAATATCCCAAGCATCCATTAAGTAATATACAAACTAGTATGATACAGTAATGGCCTCTAGGGCATATACACTAACAACTATCATGTCGAGCAAGAATGTACACTGAATATTTATATATACATGTATAAACACATCCACTATCATATAATGGCCTCTAGGGAATACATATATCCAACAAACCATAAGCTATGGTTAAAGGTTAGGTCAAATAATATCTTAAGCTAGACAAAAAGAGTGAACAAAGTCAAAAATGCTTACAAGCTTCTACAAGCTTTCAACAAATATCAACCATGACTAAGTCAACAATTTTTGAATTACTTAATGATAAAATTATAAACCTTAATCTTGACCCTAGCATGGTTTAACCCTCATTAACCCTAGTTGCATTTTTAACCTAGCATGATATATTTAACATATATCACATATACATCAATATATCCAAAGTGAGAAAAGAAATCATAAGTGAGCTAATACTAGTTAATGTAATGTAATATATCAAATATATAATTATACATTAGATTATCAAATCAACTCTTGATTTAATAATCCGGCTATATCACCTATAACCGACTAATATCATATGAATCAACTTATCGAATCAACACTTGATCCGATAACCCGGCTATATCATATATAACCGATCGATATCTCATATCGTGAGAATAGAATAGGGTATCTCATATCGTATCAATCTCGGTCCCGCGCATATCACATATATGCTCCTACTCCTTTTCGCTTGAGCCAGGAAACCCCTATGTAGGACTCTAAAGACTCGTCAATACACCGGCAGCAGGTGATGATCATATCAAACACCCACAAGCCGCAAGCGGTCTGTTAAACGTATCGGCCACCCGGGTATTGAGCGATCAGAAGATCAACAAGCAAGCCTGCTCACACTCCTGCGAATCCAATCAGTAACACTGCCGTACAGTCCGGTCTCTTCGTCTAATATGTCGCATATCTCGTCTAGTGGTGGTAAACGTCAGACCCCAGTAACTCAATAAGTCATGTCGATATGAGGCTCATAACGGGTCGAGAAACTACTGATAACACTTACCAGTATATCTCTGAAGCAGCCTTGGCCAAGGACTTCCTGTTATAGCCAATCAAGCACAGTGCAATATCAACTCCCAATACCGGGAGAGACAAAACCCCTCCTATCGCTCATTGCCTCCATGTGACTCGGGACTGTACCCAAAAGCCACCGTTTTGCACGTTCTCTTGAACGTGGTAAGGTGGAAATCAAAACACAGTGGGAATCACACAAGACTCTATAACAATCTCGGGTCTACAGACTAACCTGTACCAGTGTCACCAGAGAACTGCCATCTAACGTTAGGTATAATACCGTCTGGGAGTTCTCGGCGAGTCCGTTCAGTGTTAGTTATGTATATGCCCTAGAGGCCATTGTTGTACATATGATGTATATTATGATGGATGCTTGGATATATACAGAGAGGACTTTCTTACTCATCATGATAGTATGCTATTTGGTTTCACTTTATCTTAACATGTTGACTTGTATTGGTTTACTGTCTTTCTCTCACATGTTGATAAAGACCTTAGGATCTATACTCGACTACTGGGATTATGATGAGATCATACTAGTGGGGCCACTGTAGTCGATGAGTACATCCTATAACTGTTCCTAGTCGAGGGTATATCGAGACAGGGCATCGATACACCAGAGTAGACTAGCGTATACGCATCTTGATCCATATGATGGGCGATGGATGATCCCATATCCATCGGTGTTTGACATCAAGGATGGTGTACGGGTGCTCAGTGGAGACTAGGTACACTGGACGGACTTGCCGAGAACTCCCAGATGGTGATATACCACACGTCAGATGGCAGTTCTCCGGTGACACTGGTACAGGGTAGTCTGTAGACCCGAGATCGTCATAGAGCCTTGTGTGGTTCCCACTGTGCTTTGATTTCCACCTTACCACGTACAAGAGGGCATGCAAAACGGTGGCTTTTGGGTGCAGTCCCGAATCACATGGAGGCAATGAGCGATAGGAGGGGATTCGTCTCTCCCGGTATAGGGAGTTGATGTTGTGCTGTGTTCGATTGGCTATAACTGGAAGTCCCTGGCCAGGTCTGATATAGAGATTTACTGGTAAGTATTACCAGTAGTTTCTCAACCTGTTATGAGCCTCACATTGACACGACTTATCGATTAATGGGGTCTGACGTTTACCACCCCTAGACTTGATATGCGACATATCAGACGAACAGACCGGACTGTACGAGAGTGTTACTGATTGGATTCACAGGAGAACGTACAGGCTAGCTTGTTGATCTTCTGATCGCTCAATACCCAGGTGGCTGTTACGTTTAGCTGACCGCTTGCAGCTTGTGGGTGTTTGATATGATCATTACCTGCTACCGGCGTATTGATGATTCTTTAGAGTCCTACACAGAGGTTTCTTGGCTCAGGCAAAACGGAGTAGAGGCATATATGTGATATGTGCAGGACCGAGGATAATACGATATGAGATACCGTATTATATTCTCGCGATATTTAGATATGAACCAGATCATCGGATCAAGTGTTGATTCGATGAATCGGTACATGATATATTGGTCGGTTATATTCGATATAGCCGGATTGTCGGATCAAGTGTTTATTCGATGATTTAATGTATAATAATATATATGATATATTGTATTACATTATCTAATATTGGCTCTGTAACGTTTTAAAAATAATTAAATAAATAAAATCGTTTAAGTGAATTTTATGATTTTCGGTAAAGTACAACGTATTTTTCGTAAAACAAAACCGTAATTATTTTTCACTATAAATCTAAAAATACCTATTTTAATTATGTTATTACTAGTAAATGGTGTTTATTTAGTCACTTATAAATTTTTAGTTTAATTAAATATTTTTCCTAAATTAATTATTTTAAATATTAACATAAGCTTTATTTATGCACTAAATTAGTGTAAATTTAAAGTTTGAAGGGGTTTAATTTGTAAAAATGAGCCATGCAATATTAGAATCAAGTGTTTTTATGCAAAATTCTTTCTCAACATTTTCATGATTCTAGATTTTTCTAGGATCAATATTTTGAAGAGGAAAAATTATTAAATAAGAAATTAATGAAATGACATAAAGGAGGTGTTGTTGTGGAGAAGTTTCTACATCATTCTCACCCTTTTTCTTTCTCGCCCTCTCCTCCATGGTGTGGCCGGCCTCCTCCCCAAGCATCCCCCCCATTTTCCTCTCTTGATTTTGTCTCAAAAATCCTTAAAAATGCATCAAAAATTCAATAAAAAATCCACAAAATCCTAATTATTTCCTACCCTTTATTCTTTGCTCATTTTTACATGGATTTTGGAGATGGAAAGCATGCATTTTGGAGGCTTATTTTCATGTTTGGATTTCTTGTGTGAAGGTATAAATCTTGTTCTTTTGAATTATTGTTATTTAATGTTTCATTCAAGTATAAATTGATTTAATGAATTAATTCTATTTCCAAGTTTTAAAAATTCAAGTTAGGGTCATAAAATCAAGTTATGATTTTTATTAATTAATTAGGGTTATTATAACTAGTTTAACATTTTTAGAAGTGGAAATTCTTGTATGGATGATAGATTGTAAATTGCTTATCCAAAATTGTTAAATTAAATCATTTTTTGCAAACTAGATTTCTATATATTATATATATTTGTGAGATAAATTCCAATTAATGTTTGTAACATTAGATTGTTGTTGTAATGAGGATATTGACATGTTTAAGGAATGAAAAACTTAGTTTGGTCATTAGTTTCTTTTGATAATTGAAGAAAATACTAATAAAAATGCTATTTTAGCTAACTAGAATTTGGAAATTCTTAAATAAATGAAATTTAAAATATAATTTATGGTTTCATTATATCATTATCATCATGAATTGTAGTTTAGTAAGTTAATCCATGTAAAATCATGTTTAGTGGTGGAATTGTGGTATTTTGCTTGTAAGATGTGGAAATTGATAAAAGTTGCAAACTAGGAATATTGTTTTAATACAAATTAGTGTGAGAAAAATATAATAATGGGTTGTATAGTCTAGTTATGCTATTTAATGAGTTTTATGACCATTGGTTTCATTTAAATGTCAAGTTTTGAAGAAAAACGGTAAATTGGCATTTTCGGGTTTTACGAAATCGGGCGATTTGATGGATTTTAGGGTTTCGATGAATTAAATAATGTTTTATATTATAAGTAATGAGTTTTAAAACTATGAGTTGGTTGTGGATGTTTATCTCGATTAATCGGAGTTTGTACGCCGATATCGAGCGATATTTGGTTCTTTTGCATGAACGGGACATAGGTTTTAACCTATGCGCGTTCCGTATGTCGTTTTGACTTTTGTCCATGATTTAGTTTATGATACTATATATGTTTGCGTATAGGTACCCCTCACGTGGACTGCGGGCGATAAAGAAGAGGATAGCGACACCATCTTCGGCAGGCATGGACCAGGTGAGTAGATGTATATCTACGGGGGGAAGTCGGGTGGATGGCATTTAGCACCCCCGCAACGTAGAATAGGAATAGTACTTATTGACATTAGGAAGCCAGATGTGACACTAGATTCTTAATAAGTAGGACCCTAGTAATGACCCTAGGCTGGACAAGACTGATTTAGGAAGACCATACCAGAGAATGAATACCTTGGAAGAGATTCGTAGGTTTCAGATAGATACACACACACGCACACACTGAAACTCGACGTGGTGTATACGTGTATGTGTATATATATATATACAACACGTATATGGGACACAATGATGTGATATGATACACGGGAATGAAACAGTATAACTGGGCTTGATGCCGTGATTCTTGGCTACGGTCGTGTTATGATGATAGCGGATTATTAGGAAATGAGTTAATGAATAAGTATACATAGATAATAAAGGGTGGTGATGATATTGAGGTATGTAGGACTCTAGAACAGCACCCGGACCGTAACATGTGATTGAAATTCTGATATGAGATATGTGTGACTCGATTACGACATCATATAGGTGCGACATGATTTTGATATCATATAAGTGTAACTTAATCACAACATGATACATATGACATGATATTTCTTAGGATAAATTAATGATGTATATTTATGATGGCAATGATATATGATTGATGTATGCGATTACAGTATAGCACCTTGATCATAACATGTGTTGATGAGGATGTTATACGAATAATGAGACACCTAGGAGATACTTGACCCGTACCCCGATATTGGGATGACGTACGATGGATTTTACCGTACGAAGCATAGATTTGATGATTGATCCGCACTCTTGATTCGAGGAAGCCGTACTACGTACGTGACGCTATTGAGGCTGGATCGCCGATTATTAGAGATATGGATTCAGACCTTAGGTGGACTCTTGTTTCTTATTGACTAGTTTCTTAGGTTTAGTTCCTTAGGAGGTTAGATGGACACTAGTTTAGGTTCGATTCATATAGTGGTAGTTGTACTTGTATATCGCAGATGAGTGGTTATTCACATCCGTCTTTACATTCATACTGTAAACATAATGTTGCATGTTCATACATATGTTTCTATATCAGTATAAAACTCTGCCTGTTAGGACACCAGCACTATTACCGATGATGTGCATATTCCACGCACACTTATTTGCCGGCTCACACACATCATTATCGGTAATTGCTATGTCACGTACACTTTCGAACATATTATCTTTTATTGATAGAATCAACTAGCAACTAGATCGATATAATATTGAGATTACTCTCTGGTGTTAGTATAGACATGGTATTTATTACTTAGACATTTCATGTATTCGCATTTTCATGTTATCATGCAGGATTATGGGGCATATGCCGACACTTATCATATACTTACTCATGATTTTGGGATTTTGGATTTCTATAAGATTTCTCGATTTTAGGGAAAACCGCAAAAATATATAAAACAAACTTCTCTCTCTCTCTCTCCTCCTCTCTTTTTAAAATATAAGATGCGGTTTTCTCGTGATGTATGTGTCGTCCACCATGAGATTTCATGTTTTCTGTTGGATTTCGAGACCCGATTCGAGGAGTGGATGAACCGTCTCGGGTACATGGTGGGCCCGGTATGGTACCCCGGGGCAAGAAGATCGAGTTATAGACGATGAGCCTGGCAGGGGAAGGCTACCTACCGGTGATGTCTGGCGCGGCGGATATCCGGAGGATACCAACCGTTGTCATGAGATTTGATGATATGGGCCGATCCGGACTGACGGAGCCCGAGATATTGAGACTATGAGACATTGAGATTATGAGGTATTGAGACTTGAGATTTACATGTTTTGTGTCGATGCTTGACACGGATTTCCATGGATATCATTGTTGCTATTTCAGATTTCTATACACATTTTACTATGATAAAAGTTAAAGATTTCTTATACAGATATATCTAGATTTCAGGATTGGTTATGTTACATTCATGGTGCATGCATACTCATTCTTATGATATACCACTATTGAGACACTGACACGAGCATGGAGTATTTGCATTTACACGTAGTATTACCCTGCCATTACTACATGATTGGGATTTGGTAGTATATTATTATGACCTAGGATAGCGTTGTGCATTCGATTTCTTTTCGTAGATGTATTCTACTCACGAGTTGGCAACTCACCCCCGTTGTGCCAAATTTTATTACAGGTTGATGTACAGGGTTCCTTGGCAGATTGTTGGCACATGATTTCTTCCCGGGTGATTTGCACGGTAGGTCGGTTCATTTGTATCTGGACCGCCGTTGTATTTTTCTTATTTCATTTGTATCTAGAAAGCTCCATCAACCAAACTTGTATTTCTTGATAGTTTACTGGACCATTTATTTATTTCGACCTTGGAGTCGCGCATGTATTATTCTGATTTGGTGGATTTGTCTTCTTTTGAGTTTTGAGCCTCGCCCTTTGGCGTTGTATATTATTGTGCTTGTTGTGGTTGTTTCCGCCTGTTGACGTTGAGCTAGCTCCCGTTTGGGGATGCTTTTTATTGTTTATGTATATTATACTTGTTGTACCCGTTTGGGGCAAGTTTTTACAGAGGAGACTCTGCCGAAATTTTTGGGAAAATTTGCTGATGCTTTTAAACTTGTTTTCTTCATGTTTTCTTTTACTTCTTCTTCTTCTTTTATATGGTTTAGATTTCTGGGCTTCGGCTTACTTAGGTTACATTGCGCCTCTAGACGTTTCGTAATCTAAGTGCCGGTCACGTTCCGTACATTCGGGTCGTGACAGGCTCACTTTATTATTTCATTTTCTCACCGGATAATACATTGATATATATGCGATATATATTAATTGTATTATTTTCTTTTATTACAAATATAGTATATATGTGATATATATTATAGTAACATGATATGATTAATAATGAAACATGTTTAGTGATGATAAAAAGAGATTAGGGTTTGATTTGGGTTAGCTTCTTCTTGCACCATCTAGAAGCATTCCTTTTGTCATGAAGAAGATATTATGATAGATATTTTCTTATGACTCATTTCTTAACCCAACCAAACCCTAGCCTTAGTTAACTCTCTACAAGGGTTGTCATTGTCATCATTAACCATGGTTGCATTATTATTGATATACTCTTATCATTATTCATCACAAAAAGATTATCTCATTATTCATCATCTTCTTCTCTCTTTAGCTTTGAGAAAGCTTACTAGAATTTCCTTTTGTGATGATTTCATGTGAGATTATGATATAAAAAGAAAGCATAAATACTACCCCATCATCCTCATCTAATTTAGACCATTAGATTAGGGTGTTCACCTCTTTAGAGTGAGAGAGCTTGAGTTATAGCAACTTCGACATAGATCATCAGAGAAGCGGAACACTACAAGCTAGCATGGATCGTTCGAGTCGTGGAGCCTCTCTTGAGTCCGGGAGATCGTGGATCGCGGCGAAGGGACTTCTACTCGGAGCTTATGAAGCGAAGGAGCGGACTACAAAGGTTGTAATCCCTCACATTTAGTAGTAAAGATGTTTACTTGCATGTTAAACCCTAATAATCTAGCAAAGATTCCGACTTTGGGTTGTTCGGCACGTCTAAAATTTTATTCGGGCATGTTTGATGCCTTATGAACCCTCACAAGGGTGCCTAGAAACCCTACAGTGGTATCAGGGCCTAGCTAGAGCATTAGGCGACGTGTATACGAAGTTAAAACTCCGATCGAACCCCAAAACGACCCCCTCTCTGGATTATTTTTAAAAACTGTGATTTTTATGAATTAAAAATACCTAAAAAATCAGCAGGTAAATTGAAGAATAACAGTGAAAACGATGACGTCATCCGTACAGAGCGCCGCGGAACCGCGGCCGTACCTTGCTTAGGCCGCGGATCCGCGACAATACTGTTTGATTTGACACTTCTGTTTTCACAGTAATTCCCTTTTCTGCTTTTATACTTTCAGGGTATTTTTTATTCTGACTCAAGTATTGAGTGTTCTACGGTTTATTTTGTAATCGTTGATTCGATCGAAAAATTTAATTTTGTTATGTTTTCCGGATATTTAGAAACTGTTAAAATGTTCGAACGGATATCATTAACTCACTTTTTCCCGTCACGAAAAACTTTCAAGTGTTGAATTTTTATCGGGTTTAAATCTTTCGGAAAAATGTGCAAGTAACACGGTGGACCCTCTAGAAGACAACAAACCTTAACTCGATTATGTGACCGTCTTGAACTGCCTCTAAACCTTAGGGTTTGGGGCAGTACGACGTGCCACATGTGAGGCGTTGGCTTGACCCTTCTACGGCTGGATCACCGGTACTGTGAATATTCTGGGATTATTTGAACTCCGCTCAAGTGTTGAGCAATTTAGGAAATTTTGGGTATTTGATTATCTGTTCGGAAAGTTTAATACTGTCTATTTATCTGGAATGTGATACAATATGTGGAATTCATAGAGTTAGGCATGAAATGCGAAGTATGTGATATTTCGGATTTACGATGTCTAAAATGATTGTGGATTCCAAATATTGTAGTTTTACAATTTCTTTTCTGTGACCGTAAGTGTAGTATGTAGTTGTATTGTCGGTTTTCGTTGTTATACATCAACGACGATCGGTGTATGCATACTTACTTACGTTGATGATATGTGATATTATGTGTTGCTGTGATATGTTATATTGGATCGTCGTGTTCTGAATAGCCGGGGATTTTATGTGAGATGGGGGTTTTTATTTTCATTCATGTAAAATTCATTTGTATGTAATATTCTTTTATTGGGGCACTTCCGGAATAAGGTTGATGTCACAAGTGTATATTATTTACTTTTCCGCATTAGGTAAACCCAAGGAAGGGAGCACAAGTAACCGGGTTCTAGGGTCCAGTGGGAGGCCATCTCAAGGAGTCGAGACCGGGTCTCCTAACCCTAGAATTGGCAGTGTTACTTGTCGCTCTCGTAGGGGTCTAAGGATGTGGGTTTGGCTATTCGTCGCGACCGTGGAATCCGTGTTTTATACAGGCTCGTATTGAAAACACGGACATCCTAGTATACCCAATATTTCATATATGTTCTTCTGCTGCAATGTTCTGTGATGAGATCATATTACTGCCTGAGACGAATGCTTAAACTATATATATATATATATATATATGCTGATATATAAATATTACTGCTTTCGTTTCTTCTGTGATGCTTAGGAAGCATAAACTGATGGGATTTTATTAATGAGATTAATAAAAAGAAAAGAAACCTAAAAGATATTGTAGAATCAAAACTTTATAAAACGGGTAGCTACAGTTTTGCTTTGCATAGCGGTATATATGATAACCCTGCACCTTATTCGATGAGGAAAGAGCCGAGATCCCTTCACCGGGAGTGACCTCTTTAGTGAAACTGGCAGATGCTACAAACTCGCGGTTTAGTTTTTGACAGCTTCTATAGTCTTGCTTTGCACAGCGGTATATATGATATACCCTGCACCTTATTCGATAAGGAAAGAGCCGAGATCCCTTCACCGGGAGTGACCTCATTAGCGAAACTAGAAAAGCCTCAAAAACACTCCTTTTCAAAAACACTCGATTCTACGACGATATCAAGTTCATTACGCTCAGGGTTTTCTGAAAAACCTGCGTAGCCCTCCGTCATTTCAGATAAAGACTATTTAGTATTCGTGCTGCGTTTGTTGGCCATTGTCAAGGCGTAGTGTGCGGTAGCTAACTGGTACTTATCTGTTTTAACATGTGATGTGATTGGATTAGGGTATTCGTACGACCTTGTTGGCCTTTGTTAAGGGTCGTGCGAGTGGGTTTATTTCAATCAAGAAATGACGGGTTGAACTTGACTAGCTTCCTATGGTTTGTTGGCCTTTGTCAAGGTCATAGGGGTTAGGGGCAAAATATTATCGGGAATTTCAAGTGTTGAAATTTGCAATCAGATTGCATACCTCCTATGAGATAGTTGGATCCCGATACCCACTGCGAGTAAGAGTTACTCCTGGGAGAGTTTTACACAGGACAATTAGCCGATCAAGTAGGTGTCTAGAAAAGTGTTAACGGGGTTACGCCTCTGGGAAAACGAGGTTTAATTTAATTAGGTCCGTGCGAAAGCACGGGGAACCTCCCTCAAGTACCGACACTGATCTGGCTGAAAGATTGACAAAATTGTAGGGTGTAATTAATCCCGGCTAATCTTACCTTTTAGGGTTTGAAGGAAGATTTGATAAAAACAGTGGGAGACATCCTGATTAGATAAGATAATAACCAATCTAATCTTGCAAGAGCATACGCTAAAGTGTTTTCTGTAGGGTTACTAGGCACACTAATGAGGTCTCACAAGGCATCAACCATGCCAATTTCAAATTTTTCGTGTGCCGAGAAACCCTAATACGGATCGTTAACTAGAATTTTAGGCGAAACATGCAACTAGTTAACAACTTAACTAAGTGAACGGAAATACAACCTTTGTCGATCCGGTTCTCCACCTCCATAGCTCCATGATGAAGTCTCCTTGCTGTCCAAATCGAATCCCGGGCTCTAGCTGTAGGTTCCTAGGCACTCTCAAGAGGTCTCACAAGGCATCAACCATGCCAATTTGAAATTTTACGGGTGCCGAGAAAACCTAATACGGATCGTTGACTAGAGTTTAGGCGAAAAACGAATCTAGTTAACAACTTAACTAAAGATCAGAAGCTACAACCTTTGTAGATCCGGTTATCCACCTCCTTAGCTCCACGTAGACGTCCTCTCGCTGTCCGTCTCGAATCCCGAACTCAAGCATCGGCTTCATCGGAGAAATGGGCGGGCAAGGTCGTCGGCTTCGTGCCGAAGATGATCTACGTCGAGGCTTCACAAGATCAAGCTCCGACTTCACCAAGTTGTGAAACTTGTGAAGAAAACACCCTATACTACTTGGCAAGAGGTAGAGGGTGAAGAAATAGGAGGTGGGTTCACTTTAGATTTGGATTTCTCTCACTTTTGCTCAAGTTGCCATTGATGGACTTAAGCTTTTTCTTGAAGAAGAAGATGAAGATCAAAATAGAATATGCTAAGTGTTGGATTTAAAATGAAAATAAATCAATACTTATCATAAGCTAACCATGGTAAAGTGTAGAGAATGAACTAGGGTTAGTTCAAATGGTTAGGGTTAAGCATGAGACAAGAATGGTTACAAAGTCAAAGCTTCATGAAGCTTCAACTAGAAACAAAGAAAGCCACCATTCTTATCATAATCTTTTCAAAATAAATAAACAAATAAATAAATGAAAAAGCAAAACCCTAATCATCAACTTAATCATGGTTTAATTCTTTACACTTAACCAAATGAGCAAGTATCATCAAACATGATACAAACATGTGCACAAAAGTATATCACATATACAATTTGCACATCGAGTGAGAAAAACCATTTAAAGTGAACCAATACTAGTTAATGCAAGGTAATATATCAAATATATAATTATACATTAAATCATTAAATCAACACTTGATTTAACGATCCGGTCATATCGCATATAACCGACTAGTATCCTATGTATCGGCTTATCGAATCAATTCTTGATTCGATATCTAGGTTATATCACATATAACCAATCGATACATTCATCGCGAGAATGGAATACGGTATCACATACACGCATTATTCTCGGTCCTGCACATATCTTATATGCGCTCCTATTTCGTTTCGCTTGAGCCAGGAAACCTCTGTGTAGGACTCTAAAGACTCGTCAATACGCCGGTAGCAGATGATGATCATATCAAGCACCCACAAGCCGCAAGCGGTCTTCTAAACGTAACGGCCATCCGGGTATTGAGCGATCAGAAGATCGACGAGCTAGCCCGCTCACACTCCTGTGAATCCAACCTATAACACTTACCGTACAGTCCGGTCTATTCGTCTGATATGTCGCATATCAAGTCTAGGGGTGGTAAACGTCAGACCCCAATAACCGATAAGTCGTGCCGATGTGAGGCTCATAACGGGTCGAGAAACTACTGGTAACACTTACTAGCAAATCTCTGATCAGCCCTGGCCAGGGACTTCCCTGTTACGACCAATCGAGCACAGCGCAACATCAACCCCCAATACCGGGAGAGACGAAACCCCTCCTATCGCTCATTGCCTCCATGTGACTCGGGACTGTGCCCAAAGACCACCGTTTTGCACGCCCTCATGGACGTGGTAAGGTGGAGATCAAAGCACAGTGGGAATCACACAAGACTCTATGACGATCTCGGGTCTACAGACTAACCTGCACAAGTGTCACCTGAGAACTGCCATCTGACATGAGGTATAATACCATCTGGGAGTTCTCGGCGAGTCCGTCCAGTGTACCCAGTCTCCACTGAGCACCCGTATACCATCTCTGATGTCAAACACCAATGGATATGGGATCATCCATCGCCCATCTCATGGGTCGAGAAGCGTATACGCTAGTCTACTCTGGTATATCGATGCCCCGTCTCGATACACCCACGACTAGGGACCTTGAAGGATGTACTTATGGACTACCATGTCCCCACTAGTATGATCTGCATCACAGTCCAGGTAGTCAAGTACACATCCTAAGGGCTTTACCAACATGTAACTATAAGACAGTTTAAAGAGACAAGTGTACATGTTAAGATAAAGAGCAACCGATAGCATACTATCATATCGAGCAAGAAAGTCATCTCTATATATGTCCAAGCATCCAATATAATATACATCATCTGTACAATACTGGCCTCTAGGGCATACATACAACTAACAATCTCCCACTTGCACTAGGGCCAGCTGCTGTAGTATCGCATACCGAGCATCCCGAAGAGTCTCTCAAACTGTATCTGGGGAATGGCCTTCGTGAGTGGATCCGCCGTGTTGTTCTTCGTGTCAACCATCCTGACCTCGATCTCCCGGCGATCAACTATCTCCCGGATCAGGTGATACCGCCTTAGAATATGCCTGGATCGCTGATGGGACCTAGGTTCCTAAGCTAAAGCCACCGCTCCATTGTTATCGCAATACAAAGGTATTGGATGCTCAATGGATGGAACCACTCCAAGTTCAGTAATGAACTTCTTGATCCAGACAGCCTCTTTAGCAGCATCGTTGGCAGCGATGTATTCAGCCTCCATCGTCGAGTCTGCCACGGTTTCCTGCTTGGAACTCTTCCAGCTAACCGTCCCTCCGTAAAGGGTAAAGACAAATCCCGACTGCGACTTAGAGTCGTCCTTATCACTCTGGAAGCTCGAATCGGTAAAGGACTCCACTTGGAGTTCTCCGTTACCATACACCAAGAGCATATCTTTAGTCCTTCGCAAGTACTTGAGAATGCTCTTCACAGCTGTCCAGTGACTCTCTCCAGGATCAGCTTGATACCTGCTCACTACACTTAGTGAGTATGCTACATCGGGTCTGGTACATAGCATCGCGTACATGATAGAGCCTACAGCCGAAGCATAGGGTATCCCTTGCATGCGAGCTCTCTCCAAATCAGTCTTGGGAGACATCTCTTTGGAGAGAGTGACTCCAAAGATCGTGGGCAAGTTCCCACGCTTGGATTCTTCCATACTAAACCTCTTTAGTATGGTGTCAATGTACCTGGATTGGGACAATCCCAATATCCGTTTGGATCTATCTCTATAGATCCTTATTCCCAATATGCAGGAGGCATCACCAAGATCTTTCATCGAGAATCTTTGTGATAAGAAGAGCTTGACCGATTGCAGCATAGGAATATCATTTCCTATCAAGAGTATGTCGTCCACGTACAATACGAGGAAGACAACCTTACTCTCTGCCACCTTCTTGTAAATACAAGGTTCATCTGGGTTTTTGACGAAATCAAACTCTTTGATAACGACGTCAAAGCAGATGTTCCAACTCCGCGATGCTTGTTTTAATCCATAAATGGATTTAAGCAGCTTGCACACCTTCCCGCTGCTCCCACTGTCTATGAAGCCCTCTGGCTGAGTCATGTACACGCACTCTTCTAAATCTCCATTTAGAAAGGCGGTCTTAACATCCATTTGCCAGATTTCGTAGTCATAATATGCAGCGATGGCAAGCATGATCCGGATGGATTTAACCATAGCCACTAGAGAAAAGGTTTCGTCATAGTCCACACCTGGTCTTTGACGAAAACCCTTTGCAACAAGTCTAGCTTTGAAAGTCTCCACTTTCCCATCTACACCAAGTTTTTTCTTGAAGATCCACTTGCTCCCGATGGGTTTTACCCCTTCAGGAGCAACATCCAAAGTCCATACTTTGTTGGTGTACATGGATTCCATCTCGGACCGCATACCATCCAGCCATTTCACTGAGTCCCTACTCGTGATGGCCTGCTCGAAGCTAGTTGGGTCATCATCCTCCATGATGCAATCCTCGCTTCCACCGTCAATGAGAAAACCATAGTATCTCTCAGGTGGATGTGATACCCTACTAGATCGGCGGAGAGGCTGGGGTTCGTCGAGTTCTACTGAATCCTCTGGTTCTACCAAGTCTTCTGTTACAGTTTGTGTTGCTGGAACCTCTTCCAGTTCTACCTCAATGCTACTTGTCTGTTTCATAAGAAAGCTCTTTTCTAAGAAAGTGGCATGTCGAGAAACAAACACTTTTTGTTCCTCGGAGTGGTAGAAGATATACCCTCGCGAATGTTTGGGATATCCAACAAACTTACATAGAACAGACCTTGCCTCGAGCTTGTCCGGATTTTGTGTTTTAACATAGGCCGGACAACCCCATATCTGAATAAAATTAAGACATTGTCTCTTGCCATTCCATATCTCATATGGAGTGGTAGGCACTGATTTGGTTGGAACTCTATTCAATAGATATGCAGCAGTCTCCAGTGCATATCCCCAGAAGGAAATAGGTAACTCAGCTGCACTCATCATAGAGCGCACCATATCTAATAGGGTGCGATTTCTCCGCTCCGATACACCGTTGTGCTGTGGTGTATAAGGAGGAGTAAGCTGAGAGAGAATCCCACACTCTTTTAGATAATCTCTGAATTCGTTACTTAAGTATTCTCCTCCTCGATCAGATCGAAGGATCTTAATACTTTTGCCCGTTTGGTTCTCTACTTCTTGTTTATATTCTCTAAATTTCTCAAAAGCTTCTGATTTGTGTTTCATCAGGAACACATATCCGAATCTAGAGAGATCGTCAGTGAATGTAATGAAGTAAGAAGAACCATCCCTGGCATGTGTAGACATGGGACCACATACATCACTATGTATTAGTCCCAAGAGTTCGGTAACTCTTTCTCCGTGTCCCATAAACGGAGTTTTGGTCATCTTGCCTTTGAGACATGACTGGCAAGTGTCATAAGATGAAAATTCAAACGAATTTAAATATCCATCCTTATGCAACTTAGCTAGTCGTGTCGCATTGATGTGACCCAGTCTACAATGCCACAAGAAAGATTCGTCCAGTTCAGAATTCTTCCTCTTGTGTGTGTTTTGTAAATTGAGGACTGTATTTTGATTGAGAATGAATATGCCATTATACATCGAGCCTGATGCAATCAACTTTTGATCTAGGAATATGTTCATAACATTATCCTTTACTACAAAATTATATCCTTCTTTACTTAATAAAGAAACTGATATAATGTTGCACATCATGTTCGGTATATAATAGCATTCATTTAGAATCAGTGTATCACCGCTTGGTAATACTAGGTGATATTCGCCAACTGCTTTGGCTGCAACATTTGCCCCATTCCCAACTTGAACGGAATGATCACCCTTTCCCAGTTCTCTACCTTTCCGCAGCCCATGTAACATCTTACATATGTGGGATCCTGATCCGGTATCTAATACCCAGGACGTAGGGTGAACTGAGAAACAGTTCTCAATGACAAACACACCCGAAGATGATGCATCAACATGCATGTTCTCCGTTTGGGCGGTGTGAGAATCCAGATATTCTCCTGTTTCCTGTTCATTCTTATAACACTTATAAGATAGAACGGGTTCAACGTTCCCCTGCACAGTATAACATGCGGGTTCGGTCAATACATCCATATTATTATCTTTATTAGGGCATGACATGGTCGCTACCTGGAGAGAGAGAGAAGAAAACACTTTAGCGTAAGCTCGTGCAAGATCAGATTGGTTATTATCTTATCTAATCAGGATGGCTCCCACTGGTTTTTATCAAATCTTCCTTCAAACCCTAAAAGGAAAGACTAGCCGGGATTAATTACACACTACAAGTTCGCCAATCTTTCAGCCAGGCCAGTATCGGTACTTTGAGGGAGGTCCCCCGTGCTTTCGCACGAACCTAATTATTGTAAACCTCGTTTTTCCAGAGGCGTAACCCCGTTGACACCTTTCTAGACACCTACTTGATCGGCTAATTGTAATGTGTAAAACTCTCCCAGGAGTAACTCTTACTCGCAGTGGGTATCGAGATCCAACTATCTCATAGAAGGTATGCAATCTCATTGCAAATTTCAACACTTGAAATTCCCGATAATGCTTTTGCCCCTATCGTCCTGTGACCTTGACGGAGGCCAAACTACCCATAGGGCGCTAGTCAAGTTCAACTCGTCATTTCTTGATCGAATTAAACCCACCCGTACGACCCTTGACGGAGGCCAAACTACGCCGTACGAATACCCTAATCCAATCGCATCATATGCTGGCAGATAAGCACTAGTTAGCTACCATACACTACTCCTTGACGGAGGCCAAACTACCGCAGCACGAATACTAAGTAGTACTTATCTGAAATGACGGAGGGCTACGCAGGTTTTTCTGAAAACCATGAGCGTAATGAACTTGATATCGTTGTAGAATCAAATGAAGTTTTGAAATGGAATGATTTTGAGGCTTTTCTAGTTTTGCTAAAGGGGTCACTCCTGGTGAAGGGATCGTCGGCCCTTTCCTCGTCGAATGAGGTGCGGGATATATCATATATATCACTGTGCAAAGCAGAAACTATAGAGGCAATCAAAAACAAACCGAGTGTGTAGCATCTGCCAGTTATTGCTAAAGGAGTCACTCCCGGTGAAGGGATCTCGGTCCTTTCCTCATCGAATAAGGTGCAGGGTATATCATATATACCGCTATGCAAAGCAAGAACTGTAGCTACCTGTTTTATTTAAAATTTGATTCTACAACATCATTTGGTTTCTTTTATTTCATTAATCACATTAATGAAGTCCCATCATTTAAGTCACCTAAACATCACAGATAAATACGACGTACACTTATGCCATCCGCATTCGCCTGGATGTCCCCTCGTGCACCGTTAGGTTAGGTAACTAACGGCAGAGCAGGGCAGGGCTAGTGCGGGTACAAAACATAAGTAACGTCTATATAATATATCATATATACTATATACAGTATCTATCACAGAACATCACATGATCACATCACAGATATCGCAGCAGAAGAAACATATGAAACATTGGATATATTAGGACGTCCGTGTTTTGAATACGAGCCAGTATAAAACACGGATTCCACAGTCGTGATGAATAGCCAATCCCACACCCCTAGACCCCTACGAGAGCGGCAAGCAACCCTACCAATTCTAGGGTTAGGAGACCCGAACTCGACTCCTTGAGATGGTCTCCCACTGGACCCTAGAACCCGGTTACTTGTGCTCCCCTCCTTGGGTCTATCCTAATGCGGAAAAGTAAATAATATACAAAAGGTGACAACTTCCGCTACCTGGAAGTGCCCCAAATAAAAGAATATTACATACAAGTTTTTACATGAATTAAAATGAAAAACACTCATCTTACATAAAAACCCCCGGCTACTCAAACACGACAATCCAATATAACATATCCAGCAACACATAACATCACATGTCATCAACGTAAGTAAATATGCGCATCCCAATTGTCGTTGACATATAGCAACGAAACCGGCGATACCACATATTACACTTACGGTCACAGAAAAGAAAGTGTAAAACTACAACAATTGGAATCCGCAACCTCTTTAGACATCGCATGCCTAATCAAATGAAATACTTAGACATCACATGCCTAACAGTTATAAACCCCGCATTTTAGTCTCATTATCGAAAACTCTTTTCAATATCAAGTGAGACTAAACCGCTAGATTTATAACATTCATTCAGTTATCTCATAACTGTTTATGAATTCCAATTATTGTATCCCATTCCGGATAAATAGAAAATATTAAACTTTCCGATCGAACATTCGAACACCCAAGTTTTCCCGAAACTGTTCAACACATGAAATAAGTTCAAAGACATTCACTTCATGCCTCAGTACCAACGGTCCAGCCGTAGAAGGGTCAAGCCAACGCCTCACATGTGGCACGCCGTACTGCCCCAAACCCGAAGGTTCAAAGGGCGGTTCAAGACGGTCACATAATCGAGTTAAGGTTTGTTGTCTTCTAGAGGGTCCATCGCGTTACTTGCACTACTTAGAACGTCTTTAAATCTCGGAAAAATCCAACACTTGGAAATTTTCCGGCAGGGGAAAAGTTGGGTATTTATATCCGGTCGAACTTTTTAACATATTCAAAAAATTATCCCGAAAACACATAGACAAAGTTTGATAATCCGATCGAATATACAACCCAAAAAACTCAACTCTTGAGTTCAAATTAAAAATTCCCAGGAAAACCAACACTAAAAACTAGGAATTACTGTGTAAACAAAATCGTCTGAAGAGACAAACTGGGCGCGGAACCGCCGCAATAGGCATGCTATTGCCGCGGTTCCGCCGCGCCTTTAGCGATTCAGGTTCTCGAACTTCACAGTAATTCTTAGAAATACCTGCTGATTTTTCTGCATATTTTTAATTCTCAAAAATCCACGATTTCAGAAAATGTACAGAGAGCATTTTAGATTTAGGGTTTCGGGTTCGTTCGGGTTTCAAACGTCGTCTAGACTTCGCCTAAGGCTCTAGCTAGGCTCTGATACCACTGTAGGGTTCTTAGGCACTCTCAAGAGGTCTCACAAGGCATCAACCATGCCAATTTGAAATTTTACGGGTGCCGAGAAAACCTAATACGGATCGTTGACTAGAGTTTAGGCGAAAAACGAATCTAATTAACAACTTAACTAAAGATAAGAAGCTACAACCTTTGTAGATCCGGTTATCCACCTCCTTAGCTCCACGTAGACGTCCTCTCGCTGTCCGTCTCGAATCCCGAACTCAAGCATCGGCTTCATCGGAGAAATGGGCGGGCAAGGTCGTCGGCTTCGTGCCGAAGATGATCTACGTCGAGGCTTCACAAGATCAAGCTCCGACTTCACCAAGTTGTGAAACTTGTGAAGAAAACACCCTGTACTACTTGGCAAGAGGTAGAGGGTGAAGAAATAGGAGGTGGGTTCACTTTAGATTTGGATTTCTCTCACTTTTGCTCAAGTTGCCATTGATGGACTTAAGCTTTTTCTTGAAGAAGAAGATGAAGATCAAAATTGAATATGATGAGTGTTGGATTTAAAATGAAAATAAATCAATACTTATCATAAGCTAACCATGGTAAAGTGTAGAGAATGAACTAGGGTTAGTTCAAATGGTTAGGGTTAAGCATGAGACAAGAATGGTTACAAAGTCAAAGCTTCATAAAGCTTCAACTAGAAACAAAGAAAGCCACCATTCTTATCATAATCTTTTCAAAATAAATAAACAAATAAATAAATGAAAAAGCAAAACCCTAATCATCAACTTAACCATGGTTTAATTCTTTACACTTAACCAAATGAGCAAGTATCATCAAACATGATACAAACATGTGCACAAAAGTATATCACATATACAATTTGCACATCGAGTGAGAAAAACCATTTAAAGTGAACCAATACTAGTTAATGCAAAGTAATATATCAAATATATAATTATACATTAAATCATTAAATCAACACTTGATTTAACAATCCGATCATATCGCATATAACCGACTAGTATCCTATGTATCGGCTTATCGAATCAATCCTTGATTCGATATCTAGGTTATATCACATATAACCAATCGATACATTCATCACGAGAATGGAATACGGTATCACATACACGCATTATTCTCGGTCCTGCACATATCTTATATGCGCTCCTATTTCGTTTCGCTTGAGCCAGGAAACCTCTGTGTAGGACTCTAAAGACTCGTCAATACGCCGGTAGCAGATGATGATCATATCAAGCACTGTCACGCCCCGCTTCCCAGAGTACGCAAGATTGGGCACGTGACATAGCCAACCATGCTACCTGTGGGTAGGAAGTATCCATCCACAGTCACATTACGGTTGTAAGGATATCAAGAACAAGATAAAAACTAATCTAATACATGTCCAAATCCATAATAACAAGAATCAATAAACAATAAGTGCGGAAGCTAATGATCCAATACAATGAATAAACAGTACGTCCCATAATGCGGGCTCACATCTGGAAATGAAAGAAATAAATAAACTAACCCTAAGGACTCACTGTTCAGCCTGCTGGCTGAAGTACTCCTGCTCGGTCGTCGACAATGGTACGGAATCTGGGCCATGCAAAACCCAGACGTCAGCGCGTCATGACATCAAGTATATAGCATAAACATGGTAATAAGCAATGCAAGTATGAACATGAATAAAGCAATAATAAGAGATAACAAGCAGGGTAATGTGCAATGGTGTCCAAACTGTCCTATCAGGTTTTCTACTCTATAGTCTTTGAAATCAATTGATGAATCGTCGATGTAACTCAATAGTATCCCGTGCGTGCCCGGGACCACGGTCAAAACCCTCGGGGCTGAATCCGAGACGTGCCGCTAAGCAGTAAAAGGTAGTAGGATGGACGAGTGATGTCAGCATCAACACTCCGGAGCTGGCCAAGCCCGTAAGACTGATCAGAACAATGTATCGAACTGTTGAGTTACAAGTCGGTTTCACCTTTGATTTCCCCATACCCCCAAGCTATGTATGTCAGTCAGGTATTCAGTAGTCAAGGACTAATGCCAACACAAAATCCGGTAAGAGTAGGTCTGTCTGGATAGACAGCAGGGATGGTCGGGTGTGTCGGCATTAGGCATGAAATCATGAAACAAGTCATGTCATGGTACAACAGGATGAGTCGGTATGTATGTATATGTCATGTGCAGCAGGGTCAGGCCAATATGTAGTGCAATCGGGTATGTGCTCACAACGGGTATACAATCAAGTAATGAACAGCAGCAGGAACAGTAAATAACCATATTATTCTATGTAAACACAATGATATTTTGTATTCTCTTATTAACAGGTTCAAGCACCCTTGGGGTGCAATAGCCACAAGGTGAAGCAATATCCACAATCATAAATTAATGAAGCTACATGAAATTACATTAAGTATAATAATTGTCTCGTGAATGATTTAACAGTTAAGCAGATATGATCCAATTGTTTTATTTAGTTGAATTATGGATTGATAGTGGGTTGATTAATTACGAGAACTATTATAACGATTCCATGTTAAAGATAACCGCAACTGTCCATTCTAACTTATAACATGATATCAATTACCATCATTACGTTGTTGTATTATATAGTATGAATTCAATTGCGTGGCAAGACTAGATCTCGCACGCTAGCATGTTAGAGCAAGTATTCAGATACTTTCCTCGACGGTTTTGCAAACCGGAACACGGATGCGATGTCGGCAGAAAACGCGATATGATAGCACGGGCCACGGATCGAGTCCCAACAGAGAACAACGGGGTCACACGGACCAGGGGGCTTCGCTGGAGCGTCGGGTTCGCCAAGACGGCACGGTCGGATTCTGGCAACGACAAAAGTAGCGAAGTTAGCAACTACGATATGATACACGCAAATAACGACCAGCAAGGGGGATTGTACCAAAAGGGAGGACAAGGAAAACTTACAGGGAAGAAGCAGGGTGCAACCACGATGGCTCGACGGCACTGGAACGCCGGCGAGGAAGCGGCGGCGGCTGCAAGGGCTGAATGACCTCGGGGTGCGCGGGAGAGGGTGCTGCGGCAAGTGGATGAAAGGGTGGTCGGCTCTGGTGGTCGAGGGGGAGACGGAGGTGGCCCTGGTGACGACGGCGAGGTCGCCTGCGCGTTCTCCGGCGAACAGCGGAGGGTAGGCGATGGGTGAAGGGTCGGCTGCAGGTTGGTGGTGGTCCAGCGAGGAGAGGAGGGAGGTGATGACGAGGTCGGGACGAGGAGGGTGAGAGGGAGTCGCGGGAGTCGTCGACGACGAGAGGTGGCGTCGACGGCGAGGTCTGCGAGGGTTGGAGGCGTCGTCGGGGTTGGGTGCAGGCGCGGGAATCGTCGGAGGAATGAGGTGAGTGGGTGCGGTGAGTCTCGTGGTGGCGAAGGCGGCGACGGCGAGGTCGCGGGGGATCGGCGGTGACGTTGCAAGAAGCTAGGGTTAGGGTTCGTGGCGATTTCTCGTGAAGAAGATGGGTTCGGGGGGGAGGCGGCTGCATGAGTTTCTTAAATATAAGAAGAGAGAGAGGGAGATTGGAGAGAGAAAGAGAGAGAGATTTGAGGGAAGAGAGAGAGAGAGATAGGGAAAGGGAGCGGGGCCCACGCGGTGTAATCCCACGCTGGGATTGGCTGGGGGAAAACGAGAGGATTTAAAAGATTTCGAAAGGAATTGAAACTGTTAAGGATAATATACGTATAATATAGTTTTAGATATTAAAAAGAAATGGGCCCTTTTTGGCACGAAATGAAACATTTCCAAATCGCGCCCGGGTTGCGCCCAAATGCTCCAAATTCAAATTATAGGATTTTAAGCGGGTTCCAAATTTTGAAAAGAGGTGTTTAATGATTAAAATGCATGCCCCCAAGTCGGACACTTGCACGCGCACGTAGTCGTCCAAACTTGCCCGTTTAGCCAAACGGGACAGAATCTCGACGCGCGGACGCTACCACGCGACTAGTGGCGACGAGTAGGCCAACATGGATATTTTAAATTTCATTTTAGGAGTTAAAATTTGTTATGTGCCAAAATCACTTAACCGGTTAAAATTTAGCAATAAACACCAGAAAATCAGGATAATTGGAATGAGCAATACATAACCCTCAACTAGTAATATGAATAGTATTATTGGGCTCGGGTGTTACATCATACCCAACTACAAAAGAATTTCGTCCTCGAAATTCCAAGAATACAAGATGGCTAACTACTGGAAAAGGTGAGGGAAAATACTGCCGGATCTCGTCTTCTCGCTCCCAAGTGGATTCTCCAAGCGATCGATTTCCCCAAGAAACTAGCACAAGAGGGATAACCTTGTTCTTAAGAACCTTTTCTCTTCGATCCTTGATTTCAACTGGTCGCTCCTCAAAAGTTAGGTCCTCCCGTACAGTCAACTCCGAATGATCCAAGACATGAGTCTCATCACGAACATACCTCCGTAGTTGAGACACATGAAACCCATCGTGAACTCCTGCTAATGACTGTGGTAACGCCAACCGGTACGATACCTCTCCAACACGCTCCAATATCTCGAAGGGTCCAACGAATCGAGGACTAAGCTTTCCCCGACTTCCGAAGCGAATCACCCCTCTAGTCGGTGATATCTTCAGGAATACCAAATCACCCACGGCGAACTCTAGAGGTCTCCTTGACGTGTCGGCCCAACTTTTCTGTCTGTCTTGAGCTGCCTTCATATGCTTCCTGAGGGTATTCACCTTCTCGACTGTCTGCACCACCAAATCTGATCCTAGTAACCTTCGTTCACCAACATCATCCCAACAAACAGGTGAACGGCACTTACGACCATACAACGCTTCAAACGGAGCCATCTGAATTGTCGCTTGGAAGCTATTGTTGTACGAAAACTCCACCAGGTGTAGATGATCCTCCCAAGAACCTTTGAAGTCTAACATGAAAGCCCTCAACATATCTTCAAGGGTCTGGATCGTTCTCTCTGATTGTCCATCAGTCTGAGGATGATAAGCTGTGCTAAACTTCAATCGAGTCCCCAAACTTTCTTGTAAACTCCTCCAAAAGTGCGACAAGAACCGAGTGTCCCGATCGGACACGATGCTTACCGGTACTCCATGCAATCTGACAATCTCCTGCATGTACCGCTCTGCCAAAGTCTCTGTCGATTGACCAACCCGAAAAAGGAATAAAGTGAGCTGCCTTGGTCAACCGATCGACAATCACCCATACAGCATTGTTGCCCTTTGGACTCCGCGGTAAAGCCGTCACGAAATCCATGGTTACATGTTCCCACTTCCACTGAGGAATCGGAAGTGGTTGCAACAAACCAGCAACCCTTTGGTGTTCAGCCTTGACTTGCTGACACACCAAGCATTTAGCCACGAAGCGAGCAATTTCCCGCTTCATACCTTCCTACCAGAAATGCTGTCGAATATCTCGGTACATCTTTGTCCCTCCTGGATGTACAGAGTAAGCTGAACTGTGTGCCTCCTTCATAAGCTCTTCACGCACATCTCCTTTTGGCACACACACACGACTACCATATCTCAACGAACCGTCTTCGTGGATCAATAAATTGGTTCGTAGCCCGGCTCCAACCTGCTCCCGAAACTTTTGTAGTCTAGGATCCTGCGATTGTGCTGCTTTAATCTTCTCAACTAAAGACGACTGTACTTGCAATTGCATCAAATGTCCCTTAGCACGTGGTAGCACAACTTCCAAGTCAAATCTCTGAAAATCCGCAATGATCTCCCTTTGTGCGGTCAAAACCTGAATGGCTGGCAACCGACTCAGCGCATCCGGCACGACGTTGACTTTTCCTGGATGGTACTTAAGATCAAGGTCGTAGTCGGCCATCAGCTCCAACCATCTGCGTTGCCTCATGTTCAACTCCTTCTGAGTGAATACATACTTCAAACTCTTGTGATCTGTAAAGACTTCGACTCTCTCGCCCAAAAGGTAGTGTCTCCAAATCTTCAGGGCGAAGATCACGGCTGCAAGCTCCAAGTCATGAGTCGGATAGTTCTTCTCATGAGTCTTCAGTTGTCTTGATGCGTAAGCGACGACTTTCCCATTCTGCATTAAAACACATCCCAATCCTTTTCCAGATGCGTCGCTGTGAATCACCAGTCCTCCCGAATTATCCGGTACGGTCAGGATAGGGACGGTTATCAACTTCTGCTTCAACATCTCGAAGGCCAATGCACATCCATCCGTCCAAACAAACGGTACCTCCTTACGCGTAAGCTTGGTTAACGGCTCAGCTAAACGCGCGAAGTTCTCCACAAATCTTCTGTAGTAACCGGCGAGTCCAAGAAAACTTCTTATCTCCGCAACATTCTTTGGAATAGGCCAATCTCGAACTGCTGCAATCTTCTCGGGATCAACGGCGATTCCATCGCCCGACACAACGTGCCCCAGAAACTTCACTTCTTCCAGCCAGAATTCGCACTTACTCATCTTCGCACATAACTTCTCTTGTCTCAGCGTCTGCAGTGCGATCCTTAAGTGCTCAGCATGCTCCTCCGGACTCTTCGAGTACACCAGAATATCGTCAATGAATACCATAATAAACTGGTCCAAGAACGGTGAAAAGATCCTGTTCATAAAATCCATAAATATTGCTGGCGCACTAGTCACCCGAAGGACATCACTAGATACTCGAAATGTCCATACCGAGTTCGAAACGCCGTCTTGCAAATGTCTTCTGCTTTCACCCGGACTTGATGATATCCTGATCGCAAGTCCAATTTCGAGAATACCCTCGCGCCACTAAGCTGCTCAAAAAGTTCTCCAATGCGAGGGATCGGGTACTTGTTCTTAATAGTCACCCGGTTCAATTCTCGATAATCAATGCACATCCTTCTCGTGCCATCCTTCTTCTTTACTAAAAGAACCGGAGCTCCCAAGGCGAGTTGCTGCTTCGAATCCAACCCTTCTCAAGTAATTCACCAACTTGCTTCTTAACTCCTTCCAATTCCACTGGTGCCATTGGATAGTAAGCTTTAGACACTGGCGCTGCACCAGGACTAAGGTCAATCGTGAACTCCACGTCTCGCTTCGGCGGCAAGCCCGATATATCTTCAAACACGTCCATAAAGTCGCGAACAACTGCCGGCTCTTCATTACTATTAACTTCCATAGCTGCAAGAACACTGTTTGTCGGCCTAGTCCTAAACTCGACTGGCCCGACAGAACTGCTTCCTTACCGCAACTGCTGTCTACATCGTTGGCCGCGAAAGGTCCAGCGAGACTACTGAGTCTCGTCCACTCTGCTGCATGCACGTCCACGGCTGCTCCATTCTGCCTCAGCCCAATAAATTTCTCTTCCATTTCCTCCCGTGCAGTCCACGAAAAGAACTTCTCTAGGAAACTCTTAGAGAAATCCGCCTAACTGCTTCGCTTGGGCAAACGGTTCTCCTCCACAAGCCACCACTCTCGGCGCAATCCACCAGCTGAATGCGCACCACATCAACACTCTTGTCTTCTGGGATCTGCGTCGCAATCAGCAAATTCTCCGTGTTACTAGCCACTGCTCGGCTGGCAACAGCTCCTCCCGACCAGTGAAAGTAGTAGGACCCAACCGTCTGAAATCTACTACGGTCCTTACTCGGTCGACTAGTCTAGTTCCAACTTCGTTTACAGACTGCTGAACGATCTGCAAACCTTCCTGAAACAAGTCCGCGTGCTGCTGGATCAGCTCGGTCTGTTTCTTTGATTTCCAGTATTTCTCTTATCACTCCAAGCACGGCGGCTTCGTTCACACACCTCCGGTACGTCTTCAACTTCTTACCTGTCATAATCCTGAACTCAAAACACCCAATATTAGCATGAGATAGATTCTGAATATAGATCGAGGCTAGAACTCCAAGATACTTAAATAGAGTACTGCATTGTAGCTATGCCGCGGTATCATAGCCGCAATTACTTAACTCCACCCAAGTCGCCCAAGTCCTAGGGATAACAAGAAATCAGGTTTTCGAGTTGACAATGCAAAGTAAGTTTGCATGTCGACATGATCCGGAAGAATGATTCAAGGATGGTAAAACGGTCAAGGTGGCTGGACATGTTTCCTAATCACGGGTACTATGATTCGTGTATCGGGTGCAATACCCAACTACAAATAATCAACCCAATTAACCTATGGCTCTGATACCAAAAGAACCATGTCACGCCCCGCTTCCCAGAGTACGCAAGATTGGGCACGTGACATAGCCAACCATGCTACCTGTGGGTAAGAAGTATCCATCCACAGTCACATTACGGTTGTAAGGATATCAAGAACAAGATAAAAACTAATCTAATACATGTCCAAATCCATAATAACAAGAATCAATAAACAATAAGTGCGGAAGCTAATGATCCAAAACAATGAATAAACAGTACGTCCCATAATGCGGGCTCACATCTGGAAATGAAAGAAATAAATAAACTAACCCTAAGGACTCACTGTTCAGCCTGCTGGCTGAAGTACTCCTGCTCGGTCGTCGACAATGGTACGGAATCTGGGCCATGCAAAACCCAGACGTCAGCGCGTCATGACATCAAGTATATAGCATAAACATGGTAATAAGCAATGCAAGTATGAACATGAATAAAGCAATAATAAGAGATAACAAGCAGGGTAATGTGCAATGGTGTCCAAACTGTCCTATCAGGTTTTCTACTCTATAGTCTTTGAAATCAATTGATGAATCGTCGATGTAACTCAATAGTATCCCGTGCGTGCCCGGGACCACGGTCAAAACCCTCGGGGCTGAATCCGAGACGTGCCGCTAAGCAGTAAAAGGTAGTAGGATGGACGAGTGATGTCAGCATCAACACTCCGGAGCTGGCCAAGCCCGTAAGACTGATCAGAACAATGTATCGAACTGTTGAGTTACAAGTCGGTTTCATCTTTGATTTCCCATACCCCCAAGCTATGTATGTCAGTCAGGTATTCAGTAGTCAAGGACTAATGCCAACACAAAATCCGGTAAGAGTAGGTCTGTCTGGATAGACAGCAGGGATGGTCGGGTGTGTCGGCATTAGGCATGAAATCATGAAACAAGTCATGTCATGGTACAACAGGATGAGTCGGTATGTATGTATATGTCATGTGCAGCAGGGTCAGGCCAATATGTAGTGCAATCGGGTATGTGCTCACAACGGGTATACAATCAAGTAATGAACAGCAGCAGGAACAGTAAATAACCATATTATTCTATGTAAACACAATGATATTTTGTATTCTCTTATTAACAGGTTCAAGCACCCTTGGGGTGCAATAGCCACAAGGTGAAGCAATATCCACAATCATAAATTAATGAAGCTACATGAAATTACATTAAGTATAATAATTGTCTCGTGAATGATTTAACAGTTAAGAAGATATGATCCAATTGTTTTATTTAGTTGAATTATGGATTGATAGTGGGTTGATTAATTACGAGAACTATTATAACGATTCCATGTTAAAGATAACCGCAACTTTCAATTCTAACTTATAACATGATATCAATTACCATCATTACGTTGTTGTATTATATAGTATGAATTCAATTGCGTGGCAAGACTAGATCTCGTATGCTAGCATGTTAGAGCAAGTATTCAGATACTTGCCTCGACGGTTTTGCAAACCGGAACACGGATGCGATGTCGGCAGAAAACGCGATATGATAGCACGGGCCACGGATCGAGTCCCAACAGAGAACAACGGGGTCACACGGACTAGGGGGCTTCGCTGGAGCGTCGGGTTCGCCAAGACGGCACGGTCGGATTCCGGCAACGACAAAAGTAGCGAAGTTAGCAACTACGATATGATACACGCAAATAACGACCAGCAAGGGGGATTGTACCAAAAGGGAGGACAAGGAAAACTTACAGGGAAGAAGCAGGGTGCAACCACGATGGCTCGACGGCACTGGAACGCCGGCGAGGTAGCGGCGGCGGCTGCAAGGGCTGAATGACCTCGGGGTGCGCGGGAGAGGGTGCTGCGGCGAGTGGATGAAAGGGTGGTCGGCTCTGGTGGTCGAGGGGGAGATGGAGGTGGCCCTGGTGACGACGGCGAGGTCGCCTGCGCGTTCTCCGGCGAACAGCGGAGGGTAGGCGATGGGTGAAGGGTCGGCTGCAGGTTGGTGGTGGTCCAGCGAGGAAAGGAGGGAGGTGATGACGAGGTCGGGACGAGGAGGGTGAGAGGGAGTCGCAGGAGTCGTCGACGACGAGAGGTGGCGTCGACGGCGAGGTCTGCGAGGGTTGGAGGCGTCGTCGGGGTTAGGTGCAGGCGCGGGAATCATCGGAGGAATGAGGTGAGTGGGTGCGGTGAGTCTCGTGGTGGCGAGGGCGGCGACGGCGAGGTCGCGGGGGATCGGCGGTGACGTTGCAAGAAGCTAGGGTTAGGGTTCGTGGCGATTTCTCGTGAAGAAGATGGGTTCGGGGCGGGAGGCGGCTGCATGAGTTTCTTAAATATAAGAAGAGAGAGAGGGAGATTGGAGAGAGAAAGAGAGAGAGATTTGAGGGAAGAGAGAGAGAGAGATAGGGAAAGGGAGCGGGGCCCACGCGGTGTAATCCCACGCTGGGATTGGCTGGGGGAAAACGAGAGGATTTAAAAGATTTCGAAAGGAATTGAAACTGTTAAGGATAATATACGTATAATATAGTTTTAGATATTAAAAAGAAATGGGCCCTTTTCGGCGCGAAATGAAACATTTCCAAATCGCGCCCGGGTTGCGCCCAAATGCTCCAAATTCAAATTATAGGATTTTAAGCGGGTTCCAAATTTTGAAAAGAGGTGTTTAATGATTAAAATGCATGCCCCCAAGTCGGACACTTGCACGCGCACGTAGTCGTCCAAACTTGCCCGTTTAGCCAAACGGGACAGAATCTCGACGCGCGGACGCTACCACGCGACTAGTGGCGACGCGTAGGCCAACATGGATATTTTAAATTTCATTTTAGGAGTTAAAATTTGTTATGTGCCAAAATGACTTAACCGGTTAAAATTTAGCAATAAACACCAGAAAATCAGGATAATTGGAATGAGCAATACATAACCCTCAACTAGTAATATGAATAGTATTATTGGGCTCGGGTGTTACAAGCACCCACAAGCCGCAAGCGGTCTGCTAAACGTAACGGCCATCCGGGTATTGAGCGATCAGAAGATCGACGAGCTAGCCCACTCACACTCCTGTGAATCCAACCTGTAACACTTACCGTACAGTCCGGTCTGTTCGTCTGATATGTCGCATATCAAGTCTAGGGGTGGTAAACGTCAGACCCCAATAACCGATAAGTCGTGCCGATGTGAGGCTCATAACGGGTCGAGAAACAACTGGTAACACTTACCAGCAAATCTCTGATCAGCCCTGGCCAGGGACTTCCCTGTTACGGCCAATCGAGCACAGCGCAACATCAACCCCCAATACCGGGAGAGACGAAACCCCTCCTATCGCTCATTACCTCCATGTGACTCGGGACTGTGCCCAAAGACCACCGTTTTGCATGCTCTCATGGACGTGGTAAGGTGGAGATCAAAGCACAGTGGGAATCACACAAGACTCTATGACGATCTCGAGTCTACAGACTAACCTGCACAAGTGTCACCTGAGAACTGCCATCTGACGTGAGGTATAATACCATCTGGGAGTTCTCGGTGAGTCCGTCCAATGTACCCAGTCTCCACTGAGCACCCGTATACCATCTCTGATGTCAAACACCAATGGATATGGAATCATCCATCACCCATCTCATGGGTCGAGAAGCGTATACGCTAGTCTACTCTGGTATATCGATGCCCCGTCTCGATACACCCACGACTAGGGACCTTGAAGGATGTACTTATGGACTACCATGTCCCCACTAGTATGATCTGCATCACAGTCCAGGTAGTCAAGTACACATCCTAAGGGCTTTACCAACATGTAACTATAAGACAGTTTAAAGAGACAAGTGTACATGTTAAGATAAAGAGCAACCAGATAGCATACTATCATATCGAGCAAGAAAGTCATCTCTATATATGTCCAAGCATCCAATATAATATACATCATCTGTACAATACTGGCCTCTACGGCATACATACAACTAACACTAGCGTCGGCTTCATCGGAGAAATGGGCAGGCTAGGTCGTCGACTACGATGCCGAAGATGATCTACGTCGAGGCATCACAAGATCAAGCTCCCACTTCACCAAGTCATGAAACTTGTGAAGAAAACACCCTTTACTACTTGGCAAGAGGTAGAGGATGAAGAAATAGGAGGTGGGTTCACTTTAGATTTGGATTTCTCACTCATTTCATCAAATCACCATTGATGGAATCAAGCTTCTTCATCTTGAAGAAGAAGAAGAAGAAGAAGAAGAAGAGAATAAGATAATATGATAAGTATTTTTAAAATAAGAAATAATATGATACTTATCATAATGGTAACCTTAGTTAGGTGTAGAGAATAAATCATGGTTAGGTTGAATGGTTAGGGTTAAGCATGAGACAAAGATAGTGGACTTGTTCAAAGCTTCAAGAAGCTTCAACAAGCAAACAAAGAAAGCCAACATTTTTCCCTTTGCCAAAAATGAATGAATAAATAAATAAATAAGCAAATAAATCATGTGAAACCCTAACCATTGACCAACCATGGTTTAAACCAAAACAACACCCAAACTAACATGTATCAACAAACATGATACAATCAAGTGCACAAAAGTATATCACATATACAACTTGTGAACTTCAAGTGAGAAAATCCATTTAAAGTGAACCAATACTGGTTAATGCAAAGTAATATATCAAATATATAATTATGCATTAAATCATTAAATCAACGCTTGATTTAACGATCCGGTCATATCGCATAAGACCGACTAATATCCAATGTATCGACTTATCGAATCAATCCTTGATTCGATAACTAGGTTATATCGCATACAACCAATCGATACATTCATCGCGAGAATAGAATACGTTATCACATACACGCATTATTCTCGGTCCCGCACATATCTCATATGCGCTCCTATTTCGTTTCGCTTGAGCCAGGAAACCTCTGTGTAGGACTCTAAAGACTCGTCAATACGCCGGCAGCAGGTGATGATCATATCAAGCGCCCACAAGACGCAAGCGGTCTTCTAAACATAACGGCCACCCGGGTATTGGGCGATCAGAAGATCGACGAGCAAGCCCGCTCACACTCTTGTGAATCCAACCAGTAACACTTACCGTACAGTCCGGTCTGTTCGTCTGATATGTCGCATATCTCGCCTAGGGGTGGTAAACGTCAGACCCCAATAGCTTGATAAGTCATGTCGATATGAGGTCTATAACAGTTCGAGAAACTACTGGTAACACTTACCAGTAAATCTCAGCAACCCTGGCCAGGGATTTCCGGTTATAGCCAATCGAACACAGCGCAACATCAACTCCCTATACCGGGAGAGACGAATCCCCTCCTATCGCTCATTGCCTCCATGTGACTCGGGACTGTACCCAAAAACCACCGTTTTGCATGCCCTCTTGGACGTGGTAAAGTGGAAATCAAAGCACAGTGGGAACCACACAAGACTCTATGACGATCTCGGGTCAACAGACTACTCTGTACCAGTGTCACCAGAGAACTGCCATCTGACGTAAGGTATAATACCATCTGGGAGTTCTCGGCGAGTCCGTCCAGTGTACCCAGTCTCCACTGAGCACCCGTATATCATCTCTGATGTCAAACACCAATGGATATGGGATCATCCATCGCCCATCTGTATGGGTCGATAAGGTATACGCTAGTCTACTTTGGTATATCGATGCCCCGTTTCGATATACCCACGACTAGGGACCTTGAAGGATGTACTTATGGACTACCCTGTCCCCACTAGTATGATCCGCATCATAGTCCAGGTAGTCAAGTACACATCCTAAGGGCTTTACCAACATGTAACAGAGAGACAATCAGTGTACACGTTAAGGTAAAGAGCAACCAGATAGCATACTATCATGTCGAGCAAGAAAGTCTTCCCTATATATGTCCAAGCTTCCACTACAATATACATCCTATGTATAGTAATGGCCTCTAGGGCATACATATAACTAACAATCTCCCACTTGCACTAGGGCCATCTGATAGCAGTGGTTGCAGTATCTCATACTCAACCATCCCATAAAAGTCTCTCTCTGGGAAAAGGCCTTTGTGAGTGGATCCGCCGTGCTGTCCTCTGAGTCTACTCTCCTAACCTCGATCTCCTTGGAGATCAACCATCTCCATGATCAGGTGATACTGCCTTAGAATATATCTGGATCATTGATGGGACGGACGTTCCTTGGCATATGCCACAACTCCATTGTCACACAATGGGAGGAACTAAGTTCATCTCATGAACAAATATACATCCAGACTGCCTCTTTGGTAGCATCATAAGTAGCGATGTATCCTGCCTTTATCGTCTAGTTATCCACGGTATCTAGCTTGGAACTCTTCCAACATACCGTACCTTTACTAAGGGTAAAGACAATGCCTGTGACTGACTTTCAGTCGTCCTTATCACTCTGGAACCCTTCCAGTGATTCTCCCCAGGATCGATTGATACCATCTCACTACAACTAGTGAGTATCCTAACATCCAATTAGATCTATCTCATAGATCCAAAACCCAGGATTTAGGAGGTATCACTTTCATCCTTTATGGAGAATTATTGTGATAAGCGGAGATTGATCAAGCGTAGCATAGGAAACTCCATCCCTATCAAGAGTGTGTCATCCACGTACTCCATGAGGATCACCACCATACTCTCTACTACCTTTTGGTATATACAAGGTTCATCTACCCTTTTGATGAAGTCAAACTCTTTGACTACCTCATCAAAATAGATGTTCCAACTCCGCAATGCCTGCTTTATCCTATAAAGCATCTTGTACACGTTTCCGCTGCTCCCACTGTTTACGAAGCCCTCTGGCTGTGTACTTATAGACGCTCTATTCTAAAACATCATTTAGAAAAGCTGTCATGACACCCAACCACCAGATATCGTAGTCATGGTATGTAGCCGTGGCAAGTAGGATCTGGATGGACTTAAGCATAGCCACTGGAAAAAGGTTTCATCATTATCCACGCCTGATCAATGACGAAAACCTTTAATAAGTCTAGCTTTGAAAGTCTCAACCTTTCCATCTACACCAAGTAATCTTCTCAAGATATACTTGCTTCTGATGGGGATTTAACCCTTCAGATAAAGCAACCAAAGTCCATACTTTGTTGGTGTATAAGGATTCCATCTCAGATCACTAAGCATCCAGCCATTCTTACAGAGTCCCACTCCTGATGGCCAGCTCGAAACTAGTTGGGTCATCATCTCATGATGCAATCCTCGCTCCCACTGTCATAGAGAAACCGAAATATCTCTCAGGTGGGTGAGGAACCCTACTAGATCGGCAGAGAGGCTGAGGTTCGTTGGAATCTACTGAATCCTTTGGTTCTACCAAATCATCTGCTGTTGTTTGTATAGCTGGAACCTTTCCAGTTCTACATAACAGACCTTGCCTCGAGCTTGTCCGGATTATGCTTTTAGACATAGCCCGGACAACCCCAAATCTTAACTAGCTTAAGACATGGGCTCTACCCTTTCCATATCACATATGAAGTGGTAGGCAACTGATTTGATTTGAACCCTATTCAATAGGTATACAGCTTCTCAAGTGCATAACTCCCAAAAGGAAATAGGTAACTCAGTAGTACTCATCATAGAGCACACCTTATCACATAGGGTGTTATTGCTCCGCCCCGATATACCATCGTGCTATGGTGTATACGGAGGAGTAATGCTGAGAGAGAATCTCATTCTCCTTTAGAAAAGTCCAAGAATTCCGTGCTCAAGTATTCTCCTCCTTGATCACATCAAAGGACATAATACTTATACCCGTTTTGGTTCTCTACTTCTAACTTATATTCTGTGAATATCTCAAAAGGTTCGGACTTGTGTTTCAACAAGAACATATGTCTGAATCTAAAGAGATTATCAGAGAATGTAATGAAGTACAAAGAACCGGTCTTGGCATGTGTAGACAGGGGACCTTACATACATCAACATGTATCATCCCAAGAGTTCACTAACTCTTTCTCTGTTTCCAATAAACAGAGCTGGTGTCATTATATCTTTGTGACATGACTGGCAAGTTTCACAAGATGTAAATTCAAACTGATTTAAATATGCATCTATATGTAACTTCGGTCAGTCGGGTCGCATTGATATGACCTAGTCTACAATGCCTCAAGAAGGATTCGTTTATTTCTGAACTCTTCCACTTTTGTATGTTCAGTAAACTAAAGAACTGTAGTTTAATTTAGAACATCAATGCTTTTAGATAACGTGCCTGAACCGATCAACTTTTGATATAGGAAATGTTCAAAACATTATCCAACTATACAAAATTTTATCATTTCTTTACTAATAAAGAGATGGATATGATTTTGTATATCAGGTTCGGTATCTAATAACATTCGTTCAGAATCAATGTATTGGTAATACAGGGTGACAGTGACCAACAGACTTGGCTGCAACTCTTGCCCCATTTTCTGCCTCATGAAACTTATCACCCGTTCTCAGTTCTCTACCTTTCTGTAGCCCTATGTAACATATTACATATCTGGGATCCTGATCTGGTATCAAATACCCAGGATGTAGAGGATACAGAGAAACAGTTCTTTGTAATGAACACACCCGAAGAAGATGCATCATATGCACTTTCTTCGTTTGGGCGGCATAGGAATTCTGGCATTCCCCAATTTCCTGCTCTGTCTTATAACAGTTATAAGTTGGAGCGGGACCAACGTTCCCCAGCTCAGTATAACAAGCGGGTTCGGTCAATACATCCGTATTATTATCTTGATTAAGGCGTGACATGGTCGCTACCTGGAGAGAGAGAGAAGAAAACACTCAGCGTGCGCTCTTGCAAGAATAGATTGGTTATTATTTTATCTAATCAGGATGGCTCCCACTGTTTTTATCAAATCATCCTTCAAACCCTAAAAGGAAAGACTAGCCGGGATTAATTACACACTACAAGTTCGCCAATCTTTCAGCCAGGCCAGTGTCGGTACTTTGAGGGAGGTCCCCCGTGCTTTCTCACGAACCTAATTAATGTAAACCTCGTTTTCCCAGATGCGTAACCCCGTTGACACCTTTCTAGACACCTACTTGATCGGCTAATTGTAATGTGTAAAACTCTCCCGGGAGCAACAATTACTCGCAGGGGGTATCGGGATCCAACTATCTCATAGAAGGTATGCAATCTCATTGTAAATTTCAACACTTGAAATTCCCGATAATATTTTGCCCCTAGCAGCTATATGACCTTAACATAGTCAATAAATCATAAGTGCTAGTCAAGTTCAACCCGTCATTTCCCGATTGAATTAAACCCACCCGCACGACCCTTAACATAGTCAACAAAGTCGCACGACTACCCTAATCCAATCGCATCATATGCTTATACAGATAAGCACTAATTAGCTACCGCACACTACACCTTAACATAGTCAACAAACGTAGCACGAATACTAACTAGTACTTATCTGAAATGACGGAGGGCTACGACAGGTTTTTCTGAAAACCTTTTGCGTAATGAACTTGATATCGTTGTAGAATCAAATGATTTTAAAATGGAGTGTTTCTGAGGCTTTTCTAGTTTTGCTAAAGGAGTCACTCCCGGTGAAGGGATCGTCGGTCCTTTCCTCGTCGAATGAGGTGCGGGATATATCATATATATCACTGTGCAAAGCAAAAACTCTTAAAAGCAATCAAAAGACAAACCGAGTGTGTAGCATCTGCCAGTTATTGCTAAAGGAGTCACTCCCGGTGAAGGGATCTCGGTCCTTTCCTCATCGAATAAGGTGCAGGATATATCACATATACCTCTGTGCAAAGCAAGAACTGTAGCTACCTGTTTTATTTTTGAAATTCGATTCTACAACATCTTTAGGTTTCTTTTCTTTCATTAATCATATTAATGAAGTCCCATCATTTAAGTACCTAAACATCACAGATAAATACGACGTATACTTATGCCATCCGCATTCGCTTCGATGTCCCCTCGTGCACCGTTAGGTTAGGTAACTAACGGCAGAGCGGGGCAGGGCTAGCGCGGGTGTAAAACTAGCGCGGGTGTAAAACATAAGTAACGTCTATATAATATATCATATATACTATATACAGTATCCATCACAGAACATCAAATGATCACATCACAGATATTGCAGCAGAAGAAACATATATGAAATATTGGATATACTAGGACGTCCGTGTTTTCAATACGAGCCTGTATAAAACACGGATTCCACGGTCGCGATGAATAGCCAAACCCACACCACTAGACCCCTACGAGAGCGGCAAGCAACCCTACCAATTCTAGAGTTAGGAGACCCGGACTCGACTCCTCGAGTTGGTCTCCCACTGGACTCCAGAACCCGGTTACTTGTGCCCTCCTCCTTGGGTCTATTCTAGTGTGGAAAAGTAAATAATATACAAATGGTGACATCTTCCGCAACCTGGAAGTGCCCCAATAAAAGAATATTACATACAAGTTTTTACATGAATGAAAATGAAAAACACTCATCTCACATAAAACCCCCGGCTATTCAAACACGACGATCCAATATAACATATCCAGCAACACATAACATCACATGTCATCAACGTAAGTAAATATGCGCATCCCAATTGTCGTTGACATATAGCAACGAAACCGACGATATGACATATTACACTTACCGTCGCAGAAAAGAAAGTGTAAAACTACAACAGTTGGAATCCGCAACCAACATATACATCGCATGCCTAATCAAATGAATTCCTTAGACATCGCATGCCTAACAATTATAAACCCCGCATTTTAGTCTCATTATCGAAAACACTTTTCAATATCAAGTCGGGCAATTCAACAAGATTCCCGACATCCTGATCGAATACTCGTCGCAAACTTTAGTAGGCGGCCGCACCCCTGATACCGTCGACGAAGTGCACCAAGGCGGAACACCGCTACCGCGAGCACCCTTACGGATGCTTTCGGCGACGGGGTTCTCCTACAGTCACTTGGTCGGGGCTATGGAGTGAGGCTGTCTATTAAGTTTACCCGGCGAGTATCCGCGTACGCTACGTGATTGCGACGGACTTTTGATCACATCAAAATTCCGTGGCAACCGATCAAGTGAGACTAAACTGCTATGTTTATAACATTCATTCAGTTATCTCATAACTACTTGTGGATTCCAAGTATTGTATCACATTCCGGATAAATAGAAAATGTTAAACTTTCCGATCGAACAATCGAACACCCAAGTTTTCTCGAAACAGCTCATCACATGAAATAAGTTCAAAAACATTCACTTCGTGCCTCAGTACCAACGGTCCAGCCGTAGAAGGGTCAAGCCAACGCTTCACATGTGACACGCCGTACTGCCTCAAACCCTAAGGTTCAAAGGGCAGTTCAAGACGGTCACATAATCGAGTTAAGGTTTGTTGTCTTCTAGAGGGACCATCGCGTTAGTTGCACTACTTAGAACGTCATTAAACTACGAAAAGATCCAACACTTGGAAATTTCCCGACAGGGGAAAAATTGGGTATTTATACCCGGTCGAACTTTTTAACATATTCTAAAATTATCCGGAAAAGCACACAAAAATTAATCAATCCGATCGAAACACCGAGTCCCCAAAACAACCCAGAAAACTCAACTCTTGAGTTTAGATTAAAAAATTCCCAGGAAAACCAACACTTCAAAATAGGAATTATTGTACAAAATTCAATGCATGATAAGACAAAACGGCCGCGGATCCGCCGCACGAGCCATGCTCGTGCCGCGGAACCGCGGCGGTTTGATGGAATTAGTGAATCGAATTTCACAGTAACTCTTAGATATTCCTGCTGATTTTTCTGCATATTTTTAATTCTTAAAAAACCACAAAATTCAAAAATGTACAGAGAGCAATTTTTGAGTTAGGGTTTCGGTTCGATCGGACTTCTAACTCCGTCTACGCATCACCTAAGGCTCTAGCTAGGCTCTGATACCACTGTAGGGTTCGTAGACACACTAATGAGGTCTCACAAGGCATCAACCATGCCAATTTCAAATTTTTCATGTGCCGAGAAACCCTAATACGGATCGTTAACTAGAATTTTAGGCGAAACATGCAACTAGTTAACAACTTAACTAAGTGCACGGAAATACAACCTTTGTAGATCCGGTTCTCCACCTCCATAGCTCCATGATGAAGTCTCCTTGCTATCCAAATCGAATCCCGGGCTCTAGCGTCGGCTTCATCGGAGAAGTGGGCGAGCTAGGTCGTCGACTACGATGCCGAAGATGATCTACGTCGAGGCATCATAAGATCAAGCTCCCACTTCACCAAGTCATGAAACTTGTGAAGAAAACACCCTTTACTACTTGGCAAGAGGTAGAGGATGAAGAAATAGGAGGTGGGTTCACTTTAGAATTGGATTTCTCACTCATTTCATCAAATCACCATTGATGGAATCAAGCTTCTTCATCTTGAAGAAGAAGAAGAAGAAGAAGAAGAAGAGAATAAGATAATATGATAAGTATTTTTAAAATAAGAAATAATATGATACTTATCATAATGGTAACCTTAGTTAGGTGTAGAGAATAAATCATGGTTAGGTTGAATGGTTAGGGTTAAGCATGAGACAAAGATGGTGGACTTGTTCAAAGCTTCAAGAAGCTTCAACAAGCAAACAAAGAAAGCCACCATTTTTCCCTTTGCCAAAAATGAATGAATAAATAAATAAATAAGCAAATAAATCAAGTGAAACCCTAACCATTGACCAACCATGGTTTAAACCAAAACTACACCCAAACTAACATGTATCATCAAACATGATACAATCAAGTGCACAAAAGTATATCACATATACAACTTGTGAACTTCAAGTGAGAAAATCCATTTAAAGTGAACCAATACTAGTTAATGCAAAGTAATATATCAAATATATAATTATGCATTAAATCATTAAATCAACGCTTGATTTAACGATCCGGTCATATCGCATAAGACCGACTAATATCCAATGTATCAACTTATCGAATCAATCCTTGATTCGATAACTAGGTTATATCGCATACAACCAATCGATACATTCATCGTGAGAATAGAATACGGTATCACATACACGCATTATTCTCGGTCCCGCACATATCTCATATGCGCTCCTATTTCGTTTCGCTTGAGCCAGGAAACCTCTGTGTAGGACTCTAAAGACTCGTCAATACGCCGGCAGCAGGTGATGATCATATCAAGCGCCCACAAGCCACAAGCGGTCTGCTAAACGTAACGGCTACCCGGGTATTGAGCGATCAAAAGATTGACGAGCAAGCCCGCTCACACTCTTGTGAATCCAACCATTAACACTTACCGTACAGTCCGGTCTGTTCGTCTGATATGTCGCATATCTCGCCTAGGGGTGGTAAACGTCAGACCCCAATAGCTCGATAAGTCGTGTCGATATGAGGTCTATAACAGTTCGAGAAACTACTGGTAACACTTACCAGTAAATCTCAGCAACCCTGGCCAGGGATTTCCGGTTATAGCCAATCGAACACGGCGCAACATCAACTCCCTATACCGGGAGAGACGAATCCCCTCCTATCGCTCATTGCCTCCATATGACTCGGGACTGTACCCAAAAACCACCGTTTTGCACGCCCTCTTGGACGTGGTAAAGTGGAAATCAAAGCACAGTGGGAACCACACAAGACTCTATGACGATCTCGGGTCAACAGACTACTCTGTACCAGTGTCACCAGAGAACTGCCATCTGACGTAAGGTATAATACCATCTGGGAGTTCTCGGCGAGTCCGTCTAGTGTACCCAGTCTCCACTGAGCACCCGTATATCATCTCTGATGTCAAACACCAATGGATATGGGATCATCCATCGCCCATCTGTATGGGTCGAGAAGGTATACGCTAGTCTACTCTGGTATATCGATGCCCCGTCTCGATATACCCACGACTAGGGACCTTGAAGGATGTACTTATGGACTACCCTGTCCCCACTAGTATGATCCGCATCATAGTCCAGGTAGTCAAGTACACATCCTAAGGGCTTTACCAACATGTAACAGAGAGACAATCAGTGTGCACGTTAAGGTAAAGAGCAACCAGATAGCATACTATCGTGTCGAGCAAGAAAGTCCTCCCTATATATGTCCAAGCTTCCACTACAATATACATCCTATGTATAGTAATGGCCTCTAGGGCATACATATAACTAACATTTTCTTCTCTCTCTCTCCAGGTAGCGACCATGTCAGGCCATAATCAAGATAATAATATGGATGTATTGACTGAACCCGCTTATTATACTGAGCAGGGAAACGTTGGACCCGTTCTTTCTTATAAGAGTTATAAGACTGAACAGGGAATAGGAGAATATCTGGATTCTCAAGCCGCCCAAAAGAACATGCATGTTGATGCATCTTCTTCAGGTGTGTTAGTTATTGAGAACTGTTTCTCAGTTCACCCTATGTCCTGGGTATTAGATACCGAATCAGGATCCCACATATGTAAAATGTTACATGGGCTACGTAAAGGTAGAGAACTGGGAAAAGGTGATCATTCCGTTCAAGTAGGGAATGGGGCAAATATTGCAACCAAAGCAGTTGGCGAATATCACCTAGTATTACCAAGTGGTGATACACTGATTCTGAATGAGTGCTATTATATACCGAACATGATGTGCAACATTATATCAGTTTCTTTATTAAGTAAAGAAGGATATAATTTTGTATTAAAGGATAATGTTATGGACATATTCCTAGATCAAAAGTTGATTGCATCAGGCTCGTTACATAATGGCATATTCATTCTAATTCAAAATATCGTCCTCAATATACAAAACACACACAAGAGGAAGAGTTCAAAAATGAACGAATCCTTCTTGTGGCATTGTAGACTTGGTCATATCAATGCGACATGATTAGCTAAGTTACATAAAGATGGATATTTGAACCCGTTCGAATTATCATCTTATGATACTTTCCATTCATGTCTCAAAGGAAAAATGACTAAAGCTCCGTTTAGTGGACACGGAGAAAGAGTTACGGAACTCTTAGGACTGGTACATAGTGATGTATGCGGTCCCATGTCTACGCATGCCAGGAATGGTTCTTCCTACTTTATTACATTCATTGACGATCTCTTAAGATTCGGATATGTGTTCTTGATGAAACACAAGTCTGAAGCTTTTGAGAAATTCAGAGAATATAAGCACGAAGTAGAGAACCAAACGGGAAAAAGTATTAAGATTCTTCGATCTGATCGAGGTGGAGAACTTGAGCAATGAGTTCCTAGATTATCTAAAAGAGAATGGGATTCTCTCTCAGCTTACTCCTCCTTACACACCACAGCACAACGGTGTATCAGAACGAAAGAATCGCACCCTATTAGATATGGTGCGCTCGATGATGAGTACAGCTGAGTTGCCTATTTCCATCTGGGGATATGCGCTGGAGACAGCAGCATACCTATTGAATCAAGTTCCAACTAAATCTGTACCTACCACACCATATGAGATATAGAGTGGGAAGAGACCATGTCTTAAAAGAGGTAAGATATGAGGTTGTCTGGCCTATGTCAAAAGGCAAAATCCAGACAAACTCGAGGCACGGTCAGTTCTATGCAAGTTTGTGGGATATTCCAAACATTCACATGGATATCTTTTCTACCATCGCGAGGAACAAAAGATGTTTGTTTCTCGACATGCCACCTTTTTAGAAAAGGAATTTCTTGCAAAAGAAATTAGTGGCGAAGAGGTAGAACTGGAAGAAATTCCAGCTACACAAACTCAAATTTAAACTGAAGATTTGGTGGAACCAGAGAATTCAGTAGTACCCGACGAACCCCAGCCTCTCCACCGATCTAGTAGGGTTTCTCGTCCACCTGAGAGATACTACGGTTTTCTCATTGATGGTGGAAGCGAGGATTGCATCATGGAAGATGATGACCCGACTAGTTTCGAGCAGGCCATCACGAGTGGTGACTCTGTGAAATGGCTGGATGCAATGCGATCTGAGATGGAATCCATGTACACCAACAAAGTATGGACTTTGGAAAATGCTCCTGAAGGGGTAAAACCCATTGGGAGCAAGTGGATTTTTAAAAAGAAATTTGGTGTAGATGGAAAAGTTGAGACTTTCAAAGCTAGACTTGTTGCAAAGGGTTTTCGTCAACGACCAGGTGTGGATTATGACGAAACTTTTTCTCCAGTGGCTATGCTTAAGTCCATCCGGATCTTACTTGCCATTGCTGCATACCATGACTATGAAATCTGGTGGATGTTAAGACCGCCTTTCTAAACGGTGATTTAGAAGAGTGCGTGTACATGACTCAGCCAGAGGGCTTCGTAGATAGTGGGAGCAGCGAAAAGGTGTGCAAGCTGCTTAAATCCATTTATGGGTTGAAGCAAGTATCGCGGAGTTGGAACATCTGTTTTGATGTTGTAGTCAAAGAGTTTGACTTCATCAAAAATATAGATGAACCTTGTATCTATAAGAAGGTAGCAGAGAGTAAGGTTGTCTTCCTCGTATTGTACGTGAATGACATATTCTTGATAGGAAATGATATTCCTATGCTGCAATCAGTCAAGCTCTTCTTCTCACAAAGATTCTCAATGAAAGATTTAGGTGATGCCTCCTGCATATTGGGAATCATGATCTATAGAGATAGATCTAAACGGATACTGGGATTGTCCCAATCCAGGTACATTGACACCATACTAAAGAGGTTTAGTATGGAAGAATCCAAGCGTGGGAACCATCCCACGATCTCTGGACTCACTCTCTCCAAAGAGATGTCTTCCAAGACTGATTTGGAGAGAGCTCGCATGCAAGGGATACCCTATGCTTCGGCAGTAGGCTCTATCATGTATGCGATGCTATGTACTAGACCCGATGTAGCATACTCACTAAGTATAGTGAGTCGGTATCAAGCAGATCCTGGAGAGAGTCACTGGACAGCTGTGAAAAACATTCTCAAGTACTTGCGAAGGACTAGAGACATGTTCTTGGTGTATGGTAACGGAGAACTCCGGGTGGAGTCCTTTACCGATTCCCGCTTCCAAAGTGATAAGGACGACTCTAAGTCGCACTCGGGATTTGTCTTTACCCTCAATGGAGGGGCGGTATGTTGGAAGAGTTCCAAACAGGATACCGTTGCAGACTCGACGATGGAGGCTGAATACATCGCTGCCAACGATGCTGCCAAAGAGGCTGTATGGATAAAGAAGTTCATCACTGAACTTGGTGTGGTTCCATCCATTGAACATCCAATACCTCTGTATTGCGATAACAATGGAGCTGTGGCTTTGGCCAAGGAACCTAGGTCCGATCAGAAGTCCAGACATATTCTGAGGCGGTATCACCTGATCAGGGAGATAGTTGATCGCCGGGAGATCGAGATCAGGAGAGTAGATACGAAGGACAACACTGCGGATCCACTCACGAAGGCACTTCCCCAGAAACAGTTTGAGAGATTATTCGGGATGCTAGGTATGAGATACTACAGCAGCTGGCCTTAGTGCAAGTGGGAGATTGTTAGTTATGTATATGCCCTAGAGGCCATTGTTGTACATATGATGTATATTATGATGGATGCTTGGATATATACAGAGAGGACTTTCTTGCTCGTCATGATAGTATGCTATTTGGTTTCACTTTATCTTAACATGTTGACTTGTATTGGTTTACTGTCTTTCTCTCACATGTTGATAAAGCCCTTAGGATCTGTACTCGACTGCTGGGATTATGATGAGATCATACTAATGGGGCCACAGTAGTCGATGAGTACATCCTATAACTGTTCCTAGTCGAGGATATCGAGACAGGGCATCGATACACCAAAGTAGACTAGCGTATACGCATCTTGACCCATATGATGGGCGATGGATGATCCCATATCCATCGGTGTTTGACATCAAGGATGGTGTACGGGTGCTCAGTGGAGACTGGGTACACTGGACGGACTCGCCGAGAACTCCCAGATGGTGATATACCACACGTCAGATGGCAGTTCTCCGGTGACACTGGTACAGGGTAGTCTGTAGACCCGAGATCGTCATAGAGTCTTGTGTGATTCCCACTGTGCTTTGATTTCCACCTTACCACCTCCAAGAGGGCGTGCAAAACGGTGGCTTTTGGGTGCAGTCCCGAATCACATGGAGGCAATGAGCGATAGGAGGGGATTCGTCTCTCCCGGTATAAGGAGTTGATGTTGTGCTGTGTTCGATTGGCTATAACTGGAAGTCCCTGGCCAGGGCTGATATAGAGATTTACTGGTAAGTGTTACTAGTAGTTTCTCGACCTGTTATGAGCCTCACATCGACACGACTTATCGGTTACTGGGGTCTGAAGTTTACCACCCGTAGACTTGATATACGACATATCAGACGAACAGACCGGACTGTACGGGAGTGTTACTGATTGGATTCATAGGAGAACGTACAGGCTAGCTTGTAGATCTTCTGATCGCTCAATACCTGTGTGGCTTTTACGTTTGGCTGACCGCTTGCAGCATGTGGGTGTTTGATATGATCATCACCTGCTACCGGCGTATTGACGATTCTTTAGAGTCCTACACAGAGGTTTCTTGGCTCAGGAAAAACGGAGTAGAGGCACATATGTGATATGTGCAGGACCGAGGATAATGCGATATGAGATACCGTATTATATTCTCGCGATATTTAGATATGAACCAGATCATCGGATCAAGTGTTGATTCGATGAATCGGTATATGATATATTCGTCGGTTATATTCGATATAGCCAGATTGTCGGATCAAGTGTTGATTCGATGATTTAATGTATAATAATATATATGATATATTGTATTACATTATCTAATATTGGCTCGCTTTATTATTTCATTTTCTCACCGGATAATACTTTGATATATATGCGATATATATTAATTGTATTATTTTCTTTTGTTACAAATATAGTATATATGTGATATATATTATAATAACATGATATGATTAATAATGAAACATGTTTAGTGATGATAAAAAGAGATTAGGGTTTGATTAGGGTTAGCTTCTTCTTGCACCATCTAGAAGCATTCCTTTTGTCATGAAGAAAATATTATGATAGATATTTTCTTATGACTCATTTCTTAACCTAACCAAACCCTAGCCTTAGTTAACTCTCTACAAGGGTTATCCTTGTCATCATTAACCATGGTTGCAATATTATTGATATACTCTTATCATTATTCATCACAAAAGGATTATCTCATTATTCATCATCTTCTTCTCTCTTTAGCATTGAGAAAGCTTACTAGAATTTCCTTTTGTGATGATTTCATGTGAGATTATGATATAAAAAGAAAGCATAAATACTACTCCATCATCCTCATCTAATCTAGCACATTAGATTAGGGTGTTCACCTCTTTAGAATGAGAGAGCTTGAGTTATAGCAACTTCGACGTAGATCATCGGAGAAGCGGAACACTACAAGCTAGCATGGATCGTTCGAGTCGTGGAGCCTCTCTTGAGTCCGGAAGATCGTGGATCGCGGCGAAGGGACTTCTACTCGGAGCTTATGAAGCGAAGGAGCGGACTACAAAGGTTGTAATCCCTCACACTTAGTAGTAAAGATGTTTACTTACATGTCAAACCCTAATAATCTAGCAAAGATGCCAACTTTGGGTTGTTCGGCACGTCTAAAATTTTATTCGGGCATGTTTGATGCCTTATGAACCCTCACAAGAGTGCCTAGGAACCCTACAAGAAGTTCCCTGGTGACATGTGTACAGGTTAGTTCATCGACCTGAGTTCGTCATTTGTCTCATGTGAGTTCCCACTGTGTTTTGATTTCTACCCTACCACGGCTCAAAAGAGTTGTGCAAACAGGTCTTTTTTGGGTACAGTCCCGAGCCACATGGAGGCAAGTGAGCGAATCGGCAGGGGATTCGTCTCTTCCGGTATTCGGGTTGAGATCGCGCTGTGTCTAGGAGAGCCATTACACAAAGCCCTCGGCCGAGACAGAAGATTTACTGGTAGGTACTCCAGTAGTATCTCAGGGTGTTCTGGGCTTCACTCCGACACGACTTATACCGCTATTGAGGGTCTGACGTTACCAGCCCCCTAGGACGATACGCAATACTCATAGACGAACGGACTGGACTGTATGTATATTGTCACTGTTAGGCTCAGTAGGGTTTCTGGATGAGTTCGCTCATCGGCTACCCTTGAGGTCAGTACACGATCAGCCGTTACGCACAGCTAGTGCCGCTGACGGCTTGTGGTTAAACCTACTGCTAGGGTACTGATGAGTCATTAGAGTCCCCCACAGATAGTTTCCCAAGTTCAGGAGAAACGTTGTAGAGGCCTTATGGTTTTATGGCAGGGTTCGGAAAATGCATGTGCGTTTACGCACGTATCATATTTCGGGCAGATAATACTGGTGGGCTTTGGTTTAAGCCGGATCCGAGTATTATATTGTGTAGATATAATATCTTTGTCTCAGTTGTATTTGTATTCGGTCGTAATACAAATGCGGGTATATTTATACTGTTACGGGGTTATCCTGAAATTCATTTCGGGCTCGCTTTTGAAAGTTGCCAGTTTTCTATCACCCGTCTTAAACATTCGGTTTAATGCGGATTTATCTTTTCTTAAGAGTGAGTCATGAGTGTGGAAGCTTCTAAATTGGTGACTAGGATTAGTGACTCATTCATTGCATTAAATGGTTGATGACTAGGTTAGTGACTCATTTGTTTGCATTAATTGTTTTCATGAGGTGTTTAAATGAGTCACCCTTTCCATTAATTCCTTTTGTTCTTGTTTAAGATCTTTTCTTTATGGTTACCCCTTTGCTCCTACACTCACCCCCACCTCCTCATATATGTGGCCGGCCCCTTCTTTGAAAATATGATGGATTCATTTTGATTAAAAAGATTATAGTTTTGGTTCATGAAAATTTGTATACTCATTTTCTCATTTACCCGATCCAAAAGGCAACTTCATTAACCGTTCATCCATGGTTTTAGATGTAACGAGACAAAGTGTTCTACTCATTCTCTACATCAATCTTGGTCATCTCTTTTAGCAAACTTGATGACTGAGTTGCCTCGTTCAGAGGCGGGAGCTCCTTTAAAGATCCGTAGATGTGGTGCCACCTCGACGAGGAGACTGGAGATCCAGGAGATCGGAGCAGCCGCAACAAAGCGTGGGATGATGGTTAAAGAACGAAGGACTCAGATCGTTCGGTATAACCTTTCTACCCACTTTGTAGTTTGTTAGTTTAGCGTTAATGGTAGATCTGGGTTATAGTATGTGATAGCGCCAGTTATAAAAGTTTTTGTTCCGCATTTGGCGTCAGATTGACGGCCGGGGCGCTACCGTAGACTTACAACTACTAAGTCCTATGAACCCTATGAGCCTTTTCTTTATAAATTCTATATCCGTAACGACAAACAATCACCCTTCTTTTATCAACTCGTCTAAAGTAAGAAAAGAGTTCATGTTTCCCTACGGTCGACCCGTACTCATCGCGGCTAGCTACTAGAGACACCGTCTTGATTGCGGTTACTTTACAAAACACTTTTTCACGATCAATCAATAACCATGATGCAAACCCTCCATGTTGCCATCTACGAGGATACTGAAATACCTCTCAAGTGGCTGAGATTATCTACTAAAATCCGCGGAGTAGTTATGGTTTGTCGAATCCAATTGAATCCTTAAGTTGTACTAAATTTTCAGTAATCGTTTGTGGTTCTAAAATCACTTCCAGTTCTACTATACTCCTACTAAATTCTTTTTGCAAAGAAGTCCTTCTATAAAAAAGATGGTGAGTCAAGAACAATGCGACTATTGATCTTGCAAATGGTAGAAGTTAAACCCTTGCGAAAGTTTAGGATAACCCACTAACTGCCATTACTGAAACGTGTCTTGAGTTCGTCCGGATTATTCTTTTAAACAAAAACCGGAGAACTCTGTATCTTAACAACCATAAGATATGCAACCAATTTATTTCCATATAGAATCAAAGGCACTAATTTAGATGGAACCAGATTCAATAGTCCAATGCATATCTTCTAAATAGAAAAAGGCAATACAACATTACTCATCAAGAAGCGCACCCACGGATGAGTAACCTGATAAAGAATCAAGTTCTTAGTATTACTATAACGGAATAACTAGCATAAGTATCTACATTTTCGATCACCTCGAAGAATCCAGATACTTCCAACGTATGGTTCTCTACTTTAGTCTTAAACATATAGCTTCTCAAAATTTAGACCTTGTATTTCAACGAAATGCTTGTCTAAAACCAGAGAAGTCATAAGTAAACGGAATATAGTACGAATACCAACCCTTTGTCCTAATGGACACTGGACAACATACATTATAATGTATAAGTCCCAAAAGTTTTACTAACTCAGAATCTATATTTCGTTAGTTGAAAACTGTATTTTGGTCAAGAACGTCTATACCGTTATTCAATGTACCTTACCTTATTCTCAACTAATATAAGTAAATGTCCAGGACATATTTTCAAAATTCATATCTCACTTTATAAAAAAAGATACAGATATTTCATTTTAAAAATTGGTACACAACGGTTGTTCAAAAAACCAAATGTATGTCGTTAGGCAAACCCAGGTGATTTCCTCAAACGTCACCAATTACAAAGAATTTTGATATTGAGAATCTAATCACCTAATTCCCAATAGTCTGCTCCATTCATCATCTGTAATGTCATACAGATGTAAGAATCTCAACCGGTATAAACATACTGCAGTCAGAATGTAATTGGGAAAGCAGTTTTCAATCACTACTGCATAGGAATATTGAAACTGTTAGTTATCTGTATGCCCTAGAGGCCATTCTTATAAATGCGACGTATATTATAGTGGATGATTGGACATATATAGGGAGGTCTTCCATGATCGACATGATAGTATGCTATCTGGTTGCACTTTATTTTAACATGTACACTTATTATCTCTCTATTACATGTTGATAAAGCCCTTAGGATGAGTACTTGACTACCAGGATTATGATGCAGATCATACTAGTGGGGCTGAGGTAGTCGGTAAGTACATCCTTCAAATGTTCCTAGTCGTGGGAGTATCGAGACGGGGCATCGATATTCCAGAGTATACTAGCATATACGCTTCTCGACCCATATGATGGACGATGGATGATCCCATATCCATTGGTGTTAGACATCAGAGAAGGTATACGGGTGCTCAGTGGAAACTGGGTACTCTAAATGGACTCGCCGAGAACTCCTAGATGGTATTATACCTATCGTCAGATAGCAGTTCTCTGGTGACACTGGTACAGGTTAGTCTGTCGACCCAAGATCGTCATAGAGTCTTGTGTGATTCCTACTGTGATTTCCACCACCGACCATGATGTCTAAGGTGGTTGCCGATTCCAATTGTTGTAGTTTTTCACTTTCTTTTCTGCGACCGTAAGTGTAATATATGGTGTATCGCCGGTTTCTTTGCTATATGTCAACGACAATTGGGATACGCATATTTACTTACGTTGATGACATGCGATGTTATGTGTTGCTGTGATATGTTATATTGGATTGTCGTGTTTGAAATAGCCGGGGGGTTTTTTATGTGAGATGAGAGTTTTTCAATTTTATTCATGTAAAAGCTTGTATGTAATATTCTTTTATTTGGGAACTTCCGGGTTGAGGATGATGTCACGATTGTTGTATGTTATTTACTTTTCCGCATTAGGTTAGACCCGAGGAGGGGAGCACAAGTAACCCGGTTCTAGGGTCTAGTGGGAAACCATCTCGAGGAGTCGAGACCGGGTCTCCTAACTCTAGAATTGGTAGGGTTGCTTGCGGCTTTCGTAGGGGTCTAGGGATGTGGGTTTGGCTATTCATCGCGACCGTGGAATCCGTATATTATACTGGCTTAATTTAAAACATGGAATTCCTAGTATATCCAATATTTCATATGTGTTCTTCTGCTGCTGATATTCTGTGATGTGATCACTTGATATTCTGAGACGAATGCTTATATTATATATATGAGATATAATAAATATTGATGCTTTCGTTTCTTATTTGATGCTTAGGAAGCATAATTGATGGGACTTCATTAATGAGATTAATGAAATAAAATAAACCTAAAGATATTGTAGAAACTTGTTTAAAAACTGGTAGCTCTAGTTCTTGCTTTGCATAGCGGTATTCCTTGTAGAATATCCAGCACCTTATTCGATAAGGAAAGAGCCGAGATCCCTTCACCGGGAGTGACCTCTTTAGCGAAACTAGCAGATGCTGCAACCCACTCGGTTTTGTCTTTTGATTGCTTTTCTAGTTCTTGTTTTGCATATTGGTATTTGTGAAATATCCTGCACCTCATACGATGAGGAAAGAGCCGAGATCCCTTCACCGGGAGTGACATCTTTAGCAAAACTAGTAAAACCCTCAAAAACACTCCTTTTCAAAATCACTCGATTCTGCAACGATATCAAGTTCATTACGCAAAAAGTTTCTTAAAACCTGTCGTAGCCCTCCGTCATTTCAGATAAATAGTACTTAGTATTCGTGCTACGTTTGTTGACCTCCGTCAACGCGTAGTGTGCGGTAACTGACTAGTGCTTATCTGCTGCATATGATGCGATTGGATTAGGGTAGTTGTGCGGCCTTGTTGACCTCCGTCAAGGGTCGTGCCGGTGGGTTTAGTTCAATCATAAAATGTACGGGTAGAATTTGACTAACAGCCTATGGTTTGTTGACCTCCGTCAAGGTCATAGGACGTTGGGGCAAAATATTATCGGGAATTTCAAGTGTTGAAATTTGCAATGAGATTCCATACCTTCTATGAGATAGTTGGATCCCGATATCCACTGCGAGTAAGAGTTACTCCTGGGAGAGTTTTACACATTCCAATTAGCCGATCAAGTAGGTGTCTAGAAAGGTATTAACGGGGTTACACCCCTGGGAAAATAAGGTTTATTGTAATTAGGTCCGTGCGAAAGCACGGGGAACCTCCCTCAAAGTACCGACACTGGCCTGGCCGAAAAATTAGCGAACTTGTAGGGTGTAATTAATCCCGGCTAGTCTTACCTTTTAGGGTTTGAAGGAAGATTTGATAAAAACAGTGGGAGCCATCCTGATTAGATAAAATAATAACCAATCTAATCTTGCAAGAGCGCACGCAGAGTGTTTTCTTCTCTCTCTCTCCTGGTAGCGACCATATCACGCCTTAATCAAGATAATAATATGGATGCATTGACCGAATCTGCTTATTATACTGAGCTGGGGATCGTTGGTTTTCGCTCTATCTTATAATTGTTATAAGTCCGAGCAGGAAATACGGGAATATCTGGATTGCCACGCAACCCAATCGAGGAATGATCATGTTGATGGGTATTCTTCGGGTGTGTTCGTTACCAAGAACTGTTTTCGCAGTATCCTCTACGTCCTGAGTATGTGATACCGGATCAGGATCCCGCACATGTAATATATTACATGGGCTACAGAAGGGTAGAGAACTAGGATTGAGTGATATGTCTCTAAGTGTTAGAGAATGGTGCAATTGTTGCAGCCAAGTCAGTTGGCAAATATCACCTTGTATTACCAAATGGTAAATACAATGATTCTGAACAGATGTTATTACATACCGAACCTGATATATAACATTACATCAGTTTCTTTATTAAGTTAAAGAAGGATATAATTCTGTATTGGAGGATAATGTTGTGAACATTATCCTAAATCAAGAGTTGATTGGATCAGGCACGTTATGAAATGGTTCTAAATTAAACCACAGTTCAAAGTATATAGAACACACACAAGAGGAGTAGTTCAGAAATGAATGAATCCTTCTTGTGGCATTGTAGACTAGGTCATATCAATGCGACACGACTAGCTAAGTTACATAAGGATGAATATGAGAATCTGTTCGAATTTTCATCTTATTATACTTGCCAGTCTTGTCTCAAAGGTAAAATGACCAATACTCCGTTTACAGGAAACAGAAAAAAAGTTACTGAACTCTTGGGACGGATACATGATGATGGATTCGGTCATATGTCTACAAATGCCAGGGTTGGTTCTTCGTACTTCATTATATTCATTGATCATCTCTTAAGATTCGGACATGCGTTCCTGTTGAAACACGAGTCTAAAACTTTTGAGAAATTCAAGGAATATAAGCTTGAAGTTAAGAACCATACGGGTAGAAGTATTAAGTCCTTCGATGTAATCGAGGAGGAGAATACTTGCGCATGGAGTTCCTGGAGTTTCTAAAAGGAGAATGAGATTCTCTTTCAGCTTACTGCTTCGTATACACCACAGCACAATGGTGTATCGGGACGGAGGTATCGCGCCCTATGAAATATGGTGCGCTCTATGATGAGTACTGCTGAGTTATCTGTTTCCTTTTTGGGGGTTATGCACTTGAAAAGCTACATACCTATTGAATAGGGTTCCATCCAAATCTGTGCCTACCATTCCATATGAGATATGGAATAGGAAGAGACCATGTCTTAAACGAGTTAAGATATGGGGTTGTCTGGCCTATGTTGAAAAGAAAAATCCGGACAAACTCGAGGCAATGTCAGTTCTATAAGTTTGTTGCATATTCGAAAGATTTGCGAGGGAATATCTTCTGTCACACTGAGGAGCAAAAGGTGTTTTGTTTCTCAGCATGCCACCTTTTTAGAAAAGGAATTTCTTATGAAGAAATTTGTGGTCATGAGGTAGAACTGGAAGGAGTTCCAGCTAAGACGAACTAACAGCTGATGATTTGGTGAAACCAAAGGATTCAATAGTCTCTGAAGAACCTCAGCCTCTCCGCAAATCTGGTAGGGTTCCTCATCCACTTGAGAGATACTACGGTATTCTCGGTGATGGTGGAAGCGAGGATTGCATCATGGAAGATGATGACCCAACTAGGTTCAGGCAGGCCATCACGAGTGGGGACTTTATTAAAAGGATGGATGCTATGTGATCAAAGATGGAATCCATGTACACCAACAAAGTATGACTTTGCATGTTGCACCTGAAGGGGTAAAACCCATTGGGAGCAAATGAATCTTGAGAAGATTCTTGGTGTAGATGGAAAAGTTGAGGCTTTCAAAACTATGCTTAAGTCTATCAGGATTAAAGCAAGTATCGCGGAGTTGGAATATCTGTTTTGATGTAGCAGTCAAAGAGTTTGACTTCATCAAAATGGTAGATGAACCTTGTATATACAAGAAGGTTGTAGAGAGTGAGGTTTTCTTACACATATTGTACGTAGATGACATACTCTTGATAGGAAATGGTTTCCTATGCTACACTCGGTCAAGCTCCTCTTATCACGAGGATTCTCAATGGAAGATCTGGATGATAACTAGTACATCTTGTGGATTATGATCTATGGTGATAGATCTAAGTGGATGTTGGGAGTGTCACAAATCCAGGTACATTAACACAATACTGAAGGGGTTTAGTATGGAAGATTCTAAGCGTGGTGGTCCGTCCACTTACTCAGGAATCACTCTCTCCAAAAAGATGTCTTCCAAGACTGATTTGGAGAAAGCTCGCATGCAAGGGATACCCTTTGCTTCGGCAGTAGGCTCTATCATGTATGCAATATTATGTACCAGACCAAATGTAGATGACTCACTAGGTGTAGTGATCAGGAATCAATCGGATCTTGGGAGAATCACTGGACAGCTGTGGAGGATATTCTTAAGTACTTGAGAAGCACTAAAGGAATGTTCTTGGTTCGAGCTTCTAGAGTGATAAGGTCGACTGAAAGTCAGTCACAGGCATTGTCTTTACCCTCAGTAAAGGGATGGTATGTTGGAAGAGTTCCAAGCTAGATACCGTGTCAAACTAGACGATAAAGGCTGAATACATCACTACCAACGATGCTACCAAAGTGGATGTCTGGATAATTCTTGTTCATGAGATGAACATGGTTCCTACCATTGAGCGTCCAATAACTGTTATTGTGATAACAATGGAGTTGTGGCTTTGGCCTAGGAACGCCGGTCCCATCAGCGATTCAGACATAATCTGAGGACAGTATCACCTGATCAGGGAGATGGTTGATCTCCAAGGGATCGAGGTTAGGAGAGTTGACGCGAAGGATAACATGGCGGATCCACTCACAGAGGCCTTTCCCTAGAGAGACTTTTATGGGGCGTTGAGTATGAGATACTACAACAAATGGCCTTAGTGCAAGTGGGAGATTGTTAGTTATATGTATGCCCTAGAGGCCATTATTATACATGTGATGTATATTATAGTAGATGCTTTGACATATATAGGAAGGACTTTCTTGATCGACAAGATAGTATGCTATCTGGTTGCACTTTATCTTAACATGTAAACTTATTGTCTCTCTATTACATGTTGATAAAGCCCTTAGGATGAGTACTTGAGTACCAGGATTATGATGCAGATCATACAAGTGGGGCTGAGGTAGTCGGTAAGTACATCTTTCAAATGTTCCTAGTCGTGGGAGTATCGAGACGGGGCATCGATATTCCAGAGTAGACAAGCGTATACGCTTCTCGACCCATATGATGGGCGATGGATGATCCCATATCCATTGGTGTTTGACATCAGAGAAGGTATACGGGTGCTCAGTGGAGACTGGATACACTGAACGGACTCGCCGAGAACTCCTAGATGGTAATATACCTATCGTCGGATAGCAGTTCTCTGGTGACACTGGTACAGGTTAGTCTGTCGACCCGAGATCGTCATAGAGCCTTGTGTGATTCCCACGGTGCTTTGATTTCCACCTTACCACGTTCAAGAGATCATGCAAAACGGTGGTTTTTGGGTACAGTCCAGAGTCACATGGAGGCAATGAGCGATAGGAGGGGATTCATCTCTCCCGGTATTTGGGGTTGATGTTGCGCTATGCCTGATTGGCCATAACAGGAAATCCCTAGCCAGGATTGCTGAGATCTACTGGTAAGTATTATCAGTAGTTTCTCGAACCGTTATGGACCTTGCATCGGCATAACTTATCAGGCTATTGGGGTCTGACGTTATACCACCCCCAGGCTGTGATATGCGACATATCTAACAAAGAGACCGAACTGTACGGTAGTGTTACTGATTGGATTTGCAGGAGTATGAGAAGACTTGCTTGTTGATCTTCTGATCGCTCAATACCCGGGTGACCGTTACATTTAGCAGACCGCTTGCGGCTTGTGGGTGTTTGATATGATCATCACCTACTGCCGGCGTATTGACGAGTGTTTAGAGTCCTACACAGAGGTTTCTTGGTTCATGCAAAACGAAGTAGGAGCACATATGTGATATGTGCGGTACCGAGATTAATGCGCGTATGTGATACCGCATTCTATTCTCGCGATATGTGATATCGGACGGTTATATGTGATATAGCCATGTTATCGGATCAAGTGTTGATTCGATAGATTGTTACATTTGATATTAGCCGGTTGTATGTGATATAGCCGGATTATTAAATCAAGCGTTGATTTAATAATTTAATGTATAATTATATATTTGATATATTGAATTACATTAACTAATATTAGCTCACTTAAACATTTCTTTTTCTCACTTGTGTGCATATAGTATATATGTGATATATATTAATGTACATTTTTTGTGTCATGCTTGATGCCGCATGCTTCATGGGTGTATGAGACTCACACCATGCTTGATATAATGAATGGTTTTATTTATTTAAAGTTAATCAAAATTAGATGGAAATTGGTTTAATAGTTGAAGCTTGGAGAAGCTTGTGGAACCATTGACCAAGTCCACTAATTTTGTTTTACTTATAGATATTTATTAACCTAACCATTATTGTTTAGCCATGGTTTATTTTCTATATGAGTTTGTGTATGACACTAACTCACCCATGGTTGCTATTCTCACCTCATGAGTTTCGTTCTCTTCTCCACATCATCTTCTTCTTCATCATGAGAAAGCTTTCTAGCTTTTCAAATGGTGATGAAATATTGTGAGAAAAATAAATCTAAAAGAAGAGGTAGTATGAGCTTGAGTCTCCTCGACGTAGATCATCTTCGGCCTCGAAGATTTCGAGCAAGCTTGTTCATTTCTTCATGTGAACCCTTACTAGAGTTCGAGTGTTCACTACTTGGAGCGAAGGGGCTACTACACGGAACTTTAGAAGTAAATGACCGGTCTACAAAGGTTGTATTCCTCATTCACTTAGATGTAAAGTTGTTTACATTATTGTTTCATCTAAATCTCTAGTTAAGATTCTAGGGTTAGGGCTGTTTAGCATGGCAAAATATTTGAAATTGGCATGGACGATACCTCCCGAAACCTTGCTGTCGTGCTGAACATCCCTACAGAAACATAAATGTTTCAAGGGGTGGTCGGATATTCCTAGTAATGCCCTTTCCAATGCTCAGATTTATGACAGTAGTTGCAATTTTCTTTGCCCTCACTTCAATCCCTTTACATGTCTATATCTTACCTTCTGTACACCAACTTAGTTTAGTTGGTTTTCTTCCTTCCCCACCTTTCAGCACTTGCCTAAGGTTTAGAAGAAGATTATTCAACAAGCATAACAGGTGTACTGTACTAATACAATGCGCTCTCAACTTGAGAGAAAGGAAGACAACTGAATTATACAATTCAATTTTTCCAGAACCTGTGACAATCCTCGGACTGAAATAAATTTCTTCGACGAGATGGTCATTCCAAGCAATATGGATATCCATAGTAATATGGAGTGTTCTGGAGAAGGCAAAGGGTAAAGTAGGAGCGGTAAGGATATATGCGATTTAGTCGTGAATCATGACAAACTAAATCCAAGGTTTGTAAAAAAGGTTCGATCAACTTTGTTTATGAGTTTTAGTTTAAAGTCAGTCATGGTCGCTACCGAAGAGAGAGAGAAAAGAAACACTCAGCATGCACTCTATCGAGATTAGATTGGCAAATCACTTTATCTAATCAGGATAGCTCCCGCTATTTTCTCGAATTCTCCTTCAAACCCTAAAAGGAAAACTAGTCGAGATCATTTACACCTTACAAGTTCGCTAACCGTTCAGCTAGGCCAGTGTTGGTACTTCGAGAGAGGCTCCCCGTGCTTTCACACGAACCAAATTAAATAACTCTGTTTCCGCATAGGCATAACCCTGTTAACACCTTTCTAGACACCTAATGGGTTAGTTAGTTGTGAAGTGAAAATCTCCTTAAGAGTAATTCCTACTCACAGTGAGAATCGGGACCCAACTATCATTGTGTGATAATTTTGATGGAAGCCGACCAAAATTACCACACTCCAGAAGGTATGCACATACTGGGCAAGTTTCTCTTATATTTGAAACTCCCGATATGGTTTTTACCCCATGCGCTTATGACCATGACATTGGCCAACAAATCATAACACGTAAGTCAAGTTCTACCCGTCATTATCTAGATTAATTTAGACCCATCTGTACTCACACTTGATTTTGGCCAACAAGATGGTACGACTGTCCTAAACCAATGGATCTATCTATACTACGGATAAGCAACACACAGCTACCATTCACAATACCTTGACTTTGGCCAACAAACACCGCATGAATACTATGTGCTACTTATCCGAAATGACGAATGGCTACGGCTGGTTTTTGACGAAAATCTTTAACGTAATGAACTTGATATCGTTGAAGGAACTCAAGTGGCTTTGAAAAAGAGTGGTTTAGGCTCCTCTTTTAAAACAATTGGTTTTTAAGAAAACCGAATAGTTTTAAAATTTGGTTCCGACAACATCATTTAAGTATGTTTTCCTTACATTAAACCTGTAATGTGATCCCACCAATATATATTTCTAAGCCACACAAAAACAACCAGAATAGCATGCTTTTATATGTCATCTGCATTAGCCACGGGGTCCCGGGTTTTCACCGTAAGATTACTTAACTTACGGCAGGGCGGGGACAGGGCTAGCGCGGATGAAAAACATATAGGAGAAATTAATAATATATATCAATATCACAGGCAAGTAATAAACATCACAGGCATGCGATAAACAACAAACAAGATGGAATAGCGGATAAGCTAGGAGCCCCATGTTTCGTTTGAGCCGCAAACGAAAACCAACATTCTCCGGTCGTGTGGATAGCCTGTACAATCTCGAAAGACCCATACGAGTGCGGCAAGTTACCCTCCAATTCTAGAAGTGAGGCAACCCGCAGTCAATGTCATGAATGGGCCACCTAGCACTTCTTGGAATCCGGTAACTTAAGCACTCCTCCGTGAGTCAGAGCTACACCCCTTATAAATGCGGCGAGCATCCAGCCAATCCAAGAATGAAATGGCCCGAGTCTCAACTCCATGAGATGGTCATCCGTTGCATTCTCGAATACGGCTACCCGAGCACTCCGTCGCAGGGTATCCTAGTACAAGTAATGAAAAATATATATATACAACGGTGACTACGCCCGCAACCTGGATGTGTCCCAAAATGAATATACATTTGTCACGACCCGAAATATTAGCTCATGACCAGCACTTAAATCATGCGACGTCTACAGGCATAACGTAATTCAAATAAGCTGAAACCCAGAAATCTAAACCTTTTTAAGAAATAAAGAGGTGAAGCTTTGAAATAAAGGTATAATAAATTATGTTTTGTCTTTTGAAAATTTGGGCAGCTCCTCCTTAGTAAAAACTAGCCCCGAAAACGGGTACAACACAGAATAAAAGTAAAATATCTCCAAACGGGAGCAAATCACGCCCAACGGCGGAAACAACCACCACAAGCATAAATATATATACGATGCCCAACGGCGAAGATCCACACAAGGAAATAAAGTAAAGCAAAACATCAATCCCAAAAGCGAACATAAAACCCATCGCTCAAGTCTCGCAACTACAAGTCTTCTAAGTCTTCAACATATACAATTACTACTTTCTGATTTGATGGAGTTGACTAAATACAATAGGAATAATAATACAAGAATAACACGATCCAATATGTACCACCTACCAAAAGCAAATCACCCGAAAACAGCTGTGTGCCAGCGATACCGCTACTGATCCATGCGGTCAACCAGCAAAAACTATGGCACAACGGGGGTGAGTTGCCAATTTGTGAATAGAAAACATCATCAGGTAGAAATCGAAATAAACAACGATTAGTAGGTCAACTATATCATAAAGGTAATACTATGATATCTAGGGTGACTGTATCTGCATATGTGCCAACACATAATCAAAGCCTATCAGCAAGTAGATATCATCCAACCATATAATCAATGCCAGTATGCATTGTTGGATATAATGCCCTCTAAGTCAATTATTGGATCGCAGGTACGTGATTGCAATAATTGAGGGAGGACCTATACCGATAGAACAGTCTTACTCGAGATGATAGTATGCTATCTGGTTTGTCTTTATCATCATATAGATGTTGATAGAGCCCATAGGATTCTTGCTTGACTACCAGCAGTATGATGGCGATCATATATGTGGGAGCTGGGGTCTATAAGCACATCCTTAAAGTGTCCCTAGTCGTGGGAGTTTCGAGACAGGGCATCGATACTCCATAGTAGACTAGTGTATACATTCGAGACCCCGACGAGGGGCGGTGGCCGGTCTCACAAGCCATTGGTGTTAGTTGATTCACCTAAGATGTATACAGGTGCTCATTAGGTTATGAGTACACCGGACAGGAATCGCCGGGAACTTGCTAGTTGGTATTATACCTAGCGTCAGATAGCAGTTCCCTGGTGACATGTGTACAGATTAGTTCATCGACCTGAGGTCGTCATTTGTCTCGTGTGAGTTCCCACTGTACTTTGATTTATACCCTACCACGGGTCAAAGGAGTCGTGCAAACAGGTATATTTTGGGTACAGTCCCGAGCCACATGGAGGCAGTGAGCAGATCTTCGGGGATTCGTCTCTCCCGGTATTGGGGGTGAGATCGCGCTGTGTTTAGGAGAGCCATTACACGAAATCCCTGGCCAGGGTAATCGATATTTACTAGAAGGTATTCCAGTAGTATCTCAGAGTGTTCTGGGCTGCTCTCTGACACGACTTATGCAGCTATTGGGGGTCTGACGTTTACCGACCCCCTAGGCCTAATATGCGATACTCATAGAAGAATGGACCGGACTGTACGGATATTGTCACTGTCAGGCTCAGTAGGGTTTCTGGATGAGTTCGCTCGTTAGCTCCCCTTCCAATCAATACATAGGCAACCGTTACGTACAGCTTGTACCTCTGACGTGCTAGTGGTTATACCCAGTGTCATTGTATTGATGAGTCATTAGAGTCCCCCACAGACACTTTCCCAAGTTCGAGCGAAACGTTGTAAATGCCGTATGGTATTATGGCAAGGTTCGGAAAATGCACGTGCGTTTTCGCACGTGTCATTTTTCGGGCAGATAATACTGGTAGGCTTTGGTTTAAGCCGGATCCCAGTATTATACTGTGTAGATATAATATCTTTGTCTCAGTTGCATTTGTATTCGGTCGTAATACAAGTGCGGGTATGTTTATACTGATACGGGGTTATCCTGAAATTCGTTTCAGGATCACTTTTGGAAGTTGCCAGTTTCCAGTTTTCTATCAGCCATATTTAACATTCGGTTAAATATGGATTTATCTTTTAATCTGAGGGTGAGTCATGCTTCTAGATGGTTCTAGATGGTGACAAGGCTTGTGAGTCATTAGTTCCTTAATGGTGAATTTAATGATAGAGGATGACTAAGGTTATGAGTCATTGTTTCCATTAATGCATTTTTGGAATGCTTAGGATATGTTCTCCTTGATCTTTTGCTTACACTCACCCTCCCCTCTCCTACACTCACCCTCCCTCTTCTATAAAGTGGCCGGCCCCTCTTATGGGTGATGATGGATTGATTTGGGCAAAAAAATTATTATAGTTTAGTTCATGGAAATTTCATATAGCTCAATTTCCATTTACCCGATTCCAATTGGCAACTTCATTAACCGTTCGTCCATAGCCTTGGACGTAACGAGACAAAGTGTTCTACTCATTCTCTATATCAATCTTGGTCGTCTCTTTTAGCAAACTTGACGATCGAGTTGCCTCGGTTCAGAGGCGGGAGCCCGTTTAAAGATCCGTCGACGTGGTGCCACCTGGACGATAAGACTGGAGTTTTCTGAAGATCGAAGCCGCCGCAACAAAGCGTGGGATGATGGTTGAAGACCGAAGGACTCGAATCGTTCGGTATAACATTTCTACCCACTTTGTAGTTTGTTAGTTTAGCTTTAATGGCACATCCAGGTTATACTACGCGATAGCGCCAGTTGTAAAAAAATTTTGTTCCGCATTTAGTGTCTGTTAGACGGTCGGGGCGCTACCGTGGACTTACAGTGGTATCAGAGCCTCACCATTAAGCTTTACTAACTTGTGCTAACGCGTTTAAAAGATCGATCGAACGGAATTTCCGAAACTACATTTTTCGGTACACTAAGTTTCTATTGATTTTTAAACTGTTCTAAAAATTGTTTTACATATCACAGAAAAACCAGCAGGCTTTTTTAAGCAATCTGTACAAATTTGGTCACGTGATCCCATATAACCACCGCGGAAACGCGGTCAAACCTAAGGTTTGACCGCGCATCAGCGGCGGTTTAGTAGGAACAGTGCTCCAAAATTGTACAGGGGATTCTTTACAGGAAATTGTGGTTTTTGGTAATATTTTTTTGGGGCCATATTTTGTTACTGTACAACAGATGTACGTGGGGCCCACTTCGGAAAGTTTTGACGATCGAAATTTTAAACTTGTTAGTTTACAGTACTAATTTTATATCTCCGACCGGGAATGTCATATGATCGGTAAACCGTGTCTGATTGCTATAGTTCTTTTACACGGGTTTGCGAACGTGACATTCGCGTTGATGTTCTGTGTTGTGCTGTGATGTTGCGTATTTGTCGTGGTGGATAGCAGTGTGCAATGATAGTGCAGTTTGAATTTATTTGTACATTTGATATTGCGGGGTGAGCGTCCAACATGTGGACTGTCGTCACTGCCTGTTGTATAATATTCTTTTGGGGCACAACCGGGTTGAGGTCGATGTACCCGTTGTACATATTTTTATTTTTGTACTGGGTTTATCCCGCGAAGGAGTACACGGATAGCCGGGTTCTGGAGGGCAACGGGTCCGTATCTCATGGCTTTGAGAGGCAAAGGGACCTCACTCTAGAATTGGCAGACTATTCGCCGCACTCGTAGGGGGTACAGGTTGACCCAAGGAGGGGTGCTCAATTTACCGGATTCTGTGAAGTGTCGGGTGTTCCATTCACTATGTTGTGGGGACTACCTCGCTTCAGGTTTTGGCGGGTAACTTGCCGCACCCGTAGGGGTCTAGGATACATTGCACAGGCTATCCATACGACCAGGGGAACGTCGGTTTTCAGTAGCTACTCTGTGAAACCCGGGGATCCCAGATTATCTGTGTTGTTCTGTGATGCTTATTACTTTTCTGTAATGTTGCATATTATCATGCCTGGAGCGATTATTGTATATTAGTCTATATACTATTAGATGTTGTATATGTTTTACACCCGCGCTAGTCTAGCCCCCGCTCTGTCGTTAGTTAAGTAACCTAACGGGTTGATGACGGGACCCAGTGACGAATGCGGATGGCATATACGTACATTTTATTTTCCTTCTTTTCTGGTGTGATTAATTGATGGGAATGCGTTGATTCTTATCAATGCAAGATAAAACAAACCTATATTTGATGTTGTTGGAACAAATTTTAAAAGGAGTTATTACAAAGACGTTTCCTTTTGTTTTGCATAGCGGTATTCAGTTAGAATATCCTGCACCTCATTCGACGAGGCAAGGGCCAAGATCCCTTCACCGGGAGTGACCCCTTGGGTAGAAGTTTACGTCAAGGTAATAACTTCAATATAGTCGATTACAAGTTGCTTTGCATCGCGGTATTCAGTTAGAATATCCTGCACCTCATTCCACGAGGAAAGAGCCGAGATCCGTTCACCGGGAGTGACTTCTTTAGCAAAAGGTTTTCGCCACTATATTTTTATAAAAAACTATCAGGTTCCTTCAACGAGATCAAGTTCATTACGTTAAAGGTTTTTCGCCAAAAACCAGCCGTAATCCTCCGTCATTTCTTATAGATGGTCAGTAGTATTCAAGCTATGTTTGTTGGCCTACGTCAAGGCATACTGTTTGGTAGCTGCTGGGGTATTCATTTCTTGCATAGATAGATGGATTAGGACAGACGTACAGCCTTGTTGGCCTACGTCAAGGGCATGTACGATGACCTAAATTAATCAGGACAATGACAGGTAGAACTTGACATGTGGCTTATGATTTGTTGGCATACTTCAAGGTCATAAGAGCATGGGATAAAAATTATATCGGGAGTTTCAAACATACAAGAAACTTGCCAGACTTGCGCATACCTTCTGGAGTGTGTTAACTTAAGTGGCTTCCATCAAGTTATCATACGATGATAGTTGGATCCCGATTCTCACTGATGAGTTGGTTTACTCTTCGGGTGATCCCGACTAATTCTTCTTTCAGGTTTGGAGGAGAATTTGAGATTACAGTGGGAGGTTTCCTAATTAGATAAAATGATAACCATTCTGATCTAGGTTAGAGTGCACGCAGAGTGTTTCTTTTCTCTCTCTCTTTGGCAGCGACTTTTTGACCGACCCTAGACTATAACTCTGTGACCAAGTTGACCGAACCTTCTTAATATACTGGCTTTTTGATTGTCTATAGTTGCATAAGTCATTACAGCTCCTTCTTTTACCCTTTGTATTTCTCAGAACACCCCGTATTACTACGGACATCCACTTCCATTGGATAGATCCATCGTATGGTTATATACGAACTCGAAGGGACTTCTTCGAGGAAGGATCCAGGTTCAGGAGAAATAGAATTAGTTTATTCAGTTGCCTTTTATTATCACCTTCTCTCAGGTTGCGAGGGCTCCTTGGTTTAGGAGAGTACACCTATTATGCTTACTGGATAGTCTTCTTCCAAACCATAGGCAGGTGCCGAAAGGTAGGGAATGAAGAAAACCAATTAGCCTAAGTAGGGTGTGCAGAAAGAAATATGTAAAAACAATATAAAGGAATTAGAAAGAGGGCAAAGTAAATTGCGACTATTCACATTCACGACCAAACCACGTATTTCATCGCCACTCCTACTTCACCTTTAATTTCTCCAGAACAACCCGTAACACTATGAACATCCAATTCTATTGGATAAATCCATCGTATGGTTATATACAAACTCGAAGGATATTTTTTCGAGGATGGATTCTGGTTCAGGAGAAATAGGAATAAGGTTTATTCAGTTGTCTTTTATCATCACCTTCTCTCAAGTTGCGAGTACCCCTAGGTTTAGGAAGGTACACCTATTATGCTTACTGGATATTCTTCTTCCAAACCATATGCTGGTGCCGAACGGTAGGGAAGGAAGAAAACCACTTAGCCTAATGATGGTGTACAGAAGGTAATGACTAAAGACAAATAAAGGGATTTGGAGAGATGGCAAAGAAATATACGGTTATAGTTATGAATTGGATTATGGAAGAGGCATTACTAAGAATACCAGGATACCCCTACGAAATATTTTCATGTTTCAATTACACTGTGCATTGTTAATAGAAAACTGATTTCCCGATTAAATACTTACTCCAGGGTATGTATTTACCAAGTTTCATTCTCACATCTGTATAGTTTTACAAATAATGAGTGGGAGTAAGTTATTGGGAATTAGGTGATCATTCTCATTATATCGGAATTCGTTGTAATTGGTGATATTTGAGGAAATCTCCTGGGGACAGTTTTCAACCTACGACGCACAGGTTTTGAGTTATTAAACTCAGCGGACTTATACAGAGTGTTGTATGTTGTCCAGTATCCATCAGGACAAAAGGATTGGTCCTCGTACTATATTCTATTTACTTGTGACTTCTCTAGTTTTTAGACAAGTGTTTCGTAGAAATACAATGTCTAAGTATTGAGAAGTTGTGGGTATAGGAATAAAGTAGAGAACCATGTGTCACAAGTTTCAGGATTCTTCAAAGAAATCGAAGATGTAGATTCTTGTGATTGGTATTCAGTTGATAGTAATGGTTTTGAGAAACTTGTTTCTCTTTCAGGTTACTCATAATTGGATGGATTCCTAAGTTGAGTAATGCTGATTAGCCTCTCTCCATTAAATTGATATGCACTGGAGACAGCTACATAATTTGAATCTGGTTTCAATTAAATAAGTGCCAATGTTTCTATATTGGATATAGAATGCTTCATATCTTAACGAAGTTAAAGTAAGGGGAGTTGTCCAGCTTATGCTCAAAACCAGACACTGGATAACTCAAGGCACGTTTCTGTAATGGCAGTTTATGGGTTGACCCTAGTTTTGACGAGGGTTGATTTTCTACCATCTAGAAGATCAATAGTGATATTGTTCTTGACTCGCCACAGTTTTAATAAAATCGATTTTTTCAGAAAAAAGTAGTGGGGGTATGGTAGAACTGGAAGTGATTCCAGAACCGCAAACGATTACAGAAAATTTAATAGGATCTATATATTCAATCAGGTTTGACATTCCATTAGCCATTCCGCAGATATGGTGGGTAACCTCAGACACCCGAGAGGTACTCAGGTAGCCTCAAGGACGGTGACAGGGAGGTTCTTGTTTACCCAGACTTGACACTACTGTTGTTCCAGACTATGAGACCCGGCAGAAGGATATATATAGCGTCGTTCTAAACCAGTTTTAGAAGTACACGTATATATTATTCTGCCAGAGGGTTGTCATAGTGGGAGCAGCGGAAGCATAGTAGGCAAGTAGCTTATGTCTATTCATAGGCTTAAGCACATATAGCGGAGATAAGATCATCTAATTTTTTATATGACAGTCATGGGTTTGACTTCATCAGAATAGGGGATGGATCTGTTAAGAAAGTAGTAGGGTGTGATGTCTTGGTATTTGGATGACATACACAGAGTAGGAAGTAAAATTCCTATACTACGATCGGTTGTATTGTGGTCGTCACACAGTTGTTTCTCCACAAAGGATATGGATATAATATTTGACATTCTGGTTTCTAGATCTATGGTTTTAGATCTAGATTTGGGTAGTTTCCCAATGTGGGTATTTTGACAGTATTCTAATAGTATTTTAGAATAGATGACTCCTGGCATGGTGGTGTACCTGCTGGTGATGGAGTCACCCTCTCTAAAGGTGTCTTACAGACTAAAGGGGAGAGGGACATGCATGATTGGTAGATCACTTGCTTTGGCAATTGAGTCAATCGTGAGATGTCAAGTACCACACCAGATGTTGTTTTCGCACTAGATGCGATAAGTTTATATTAATCCAATCCTGAAGAAACATTAGGAAGCAGTTTTAAAGATTTGAAGATAGCTGCCTCCTTCGGGAGACGGTTATCATTCCAGGCTTCACAGGTGACCTGGATGACAGAGTGATTGTCAGAGTTATAGTTTTCCCTCTGACGAGGGACAGTATTATGGACAGTGGTCCAAGAGGATACTGTGGGAGGCATATTGCTGGACACTGATCAGTTTCAGTGATCGATACAGTCTAAGAAGTTTGGATTTGGAGTTCATTTATGAACTAGGTCCCATCAGATATCCAGACATATTCTAAAACAGGTATTACTCGATTCGGGAGAGGGCTTTCTCCACAAACTTGAGATTAAGAGAGACATAGAAAGAAACATCGGGGCGGATCCACTCACTGAGGCTATTTCTCAAACACAATAGTTTTACAAACGAGCTTTGTGAAACTGATTAGTAGAGGAGTTGGATGTTCGGTATCACACGAGCTGTGAGTACGCGACATCGTAATAATTAGCCTTAAGTGCAAGTAGGAGATTGTTGGATATAGTTGTAAGTCCATGCTACCTCTCCCGGTACTTTCGGGAATGCGGAATATGGTAAAAAACGATTTTTACGGAGGTGGTAACATGGACCTAAAACCCGGATCTTGGTTAAACATCTATCTAACAACCTAACTACGAGTTTCTAGCTACTCGGTTAGGGGGTTATACCTTGCTTGTCTTGAACTCTTTCGTCTTCAAGCTCCGATGGTGGTCCGGAATGGCTTCTTCTCGTCGTCTCCGTACGCCGAAGATAGATCCACCTGAAAGCTCCAACCTTTAGCTCCTTCTTCGTTCTTTGAAGAAACTAGTTCACTTGGTTTGCTAAACCTAGTGAACTAGAATGAGTAGAGAAGAATTAGAATGGGATTTTATCTATGGTTCTTGATTCTCAACTCATGAGACAAGAGAACCATAGATTAAAGAGAGGGAGCAAGAGCAAAAGGGTGAGAGCAAAAGGAGAGCTCAAGAACAAGAGAGAGAATGAGCAAGAAAGAATGAGGCTCTCTTTTGTCTTTCACCCTCTCATAATCCAAAGTCATGATAACTCATCATACTAAAAAAGTCTTATGTGATGGTTGAAGCAACCATAACCATATCATTTCATGCACTCATTTTACACAAATGAGCAAGCAAGTAAAAGTCTTTGCCATGAAATGATGGCTATGGTTATCATGATAGTCAACTAGTCAAGCCTAGTCAACCGGTCAACAAAGTCAACAAGTCAACAAAAGTCAACAAGTCAACAAAGTCAACAAAAGTCAACAACCATGTCACCATAATACTTAATTAGTATAATAGTTAATCACATATCATATTCTCATTAGGGTTGATCAAAAGGTCAAAAGTCAACGGTCAACTGTCAACAACCCTAATGAGAATCCACTGCCTCTGTCTCCCTGTCAACTGTGCATACACACCCGCATCCGCGTTCCGAGGAACACGAATGCAAACTGGATAAATCCAATCCCATAAGGTACACTAGGATCTGGCTTAAACCAAAGCCCGCTAGTGTAAACTGTCCGAACACTGTACGCGCACAAGTGCACGGATGTGACCGAACCCTGTCGCAAAACCATGCGACCTGTCGCAATACCATGCGACCTCTACTCTTTTGCCTAAAGGCGAAAAGCTTTCTGTGTGGGACTCTAAAGACTCGACACTACGCTGGCAGTGGGTTTAACCACAGACCGCAAGCGGCACTAGCTGTGCGTAACGGTCCCCAGGTAATGCCGACAAGAAGACCGACGAGGCGAAACCCATCTGAACTCCTACTGAGCCTGAGTGTGACATTCTCCGTACAGTCCGGTCTGTTCGTCTGATACATCGCATGGCGGGCCTAGGGGGTGGTAAACGTCAGTCCCCCAATAGCGGTACAAGTCGTGCCGGAGCGAAGCCCAAAACACCCTGAGATAACACTGGAAACCTACCAGTATATCTCGTTTGCCCTGGCCAGGGACTACTCGTGTAATGGCTCTCCTAGACACAGCGCGATGTCAACCCCCAATACCGGGAGAGACGAATCCTGTCTAACCGTCACTGCCTCCAAGTGCTTCGGGACTGCACCCAACCACTACCTGTTTGCACGACTCCTTTGAGCCGTGGTAGGGTAGTGATCAAAGTACAGTGGGAACACACTCGAGGCGGAGTGACAGTGTCAAGTCAGCGGACTAAGCTGTACTCATGTCACCTGGGAACTGATAACCGACGATAGGTATAATACCAACTAGTCAGTTCCCGACGAGTCCTGTCCAGTGTACCCGTAACCTAACGAGCACCCGCATACTATCTCAAGTACGACGTACTGACGGCTGTCGGACAGACCGTCTCCCACACTGGGATGAGAAGCGCATGCGCCGGTCTACTCCGGAGTATCGATGCCCTGTCTCGATAGTCCTGCGACCAGGGACCTGCATAAGGATGAGCTTATAGATTACCCAGCCCCACTAGTGTGACGGCCATCACATCGCTGGTAATCAAGCAATGATCCTAAAGGCTCCACTAATGTGTATAGGCGATATACTAAAATAAACACATGTACACATTGAAGTGGAAACAAACCAAGTAGCATACTACTATTTTGAGCAAGATTGTATATACAAGGTGAATATCCCAAGCTTCCATTAAGTAATATACAAACTAGCATGATACAGTAATGGCCTCTAGGGCATATACACTAACAATCTCCCACTTGCACTAAGGCCATGTACTGGCGTATCGAAGACCTATCATCTCGATCAGCCGCTCGAACTGAGTCTGGGGCAGGGCCTTGGTGAATGGATCTGCAGTGTTATCTTCTGAAGCGACTCTCCGAACCTCGATCTCCTGGCGATCTACGATCTCCCTGATCAGGTGATACCGCCTCAAGATGTGCCTGGATCTCTGATGGGACCTGGGTTCCTTCGCTAAAGCTATAGCCCCGTTGTTGTCGCAATACAGAGGTATTGGATCAACAATGGATGGAACCACCTGAAGTTCTTTCAAGAACTTCCTCATCCAGACAGCTTCTTTTGCGGCATCAGATGCAGCGATGTATTCCGCTTCCATCGTCGAGTTTGCAACGGTTTCTTGTTTGGAACTCTTCCAACACACCGCCCCTCCATTGAGGGTAAAGACAAAACCCGACATGGACTTGGAATCATCCTTGTCACTCTGGAAGCTGGAGTCAGCAAAGGCCTCGATCTGGAGGTCTTTTCCGCCATACACCAAGAACATCTCCTTAGTCCTTCTCAGGTACTTGAGAATGTTCTTTACCGCTATCCAGTGTTTCTCCCCAGGGTTTGACTGATACCGGCTTACCACACTCAGTGCATAAGCTACATCCGGTCTGGTACACAACATCGCATACATTATAGAGCCTACCGCAGAAGCGTAGGGTATAATAGACATGCAATCCCTCTCCAAATCAGTCTTGGGAGACATCTCTTTAGAGAGGGTGATCCCGTGACAAGCCGGTAGGTTACCGCGCTTGGAATCTTCCATACTGAATCTCTTTAGTATAGTGTCGATGTACCTGGACTGTGAAAGTCCTAATATCCTCTTGGATCTGTCACGGTAGATCCGGATACCCAGAATGTACGAGGCATCACCCAGGTCTTTCATGGAGAACCTTTGTGACAAGAACCCCTTGACAGATTGTAGCATAGGAATGTCATTTCCTATTAAGAGAATGTCATCCATGTATAAAACGAGGAATACTACAGTTCTTGCTACAAATCTACTATAGATGCATGGTTCATCTGGGTTTTTGATAAAGCCAAATTCTTTGACCGTCTCATCAAAGCAGATGTTCCAACTCCGCGATGCCTGCTTTAGTCCATAGATGGACTTAAGCAACTTGCACACCTTTCCGCTGCTCCCACTCTGAATGAAACCCTCTGGTTGGTCCATATAGACACACTCCTCTAAATTTCCATTTAGAAAAGCTGTCTTTACGTCCATTTGCCAGATCTCATAATCGTGGAAGGCAGCAATGGCAAGAAGGATCCGAATGGATTTCAGCATGGCTACTGGAGAAAAGGTTTCGTCATAGTCCAAGCCAGGTCTTTGACGAAAACCCTTTGCTACCAGCCTAGCTTTATAGGTCTCAACCTGTCCATCTACACCAATCTTCCTTTTGAAGATCCACTTGCATCCTACGGGTTTTACCCCATCTGGAGCAATGTCCAACGTCCATACCTTGTTGGTGTACATGGACTCCATTTCGGTCCGCATTGCATCCAGCCATTTCACTGAGTCAACCCTCTGAACGGCCTGCTGGAAGCTAGTAGGCTCATCATAATCTATGATGCAATCCTCTCTATCCCCGTCTATGAGAAAACCGCAGTATCTCTCGGGCGGATGAGACTGCCTACTACTCCTGCGGAGCGGCGTAGGAATGTCCTGTTCTGTTGAACCCTCTGGTTCCACTAACCTTTCAGTAATAGTCTGTGGTTCTGGAATTTCTTCCAGTTCTACTGCGCTCCCACTATTTTCCTTTTCCAAGAACTGGTGTTCTAGAAAGTGGGCATTACGAGAAACAGGGACTTTTTGTTCCTCTGCGTCGTAGAAAAGATACCCCATGGTGTTCTTTGGGTATCCCACAAACTTGCACAGTACTGAGCGTGCCTCGAGTTTGTCCGCATGCTGCTTTTTGACAAAAGCTGGACATCCCCAGATCTTCAGATATTGAAGATAGGGTTTCTTCCCACTCCACATTTCATATGGGGTGGTAGGCACAGTCTTAGTCGGAACTCGGTTCAAAAGGTATGCAGCTGATTCTAGCGCATACCCCCAGAATGATCGCGGTAACTCAGCGTTACTCATCATGGACCGCACCATATCCAATAGGGTGCGGTTCCGTCTCTCCGATACACCGTTATGTTGCGGGGTGTATGGAGGAGTAAGCTGAGAGAGAATTCCGTTCTCTTTTAAATAGTCCAGGAACTCGGCACTTAAGTATTCTCCACCTCGATCCGATCTTAGAATCTTAATACTTTTGCCGGTCTGTTTCTCTACTTCATTCTTATACTCCTGGAATTTTCCAAAGGCTTCGGACTTATGTTTCATTAAGAAGACATAACCGTACCTTGAGAAGTCATCCGTAAAAGTAATGAAGTAAGAATGGCCGCTTCGCGTATGTGTAGACATTGGACCGCACACGTCACTGTGTACGAGTCCCAAGAGCTCGCTCGCTCTTACTCCATGTCCAGTAAATGGAGTCTTTGTCATCTTTCCTTTGAGACAAGATTGACAAGTGGCATACGATTGATATTCGAACGCATTCAAATATCCCTCTGTATGTAACTTAGTCAACCTTCTCTCATTGATGTGACCCAGTCTACAATGCCACAAGAAAGTCTGATTTATTTCTGGAGACTTTCTTTTGTGTGTATTCTGGACATTGAAAATCTGTGGTTGGTTCAATACGTATATACCATTACTCAATGTACCTGACCCAATCAAAACTTGATTAAGGTGAATGTTTACAACATTACTTACAAACGCAAATTCATAACCTTCTTTAGAAACTAAAGATACAGAAATGATATTACAAGTTGCGTTGGGTACAAAAAAGCAATTACGCAAAACCAAAACATGTCCATCTGACATTCCCAGGTGATAGTCCCCCACGGCTTTAGCATCCATGCTAGCTCCGTTCGCAACTCTGAGGGTCATGTCACCTGCCTTCAAAACCCTACGGTTTCTCAACGCCTGCAAAGAATTACAGATATGAGATCCTGATCCGGTATCCAATACCCAGGAAGTAGAGTTTATTGAAAGACAGTTTTCAATAACATACACACCTGAAGCTGAAGCTGCAACCTGCTTCAATTCCTGTGTTCTGGCCTTCCAGGCCCTGCAATCATTCTTCCAGTGTCCTTTCTTATGACAATAGAAGCATTCTTCCTTATCCACAAGCTTCCCCGCTATCTTTGTTGCTTTACCTTTTCCCTTCGTATCCGGCTTACTAACACCGCCCCTTGGTTTGGCGGGGGCCTTCTTCTTCTTTCCCTTGGCTTTCGTCTTGGACCTAGAAGAAGATGATCCTCCTACAAACAAAGTGGATGTATCCCTACCTTTCAGTAGGGTGCCCTCTGCGCTCCTCAGCATGTTGAAGAGCTCTGAAAGTTCAACCTCTTTTTCTTGTAAGTTGAAGTTCAGTATAAACTGGGCGTAAGTGGAAGGAAGGGACTGGAGAACTATATCCGTATATAGCTCACTCTCCAATGTGATCCCTAGGTCCGCGAGCTCCTCAATGTAGCCGATCATCTTTAGCACGTGCTCGGCTACTGATGATCCGACGGCCATTCTTGTCGAAAATAACTTTTTCGACGCTTCGTATCTTGCGATACGAGATTGCTCTCCATACAGTTCTTTTGTATGAAGCAATATGGATTCCATGTCCATATTCTCGTGCCTCCTCTGATGTTTGTTGTCCATCGAGGCAAGAAGGAGGCATTTGGCCTTCGCGCTATCAATCTCCCAAGTCTTGCGGATTTCCTTATCCGCGACGCTGGAAGTTGGACCAGGGACAGGGGGAGCTTTGGTGGTAAGAAGATACCCCAGCTTGTCGTAAGTGATTGCTATCTTGACATTCCTGAGCCAATCTTTGTAGTTTGGCCCTGTCAGTTTGTTTTTATCTAGGAGTAACTTAAGTCCAGTCATGTTGATTGGTCGCTGCAATTAGGAGAGAGAAGAAGAAACACTCAGCATGATGCTCTTGCAAGTTTAGAGTGGTTTTTAGTTTGTCTAAATAGGATGGCTCCCACTGTTTCTCGAATCCCTCCTCAAACCATAAAGGAAGAATTAGTCAGGATCAATCCCACCGCACAATACTTGCTTAACCGTTCAGCCAGGCCGGTGTCGGTACTTCGAGGGAGGTTTTCCAACGCTTTCGCGAAGTTCCTTAATTAAAGAACCTCTTTTCCCTGGGGGCGTAGCCCCGCTAACACCTTTCTAGGCACCTACTAGGTTTATAGCATTGATCGTTAAGTGAGAAATTTCCCGAGGAGTAGCATATACTCACAGTAGGATCGGGATCCAAATATCATTGCGTGACGAAACTGAAGGAATCCTACCAGAATCATCACTCCAAATGGTATGCAAATCTAGCAAGTTTCAGTACTTATGAAACTCCCGATGTGGTTTTTTTGCCCCATGCTCTTATGACCTTGGCGTGAGGTCAAAATGTCATAAGTCACATGTCAAGTTCGTCCCATCATTATCCAGGTTAATTTGAACCCACCCGTACATACCCTTGACGTAGGCCAAAATGGCAGTACGACTGTCTCAAACCAACGCATTCTATCTATGCAACAGATAAATATCCGGCAGCTACCAATCACTATGCCTTGGCGTGAGGTCAAAATACATAGCTTGAATACTACCGAATATTTAACTGAAATGATGGAGGGCTACGGATGGTTTTGGCAAAACCGTGAACGTAGTGAACTTGATTTGGTCGATGGAACGAGATAGCTTTTAAATGGAGTGGCTCAAACTCCGTATTTTAAAAGTTTGTTTTGAAAAGAACCGAGTGGTTTTTCGAAAGTGTTCCAACGACTTTAACTTGGTTTATTATCTTGCATTAGTTCTTTTAATGCGTGATATTCTTGCATTAGTTCTTTTAATGCGTCCCATCATTTAATCCTACCATTGCAGAAAACAACCAAAATATGACGTACGCTTATGCCATTCGCATTCGCCACGGGGCCCCGTCATTACCCGTTAGGTTACTTAACTAACGACAGAGCGGGGGCTGGGCTAGCGCGTCTGTAAAACATAAGCAACGCCTAAATAATATCATATATAGATATACTGCAATGATAAACATTTCAGATCACAGATGAATACATTGGATATACTAGGAATCTGTAATTTGCACGAGCCTGTAACAAAAACAGATTACACGGTCGCGGTGAATAGCCAAAACCCCACCCAAGACCCCTACGGGTGCGGAAAACTACCCGCCAAGTACCCGAAGCGTAGCAACCTCCCTCATCTCCATGAGTAGGCCACTCGACACTTCGGCATACCCGGTAGTTTGTGCACCCCCTCCATGGGTCTATCCTAGGAGCAAAAACAGTAAAAAGAAATTATGCAATGACGGCTACAACCCCGACCCGGTTGTGCGGCCATACAAATAATTATTACATCAATTTACAAATTTACATGAATTGAAAGAAAAGAAAACTCTCGTCTCACAACCCCCGGCTATTCACCCGCGACAATCCAACATATTCATATACACATTCCAGCAACATTACAGATCACAGATTTGTATAACCCCCACTAATCGACATAGCGATTAGTAGACGTTCAATACAAATATCACATAACAGAAAAACCCGTTAGCTAAAGTCTTTTAGAAGTTCGATCAAAAATACGGATTTTCGGGACCCCAAAATAAAATTTTCGTTCTGGAAAATCTGGGTTGAAAATATATGTACTAAAAATCCCAAAATACCCCAATGAATAAACTGCAAAAAAGAAAACCCTTGACCGAGTCAACTCGGCCGCGTTTCAGCGGTGGGAGCGTGCTCCCGCCGCGGGAGCGTGCTCCCGCCGCGGAAACGCGGCGCTTTGATCGAGTCAGGGGCCTAAATTTTTGCAGTTTCTTTAAAAAAGCCTGAGTCGATTTTAGGTGTGTTCCAAAAAATTTTTCCGGTACTTTTGAAATCGACAGAAAGTTGAAAATCCATGGGTTCGTTTTTGGGACTTTTTCTTTGATCGATCTTCTAGTTACTTGCTAACTTGTTAGATAGAGTTTAACTAGACTCTGATACCACTGTAAGTCCATGCTACCTCTCCCGGTACTTTCGGGAATTCGGAATATGGTAAAAAACGATTTTTACGGAGGTGGTAACATGGACCTAAAACCCGGATCTTGGTTAAACATCTATCAAACAACCTAACTACGAGTTTCTAGCTACTCGGTTAGGGGGTTATACCTTGCTTGTCTTGAACTCCTTCGTCTTCAAGCTCCGATGGTGGTCCGGAATGGCTTCTTCTCGTCGTCTCCGTACGCCGAAGATAGATCCACCTGAAAGCTCCAACCTTTAGCTCCTTCTTCGTTCTTTGAAGAAACTAGTTCACTTGGTTTGCTAAACCTAGTGAACTAGAATGAGTAGAGAAGAATTAGAATGGGATTTTATCTATGGTTCTTGATTCTCAACTCATGAGACAAGAGAACCATAGATTAAAGAGAGGGAGCAAGAGCAAAAGGGTGAGAGCAAAAGGAGAGCTCAAGAACAAGAGAGAGAATGAGCAAGAAAGAATGAGGCTCTCTTTTGTCTTTCACCCTCTCATAATCCAAAGTCATGATAACTCATCATACTAAAAAAGTCTTATGTGATGGTTGAAGCAACCATAACCATATCATTTCATGCACTCATTTTACACAAATGAGCAAGCAAGTAAAAGTCTTTGCCATGAAATGATGGCTATGGTTATCATGATAGTCAACTAGTCAAGCCTAGTCAACCGGTCAACAAAGTCAACAAGTCAACAAAAGTCAACAAGTCAACAAAGTCAACAAAAGTCAACAACCATGTCACCATAATACTTAATTAGTATAATAGTTAATCACATATCATATTCTCATTAGGGTTGATCAAAAGGTCAAAAGTCAACGGTCAACTGTCAACAACCCTAATGAGAATCCACTGCCTCTGTCTCCCTGTCAACTGTGCATACACACCCGCATCCGCGTTCCGAGGAACACGAATGCAAACTGGATAAATCCAATCCCATAAGGTACACTAGGATCTGGCTTAAACCAAAGCCCGCTAGTGTAAACTGTCCGGACACTGTACGCGCACAAGTGCACGGATGTGACCGAACCCTGTCGCAAAACCATGCGACCTGTCGCAATACCATGCGACCTCTACTCTTTTGCCTAAAGGAGAAAAGCTTTCTGTGTGCGACTCTAAAGACTCGACACTACGCTGGCAGTGGATTTAACCACAGACCGCAAGCGGCACTAGCTGTGCGTAACGGTCCCCAGGTAATGCCGACAAGAAGACCGACGAGGCGAAACCCATCTGAACTCCTACTGAGCCTGAGTGTGACATTCTCCGTACAGTCCGGTCTGTTCGTCTGATACATCGCATGGCGGGCCTAGGGGGTGGTAAACGTCAGTCCCCCAATAGCGGTACAAGTCGTGCCGGAGCGAAGCCCAAAACACCCTGAGATAACACTGGAAACCTACCAATATATCTCGTTTGCCCTGGCCAGGGACTACTCGTGTAATGGCTCTCCTAGACACAGCGCGATGTCAACCCCCAATACCGGGAGAGACGAATCCTGTCTAACCGTCACTGCCTCCAAGTGCTTCGGGACTGCACCCAACCACTACCTGTTTGCACGACTCCTTTGAGCCGTGGTAGGGTAGTGATCAAAGTACAGTGGGAACACACTCGAGGCGGAGTGACAGTGTCAAGTCAGCGGACTAAGCTGTACTCATGTCACCTGGGAACTGATAACCGACGATAGGTATAATACCAACTAGTCAGTTCCCGACGAGTCCTGTCCAGTGTACCCGTAACCTAACGAGCACCCGCATACTATCTCAAGTACGACGTACTGACGGCTGTCGGACAGACCGTCTCCCATACTGGGATGAGAAGCGCATGCGCCGGTCTACTCCGGAGTATCGATGCCCTGTCTCGATTGTCCTGCGACCAGGGACCTGCATAAGGATGAGCTTATAGATTACCCAGCCCCACTAGTGTGACGGCCATCACATCGCTGGTAATCAAGCAATGATCCTAAAGGCTCCACTAATGTGTATAGGCGATATACTAAAATAAACACATGTACACATTGAAGTGGAAACAAACCAAGTAGCATACTACTATTTTGAGCAAGATTGTATATACAAGGTGAATATCCCAAGCTTCCATTAAGTAATATACAAACTAGTATGATATAGTAATGGCCTCTAGGGCATATACACTAACAATAGTGCCCTCTAAGTCAATTATTGGATCGCAGGTACGTGATTGCAATGATTGAGGGAGGACCTATACCGATAGAAAGTCTTACTCGAGATGATAGTATGCTATCTGGTTTGTCTTTATCATCATGTAGATGTTGATATAGCCCATAGGATTCTTGCTTGACTACCAGCAGTATGATGGCGATCATATATGTGGGAGCTGGGGTCTATAAGCACATCCTTAAAGTGTCCCTGGTCGTGGGAGTTTCGAGACAGGGCATCGATACTCCAGAGTAGACTAGTGTATACATTAGAGAACCCGACGAGAGGCGGTGGCCGGTCTCACAAGCCATTGGTGTTAGTTGATTCACCTAAGATGTATACAGGTGCTCATTGGGTTATGAGTACACCGGACAAGACTCGCCGGGAACTTGCTAGTTGGTATTATACCTAGCGTCAGATAGCAGTTCCCTGGTGACATGTGTACAGATTAGTTCATCGACTTGAGGTCGTCATTTTTCTCGTGTGAGTTCCCACTGTACTTTGATTTATACCCTACCACGGGTCGAAGGAGTCATGCAAACAGGTATATTTTGGGTACAGTCCCGAGCCACATGGAGGCAGTAAGCAGATCTTCGGGGATTCGTCTCTCCCGGTATTGGGGGTGAGATCGCGCTGTGTTTAGGAGAGCCATTACACGAAATCCCTGGCCAGGGTAATCGAGATTTACTGGAAGGTATTCTAGTAGTAGCTCAGAGTGTTCTGGGCTGCTCTCTGACACGACTTATGCAGCTATTGGGGGTCTGACGTTTACCGACCCCCTAGGCCTAATATGGATACTCATAGACGAATGGACCGGACTGTACGGATATTGTCACTATCAGGCTCAGTAGGGTTTCTGGATGAGTTCGCTCATCAGCTCCCCTTCCAATCAATACATAGGCAACCGTTACGTACAGCTTGTACCTCTGACGTGCTAGTGGTTATACCCAGTGCCATTGTATTGATGAGTCATTAGAGTCCCCCACAGACACTTTCCCAAGTTCGGGCGAAACGTTGTAGATGCCGTATGGTATTATGGCAAGGTTCGGAAAATGCACGTGCATTTTCGCACGTGTCATTTTTCGGGCAGATAATACTGGTAGGTGCATTTTCGCACGTGTCATTTTTCGGGCAGATAATACTGGTAGGCTTTGGTTTAAGTCGGATCCCAGTATTATACTGTGTAGATATAATATCTTTGTCGCAGTTGCATTTGTATTCGGTCGTAATACAAAAGCGGGTATGTTTATACTGATACGGGGTTATCCTGAAATTTGTTTCAGGATCACTTTTGGAAGTTGCCAGTTTCCAGTTTTCTATCAGCCGTATTTAACATTCGGTTAAATACGGATTTATCTTTTCTTCTGAGGGTGGGTCATGTTTCTAGATAGTTCTAGATGGTGACAAGGCTTGTGAGTCATTAGTTCCTTAATGGTGCATTTAATGATAAAGGATGACTAAGGTTTGTAAGTATGCGGCAGCGCCCCGGCCGTCCAACAGACGCCAATATGAGGAACGAAAACTTTTACGACTGGCGCTATCGCGTACTATAACCCGGATCTGCCATTTAAAGCTAAACTAACAAATTGTAAAGAGGGTAGAATTGTTATACCGAACGATCCGAGTCCTTCGGTCTTCAACCATCATCCCACGCTTTGTTGCAGTTGATCCTAACTCGCTCGATCTCCGGTCTCGTCGTCCAGGTGGCACCACGTCGATGGATCTTTAAACGGGCTCCCGCCTCTGAACCGAGGCAACTCGGTCGTCAAGTTTGCTAAAAGGGACGACCAAGATGAAGTAAAGAATGAGTAGAACACTTTGTCACGTTACGTCCAAGGCTATGGATGAACGGTTAAAAGAAGTTTCCATTTGGAATCGGGTGAATGGAAATTGAACTATATGAAATTTCCATACACTAAAGTATCATAATCTTTTGCAAATGAATCAATCATCATTGCCACAAGAAGGGGCCGGCCACAATTATAGAAGAAGGGGTGAGTGTAGGAGTTTCAAGTTGTGACCATAAGCCTTCATACTTATCATCACAATTAAAGCATGAATGACTCACTAATATCATTAAATGTAAAAGCATGAATCATTAACCTAGTCACCATAACAACTCATCACTTCATTAAATGCACTAATGAGTCACCAAGCCTAGTCACCCTCTCTAGAACCTTCTAGAATACTGACTCACCCCATGGAAGAAAAGATAAATCCGTCTTTAACCGAATGTTAAAGACGGCTGATAGAAATCTGGAAACTGGCAACTTCCAAAAGTGATCCTGAAACGAATTTCAGGATAACCCCGTAACAGTATAAAAATACCCGCATTTGTATTACGTCTGAATACAAATGCAACTGAGACAAAGATATTATATCTACACAGTATAATACTGGGATCCGGCTTAAACCAAAGCCTACCAGTATTATCTGCCCGAAAAATAACACGTGCGAAAACGCACATGTTTTTTCCGAACCCTGCCATAATACCATACGGCATCTACAACGTTTCGCCCGAACTTGGGAAAGTGTCTGTGGGGGACTCTAATGACTCATCAATACACTGGCACTGGGAATAACCACTAGCACGTCAGAGGTACAAGCTGTACGTAACGGTTTGCCTATGTATTGATTGGAAGGGAAGCTGACGAGCGAACTCATCTATAAACCCTACTGAGCCTGACAGTGACAATATCTGTACAATCCGAAACATTCGTCTATGAGTATCGCATATTAGGCCTAGGGGGTCGGTAAACGTCAGACCCCAAATAGCTGCATAAGTCGTGTCAGAGAGCAGCCCAGAACACCCTGAGATACTACTGGTATACCTACCAGTATATCTCGATTACCCTGGCCAGCGATTTCGTGTAATGTCTCTCCTAAACACAGCGAGATCTCACCCCCAATACCGGGAGAGACGAATCCCCGATGATCCGCTCACTTGCCTCCAATGTGGCTCGGGACTGTACCCAACTAAAATTTGTTTGCACAACTTCTTTGAGCGTGGTAGGGTAGTAATCTAAGCACAGTGGGAACTCAAACGAGACAAATGACGACCTCAGGTCGATGAACTAACCTGTACACATGTCACCAGGGAACTGCTATCTGACGATATATATAATACCAACTAGCATGTTCCCGGCGAGCCCTGTCCGGTGTACCCATAACCCAATGAGCACATGTATACATCTTAGGTGATCCAACTGACACCAGTGTCTTGTGAGACCGGCCACCGCCCCTCGTTGGGGTCTCGATTGTATACACTAGTCTACTCCGGAGTATCGATGCCCTGTCTCGAAACTTGTAACGTTTCAAAGTATTAAAATATTAATTTTGGCGAATTTTTATAATTTAATATTATTTTAATGAATATTTTAATATTCCGGTATAATTAAATACAAATAAATGGGGAAAATTATGGAAAATTCTAAAATAGGGTATTTTATGGAATTATGCCATTTTAAAATTTTTATGATTTGTTTGACACTAATTTAGTGTTAATCGCGATTAAAAATCGCTAATCGGATTTTTGGCATTTTTGTGCAAAACATGCACATATCTTTTTCTACACTTGTGTTACATTTTTATTACCATGGCTTTACTTTGGGTTTACTATTCTAGTGAGAAGGATTTAAAAAGGAAAAGGAAAATGGAAAGTAATATAATATGAGGGTTGGTGAGAGAGAGAGAGGTATGGGTTATTTTGACCAAGACTTGGTCATTTTCCTCTTCAACCTTCACTCATTTCTCTCCCTCTCCCTCTTGTTGCTGCTGAGTTGCTGCTCCCTCTTCTCCCTCCCCTTTTCAAGCCCCAAAATCACCATGAAATCAACCCCAAAACCCCATCTTCCCTTCACTAAAAAGGTGCACGAGCTCGAGAGGAACGCATTGGACTAAGGAAGAGTGGATCTTGAGGACTTTGAGCAACTCAAGAATTTTCTTGAGTTGCCAAAGGAGGTAATTTCTGCACCTATTAGAGTAGTATTTCATTTCTTGTGCATCAATACTAGTTTCATATCGATATGGTGTCGTTTGGTGGATTTGTGAAACATCAAGTTAGGGTTTAGGGTTTGATCTGAAATCAAAGTGAAATTGAGGTTTGTTGTGACCTTAGAACCCTTGTGTGATGTTAAATTGGACCCAAAACCTGAAGCTAGAAACCAGAATACGGATTTACGGAATCGATATCGGGAAAAACAGTGAATCTGTGATCGTATTTTGTAATCTGCTATCACCCCGAGAACCCTAAAATAAAATTGAGTTGACAGTGAGCAGACACCCTAGAACCACCACACCAAACCCTAGCCCCCAACTCCAAACCCCGGCCGCCAATTAATTCCTTCTGGCCGCAATTTGCGGCCAGAGCAGGAGGAAACCGTCTCGATTTTGGTGCATGGCCCTATTTCCAGTAGTCTTGACCCTGGGTATTCTAGTTTTGACTGATTCCAGTTTGGGTAAAATCTGGGTTGATTTTCTTGAGTTGGCGTATGATTTACGACTTGTTTTAGCATGGATTTTGGTATTTGGTGATTCGTTTCTGTCGGGTGGCGTTTGGACGTCAACGACAAGTGGATATTGAATATGTTTACATGCGAGACGATAGGTTTTTACCTATGCGAGTAGCGTGTGCTATTTTGGTTTCCGATGTGATTTTCATGTGCTTTAGCGTTGTGATATACTTGTAGGTACCCTACGTGATGTTGAGGCGAAGAAGATGAAGATGGCGACATCGGCATCGGCACACGAGAAGTAAGGTGAGTAGATTTATATCTACCGGGAGAAGTCGGGTGGATGGCATACAGCACCCCCGCCGTCCGTGGTGATGTATACGAATACGTATACACCCATATATTTATTATGTGTTGTTGGAATTATTGATGATAAGGATGTATTGGTGTAGTATAGTGCGAAACCCTAGAGTAGTGGTTGCACTCACACATACGCATACACATATACTTGCATACATTCTTTCATTTATCTGTGTGCATTTGGAGGTTTGTATATCTACACATGGGTATGGGACTATGTGTTCATATATGGGATTTGAGGATGATACGTGGGATTACGATGAGTCGATGAGGTTTGATTGAGGCCGTGAGATTCGGCGATATGACAAAGTTCGTATTTGAGATGTGATATGATGGTAGTGATACCTGTTATGTGATGAGATAATGTGATATTGACTTAGATTTAGGTGGTTTTCATACCCCTCCCGATTGACTTGACTGTTGGGTCCGTAGTTCGTATAGTAGGCGTTAGACTAGACCCGAGTCATACCTATTTCAAAACTAACGAATCGGGGATATTTTAAAGATAGGCAAAAAGGATTCTATGGATATTTTCAAAACGACACATCTTTTCTTAAAACACCGTAGCCCTTATTTTACTAAAAACCCTGATTCGTCTTATTTCAAAAGGCAAGGCCGCATGATATATTTATTGAGATAGATTCTTTACTGTTGCGTTGATTATTCGATTCCGCATATTCATGCTATTTGCATTGCATTGCTTGTGTTTATTGATATATTACAGCCATGCTGCTAGGACACCAGCACCATTATCGATGATGCGTATGTTCCACATACACTTGTTTGCCGACTTACACACTTCATCATCGATAATTGCCATGTTACTACACTGTAGTACTGTTGCATTCGGTATATGATTCTTGCATGACAGATTGATATGCTTACATTTCTTTTACATGTCATATACATTATGCTTTCTGATTATACGCATTGAGAGTTGCTATTTCCATGATATTTCTGGATTTGGGAACCGTGGGTATTTCAAAAGAGAATATGTAATTGCTTTAAAAACTCGGTTACCCTTGATATGATATTTCAGTGCGTCCACCATGTGTTTTCTCGGTGCTGAAAGCGACATATGAAACCCGATTCGAGGAGTGGATGAGCCGATTGCGGGTACATGGTGGACCCGGTATGGTTCCCCTCGGCAAGATGATCGAAGGATTTTGCCGATTGAGCCTGGAGGCGGGCGAGTACCTACCGGTGATTGGTTGGACCTGGCGGTTATTCGGAGGATACCGACCAGAGTCGATAGATGGATATGGGCGTCCTGCTGGGGCCGAGGGCCGATTCCGCAGATGGAGCCCGATATATGAGGATTTACGTGCCGATGCTGGGCACGGTTTTCATGATGTTTTCGAGTGTCGATGCTGGGCACTCTGGTTCCATGATTTTGACGTGTCGCGAGGGACACAGGTGGGTTATATCCTCATATTTCCATGCATACACTGATGATATTTACATGCATGATGGTTATTGTCATTGGGTGATGAGTGGACGGGATCCACGTACATGCAGATTGATTTCATTGATTATACCTCACATTTATGATATGCTATTACCTGAGGCACTGGCACGAGCACTTGGCACTACACTCATGTATAGAGATTACATTGCCAGTTTAGCATGCTTCAGACTTGTTCATATTAAGGTTTATATATATATATATATATATATCTGATCGTATTGACCTAGGATGGGTCATACATTCGATCTCTGCTTGTAGATATTTTCTATTCACGAGTTGGCAACTCACCCCCGTTGTGCCACAGTTCTTGCAGGTTTTTGCCATGCAGGTTCTATAGCGGCATTTCTGGCACACTGCTTCCATATGGGTGACTTGCTTGGGTAGGTGGGTTTTTTTGTATCAGAACCGCCATTGTACCTATACTATCATTTGTATCTAGAAATTCCATCAACCAAAACTTGTATATTGTTTTAGACTTAGAGACAGTGTTGTATTATTTCAACCTTAGAGTCACGCTTGTAGTACTATGGTTTTCTGGCTGTTTTTGAGTTTCTTTTTCGGTTTTGATCCTCGCCCTTTGGCGTTGTATATTATTATTGCTTGCGTGGTTGTGACCGTCGATTGACGAAGAGCTAGCTCCCACTTGGGGATGCATTTTATCATTTCATATATATATTTCTTGTTGTACCCCGTTCGGGGCCAGTTTTTACAAAGGAAACTCTGCCGAAATTTTCAGAAAAAGGCAACACATTTTTAAAATGCATATTCGGCTTAGTTATTTAAAAACCTTGACTTCAAACATGATTTCTTTACTTCTTAAACCAGTTTTCCTTATTTACTCCTTAAAATAGTTTTAGGTTTTTGGGCTTTTGGCTTACTTGGATCAGATGGGGTCCTATAGACTTCATATGGTTCAAGGGCCGGTCACGTGCTCTTTCGGGTCGTGACAAAACTCCCACGACTAGGGACACTTTTAAGGATGTGCTTACAGACCCCAGCTCCTACGTATATGATCGCCATCATACTGCTGGTAGTCAAGCAAGAATCCTATGGGCTCTATCATCATGCAATAGTGAACTAAAGCATGTATATGATGATAAAGACAAATCAGATAGTATACTATCATCTCGAGCAAGACTGTCCTATCGGTATAGGTCCTCCCTCAATCATTGCAATCACGTACCTGCGATCCAATAATTGACTTAGACGGCACTATATCCAACAATCTCCCACTTGGACTTAAGGCTAATTATTGCGATGTCATGTACTCACAGCTCGTGTGATACCGAACATCCAACTCCTTCACTAATCAGTTTCACAAAGCTCGTTTGCAAAACTATTATAATCGAGAAATAGCCTCAGTGAGTGGATCCGCTTCGGTGTTTCTTTCTGTATCTCTCTATATCTCAACCTCGCGGAGAAAACCATCTCCCGAATTAAGTAATACCTGTCTTAGAATATGTCTGGATATCTGATGGGACCTAGTTCATAAATGAACTCCAAATCCAAACTTCTTAGACTGTATTAATCACTGAAACTAATCAGTGTCCAGCACCTTGCCTCCCACAGTATCCCCTTGGACCACCTGTCCATAATACTGTCCCTCGTCTGAGAGAAAACTATAACTCTGACGATCACTCTGTTATCCATGTCACCTTTGAAGCCTGGAATGATAACTGTCTCCCGAAGGAGGCCGCTGTCATCAAATCCGTAAAACTGCTTTCTTATGTTTCTCCAGGATTGGATTAATATAAACTTATCGCATCTAGTGCAATAACAACATCCGGTGTGGTACTTGACATCTCACGATTGACTCAATTTCCTAAGCAAGTGATATGCCAATCCTGCACATCCCTCTCCCTTTTAGTCTGTAAGACACCTTTAGAGAGGTTGACTCCATCACCTGCAGGTACACCACCATGCCAGGAGTCAATTTATTCTAAAATACTATTAGAATACTGTCCAAATACCCACATTGGGAAACTACCCAAATCTAAATCTAAAACCATAGATCTAGTAACCAGAATGTCAGATATTATATCCATATCCTTTGTGGAGAAATAACTGTGTGACGACCAAAGTACAACTGATCGTAGTATAGGAATTTTAGTTCCTACTCTGTGTATGTCATCCATATACCAGGACATCACACCCTACTACCTTCTTAACAGATCCATCCCCTATTCTGATGAAGTCAAAACCATGACTGTCACATCAAAAATTAGATGATCTTATCTCTGCTATATGTGCTTAAGTCTATAAATAGACATAAGCTACTTGCCCACTATGCTTTCGCTGCTCCCACTGATTACGAAACCCTCTGGCAGAATAATATATACGTGTACTTCTAAAGCTAGTTTAGAAAGACGCTATACTTATCCTCCTGCCGGGTCTCATTGTCTGGAACAACAGTAGTGTCAAGTTTGGGTAAACAAGAACCTCTCTGTCACCGTCCTTGAGGTTACCGGAGTACCTCTCGGGTGTCTGAGGTTACCCACCATATCTGCGGAGTGGCTATTAGAATGTTAAACCTGATTGAATATATATGTCCTATTAGATTTTCCGTAATCGTTTGTGGTTCTGGAATCACTTCCAGTTCTACCATACTCCCACTACTGTTTTCTGAAAAAATCCATTTTATTAAAACTGTGGTGAGTCAAGAACAATATCACTATTGATCTTCCAGATGGTAAAAAATCAACCCTCGTCAAAGCTAGGGTCAGCCCACAAACTGCCATTACAGAAACGTGCCTTGAGTTATCCAGTGTCTGGTTTTAAGCATAAGCTGGACAACTCCCCTTACCTTAACAACGTTAAGATATGATCCATTCTATATCCAATATAGAAACTTAGGCACTTATTTAATTGGAACCAGATTCAAATCCTGCAGCTGTCTCCAGTGCATATCAACTTAATGGAGAGAGGCTAATCAGCATTACTCAACTTAGGAATCCATTAAATTATGAGTAACCTGAAAAGAAACAAGTTTCTCAAAACCATTACTATCAACTGAATACCAATCACAAGAATTTATATTTTCGATCTCTTTGAAGAATCCCGATACTTGTGATACCTGGTTCTCTACTTTATTCCTATACCCACAACTTCTCAATACTTAAGACATTGTATTTTTACGAAACACTTGTCTAAAAAACTAGAGAAGTCACAAGTAAAATAGAATATAGTACGAGGACCTACCCCTTTGTCCTGATGGACACTGGACAACATACAATACTCTGTATAAGTCTGCTGAGTTTAATAACTCAAAACCTGTGCATCGTAGGTTGAAAAACTGTACCCAGGCGATTTCCTCAAATATTACAACGAATTCTGATATAATGAGGATGATCACCTAATTCCCAATAACTCACTCCCACTCAACATTTGTAAAACCATACAGATGTGAGAATCATACCTGGTAAATACATACGCTGGAGTAAGTATCCAATCGGGAAATCAGTTTTCTATTAACAATGCACAGTGAATATGAAACATGAATATGTTTCGTAGGGGTATCCTGGTATTCCTAGTAATGCCTCTTCCATAATCCAAATCATGACTTTAACCGTATATTTCTTTGCCACCTTTCCAAATCCCTTTGTTTGTCTTTAGTCGTTACCTTCTATACACCTTCATTAGGCTAAGTGGTTTTCTTCCTTCCCTACCGTTCGGCACCAGCCTATGGTTTGGAAGAAGAATATCCAGTAAGCATAATAGGTGTACCCTCCAAATCCTAGGAGAACTCTTAACTTGAGAAAAGGTGATGATAAAAGACAACTGAATAATACCTTATTCCTATTTCTCCTGAACCAGAATCCATCCTCGAAAAAATATCCTTCGAGTTCGTATATAACCATACGATGGATTTATCCAATGGAATTGGATGTTCGTAGTGATACGGGTTGTTCTAGAGAAATTAAAGGTGAAGTAGGAGTGGCCATGAAGTACGCGGTTTAGTCGTGAATGTTAGTAGTCGCAATTTACTTTGCCCTCTTTCTAATTCCTTTATCTTGTCTTTACATATTACCTTCTGCACACCCTACTTAGGCTAATTAGTTTTCTTCATTCCCTACCTTTCGGCACCTGCCTATGGTTTGGAATAAGACTATCCAATAAGCGTAATAGGTGTACTCTCCTAAACCTAGGAGCCCTCGCAACTTGAGAGAAGGTGATAATAAAAGACAACTGAATAAACCAATTCTATTTCTCCTGAACCTGGATCCATCCTCGAAGAAATCCCTCCGAGTTCGTATATAACCATACGATGGATCTATCCAATGGAAGTGGATGTCCGTAGTAATACGGGGTGTTCTGAGAAATACAAAGGGTAAAAGAAGGAGCGGTAATGACTTATGCAACTATAGACAATCCAAAAGCCTGTATTTTAAGAAGGTTCGGTCAATTTGGTCACTGAGTCATAGTTTAGGGTCGGTCAAAGGTCGCTGTCAAAGAGAGAGAAAAGAAAAGAAACACTCTGCGTGCACTCTAACCTAGATAAGAATGGTTATTATTTTATCTAATTAGGAAACCTCCCACTGTAATCTCAAATTCTCCTCCAAACCTTAAAGAAGAATTAGTCGGGATCACCCGAAGAGTAAACCAACTCATCAGTGAGAATCGGGATCCAACTATCATCGCATGATAACTTGATGGAAGCCACTCAAGTTAACACACTCCAGAAGGTATGCGCAAGTCTGGCAAGTTTCCTGTATGTTTGAAACTCCCGATATAATTTTTTATCCCATGCACTTATGACCTTGACGTAGGCCAACAAATCATAAGCCACATGTCAAGTTCTACCCGTCGTTGTCCTGATTAATTTAGGTCATCGTACAAGCCCTTGACGTAGGCCAACAAGGCTGTACGTCTGTCCTAAACTAATGCATCTATCTGTGCAACAAATGAATACCCAGCAGCTACCAAACACTATGCCTTGACGTAGGCCAACAAACATAGCTTGAATACTACTGACCATCCATAAGAAATGACGGAGGATTACGGCTGGTTTTTGGCGAAAAACCTTTAACGTAAAGAACTTGATTTCGTTGAAGGAACTTGATAGAATTTTTATAAAAATATAGTAGCGAAAACCTTTTGCTAAAGAAGTCACTCCCGATGAAGGGATCTCGGCTCTTTCCTCGTGGAATGAGGTGCAGGATATTCCAACTGAATACCGCTATGCAGAACAAAAGGAAACGTCTTTGTAATAATTCCTTTTTGAATTTGTTCCAACAACATCAAATATAGGTTTGTTTTATCTTGCATTGATAAGAATCAACGCAGTCCCATCATTTAATCACACTAGAAAAGAACGAAAATAATGATGTACGTATATGCCATCCGCATTCGTCACTGGGTCCCGTCATCACCCGTTAGGTTACTTAACTAACGACAGAGCGGGGGCTGGACTAGCGCGGGTGTAAAACATATACAACATCAATAGTATATATACTAATATACAATAATCGCTCCAGGCATGATAATATGCAACATTACAGAAAAGTAATAAGCATCACAGAACAATACAGATAATCTGGGATCCCCGGGTTTCAAAGAGCCGCTGCTGAAACCCGACGTTTCCCTGGTCGTGTGGATAGCCTGTGCAATGAAACCTAGACCCCTACGGGTGCGGCAAGTTACCCACTAAAACCTGAAGCGAGGTGGTTCCCACAACATAGTGAATGGAACACCCGGCACTTCACGGAATCCGGTAAATTGAGCACCTCTCCTTGGGTCAACCTGTACCCCTTACGAGTGCGGCGAATAGTCTGCCAATTCTTGAGTGAGGCCCCTTTTCCTCTCAAAGACATGAGATACGGACCCGTTGCCCTCCAGAACCTGGCTATCCGTGCATTCCTTCGCGGGATAAACCTAGTACAGAAATAAAAATATGTACAACGGGTATATCGACCTCAACCTGGTCGTGCCCCAAAAGAATATTATACAACAGGCAGTGACGGCAGTCCACAAGTCGGACGCTCGCCCCGCAATATCAAATGTACAAATAAATCCAAACAGCACTATCATTGCACCCTGTTATCCACCACGACAAATCCGCAACATTACAGCACAACACAGAACATCAACGCGAATGTCACGTTCGCAAACCCATCTAAAAGAACTATAGCAATCAGACGCGGTTTACCGATCGAATGACATTCCCGGTCGGAGATATAATGTAAATACTGTAAACTAACTCATTTAAAATTTTCGATCGACAAAATTTCCCAAAGTGGTCCCCTCAAGCATCTGCTGTACAGTAACCAAAACTGGCCCCAAAATAACAATACCAGAAACAACAATTCCCTGCATAGAAGCCTCTGTACAAAATTTGATCACTGTTCCCACTAAACCGCCGCGGATGCGTGGTCAAACCCTAGGTTTGACCGCGGATCCGCGATGGTTCTAAGGGATCATTTGACCAAATTTGTACGGTCGGCTTAAAAATGCCTGCTTATATTTCTGTGATATGAAAAATGAATTTTAGAACAGTTTAAAAATCAACAGAAACTGTGGGTACAGAAAAATGTAGTTTCGGAAATTCCGTTCGATCGATCTTTTAAATGCGTTAGCACAAGTTAGTATAGCTTAATGGTGCGGCTCTGATACCACTGTAAGTATGCGGCAGCACCCTGGCCATCTAACAGAAGCCAATATGCGGAACGAAAACTTTTACGACTGACGCTATCGCGTACTATAACCCGGATCTGCCATTTAAAGCTAAACTAACAAATTGTAAAGAGAGTAGAATTGTTATACCGAACGATCCTAGTCCTTCGGTCTTCAACCATCATCCCACGCTTTGTTGCAGTTGATCCTAACTCGCTCGATCTCCGGTATCGTCGTCCAGGTGGCACCACGTCGACGGATCTTTAAACGGGCTCCCGCCTCTGAACCGAGGCAACTCAGTCGTCAAGTTTGCTAAAAGAGACGACCAAGATGAAGTAGAGAATGAGTAGAACACTTTGTCTCGTTACGTCCAAGGCTATGGACGAACGGTTAAAAGAAGTTGCCATTTGGAATCGGGTGAATGGAAATTGAACTATATGAAATTTCCATACACTAAAATATCATAATCTTTTGCAAATGAATCAATCATCATTGCCACAAGAGGGGGCCGGCCACAATTATAGAAGAAGGGGGTGAGTGTAGGAGTTTCAAGTGGTGACCATAAGCCTTCATACTTATCATCACAATTAAAGCATGAATAACTCACTAATATCATTAAATGTAAAAGCATGCATCATTAACCTAATCACCATAACAACTCATCACTTCATTAAATGCACTAATGAGTCACCAAGCCTAGTCACCCTCTCTAGAACCTTCTAGAATACTGACTCACCCCATGGAAGAAAAGGTAAATCCGTCTTTAACCGAATGTTAAAGACGGCTGATAGAAAACTGGAAACTGGCAACTTCCAAAAGTGATCCTGAAACGAATTTCAGGATAACCCCGTAACAGTATAAACATACCCGCATTTGTATTACGTCCGAATACAAATGCAACTGAGACAAAGATATTATATCTACACAGTATAATACTGGGATCCGGCTTAAACCAAACCCTACCGGTATTATCTGCCCGAAAAATAACACATGCGAAAACGCACGTGCTTTTTCCGAACCCTGCCATAATACCATACGGCATCTACAACGTTTCGCCCGAACTTGGGAAAGTGTCTGTGGGGGACTCTAATGACACATCAATACACTGGCACTGGGAATAACCACTAGCACATCAGAGGTACAAGCTGTACGTAACGGTTTGCCTATGTATTGATTGGAAGGGAAGCTGACGAGCGAATTCATCTATAAACCCTACTGAGCCTGACAGTGACAATACCTGTACAGTCCGGAACATTCGTCTATGAGTATCGCATATTAGGCCTAGAGGGTCGGTAAACGTTAGACCCCAAATAGCTGCATAAGTCGTGTCAGAGAGCAGCCCAGAACACCCTGAGATACTACTGGTATACCTACCAGTATATCTCGATTACCCTGGCCAGGGATTTCGTGTAATGGCTCTCCTAAACACAGCGCGATCTCACCCCCAATACCGGGAGAGACGAATCCCCGATGATCCGCTCACTTGCCTCCAATGTGGCTCGGGACTGTACCCAACTAAAACCTGTTTGCATAACTTCTTTGAGCGTGGTAGGGTAGTAATCTAAGCACAGTGGGAACTCACATGAGACAAATGACGATCTCAGGTCGATGAACTAACCTGTACACATGTCACCAGGGAACTGCTATCTGACGATATGTATAATACCAACTAGCATGTTCCCGGCGAGTCCTGTCCGGTGTACCCATAACCCAATGAGCACCTGTATACATCTTAAGTGATCCAACTGACACCAGTGGCTTGTGAGACCAGCCACCGCCCCTCGTCGGGGTCTCGACTGTATACACTAGTCTACTCCGGAGTATCGATGCCCTGTCTCGAAACTCCTACGACTAGGGACACTTTTAAGGATGTGGTTACAGACCCCGGCTCCCACGTATATGATCGCCACCATACTGCTGGTAGTCAAGCAAAAATCCTATGGGCTCTATCATCATGCAATAGTGAACTAAAGCATGTATACGATAATAAAGACAAACCAGATAGCATACTATCATCTCGAGCAAGACTTGTTGGAGATAGTGCCCTCAGAGTCAATTATTGGATCACAGGCACGTGATTGCAATGATTGAGGGAGGACCTATCCCGGTAGGACAGTCTTACTCGAGATGATAGTATGCTATCTGGTTTATCTTTATCATCGTGTACTGCTTTAGGTGACCTGATATGTCGCTATTACACGTTGATAGAGCCCCTAGGATTCTTGCTTGACCACCAGCAGTATGAGGGCGATCATATACGTGGGAGCTGGTAGTCTATAAGCACATCCTTAAATGGTCCCTAGTCATGGGAGTTTCGAGACAGGGCATCGATACTCCAGAGTAGACTAGTGTATACAGTCGAGACCCCGATGAGGGGTGGTGGCCGGTCTCACAAGCCACTGGTGTCAGTTGGTTCACCAAAGATGTATACAGGTGCTCATTAGGTTATGAGTACACCGGACATGACTCGCCGGGAACATGGTAGTTGGTCTTATACCTGACATCAGATGGCAGTTCCCTGGTGACATGTGTACAGATTAGTTCATCGACCTGAGGATCGTCATTTGTCTCGTGTGAGTTCCCACTGTACTTTGATTACTACCCTACCACGCTCAAAGGAGACGTGCAAACAGGTTTTAGTTGGGTACAGTCCCGAGCCACATGGAGGCAGTGAGCGGATCTTCAGGGGTTCGTCTCTCCCGGTATTGGGGGTGAGGTCGCGCTGTGTCTAAGAGAGCCATTACACAAAGCCCTCAGCCGAGGCAGGAGATTTACTGGTAGGTATTTCAGTAGTATCTCAGGGTGTTCTGGGCTACACTCCGACACGACTTGTACCGCTTTTAGGGGTCTGACTTTTACCAACCCCCTAGGCCCGCCATGCGATGCTCATAGACGAACGGACCGGACTGTACGGATATTGTCACTGACAGGCTCGGTAAGGTGTCAGGCTGAGTTCGCTCACAGACATCCCTTTTGGTCAATAGCTGGTGGCCCGTCACGTATGGCTAATACCTCTGACGTGCTAGTGGTTAAATCCACAGCCATAGTATTGACGAGTCTTTAGAGTCCACCACACATTCAGTTACTCAAGCTTTCGGGCGAAACGCTGTAGAGGCCGTATGGAGATATGGCAGGGTTCGATCAGATACGTGCGGCATTGCACGGATCAGGATCGAACGGTTAATACTAGCGGGCTTTGGTTTAAGCCGGATCCTAGTATTGTACAGTGTAGATTTTGTCTCATTGCATTTGTATTTCGGTCGGAATACAGATGCGGGTGTGTATACACAGTATCGGGGTTTTCCTGTAATTTATTACGGGACCAGTTTTCTGGAGTTGCCAGTTTGCTTTCCGTTTCGGCCATTTTCATTTGTATCTTTCAATGGCCGAAGATTGGTGGAGGAGGGCTTATTTGCATTTGTGCAAATAAGCAATTTGGAAGGGGGTCTTTACATATTATTGTATCATGATACTTGCACCATCATTTGACTTTCTTTTTCCATCATGGCTTGACTTTTATGTGACATGGTTTTGATGATGGTTGTGGTTGAGTGTGGATGTGTTTGTGATCATGTTCTTTCATGATTTCATTTTGATTCCCTCTTGCATTATTGATCAAGCCACTCACTCCCTCATTGACTCTCTCTCTCATTCTCTCTCCATTCCACAAGCCATGGCCGGCCAAGCTATTGGAGGGCTGTCCAAATTTCATGTGTGGGGTTTTTTGTGCTTTTGCTTTGGTAAAAATCCCACAAGATCAATCTCCAAAAGCTTGTATCATTCCTCCACCAAAATGGCAACCTCCATGAACCCCAAAATGAGACATGGTTCTACACTATATTCTACAGCAAACCTTGGGCACGTCGGCTCGCCAACTTCATACCCGAGTTGCCTCGGTATAGAGGTGGGAGCCCGTAAAAGAAGCAGGCGACGTGGTGCCCTTCCGGCGAGGAGGTGGAGACAGGACATTCCGTGGGAGATCGGGACGACGGCGAGAAGACCGGAGGACAGGGATCGCTCGGTATATCTCTCTTCCCCATCTTGTAGTTAGCTAGGACTAGTTAATGATACGATCCGGGTTTTAGTGCGCGGTGGTGTCGGTTTGAAAAATTAAAGTTAACCATCGCTTCTGCATTTGGCCTCGGGATGGAGGCCGGGGCGCCGCCGTGCACTTACAAGACTGTCCTATCGGTATAGGTCCTCCCTCAATCATTACAATCACGTACCTGCGATCCAATAATTGACTTAGAGGGCACTATATCCAACAAGGTTATGAGTCATTGTTTCCATTAATGCATTTTTGGAATGCTTAGGATATTTTCTCCTTGATCTTTTGCTTACACTCACCCTCCCTTCTCCTACACTCACCCTCCCTCTTCTATAAAGTGGCCGGCCCTTCTTATGGGTGATGATGGATTGATTTTGGCAAAAAGATTATGATAGTTTAGTTCATGGAAATTTCATATAGCTCAATTTCTATTTACCCGATTCCAATTGGCAACTTTATTAACCGTTCGCCTATAGCCTTGGACGTAACGAGACAAAGTGTTCTACTCATTCTCTACATCAATCTTGGTCATCTCTTTTAGCAAACTTGACGATCGAGTTGCCTTGGTTCAGAGGCGGGAGCCCGTTTAAAGATCCGTCCACGTGGTGCCACCTGGACGACAACTGGAGTTTTCAGAAGTTCGAAGCCGCCGCAACAAAGCGTGGGATGATGGTTGAAGACCGAAGGACTTGGATCGTTCGGTATAACATTTCTACCCACTTTGTAGTTTGTTAGTTTAGCTTTAATGGCAGATCCGGGTTATAGTACGCGATAGCGTCAGTTGTAAAAAGTTCTTGTTCCGCATTTGACGTCTGTTAGACGGTCGGGGCGCTACCGTGGACTTACATGCATATGGATCTCATCTACATGTCAACCAAGGACACAACAACACCATGCATGTAAATATCATGAAAACATATGCAGGTAAATATGAGGATAAAAATCAATGTGTGTCTCTCGCGACACATCAAAATCATGAAACCTGAATGTCTAATATCGACACTCGAAACATCATGAAACCCGTGTCTAGCATTGACACGTAAATCCTCATATCTCGGGCTTCGTCAGTCCGGATCGGCCCATATCAATATCTCGGGCTCCGTCAGTCCAGATCGGCCCACATCATCTCACGACTCTGTTCGGTATCCTCCGGATAACCGCCGAGCCTAAATACTATTACCGGTAGGTAGTGTTCCCTCTGCCAGGCTCATCGGCTACACCACGACAATCATTTCTTGCCCCGGGGTACCATACCGGGTCCACCATGTACCCGCAGACGGTGCCTATCCGCTCCTCGAATCGGGTATATAACACAAGTCTCAGAACCGAGAAAACTCATGGTGGACGCACTGAAATATCATATCAAGAGAAACCGGGTTTTCAAACAATACATAATTTTCTTGAAAACATATCCACGGTTCTCAAACCCAAAATCTCATGAAAACAGCATATCTCAATGTGTATAATCATAAAGCATGATGTATGCGACCTATAACAGAATGTAAGCATATCCGTATATCATGCAATATGGAACAGTGATGTGATCATATCAAGTAAATCGTGCAACATAGCATAATGGTATGAGCATAACCAGTATATCATGCAACCTAGCATAGTGATGTGAACATGGAAAGTATATCATAGCATGATGTAGCAATTCTATTGTGTAAGTGACATAGCAATTATCAATGATGAAGTATGTGAGCCGGCAATCTATGTAAGTGTAACATATGCATCATCGATAATAGTGTAGGTGTACTAGCACAGGTATATGAAATGCAATGAGAATAATATGAATGCAACATAAAGTACATCGTGAACTAAATGCTATAAGGTATACGTATCTAACATGACCGAGTAGATGAATCTATCAATCGGCACCCAGCCTCACAATATCACGTACGGTACAATCTATCATACGGCATCCTCTAATCAAGGGTATGGATAAATCAACAAGTAAAACTCATCGCGTACGGTAATCAATCGTACGGCGGCATTAAACAATTTAGGGATTCTATCAACCTATACAATATCGGGGGTACGGAACTAAGTCTCGTACGGCATATCACTCATTATGCATATCATTATCCATATATATATACCTATCTCTCAGGTCACATCCGCGTCAATCTCGTATCAGGGGACCGACAAGGTACCAACTATCTCTTATCGATTCGCATCCATATAACGACATATAAACCAAGTCATCATATCCTATCGTATACTCTTTTCATCACATCAATCTCTCATATCAAGTCATTTTACATATGCATTCTATCATATGAATCTCATGTCACGCTACTCTAAATCTCATGCTTAATCTCGTGCAACTACATATCTATACATCGTGATTCACCTTAACTTTTCATATCCTTATATCTCAATTCGAGACATCATTTCCATCATATCATGTCCAAGAGTTATGTCCCTATAGCTTTCATCTCATATCTCGATATATATATTCAATCATTAATATCACCTCTAACTATCTTTTTAACCATATCTATAGTTTTTTAATATAGGTTTCTCTGACAGTATTATATATATATATATATATATATATATATATATATATATATCGGTTTCCATTCAAAATATATATATATATATATATATATATCGGTTTCCATTCAAAATTTGCGGGAGTGCTATACGCCATCCACCTGACTTCCCCCGTAGATATAAATCTACTCACCTGCCAAACTCCTCGCTTAGCCGTAATCGATGTGCTTCGTCGTTTCAAAATCCACACGAATATACCTACAATCAATATGAATCGCAAAGCTATTAACATCAAGTTCCGAAATCCAAATACGGCACGCGATGCGCTCATAGGTTAGAACCTATAGTCTACACATGCAAAACAATCAAGCAACCCTTGTCGTTGACGTACAAACGTCCAACGACCAAATACAATATCAAGTCGCAAAACCAAGAAATCCCAATACCGGAAAACGTAGCCAAAACCCTAACTATAGTCGCTATCCATGAAAACCACCAAGCCTAAAACCCGAATCGTACCAATAACCCTATACTAGTAAACTGTAAAGTGGTTTAAGAAATTATACCGATCGATCCGTGTCCTTCGATCTTCAATCTCAGTCCTTAGCATGTTGCGGCTGCCTCGACGAAGTTCGCTCTCCGGTCACGCTCGTTGAAGAGGACATACGTCGAGGATTTTTTATACGGACTCATGTTTTTAAACCGAAGCAACTCGGGCATCCAGTTTGCTAGCCTAGATATCCAAGACGAAATAGAGATAGTTTCTAAATATTTTATCTCAAAACATCCAAGGATTTGGATGGGGGTAAATTATGTTGCTATTGGAGTTATAAAGAAGTGAGCAAAAGGATTTTGAGCTCGTAGGAAAAACCAAATAAGCTCACACTCAAAAGGGGCTCGGCCATTGCATTAAAAAAGCTCACTGGAAATTGAGTTGATGATTTGTGTGAGTGGAATAAATTAATGCAATGAATGAAAATCCATTCTCCACCAAAAAATTAATGCACAGCACAAAAAAAACCCCTCACAAAAATTCACTGCCACCTTCCCAAAAACAAAAGCCACTTCACCCACTCCAATCACAATTAATGTATATGATGAGTCATCCCCAAAACCCATGCTGCCCATTTCGAAAATTTTGGTCAGCCACTAAAACTTACCATGCCAAGAAATGCTAGCAAAAAAAAACATAAGGATTTTTGGCCAAAAAAAAACAATTGCAAACAAATTCCTTTAATTACAATATTTTTAAATGAATAAATCATTTTAATCTCCCAATTGTTTCACAAATATTGTTATATATTCATACCATTTTACGAAAACCCCAATTTTGCAAATCGGGTAATTTCCGTGAAATATATTATTTTAATATTAGATTCCAAAGAAAAATTTATATTTTCTGAAATGTTACAATATACATCAAGCGATAATGGCGACCACAATCCGACCGTTCGTCCCGAATAAACGAATACATGAATATCAAAACTGTACATACAAATCACACGAGGGGCTAGCCAATCACGACAATCCGACTAAACCATAACAAGATATATATCTAAAACAACACAATAAGTAATCAGTGTACAACCACGTCTAATCGAATATATAGTAATTAGACGAAATTTAATAACACACAAACAAAGATACAGATCATAAACAATGCATTAGTTTCGACCGAAAAATTTCCCGAACTTGCCCGAACACAAAGATAACATATACTGAAATATGGGGCAAAAAGAAGTTTACCAAAAATCAAGTTTTCCAATTTTACAAGCCACCACAAAAATCCAGGGACCTAATTCAAATTTTGATACGTAAATTGCTATAAAAATGAATAAAAAAGCAGACCAAATTAGAGTTAGGTCCTCGGGTTTCGGGTTTCGTGCCGTAGACGATGAGTCACCCCCAAAACCCATGCTGCCCATTTCGAAAATTTTGGTCAGCCACTAAAAATTACCATGCCAAGAAATGCTAGCAAAAAAAACATAAGGATTTTTGGCCAAAAAAAAACAATTGCAAACAAATTCCTTTAATTACAATATTTTTAAATGAATAAATCATTTTAATCTCCCAATTGTTTCACAAATATTGTTATATATTCATACCATTTTACGAAAACCCCAATTTTGCAAATCGGGTAATTTCCGTGAAATATATTATTTTAATATTAGATTCCAAAGAAAAAATTATATTTTCTGAAATGTTACAATATACATCAAGCGATAATGGCGACCACAATCCGACCGTTCGTCCCAAATAAACGAATACATGAATATCAAAACTGTACATACAAATCACACGAGGGGCTAGCCAATCACGACAATCCGACTAAACCATAACAAGATATATATCTAAAACAACACAATAAGTAATCAGTGTACAACCACGTCTAATCGAATATATAGTAATTAGACGAAATTTAATAACACACAAACAAAGATACAGATCATAAACAATGCATTAGTTTCGACCGAAAAATTTCCCGAACTTGCCCGAACACAAAGATAACATATACTGAAATATGGGGCAAAAAAAAGTTTACCAAAAATCAAGTTTTCCAATTTTACAAGCCACCACAAAAATCCAGAGACCTAAATCAAATTTTGAAACGTAAATTGCGATAAAAATGAATAAAAAAGCCGACCAAATTAGAGTTAGGTCCTCGGGTTTCGTGCCATGTAGCCGATGAGTCACCCCCAAAACCCATGCTGCCCATTTCGAAAATTTTGGTCAGCCACTAAAAATTACCATGCCAAGAAATGCTAGCAAAAAAAAACATAAGGATTTTTGGCCAAAAAAAAACAATTGCAAACAAATTCCTTTAATTACAATATTTTTAAATGAATAAATCATTTTAATCTCCCAATTGTTTCACAAATATTGTTATATATTCATACCATTTTACGAAAACCCCAATTTTGCAAATCGGGTAATTTCCGTGAAATATATTATTTTAATATTAGATTCCAAAGAAAAAATTATATTTTCTGAAATGTTACAATATACATCAAGCGATAATGGCGACCGCAATCCGACCGTTCGTCCCGAATAAACGAATACATGAATATCAAAACTGTACATACAAATCACACGAGGGGCTAGCCAATCACGACAATCCGACTAAACCATAACAAGATATATATCTAAAACAACACAATAAGTAATCAGTGTACAACCACGTCTAATCGAATATATAGTAATTAGACGAAATTTAATAACACACAAACAAAGATACAGATCATAAACAATGCATTAGTTTCGACCGAAAAATTTCCCGAACTTGCCCGAACACAAAGATAACATATACTGAAATATGGGGCAAAAAGAAGTTTACCAAAAATCAAGTTTTCCAATTTTACAAGCCACCACAAAAATCCAGACACCTAATTCAAATTTTGATACGTAAATTGCGATAAAAATGAATAAAAAAGCCGACCAAATTAGAGTTAGGTCCTCGGGTTTCGTGCCATGTAGCCGATGAGTCACCCCCAAAACCCATGCTGCCCATTTCGAAAATTTTGGTCAGCCACTAAAAATTACCATGCCAAGAAATGCTAGCAAAAAAAAACATAAGGATTTTTGGCCAAAAAAAAACAATTGCAAACAAATTCCTTTAATTACAATATTTTTAAATGAATAAATCATTTTAATCTCCCAATTGTTTCACAAATATTGTTATATATTCATACCATTTTACGAAAATCCCAATTTTGCAAATCGGGTAATTTCCGTGAAATATATTATTTTAATATTAGATTCCAAAGAAAAAATTATATTTTCTGAAATGTTACAATATACATCAAGCGATAATGGCGACCACAATCCGACCGTTCGTCCCGAATAAACGAATACATGAATATCAAAACTGTACATACAAATCACACGAGGGGCTAGCCAATCACGACAATCCGACTAAACCATAACAAGATATATATCTAAAACAACACAATAAGTAATCAGTGTACAACCACGTCTAATCGAATATATAGTAATTAGACGAAATTTAATAACACACAAACAAAGATACAGATCATAAACAATGCATTAGTTTCGACCGAAAAATTTCCCGAACTTGCCCGAACACAAAGATAACATATACTGAAATATGGGGCAAAAAGAAGTTTACCAAAAATCAAGTTTTCCAATTTTACAAGCCACCACAAAAATCCAGAGACCTAATTCAAATTTTGATACGTAAATTGCGATAAAAATGAATAAAAAAGCAGACCAAATTAGAGTTAGGCCCTCGGGTTTCGTGCCATGTAGCCGATGAGTCACCCCCAAAACCCATGCTGCCCATTTCGAAAATTTTGGTCAGCCACTAAAAATTACCATGCCAAGAAATGCTAGCAAAAAAAAACATAAGGATTTTTGGACCAAAAAAAACAATTGCAAACAAATTCCTTTAATTACAATATTTTTAAATGAATAAATCATTTTAATCTCCCAATTGTTTCACAAATATTGTTATATATTCATACCATTTTACGAAAACCCCAATTTTGCAAATCGGGTAATTTCCGTGAAATATATTATTTTAATATTAGATTCCAAAGAAAAATTTATATTTTCTGAAATGTTACAATATACATCAAGCGATAATGGCGACCACAATCCGACCGTTCGTCCCGAATAAACGAATACATGAATATCAAAACTGTACATACAAATCACACGAGGGGCTAGCCAATCACGACAATCCGACTAAACCATAACAAGATATATATCTAAAACAACACAATAAGTAATCAGTGTACAACCACGTCTAATCGAATATATAGTAATTAGATGAAATTTAATAACACACAAACAAAGATACAGATCATAAACAATGCATTAGTTTCGACCGAAAAATTTCCCGAACTTGCCCGAACACAAAGATAACATATACTGAAATATGGGGCAAAAAGAAGTTTACCAAAAATCAAGTTTTCCAATTTTACAAGCCACCACAAAAATCCAGAGACCTAATTCAAATTTTGATACGTAAATTGCGATAAAAATGAATAAAAAAGCAGACCAAATTAGAGTTAGGTCCTCGGGTTTCGTGCCATGTTTTATTATCAAATGAGGAGCTCTTTGTAAGTATCAAAAAAAAATTCAGAGATCATGAAATTTTCAAAACAAAAACTTGGTTTTAGAAAACAATTCCGGTTAAAATTTCTGTTTCGAAACGTTTGCGTCGTCTACAACTAATTAAAGTGTTTGGCAAGGCTCTGATACCACTGTAAGGACCCTAATGCTCGCGTCGCTAGACTCGCAGTGAAAGCAAAAGCGTAAACAAAAATTTAAAGAAAGCACTAGTGAGCTATATTCTAGAATCGATTCCAAACACAAAACTAGAAAACTAAAGTAGTAAGGTTAGAGGGCTAGCAACCTTTCTAACGTGTCCACGCAATTGCGGAAGACCCCTACACCACTCCAAAAACTCTCACAATGCTCCGAAGTCGTCAGGAACGAGCTTGGTTGCTGATCTTCCTCGTCGAAGATGATCCACCCGAGATAACACGAATCAAGCTCTAGCTTCACGCCATACGACCTAGTGAAGCAACTTATGATCACAACTTGCTAAAAAGTGATGGTGAGAATGATGTAGTGGTGGTTATCTCGTTATTTTTCCCTCTTTACAAATTTTCCATTCTCAAGTGAAGAAGTTAACCATTAAAGAGAAGAGCGGAAGAAGAAGAAGAAGTTACGAATTGAATTCGTCATCTATTTTATTTTCCTCTCATCTTTTAATCAAGAGAGTGTGAGTCACCATGTGACTCATGACATGAGTCATGGGACCACACTCTTCTAAAAGCTTCTCCAAAGAATGAGAAAGTGTGTATGTGTACATACACACATATATATAAATATATACATATATACATATAACCAAATATGCATCAAAATACATATATCTGTATTCATATCAAAATACGAATACCGTATTTGTATAAAAATATGAATACCGTATTCTTATAAAGATAAAAATACTCGGATTCGTATTAGGATACAAATATCCGTATTTATACAAATACTCGTGTTCGTATAAATACCGTATTCGTGTCAAAATACGAATACCCAAAAAAAAAGATAATGAAAAATATAATACTAGATCACAATGATCCGGCTATTTTTCAAACCTGCCAGTAATATCAAAATGCCCGATTAAAATACATGCATTGAATACACGTATTTAATCAAACCTGAGTGCGTATCAAAGTACGCACATACTATATCGTTTCGCCTGAACCGAAAAACCCTCTGTGTGGGATTCTAAAAACTCGATATTATGCTGGCAGTGGGTTTAACCACAAGCACGTCAACGACACTAGTTATATGTAACGGTTACCCAGATATTGAAAGAAAGGAATGCCGACAAGCAAACTCGTCCGTACTCCTACTAAGCCTATAAGTGGCAATCTTCGTACAGTCCGGTCTCTTCTTTTAAAAGTATCGCATACCGTGACTTGGGATGGTTAACATCAGACCCTTAATAACCCGATAAGTCGTGTCGGTGTCAAGCCCATTACCAAACCGAAAAGCTACTGATCTCCAATCAGTAAATCATATCTGCCCTGACCAAGGACTTATGGTGATGGCCAACCATGTTGGATATAGTGCCCTCAAAATCAATTATTGGATCGCAGACACGTGATTGCAATGATTGAGGGAAGATGTATGCCGGTAGGACAGTCTTACTCAAAATGATAGTATGCTATCTGGTTTATATGTATCATCGTGTACATGTTTTAGGTGACCTTGCGGATCACTATTACATGTTGATGTAGCCCTTAGGATTCTTACTTGACTACCAGCAGTATGATGACGATCATATACGTGAGAGTTGGATAGTCTATAAGCATATCCTTAAAGTGGTCCCTAGTCATGGGAGTTTTGAGACTGGGCATCGATACTCCATTAGTAGACTAGTGTATACAGTCGAAACCCCGACGAGGGGCGTTGGCCGGTCTCACAAGCCATTAGTGTCAGTTGGTTCACCTAAGATGTATACAGATGCTCGTTAGGTTATGAGTACACCGGACAGGACTCGCCGGGAACATGCTAGTTGGTATTATACCTAGCGTCAGATAGCAGTTCCCTGGTGATATGTGTACAGGTTAGTTCATCGACCTGAGATCGTCATTTGTCTCGTATGAGTTCCCACTGCGGTTTGATTACTGCCCTACCACGGCTCAAAGGAGTCGTGCAAACAGGTTTTAGTTGGGTACAGTCCCGAGCCACATGGAGGCAGTGAGCGGATCGGCAGGGGTTTCGTCTCTTCCGGTATTGGGGGTGAGATCGCGCTGTGTTTAGGAGAGCCATTACACGAAGTCCTTGGCCAAGGCAGAAGATTTATTGGTAGGTGTTCCAGTAGTATCTCATGGTGTTCTGGGCTACACTCCGACACGACTTGTACCGATTTTGGGGGTCTGACTTTTACCAACCGCCTAGGCCCGACATGCGATACTCATAGAGGAACGGACCGGACTGTACGGATATTGTCACTGACAGGCTCAGTAGGGTGTCAGGATGAGTTCGCTCATCGACCTCCCTTTTGGTCAATACCTGGTAGCCCGTTACATATGGCTAGTACCACTGACGTGCTAGTAGTTAAATCCACAGCCAAAGTATTGACGAGTCTTTAGAGTCCCCCACAGACAGTTTCTCAAGTTTCGGGCGAAACGTTGTAGAGGCCGTATTATATTATGGCAGGGTTCGATCATATACGTGCAGTAGTGCACGGATCATGATCGGACGGATCATACTAGTGGGCTTTGGTTTAAGACGGATCCTAGTATTAGATTTGTTGGATTACTTTCGTCTCATCGCATTCGCATTCAGTCGGAATGCGGATGCAGGTATGTATATACAGGTGAGGGGTATCCTTGTGACCCGTCACAAGTTTACTTTAGATGTTGCCATATCTTTTTGTTGGATTAAACATTTGGGTTAATGTTTATTTTGGTGGAAATTATGAGCTTAGTTCATGATGAGGTGCATTAATTGTGACATGGACATGTTTAGTGACTCATGCTCTCTTTAATTGTGCAAATGTCACATTAGTGTTTGATTAAGGGTGTGAAATGATGGATGGAGAGAGAGGGGGCAGCCATAGGCTTAGGGTTAGCTCTTGGATTATCATTCTAGTGCTCTCATTTTTTATCTCACACATAATAGAAAGAAAAGCCTCTTCTTCTTCTTCCTCTAGCTCACCATTTCCACTAATTGCATCATCTTCAACCTCCATCCATACACTCTCATGTGTTGAGAATCAATGGATGCTTGAGACAAAATTATCGCACACATTCTCTACATCGCCTTGGACATGTCGGCTAGCAAACTTCATGTTCGAGTTGCTTCGGATGAAGCGGGAGCCCGTAAAAAGACTCATTGATGCGGTGCCCTTCTGACGAGGAGACCGGAGATCGGAGATGCCGCGAGGAGCTTGAGATGGTGGCCAAAGACCGAAGGACACGGATCGATCAGTATAGCCACTCTCACTTCTTAGTAGTTAGCTAGTTTACCGTTAATGGTTCGATCCGGGTGAAAGACTACGATAGCGCCGGTTTCCTAAAAAGTTTTTGTTTCCGCATTTGGCCTCGGATTGACGGCCGGAGCGCTACCGTAGACTTACAAACTGAACATAGCGCGACATCGAATCCTTATACCGGGAGAGACGAATCCCTGACGATCACTCACTGCCTCCATGTGGCTCGGGACTGTACCCAACTAAAACCTATTTGCACAACTCGGTAAAGCCGCGGTAGGGTAGTAATCTAAGTACAGTGGGGACTCACACGAAATAAATAACGATCTCTGGTCAACAAACTACATGTACTCATGTCAACTGAGAACTAGTATATGACGATAGATATAGTACTATCTAGAAGTTCTCGGCGAGTCCGTCCGGTGTACTCAACTCTAGTGAGCACATGTTTGCAATCTTAGGTGCAACACACCAATGGCTATGAGACCTGCCACCGTTCTTCGCCAGGGTCTAGAAACGTATATACACTAGTCTACTCTGGAATATCGATGTCCAGTCTCGATACTCGCATGACTAGGAAAGTTTAAGGATGTGCTTATGGACTACCAAGCACTCACAAGTATGATCGCTATTATAAGCAAAAATCCTACGGGTTTTATCATTATGTATTCACAACACGTAATAAAACGTATATACATCAATGATAAAGACAAATCAAATAGCATACTTTCATATTGAGTAAGACTGTTCTGTCTGTATAAGTCCTCCTTCAATTATCGTAATTGACTATTTTCGATTATTATAATTGCTTTGAGGGCACTATAGCCAACATATGAGACATGCTAGACCCGACCTGACCCGGCACATTTACAGGCCTGATAGGGTATATAAGGCTTGGGACGGTGAAAACCGTCCCCACTATTTTTTGGGACGGTCCCCAATGGCCCACTTTGTAGTAGTGAAAAATCTTTCTCACAAGTCATGTGACAGGTCAAATTGGTTGGTCTCACCTGATTAAGTTTTGATTATTAACAAAAAATTACTTCTTACTGTAATTATTACTTAGCCTTTGAAGATCATTATTTGAAGCATTGGATGGAGATTGGAAAAGAACTAAATTGTCAAATCAGTAGGAGGTCGGAAGACAAATTGAGACTTCATAAAGCTAAATTCTAATTTAAAGATTGAAGCCCACAACAATTAAGACGAGTCGTCATATTAGCTATACGATGACCAACTAATGAAGAAAGAGACTCGTATTTTTGAGTTTTTGGGTTTGTTTCTTTATATTTTACCTATTTCTCTAGTATTCACTTGTAAAGGGACTAAGATACTAAGAACTACTTATACACTTTTTTCATGCATTTTGCACCTATATGTTTCTAAAATTAAAATCATTTTTATTCATAATACATGAAAATTGTCAAATTATATACCATTATGATCAATTATTTTCTTCTTAGTTTGAAAAATATCTACTATGAAATTTCTGGATCTTGTATTATTTCTAATAATTATTTAAACTTTAAATTAATTTCATGAAATTAGAAAATTTGTTGAAAATTATTATAGGCAAAATTAGTATCAGTAGATTCACGGATCCATGCTAACTCAAACTACTATTATTACATAAATTTTGAAAGTTGTTTTCAGTTCTAGTTATAATTATCAAATTAGGAATAGAACGATGCATTTTATATACATCTCTTTCATTTTTGGAGCCACGTGAAGATTACTTCATTTTGAGTAAACTCATTCTAAAGTTGCATGAATTTTGTATTTAATATAATATATATAAAAAATTTAAATTGGTACGAGACTATGAGGTATATAATTATTAGATTTTTTTTTAAATAATTATATCTACTCTAATGCATCTACGGAAATTTGTTGGTTGAGTAACAATTTATGCACTATGTACAACAGTGCTGACTTTCTTTATAGTACAAATATTTAAATAGGTTCTCAAATTTGAACCCACTGATCATGACCAAATTATCAGATCCCTTTTCTGCATAGCTTGCTTGAATTTTATTAAATCTAGAAAACATTCAGAATCAAAACTAAATATCAACAAACCTTTGCACTTGCAGGCAAAAAAAGGAAATGCATCACAGGAGATTGCAACTGATATTTGCACAGAATCAAAACCGAAAATCTAGCGTATTTATCAACACTATGAGCTTATTAGTAGAAATGCCTGCAGCTGAGTCTACATTGGGAATAGCCTACAACATGTAAACACAACAAATAAAGCTATCACACAGTCAGGTACATAACTCATGCCATTGGATACAGTGTTGCACACGGTTAAGCAGTCTTGAGCGGGTATTCAAATGGCAGATGCATGTTATCGGAACCTCCAACAGAAAATTGGAATGACCTTGAACACCTAATTACTTTGGTTCTAAAAGAACTGTGAAGGTATCGACGGGGGGCAATATTTCTTGGCTACGAACTTGTACTAGAAATTGGTAGATAAAATTGTAAATCAGAAATTCTTCATGAAAATCGAGTGGTAATGTTTTATAAGAGTGATGACTAGGAGCTTGTGGTTACCTTGTGCTGGCTGTACTTCTCTCTGATTGCTGGCAGGTTGTTGCCAGGGCTATTGCCGAAAAGATGATGTAGAGCTTTCACACATTCACACAGCTCACTGGGTTGATATAGCGTGTAATGACTCAATGTTGAATTCTGCTAGGATATAAAAGAATCAAGAGTTTTTCCTTTAGCCGATAATGAAAAAGGTTTTTTTTAAAATGGAATGAAGAGAGCCAAAAAAATAATGCATACCCAAGGATGCTTTGATGGTTGAAGAATGAACTTCGCCAGAAAAATTGCGGCAGCAGCTATCGACGATGGAGGATAACATAGCATATTGTAGTCAAGAAGTGATAGCTCTGCAATGTAGTTGGCAAGAAACTCCAGTTGCAGCAGCGGTACCTGCATAATAAAAAGGCACTTGTGTTCAATTAAAGCTTATAAAAAAATTAAATAAAAGGAAAATCAAGTAGAAGCTAAAAAATCACCTCATCGCAGCCTTGAGCAACTCTTACAAATCTCCTATATATTTTATTAAGAAGAGTGCAATAATAAGTTTAACCCTTGAACAGCTATTGATGAAGAAATGTAGTACATATAGAAAGTTAACTGTTACCTCAAGAAACACTTGGCCGTAGGGGCTGTCATTTCAAATTTCAAGTATTTCAGAACAGCGGCTTCCATTTGCAATACCTGTGAATTAAAATATTAATAGCAAAGGGAAAAGAATAGAAATGTCGTATAATTTTGACAAGACAAACATCACACCTCTTCCTTAAAATATGTGTTGTCAGTTATATAACAAAATTCTTCTACTTGTGGAGCACATATCTCTTCATATTTCCTGCAAAGATTTTAGGACAAGATTAACATATAAGACTACCATGAAGCAAGGAGAGGTTATCACAGAATAGAGGAACAAATCTTACGAAGCTATCAGCATGCAAGCAACTCCAAGCAGCTGCAACCGCTGTCGGTTCATCTCATTACCGGAGAGATAACGATCAATGTAATTCACTGTCAAGTATAATGTTTCTGGAACCAGCCTGTATTCTTCTGAAACCTGCAATTTTAATATTACTAATAGCTTAATAATGGGGAAAATGTATATCAAAATGAGAGCAAGATTTGTATGTACTTCTACAAGCCAGTCTATCAGGATCGAACGCATGCTAGCATTTATGTCTTTCTGAACCCTCTCCATGTAGTCTCTTGAAGGCCTTTTCTTCGTCTACAACAGCAAGAAGAGTTCATTAGTATATTCAATATAAATTGCAATATGTAAGGAAATTAATAGTATGGTATGCTTCAGAACATCACATGATGTATTGCAAATATGAGAGAAGATGCATACACTTGGAAATTGAAAGCAATATACACCAGTGACCTTCCAGACCATTGCCTACTGCTTCTTTTTTTTTAAAAAAAACTACTAATCCACATCTTTCTCTTAATCAACTAAACAAAGTAAATCTGCTAATAATAATCGTGTAAGTTGTTTGTACATGCATTTGTGTCATAAGTTACGCGGACGCATGACCTAAGCTAGGCATCCTTCATTACTGGATGACTAAACCAAGTATCATGGCTAGGAATAGACCATCATAGTCAGAAACCAAGCCACAAACTAGATTTTAAAATCGATGGTATCAATGTTTTCATCAGCTAATAATAGCATATCATTTTGTGTGGATGCATGAATCAAAGAGCTAAAGGGAAACCGAAGAAAACGTGGATGGAGGCGATACAAAAAGATATGAATGCCAAAGGCCTTAATGAAAGTATATTGTTCAATAGGAGTGAGTGGAGGCGGAGGATTCATGTGCTCGACCCGGTGTGATTCTCATGTTGGTTCATGTAGCCTACCCCATATGCTTGGAATAAAAGGCTTAGTTGTTGTTGTTGCTGCTGTTGTGGATGCATGAGTCATGAGAGGATGGAGGTATGCATGCCATTTGAAGGCAAAATGTACCACAGTTTTTTTTTAAGGAAAAGTGCATGGGGGTTGGGGGGACCCTCATATCCTTAAAAAGCACAAGGTCATGACTTTTGAGAGCAATTGCCTGATGATTCAGATCAGATCACAGTCACCTAAAGAGTTGACACCACAGAATACGGAGGGAAAAAGGAACATGGTGTCGTAACAGGTATGTAATAAGGTGATACGTAACAATTTTCAGAATGTTAGGTGGAACAAAAAAATGGTATCCTTTGAATTAATAATTAGTATCTATTGAGTTTTAGGATACATAAGTATCTTGGGGCCTGCAGGCGCTTGAAGTTAACGGCTTATCCCCTTACTAGATAATGTAAACCAGGCAATCATAGTTAGGAGCCATTGTGGATCATATAAATCAGGCCATCACAGTTTGCAACCATCCCATATATCATATGACGTGAATGTGGATGCCACTACTGTTGTGAGCTGCTAGAAAAAGGAAATACTTTCTCAATATCCTTGATCTTGGAAAAGGAACTGTGTACTGCATATGGACTACAATATGTTAAAAATGACTTAAAACTATTGAGCAACCCGGAAAGGCCCTATTTAAATCAGCCCAGAAAAAATCCGTCCTGGCCCAGGAAACTGACGCATACGCTGACGTACGTATAATCTGCGCATGCGGACGGCAAGACGGCCGCATGCAGAAAAATTAAAATGCGAAAATGACGTTTAATTAATGTAAAAGGGACGTTTGTTTAACGTGAGCTGCATGTTTGTTGAAAATAGAAAAATGTTCTTTTCAAAATAGATAGATGTCCTTTTCAAAGGAGAGGCTAATCTTAGGAAGGGTTTCATTCAAAGATGGATTAAACGTGAGTGTTTCTCTCTCTCTCTCCTCTGCTATATATTCATAGGATATGAATATTGATAAAACATAGAACAAACAAAAACAAGGCAAAAGAAATCTCTGCAAGTGTGCAGACTGAGAGAGCAATTACTGTAAATTTGCAGTGTGTGAAAAGAATTGTAATGTTATATCTTGTGAAGAGAAGATAAGAAAACTAGTACGGCAAAATGGACTAGGCAAATTACTGAACCGCTATAAACCCTGTGTGTCTATTATTTATGTGATTGATTCTTTCATCCGTCGTTTTTCTCCCACATAATCGGTGAATATATTCTAACAACCGGTATGAGAGTAAAGAACCAAAAGGGTCTTCGATTCTACGGTCTAAGTTTACAGTGGATGACAACTCTTGTGTCCGCTCCCCATATTCTTGGATTGTAATTTCGAAGGTGTTGGTTCAAAGAACCGAGAAAGAGAGTTAAATTTGCGGTAAGAAAAAGATGGCGTCGGATGAAAGAAAAGTAAAGATCGATAAATTAGATGGGAAGGATTTTGGGTTCTATAAGATGCAGTTTGAAAATTACTTGTATCAGAAAAAGCTTCACGAACCCTTGTTGGGTACGAAGCCAGCAGATACAAAGAAGATTGAGATCTATTAGATCGTCAAGCCTTGGGTGTGATTCGTCTGACGTTGGCAAAGAATGTTGTGTTCGACATCATCAACGAGAAGACTACAGCGAATCTGATGAAGGCGCTATCAAATATGTACGAAAAACCATCTGCCTCTAACAAAGATGAGACGTCAATTTAATCTCAAGATGAGAGAAGATGCATCTGTTGCAGACCGCATTAATGATTTTAATATGATTATAACTCAATTGTGTTCTGTGGAAATAAACTTCGATGACGAGATCAAAGCTTTGATCATGTTGTCCTCCTTACCTGAAAGCTGGACCACAACTGTGACCGTATTGAGCAGTTCTTCGGGAAATAAGAAGTTAAAATTCGATGAAGTCCGAGATTTGATTCTCAGCGAGGATGTTCGCAGAAGAGAGTCAGGAGAATCTTCGGGGTCTATTTGGAATAGCCAAACCAGAGGAATTAGTTTTCAACGAGAACATAGGCCAAGCAATGGCAGATCTTAGTCCAAAGGGAGGAGTAAATCAAAGCATCGGAAAGATATCAACGGCAGAAATTGTGGTATTCAGGGTCACTTCTCCAATGATTGCACTAAACCAAAAAAGAACAAGAAATTTCAAAAGTACCAGAAAAATGATCATCAGGAAGAAGTGTCTTCTTCTGCAAATGTTGCTACTGAAGAGATCCATGATGCTCTTATATGTAGCGTTGATAGTCCTATTAAGTCCTGAATTCTGAACTCTGTTGCTCCGTTTCATTCAACTCCGTGCAAAGCCTTATTGCACAAATTCGCTGCAGAGAAGTTTGGAAAGATTTATTTGGCTGATGATGAGCCTTTAAAGATCACCGGGAAAGGTGATGTTCACATTAAGACTGTAAATGAAACTCAGTGGAAGTTGCAGGATGTTAGATATGTTCCTGGCCTGAAAAGAAATCTTATCTCCATTAGTCAGTTAGACGACATGGGATATTGTAACACCTTAGGATGTATTTAGTGGCTAATTATATTTTAATATATGGTTTATAATAAAAAGTTTACCAAATTGATTTTCAACTATTTTATCCTATTTAATGAATATTTTATTATAATTTTCCTAGCCTTGCACACACTTATGCATATTAACTAGGGTGTTAATTTGGGGTCTAACCATGATTAGCAATCATGGTGAGCTAACTATTTTTCCTAATCTAGTTTAATAATGGTATTAGGTGCTTTTGGGTTTTAATTGTGTATGGTTGTTTTTAAGATAAAATGAAAAAGGGTTTGAAAAATGATTTTCTTTTGTTGACCAAAGAGAGAGAGAGATGGGCATGGTGCTACATGGCTCAAGCCATGCCTCACTTAATGAGGGAAGAGAAAGAGAAGGGAGGGGTTTTTGGTCGGTTGCTCTCATTTCTCCCTCTCATTTTCTTTTCTCTCATTCTCTCACACTCACACCCACACCATCAGCTCCAGCAGCAGAAGATGAAGCAACAGTAGCAGAGGCATTAGCAGCAGCAGAAGCAAGCAGCAGCAGCAGCAGAAGCAAGCAGCAGCAGCAGCAGCAACAGAAACAACAGCATCAGCAGCAGGCAACATCAGCAGCAGTAACATGCACCTGCATCACCAGCAGCAACTATGGCTATCCGATGACAGTACCAATGACTCGGCGGTAATCATGGGGATACCGTTGGGAGTCATGTACGTATTGATACGTGAAAAGACGAGGGTCAGAGGTAGGCACTCGTGCTTTTCGAATAGCGTGTGATACGTACCTATTAGGATGCTAGTCTTGGTGATGGCATCTGATAGATCAGTATTTCTATGTCAATGCTTGGCACATTGGTTTTTATGATATTTCTAATTACTTGTGTATATATAACAGTGGGTTAGGACGCTGTTATATATACCCTTACACCAATATTAGTGGAGTGGGACGCTAATATATATGTATTGACCTCATCATTTTTATTTATGCAAATATATTTAGGATGTTAGAATGTTACTTGAGATCTGACATTTGGGATATAAGTGATTCGTTTGAGATTGGATATTGGATATATATACGAGACTCACTTGATTTGTACATTCGGGATATAGGGGATCTATTGGATATAGTACATTGAGGAGATATGAGACTTATATAATATGAGAGCCAATTGAGGGCTGATTTGAGGAATTGGGATTTTGAATGTCTTGATGGATTGTGATCTTACCACGATGTTAGGATTCCGTGGAAATGACACATTTCACTCCATACCTCACATTTATCTGTTTTTGCACTGTTTCATGTATTAGTAGTACCTGTTAGTGTACCCTTCATGATTATTGCATATTTACATTCTCATATCCTTATTGCATGATTATTGCATACTGATTGTCATATTATTATTGCTTCATATATTTATTGTACCTGCTAGTGTACTTTCCATTATTCTGCATTCATATGACATGTTATTACTGTTAATTGCATATTTTAGATTCATGCTGTACGTACATACCTGCGATTACCTGCATATGTTATCTACTATTCACGAGTTGGCAACTCACCCCCGTTGTGCCACAGTTGTTTTGCAGGGTGTTTCCCCAGAGAAGTTAAGGCAGGCTATTCATCTATTATCTTTTGCTACAGATACCGCATCGACTCACAGTGCGTTGTTTTGCTTAGGTGGGTATTGGTGATTATCTGTATTTTGTATTGTATATTGATGTATCCTTGTACTCTCCATCTACTGTTATTTTGTTCACTTAGACTTGGTGAGGACGATATTGTATATTATTTGTGGATTTGTTGTCTTTTATACAGTTTCCATTCTATTGTCTTTATTTTTTCACTACGGCGTCGTATATTTGTTGTGATTGTTGTTTTCCGCCTTGGGCGTGTATTTGCTCCCGTTTGGGGATGCTTCATTTATATTTATGTTGTACTCATCTTTGGGCTAGTTTTTACAAAAGGGGAGCTGTCAAAATTTTAAAGAAAGAAAGTTGGACTTTTAAAGAATTTGGGTTGTGATTTCAAATGTTTCAAAACTGCTATTATCTTTTCTTGTCTTTTTTAATGGTTTAGATTTCTGGGTTTTGGCTTTCTTTTACTGCGTTACGTCTTTAGGCGTTGCGTAGTATTAGGACCGTCACGTGCCAATTTCGGGTCGTGACAAAGTTGGTATCAGAGCGCTAGGTTTTACCTTTCGGAGTGTAGGATGACCTTGGTATGATGGAGTAGGTAGCTTAAGCAGAGTAACGTAATGTGTGTATGTCTGCAGCATACCCACGATGCGGTACTTCGCCTTAAATGACCTAAGTATAAATTGCTTGAAATTCCTTCCTTGATGATTCATATCCTTGTGATTCGATTTCCGTGTTCTTATCGAATCTTATCTCTATTTATAGCCTTGCCGCCGATGACTATGGGGACTCAAAGTGATGCAGCGAGGGCCGAGTTCAGAGTTGGTTCGGGTGAGACGAGCACTGACCAGGATGGCACTCTAGTTGCACAGGTGCAGACGGATCAGCCTTCGACAGATCAGCTCGCTAGGCTTGTGGTCGAAATGCAAGACTTGCGCCAGACGATGAGTTCATTTGTTGAGACCGTTTGAGCGCTACGATAGGAGGTTGTCGCCCCTGTTACTCAGTTGTTCCTTGGGATCAGCATGCAGCAGTCAGTCGCCTACATAGCACCAGTAGATGCAGCTCCAGTTGACGAGGCACATATTCCAGAGACTCGGAGAGGTCGTGGACGTGGAAGGTTCGCTCAGAGGGGTCAGTTTTCCGGAGGAGTTCAGTCAGTTACGGGTAGGGGGCAGACACAGGAGTTTGCTTCTACTCATCGGGATGCGCGGCAGAGTTTTCAGGTATCCTTAATTCATATATTCTTTTGATGTATCTGTTTGTTTTCCACACTTGTGCCGTGGTTGGGACGAGAGTCGTGTTAGGTAGATTAGTCGTTTGTTGTGTTAAATTCTGTCAGCGATTCTTTTATTGCGCGACACGTAAGTCAGTTGTGTGCCAATCGGATAGGAGATAGGGATTCGTCCGCCGTTTTGGTCCTTCTAGAGATGTTGGATTTGACATTCTCCTGGGCATGGACTGGTTAGTTACGTGCTAGGCGTCTGTGGACTACCATAAGGAAGCAGTCAGGTTTTGTTTTCCCCGGCGAGTCAGTTCTTGTTGTGCAGGCGGACAGTGGTGCCGCCTCTCACAGCTTGAATTCAGCCTGTTTCGCCAGTCGGCTTTTGAGGAGATGTCTTGGATTCTTGACGTTCATTCGTGATTCTTGACGTTCATCCGTGATACCGTAGCAATAGTTTTCTTTCGTGCAAGAGTCTTCCGATGTTGTTCCAGATGAGCCGGCGAAGCTTTGGGAGCTTAAGGATCAGCTGCAGAGTTGTTGTTGGGGGAGTTTCGTGCGTCTGAGTGTTTCGTATTATGGAGCTCCTATTTCTGTTCGTCAAGGAGAAAGACGGCAGTTGAGGTTGTGTATCGACGGACCGTCAATTGAACCGGCTTACGGTGCGGATAGGTATCCTTTACCTCGCATTGACGATTTCTTCGATCAGCTCGAGAGTGCGAGACATTTTCTAAGTTTGTTCGGGATCAGGTCATCATTGTTGTGGGATCGGAGTGATGACATTCCGAAAACTTCCTTGTGCGTGCTACGGGCTTTGTGTGTCTTGGTGTGTCATTGGACTCACCAGTGCCCTAGCAGCATTCGTAGATATGATGAACCGGATTTCTTCAGGCCGCTCCTCGACCAGTTATTGTTGTGTGATTTACGACATTCTAGTCTAATTAATGTGTCTTGAGGAACAGGAACAGCACTTGAGGATTTGTTATGCAGATACTGGGAGAGCCCCAGCGGTTTGCTAGATTCTCGGAGTGTTCCTTTAGGCTTGCTTATGTTGACTCCTAGGTCTTGTAGTCACGGGAGACGGTTTCATATGGTTCCGAGGAAGATCGTGGCCGTACAGCTTGGGCCCAGACTTGTGTGCAGGGCAGAGGTCCGCAGATTTTAGGCTTAGCGGGTTTATACCGCCGTTTCGTGCAGGATTGCTAGTGTAGTGTTGCACCGTTGACTGAATTGACCGGAATAGAGATTTCTTTTCTTTGAACTGAGGCATGTGTGCGGAGTTTTCGGCTGTTGAAGTTTCGGTTAACAACTGCATCAGTTCTTTCTTTGCTTTCTGGTTCGGGCGACCTTGTGGTTTAACTGTGATGTTTCTTGAGTGGGGCTCGAGTGTGTACTGAGGTGACACTATAGAGTGATCACTTTTGATTCTTTACATTGAAGGAAGTACGAGAAGGATATTCCACCCATGATCTGGAGATGGCCGCGGTGGTTTTGCGTTGGAGATTTGGAGACACTATTTGTTCGAGAGTCGTGTCAGATTTTCACGGACCCCAAGCGCTAATGTACATCTTCCTGCAGCGGATTTTGATTGTTGTGATAATCTTCTGCAGATTTTCAGTTCTTGTGCGATCGTTGAGTACAGCTTAAGTTTGTCTCTACTGAGAGGACAGCTTGCTTATGTCCGTGCCCGACAACTTTTCTTTAACCGCTTTGGCGAGACACTGCCCGCCGATGCTCGTTCGTCAGTGATACTTGAGCATACTAGGCTGGGTAATGATTCGGAGTTCTTTATTTGTGATACGGGTGTACTAAGTTAGGGACGCGTTTGTGTACCTGATATTATCGGGAAAAGACGTGAAATCCTAGAGCAAGCACATCAGTCAACTCTCTGTATTCATTCAAGTTCCACCAGTATTGACGTGACTTGTGAGATAGTTACGGGTGGGCAGGGATGTAAAGAGAAGCTTTGGGTTTCGGTTCAAGGTGTCTGTCTTGTTGTGTGTTTGGGTTGAGCATCTGAGACCGGCTGGAGAGTTGCAACATTAACCGTTCAGGAGAGGGAGTGGGAGCAGATCTCTACGCACTTCGTTATGTTGTCTACCCAGCTTTAGTCAGGGTGTGACTCCTTTCGGATTCTTATCGTTCGGTTTAACTCAGTTTGCTCAGTTGTTCTTTGTTAAGTTGTGCGTTCGTATTAATTGTTGTCGGCAGTTGGGGATCGTCACTCGCCATTGTCAGGATTCTTCTTCGATAGCTGTTATCAGGAGACACTCCAATTGGCAACCTTTAGGTTTAGGGGTTAGGTCGTGTCAATCACCAGTCTCTTGTTTTCTGACTCTACGTAAGTAGGATTTTGGACCCCAGCCAGTTTAGAGACTTCGGAGATGATCCAGTTGGTATAGGTCAGGATGAAAATTGTCCATTGCGAACAGAGGTCTTATGCCGACTGTGTTGGTCGTAGACTCTAGTTCGCAGGGACAAATCATGTATTCCTACGGATTTTTCCGATGAATGACGTGTTGAATTTTGGGAAGTTTGTCCCAGGATTTTAGGTCCTTTTGAGATCCTATAGACGGGTTAGTTTCGTTGTTGGCACTTCCACCCAGATTATTGAGTATTCTCCCCGTATTCCTTGTGTCGATACTTTGCAATTACCTTCATTACCTTTCTCACATGATTCAGCACCAAACCATTTAGTTTGGACGGATCTTTCGTTCACCGGCAGCCAATTGTATTAATGGCTCGGCAGGTGGAGAAACGTCGGTCAAGGGTATTGCCATCTATGAAGGGTTTTATCTTGGACGTAGCCGTATAGTGAGGTAATCACTTGGGAGGCTGCGAGCAAGATTTGAGAATTTGTAATTTCTCCTTGAAGGTACGCTTTAGTAAGAATTTTAAATTCGGGGACGAATTGTTAGTGTATATGCCCTAGAGGCCATTACTGTATCATACTAGTATGTATATTACTTGATGGAAGCTTGGGATATTCACAGTTGTATAGACAATCTTGCTCAATATAGTAGTATGCTACTTGGTTTGTCTCTGCTTTAATATGTACATGTGTGTTTCTTTATTATATCACTTATACGCATTAGTAGAGCCCTTAAGATCTTTGCTTGATTACCGGCGTTGTGATGGCGATCACACTCGTGGGGGCTGGGTAATCCACAATCACATCCTTATACACGTCCCTAGTCGTGGGATTATCGAGACAGGGCATCGATACTCCGGAGTAGACTAGCGTATGCGCTTCTCATCCCAGCACGGGAGACGGTCTGTCCCACAGCCGTCAGTACGTCGTACTTGAGATAGTATGCGGGTGCTCGTTAGGTTACGAGTACACTGGACAGGACTCGTCGGGAACTGATGGTTGGTATTATACCTATCGTCAGTTATCAGTTCCCAGGTGACATGAGTACAGCTTAGTCCGCTGACTTGACACTGTCACTTCGCCTCGAGTGTGTTCCCATTGTTCTTTGATTACTACCCTACCACGGCTCTACTGAGTCGTGCAAACAGAACGAAACGACTTGTACCGCTATTAGGGGACTGACGTTTACCGCCCCCCTAGGCCCGCCATGCGATGTATCAGACGAACAGACCGGACTGTACGGAGATTGTCACATACAGGCTCAGTAGGAGTTCGGATGGGTTTACCTCATCGGCCTTTTTATCGACATCTACCTGGGGACCGTTACGTACAGCTAGTGCCACTTGCGGTCTGTGGTTAAACCCACTGCCAGTGTAGTGTCGAGTCTTTAGAGTCCCACACAGAGAGTTTCCCTGCACTGGGCGAAACGTGTAGAGGCCGTATGGTTTTACGGCAGGGCTGCGATCACTTACGTACACTTGTGTGCGTGTGGTGTTCGGGCAGGCAATACTAGTGGGCTTTGGTTTAAGCCGGATCCTAGTATTGCACGGATGGATTTGTTTTGTCTTCTGCGCATCCGCATTCTACGGAATGTGGATGCAGGTGTGTATGCACAGTTTTCCGGAGCGATGAAGGAGGAGGTGCCTCATTAGGGTTTTTGGCAATTCGTTTGGTCGAAACCATTATGAGGCGCGGACATCATTTACTAATCCTTTTAGTGATAATTTTATGATGGCTAATTGCATTGACCATTTGACCACCATGACCTCTCTTGACTTTGTTGACCGGTTGACCGTGTTGACCATTGACCTTCAAGAGAGGTCTACACTCTTCTTTTCTTTTTCTTTTTCTTTTGGATTATGATAATGGTCATTTCAATGTAGCCATCAACTTTATCTTGATAGGATTTGTAATGATGTTTTTGGTGTATTATTGTAACCATGGTTATTTTCTTTAGTTCATAATTCTTTTTACATTCTCTCTCTTGCTCTTTCTCATGAGAAGAAAAGAAATGCTCCATGGTTGCTAGCTCTTCCTTCCTCCTCTTGATTCATCTTTTGATCTCATGTGTTGAGAGATAAAGATCCCACAAAGACAAAACCATCCCTCTACCACTTCTACACAACCTAGGGCTTCTAGATTAGCAATCTCTTTGCCCTAGTTACCTCGGCTCGAGGTGGAGCTCGGTGTACATCTCTCGGGTGGATCGTCTTCGACTCAAGGAGGCCGCGGAGGTGACCATAGTCCGGATCAACCCTCGGAGCAAGCAAGGAGAAGAACCACAAGAAGAGAAGGAGTTCAAGTTGAGGTATAACCCCTAACCGAGTAGATAAATCTCTAGTTAGGATGCTAGTGTGTTGTTTAGCAAAGATCCGGCTTTTACGGTCCATGTTACCAAGTCTAGAAAAAAATTTGTTTTACCGTTTCCGCAACCCCGAAAGCACCGGGAGAGGTAACGTGGACCTAACAGTGGTATCAGAGCCTAACTAAACACACCCTAGCATGTTAGCAAAGTATCTAGAATTTCGACCGGACGAAAAACCGCAAAACACCCCGGAATTTCAAGTTTCTGCCGATTTTTAGATCTGTTCAAAAATTAATAAATCATACACTAAAAATCGGCTCAGGCTTTTGTTAGAAAACTGGAGAAATTTGACCCCCAACTCGTCTAAAGCGCCGCGGTTCCGCGGCATAAGCTTGCTTATGCAGCTGAACCGCGGCCGAATTAGCTCAGTTGTGGGATCTGTTTCCTGCAGTTTTCTTAGATGGGTATTTTGGGATTTTTACAATATGACTTTTCTGCCCAGATTTTCCAGAAAGCAAAATTTGTTTTTGGGGCTCAAAAAATCCGTATTTTTGGTCGATGTTCTGTAGAGTTTGGGTAATGGTTATATCTGTAATGGTATATGTGTATTGAACGTCTGCTAATCGCTATACGTCGATTAGTGGGGGTTATACATATCTGTGATCTGTGTTGTTGATGGTATGTGTATATGAACTCGCTGGATTGTCGCGAATGAATAGCCGGGGTGGATGTGAGATGAGAGTTTCTTTTTCTTTCATTCATGTAATAAATTTGTAAATTGATGTAATATTATTTGTATAGCCGCACAACCGGGTCGGGGTTGTAGCCGTTATTGTATAATTCTTTTTACTATTTTTGCTTCTAGGATAGATCCATGGAGGGGGTGCACAAACTACCGGGTATCTCGAAGTGCCGAGTGGCCTACTCACGGCGTTAAGGGAGGTTGCTTCGCTTCGGGTACTTGGCGGGTAGTTTGCCGCACCCGTAGAGGTATTGGGTGGGGTATTGGCTATTCATCGCGACCGTGTAATCCGCTTTTCGTTGCAGGCTCGAACGAATCGCGGGTTCCTAGTATATCCAAAGTGTTCATCTGTGATCTGGATTGGCTATCATTGCTATATATCTATATATAATAACTATTTAGGCGTTGCTTATGTTTTTCAGCCGCGCTAGCCCAGCCCCCGCTCTGTCGTTAGTTAAGTAACCTAACGGGTGATGACGGGACCCCGTAGCGAATGCGAATGGCATAAGCGTACGTCATATTTTGGTTGTTTTCTGCAATGGTAGGATTTAAATGATGGGACGCATTAAAAGAACTAATGCAAGAAAATAAACCTAAAAGACGTTGTTGGAACAATTTTTCAAAAAACTGTTATTACAAGGACGTTCACTTTTGTTTTGCATCGAGGTATTCGGTTATGAATGCCCAGCACCTCAGTCGACGAGGCAAGGGCCGAGATCCCTTCATCGGGAGTGACCCCTTGGACAAAAGTTTGCGTCAGGGTAATAACTTCATTATAGTCGATTATTCTTGCTTTGCATCGAGGTATTCAGTTTGGAATATCCTGCACCTCATTCGACGAGGAAAGAGCCGAGATCCCTTCACAGGGAGTGACCTCTTTAGCAAAAGTTTTCGCCACTATATTTTTCAAAAGATTACCAGGTTCCTTCAACGATATCAAGTTCATTACGTTAACGGGTTTATCGCCAAAAACCCAGCCGTAGCCCTCCGTCATTTCTTACAAGTAACACTTATTATTCGTGCTGCGTTTGTTGACTCCGTCAAGACGTAGTGTACGGTAGCTGAGTGCTGCTTGTTTGTATCGGTATATGGGATTGGTTAGGACAGTCGTATAACCTTGTTGACTCCGTCAAGGGTTATGCGGGTGGGTTTGATGCAATCCAGATAATGACGGGTTGAACTTGACTAGGACTCTTTAATTTGTTGACTCCGTCAAGGTCACTTGGGTCTTAGGGGCAAAAACCACATCGGGAGTTTCAAAAGTACTGAAACTTGCTAGTGTTGCATATCATTTAGAGTGATGATTCTGGTAGGATTCCTTCAGTTTTGTCACGCGATGATATTTGGATCCCGATCCTACTGTGAGTATATGCTACTCCTCGGGAACTTTCTCGCTTAACGATCAATGCTATAAACCAAGTAAGTGTCTAGAAAGGAGTTAGCGGGGCTACGACCACAGGGAAAAGAGGTTACTTAATTAAGGAACTTCGCGAAAGCGTTGGAAAACCTCCCTCGAAGTACCGACACCGGCCTGGCTGAACGGTTAAGCAAGTATTGTACGGTGAGATTGATCCCGACTAATTCTTCCTTTATGGTTTGAGGAGGGATTCGAGAGACAGTGGGAGCCATCCTGTTTAGATAAATTAAAAACCAATCTAAACCTGCAAGAGCGCACGCTGAGTGTTTCTTTTCTCTCTCTCCAGGTAGCAACCATTTCACGCCCTAATCAAGATAATAAAATGTATCGCTTGACCGATCCGAATTCTTATTCGGGGCTGGGGAACGTTGGTTCAGCTCTAACTTGTGACAACAGTCATGAATATGAGCAAGGGAAAGGGGATTGTATGGATTTCCAGGATACCCAGTTGAAGAAGAAGCATGGTTTTGCATCTACTTCAGGTGTTCTTGTAATTGAGAACTGTTTTACGGTCAGCCCTACCTCCTGGGTACTTGATACCGGATCAGGATCTCATATCTGTAATTTATTGCAGGGACTGAGAAAAAGTAGGAAAGTTGCACCGGGTGATATGTCGCTCAGAGTAGCGAACGGAGCACAAGTTAATGCGGCAGCCGTCGGTGAATATCACCTAGTATTGCCAAATGGCAAGACTATGATTTTGAACGATTGCTACTATGTACCTTCCATGGTTTGCAACATCATATCAGTTTCTTTACTCGATAAAGATGGATATAATTTTGTTCTTGATAGAAATATCATGAACATTTACCTTCATAAGGTACTGGTTGCAGAAGGTACACTGTGTAATGGTATCTACGTTCTAAATAAGAATGCAGTTCTCAATGTACAAAACACACGCAAGAAGAAGAATTCAAATACAAATGAATCCTACTTGTGGCATTGTAGACTTGGTCATATCGGAGAGAAAAGACTGAGTAAGTTGTATAAAGATGGACTCTTGAATACGTTCGAGTTTTCATCCTATGAAACTTGTCAGTCATGTCTCAAAGGGAAGATGACCAAATCTCCGTTCACCGGACATGGAGAAAGAGCAACAGAGCTCTTGGGACTCATACACAGTGATGTATGTGGTCCGATGTCTATACATGCAAAGGGTGGGTTCTCGTACTTCATCACATTCAATGACGATCTCTCTAGGTTCGGATATGTGTATCTTATGAAACACAAATCTGAAGCTTTTGAGAAATTCAAGGAATTCAGAAAGGAAGTAGAGAACCAGACTGGTAAAAGTATCAAGATCCTCCGGTTTGATAGAGGAGGGGAGTACTTAAGCACGGAATTCCGGGATTACTTAAAAGAGAATGGTATTCTCTCTCAGCTTACTCCTTCTTATACACCACAGCACAACGGTGTATCGGAACGGAGGAATCGTACCCTATTGGATATGGTTCGTTCCATGATGAGTAGTGCTGAGTTACCTCTTTCATTTTGGGGACATGCGCTTCTGACAGCGCCATACCTATTGAATTACGTTCCATCCAAATCAGTGCCTAAGACTCCATATGAAATATGGAGTGGAAGAAATCCGTATCTTAAGCGATTTAAGATATGGGGTTGTCCGGCCTATGTGAAAACACAGAAACCGGACAAGTTAGAGGCATGGTCAGTTCTATGTAAATTTGTGGGATATCCTAAAGACTCACTAGGATATCTGTTCTACCACACTGAGGAATAGAAGGTGTTTATATCTCGCCACGCTACCTTTTTAGAAAGGGAGTTTCTTGCAAAAGAAACTATTGGGAGTTCGGTAGAACTGGAAGAAATTCAGCGACCACAAAATGTAACTGAAAATTTGGAGGAACCACTGAATTCAATAACCCCAAACGAACCTCAGCCACTCCGCAGATCTGGTAGGATTTCTCATCCGCCCGAGAGATACTACGGTTTTCTCATTGACAGGGATCGAGAGGATTGCATCTTGGAAGAAGATGACCCTACCAGTTTCAGGCAGGCCATTATCAGTAGGGACTCTGATAAGTGGCAGGAACAATGCAATCCGAAATGGAGTCCATGTACGCCAATAAAGTGTGAACCTTGGATATTGCCCCACCTGGGATAAAACCCGTTGGATGCAAATGGATTTACAAAAGGAAACTTGGTGTAGATGGGAAGGTGGAAACCTATAAGGCTAGACTCGTTGCAAAAGGTTTTCGTCAAAGACCTGGTTTGGACTATGACGAAACTTTTTCTCCGGTGGCTATGCTCAAATCCATTCGGATCTTACTTGCCATTGCTGCCTTCCATGACTATGAAATCTGGCAGATGGATGTTAAAACGGCTTTCCTAAACGGTTGTTTGGAAGAGTGCGTTTACATGGATCAGCCAGAAGGTTTCGTAGACAGTGGGAGCAGCGGGAAGGTGTGCAAGTTGCTTAAATCCATTTATGGATTAAAGCAGGCATCGCGGAGCTGGAACATCTGTTTTGATGAGGCAATCAAGGAATTTGATTTCATCAAGAACGAAGATGAACCCTGTGTCTATAAGAAGATTGTAGGACGAACTGTCGTATTCCTAGTCTTGTACGTGGACGACATTCTTTTGATAGGAAATGACATTCCTATGCTACAATCGGTCAAGCTATTTTTGTCACAACGGTTCTCCATGAAGGACCTGGGTGATGCCTCGTACATTCTGGGGATCAAGATCTATAGAGATAGATCCAAGAGACTACTGGGACTTTCGCAGTCCAGGTACATAGAGACCGTACTAAAGAGATTTAGTATGGAGGGTTCCAAGCGCGCTAACATACCCGCATTGCACGGAATTACCCTCTCCAAGAAGATGTCTCCTAAGACTGACGAGGAGAGAGTTCGCATGAGCACTATACCCTACGCTTCGGCGGTAGGATCTATAATGTATGCGATGCTATGTACAAGACCAGATGTAGCTTACGCGCTGAGCGCGGTAAGCCGGTATCAGTCAGACCCAGGTGAGGACCACTGGACAGCAGTGAAGAACATTCTCAAGTATCTGAGAAGGACTAAGGAGATGTTCCTGGTTTACGGTAATGGAGACCTTAGGGTCGAGTCCTTTACCGATTCAAGCTTCCAGAGTGACAAAGATGACAGCAAGTCTGTCTCGGGTTTTGTGTTTACCCTCAACGGAGGGGCGGTATGTTGGAGGAGTTCCAAACAGGATACCGTCGCAGACTCGACGATGGAGGCTGAATACATTGCTGCAAGCGATGCCGCAAAAGAGGCGGTCTGGATGAAGAAGTTCATTAGTGAACTTCAGGTGGTTCCGTCCATTGTTGACCCAATACCTTTGTATTGCGATAACAATGGGGCTATAGCTTTAGCGTAGGAACCAAGGTCCCATCAGAAGTCCAGGCACATCTTAAGGCGGTATTGTAAGTGCACGGCGGCGCCCCGTCCGTCAATCCTACGGCCAAAAGCGGAAGCGGTGATAAACTATAAATTTTCTTGAACTGGGAAACCGCCGCGCACTAATACCCGGATCGAACCATTAACTAGTCCTAGCTAACTACAAGAAAGGGAATAGAGATATACCGACGATCCAAGTCCTCCGGTCTTCTCGTCATGGTCCCGATCTCCTGCGGAAAGTCCTGTCTCCTCCTCGTCGCCGGAAGTGCACCACATCGCCTACTTTGTTTACGGGCTCCCACCTCAATGCCGAGGCAACTCGGGCACGAAGCCGGCTACTCGACGTGCCCAAGGTTCGCTGTAGAATATATAGTAGAGGATTGTGTCTCATTTGGGGTTCATGGAGGTGCCATTTGGTGGAGGGATGAAACAAGAACAAAATGTGGAGGAGCTTGGGGTATTTTGGAGCATGATATGAACAAAAATACCTCCCAAAAATTTGGACAGCCCACCCAAAAATGCTTGGCCGGCCATGCACTAGAGGAATGGAGAGAATGAGATTAAAGCCAAAAGAATGAGTGGGAAAAAACTCTATCATGCAAGAGAGAGAAAGAGGAATGGCTATCATAATCAACCATGATCACAAAGCAATGCCAACACTCCACACAACCATCATCAACAACCATGATGCTAACAAAGTCAAGCCATCATGAAGTATGAAGTCAAGCAAGTCAATGGATGGTGCACCATCATGAAGACTATCATGATACTACAAAAAGCAAAGACCCCCCTCCACAAATACTAATTTGCAACAATGCAAATAAACCCTCCTCCACCAAACTTCGGCCAATGAACGGAACAAAGGAAATTGGCCGAAACGGAAAGCAAACTGGCAACTCCAGAAAACTGATCCCGTAATAAATTACAGGAAAACCCCGATACTGTGCATACACACCCGCATCTGTATTTCGACCGAAATACAAATGCAATGAGACAAAATCTACACTGTACTATACTAGGATCCGGCTTAAACCAAAGCCGGCTAGTAATATCTGTTCGATCCTGATCCGTGCAATACCGCACGTATCTGATCGAACCCTGCCATATAACCATACGGCCTATAGTACAAACTGTCCGATCCTGATCCGTGCAATACCGCACGTATCTGATCGGACCTTGCCATATCTCCATACGGCCTCTACAACCTTTCGCCCGAAAGCTGAGTAACTGAAATGTGGGGGACTCTAAAGACTCGTCAACACCTCGGTTGTGGATTTAACCACTAGCACGTCAGAGGTATAAGCCAATACGTAACGGGCTACCAAGTATTGACTAAAAGGGACGTCTGTGAGTGAACTCAGCCTGACAACCCTACTGAGCCTGTCAGTGACAATATCCGTACAGTCCGGTCCGTTCGTCTATGAGTATCGCATGGCGGGCCTAGGGGGTTGGTAAAAGTCAGACCCCCAAAAGCGGTACAAGTCATGTCGGAGTGTAGCCCAGAACACCCTGAGATACTACTGGAATACCTACCAGTAAATCTCCTTGCCTTGGCCAAGGACTTTGTGTAATGGCTCTCCTAGACACAGCACGACCTCACCCCCAATACCGGGAGAGACGAACCCCTGAAGATACGCTCACTGCCTCCATGTGGCTCGGGACTGTACCCAACTAAAACCTGTTTGCACGACTCCTTTGAGCCGTGGTAGGGTAGTAATCAAAGTACAGTGGGAACTCACACGAGACAAATGACGATCACCAGGTCGATGAACTAACCTGCACACATGTCACCAGGGAACTGCCATCTGACGTCTGGTATAAGACCAACTAGCATGTTCCCGGCGAGTCCTGTCCGGTGTACTCATAACCCAATGAGCACCTGTATACATCTTAGGTGATCCAACTGACACCAGTGGCTTGTGAGACCGGCCACCGCCCCTCGTCGGGGTCTCGACTGTATACACTAGTCTACTAATGGAGTATTGATGCCCAGTCTCGAAACTCCCACGACTAGGGACCTTTTAAGGATAAGCTTATAGACCCCAGCTCCCACTTATATGATCGCCCTCATACTGCTGGTGGTCAAGCAAGAATCCTAGGGGCTCTATCAACGTGTAATAGCGACGTGTCAGGTCACCTAAAGCAGTACACGATGATAAAGGTAAACCAGATAGCATACTATCATCTCGAGTAAGACTGTCCTACCGGGATAGGTCCTCCCTCAATCATTACAATCACGTACCTGTGACCTAATAATTGACTCTGAGGGCACTATCTCCAACAATCTCCCACTTGCACTCAAGGCTAATTATTGCGATGTCGCATACTCACAGCCCGTGTGATACCGAACATCCAACTCCTCTACTAGTCAGTCTCACAAAACTCGTTTGCGGAACTATTGCGTTCGAGGAATAGCCTCAGTGAGTGGATCCGCTTAGTTGTTTCTTTCTATGTCTCTCTATATCTCAAGTTCGCGGAGAAAGCCATCTCCCGAAAAGAGCAATACCTGTCTCAGAATATGTCTGGATGTCTGATGGGACCTAGCTCATAAATGAACTCCAAATCCAAACTTCTTAGACTGTATCGTCAACTGAACTTAATCAGTATCCTGCGCGCCATGCCTCCCTCAGTATTGCCTTGGACCACCTGTCCAAAATACTGCCCCTCATCAGAAGGAAAACTATAACTCTGACAACCTCCTTGTCGTCCATGTCACCTTGGAAGCCTGGAATAATAACTGTCTCCTGAATGAGGCTGTCGTTATCATCTCCCTAGAACATCCACTTATGTTCTAAAACTGCTTCCGACTGTTTCTCCAGAATTGGATTAATGTCAACTTATTGCATCTAGTGCAAGAACAACATCTGGTGTGGTACTTGACATCTCACGATTGACTCAATTGCCTGAGCAAGTGATCTGCCAATCATGCCCGTCCCTCTCCCCTTTAGTCTGTAAGACACCTTTGGAGAGGGTGACTCCATTACCTGCAGGTACACTACCGTGCCAGGAGTCGTCCATCCTAAATACTCTTAGAATGCCGTCAAGTACCCTGATTGGGAAACCACCCAAATCTAGATCTAAGACCATAGATCTAGTAACCAGTATGTCTGATATAAAATCCATTTCCTTTGTGGAGAAACAACTGTGTGACGACCAAAGTATAACCGATCGTAGTGTAGGAGTTTCTTTTCCTACTTTGTGTATATCATCCAAATACCAGGATATCACACCCTACTACCTTCTCAACAGATCCATCCCCTATTCTGATGAAGTCAAACCCATGACTGTCACGTCAGAAATAGATGATCTATCTCCGCTACATCTGCTCTAGTCTATAAATAGACATAAGCAACCTGTCCACCAATGCTTCCGCTGCTCCCACTGACTACGACAACCCTCTGGCAGAGTCATATAGACGTACACTTCTAAAACTGGTTTAGAAAAACGCTATACTCATCCTCCCGCCGGGTCTCGTAACCTGGAACAACAGCAATGGCAATTGTGGGTAAACAAGAACTTCCCTGTCACCGTCCTTGAGGCTACCGTAGTGCCTCTCGGGTGCCTGAAGTTACCCACCTTATCTGCGGAGTGGCCAATGGAATGTCAATCCAGATTGAATCTTTAGGTTCCTTATCAAATCTTCAGTAATCGTTTGTGGTTCTGGAATCACTTCCAGTTCTACCATACTCCCACTACTGTTTTCTGAAAAAATCCATTTTTAATAAAACTGTGGCGAGTCTAGAACAATATCGCTATTGTTCATCCAGATGGTAGAAAGTCAACCCTCGTCATAGCCTGGGTCAACCCACAAACAGCCATTATAGAAACGTGCCTTGAGTTGTCCAGTGTCTGGTTTTAATCATAAATCGGACAACTCCCCGTACCTTAACATCGTTAAGATATGAACTGTTCTATATCCAATATAGAAACAGAGGCACTGATTTAATTGAACCAGATTCAAATCATGCAGCTGTCCCCAGCGCATGTCAACTAAATGGAAGGAGGCCGATCGGCGTTACTCAACTTAGGAATACTTCCAATTATGAGTAACCTGAAAGAGAAGCAAGATCTCTTTATCATTACTATCAACTGAATACCATACACAAGTATCCACATCTTCGATCTCTTTGAAGAATCCCGATACTTACTATACCTGGTTCTCTACTCTATTCAAATACCTATAACTTCTCAAAATTTGGACCCTGTGTTTCCGCGAAACACCTGTCTAAAAACTAGAGAAGTCATAAGTAAACCGAATATAGTACGAGGACCAAGCCCTCTGTCCTGATGGACCCTGGACAACATACAATCCTTTGTATAAGTCCCTTGAGTCTGATAACTCATTCACTGTGTGTCGTAGGTTGAAAACTGTACTTATGGTTAAGAAGAATTACACCGCTGTTTAATGCTCCTTACCTAACCATCCACTGATATAGGTAAATGTCGTAGACATAATTTCAGAAAGGTATATCTCACTCTATGAAAATAGACGTACAGATATATCAATTTGAAATTGGTGCATAACAGCGGATATTCAAAACCAAATATTTGCCGACCGGCAAACAGCCCAGGTGATTTCCTCAAATATCACCGATTACAACGAATCCCGATATAATGAGGATAATCACCCAATTCCCAATAACTTACTCCCACTCATCATCTGTAAAACCATACAGATGTGAGAATCGTACCTGGTAAATACATACCCTGGAGTAAATATCTAATCGGGAAATCAGTTTTCCTTTAACATTACACAGTGAAACTGAAACATTGAAATGTTCCGATGGGGTATTCTGGTATTCCTAGTAATGCCTCTTCCAGATTCACGACTGTAACTGTATAGTTCTTTGCCACCTCTCCAAATCCCTTCATATGTCTTTAGTCTTTACCTTCTGCACACTCTTTTAGGCCAAATGGTTTTCTTCCTTCCCTACCGTTCGGCACCAGCCTATGGTTTGGAAGAAGACTATCCAATAAGCATAATGGGTGTACTGTCCCAATCCTAGGAACACTCGCAATGAGAGAGGGTGAAGATAAAAGACAACCGAATAAACCTTATTCCTATTTCTCCTGGACCAGAATCCATCCCCGAACTGGAACAAGTTCCATTCGAGTTCGTATATAACCATACGATGGAGTATCCAAATAAACTGTGGATCTTCGTAGTGATACGGAGTGTCCTGGAGAAATACAAAGGTGATGTGGGAGTGGTAACGAAATATTTGGTTTGGTCGTGAATATCTGTCGCAATTTACTTTTCCCTCTTACTAATCCCTTGCTTTGTCTGAACTTAATACCTCCTGCACACCATCGTTATGCTAATTGGTTTTCTTCATTCCCTACCGGTCGGCACCAGCCTAAGGTTTGGAAGAAGACAATCCAATTTGCGTAATAGGTGTACTACCCCTAAACCAAGGAGTACTCGTAACCTGAGAGAGGGTAAAAGGAAAAGACAACTGAATAATCCTATCCGTTTTCTCCAGAACCGGAAACCATCCTCGAATAAATTCTTTCGAGTTCGTATCTAACCATACGATGGTTTTGTCCAATGGAAGTGGACGTTCGTAGTAAAACGGGGTGTCCTGGAGAAAAGGGTAAAAGTAGGAGTGGCAATGAGGTTTGCAACTCTGACAATCCAAAAGCCGGTGTTTAAGAAGGTTCGGTCAACTTGGTCACTGAGTCAAAGTCTTAGGGTCGGGTCAATGGTCGCTGCCAAAGAGAGAGAGAAAAGAAAACACTCAGCGTGCACTCTAACCTAGATCAGAATGGTCACCAATTTATCTAATCTGGAAACCTCCCACTGTACCTCAAATTCTCCTCCAAACCTGAAAGAAGAATTAGTCGGGGTCACCCGAGGAGTAAACTAACTCATCAGTGGGAATCGGGATCCAACTCTCATCGCATGACAACGTGACGGAATCCGCTCACGGTATCACACTCCAGAAGGTATGCGCATATCTGGCAAGTTTCAGTTCTTTTGAAACTCCCGATGTGATTTCTGCCCCATGCTCTTATGACCTTGACTTTGGCCAACATATCATAAGTCACATGTCAAGTTCTACCCGTCATTCTCCAGGTTAATTTGAATCCACCCGTACATACCCTTGACTTTGGCCAACATGGCAGTACGACTGTTCCAAACCAACGCATCTATCTATGCTGCATATGAATAACCAACAGCTACCAAACACTGTGCCTTGACTTTGGCCAACATACACAGCTTGAATACTATTGACTATCCATATGAAACGACGGAGGGCTACGAATGGTTTCTGGCGAAAACCTTTAACGTAATGAACTTGATATCGTTGAAGGAACGGATAGCTTTTTAAAAATATAGTGACGACAACTTCCGCTAAAGAGGTCACTCCCGGTGAAGGGATCTCGGCTCTTTCCCCGTAGAATGGGGTGCAGGATATTCCAAATGAATACCGCGATGCAAAGCAAAAGTAATCGGCTATAGTGAAGTTAATGCCCTGACGCAAACTTCTGTCCAAGGGGTCACTCCCGGTGAAGGGATCTCGGCCCTTGCCTCGTCGACTGAGGAGCAGGATATTCCAATAAATACCACGATGCAAAACAAAAGTAAACGTCCTTACAATAACAGCTTTTTGAAAAGTGTTCCAACAACATCAGATTAGGTTTGTTTTAACTTGCATTGATCCGAATCAATGCAGTCCCATCAATTGATCACACCAAAAAGAACGAAAATATACTGATGTACGTATATGCCATCCGCATTCGCCACTGGGTCCCGTCATTACCCGTTAGGTTAGCTTACTAACGACAGAGCGGGGACTGGACTAGCGCGGATGCAAAACATATACGACATCTACTAATATATATACCAATATATAGTATTTCGCTCAAGGCGTGAATAAAATGCAACATCACAGAAATGTACAGCATCACAGAAACTATACAGATATCTGGGATCCCCGGGTTTCACAGAGCCACTACTGAAACCCGACGTTCCCCTGGTCGTGTGGATAGCCTGTGCAATGAAATCCTAGACCCCTACGGGCGCGGCAAGTTACCCGCCAAAACCTGAAGCGAGGCAGCCCCCTTCAGCAACGTGAATGGACCACCCAGCACTTCACGGAATCCGGTAACTTGGGCACCCCTCCTGGGTCAACCTGTACCCCCTACGAGTGCGGTGAATAGCCCGCCAATCCTAGAGTGAAGCCCCCTCCATCTCAATGCCATGAGATGCGGGCTTGTTGCCCTCCAGAACCCGGCTATCCGTGCACCCCTCCGCGGAGCAATCCTAGTACAGAAAGTAAAATATACATACAACGGGTACATCGACCGCAACCAGGTCGTGCCCCAAAATAATAATACAAACAGGCAGTGACGGCAGTCCACATGTCGGACGCTCACCCCGCAATATCAAATGTACATAATACAACAAAACTGTACTAGCATTGCATCCAGGCTATCCCCCACGACCGATCCGCAACATCACAGCAAAAACAGAACATCAACGTGAAAGTCACGTTCGCAAATCCGTCTAACCGGGCTATAGCAGTTAGACCGGATTTACCGATCAAGTGACATTCACGGTCGCAGATATAATGTAAATACTGTGAAAAATGTGTTTAAAATATCCGATCGATCAAAAATTAACAAGTGGGCCCCCAATCAAAACTGTAGCACTCACAGAAAACCTGGGCCCAATTTTAATATTCCAAAACCCATATTTTAAGCCCAGAAAGCCTCTGAAAAAAATTGGTGAAGTGATCTCCACAGTGTGCGGCGGAAGAGCGGCGGAATGGGGGTATATGCGGCGGTTCCGCGCTCCCACTGTGGATTCACTTCATCGAAATTTTACAGAGTTCTTAGATTTTCCAGTACATCAATATTTTACAACCTGAAAAATTTTTCGACACCAAAAATTTCCAACAGAAAACTGATGCTAACAAAAATGTAGTTTTGGAACATTCGATCGATCGAAACAGAAAAACACACTACACCAAGCTAGACTAAGTTAATGGCGAGGCTCTGATACCACTGTAAGTGCACGGCGGTGCCCCGGCCGTCAATCCTACGGCCAAAAGCGGAAGCGGTGATAAACTATAAATTTTCTTGAACTGGCAAACCGCCGCGCACTAATACCCGGATCGAACCATTAACTAGTCCTAGCTAACTACAAGAAAGGGAATAGAGATATACCGACGATCCAAGTCCTCCGGTCTTCTCGTCATGGTCCCGATCTCCTGCGGAAAGTCCTGTCTCCTCCTCGTCGCCGGAAGTGCACCACATCGCCTACTTTGTTTACGGGCTCCCACCTCAATGCCGAGGCAACTCGGGCACGAAGCCGGCTACTCGACGTGCCCAAGGTTCGCTGTAGAATATATAGTAGAGGATTGTGTCTCATTTGGGGTTCATGGAGGTGCCATTTGGTGGAGGGATGAAACAAGAACAAAATGTGGAGGAGCTTGGGGTATTTTGGAGCATGATATGAACAAAAATACCTCCCAAAAATTTGGACAGCCCACCCAAAAATGCTTGGCCGGCCATGCACTAGAGGAATGGAGAGAATGAGATTAAAGCCAAAAGAATGAGTGGGAAAAAACTCTATCATGCAAGAGAGAGAAAGTGGAATGGCTATCATAATTAACCATGATCACAAAGCAATGCCAACACTCCACACAACCATCATCAACAACCATGATGCTAACAAAGTCAAGCCATCATGAAGTATGAAGTCAAGCAAGTCAATGGATGGTGCACCATCATGAAGACTATCATGATGCTACAAAAAGCAAAGACCCCCCTCCACAAATACTAATTTGCAACAATGCAAATAAACCCTCCTCCACCAAACTTCGGCCAATGAACGGAACAAAGGAAATTGGCCGAAACGGAAAGCAAACTGGCAACTCCAGAAAACTGATCCCGTAATAAATTACAGGAAAACCCCGATACTGTGCATACACACCCGCATCTGTATTTCGACCGAAATACAGATGCAATGAGACAAAATCTACACTGTACTATACTAGGATCCGGCTTAAACCAAAGCCGGCTAGTAATATCTGTTCGATCCTGATCCGTGCAACACGTATCTGATCGAACCCTGCCATATAACCATACGGCCTATAGTACAAACTGTCCGATCCTGATCCGTGCAATACCGCACGTATCTGATCGGACCTTGCCATATCTCCATACGGCCTCTACAACCTTTCGCCCGAAAGCTGAGTAACTGAAATGTGGGGGACTCTAAAGACTCGTCAACACCTCGGTTGTGGATTTAACCACTAGCACGTCAGAGGTATAAGCCAATACGTAACGGGCTACCAAGTATTGACTAAAAGGGACGTCTGTGAGTGAACTCAGCCTGACAACCCTACTGAGCCTGTCAGTGACAATATCCGTACAGTCCGGTCCGTTCGTCTATGAGTATCGCATGGCGGGCCTAGGGGGTTGGTAAAAGTCAGACCCCCAAAAGCGGTACAAGTCGTGTCGGAGTGTAGCCCAGAACACCCTGAGATACTACTGGAATACCTACCAGTAAATCTCCTTGCCTTGGCCAAGGACTTTGTGTAATGGCTCTCCTAGACACAGCACGACCTCACCCCCAATACCGGGAGAGACGAACCCCTGAAGATACGCTCACTGCCTCCATGTGGCTCGGGACTGTACCCAACTAAAACCTGTTTGCACGACTCCTTTGAGCCGTGGTAGGGTAGTAATCAAAGTACAGTGGGAACTCACACGAGACAAATGACGATCCCCAGGTCGATGAACTAACCTGCACACATGTCACCAGGGAACTGCCATCTGACGTCTGGTATAAGACCAACTAGCATGTTCCCGGCGAGTCCTGTCCGGTGTACTTATAACCCAATGAGCACCTGTATACATCTTAGGTGATCCAACTGACACCAGTGGCTTGTGAGACCGGCCACCGCCCCTCGTCGGGGTCTCGACTGTATACACTAGTCTACTAATGGAGTATCGATGCCCAGTCTCGAAACTCCCACGACTAGGGACCTTTTAAGGATAAGCTTATAGACCCCAGCTCCCACTTATATGATCGCCCTCATACTGCTGGTGGTCAAGCAAGAATCCTAGGGGCTCTATCAACGTGTAATAGCGACGTGTCAGGTCACCTAAAGCAGTACACGATGATAAAGGTAAACCAGATAGCATACTATCATCTCGAGTAAGACTGTCCTACCGGGATAGGTCCTCCCTCAATCATTACAATCACGTACCTGTGACCTAATAATTGACTCTGAGGGCACTATCTCCAACAGGTATCACCTGATCAGGAAGACCATTGATCGCCAGGAGATCGAGGTGCGGAGAGTGGACACAAAAGACAACACGGCGGATCCATTCACGAAGGCCTTACCCCAGACTCAGTTCGAGCGGCTGATCGAGATGATAGGTCTTCGATACGCCAGTACATGGCCTTAGAGCAAGTAGGAGATTATTAGTGTATATGCCCTAGAGGCCATTACTGTATCATACTAGTATGTATATTACTTGATGGAAGCTTGGGATATTCACAGTTGTATAGACAATCTTGCTCAATATAGTAGTATGCTACTTGATTTGTCTCTGCTTTAATGTGTACATGTGTGTTTCTTTATTATATCACCTATACGCATTAGTAGAGCCCTTAGGATCTTTGCTTGATTACCGGCGTTGTGATGGCGATCACACTCGTGGGGGCTGGGTAATCCACAATCACATCCTTATACACGTCCCTAGTCGTGGGATTATCAAGACAGGGCATCGATACTCCGGAGTAGACTAGCGTATGCGCTTCTCATCCCAGCACGGGAGACGGTCTGTCCCACAGCCGTCAGTACGTCGTACTTGAGATAGTATGCGGGTGCTCGTTAGGTTACGTGTATACTGGACAGGACTCGTCGGGAACTGATTGTTGGTATTATACCTATCGTCGGTTATCAGTTTCCAGGTGACATGAGTACAGCTTAGTCCGCTGACTTGACACTGTCACTTCGCCTCGAGTGTGTTCCCACTGTTCTTTGATTACTACCCTACCACGGCTCTACTGAGTCGTGCAAACAGGTAGTAGTTAGGTGCAGTCCCGAAGCACTTGGAGGCAGTGACGGTTAGACAGGATTCGTCTCTCCCGGTATTGGGGGTTAACATCGTGCTGTGTCTAGGAGAGCCATTACACGAGTAGTCCCTGGCCAGGGCAAGCGAGATATACTGGTAGGTTTCCAGTGTTATCTCAGGGTGTTCTGGGCTTCACTCCGACACGACTTGTACCGCTATTAGGGGACTGACGTTTACCGCCCCCTAGGCCCGCCATGCGATGTATCAGACGAACAGACCGGACTGTACGGAGATTGTCACATACAGGCTCAGTAGGAGTTCGGATGGGTTTACCTCATCGGCCTTCTTATCGACATCTACCTGGGGACCGTTACGTACAGCTAGTGCCGCTTGCGGTCTGTGGTTAAACCCACTGCCAGCGTAGTGTCGAGTCTTTAGAGTCCCACACAGAGAGTTTCCCTGCACTGGGCGAAACGTGTAGAGGCCATATGGTTTTACGGCAGAGCTGCGATCACTTACGTACACTTGTGTGCGTGTGGTGTTCGGGCAGGCAATACTAGTAGGCTTTGGTTTAAGCCGGATCCTAGTATTGCACGAATGGATTTGTTTTGTCTTCTGCGCATCCGCATTCTACGGAATATGGATGCAGGTGTCTATGCACAGTTTTCCGGAGCGATGAAGGAGGAGGTGCCTCATTAGGGTTTTTGGCAATTCGTTTGGTCGAAACCATTATGAGGCGCGGACATCATTTACTAATCCTTTTAGTGATAATTTTATAATGGCTAATTGCATTGACCATTTGACCACCATGACCTCTCTTGACTTTGTTGACCGGTTGACCATGTTGACCATTGACCTTCAAGATTGTAACACCTTAGGATGTGTTTAATGGCTAATTATATTTTAATATATGGTTTGTAATAAAAAGTTTACCAAATTGATTTTCAACTTTTTTATCCTATTTAATGAATATTTTATTATAATTTTCCTTGCCTTGCACACACTTGTGCATGTTAACTAGGGTGTTAATTTGGGGTCTAACCATGATTAGCAATCATGGTGAGCTAACCATTTTTCCTAATCTGGTTTAATAATGGTATTAGGTGCTTTTGGGTTTTAATTGTGTTTGGTTGTTTTTAAGATAAAATGAAAAAGGGTTTGAAAAATGATTTTCTTTTGTTGACCAGAGAGAGATGGGCATGGTGCTACATAGCTCAAGCCATGCCTCATTTAATGAGGGAAGAGAAAGAGAAGGGAGGGGTTTTTGGTCGGTTGCTCTCATTTCTCCCTCTCATTTTCTTTTCTCTCATTCTCTCACACTCACACCCACACCATCAGCTCCAGTAGCAGAAGATGAAGCAACAGCAGCAGAGGCATTAGCAGCAGCAGAAGCAAGCAGCAGCAGCAGCAGCAAGCAGCAGCAGCAGCAGCATCAGCAGCAGCAGCAGCAACAACAGCATCAGCAGCAAGCAACATCAGCAGCAGTAACATACACCTGCATCACCAGCAGCAGTAGCAACTCAGTTCCACTTCTTCTCCTGCTTCTTAGGGTCTATTAGGGTATAATTCTTAAACCCAATTCCCTTTTTCCTAAACTTGTATGTTGTTTAGCTTCGGTTTGCGATAATAGTTAGCTTTTGTGCTAATTATGGTGATTTGTGTAGGGTTTTGGTTAAGCGTTGATTGTGTTGGTTAACCCTGCCTATTTAAGTGTTATTAGGGTCACCTTAACTGAGATTAACCCCAGATTTCATTAAAATACCATAGGGTTTCCATTTTGTGCAAAATTAGTGTTTTTAAGCGATATTGTAGCTTTCTGTGATCTGCTTTTGATCCGGATCCTTCAGGGAAAAATTGAGGAAACTGGGGCATGCTTACTAGGTCTAGACCACACTACCAGAACACAAGCCCCTCATTCCCAAAACAGGCCGCAAAATTAAGCATTCTGGCCGCAAATTGCGGCCAGGAAACTGGGGCATGCTTACTAGGTCTAGACCACACTACCAGAACACGAGCCCCTCATTCCTAAAACTGGCCGCAGAATTAAGCATTCTGGCCGCAAAATAAATCTGATGTGTTTGTTACATTTAAAAGGTGGAAAGCTGAGATTGAAAATCAGACTGGTCTAAAAAATCAAGTGTCTAAAATCTGACAATTATGGTGAGTATGACAGTTTAGAGTTGAAGGCATTTTATGCAGAAAACGGAATCTGGATGATAAAAATGATTCCGGAAACTCCGGAACAGAATGGTATCGCTGAACGAATGAACAAAATCTTGAACAAGCGTGCTAGAAGTATGAGACTATATTCATGGTTACCAAAACATTTTTGGGCAGATGTAGTCAACACAACAGCTTACTTAATAAATCGAGAACGTTCAATTCCGTTGGATTTCCAGATACCATAATAGGTATGGACAAGAAATGAGGTAAATCTTTCTCATTTGAGAGTTTTTTGCAGTGTTTCTTATGTACAAATAGATTCTGATAAAAGAGACAAGCTTGATCTTAAGGATAGAAAATGTTATTTCATTAGTTATGATTTTGACTATTTTAGTTATCAGTTTTGAGATGATCAAAGCAGAAAAATCATAAGACGCAAAGATGTAACTTTCAATGAAAATGTACTGTATAAAGACAGACTTGTAACAGGATCTGATGGTGCAGAAAAACAACCAGAAGAACGTGAAAGTGATGTGTTAGAAAAGATCACTGATAGTGATGTAGGTATGAGATCTCAAGGAAATCCTGAAAATATTGCAGCAGAACAAGAAGTAGAACAGGAACAAACTTTAAGTGGACGGGGGTTAGGGTCGTGATGATCACGGCCGCGGCGGAATTTGAAAAACAATAATTTTACAAAGCATAACCCCAATCCATCACCAAGATCATCAAATACTTAGCAATAGATTAAACTAGAAATATAAAGAAAGCAAAGAGAGGGTGCTACAACCTTTGTAGCGTGTCCGGCTAATCCCGGAAGACCCCGTCTAGACTTTGTGAGCTTCCGGACGCGTTTGAATGTCGACCGCCTCGCCGTAGATGATCCGCGTTGAAAGCGGGCTGCCCGAGCTCCAACACCAGCACCGAAAGACGAAACTTCCTCTAGAGGCTAGCTAGGCATGGAGAAAGTCGATGCGAATTCCGGATACTCTCTCTTTTTCTCACTCCCTCACCATGGCTACATGTGCCATTAACCTAGAGAGCTTAAGTTCTTCTTTGAGGAAGAAGAAGATGAAATTGATAGCTTGTAGAAAAATGAATTTTTCTCTCTTTCTTTTTCTCACCATGTCATAGTATATATGATACATACATTCTCCCACTCTCTCTCATGTGTGCCACACACACAAGAGAGAGGGTGGCCCCACTATTAATCATGTAACAAATAAATAATATATATATGTATATTTATTTACACATAATATTTAATGGTGGGAATTAATATATATATATATACCAAATATATATATGTGGATATATGTATATATTAAATAAGTATTAGTATATGTAACCTATACACGTACACATCATGTATCACATACACAAAATGCCATCAATATCCTCTCAGTATCATGTACTGTAGAGAGTGTGTATCATATACACAATACTAGAAACCGTGTCATAAATACGGTTATCAAGTCAACACTTAACTTGATATTCCGGTTTTTAAACTGGCTAGTATAACAGTCGTCCGATCAAACACGTGTATCCAATATACGTGTTTTATCGAACTCATGCCCTTATCTCTATACGTACGTCACATCGCGTTCTGCCCGGGCAGGCACTTTCATTGCGGGACTCTAAGGACCTGTCAATACGCTGGCAATAAGTTATATAGGATTGTATTGGATTGAATCTGATACACTTTCAGATTCAACCCCCTTTTGGGTTAACCCACAAGCTCGTCAATGACACTAACTGTACGTAACGGCTACCTAAGTATAAGCAAGATAAAGGCAGGTCGATGAGTGAATTCATCTGAACCAAACAAAGTTTATAAGTGACAGTCACCATACAGTTCGGTCTTTTCGTCAAGGAGTATCACATACCGAGTCTGGCGAGTGGAATCTGTCAGACCCTCAATAACCCGATAACTCGTGCTGACAGAGGTCCCATATCCAAAGTGATACAACTGGTAACACTTACCAGTTTATCTTTACTGTCGTGACTACGGACTTCGGGCTATAGTCGGGTCCTGCACAGTGCGGCTGTAGGGTTCCTAGGCACGCTAATGAGGTCTCACAAGGCATCAACCATGCCAATTTCAAATTTTACGGGTGCCGAGAAACCCTAATACGGATCGTTGACTAGAAGTTTAGGCGAAAAACGAAACTAGTTAACAATTTAACTAAAAGAGAGAGGCTACAACCTTTGTAGATCCGGTTCTCCACTTCCTTAGCTCCACGTAGGCATCCTCTCGCTGTCCATCTCGAATCCCGGACTCAATCGTCGGCTTGATCGGAGAAATGGGCGGGCTAGGTCGTCGGCTTCGTGCCGAAGATGATCTACGTCGAGGCATCACAAGTTCAAGCTCCAACTCCATCAAGTTGTGAAACTTGTGAAGAAAACACCCTATACTACTTGGCAAGAGGTAGAGGGTGAAGAAATAGGAGGTGGGTTCACTTTAGAATTGGATTTCTCACACTTTAGCTCAAGTTGCCATTAATGGACTTAAGCTTTTTCTTTTAAAGATGAAGAAGAAGATGAAGCTAGAATATGATAAGTCTTAATTAAAATTGAAAAGTAAAATGAATACTTATTATATACTAACTAAGGTAGAGTGTAGAGAATTGACCATGGTTACTTGGAAGGGTTAGGGTTAAGCATGAAGACAAGAATGGTTACAAAGTCAAACCTTCATGAAGCTTCAACTAGAAACAAAGAAAGCCACCATTCTCATCAAAATCTTTTCCAAATAAATAAATAAACAAATAAATAAATAAATGAATAAGCAAAACCCTAATCATCAACTTAACCATGGTTTAATTCTATACACTTAACCAAATGAGCAAGTATCATCAAATATGATACAAACATGTGCACAAAAGTATATCACATATACAACTTGCACATCAAGTGAGAAAATCCATTTAAAGTGAACCAATACTAGTTAATGCAAAGTAATATATCAAATATATAATTATACATTAAATCATTAAATCAACACTTGATTTAACGATCCGGTTATATCGCATATAACCGATTAGTATCCTACGTATCGGCTTATCGAATCAATCCTTGATTCGATATCTAGGTTATATCGAATATAACCATTCGATACATTCATCGCGAGAATTGAATACGGTATCACATACACGCATTATTCTCGGTCCTGCACATATCTCATATGCGCTCCTATTTCGTTTCGCTTGAGCCAGGAAACCTCTGTGTAGGACTCTAAAGACTCGTCAATACGCCGGTAGCAGATGATGATCATATTAAGCACCCACAAGCCGCAAGCGGTCTGCTAAACGTAACGGCCATCCGGGTATTGATCGATCAGAAGATCGACGAGCTAGCCCGCTTACACTCTTATGAATCCACCCAGTAACACTTACCGTACAGTCCGGTCTGTTCGTCTGATATGTCGCATATCAAGTCTAGGGGTGGTAAACGTCAGACCCCAATAACCGATAAGTCGTGCCGATGTGAGGCTCATAACGGGTCGAGAAACTACTGGTAACACTTACCAGCAAAACTCTGATCAGCCCTGGCCAGGGACTTCCCTGTTACGGCCAATCGAGCACAGCGCAACATCAACCCCCAATACCGGGAGAGACGAAACCCCTCCTATCGCTCATTGCCTCCATGTGACTCGGGACTGTACCCAAAGTCCACCGTTTTGCACGCCCTCATGGACGTGGTAAGGTGGAGATCAAAGCACAGTGGGAATCACACAAGACTCTATGACGATCTCGGGTCTACAGACTAACATGCACAAGTGTCACCTGAGAACTGCCATCTGACGTGAGGTATAATACCATCTGGGAGTTCTCGGCGAGTCCGTCCAGTGTACCCAGTCTCCACTGAGCACCCGTATATCATTTCTGATGTCAAACACCAATGGATATGGGATCATCCATCGCCTATCTCATGGGTCGAGAAGCGTATACACTAGTCTACACTGGTATATCGATGCCCCGTCTCGATACACCCACGACTAGGGACCATGAAGGATGTACTTATGGACTACCATGTCCCCACTAGTATGATCTGCATCATAGTCCAGGTAGTCAAGTACACATCCTAAGGGCTTTACCAATTTGTAACTATAAGACAGTTTAAAGAGACAAGTGTACATGTTAAGATAAAGAGCAACCAGATAGCATACTATCATATCGAGCAAGAAAGTCATCTCTATATATGTCCAAGCATCCAATATAATATACATCATCTGTACAATACTGGCCTCTAGGGTACACATACAACTAACAATCTCCCACTTGCACTGGGGCCAGCTGCTGTAGTATCGCATACCGAGCATCCCGAAGAGTCTCTCAAACTGTATCTGAGGAATGGCCTTCGTGAGTGGATCCGCTGTGTTGTTCTTCGTGTCAACCTTCCTGACCTCGATCTCCCGGCGATCAACTATCTCCCGGATTAGATGATACCGCCTCAGAATATGCCTGGATCGCTGATGGGACCTGGGTTCCTTGGCCAAAGCCACCGCTCCATTGTTATCACAATACAAAGGTATTGGATGCTCAATGGATGGAACCACTCCAAGTTCAGTAATGAACTTCTTGATCCAGACAGCCTCTTTAGCAGCATCGTTGGCAGCGATGTATTCAGCCTCCATCGTCGAGTCTGCCACGGTTTTCTGCTTGGAACTCTTTCAGCTAACCGCCCCTCCGTAAAGGATAAAGACAAATCCCGACTGCGACTTAGAGTCGTTCTTATCACTCTGGAAGCTCGAATCGGTAAAGGACTCCACTTGGAGTTCTCCGTTACCATACACCAAGAGCATCTCTTTAGTCCTTCGTAAGTACTTGAGAATGCTCTTCACAGCTGTCCAGTGACTCTCTCCAGGATCAGGTTGATACCTGCTCACTATACTTAGTGAGTATGCTACATCGGGTCTGGTACATAGCATCGCATACATGATAGAGCCTACAGCCGACGCATAGGGTATCCCTTGCATGCGAGCTCTCTCCAAATCAGTCTTGGGAGACATCTCTTTGGAGAGAGTGACTCCAGAAATCGTGGGTAAATTCCCACGCTTGGATTCTTCCATACTAAACCTCTTTAGTATGGTGTCAATGTGCCTAGATTGGGACAATCCCAATATCCGTTTGGATCTATCTCTATAGATCTTGATTCCCAATATGCAGAAGGCATCACCAAGATCTTTCATTGAGAATCTTTGTGATAAGAAGAGTTTGACCGATTGCAGCATAGGAATATCATTTCCTATCAAGAGTATGCCGTCCACGTACAATACGAGGAAGACCACCTTACTCTCTGCTACCTTCTTGTAAATACAAGGTTCATCTGGATTTTTGACGAAATCAAACTCTTTGATAACGACGTCAAAGCAGATGTTCCAACTCCGCGATACTTGCTTTAATCCATAAATGGATTTAAGCAGCTTGCACACCTTCCCGCTGCTCCCACTGTCTACGAAGCCCTCTGGCTGAGTCATGTACACGCACTCTTCTAAATCACCGTTTAGAAAGGCGGTCTTAACATCCATTTGCCAGATTTCGTAATCATGATATGCAGCGATGGCAAGCATGATCCGGATGGATTTAAGCATAGCCACTGGAGAAAAGGTTTCGTCATAGTCCACACCTGGTGTTTGACGAAAACCCTTTGCTACAAGTCTAGCTTTGAAAGTCTCCACTTTCCTATCTACACCAAGTTTTTTCTTGAAGATCCACTTGCTCCCGATGGGTTTTACCCCTTCAGGAGCAACATCCAAAGTCCATACTTTGTTGGTGTACATGGATTCCATCTCGGACCGCATAGCATCCAGCCATTTCACTGAGTCCCTACTCGTGATGGCCTGCTCGAAGCTAGTTGGGTCATCATCCTCCATGATGCAATTCTCGCTTCCACCATCCATGAGAAAACCGTAGTATCTCTCAGGTTGGCGAGGTTCATTGGGAGCTACTGAATCCTCTGGTTCCACTAAATCTTCTGTTGTGTTTTGTTCAGCTGGAACCTCTTCTAGTTCTACCTCAGAGCTACTAATCTCTTTTGCAAGAAATTCCTTTTCTAAAAAGGTGGCATGTTGAGCAACAAATACTCTTTGTTCCTCACTGTGGTAGAAGATATACCCTCGCGAATGTTTGGAATATCCAACAAATTTACACAAAACAGACCTTGCCTCGAGTTTGTCCGGTTTTTGTCTTTTGACATAGACCGGGCAACCCCATATCTTAATAAAATTAAGATATGGTCTCTTCCCTTCCCATATCTCATATGGTGTGGTAGGCACAGATTTGGTGGGAACCCTATTCAGTAGGTATGCTGCTGTTTCCAGTGCATATCCCCATAAGGAAACAGGTAACTCAGCTACACTCATCATAGAGCGCACCATATCCAATAGGGTGCGATTCCTCCGTTCTGATACACCGTTGTGCTGTGGTGTATATGGAGGAGTTAGCTGAGAGAGAATCCCATTCTCTTTTAGGAAGTCCAGGAATTCAATGCTCAAGTATTCACCTCCTCGATCAGATCGTAGGATTTTAATACTTTTTCCGGTTTGGTTCTCGACTTCTTGTTTATATTCTCTAAATTTCTCAAAAGCTTCTGATTTGTGTTTCATCAGGAACACATATCCGAATCTAGAGAGATCGTCAGTGAATGTAATGAAGTACGAAGAACCATCCCTGGCATGTGTAGACATGGGACCGCATACATCACTATGTATCAGTCCCAAGAGTTCGGTAACTCTTTCTCCGTGTCCCGTAAACGGAGTTTTGGTCATCTTGCCTTTGAGACATGACTGGCAAGTGTCATAAGATGAAAATTCAAACGGATTCAAATATCCATCTTTATGCAACTTAGCCAGTCGTGTCGCATTGATGTGACCCAGTCTACAATGCCACAAGAAGGATTCGTTCAGTTCTGAACTCTTCCTCTTGAGTGTGTTTGTTATGCTCAGAACTGTTGATTGATTTAGAACATAAATGCCATTGCACAACATGCCTGATCCAACCAACTTTTGGTTACGGAAAATGTTCATAACATTATCCTGTAATACAAATTTATATCCCTCTTTACTCAATAAAGAAACTGATATAATGTTGCATATCAGGTTCGGCATGTAATAGCATTCGTTCAGAACCAATGTATTACCAGTTGGTAATGCAAGGTGATATTCCCCGACAGTCTTAGCTGCAACAATTGCACCATTTCCAACTCTTATGTCTTTATCACCTTCTCCAAGTTCTCTACCTTTCCTAAACCCATGTAACTGATTACATATATGGGATCCTGACCCGGTATCTAATACCCAGGACGTAGAGCAAATGGAGAAACAGTTCTCTGTAACGAACACACCCGAAGAAAATGCATCATCATGTACTTTCTTCATTCGGGTGGCATGGGAATTCTGGTATTCCCATATATCCTGTTCATTCCTATAACTCTTATAAGAAAGAACGGAACCAACGTTCCCCAGCACAGAATAACATACGGGTTCGGTCAATACATCCATATTATTATCTTTATTAGGGCATGAAATGGTCGCTACCTGGAGAGAGAGAAGAAAACACTTTAGCGTATGCTCTTGCAAGATCAGATTGGTTTTTATCTTATCTAATCAGGATGGCTCCCACTGGTTTTTATCAAATCTTCCTTCAAACCCTAAAAGGAAAGACTAGCCGGGATTAATTACACACTACAAGTTCGTCGATCTTTCAGCCAGGCCAGTGTCGGTACTTTGAGGGAGGTCCCCCGTGCTTTCGCACGAACCTAATTAATGTAAACCTCGTTTTCCCAGAGGCGTAACCCCGTTGACACCTTTCTAAACACCTACTTGATCGGCTAATTGTAATGTGCAAAACTCTCCCAGGAGTAACTCTTACTCGCAGTGGGTATCGGGATCCAACTATCTCATAGAAGGTATGCAATCTCATTGCAAATTTCAACACTTGAAATTCCCGATAATATTTTGCCCCAAGCATCCTATGACCTTGACGGAGGTCAACAAACAACAGGGTGCAAGTCAAGTTCAACCCGTCATTTCTTGATTGAATCAAACCCACCCGCACGACCCTTGACAGAGGTCAACAAGGTCGTACGACTACCCTAATCCAATCTGCATCACATGCATAAGCAGATAAATACTAGTTAGCTACCGCACACTACGCCTTGACGGAGGTCAACAAACGTAGCACGAATACTAAGTAGGATTTATCTGAAATGACGGAGGGCTACGATAGGTTTTTCTGAAAACCTATTGCGTAATGAACTTGATATCGTTGTAGAATCAAATGAAGTTTTGAAATGGACTGATTTTGAGGCTTTTCTAGTTTTGCTAAAGGGGTCACTCCCGGTGAAGGGATCGTCGGCCCTTTCCTCGTCGAATGAGGTGCGGGATGTATCATATATATCACTGTGCAAAGCAGAAACTATAGAAGCAATCAAAAGTCAAACCGAGTGTGTAGCATCTGCCAGTTATTGCTAAAGGAGTCACTCCCGGTGAAGGGATCTCGGTCCTTTCCTCATCGAATAAGGTGCAGGATATATCAAATATACCGCTGTGCAAAGCAAGAACTGTAGCTACCTGTTTTGTTTAAAATTTGATTCTACAACATCATTTGGTTTCTTTTATTTCATTAATCACATTAATGAAGTCCCATCATTTAAATACCTAAACATCACAGATAAATACGATGTACACTTATGCCATCCGCATTCGCCTGGATGTCCCCTCGTGCACCGTTAGGTTAGGTAACTAACAACAGAGCAGGGCAGGGCTAGTGCGGGTGCAAAACATAAGTAACGTCTATATAATATATCATATATACTATTTAAAGTATCCATCATAGAACATATCACATGATCACATCACAGATATCGCAGCAGAAGAAACATATGAAACATTGGATAATCTAGGACGTCCGTGTTTTCAATACGAGCCAGTATAAAACACGGATTCCACGGTCGTGATGAATAGCCAATCCCACACCCCTAGACCCCTACGAGAGCGGCAAGCAACCCTACCAATCCTAGGGTTAGGAGACCCGGACTCGACTCCTCGAGATGGTCTCCCACTGGACCCTAGAACCCGATTACTTGTGCTCCCCTCCTTGGGTCTATCCTAGTGCAGAAAAGTAAATAATATACAAAGGGTGACAGCTTCCGCAACCTGGAAGTGCCCCAAATAAAAGAATATTACATAAAGTTTTTACATGAATGAAAAATGAAAAACACTCATCTCACATAAAAACCCCCGGCTATTCAAACACGACAATCCAATATAACATATACAGCAACACATAACATCACATGTCATCCGCGTAAGTAAATATGCGCATCCCAATTGTCGTTGACATATAGCAACGAAACCGGCGATATCACATATTACACTTACGGTCACAGAAAAGAAAGTGTAAAACTACAACAGTTGGAATCCGCAACCTCTTTAGACATCACATGCCTAATCAAATGAAATACTTAGACATCACATGCCTAACAGTTATAAACCCCGCATTTTAGTCCCATTATCGAAAACTCTTTTCAATATCAAATGAAACTAAACCGCTAGATTTATAACATTCATTCAGTTACATAACTGATTGTGAATTCCAATTATTGTATCCCATTCCGGATAAATAGAAAATATTAAACTTTCCGATCAAACATTCGAACACCCAAGTTTTCCCGAAACCGTTCAACACATGAAATAGGTTCAAAGACATTCACTTCATGCCTCAGTACCAACGGTCCAGCCGTAGAAGGGTTAAGCCAACGCCTCACATGTGGCACGCCGTACTGCCCCAAACCCGAAGGTTCAAAGGGCAGTTCAAGACGGTTGTTAGTTGTATGTATGCCCTAGAGGCCAGTATTGTACAGATGATGTATATTATATTGGATGCTTGGACATATATAGAGATGACTTTCTTACTCGATATGATAGTATGCTATCTGGTTGCTCTTTATCTTAACATGTACACTTGTCTCTTTAAACTGTCTTATAGTTACATGTTGGTAAAGCCCTTAGGATGTGTACTTGACTACCTGGACTATGATGCAGATCATACTAGTGGGGACATGGTAGTCCATAAGTACATCCTTCAAGGTCCCTAGTCGTGGGTGTATCGAGACGGGGCATCGATATACCAGAGTAGACTAGCGTATACGCTCCTCGACCCATGAGATGGGCGATGGATGATCCCATATCCATTGGTGTTTGACATCAGAGATGGTATACGGGTGCTCAGTGGAGACTGGGTACACTGAACGGACTCGCCGAGAACTCCCAGATGGTATTATACCTCACGTCAGATGGCAGTTCTCAGGTGACACTTGTACAGGTTAGTCTGTAGACCCGATATCGTCATAGAGTCTTGTGTGATTCCCACTGTGCTTTGATCTCCACCTTACCACGTCCATGAGGGCGTGCAAAACGGTGGTCTTTGGGTACAGTCCCGAGTCACATGGAGGCAATGAGCGATAGGAGGGGTTTCGTCTCTCCCGGTATTGGGGGTTGATGTTGCGCTGTGCTCGATTGGCCGTAACAGGGAAGTCCCTGGCCAGGGCTGATCAGAGATTTGCTGGTAAGTGTTACCAGTAGTTTCTCGACCCGTTATGAGCCTCACATCGGCACGACTTATCGGTTATTGGGGTCTGACGTATACCACCCCTAGACTTGATATGCGACATATCAGACGAACAGACCGGACTGTACGGTAAGTGTTACTGGTTGGATTCACAGGAGTGTGAGCGGGCTAGCTCGTCGATCTTCTGATCGCTCAATACCCGGGTGGCCGTTACGTTTAGCAGACCGCTTGCGGCTTGTGGGTGCTTGATATGATCATCATCTGCTACCGGCGTATTGACGAGTCTTTAGAGTCCTACACAGAGGTTTCCTGGCTCAAGCGAAACGAAATAGGGGCGCATATGAGATATGTGCAGGACCGAGAATAATGCGTGTATGTGATACCGCATTTCATTCTCGCGATATATGTTTCGGTTGGTTATATTCGATATGACCTAGTTATCGAATCATTGATTCGATAAATCGATACATTGGATTCTAGTCGGTTTTGTGCGACATGACCGGATCATTGAATCAAATGTTGATTTAATGATTTAATGTATAATTATATATTTGATATATTGCATTGCATTAACTAGTATTGGTTCACTTTAAACGGATTTTTCTCACTTGATGCACATTGTATATGTGATATGCTTTTGTGCACTTTTATGTATCATGTTTGATGATACTTGATCTTTTGGTTAAATGTGTAGAATTAAACCATGGTTATATGAATGGTTAGGGTTTTGATTAGTTACTTAGTTATTTATTTATTTATTCATTTTGGAAATAGTTAAGTATGGTGGCTTATTTTGTTTCATGTTGAAGCTTCAAGAAGCTTTGAAAAAGTCCACCATTCTTATCTCTTCCTTAACCTTAACCATTCCAACTAACCTTAGTTTAATCTCTACACTTGACCATGGTTTACATTATGATAAGTATTCATTTTCTTTTCATTTTAAAAAGACTTATCATAAAACTAGCTTCATCTTCTCCTTCTTCTTCAAGATAGAAACCTTGATGCCAACAACTTGAGTTCTAGTGAGAGAAATCCAATTCTAAAGTGAACCCACCTCCTATTTCTTCACCCTCTACCTCTTGCCAAGTTGTTTTGGGTGTTTTCTTCACAAGTTTCACAACTTTGTGAAGTCGGAGCTTGAACTTGTGATGCCTCGACGTAGATCGTCTTTGACACGAAGCCGACGACCTAGCTCGCCCGTTTCTCCGATGAAGCCGACGATTGAGTTCGGGGTTCATGATGGACAGCGAGAGGACACCCACGTGGAGCTAAGGAAGTGGAGAACCGGATCTACAAAGGTTGTAGTCTCTCTCCTTTAGTTAAAGTGTTAACTAGTTTCGTGTTTCGCCTAAATTTCTAGTTAACGATCCGTATTAGGGTTTCTCGGCACCCATAAAATTTGAAATTGGCATGGTTGATGCCTTGTGAGACTTCTTTAGAGTGCCTAGGAACCCTACAGTGGTATCAGAGCTACTAGGCATTAGATGTCGACCTATGGGGGGTTCTCACTGTGTGACAGTGTGGCGAAGCATAGGCTCTTACCCCTAGGGTGTCCCGAGACCGGAAGGTGTTCCGGCGGGTTGTAGTCCTCGTGAGGGGCATGCGTAAAAAGTAGTTGCTGAGGGACCCGTTGGTGCCACGACGACCCCATTCGATGGGGTGGCTGCCTGACCTACAGTGGTATCAGAGCCTAGCTAGAGCCTTAGGCGAAGTCTAGACGGAGTTTGAAGTCCGAACGAACCGAAACCCTAACTCACAAAATGCTCTCTGTACATTTTCTAAAATCTGGGATTTTTCCAAATTAAAAATATGCAGAAAAATCAGCAGGTGATTCTAAGAGTTACTGTGAAATTCGACAGCCCAAATCCACCAAACCGCCGCGGTTCCGCGGCATGAGCATGGCTCATGCGGCGGTTCCGCGGCCGTACGGCCTCATTAAACAAAGAATTCTGCACAGTAATTCTTATTTTCCAGTGCTGGTTTTCCTGGGAATTTTTAAAATTTATTCAAGAGTTGCATTTTCTGGGGTTGTTTTGGAGCTTCGGTGTTTCGACCGGATTATCAAACTTCGTCTTTGTGTATTTCCGGATAATTTTTGAATTTGATAAAAAGTTCGACCGGATATAAATACCCAACTTTTCCCCTGTCGGGAAATTTCCAAGTGTTGGATTTTTCCGTAGTTCAACGACGTTCTAAGTAGTGCAAGTAACGCGATGGACCCTCTAGAAGACAACAAACCTTAACTCGATTATGTGACCGTCTTGAACTGCCCTTTGAACCTTCGGGTTTGGGGCAGTATGGCGTGCCACATGTGAGGCGTTGGCTTGACCCTTCTACGGCTGGACCGTTGGTACTGAGGTACGAACTGAATGTTGTTAGACTTATTTCATGTGTTGAGCTGTATCGGGAAAACTTGGGTATTCGACTGTTCGATCGGAAAGTTTAACATTTTCTGTTTATCTGGAATGTGATACTTAATTGGAATTCACAAACAGTTATGAGATAACTGGATGAATGTTATAAATCTAGCGATTTAGTCTCACTTCATATTGAAAAGAGTTTTCGATAATGGGACTAAAATGCGGGGTTTATAAGTGTTAGGCATGCGATGTCTAAAGAGGTTGCGGATTCCAATTGTTGTAGTTTTACGCTTTCTTTTCTGTGACCATAAGTGTAATATGTGAATCGCCGGTTTCGTTGCTATATGTAAACGACAATTGGGATGCGCATATTTACTTACGTTGATGACATGTGATGTTATGTGTGTAAGGTTAGTATAGCACCCTATGAAGTGTTTTGAAGCATCACATGACCCAAAGTTATAATTTTTAAGGTGCTAAACTAACATGCAAGTGGATCGATCCTAGAAAATTAGGGTTATTAAACTTTAAGCTAGAAAAGATTAGGGTTTGAAGGCTACAACCTTTGTAGCTCCCCTTTGCTAGACTCCTTGGTGTCTTGGGTGTTGAGTCGAGGTCCTCTCGAAGTTCCCTTGCGTCCACGACGATCTACCACGGAGCACTCCGTCCAAGCTCGCAATTTCGACAAACCGAAAAGAACACTCTAAACAAAGCGGCTAAGCTTGTGTAGAATGAAGTTGTGGTTGGGTTTCTCACTTCAAAAACCTTTCTTTTGTTGTATTTCACTCACTAGAAAAGACTAGAGAAGAAAAGATGAAGGAAGATGAAGATGGTGGCTAATATTAACAAGAGATAAAAGATAACCCTTGAGTTAAGAAGAAAAAGAAATGAATATCACTATATATATTTATTTTCTTCTTGACTCCAACCATGATTAAATGATGGATAGTTAGTTTAACTTGGGTTTTAAACGATAAAGAGAAAGATAACCATAGGTTAGTGGTAGTTGAGCATGGTTAGGTCAATGGAAGAATGTGGAAGCATGAATGATTATCCTTTCTTTTTCATTTTCTTTTTAAAACCAAAATTAAATAATTATCCATTGTTTAATCTATGGTGTGAGGCTTATATTGCCACCATTTCCATATATAATCAACCATGATGGTTTGATGTATGTATGTGTACATGTATGCACATTTACATGTGCATGAAACTAGAAAAGAAGAAAGAAACACATGCATGCATGCATACATCCATCAAACCCTAGAAAGGTTTTAAGTGAGAAAACTAATGGTTAAATGATAAATCAACACTTGATTTATCAATCCGGTCATATCTCATATGACCCCACCAAAAGCAGTTCACCCGATCAATGTTCGGTATCATATACGCACATTTCAATCGGGTGCATGCGCATATCGCATATGCGCACCACAACGTTTCGCCTGGACTGGGTAACTCCTCTGTGGGACTCTAAGACTCGTCAATACGCCGGCAGAGGGTAATGATCATATCAAGTGCCCTCAAGCCGCAAGCGGTCAGCTAAACGTAACGGCCACCCGGGTATTGAGCGATCAGAAGACAACAAGCGAACCTGCTACAACTCCCGTCGAGCCATCCGGTAACACTACCGTACAGTCCGGTCTCTTCGTCAGATATGCTGCATATCGAGCCTAGGGATGGTCACGTCGACCCCAATAACTCAATAAGTCGTGTCGGTGAATGGTCTATAACAGATCGAGAAACTACTGATAACACTTACCAGCAAATCTCAGCAGCCCTGGCCAGGGACTTGCTGTTATAACCAGTCGAGCACAGCACAGCATCAACTCCCAATACCGGGAGAGGCGAAACCCCTCCTATCGCTCATTGCCTTTGTGTGTCTCGGGACTGTACCCAACGGCCACCTGTTTGCACGACTCAGTAGAGCCGTGGTAGGGTGGCAATCAAAGTATAGTGGGAGAACACACAAGGCTCTATGACGATCTCGGGTCTACAGACTAACCTGCACCAGTGTCACCTGAGAACTGCTATCCGACGATAGATATAATTCCATATAGGAGTTCTCGGCGAGTCCGTCCAGTGTACCCAGTCACCACTGAGCACCCATATATGATCTTGATGTCAAACATCGATGAATGTGGGAACATCCATCGCCCATCACATGGGTCTAGTATCATATACGCTAGTCTACTCTGGTATATCGATGCCCCGTCTCGATACACCTCCGACTAGGGACATTTCAGGATATGCTTATAGACTACAGATGTCCCACTGGTATGATCTCCATCATAATCAGAGTAGTCAAGCCGATATCCTTAGGGCTTTATCAGCATGTATGAATGAATAGAAGCATGATCAAATAAACATGTCAGATAAAGAAGTACCAGATAGCATACTATCATGTCGAGCAAGAATGCAAACTGAATATACATACATGTACAGATACATCCACTATCACATAATGGCCTCTAGGGCATACATATATCCAACAATGTGCTGCTGGATATGTTATATTAGATCGTCGTGTTTGAATAGCCGGGGGGGTTTTATGTGAGATGAGTGTTTTTCATTTTCATTCATGTAAAAACCTGTATGTAATATTCTTTTATTTGGGGCACTTCCAGGTTGCGGAAGTTGTCACCTTTTGTATATTATTTACTTTTCCGCATTAGGATAGACCCAAGGAGGGAAGCACAAGTAACCGGGTTCTGGGGTCCAGTGGGAGACCAACTCGAGGAGTCGAGTCCGGGTCTCCTAACCCTAGAATTGGTAGGGTTGCTTGCCGCTCTCGTAGGGGTCTAGGGGTGTAGGATTGGCTATTCATCACGACCGTGGAATCCGTGTTTTATACTGGCTCGTATTGAAAACACGGACGTCCTAGTATATCCAATATTTTATATGCTTCTTCTGCTGCGATATCTGTGATGTGATCATGTGATGTTCTGTGATAGATACTTTATATAGTATATATGATATATTATATAGACGTTACTTATGTTTTGCACCCGCACTAGCCCTGCCCTGCTCTGTCGTTAGTTACCTAACCTAACGGTGCACGAGGGGACATCGAGGCGAATGCGGATGGCATAAGTGTACGTCATATCTATCTGTGATGTTAGGTATTTAAATGATGGGACTTCATTAATGTGATTAATGAAAGAAAAGAATCCTAAGATGTTGTAGAATCAAATTTTAAACAAAAAAACAAAAAAAAAGGTAGCTACAGTTCTTGCTTTGCATAGCGGTATATATGATATACCCTGCACCTTATTCGATGAGGAAAGGACCGAGATCCCTTCACCGGGAGTGACTCCTTTAGCAATAACTGGCAGATGCTACACACTCGGTTTGGCTTTGATTGCTTTTAAGAGTTTTTGCTTTGCACAGTGATATATATGATATATCCCGCACCTCATTCGACGAGGAAAGGGCCGACGATCCCTTCACCGGGAGTGACCCCTTTAGCAAAACTAGAAAAGCTTCAAAATCACTCCATTTCAAAACTTCAATTGATTCTACAACGATATCAAGTTCATTACGCTCATGGTTTTTATGAAAAACCTGCGTAGCTCTCCATCATTTCAGATAAGTACTAGTTAGTATTCGTGCTGCGGTAGTTTGGCCTCCGTCAAGGCGCAGTGTACGGTAGCTAACTTGTGCTTATCTGCTAGCATATGATGCGATTGGATTAGGGTATTCGTACGGCGTTGTTTGGCCTCCGTCAAGGGTCGTGCGGGTGGGTTTGATTCAATCAGGAAATGACGGGTTGAACTTGACTAGCGGACTATGGGTTGTTTGGCCTCCGTCAAGGTCATAGGACGCTAGGGGCGAAAGCATTATCGGGAATTTCAAGTGTTGAAATTTGCAATGAGATTGCATACCTTCTATGAGATAGTTGGATCCCGATACCCGCTGCGAGTAAGAGTTACTCCTGGGAGAGTTTTACACATTGCAATTAGTCGATCAAGTAGGTGTCTAGAAAGGTGTCAACGAGGTTACGCCTCTGGGAAAACGAGGTTTACATTAATTAGGTTCGTGCGAAAGCACGGGGGACCTCCCTCAAAGTACCGACACTGGCCTGGCTGAAAGATCGACGAACTTGTAGTGTGTAATTAATCCCGGCTAGTCTTTCCTTTTAGGGATTGAAGGAAGATTTGATAAAAAGCAGTGGGAGCCATCCTGATTAGATAAGATAATAACCAATCTGATCTTGCACGAGCATACGCTAAAGTGTTTTCTTCTCTCTCTCTCCAGGTAGCGACCAGTTCATGCCTTAATCAAGATAATAATATGGATGTATTGACCGAACCCGCATGTTATACTGTGCAGGGGAACGTTGAACCCGTTCTATCTTATAAGTGTTATAAGAATGAACAGGAAACAGGAGAATATCTGGATTCTCACACCACCCAAAAGGAGAATATGCATGTTGATGCATCATCTTCGGGTGTGTTTGTCATTGAGAACTGTTTCTCAGTTCACCCTACGTCCTGGGTATTAGATACCGGATCAGGATCCTACATATGTAAGATGTTACATGGGCTACGGAAAGGTAGAGAACTGGGAAAAGGTGATCATTCCGTTCAAGTAGGGAATGGTGCAAATGTTGCAGCCAAAGCAGTTGGCGAATATCACCTAGTATTACCAAGTGGTGATACAATGATTCTGAATGAGTGCTATTATATACCGAACATGATGTGCAACATTATATCAGTTTCTTTATTGAGTAAAGAAGGATATAATTTTGTAGTACAGGATAATGTTATGAACATATTCCTAAATCAAAAGTTGATTGCATCAGGCTCGTTACATAATGGCATATTCATTCTAAATCAAAATACAGTCCTCAATTTACAAAACACACACAAGAGGAAGAGTTCTGAACTGAACGAATCCTTCTTGTGGCATTGTAGACTGGGTCACATCAATGCGACACGACTGGCTAAGTTGCATAAGGATGGATATTTGAAACCATTCGAATTTTCATCTTATGACACTTGCCAGTCATGTCTCAAAGGCAAGATGACCAAAACTCCGTTTATGGGACACGGAGAAAGAGTTACCGAACTCTTGGGACTGATACATAGTGATGTATGCGGTCCCATGTCTACACATGCCAGGGATGGTTCTTCGTACTTCATTACATTCACTGACGATCTCTCTAGATTCGGATATGTGTTCCGGATGAAACACAAATCAGAAGCTTTTGAGAAATTTAGAGAATATAAACAAGAAGTAGAGAACCAAACGGGCAAAAGTATTAAGATCCTTCGATCTGATCGAGGAGGAGAATACTTAAGTAACGAATTCAGAGATTATCTAAAAGAGAATGGGATTCTCTCTCAGCTTACTCCTCCTTATACACCACAGCACAACGGTGTATCGGAGCGGAGAAATCGCACCCTATTAGATATGGTGCGCTCTATGATGAGTACAGCTGAGTTACCTATTTCCTTCTGGGGATATGCACTGGAGACTGCTGCATATCTATTGAATAGAGTTCCAACCAAATCTGTGCCTACCACTCCATATGAGATATGGAATGGTAAGAGACCATGTCTTAATTTTATTCAGATATGGGGTTGTCCGGCCTATGTTAAAACACAAAATCCGGACAAACTCGAGGCAAGGTCTGTTCTATGTAAGTTTGTTGGATATCCCAAACATTCACGAGGGTATATCTTCTACCACTCCGAGGAACAAAAAGTGTTTGTTTCTCGACATGCCACTTTCTTAGAAAAGAGTTTTCTTATGAAACAAACAAGTAGCATTGAGGTAGAACTGGAAGAGGTTCCAGCAACACAAACTGTAACAGAAGACTTGGTAGAACCAGAGGATTCAGTAGAACTCGACGAACCCCAGCCTCTCCGCCGATCTAGTAGGGTTTCTCGTCCACCTGAGAGATACTACGGTTTTCTCATTGACGGTGGAAGCGAGGATTGCATCATGGAGGATGATGACCCAACTAGCTTCGAGCAGGCCATCACGAGTAGGGACTCAGTGAAATGGCTGGATGCTATGCGGTCCGAGATGGAATCCATGTACACCAACAAAGTATGGACTTTGGAAGTTGCTCCTGAAGGGGTAAAACCCATTGGGAGCAAGTGGATCTTCAAGAAGAAACTTGGTGTAGATGGGAAAGTGGAGACTTTCAAGGCTAGACTTGTTGCAAAAGGTTTTCGCCAAAGACCAGGTGTGGACTATGACGAAACCTTTTCTCCAGTGGCTATGCTTAAATCCATCCGGATCATGTTTGCCATCGCTGCATATCATGACTACGAAATCTGGCAAATGGATGTTAAGACCGCCTTTCTAAATGGTGATTTAGAAGAGTGCGTGTACATGACTCAGCCAGAGGGCTTCATAGACAGTGGGAGCAGCGGGAAAGTGTGCAAGCTGCTTAAATCCATTTATGGATTAAAGCAAGCACCGCGGAGTTGGAACATCTGCTTTGACGTCGTTATCAAAGAGTTTGATTTCGTCAAAAACCCAGATGAACCTTGTATCTACAAGAAGGTAGCAGAGAGTAAGGTTGTCTTCCTAGTATTGTACGTGGACGACATACTCTTGATAGGAAATGATATTCCTATGCTGCAAGCGGTCAAGCTCTTCTTATCACAAAGATTCTCAATGAAAGATCTTGGTGATGCCTCCTGCATATTGGGAATTAGGATCTATAGAGATAGATCCAAACGGATATTGGGATTGTCCCAATCCAGGTACATCGACACCATACTAAAAAGGTTTAGTATGGAAGATTCCAAGCGTGGGAACTTGCCCACGATCTCTGGAGTCACTCTCTCCAAAGAGATGTCTCCCAAGACTGATTTGGAGAGAGCTCGCATGCAAGGGATACCCTATGCTTCGGCTGTAGGCTCTATCATGTATGCGATGCTATGTACCAGACCCGATATAGCATACTCACTAAGTGTAGTGAGCAGGTATCAAGCTGATCCAGGAGAGAATCACTGGATAGCTGTGAAGAACATTCTCAAGTACTTGCGAAGGACTAAAGATATGTTCTTGGTGTATGGTAACGGAGAACTCCAAGTAGAGTCCTTTACCGATTCGAGCTTCCAGAGTGATAAGGACGACTCTAAGTCGCAGTCGGGTTTTGTCTTTACCCTTTACGGAGGGGCGGTTAGCTGGAAGAGTTCCAAGCAGGAAACCGTGGCAGACTCGACGATGGAGGCTGAATACGTCGCTGCCAACGATGCTGCCAAAGAGGCTGTCTGGATCAAGAAGTTCATTACTGAACTTGGAGTGGTTCCATCCATTGAGCATCCAATACCTTTGTATTGCGATAACAATGGAGCGGTGGCTTTGGCCAAGGAACCCAGGTCCCATCAGCGATCCAGGCATATTCTGAGGCGGTATCACCTGATCCGGGAGATAGTTGATCGCCGGGAGATCGAGGTCAGGAGGGTTGACACGAAGAACAACACGGCGGATCCACTCACGAAGGCCATTCCCCAGATATAGTTTGAGAGACTCTTCGGGATGCTCGGTATGCGATACTACAGCAGCTGGCCTTAGTGCAAGTGGGAGATTGTTAGTTGTATGTATGCCCTAGAGGCCAGTATTGTACAGATGATGTATATTATATTGGATGCTTGGACATATATAGAGATGACTTTCTTGCTCGATATGATAGTATGCTATCTGGTTGCTCTTTATCTTAACATGTACACTTGTCTCTTTAAACTGTCTTATAGTTACATGTTGGTAAAGCTCTTAGGATGTGTACTTGACTACCTGGACTATGATGCAGATCATACTAGTGGGGACATGGTAGTCCATAAGTACATCCTTCAAGGTCCCTAGTCGTGGGTGTATCGAGACGGGGCATCGATATACCAGAGTAGACTAGCGTATACGCTTCTCGACCCATGAGATGGGCGATGGATGATCCCATATCCATTGGTGTTTGACATCAGAGATGGTATACGGGTGCTCAGTGGAGACTGGGTACACTGGACGGACTCGCCGAGAACTCCCAGATGGTATTATACCTCACGTCAGATGGCAGTTCTCAGGTGACACTTGTACAGGTTAGTCTGTAGACCCGAGATCGTCATAGAGTCTTGTGTGATTCTCACTGTGCTTTGATCTCCACCTTACCACGTCCATGAGGGCGTGCAAAACGGTGGTCTTTGGGTACAGTCCCGAGTCACATGGAGGCAATGAGCGATATGAGGGGTTTCGTCTCTCCCGGTATTGGGGGTTGATGTTGCGCTGTGCTCGATTGGCCGTAACAGGGAAGTCCCTGGCCAGGGCTGATCAGAGATTTGCTGGTAAGTGTTACCAGTAGTTTCTCGACCCGTTATGAGCCTCACATCGGCACGACTTATCGGTTATTGGGGTCTGACGTATACCACCCCTAGACTTGATATGCGACATATCAGACGAACAGACCGGACTGTACGGTAAGTGTTACTGGTTGGATTCACAGGAGTGTGAGCGGGCTAGCTCGTCGATCTTCTGATCGCTCAATACTCGGGTGGCCGTTACGTTTAGCAGACCGCTTGCGGCTTGTGGGTGCTTGATATGATCATCATCTGCTACCGGCGTATTGACGAGTCTTTAGAGTCCTACACAGAGGTTTCCTGGCTCAAGCGAAACGAAATAGGGGCGCATATGAGATATGTGCAGGACCGAGAATAATACGTGTATGTGATACCGCATTTCATTCTCGCGATATATGTTTCGGTTGGTTATATTCGATATGACCTAGTTATCGAATCATTGATTCGATAAATCGATACATTGGATTCTAGTCGGTTTTGTGCGACATGACCGGATCATTGAATCAAATGTTGATTTAATGATTTAATGTATAATTATATATTTGATATATTGCATTGCATTAACTAGTATTGGTTCACTTTAAACGGATTTTTCTCACTTGATGCACATTGTATATGTGATATGCTTTTGTGCACTTTTATGTATCATGTTTGATGATACTTGATCTTTTGGTTAAATGTGTAGAATTAAACCATGGTTATATGAATGGTTAGGGTTTTGATTAGTTACTTAGTTATTTATTTATTTATTCATTTTGGAAATAGTTAAGTATGGTGGCTTATTTTGTTTCATGTTGAAGCTTCAAGAAGCTTTGAAAAAGTCCACCATTCTTATCTCTTCCTTAACCTTAACCATTCCAACTAACCTTAGTTTAATCTCTACACTTGACCATGGTTTATATTATGATAAGTATTCATTTTCTTTTCATTTTAAAAAGACTTATCATAAAACTAGCTTCATCTTCTCCTTCTTCTTCAAGATAGAAACCTTGATGCCAACAATGACAACTTGAGTTCTAGTGAGAGAAATCCAATTCTAAAGTGAACCCACCTCCTATTTCTTCACCCTCTACCTCTTGCCAAGTTGTTTTGGGTGTTTTCTTCACAAGTTTTACAACTTTGTGAAGTCGGAGCTTGAACTTGTGATGCTTCGACGTAGATCGTCTTTGACACGAAGCCGACGACCTAGCTCGCCCGTTTCTCCGATGAAGCCGACGATTGAGTTCGGGGTTCATGATGGACAGCGAGAGGACACCCACGTGGAGCTAAGGAAGTGGAGAACCGGATCTACAAAGGTTGTAGTCTCTCTCCTTTAGTTAAAGTGTTAACTAGTTTCGTGTTTCGCCTAAATTTCTAGTTAACGATCCGTATTAGGGTTTCTCGGCACCCATAAAATTTGAAATTGGCATGGTTGATGCCTTGTGAGACTTCTTTAGAGTGCCTAGGAACCCTACAGTGGTATCAGAGCTACTAGGCATTAGATGTCGACCTATGGGGGGTTCTCACTGTGTGACAGTGTGGCGAAGCATAGGCTCTTACCCCTAGGGTGTCCCGAGACCGGAAGGTGTTCCGGCGGGTTGTAGTCCTCGTGAGGGGCATGCGTAAAAAGTAGTTGCTGAGGGACCCGTTGGTGCCACGACGACCCCATTCGATGGGGTGGCTGCCTGACCTACAGTGGTATCAGAGCCTAGCTAGAGCCTTAGGCGAAGTCTAGACGGAGTTTGAAGTCCGAACGAACCGAAACCCTAACTCACAAAATGCTCTCTGTACATTTTCTAAAATCTGGGATTTTTCCAAATTAAAAATATGCAGAAAAATCAGCAGGTGATTCTAAGAGTTACTGTGAAATTCGACAGCCCAAATCCACCAAACCGCCGCGGTTCCGCGGCATGAGCATGGCTCATGCGGCGGTTCCGCGGCCGTACGGCCTCATTAAACAAAGAATTCTGCACAGTAATTCTTATTTTCCAGTGCTGGTTTTCCTGGGAATTTTTAAAATTTATTCAAGAGTTGCATTTTCTGGGGTTGTTTTGGAGCTTCGGTGTTTCGACCGGATTATCAAACTTCGTCTTTGTGTATTTCCGAATAATTTTTGAATTTGATAAGAAGTTCGACCGGATATAAATACCCAACTTTTCCCCTGTCGGGAAATTTCCAAATGTTGGATTTTTCCGTAGTTCAACGACGTTCTAAGTAGTGCAAGTAACGCGATGGACCCTCTAGAAGACAACAAACCTTAACTCGATTATGTGACCGTCTTGAGCTGCCCTTTGAATCTTCGGGTTTGGGGCAGTATGGCGTGCCACATGTGAGGCGTTGGCTTGACCCTTCTACGGCTGGACCGTTGGTACTGAGGTACGAACTGAATGTTGTTAGACTTATTTCATGTGTTGAGCTGTATCGGGAAAACTTGGGTATTCGACTGTTCGATCGGAAAGTTTAACATTTTCTGTTTATCTGGAATGTGATACTTAATTGGAATTCACAAACAGTTATGAGATAACTGGATGAATGTTATAAATCTAGCAATTTAGTCTCACTTCATATTGAAAAGAGTTTTCGATAATGGGACTAAAATGCGGGGTTTATAAGTGTTAGGCATGCGATGTCTAAAGAGGTTGCGGATTCCAATTGTTGTAGTTTTACGCTTTCTTTTCTGTGACCATAAGTGTAATATGTGAATCGCCGGTTTCGTTGCTATATGTAAACGACAATTGGGATGCGCATATTTACTTACGTTGATGACATGTGATGTTATGTGCTGCTGGATATGTTATATTGGATCGTCGTGTTTGAATAGCCGGGGGGTTTTTATGTGAGATGGGTGTTTTTCATTTTCATTCATGTAAAAACCTGTATGTAATATTCTTTTATTTGGGGCACTGCCAGGTTGCGGAAGTTGTCACCTTTTGTATATTATTTACTTTTCCGCATTAGGATAGACCCAAGGAGGGGAGCACAAGTAACCGGGTTCTAGGGTCCAGTGGGAGACCAACTCGAGGAGTCGAGTCCGGGTCTCCTAACCCTAGAATTGGTAGGGTTGCTTGCCGCTCTCGTAGGGGTCTAGGGGTGTAGGATTGGTTATTCATCACGACCGTGGATTTCTCACACTTTAGCTCAAGTTGCCATTAATGGACTTAAGCTTTTTCTTTTAAAGATGAAGAAGAAGATGAAGCTAGAATATGATAAGTCTTAATTAAAATTGAAAAGTAAAATGAATACTTATCATATACTAACAAGGTAGAGTGTAGAGAATTGACCATGGTTACTTGGAAGGGTTAGGGTTAAGCATGAAGACAAGAATGGTTACAAAGTCAAAACTTCATGAAGCTTCAACTAGAAACAAAGAAAGCCACCATTCTCATCAAAATCTTTTCCAAATAAATAAATAAACAAATAAATAAATAAATGAATAAGCAAAACCCTAATCATCAACTTAACCATGGTTTAATTCTATACACTTAACCAAATGAGCAAGTATCATCAAATATGATACAAACATGTGCACAAAAGTATATCACATATACAACTTGCACATCAAGTGAGAAAATCCATTTAAAGTGAACCAATACTAGTTAATGCAAAGTAATATATCAAATATATAATTATACATTAAATCATTAAATCAACACTTGATTTAACGATCCGGTTATATCGCATATAACCGACTAGTATCCTACGTATCGGCTTATCAAATCAATCCTTGATTCGATATCTAGGTTATATCGAATATAACCATTCGATACATTCATCGCGAGAATTGAATACGGTATCACATACACGCATTATTCTCGGTCCTGTACATATCTCATATGCGCTCCTATTTCGTTTCGCTTGAGCCAGGAAACCTCTGTGTAGGACTCTAAAGACTCGTCAATACGCCGGTAGTAGATGATGATCATATCAAGCACCCACAAGCCGCAAGCGGTCTGCTAAACGTAACGGCCACCCGGGTATTGAGCGATCAGAAGATCGACGAGCTAGCCCGCTCACACTCCTGTGAATCCAACCAGTAACACTTACCGTACAGTCCGGTATGTTCGTTTGATATGTCGCATATCAAGTCTAGGGGTGGTAAACGTCAGACCCCAATAACCGATAAGTCGTGCTGATGTGAGGCTCATAACTGGTCGAGAAACTACTGGTAACACTTACCAGCAAAACTCTGATCAGCCCTGGCCAGGGACTTCCCTGTTACGGCCAATCGAGCACAGCGCAACATCAACCCCCAATACCGGGAGAGACGAAACCCCTCCTATCGCTCATTGCCTCCATGTGACTCGGGACTGTACCCAAAGTCCACCGTTTTGCACGCCCTCATGGACGTGGTAAGGTGGAGATCAAAGCACAGTGGGAATCACACAAGACTCTATGACGATCTCGGGTCTACAGACTAACATGCACAAGTGTCACCTGAGAACTGCCATCTGACGTGAGGTATAATACCATCTGGGAGTTCTCGGCGAGTCCGTCCAGTGTACCCAGTCTCCACTGAGCACCCGTATACCATTTCTGATGTCAAACACCAATGGATATGGGATCATCCATCGCCCATCTCATGGGTCGAGAAGCGTATACACTAGTCTACACTGGTATATCGATGCCCCGTCTCAATACACCCACGACTAGGGACCTTGAAGGATGTACTTATGGACTACCATGTCCCCACTAGTATGATCTGCATCTTAGTCCAGGTAGTCAAGTACACATCCTAAGGGCTTTACCAACATGTAACTATAAGACAGTTTAAAGAGACACGTGTACATGTTAAGATAAAGAGCAACCAGATAGCATACTATCATATCGAGCAAGAAAGTCATCTCTATATATGTCCAAGCATCAAATATAATATACATCATCTGTACAATTCTGGCCTCTAGGGCACACATACAACTAACAATATCGACTTCCAATATCGGGAGTGGCGAATTCTCTCGACCGTTCACTGCCTCCATATGCTTCGGGACTATACCCAACTAAAACCTGTTTGCACGACTCAGTAGAGACGTGGTAGAGTAGTAATCTAAGTTTAGTGGGAACACACACAAGACACTGTGGCGATTTCAGGTCTAGAGACTACCCTGTACTCATGTCACCATAGAACTGCTATCTGACATTTGTATATAATACCATCTAGGAGTTCTCGGCGAGTCCGTCCAGTGTAACTCATCTAATGAACACCTGTATACAATCATCAATGTCAAACACCAATAGCTATGGGATCAGCCATCGCCCCGTATAAGATCATGGAACGTATACACGAGTCTAAACTGGAGTACCGATGCCCAGTCTCGATACTCCTACGACTAGAGATATTTAAGGATGTACTTATAAACTATCAAGCCACAGTAGTATGATCCTAATCATAATCCTGGTAGTCAAGCAAAAATCCTATAGGCTTTATCTCATATATTAACGATACGTGATAACTAGTAACACATATACACATGACAGATAAAGACAAACCAGATAGCGTACTATCATCTCGGACAAGACTGTTCTTGGTATATGCCCTTCTCGAATTCAGTAATTGCTTTCCTGCAACTACGATAATTGCCTTGAAAGCACCTATACCCAACAATCTCCCACTGCACTCAAGGCCAATTATTGCAGTATCACATGCACATATCTTATGTGCTTCTCCATACCCAATTTTTATACTGATAGTTTCGCAAACTGTGTTCGAGAAACCTAGGGTATTATGAGACATATTAATCCATTATTAGACTCTACATCCTCTAGGCTATCTAGTTTAGCGAGCTAGATACCCTACTTACCTCGGCTATTGAGATTGGAGCTCGAACTATAAATTCTCAGGTGGATCATCTTCGATGGAGGGAGACCGGAGGCCAAACTTGATCCATGACGCCTCAAGGAGCTTATGAAGATGTAGAAGACCGAAGGACTCGGATCATTCGGTATAACCATTCTAACTCCTCTTTAGTTTGCTGGCTTATAGTTTTATGGTAGATCCGGGTTATCGGGTTGTTCTAGCGCCAGTTTATAAATTTTTTGTTCCGCAAACGGTCACGGTAGATGACCAGGGCGCTGGCATAACCCAACAACAATTACTCACAGTAGGAATCGGAATCCAAACTATCATGGAGTGGTAAGCTTGACATAGTCAACAAGTCACCCTACACCATAGAAGGTATGCAATCTCATTGCAAGTTTCAATACTCGTAACTCCCGATATTAGTTTTTACCCGTAGTGGCTTATGACCTTGACATAGTCAACAAACCATAAGCTACTAGTCAAGTTCAACCCATCATTTCGTGATTGATTTAGACCCACCCGCATAACCCTTGACACAGTCAACAAGGTTACACGACTGTCCTAACATATCACATCATCATGTAAACATGAAGACATCACTTAACTACCGTACACTGCGCCTTGACACGATCAACAAACGTAGCACGAATACTAAGTACTCTACTTCCTAAAATGACAGAGGGCTACGGCAGGTTTTGAAGAAAACAATCAACATAATGAACTTGATCTCATCGTAAGAACCGAGTGGTTTTGAAAGTTTATAGTCGTGTAGACTTTTGCTCAAGAGTGAACTCCCCGTGAAGGGATTTAGACTCTTTCCTCATCGAATGACGTGCGGGATATTCCTAATCGAATACCCCGACGCAAAGTAAAAGAATACTGCTACAAAAATAATTTTAGTGACACAAACTTTTACCCAAGAGCGAATTCCCAGTGACGGGATCAAGGCACTTTCCTCATCGATTGAGGTGCAGGACATTCCTAACCGAATGCAGCGATACAAAGCAAAAGAATCGACTCAAATTTTCCCTTTATAAAAAGTTTGTTCTTACAACGTATAAGGTTTTTTTACTTTATATTAATGCAAATAATACAATCCCATCATTTAGATAATCACGTTATCTAGCATTATCTTTCTCACACAAACATTACACAAAAGTATGAAAAGGAAAAATATATTGCTTATATACGTCATCCGCATTCGCCACAGGGCCCTGTAATGCACCGTTAGGTTATTTAACTAACGGCAGAACGGGGGAAGGGCTAGCGCGAATGCAAAACGTATATATAGCATTTATTTATATATATCATCTATCACATTACAGCATGCGGAAAAACAACATCACGGATTTGAAATGGTCGGATCAACTAAGAATCCCACGTTTCGTTCAAGCCACAAACGAAGTGCGACATTCCTCGGTCTCGTGAATAGCCCGTGCGTAGCCAAAAGCAGACCCCTATGAGTGTGGCAAGTCATCCGCTAATCCGAGAAACGAGACAACCCGGCATCATCACCATGATGGGGCCACCCAGCACTTCATCGAATCCGATGACTTGAGCGGCCCACCGCGAGTCTATCCTAACCCCCTACAAGCGCGGCAAGTATCCCGCCAATCCTAGAATCGAGTGATCCAGTCTCAACTCCTTGAGATGGCCACCCGCTGCAATCTAGAATCCAGCTGCCGGTGCGCTTTTCCGTGGAGTAAACCTAATACCTGTATTAATACAACGGTAATATCGATCGCAACCTGATCGAGTCCCGACAAATAATAATACAATAGACAGAAACGACACCCACATGTCGACCGCTCGTCCCAAATAAAAGAATATACATTTGGCTATAACATAAATGAAATGAAAAAAATCATCACAAACACGCACGGGGCTATTCATTTCGCGACAATCCAATCCACACCAAATAAACTTAACATAGAACATATCAGACTCACATGTGCAACCCCGTCGAATTGATCACATCAATTCGGCGACGTTAAACACGGCATATCACATATGCCATCGTATTAACAATGTTAAATGCTTTAACCGCGTCAATACGGAACCATGGTCAACGAATTCCAAAACCCGCGAAACCGAAATCGAATTTCCAAAAACTAAAATTCAAGATCATCCCCGACCTCAAAACACCACCATTTCTTGCATGAATCGAAACCCAAACGATCCAAAAACTGCCCGAGACACGGGAGGACCTCGGGCACGACCCATGAGGCCCCAGGGAACAATGGTTAGGGGATCCAACCCATGGCCACAAAATTGTGGCCATAGGTTGGCTGCTGAGACAGCAAGCCCGCAGCTGCGCGCTTGCTGTCCTAGCGCCACACCGAGACCATTTGTGATGGTCTCGAGTATAGGAGCCTACCCAAGCCTTCAGGGACATCCCTGGGGTCGCTCCCGCGCCACCACGGGGCTCTCGGTCCGAACCGAGAGCCCCGGGACATGAGTTATTTGCAAAAATAGTTACTGGTTTAGGATAGTTCTTCAACAGAAATTGTTTTGTTTTGTAAAAAGATTTTGGAAATTCAAATGACCACAAAACCAATTGGAAGTATTTAATTTGGCTCTGATATCATGTAAGTGGATGGGGGTTAGGGTCATGACGTTTACGGCCGCGGCGGAATTTGAAAAAACAATAATTTTACAAAGCATAACCCCAATCCATCACCAAGATCATCAAATACTTAGCAATAGATTAAACTAGAAATATAAAGAGAGCAAAGAAAGGGTGCTACAACCTTTGTAGCGTGTCCGGCTAATCCCGGAAGACCCCGTCTAGACTTTGTGAGCTCCCGGACGCGTTTGAATGCCGACCGCCTCGCCGTAAATGATCCCCGCGTTGAAAACGGGCTGCCCGAGCTCCAACACCGTCACCGGACGGAGAAACTTCCTCCAGAGGCTAACTAGGAATGGAGAAAGGAGATGCGAATTCTACGTACTCTCTCTTTTTCTCACTCTCTCACCATGGTTACATGTGTCATTAACCGAGAGAGCTCAAGCTCTTGTTTAAAAAAGAAGAAGATGAAATTGATGGCTTGTAGAAAAATGAATTTTTCTCTTTCTTTTTCTCATCATGTCATATTATATATGACACATACACTCTCCCACTCTCATGTGTGTGTCACACACTCAAGAGAGAGGCTAGGCCCCACCATTAATCATGTATAACAAATAAATAATAATATATACATTAATATATATAAAGATATATATACATTTCCATAAACATATATATATGTATATTTATTTACACATAATATTTAATGGTAGGAATTAATATATATATATATATATATATCAAATATATATATATTAAATACGTATTAGTACATCTATCTTAGACACGTACAAATCATGTATCACATACACGAAATGCCATCAATATCTTCTCAGTATCATGTACTGTAGAGAGTGTATCATATACACAATACTAGAAACCGCATCATAAATACGGTTATCAAGTCAAATGTCTTGACTTGATATTCCGGCTTTTAAACCGGCTAGTATAACAGTCGTCCGATCAAACATGTATATCCAATATACATGTTTTATCGAACTCATGCACGTATCCCTATACGTACGTCACGTCGCGTTTTGCACAGGCAGGCACTTTCATTGCGGGACTCTAAAGACCTGTCAATACGCTGGCAGTAAGTTATATAAGATCGTATCCGATTGAATCTGAAACACTTTCAGATTCAACCCCCTTTCGGGTTAACCCACAAGCTCATCAATGACACTAGCTATACGTAACGGCTACCCAGATATGAGGAAGATAAAGGTAGGTCGACGAACGAACTCATCCGGACCCAACAAATTCTATAAATAACAGTCACCGTACAGTCCGGTCTCTTTGTCAAGGAGTATCACATACCAGGTCTGAGAGTGGAATCTGTCAGACCCCCAATAAACCGATAAGTCGTGCTGACAGAGAACTCATAACTAAAGAGATACAACTGGTAACACTTACTAGTTTATCTCTACTGCGGTGTCCCTGGACTTCTGACTATAGTCGTGTCCTGCATGGTGCGATATCGACTCCCAATACCGGGAGTGACGAATTCCCTCAACCGCTCACTGCATCCATGTGCTTGGAGACTGTACCCAACAAAAACCTATTTGCACTACTCAGTAGAGACGTGGTAGGGTAGTAATCTAAGTACAGTGAGAACACACACAAGACACAGTGGTGATTTCAGGTTTAGGGACTATCATGTACTCATGTCACCAGAGAACTGCTATTAGTATAATACCATCTAGGAGTTTTCGGTGAGTCCGTCCAGTGTAACTCATCCAATATGCATCTGTATACAATTATCAGTGTCAAACACCAATGGCGATGGGATCCGCCATCGCCCCGTATAGGGTCATAAAACGTATACATTAGTCTAAACTGGAGTATCGATGCCCAGTCTCGATACTCCTACGACTAAAGACATTTAAGGATGTGCTTATAAACTACCAGGCCCCACTAGTATGATCATAATCATAATCCTGGTAGTCAAGCAAAGATCCTATAGGCTTTATCTCATGTAACGATACGTAATAATTAGTAACACGTATACACATGACAGATAAAAACAAACCAGATAGCGTGCTATCATCTCAAGTAAGACTGTTCTTGGTATAAGTCCTTCTCGAATTCAGTAATTGCCTTCCTGCAACTATGATAATTGCCTTGAGGGCACCTATATCCAACACAAACCACATCTCAAGTGGTTGTAAGGAGATCGGAAAGGATGTCTAGACCCATACAACGATATTCTCTATCCTTACATTATTTACTGTTGATACTGGTGAACCAGAATATTTCGATGAAGCAATGCATGTGAAAGGTTCTGTCAAGTGGGAATTAGCCATGAAAGATGATATAGATTCTCTAGAGAAAAACAGAACATGGGTACCAACTCAGTTGCCAGAAGGAAAGAAAGATTTGCAGAACAAATGGATTTACTGGATCAAAGAAAAGAATGATAGCAACACGAGATACAAAGCAAGGTTAGCCATGAAAGATGATATAGATTCTCTAGTGAAAGGTTTTTAGCAAAAGAAAGGTATTGACTACACCGAAATTTTTTCTCTTGTGGTCAAATTAACTACTATCAGATTGGTACTGAGTATTGTTGCTGCTGAGAATTTGCATCTAGAGCAACTAGATGTGAAAACGGCTTTTCTTCATGGTGAATTAGATGAGGACATATACATAGTGCAACCAGATGGTTTTCAAGTTTCTGGTAAAGAAAATCTTGTGTGTAGTTTAAAGAAGAGCTTGTATGGCTTGAAACAAGCACTCAGGCAGTGGTACAAGAACTTTGATAACTTCATGAGTGACAATGGTTTCATAAGAAGTGAGATGGACCATTGTTGTTACTTCAAGAATTTTGATGACTCCTATATTATTTTGCTTTTGTATGTGGATGATATGCTTGTTGCAGGATCTAGTATGAAGGAAATTAACAAGCTAAAACTACAATTGTCAAAAGAATTTGCGATGAAAGATTTAGGACCATCAAAGCAAATACTTGGGATGAGAATCGCCAGAGAAAGAGCAGAAGGAACTCTGGAGTTATCCCAAGAGAAGTATATAAAGAAGGTGCTTAGAAGGTTCAATCTTCATGATACAAAACCTAAAAGCACTTTTTTGGAAAGTCAATTCAAACATACCAAGAAGCAATCGCTCAAGACAGATGATGAGCGGAAACATATGGAAAAAGATCCATATGCATCGGCGGTTGGGAGTTTGATGTATGCTATGGTTTGTACCAGACCTGACATGCAGTGGGAGTAGTAAGCAGATATATGGCAAATCCTGGAAAGATATATTGGGAAGCTGTGAAGTGGCTTCTACAATATCTCAAAGGCACATCAAGTATGACACTTCAGTTTAAGAAAAGTAGAGTGACTTTGCAGGGATTCACCGATGCTGATTTAGGTGGTGACTTGGATGGACGGAAGAGTACAACATGATATGTGTTCACTTTGGGTGGTACGGCTGTGAGTTGGATGTCTAAACTTCAGAAAAGTATTGCTTAATCAACCACTGAAACAGAGTGTATGGCAATATCTGAAGCCGCAAAGGAGATGATTTGGTTGAAGAATTTTCTGAAGGAGTTGGGATAAATAGCAAGACAACAATACTCTTTTCAGTGACAGTCAGAGTGCTATTCATCTTGTAAAGAATCCAATGCTTCATTCAAGAACTAAACATATCCAGTTGAGATATTATTTTATCCTCGAGTTTATAGATAGTGGAACATTGTCATTAGAAAAGATTCTTGGACCGAAGAACCCGGCAAATATGTTTACTAAGATTGTCACCATTGAGAAACTGAGACTGTGGCAATGCCTCAGTTAGCCTCCACGGTTAATGATAAGGAGACCCCGCACTAGGAAGTATTTTTTGGAAGAAAACAAGATTACGGTAAAAAAATTGACTTGATTTATATAATAGATTGTTGAAATCCAGAGCAACGAAAATGGCATTTCAAGATTTCAAGTGTCGAGATTCACTTTTTATTAAGTCAAGATGGTGATTGTTAAAAATGACTTAAAACTATTGAGCATCCTCAAAAGTCCCTATTTAAATTAGCCCGGAAAAAGTCCGTCCTGGCCCAGGAAACTGACGCATGCGCTGACATACGTATAATGTGCGCACGCGGGCGGCAAGACGGCCGCATGCAGAGAAATTATAATACGAAAGGGACGTTTGTTTAACGTGAGCTGCATGTTTGTTGAAAATAGAGAAATGTCCTTTTCAAAGTAGATAAATGTTCAGAGAAGAATGGATACAGGTCCGACGAGACGGTAGAGATGGTTCTTCTTATGCCAGCTCAGCTAGGCGAGCGTATTGTTATGCAATGAGGCAGAGGTCTCAACCAGATGTTTAAGCGGCGGGTTCTACTCTTTCAACTGCACGATCGGAGAGAAGATAGGCTTGTTAGCCAGAAGAAGCTGTGGTTGGCTCATCTCAAGCGGCAAGGCTTGGCTACGGTGTGTAACTAGCTCCCTCTCAATAGGCGAGTAGCTCTCTTGCCCTAGTCTAACTTGCTTCTTAGTACAAGGTTCTTTACTTCAATCGAGAAAGACAAACAACAGAAACAAGACAAGCTAGCAAAGAAACCTATCTGTTACGTTCGGTCGGGGATTCACCCGTCTCTTTACTTTTCTCAGACAACGGGAATGGATATAGTGCAAACAAGTAGTCCTGACTTTCTGACTAGCTTACTAAAAGAGAATCGGCTCAGGAAGCAAGACCCACCAGAGCAAGGCCCAGCGAAAGACTAAACAGCAAGGCCAATCGCATACGAGAAAGGTTAAGCGCGCCAATAGACTCGTGACATCCATGAAATAGTCCATGTCGTCAAATGAGCCGCGTTAAGAAAGTCCAAGCTTATACGCATTGGCCCACAGGATGCCCTAATAGGGCTCGAATAAAACCTACATAACCATCAAAGAAAGTCTTACAAATGAAGACTTGGGCCTGTCAAGCCTGCTTTCCTCAATGAAAGCCCACAGAAGGGACAAAGCACAACAAGCCTATCCATCATCAAAGCAAGCCCAAGTCCATGCAAGAAGGCCCGCTAGATCTATCCAAATTCAAAACCCGTCAAAGGTCTCACATATAATCATGCAAAGGATCCGAGCCCATCCAAATGATGTTCAGCGGTCTCTATCCAAGTAGCCTCATATTTACCCAACAACGCCCGGCTATTCTCAGCCCGATAGCAAACCTTTGTGGATTCGATGGCAGGTTTGATTCCCTTTGGGCTTATCCCGGAAGGGTTTCTTTCAAAGATGGATTAAACGTGAGAGTGTTTCTCTCTCTCTCCTTTGCTATATATTCATAGGATATGAATATTGATAAAACACAGAAAAAAAAAACAAGGCAAAAGAAATCTCTACAAGTGTGCAGATTGAGAGAGTGATTACTGCAAGTTTGCAGTGAGTGAAAAGAATTGTAATCTTATATCTTGTAAAAAGAAAATAAGAAAAGTAGTGCGGTAAAGTGGACTAGAAAAATTGCTGAACCACTATAAACCCGGTGTGTCCATTATTTATGTGATTGATTCTTTCATCTGTTGTTTTTAATCGGTGAATATATTCCTAACACAATGTGTGATAAAAGTGAAACATAAATCGATAGACATATTGAATAGGATTGGAAAAGAGGAAAACAAAAAACTTTAAAGGTCGTCTTTCTCCTTCTCATACAAAAAAATAATCAAAATATTATTAGCAAATTGAATGATGTCATAAATATACTTTGCAGCAAAGAGGTATGACAAGAAGTATGTAGGGGCACATGCAAAACATGCACTTAAGCATGCATGCTTACACACACAAACAACCATACACATACACACAAGCGAGCTCACAGGCACACACAGAAGGGGGAGAGAGAACAAACATTTACAACAGACACAAGTTAATAAATTACCTCGGCTAAGCGTAAATGCTTGTAAATATCACAGGCAATTGTTGCGCACGATTGAGGATCCTTGTCATCATTATCAACATCAATGAAGCTATCAGCCATCTCCATTGGAACAGCAGCATCTCTCTTCCATATGTAACCTGCCAAAATTATAGTAGAGAATTTAACAGAATATATGGTACAAACCTACAAAATGAATCCACCAACTTAAAGCTCTGATAAAAAATAGTGAGAAACAAGAAGTTTCTGCTTTTAAAACTGAAGAATATAAGTTGACATAACGACAGAATATATGGAAGATTTTAGGTGATGGAGTCACAAACCAGCATCTGGGTTCTCAGAAATGTGTAGATTATTACTTGCTTTCCTTTCCAAAGAAGCCACTGCCGAAGAATCTCCATTATCGATATACTCAAACTCAGGACTTTTCATAGAATCACACGTTGACATACTTTCGTCTAAAGAAATAGAATCACTGGAGCGATTTGGAGATATGGCAGCACTGCAAGGTACAAGACTGGCACCAACAGTTTTTGTAGGTTGACTGTTTACTGGGAGAAAGGGGACCTTGCTTAACGTAGCAGTAGCTGGCTTCATGAAGGATGACGTAACTGTAGAATTACGACGCAATCCCATATCACAAACATGACCGACTGAACCCTTCTTAACAGTTGAAGCTGAACTAGAACTAGTGGTGCTTGCCTTCTGAAGAGACCAAAAATTCTTTTAAACAAAAAAAATGCATTCAAGAATTAAGAGTGCTCAGTGCTAAAGCTGGCTAATTTGCTTGTTCAAAAGAAAATTCATAACTGGAATTGATATCTTATATGCAGGAGAAAAAAAAACTAAAGCTGCAAACTGAATCGACAATTGCAATAGCAACAAAGCAAAATGGAAAAAAAAAAAAAAGGATGATACGTTTTGTTTTCATGTAAAAGCTACGTATCCTCTGAAACTAATGAGTATTGATGTCATTTGACAGCTTCAATGTTGAAGTAACTAGCTTGTTGTTTTCCTAGAACTAGTTCATGCAGTATCAAAATAGAAGATACAAAAGTATGCATCCATTTGTAGGAAATAAGTAGACTTGAAAAATTAATTGATAGACAAAGAAATTAAAATAACCTGGTTGAGCGAACTCATATGATGAATGTTGCACAATGCTGACAAATATTGCTAAGTGCGACTTTCTCATTCTTCCATAAAAGTCATTTAACCTCAAGCTAAATATAGTTTAAGAGGTCATTTCCATACATAACTACACAATCATACAGTCGGATTACAGATCCTGAGTTTATGAATATTAACAAAATTTAAGTTTTAGTATCCACTCATGAAATTAATTTATTAGAACTATTTACAAATTGAGGATATAAAGAAACCAAGATAATTGATGGCAAGGTTTCTAATGAAATACGATTATAGAAGTTGCAATTTATATGTGAAAGGTCATGAATAATCAGAGATAGTGAAATCTTGTCTCTCTGATTAAACAATCTCTACATCCATCTGAATGAATGAGGTTTTAGTTAAAACAATAAACTTTAATTATTTAATTTGGAGAGGTAAGGTGGGATAGAGAGATTACACAAGAGTGGGAAAAAAGAGATAGAATAAACATGTAATAATTCAAATGGCAAATTGGTGATTTAAATATCCAAGTGGGAGAGATGTAACTTTAAAGGACATAAAGTATTAAATAGAAATCACCAAATATGAAAGAGCTATTATACTGATCGAATGCAGCAATTTGTCCATATCAGTAACTTCAAATATTCTAAACTTCTTAACAACCGCTGGTTAACTTTTCCTAGTTGAGAAAATTTAGCAGCGTATTGGAAAGCATTAAGGGGGTTTTGATATCTTTAGATCATGTATAATAAAGACTAATCAGTGAAATGGCATGACCAACCCATTAAGTATCTAGTGAACCATTTGTTAGTGCCATGCATATGACTCCACCTCAAACACAATACAAACATTGTGTCCTGCATGCACGCACACTCAGGCAAACACATTTCATTCATTCATGTAGGCGTATATGGTGAGGTTTATATACTCAAAATGGGGAAAATAGCATTTGTAAAGCTAAATTGATGCCAAAAAATGACTGTGATCAATCTCTAGAAAGCTTGGAATCCTTGACAGCTATTATGGATCGACCACAGTCAATGAAATATACCACACCGATTTATTATTAAATAAATGTGCAACAATACACATCTCTTAATAGGTAGCAGTCTGCTTCAACAAAATGAATAAGCATGTCTCTTCCCATGCCTATGTTTCCTCCCTAGGTACATTTTGCCCTCTAAATCCTTATTTTTATTTCTTGCACATTTATTCCTTTCCTATAGGATTCTTTTATATTTCCTTTTTTCCATTAAAGTTTTCCTTTGTTCTGCTTCTGCATTTTCTTTATCTTGTTATCTTTATCTATGTCAAGGAATTCTTTCCTTTCTCTATACTTTATATTTGTCTCATTTCTCTATCTCTCGAATTATAATTTATTCTCAGTTTTATTTTATCTCGTTCTCTTGTTTTTTTTGTTTCTCATGATCGTTAGAGATCAAAGTAAAGGTCTTAATTTTAAAGCTAGTGAGTACTGATGTCATAAAATATATGTCTTAATTAGTAACCAGAAAATTGGGTTGAAAACAACGGTTTTTAAATGATTTTAAAACAAAAGTTGGGTTTTTTTTTTGAAATAGGGTAGTTTAGATTTAAAATTATTAAAATAGGGTATTTTTTTTAATTTTATGAGAATAAGACGGTTTCTGGCCCCCACCACCCACCCCAGTATAGGGGATGGGTTCCTAGAACCCGCCCCCTATATAAATATAGAGAAGGCGGGTTCTAGGAACCCGCCCTATTAATTAAATAAAAAAAATTAAAATAAATAAACGGAAAAATGAAAAAAAATTGAATAAAATAATAAAATTGTATTATATGAATGTGGTATAACAAAATGAATCCGTCAAATTTACAATACAAAAAAATCCTATCTGTTTGTAAAATGTAAATTCTATCTCGACGGTCAAATTTATAATAATATCAAAATGAATCCGTCAAATTTACAATACCAAAAAATCCTATCTGTTTGTAAAATGTAAATTCTATCTCGACGGTCAAATTTATAATATCAAAATGAATCCGTCAAATTTACAATACAAAAAAATCTTCCGGTGCACTTGTCACGATCTCGAAGGTCCCGCCAATGATGACTGTCCTGAACATCTGGTCCTATAATGACCTGGTTGTTTACATAGGCTGCATCTGGCGTGCCTTTGCTGAGGATCGGCATCCATTGTCATTCGATCTCGACGCACCATAGGTCTTCCGGGCCCTATATTTTTTTCCGGCGGCAATACAGTCGGTGTTTGTCTGTTTCCAGTATAATAGTGCCAATAGCGACTGTCCGGTATAGGATGAAATTTTGGATCGTATGCGCCTTGGTAATTGGAAACAGTATAGTAATGGGAAGCAAAATTGTAATGTGAGTTATGCATGCTGCTCGCAGCAGCAATTGCGTGGGCACAAGCTAAATGTTGTTGCTGGAAAACACCGCATGTGCACGAAGAGAGCCCTTCATCTCTAAAGTTTACGGTATATTGATGCTCATTACTCCCCGTTACTTGAAACTCCGCCGTGTCAAACCTTTCAGAGCTGTAGTATTGTGCTCTGCGCTCTCTTTTCCGGAATATATATTAGTAATACGGGGTGAGCAGAGTCTCCATCGCCAAGGACGTTTCTCTTCTTTGCACAAAGTAAGTATTCACTCGGAAAAAGGTTCGAACAATCAACCTCTGTATCGGTAAGCCTCTAACACCTTTAAGAACCCTGTTGAAGCTTTCAGACATATTAGTGGTCATTAGTAGATATCTGTATCCATTATCATGTGCTTGTGACTACATGCGTACTGGATACTAATCTAACCACGCTTTCGCGGTTTGACTCATCTCCCCAATTTTCTTCATGGACATTAGAGTTAGACGCTTCACCGGCTTTGTACATAAGCTTATGTAGATTTGAATTTTTAAATTTTCTATCAAAATTTTGCCTGAAGTGCCGCAGGCAAAACCTATGTGGGGTGGTCGGAAATACAGCTCTCATTGCAACTAGTATTCCTAAATGTCTATCAGATATGATGCATAAATCTGTTTTATCAATAACAGATGGGATAATTTTGAGTTGACGGAAAAACCATGACCAAGATGATGAATTTTCACCCTCGACAATGGAAAATCCCAACGGAGATATACCGTTATTAACATCAACACTTGTAGCGATTAACATGCAGTTTCTGTACTTACCGTATAGATACGTCCCATCAACGCACAATACCGGCCGACAGTGTGTGAAACCAGCCGCACTTGGAGCAAAGCACCAGAAAATTCTTTGAAACCTGACAGAGCCATTGACATCTGTTTCTGTGGTTTTTAACTAGTATACGGTCCCCGGATTTGATGCTTTCATGGCTTCCATAAAAGAGACTAGTGAGTTGTACGAGCTTTCCCAGTCCCCAAATATCTTATATAAAGCTTTTCTACGAGCATCCCATACCTTCACATACGAAATCTGAATTTTGTGCTCTCCGCTAACGTAGAGCCGTATCTCTCGGGGAGTCATCCCACATTTGTACGGATTAGTGGCATGATTAGTGAGCAAATGTAAGATGAAGTGCAATTCCTGTGATCTTGTAACATAATAGAATTGATGCATGTATGTTCTTGGTTGTATTTCGTGACCTTCCAAGCATTGGCTCTTTTGGAACAACATGCATGCAATCTCCAATTACATTCAGGAGCTTTCGTACATACCACGATATAGTACGTCTTATTTGACTCTTCGGTTTTAAATGTAACGTTTTGCTGAATAGAACACGACTTCAGCTTACAGATAAGATCTCCTTTCCTGAAATATATCCCCAACAGTGGCGCAATCTTCGCTTGCTACTGTCGCTAACAAATAGGGTGTCGTATTTACTTCTGCCATGACTAAGTCTATCCAACTATCATCTTCCAGCGGATCGAGGCCGGGATCTTCTAGTTCGACGAAATTATAGTTCGCAACCATATCATCAAACAATGCTATCCCATTCAATCCAGCGGAATATTCCACGCTCCCTCCCTCCCCTTGATGACCTTCACCAGCATCATCATCATCACTGCCACACATATCAATGTCACCCGTAGCAACATAAGGCTCGGGTGCAATATATGATGGTTGTGGTCGGTGTAATGTGGATGGTTCGGGGTGAGAAGACCGGAAGTCTGTGGACGGACATGCTTAGAATGCGCTACTTGGATCGTGTTGGAATGATGCGGAGGTATGGGAAAATCTGCGTTTAGTATATAAATTGTTATTATACTATTATTCCTTAATATTTTCGTAAATAAATCACCACTTGTTTCAGATTTATTTACCTTTGGAAGGTTGTGTATGGTAATCCTTGTTGTTCTTCTGGGGTGCATGTAACTGCAGCAGTCGATTGGGAGAACCTGTATTCAATATATAAAACATATTAGTATTTTGGTATTACTAAAATGTTTGAATGTGGATTTATAAAATGTTTACCCTTGAGTTTGAAGGTTTGAATAATGTTGTGTATAGTCATATCCACCGAGACTGACGGTATCACCGTTAACCATGTGACCGTACCCCCAGAAACTACCTCCAGCATTACCATCAAAATTACCCGTTGGAGGGACATCTGATACTTCCAATTGTTCTTTCTGAACCAAAAGTTCAAAAGAATGCTGGATGTTTGACAGACCGAAGTTTATCATCGAAGATATTGATGCATCGTCTATAATTTCAACCAATGCATTTCCACTAAACATAGGCCATATACAACTTAACTTAAGCCTAATTTCACGGGGATCGTATTTCGTGATTTTGAACATTTTATTCTCGATTTCATTATAAGTCGTTGATGGTTCTAATCGCATAATTCTTGCGGACCCGCCCATATACTCGGGACCTTGTGCACTTGTGATAATCCGGCCATCGTATTTACATACAACAAATAAACTTGAACTTGACATAATCTGCATTAAACAATATCAAGCCAACAATTAAAAAAGCGTTAACAACTTTATACAATCACAGTCAAAGCATGCACAATCATACCTAGAGATATGGTCTTCAAATCCACTAGACTGCTCCTAACTGTTCTAAAGTGACAAGTTGTGAGATAACCCTCAAATCATCTCTTCACTGCCAATTGTGGCCAGATAAGCACAAATGAGGAAAGGAGGGTTCCGCGCACGAATTACCGTGAGACGGACCTTTTAAAATTACCTTTCTTACTTGTCTAGCCTAGGCACCACAAAGTCAAGTTTAGATAAACGATCGAATGCCCACAACCTTCCTCTGTCCTATTGAGCACGACAGTCCTTAGTTGGCTGAGTCTAGATTTTTTTTTAATAAGTTCAAGGGTAATGCGTATGCTTTTAGTGATTTTTGGGGTCTTAGGAAGGGTGATGAAATCCCCACCCAATCTGAATTGGTGTTATAGCCCCTTAAAGTCCGTATTATTTATGCAAAACAGTAACAAATATAAATCGAAAACACTTGTAAACAACTTATTTGGCGGCGGCGCAAAGAATCCTGCACAAAAACAGTTTTATTGGAGAGAGGAAGAGAGTTTGTGCAAAGAATTCTGCAGGAAGAATGGTTCAGAGGAGTTCAGAGGAGGGGAGAAGATGAGGGAAATGCTCACAGAGAATTTGGAACTTCAATTTCTTCCCTGTGCTTGTTTTGGTCTCCTCTTCCTGTTTAGAGCCCCTGAACCTTGGTTTGGTCACTGAATTTGCTCCGGAAATTTACAGCAAACCGTGGTTCCGTCTTGATCCTATCCAGCAGCTCCTCACGACTATGGTACTGAATTTGACCTTCTTCCTAAACTCCACACTTGCATAAAATAAAGGTAAATGGAGAGTTGCTGTATAGTAGAGAGCTATTTATAGAAACACACCGGCATTTAATTACTGTAATACATAATATGAGGACGGGTTCGTAGAACACGCCCTCATTTAATTATTGAAGAGGGCGGGTTCTTAGAACCCGCCCTCTTCGTTCTGATAAAAATATAAAACATTAAAAAACTGATTTGACTTTACACTATAATACAACTGATTTGACTTCTCACTGTAATACCGGGAATCCAACAAATATGAGGGCGGATTTCTGGAACACGCCCTCATTTAATTATTGAAGAGGGCGGGTTCTTAGAACCCGCCCTCTTCATTCTGATAATCTGATTTAACTGATTTGACTTCACACTAAAACAATTGACACTATAATAGAACTGATTTAACTGATTTGACTTCCCGGGAATCCAACAAATATGAGGGCGGGTTTCTGGAACACACCATCATTTAATTATTGAAACCCGCCCACTTCGTTCTGATAACAATATAAAACACTTGACACTATAATACAACTGATTTAACTGATTTGACTTCACACTGTGCCAACAAATATGAGGGTGGGTTCCTGGAACACGCCCTCATTTAATTACTGAAGAGGGCGGGCTCTAAGAACCCGTCCTCTTCCTTCTGATAAAAATACAAAAGAATAAAAAACTGATTTGACTTGACAATCCCGGAAATTCATACAATACTAAACAATAAAAAACTGATGTGACAACACTAAGTATTGAAGAGGGCGGGTTCCTAGAACCCGCCCTCCTTTCCCTATAAAACCCCCCGCCCTCTTCAGTGTGGTTTTGGTTAAATTAACTCTGTCCAAAATCCCTTCTCATATCTAAAATATCAAAATTGTCTCAATGGAGAATCAACCATTCGACAAATCTCTACTCGTTGATCAAAATGAACACAGATCTTTTAATATATTACACGGAGAGGAAAGATTCAAAACTTATTAAATTTTTTTTAATTACCCCTTTCTTTTAATTCTAATAGTTGAAAATAACATGATTTAATTTTGCAAGATGGAGATAATCTCACCGTCGTCACCCATAGTTCTGACAAGTGGATAGTTACCGACCAGCGAATAATCGAGCGGATTCGAAGGGCCGGATTTTATGAAGCTTCATTGCTTCGTCATATCCAAATCGACCACGCCCTCGTTACCTCTCTAGTTGAGCGCTGGAGAAAAGAGACCCGCACTTTTCATCTAAGATGGGGTGAGACCTCTATCACACTCCACGATATTGGCCTCTTACTCGGTTTACGGGTCAATGGGCTTGGATTGGCCGGAGGAAAAATTATTGGTCCGGATACCGACCACCCATACTGGGATACATATGCCGAGTCTGCTCTCGGACAGGTAAAAAAATTCATTTTGTTTCCCCTCTTTAGTGTACCTATTGCATAGACATTTTGTACATTATTTCTAGCTTTAATATTTCACAAAAAATGTTAATATCAGGCACCAGGAGGCTATAGTAAGGGGGATAATATCAGTTTAAACTGACTGAAAAATACATTTACTGATATCCCTGATGAATCCACCGATGAAGTGTTGGATAGACATGCACGTGCCTACATTCTGTACATGATCGGATCTTGGTTGATGCCGGACCAATCGGCAACGCATGTCCATCCATTATACATTGGCTTTCTTACGAATTTTGATGTGTGTGGCCAATATGCTTAAGGAGCAGGGGTCCTGGCCTTTCTTTACAAGGAACTCGATAAGGCATGTGCTCTAACGAAGAATAAAATTTATGGCTGCATTACATTACTTCAGCTAAATTCCTTATTTTTCACAACTAGAAATTTACAAAATTGTAATATTGGTTCTTTCTATTATCATCTAACCCTTTATTTATAGATTTGGTCATGAGAGCATATGTGTATGGGAAGACCGGATCGAGTTAAAATAACTGCCTTGGATACCCCTGGAAAGCCGCTCGGCTCTTGGTGGAATGGCAAGAAAGCGTGTAAGGCTCCTCGTCGAGTACTTAGATACTATAGAGATGAGTTGGATCGTATGGACTTGACTTAGGTAATCATAACTTAGGTAATTAAGTTTGTTTTAAAATTTTGAAATACCTTCATCACAATTTTTGTACTATATTATTTGCGCAGTTCACGTGGACGCCTTATACAGTAGATCGTCGGCAAAGATTAGCCGGCATCTGTATCGAAGGAGAGCCGGTTTGGCAGGCTCGATACCCACTCCTCTGCATTAATATCGTTGGCATGCACCTACCGGACCGGGTGTTGCGACAGTTTAATAGATCGCAACATATTCCTGTCCCGCCGCCTTCGCCTATGACAATAGAGGGAGACATGCGAGGAGGAAAGGCGGAGCATGATTGGAGAGAGCATCATCATCAATATTTGCTGAGATGGGAGGATAGGCAGCGTAATATTGCCTTACAGCAAATAGGTAACCAAATAGCCACCGAAGCATATTTACAGTGGTATAAGCGTGTCACCATAAGATATCTTTCTGCTCTCCCTAACGACTTCCCAAACATCGCGCGGTACGAGCCTAGAGGCCACGTGGAACAAGATTTGGTAAGTTGAATTCTTTATATTATATTACTTTTTAACATCCGGCAGTATGAGTCAATACTTATTTCTTATTTCTAATGTAACGACAGGCTCGTGGGTTGCATCTTATACAATCAATGGTGCGAGATCCATACCCGACTGATACTGGTCCGGAAACTCAGGCTCTATTTTCAAGTGTAGACCAATTAATTGGTGGTGTATTCGGTTCATATAATATTCTTTCATATTTATCGCCGGCACCAGAGCATTTGGATCACCGTACCGTCAGCAGCAACCCTGGCATACCGGACAAGCGCAACAACCGGAGGAACAACAGTTTTGGGGGACCGGTTTTGCGCAACAACACCGGTCTTGGGGGTCAGATTTTGCAGAACAGCCATCTTGGGGATCAGGTTTTGCGCAACAACAGCAATCTTGGGGGTCAGGATTTGCGCAGCCATGGGGCCCAGGTTTTGTGCAACAGCAGACGCATAAAACCGGGACAGGTTCTTCACTACAACTGCCCAGTTGGGAGACGGATTTTTCGTCCTACGTACAGTTGTTGGGAGGCAGCACATATCCGACACCTGTCCCACATTCAGGATTTGCGGAACAACAGCCTGTCCAAGACGCTGCTGAAGCCGAAGCAGAAAAGCAGACACCGCCGCCGCCGCCATCTACCCAAGAAACAGGTGGGTCCTCCAGTCATCCCAAGAGGCATAGGCTTATATCAAGCCTTCTCGGATTTCATAAGGGAAAAGGAAAACGATAGTTATTTACATTTTACAAACAGATAGAATTTTTTTGTATTGTAAATTTGACGGATTCATTTTGATATTATAAATTTGACCGTCAAGATAGAATTTACATTTTACAAACAGATAGGATTTTTTTGTATTGTAAATTTGACGGATTCATTTTGTACACCACAGTCATATAAAACAATTTTATAATTTTTTTGAATTTTTCTTCATTTAATTTTTTCGAATTTTGCTTTAAATAAAACAATTTTATTTAATTTTTTATTTTTAAATATGGCGGGTTCCCAGAACTAGGAGAGGGCGGGTTCTGGGAACCCGCCCTCCTTACAAAAATGGAGAGGGCGGGTTCCTAGAACCCGAACCCGCCTTCTCCTATAAAATATAGGAACCCGGCCTTTATACTGGGGAGGGGGTGGGGTTAGGAAAACCGTCCTATTCTGATAATTTTAATATAAAATATCCTAATTTAATAATTTTAAATATAAAATACCCTATTTCAAAAAAAACCCACAAAAGTTCCAGCAACCAAATAAAGCTTAATATGAAAAGTATAAAATGAAGGTAGATTGTTTCAAGATATGCAAGTAAAAGCAATTCATTCAAGAGATGATTTTTCATGACCAAATATACAACATGCAGCAGATTAACTTCAAATTACCCACTTTTGAATGACTAAACCCTCTTTAACACAATTCCTGAACATATTCTTCTCATAAATAAATCTTATCAATATATACCTAAAAAATTTGAAAAATATCAAAAAAGATAACATGTAAAACACATGAAATAATCTAACCTATTCAATTTCTAAAACAGCACCATATAAAAGCTTCTTTCATGAACAAAGCTAGAAAGTTTGACATTAATTTTAAGGGTTTTGATCTAACAATCATCACAATCCTCCAAAGAAATAACTTTATTTGTAATTGAAAGAGAAATCCCAGTAAAAGATTCACAGAATACTGAATTATCACCTACATCACCCATAACCAAAATTTTGAAAATCCCTTCAATCCCAACATCCTAGCAGCATAGATTATCCCAACACAAAAAAAACCTAACATTTACAAGACACATTACTAAATTTCCAAGCAGCATTGTCAAATAAATATGTAAACAAGAAGAAGATGAAGAAGATTAAGCACAAATTCACCCACGTTGGTCCCTTTCGCTGCCGTAGCCGAAGCCGACGCCCGAGGGAGATTCCTCCCCGCGATGCTCTGATTCGTTAGGTTTCCAAGGGCCGTCCTTTTCTTCGCCTGCGCAGCTCCCACCGGTGCCTTAGCGGCCGCCAGAGCCGCCGCCTTATCGTTCTCCGCGGCCGCCCGTCGCTTCACCAGAGACGAAGTCGCGCCGGACGCCAAAGACACAGACGAGCGACGAGCCGATGACATCTCAAACCTCAAAACAAAACCCTAAAAGGATTTGAAACCCTAAAATTGAGATCGATCGAGACAAACGAGCGGATTAAAAGGAAGAAGGCGAGGGTTTTGTTCGTTTTCTTTTGGTATTAAAATAATAATATTTAGTTTGAGAGGGAATGGGAATGGGGCTGCTGATTTGAATTGGGAGCGGATCTGAGCCTTCCATTCCATTTGGGAGAGAATCTCGAGCGAAGCACGCGACAGCAAGGGGACAGGCTCTGCAGCCTTTGGGAGCGTTTTGAATTGGGGGCGGTGAGGTCACCGGCTGTGAGAATAAGGTGAGCGGCTCTGGGGGACCTATTCCTTTTAAATTTTGAACTTCGAAAAGGGCTGGTAGCTTCGATGTATTAAAAATTAATTCATGAGTGAAAGGGAGATTTGTGGTATCGTTGCTAGTGGGGACCACTTGGAGAAGCGGGTATATGGAAAGATGTGATTTATTTGAAACTTTTAAAGAGTGATAGACCTATTCGGCTTGAAATCTCATCACAATCCATCCGACAAATAAGCTGGATCAACATCTAGATACTAGTGTGAAACAAGAAGGCTTTGATTTTTGTCTCTTTGATAGATTATGGTAGATTCAAGTCAATAGATTAAGCATAATGCAACTTAAATTCAAACTAAGTAGGGTAAATGAGAATGAAGAAGGATGTTTTTATTTTTTTTGTTTTTGCATTAAGATGATCGGAAAAGGTTTTCCTTAGACCAGATGTCTAGTTCTCATAGGGGTGAAAAGCCGTTTTAATATGATTGGACTGGCACCAATAAGCAATAGCTCAGTTGGTATGGATACTCTCTTTTGAAGCTGTTTGGTTGCTAAACTATGAGACATGGATTCCTAAGTTTTGAGATTTAAAATTTACGGATTTAGAATCCTATTGTTTGTTTTGCAGCAAACGAAACATAGAGAATTGCAAGTTTGCAATTCTCTTGTTTGGTAATATCAAAAGTGGTCATGGATTTGAAAACATGATTGGAAAGTAGTTTTTCAAGGTAAAGATAAGTTTGATCACCCTCACAAAAAACAAAAAACAAAACTTTATTGAGAAGAAAGAGAGAGAGAATACGAAGTATATATACAAAAATAATGGGGGTGATCTCAACCTCTATTTCCTTTTTAATTATTATCCATGGCCATGTGGCCATAGAGTCTTTACAAATCCTTACTGTATTTTTTTTTATGGAATTGGAAGGATTCCAAAAATCCTGAGTGGCATGCATCAATTATATTTTTAAGTTTATAAACCAAACATAAGAATAACTGGTTTTTATGGATTTGACATTTCAAATACCCAAATCAAAACCAAATTCAAAATCCGAACAGCCCTTTTGAAGGGAGTGCGGGAATTGAACCTTGGGAACCGTAGAAGAGTAAACTGACATAATTTAATGCTTTGAGGGCAAATTCATGGGTCCCTGGGTGCGTGTGTGTTGTAAGCTTGTGTGTGGATGTGCTGTGTGTTCTATGCATGGATTTAGGGTTTATGGGTCAGTGCCAAAAAAATAAAAAATAATTGGATTGGGCCGGCGACGTGTAAGGGAAATCAAAGTGTTAGGTTCGAATTGAATTCGGATTCCCAACACTGATGTAAGACAATACGTGAGTCCCATGGTTCATACAAAATAATACAAGAAGGCAGATAGCAGGTAAAATCGGATGATGCGGATAATTCTTGAAAATGGGATTCAAACGTCCATTCAAAATAAGGATGGTAACTAATTAAGGAACGGTTTGGTTTGTTTGACCAGATTCTTCTTGGATTTTAAGGAATTCAGAAGGAAATATAGTGTAGTTTCATGTAATTTCATCCCAAATTTCAAACCAGATGTTTGTTTTGCAAAAGGGCTTTGTTATTCTCTCTTATAGTATGCCAAACAACATCAATGGGATTGTAGACATCCAAGCTTAGAGGTCGGAACTTGGCAAAATTGGTATGGATTCGATGTTCACGTGAGCTTTTATGAAATATTAGCGATTTGAATGTGCTGCACGATATATTAGTTAGATACATTTTGTAGAGAATACAGTTTAAACATTTAATATGGTGTGTCTCACTAAGTTGTTATTTTATTTATCAAAAAATCATGGAAATGGTGAGAGAAAGAATGAAAAAGATAGCCAGGGACAAACATTTAATAATGTGGACCCCTTGAGAGTGAGAAATTGTCACGACCCGAAAATACGGAACATGACCGGCACTTAAACTACGAACGTCTCGAGGCGTACGTAATCTAAGTAAACCGAAAACCCAGAAATCCAAAACAAGAAAATAGTAGAGTGCAGGAAAAACCAACTTAAAGCAAGTAATTTCAATAGCATAAGCCGAATTATGCGGTTTTTAAAACATCAAAAATTTACTGAAAATTTCGGCAGAGTCTCCTTTGTAAATACTGGCCCTCAAACGGGATACAACATGAATAGTATACGAAATCAAGAAAAGGGCATCCCCAAGCGGGAGCTAGCACTTCGTCAATCGACGGTCACAACCACACAAACAATATAATATACAACGCCAACGGCGAGGATCAAAACTCAAAAGGAAACTCAAAACCACCAGAAATATAACGAGCGACTCTAAGGTCGAAAGAATAACCAACACTGGTCTCTATCTCAATAGATACATGTTTGGTTGATGGAATTTACTAGATACAACTGAATAATATCATACAAGGTAATATGATGGGTACGATACAAGAAAAACCCACCTACTAGCAAGCCACCCGAATGAAACTGAGCCCGCAAGCCGTAATGAAACCTGTACGGCAAACCTGCAAGAAACTGGGGCACAACGGGGATGAGTTGCCAACTCGTGAATAGAAAAACATCTACGCACAGAAATCGCATAAATAACGCAACCTAGGTCAATGATCATAATATATCCTCAAATATAAGTATAACAGGCAGCCTATAACAATGGCTAGGGTAATATCTAACCCGAGTATAATTTCATGTGCCCGTGTCAGTGCCTCAGGTAGCAATATATCATATGAATGAGGTATGAATGCATGAAACAGAATACATGTAAATGAAGAAACTGTTTTCATAAATTAGTGAGATTTCCTTCGTATTTTTAAACCGAGGTATCATAAATGAAATCAGCATCAACAGTGTCTAGCATCGACACAAAACATAAATCTCACTGTCTCGAAATATCAATGTCTCAATCTTAATATCTAGGGCGCCGTCAGTCCAGACCGGCCCCTACCATCCATCTCAAGACCACGACGGTATCCTCCGGATATCCGACGCGTCGGGTAATATCACCGGTAGGTAGTCTCCCCCTGCCAGGCTCATCGTCATCACCACGAGCTTCTTGCCCCGGGGTACCTTACCGGGTCCACCATGTACCCGAAACGGTTCCTCCACTCCTCGAACTCGGGTCTCACATGTCGCTCTCAGCACCGAGAAAACACATGGTGGACGCACTGAAATATCATATCCAGGGTAACCGGGTTTTTAAAACAATTACATATTCTCTTTTGAAATCTCCACGGTTCCCAAATCCAGAAATATCAAGGAAATCCGAGTCCAAAACCTCAATAGCACATAAACTAGTGAATAAAGGCATGAGAATCCATGCGTGCGGTATAACAATGAATAACAATATGCATGAAGTAGCAAGTAATAACTGAAATGTCTAATATGGCATATAAGGAAAGTACACTAATATCATATCAAAACTACTAGCTAACAAGCTAAGTCAAGCAAATATATTCTCTAAAGTGTACGTGACATGGCAATTACCGATGAAAATGTGTGTGAGCCGGCAAGTAGGTGTACGTGGTACATACGCATCATCGGTAATGGTGCTGGTGTCCTAACAGCATGATATCAATAATGGAATATGCAGCACAATAAGTATGCGAGGCAGAGCGAACATCAATAATGTGCGGGAGCTGAATACTAGACACAACGATAACTAATCTGCAATAATCTAATATAAGTCCTACAAATGGTGCCTTTTGAAATAACACGAATCATGGGGTTTTGAAAATAGGGGCTACGGTGTTTTTATGAAAAGATACGTCGTTTTTGAAATATCCGTAGATTCCCTTGAGCTGTCTTTAAAAATGCCCACGATTCGTTAGTTTTTGAAATAGGTAAGAAGTCTAATCTAATCTAACAACTACACTAAACTATACGGCTGAACTAACAAGCTGAACTACAGGTAAGGAAACCGCCTATCATCTGAGTCGATACATATACATACCTGTATATGTATAGTCGGTGATCCCGCCTTAATAATATCATATTCGATACCATATCTATAATCAGGCATCCCAAGTCAAGAGTGCGGATCAATCATCAATATAGCTCGTACGTAAATCCGTCGTACGGCATCCCAATCTGGGTACGGGTCAATATCACATTCATCATACTATTCACCTGGTATCCTCTTTATCAAATATCATGATCGGGGTACTGATCTACGTCTAGTACCATACTGATACCGCCTACGTATGCATGGACGTGTGTGAAACACTACGTCAAGGACCCGCTACAACGTCATGTCGTATCTAAGATACGAACCCTGCTATATCACCGATCTCACGGCCTCAAATCAAATCTCATCGACTCAGCTCAATCCCAAGTATCGTCCTCAATCCGTATGTGAACACATAGTCCCATACCCATGTGAACACATAACTATAAAGAATCCCATGAGCACATATCAATAGGAATGTATGCAAGTATGTATGTGTGTATGTGTAGTGCAACACTACCCTAGGGTTCGCAATACTAAAAATAATCCAACACACCAATATCCATCCTAAGTATCGTTATTAATCCTAAATAATATATAATAAATGTTGGTGTGTATACGCATCCGTATACACCACCACGGACTGCGGGGGTGCTATACGCCATCCACCCGACTTCTCCCCGTAGATATAAATCTACTCACCTGGTCCTCGCTAGCCGGTGCCGACGTCGCCACGCGCTTGCTTGTCGTCTCGAAGTCCACATGGGGGTACCTACATATCATAACGCACCATATCTCATTAAAATCCGACTCATGATCAAAACGACGCACGAATCCCACATAGGTCAAAACCTATGGTTGCTTTCACAAATCAACCCAAAAACCCTCGACGTCGGCGTACAAACGCCAAACCATCGAGAAAAACCCAAATACACTCATTTGCACATTCACGAACACTAATTTTAATATAAACTAGGTTGAAACTCACAAAAACGCCAATTTCACTCAAAAAGTCATTTTTCCGAAAATCTAGCAAGCACAATTCGCCGTTTTTGTACAAAACACGATGTTTAAATGAATGTAGCGGCCAATATATTTATTAAATATCTTAAATAAGTCATAAAAACCATTTCCATAATTTAAACTCATAAATTTGCATAATTTCCAAAATCCTAGTTTGCAAAATATCAAATTTAACACCCTTTAAAGCAAAATTCACAATTCATCAATTAAGCTTCGTTTTGCATGAACCAAAGTCATTAAACCACTCATTATAATAGTTATAATGACATGAACACTTAATTATATTTTAATCTAAGCATTTGATAATTTTTCAAAAACTCTAGTTAGCAAAAACAAAACTTAATTTAGACATTTCCATGCAACAATATGAAATTTAACTACTAAATTACTTTCTACAAATTCTAAGATGGTAAGCTACCCATCACAACCATACACCAATTCACAATAACCTAACTTGCATTCAAACCCTTTTCTTGAATTCCAAAACGTGCAATTAAACTCACATATCCAAATAACACTTAAATAAATTAGCTTAAGAAATTAGTAACAATTTAAGCAACAAAAATGTTTAGAAATATACCCAAAAGCATAAGAAGATCCACAAGCATCCATGGCACTCCAAAATGCTCTCTTTTCACAAGGATCCATGCTTGAAATGCTAAGGAATAATGGGTAAGTGTTGGATTTGAAAAAAAGCTTTGAAATTGTATGGATTTTGAAGCTTTTTATGGATTTTTGAAGCAAAAATGGAGTGAGAACTTGGGGGAGGGGGGCTGCTGCTCTATGGATCAGTTTCGGCCAGATTTGAGGGGGGGGGGGTGAGTGAGGAGAGAGAGTGAGGTGGGGAAAGTTGTTTCAAGTCAAAGTCAACACAAAATATATCATTTTCTACTCTTTTCTTTTCTTTTCTTTTCCTTTTCTTTCCTTTGCAAACCAAGTGGGGAAAAAGTGAGGGCTGCTGAATTTGGCTAAGGGGAGGAGTAAGTGGGGGTGTGTGGGTGTGGGTACGGGTGTGGGGTGATGAAAAATGATAAATACGATACCCCAAACATCCATTTACGCTAAAAAAAAAGCCTTTTTTCTTCAATAATTTCTAAACCGTTTTGGCAAATGATTTCGTTCCAAAAACCACATGATAAAATTTTATTTAATGTTTTATGATGCAAAAAATTTTTTCAACTCATTCCAATTTGTAATTTTCCCTAATTAAATGTATTAGTGATGGCTTAAAATAATAATAAAATAATATTTTTTCAGAAAATTTGAAATTTCACCAGCGGCTCAATAAACACCAAATAATAGCAATTATATAGCTAGAGTATGTATATTTAATTTTTATAATAAGATATTTGTATTTTGACTTTTTACAGAAAACCCCCTCATTTTACCGATTTTCCGAAATTTCACCGAAACGATTTTCAAAACGCTACAGAAATTTTCTCATCTTTATAAAATTTTCTGGAAAAATAAGAAAAAGATATCTGAAGCTTTTGGTTTCTGATTATAAGAAAAATACTTTCTCCGTCAGATTGGTAGAATTTATGGAACGTACATGGATTCTCATTGGATAAAATGTGTGCTTATAGATGATGTGGATTCTACTACATTGATAGAACATGTATGTTTAGTAAAGATTTATTTTATGAACATGTAAGTCTCTCTCTTTCTCATATGTCAAATCCTAATTTGTTTTCCACATGCTTTTTTTATCTTACCAAATAAATGACTTGCAACCCCTTAGATTTGCAGATCCATTGACAATGAACCCTTCAAATCTTGACAAACTATCCAAGCAACAAATTTTACAGTTACTAATGAGCCACTATCCGTTTGACCTATGGATCGACCTATAAAACACGAGTCATGGATCAAAAAATTACCACACGTCTAATCTTACATGAACATACTTTGTTCTATTATACGCCTCCGGGGTTGTGCGCCATCCTGTCCGTCAAAAGGATCCCTGTTCATTTAAAGTATCATTGAACCGACTGAATTTACGGGTTGATAATGCTCGATATCGGCGATCTCCCAGATCGTGACACGTGGCGGATGACGTGTCCCAGAGCTCAGAAGAAAGGGCTTACAGGGGCCGACCAGGCCACCCCATTGCCCGACCCGCAAGCACAAGATGGCTCTCCTCAGAGCCCCCATGCACAAATTGGCTTCCTCGGTCTCCCAGCTCGCCTCCGAGCTATCGCAAGACCAAGATGCCTCGGCTCTCCCGCTTGCCCCCGAGCTCCCCCGCCGAGGCCATCTTCCTCGGTCTCATCGACCGACCAACGATACCACTCGCAGGCGTAACTGCCGCTCCGCAAATCTCGCCCTGCGCGAGATCTCCGCCGGCCACATCCCACGTTCCATGCCATTACGATCCCTATTAACGAGCCTGTCTCGCCATTAATGAGAAGATCCGCTTATCGCGCGGGCGTGACGTCGGGAGCGTAACGGCCGGCGTGATTCTCCCGCCTGCCCCTGCATGCTGCCGCCGCTATATAAACCCCTCTCCCAGAGGGATTAAGTAAGCCATTTTTACTCCACTAAGCCGTTACTCTGCTCGGATCTCGCTACTGACTTGATCGTCGGAGGGTCCTCGGTGGTACCAAACCACCCCGGGACTTCCTTGCAGCTACTCGACGCAAATCTCCTCCAACCCATTGAGATCCACACATATCAGGAGATCACGCTCCAGATCAAATCCCTGCCGTCAATCGCAGCCATCGGCAGATCAACGGGAGACAACATCTGAAGGAGACTGGAAAGGCACCTCCCACAGCCGGCGCCGTCTGTGGGAAACTAACTCTACAAAAACAAAAGTTCGTCTCCCGATCTCCAACCACATGGCGAGCAATCACCCTGAATATCCAAGCACCAGCCGTCGCCTTCCCCTCAACGGAGGCGCGGATGAACCTCTCCCGGCGATTATCTGTCACGACCCGAAATAGCACGTGACTGGCCCTTGAATCATATGAAGTCTATAGGACCTCATCTAATTCAAGTAAGCCGAAAGCCTAGAAATCTAAAACCATTTTAAGGAGTAAATAAAGAAAACTAGTTTTTAAGAAGTAAGGAAAACATGTTTTAAAAGCAAGGTTTTTAAATAAGTAAGCCGAATATGCGTTTTTGAAATCTCTAGTCTTTTCTGAAAATTTCGGCAGAGTTTCCTTTGTAAATACTGGCCCCGAACGGGGTACAACAAGAATAATATGCATATACAATGATAAAAGGCATCCCCAAATGGGAGCTAGCTCTTCGTTAATCGACGGTCACAACCACGCAAGCAGTATAATATACAACGCCGAAGGGCGAGAATCAAAACTCAAAGGAAAACTCAAAAGCATCATGAAAACCATAATACTACAACGTGCGACTCTAAGGTCGAAATAATACATAATGGTTTTCTAAGTCTGAAACAATATACAAGTTTGGTTGATGGAATTACTAGATACAACTGAATAAAATAAATACAAGGGTGGTCACGATGCGAGTGAACCCACCTACTAATGCAATCACCCAGAAAGGAAGCAGTGTGCCAGAAAAGCTACAATGAAACTTGTACGGCAAACCTGCAAGAACTGTGGCACAACGGAGGTGAGTTGCCAACTCGTGAATAGAAAACATCACAGAGCAGAAATCGTATGTATGACACAATACTAGGTCGATACGATCATATATATATATATATATATATATATAAACCTTAAATGAATAAGTCTGAAGCATGAAAAAGTGGCCAGGGTAAACATCTATACATAAGTGTAATCCCATGTGCTCGTGTCAGTGGGTTAGGTAACAACATATCATAAATGTGGGGTATGATCAATGTGATCAGCATGAATCATGTCAGTATGTATGTGGATCCCGTCCACGTATCACCCAATGACAATAAGCATCATGCATGTAAATATCATAAAGCATATGCATGGAAGTATGAGGACATAAATCAGTGTGTGTCCCTTGTGACACATCAAAATCATGGAACGTGAGTGTCCAGCATCGACACTTGAAAACATCATGAAACCTATGCCCAGCATCGGCACATAAATCCTCATATATATATAGGGCTCCGTCAGTCCGGATCGGCCCGTATCATCTCTCAACTACGGTCGGTATCCTCGGGATATCCGCCGAGCTCAAATACAATCACCGGTAGGTAGTGCTCCCCTGCCAGGCTTACCGTCCAACATATATGAGTCTTCTTGCCCCGGGGTACCTTACCGGGTCCACCATGTACCCGCAGACGGTGCCTACCGCTCCTCGAATCGGGTTTCACATGCCACTCTCAGAACCGAGAAAACATATGGTGGATGCACTGAAATATCATATCAAGGATAACCGGGTTTTTAAAACAATACATACTCTCTTTTGAAATAACCACGGTTCCCAAATCCAGAAAGATCATCGAAACAACATATCTCAATGCGTATAATCATAGAGCATGATGTATGCAACATATAAAAGAAATGTAAGCATATCAGTATATCATTCAAGGGGTCATATCCTGAATACAACAGTCCTACAGTGTAGTGACATGGCAATTATCGATGATGAAGTGTGTGAGCCGGCAAGAAGGTGTACGTGGAATATACGCATCATCGATAATGGTGCCGGTGTCCTGACAGCATGGGTTTAATATAACAATAATTACATTTACACATGCAATGCGGTGCGAACAGCAAGAATATGCAGAAATCGACTAATAAACACAACAGTGAAGAATCTACATCCATATAAAAATGTCATACAGTTTTTCCATTTGAAATAAGACGAATCGGGGTTTTTAGTAAAATAAGGGTTACGGTGTTTTTAAGAAAAGGTGCGTTTTTTGAAAATATCCGTAGAATCCCCTTGCCTGTCTTTAAAATACTCCCGATTCGTTAGTTTTGAAATAGGTATGACTCGGGTTAGTCTAGCATCTACTAAGCAAACTACAGATCTAACTAACAAGCTAATCGGGAGGGGTATGGAAACCACCTAAATCTGGGTCGAGATATATATATATATATATATATATATATATATATATATATATAATAGTTGGCGATCCCGCCTCAATAGTATCACGTACGATACAATCTATCACATGACATCCTCGAGTCATGAGTGTGGATCTATCAGCAATATAAAGCTCGTACGGTACATCCATCGTACGGCATCCCAAATCTGGGTATGGGTCAATATTACAATCATCTCATCAACTATCTGGTATCCTTATCGTCATATCTCATGATCTGGGGTACTGATCTAAATCTAGTACAAACCGATACCATCTATATAGATATAGGTGCGTGCATGAAAACACGCCCAAAGGCCCGCTAAAATCTCATGTCGTATCCCAAATACGAACCACATCATATCACCGATCTCACGGCACTATGCCCAATATCATCGACTCATCTCCAAATATCATCCACTATTCTCATCATCCAGGTATAAGTGTAACAAGTAAGCATGTGTGTGGGTGTGGGTGTAACCTATTCTAGGGTTCGCAACTAGGAAACTATACTAGTTTATTTCTAAACCCTAATCTAACCATAGTACACCTAATCACATCTAGAATATCCATGTCACGTATAAAGCTATCATATATATGGTATATATAGTATACTAAATATCGAACTGCGGAGGTGATATACGCCATCCACCCGACTTCCCCCGTAGATATAATCTGCTCACCTTGCATCCTGCGTGTCGGTGTCGATATCGCCTTCATCTTCTTCATCGTATGGAATCCACATGAAGATATCTATATAGATAACATAATCGGGAATGCGTATTAAAATCATATCGGAAAACCAAAACGACACGCTAAGGCCTATAGGTTAGAACCTATAGACTTCGCTTTCAAAACCATCAAACAACCCTCAATATCGTCATACAAACGTCAAGTGATCGAGGTAAAACACAAATACGCAAATCCAGAATATAAAATATGCAAAACGAAACTCCGAATCAAAACAGCAACTTAGGAAAAAGGTCCCAGATTTTACCCTAGGTCAAATTAGTCGATTTTACATATGCCAAGGGTCTTGTTTACTGGAGATGAGGCCCTAGAACAAAAACGAACCATTTCTAACTTGCTCTGGCCGCAAATTGCGGCCAGAAGGAATTAATTTGCGGCCTAAAGGAGAGGGTAGGGGCTAGGGTTTTGGTGGTACACTCCAGGTTGCCTGCACATCACTCTGTGTTTGCAAAAAAAATTTCAGTGTCTCCGGGTGATAGCAGATTTCATTTTACATCCACAGAATCCACAATTTTCCGATATCGGGTTTTCTAAATCCGTATTCCGGGGTTCTAGTCTCTGATTTAGGTTTGAATTCTAGCATTAGGAGGTTTGTGTGGCCTCTACTGAGCTCAATTACACATTACAACTCTCAATTTCCATTAACCCTAACTAGAATTTTCAAAGTTCACCCAAACCACACAATATCGGTTCTAATCTAACATGGGGTAAAAGCAATGGAAATACTAAGCTAAAGGTTCAGAAAATACCTCATTTGGCAACTCAAGAATTTTCTTGAGTTGCCCCAAGTGTCCAAAATTTGATTTTTCTTGGTCCAATGTGCTTCCCTTGAGCTTGTGCATCTTTTTAATTAAATGGGATTTGGGATTTAGGTTTTGAGGTGTTTTTCATGGTGTTTTGAGGAGGTGAAGAGGGGAGGGAGCTAGGGCAGCAGCAGCAGCAAGGTGAGGAGAAGGGAGAGGAATGAGTGAAGAATGAAGAGGAATGGCCAAGTCAAAGCACCCTCACCTTTCTCTCTCTCACCCATACCTAATTCTTTATTCTTTTCCTTTTCTATTTCTTTTCTTCTCTCCTCAATAGTAAACCCAAAACAATTAACCCTTCACCCAAAATTCATATAGGAAAATGTAACAAGTGGAAAAAGACATGATGCATGTTTTGCACAAAATACGCTTAAAGTCCGATTAACGATTTTTAATCACGATTAGCACTAAATTAGCGTATAGTTAATCATAAAAACTTAAAATTACATAATTCCCATAAAACACTCTCTTTTAAGTAATTTTTATAATTTTCCAAATTTTTCCCAAATTTATCGGTATTTAATTATACCGAAATATTAAAATATTCAATATAATATTATTTAATTATAAAAATTCCCAAAAATAATATTTTATTTTTCTGAAATATTACAATCTTCCCCCCTTAAAGAAATTCGGTCCCCGAATTTAAATTTAAACCCCCTCAATGCTAAAACATTTCAGTAAAAAGTCCAAGTCGTCGAGGTTCCGAAATCATCAATACATAAAACGCATCATAGCGCAATGCACGCGCATGATCAATGAGCAGATAACTCAAAATCAAAACTCCGTCAAGCATCTCGCAATCGTCGAAGTCATGGTGAAGACACAATGTCAAATCCAATACTAAAACCACTATGATATAAATCTGAACTATACATGTAAATATCAAATCTATACATGTAAATAACTGAAGGAAATGCATGTCAAACCCTTTTAAGTCGTTGTGTGATGCGCATAACACTACACAGTGGCCGACATCTATTGTAAGAAAATAATCATATATGTATATATCTTTTGTTTAATATGTACGTTCCACCATTTTGAAAACAATTTAGAAGGGTATCCTTATTTTAAACGTTTCGTGTTATATCAGACACGTAGGTATATACTGAGACTATAGCTCATCTTTTGGAAATCCCTTCGATAACTATCAATGCATGCAAAATATATCTAGGTACTGTCCTCTGACTAGTCCTGCTCAGTACAAAAACAAATAGCAAATATCATAAAAACATACTGCTCCATAAGAAATCAATCCCAAAATGTATATAAGAATACCCTGTGCGACTGGTGCGCACAGAAATCAATATCCATATATGTGCCATACATGTGCACAGAAACAACATCTAGGTGCAACGGGTGTGCACGAAACATCTGTCATGCGCAACTTGTGTGCCTGACAGCAAAATCAGGTGCATCTGACATGCACGAAGAATCTCGATTTAGCGCATCTGGTGTGCACCAAAATCGCATCACATAACATGCGCCTAACATGCGTGAAAATCCAAATCGGTGCATCCATCATGCACGAAATCATGAAATCAACAACAAAATCAGAATCGAAAATGACGGTATACAATACAGCTCAATTCAGATCAGGTATACCGCGGTATATAATCTCACAACCATGTACATTAGCGTGCATAAATCAAATCAAAACACTAAAAGTGCATGAAAACTATGCCGAAAGTATAAGTCAAATCACATGCATAACATAGGCATGAAATCACAATCAATACCTCAAGCGTAATAACTATGCACAAAATATGAATACCCAGTAGGTGCAACCATGGTACACAAAAACAAATATCATGGAACTTAGCCATCGAGACTAAATCATGCGAACAAATCGCCCAAAATACCGAAATCCAAGGTGACAGATACGTGATAATCGAATCACCATATCACAAATCATAAATACCATTGCCGATATTCCCTCCTTCAAAGTTGAGAAGGTGTCGATGCATCCAATATTAGCAGAGCAAGATCTCTACTTGCCTCCTGTTCGTGGTCTGGCGCCTGGTGCTTTTAGGCTCTTGTATCTTACCGTGCATTGCTAGATATATAGCTCCTCGGCTCAACGGCCCAATATGGAATGACGACAGAAACAGTCTCGCTCTGGCACATCTTCTACAGATCTCTGGCCAACTATCTCGACGACGGTGCCGAACTCTTTACTCCACTATGTTCCAATGTCGACTAATTTGGACTCGTCTTCTCGTGGCTGCATGGACTGCGCTCCAACGGCTATACTTGTATGTGGAGTCTCCCAAGCAATGTGTCCCATCACATGATATCCGAACGACGTCGAACCATCCGATAGATTTGTCAAAACCTCATATTCCCCCAAGAGATCAACATCTTGAGTACAGTTTAATAGTATTCCAGTACATACCACAACACTTGTGGACCAACCGTAGAAGGGCAAACCCAAGCCTCACAAATGACACCGCTAAACTGCCGCAAACCCTAAGGTTTGGAGGCGTTCCATGGTCATTACGTCGAGTTAGGGTTTCATTCTTCTAGAGGGTCCATAGCATTACTTGCATTGTCTTCCGAATACTTTAAACTTGGAATGGGGTTCCTGACATTCGATCGTCTCTATCGACTCTCAACGAATCTGCGTGAAGTCGTCTCTAGCTGGAATCAATCTATCTGATGACCTCGCATCGGGGTAAGCGAACGAACCACATGTCCTAGTCATTCATCCTTGGTGACTAGCGACCTTCCATCGTATCTCTAAGCATATGCTCATGCTGCAGCAGCTCCAATCATCTGGGCGATATCTCGTCAATTGCGGCAACAACTGGCTCATTCGTCTGTACGCTGAACAGCGCCTCAATCATCATGAATAAGCGATATATCAATGGTCATCACATTCTGGCTGGCCTCTAGCAGCAGCCTGATCCTCTGGTGCTGATCTGCACGTCCGAGAAATCTCGTAAAAGCGATCTGTCAAACGCTCATGGCGCGAAAACACACTAAAACGACGCCTCTATGCAATCGTACGTCTCTGGAATCATGCCCTGGTCAGTCCTCGTCCATGACGAGCTCATGCTGACGCAACTCTAGCCGTAGCTCTCTCTGCCCGTGTAATCGTGGCAGCAAAATCATAACCAATATCGATGAGGATAGATCATAGGAAGGAATATAATACTGTGCAAGGAAATGTATATCCTAAGGTTTCTTAAGCGGAGTAGCGTATCGTAAGTATGCCGCGGAACTTACGTACGGTACGTCACTCTACTCAAGCTACCTACTCCATCAACCAAGGGTCATCCTACGCGACGAGAGTTCGGGTGTAATACCCTCTCGACTAAGTCTAAGTTCCGTAAGGTCAAGCCTAAGTTCCGTATATATATAAACGCTCTAGGCTCTGCATAGTCAAACTTAGATTCGAACCAAGATTAACCTAGCGCTCTGATACCAACTTTGTCACGACCCGAAATAGCACGTTGTTGGGTTCCTAGGCACTCTTGTGAGGGTTCATAACGTATCAACCATGCCCGAATAAAATTTTAGACGTGCCGAACAACCCAAAGCCGGGATCTTTGCTGGATTATTAGGGTTTAACATGCAAGTAAACATCTTTACTACTAAGTGTGAGGGATTACAACCTTTGTAGTCCGCTCCTTCGCTTAATAAGCTACGAGTAGAAGTCCCTTCGCCGCGATCCATGATTTCCCGGACTCAAGAGAGGCTCCACGACTCGAACGATCCATGCTAGCTTGTAGTGTTCCGTTTCTCCGATGATCTACGTCGAAATTGCTATAACTCAAGCTCTCTCACTCTAATGAGGTGAACACCCTAATCTAATGGACTAGATTAGATGAGGATGATGGAGTAGTATTTATGCTTTCTTTTTATATCATATTCTCATAAGAAATCATCATAAAAGGAAAATCTAGCAAGCTTTCTCAAAGCTCAAGAGAGAAGAAGATGATGAATAATGAGATAATCCTTTTGTGATGAATAATGAAAAATATATATGAATTAATAATGTAACCATGGTCAAGGGATGACAAGGATAACCCTTGTAGAGAATCAACTAGAGCTAGGGTTTGGTTGGGTTAAAGAGTGAGTCATGGATAAATATCAACCATAATATCTTAACCATGACAAAAGGAATTCCTTCTAGAAGGATCAAGAAGGAGCTAACCCTAATCAAACCCTAACCTTGTTTAATCTCTACTAAACATGTTCCATTATTAATCATATCATGTTGCAATAATATATATCACATATATATTATATATTTGTAACAAAAGAAAATAATACAATTAACATATATCGCATATATATCAATGTATTACCCTGTGAGAAACTGAAATAATAAAGTGAGCCAATATTAGATAATGTAATACAATATATCATATATATTATTATATATTAAATCATCGAATCAACACTTGATCCGACAATCCGGCTATATCGAATATAACCGACCAATATATCATGTACCGATTCATCGAATCAACACTTGATCCGATGACCCGGTTCATATCTAAATATCGCGAGAATATAATACGGTATCTCATATCGCATTATCCTCGGTCCTGCACATATCACACATGTGCCTCTACTCCGTTTTGCCCGAGCCAAGAAACCTCTGTGTAGGACTCTAAAGAATCGTCAATACGCCGGTAGCAGATGACGATCATATCAAACACCCACAAGCTGCAAGCGGTCAGCTAAACGTAACAGCCACCCAGGTATTGGGCGATAAGAAGATCAACAAGCTAGCCTGTACGTTCTCCTGTGAATCCAATCAGTAACACTCCCGTACAGTCCGGTCTGTTCGTCTGATATGTCGCATATCTAGTCTAGGAGTGGTATACGTCAGACCCCAGTAACCGATAAGTCGTGTCGATGTGAGGCTCATAACGGGTCGAGAAACTACTGGTAACACTTACCAGTAAATCTCTATATCAGCCCTGGCCAGGGACTTCCAGTTATACCCAATCGAACACAGCACAACATCAACTCCCTATACCGGGAGAGACGAATCCCCTCCTATCGCTCATTGCCTCCATGTGATTCGGGACTGTACCCAAAAGCCACCATTTTGCACGCCCTCTTGGACGTGGTAAGGTGGAAATCAAAGCACAGTGGGAATCACACAAGACTCTATGATGATCTTGGGTCTACAGACTACCCTGTACCAGTGTCACCGGAGAACTGCCATCTGACGTGTGGTATATCACCATCTGGGAGTTCTCGGCGAGTCCGTCCAGTGTACCCAGTCTCTACTGAGCACCCGTACACCATCTCTGATGTCGAACACCGATGGATATGGGATCATCCATCGCCCATCATACGGGTCAAGATGCGTATACGCTAGTCTACTCTGGTGTATCGATGCCCTGTCTCGATATACCCTCGACTAGGAACAGTTATAGGATGTACTCATCGACTACCATGGCCCCACTAGTACGATCTCATCATAGTCCCAGTAGTCGAGTACAGATCCTAAGGGCTTTATCAACATGTGAGAGTAAGACGGTAAACCAGTACAAGTCAACATGTTAAGATAAAGTGAAACCAAATAGCATACTATCATGACGAGCAAGAAAGTCCTCTCTATATATATCCAAGCATCCATTATAATATACATCATATGTACAACAATGGCCTCTAGGGCATATACATAACTAACAATCTCCCACTTGCACTAAGGCCAGCTGCTGTAGTATCTCATACCTAGCATCCCGAATAATCTCTTAAACTGTATCTGGGGAATGGCCTTCGTGAGTGGATCCGCAGTGTTATCCTTCGTATCTACTCTCCTGACCTCGATCTCCCGGCGATCAACTATCTCCCTGATAAGGTGATACCGCCTCAGAATATGTCTGGACTTTTGATGGGACCTGGGTTCCTTGGCCAAAGCCACAGCTCCATTGTTATCGCAATATAGAGATATTGGATGCTCAATGGATGGAACCACACCAAGTTCACTAATGAACTTCTTTATCCAGACAGCCTCTTTGACAGCATCGTTGGCAGCGATGTATTCAGCCTCCATCGTCGAGTCTGCAACGGTATCCTGTTTGGAACTCTTCCAACATACCGCCCCTCCATTGAGGGTAAAGACAAATCCCGAGTGCGACTTAGAATCGTCCTTATCACTTTGGAAGCTGGAATCGGTAAAGGACTCCACCCGGAGTTCTCCGTTACCATACACCAAGAACATCTCTTTAGTCCTTCGTAAGTACTTGAGAATGTTCTTCACAGCTGTCCAGTGACTCTCTCCAGGATCTGCTTGATACCGACCCACTACACTTAGTGAGCATGCTACACCGGGTCTGGTACATAGCATCGCATACATGATAGAGCCTACTGCCGAAGCATAGGGTATCCCTTGCATGCGAGCTCTCTCCAAATCAGTCTTGGGAGACATCTCTTTGGAGAGAGCGAGTCCAGAGGTCGTGGGTTGGTTCCCACGCTTGGATTCTTCCATACTAAACCTCTTTAGTATGGTGTCAATGTACCTGGATTGGGACAATCCAAGTATCCGTTTAGATCTATCTCTATAGATCATGATTCCCAATATGCAGGAGGCATCACCTAGATCTTTCATTGAGAATCTTTGTGATAAGAAGAGCTTAACTGATTGCAGCATAGGAATATCATTTCCTATCAAGAGTATGTCATCCACGTACAATACGAGGAAGACAACTTACTCTCTGCTTCCTTCTTATAGATACAAGATTCATCTATATTTTTGATGAAGTCAAACTCTTTGACTACAACATCAAAATAGATGTTCCAACTCCGCGATGCTTGCTTTAACCCATAAATGGATTTAAGAAGCTTGCACACCTTTCCGCTGCTCCCACTATCTACGAAGCCCTCTGGCTGAGTCATGTACACGCACTCTTCTTAATCACCGTTTAGAAAGGCGGTCTTAACATCCATTTTCCAGATTTCGTAGTCATGGTATGCAGCAATGGCAAGTAAGATCCGGATGGACTTAAGCATAGCCACTGGAGAAAAAGTTTCGTCATAATCCACACCTGGTCGTTGACAAAAACCCTTTGCAACAAGTCTAGCTTTGAAAGTCTTAACTTTTCCATCTACACCAAATTTCTTTTTAAAGATCCACTTGCTCCCAATGGGTTTTACCCCTTCAGGAGCATTTTCCAAAGTCCATACTTTGTTGGTGTACATGGATTCCATCTCAGATCGCATTGCATCCAGCCATTTCACAGAGTCACCACTCGTGATGGCCTGCTCGAAACTAGTTGGGTCATCATCTTCCATGATGCAATCCTCGCTTCCACCATCAATGAGAAAACCGTAGTATCTCTCAGGTGGACGAGAAACCCTACTAGATCGGCGGAGAGGCTGGGGTTCGTCGGGTACTACTGAATCCTCTGGTTCTACTAAATCTTCAGTTGGAGTTTGTGTTGCTGGAACTTCTTCCAGTTCTACCTTAGAGCCACTAATCTCTTTTGCAAGAAATTCCTTTTATAAAAAGGTAGCATGTTGAGCAACAAACACCTTTTGTTGTTCACTGTGGTAGAAAAAATATCCATTTGAATGTTTAGGATATCCCACAAATTTACATAGAACTGACCGTGTCTCAAGTTTGTCTGGATTTTGCCTTTCGACATAGGCCAGACAACCCCATATCTTAACTCGTTTAAGACATGGTCTCTTCCCACTCCATATCTTATATGGTGTGGTAGGTACAGATTTAGTTGGAACTTGATTCAATAGGTATGCTGCTGTCTCAAGCGCATACCCCCAGAAGGAAATAGATAACTTAGCTGTACTCATCATCGAGCGCACCATATCTAATAGGGTGCGATTCCTCCATTCCGATACACCGTTGTGCTGTGGTGTATAAGGAGGAGTAAGCTGAGAGAGAATCCCATTCTCTTTTAGATAATCTAGGAACTCATTGCTTAAGTATTTTCTTCCTCGATCAGATCGAAGGATCTTAATACTTTTGCCCGTTTGTTTTTCTACTTCGTGCTTATATTCTCTGAATTTCTCAAAAGCTTCAGACTTGTGTTTCATCAGGAACACATGTCCGAATCTAGAGAGATCGTCGGTGAATGTAATGAAGTAGGAAGAACCGCTCCTGGAATGCGTAGACATGAGACCGCATATATCATTATGTACCAGTCCTAAGGGTTCTGTAACTCTTTCTCCGTGTCCAGTAAACGGAGCTTTAGTCATTTTACCTTTAAGACATGAATGGCAAGTATCATAAGATGATAATTCGAACGGGTTCAAATATCCATCCTTATTTAACTTAGCCAGTCGTGTCGCATTGATATGACCAAGTCTACAATGCCACAAGAAGGATTCGTTCATTTCTGAAATTTTCCTCTTGTGTGTGTTTTGTATATTGAGAACTGTATTTTGATTGAGAATGAATATGTCATTATGTAACGAACCTGATGCAATCAACTTTTGATTTAGGAAGATGTTCATAATATTATCCTATACTACAAAATTATATCCTTCTTTACTTAATAAAGAAACTGATATAATGTTGCACATCATGTTCGGTATATAATAGCACTCATTCAGAATCAGTGTATTACGACTTAGTAATACTAGGTGATATTCGCCAACTGCTTTGGCTGCAATACTTGCACCATTCCCTACTTGAACGGAATGATCACCTTTTTCCAGTTCTCTACCTTTCCGTAGCCCATGTAACAATTTACATATATGGGATCCTGATCCGATATCTAATACCCAGGACATAGGGTGAACTGAGAAACAGTTCTCAATAACTAACATACCCGAAGAAGGTGCATCAACATGCAAGTTCTCCATTTGGGTGGCGTGAGAATCCAGATATTCTATTATTCCTTGTTCAGTCTTATAACTCTTATAAGAAAGAACGGGACCGACGTTCCCCTGCACAGTATAATAATCGGGTTCAGTCAATACATCCATATTATTATCTTGATTATGGCCTGATATGGTCGCTACCTGGAGAGAGAGAAGAAAACATTTTAGCGTATGCTCTTGCAAGATTAGATTGGTTATTATCTTATCTAATCAGGATGTCTCCCACTGTTTTTATCAAATCTTCCTTTAAACCCTAAAAGGTAAGATTAGCCGGGATTAATTACACCCTACAATTTTGTCAATCTTTCAGCCAGATCAGTGTCGGTACTTGAGGGAGGTTCCCCGTGCTTTCGCACGGACCTAATTAAAGTAAATCTCGTTTTCCCAGAGGCATAACCCCGTTAACACTTTTCTTGACACCTACTTGATCGGCTAATTGTCCTGTGTAAAACTCTCCCGGGAGTAACACTTATTCACAGTGGGTATCGGGATCCAACTATCTCACAGGAGATATGCAATCTCATTGCAAATTTCAACACTTGAAATTCCCGATATTATTTTGCCCCTAGTGTGCTATGACCCTGACAAAGGTCAACAAAGCATAGTGCGCTAGTCAAGTTCAACCCGTCATTTCTTGATTGAATCAAACCCAATCGCACGACCCTTGACAGAGGTCAACAAGGTCGTACGACTACCCTAATCTAATCACATCATATGCTTTACAGATAATTACTAATCAGCTACCGCACACTACGCCTTGACAGAGGTCAACAAACGCAGCACGAATACTAAATAGTCTTCATCTGAAATGACGGAGGGCTACGCAGGTTTTTCAGAAAACCATGAGCGTAATGAAGATGATATCGTCGTAGAATCGAGTGATTTTTGAAAAAGGAGTGTTTTTTAGGCTTTTCTAGTTTCGCTAAAGAGGTCACTCCCGGTGAAGAGATCTCGACTCTTTCCTCATCGAATAAGGTGCAGGATATATCATATATACCGCTGTGCAAAGCAAGAACTATATAAGCTGTCAAAAACTAAACCGCGAGTTTGTAGCATCTGCCAGTTTCGCTAAAGAGGTCACTCCCGGTGAAGGGATCTCGGCTCTTTCCTCATCGAATAAGGTGCAGGGTATATCATATATACCGCTATGCAAAGCAAAACTGTAGCTACCCTTTTTATAAAGTTTTAATTCTACAATATCTTTTAGGTTTCTTTTCTTTCTATTAATCTCATTAATAAATCCCATCAGCTTATGCTTCCTAAGCATCACAGAAGAAACGAATGCAGTAATATTTATATATCAGCATATATATATAGTATAAGCATTCGTCTTAGACAGTAATATGATCTCATCACAGAACATTACAGCAGAAGAACATATATGAAATATTGGATATACTAGGATGTCCGTGTTTTCAATACGAGCCGGTATAAAGCACGGATTCCACGGTCGCGATGAATAGCCAAACCCACATCCCTAGACCCCTACGAGAGCGGCAAGTAACACTGCCAATTCTAGGGTTAGGAGATCCGGTCTCGACTCCTCGAGATGGCCTCCCACTGGACTCTAGAACCCGGTTACTTGTGCTCCCCTCCTTGGGTCTACTTAATGCGGAAAAGTAAATAATATACACTGGTGACATCAACCTCATCCCGGAAGTGCCCTAATAAAAGAATATTACATACAAAAGAATTTTACATGAATGAAAATAAAAACCCTCATCTCACATAAAACCCTCAGCTATTCAGAACACGACGATCCAATATAACATATCACAGCAACACATAATATCACATATCATCAACGTAAGTAAGTATGCATACACCGATCGTCGTTGATGTATAGCAACGAAGACCGGCAATACAACTACATACTACACTTACAGTCACAGAAAAGAAATTGTAAAACTACAACATTTGGAATCCACAATCACTTTAGACATCGTAAATCCGAAATATCACATACTTCGCATTTCATGCCTAACTATATGAATTCCACATATTGTATCACATTCCAGATAAATAGACAGTATTAAACTTTCCGAACAGATAATCAAATACCCAAAATTTCCTAAATAGCTCAACACTTGAGCGGAGTTCAAATAATCCCAGAAACTGTCACAGTACCGATGATCCAGCCGTAGAAGGGTCAAGCCAACGCCTCACATGTGGCACGCCGTACTGCCCCAAACCCTAAGGTTTAGAGGCAGTTCAAGATGGTCACATAATCGAGTTAAGGTTTGTGTTCTTCTAGAGGGACCACCGCGTTACTTGTACGTTTTTCCGAAAGATTTAAACCCGATAAAAATTCAACACTTGAAAGTTTTTCGTGCCGGGAAAAAGTGAGTTTAATGATATCCGTTCGAACATTTTAACAGTTTCTAAATATACGGAAATAATAACGAATTTAAATTTTCCTATCGAATCAATGATTACAAAATAAACCCCAGAACACTCAACACTTGAGTCAGATTAAAAGTACCCAGAAAAATACATAATCACCTACGAATATAAACCTGGAAAACCGAGTCAACAACATGTCTGTACGGCCGCGGATCCGCGGCAGGAGCAAGGTATTGCCGCGGTTCCGCGGCGGATTGTACGGATCATTGACACGTGTTTCATAGTGGTGCTTATATTATCCTGCTGGTATTTTTAAGCAATTTTAATTTTAAAAAATCACAGTTTTTAAAAAATATCCAGAGAGGGGTTTAAAATGTCGTTCCGGAGTTCGTTCGGAGTTTTAACTTCGTATACACGTCGCCTTATACTCTAGCTAGGCTCTGATACTACTGTTGGGTTCCTAGGCACTCTTGTGAGGGTTCATAAGGCATCAACCATACCCGAATAAAATTTTAGACATGCCGAACAACCCAAAGCCGGGATCTTTGCTGGATTATTAGGGTTTAACATGCAAGTAAACATCTTTACTACTAAGTGTGCGGGATTACAACCTTTGTAGTCCACTCTTTCGCTTCATAAGCTCCGAGTAGAAGTCCCTTCGCCGCAATCCACGATCTCCCGGACTCAAGAGAGGCTCCATGACTCGAACGATCCATGCTAGCTTGTAGTGTTCCGTTTCTCCGATGATCTACGTCGAAATTGCTATAACTCAAGCTCTCTCACTCTAATGAGGTGAACACCCTAATTTAATGGGCTAGATTAGATGAGGATGATGGAGTAGTATTTATGCTTTCTTTTTATATCATATTCTCACAAGAAATCATTACAAAAGGAAAATCTAGCAAGCTTTCTCAAAGCTCAAGAGAGAAGAAGATGATGAATAATGAGATAATCCTTTTGTGATGAATAATGAAAAGTATATATGAATTAATAATGTAACCATGGTCAAGGGTTGACAAGGATAACCCTTGTAGAGAATCAACTAGAGCTAGGGTTTGGTTGGGTTAAAGAGTGAGTCATGGATAAATATCAACCATAATATCTTAACCATGACAAAAGGAATTCCTTCTAGAAGGATCAAGAAGGAGCTAACCCTAATCAAACCCTAACCTTGTTTAATCTCTACTAAACATATTCCATTATTAATCATATCATGTTGCAATAATATATATCACATATATATTATATATTTGCAACAAAAGAAAATAATACAATTAACATATATCGCATATATATCAATGTATTACCCTGTGAGAAACTGAAATAATAAAGTGAGCCAATATTAGATAATGTAATACAATATATCATATATATTATTATACATTAAATCATCGAATCAACACTTGATCCGACAATCCGGCTATATCGAATATAACCGACCAATATATCATGTACCGATTCATCGAATCAACACTTGATCTGATGACCCGGTTCATATCTAAATATCGCGAGAATATAATACGGTATCTCATATCGCATTATCCTCGGTCCTGCACATATCACATATGTGCCTCTACTCCATTTTGCCTGAGCCAAGAAACCTCTGTGTAGGACTCTAAAGAATCGTCAATACGCTGGTAGCAGGTGATGATCATATCAAACACCCACAAGCTGCAAGCGGTCAGCTAAATGTAACAGCCACCCAGGTATTGAGCGATAAGAAGATCAACAAGCTAGCCTGTACGTTCTCCTGTGAATCCAATCAGTAACACTCCCGTACAGTCCGGTCTGTTCGTCTGATATGTCGCATATCTAGTCTAGGGGTGGTATACGTCAGACCCCAGTAACCGATAAGTCATGTCAATGTGAGGCTCATAACGGGTCGAGAAACTACTGGTAACACTTACCAGTAAATCTCTATATCAGCCCTGGCCAGGGACTTCCAGTTATAGCCAATCGAACACAGCACAACATCAACTCCCTATACCGGGAGAGACGAATCCCCTCCTATCGCTCATTGCCTCCAAGTGATTCGGGATTGTACCCAAAAGCCACCGTTTTGCATGCCCTCTTGGACGTGGTAAGGTGGAAATCAAACCACAGTGGGAATCACACAAGACTCTATGACGATCTCGGGTCTACAGACTACCCTGTACCAGTGTCACCGGAGAACTGCCTTCTGACGTGTGGTATATCACCATCTGGGAGTTCTCGGCGAGTCCGTACAGTGTACCCAGTCTCCACTGAGCACCCGTACACCATCTCTGATGTCGAACATCGATGGATATGGGATCATCCATCGCTCATCATATGGGTCAAGATGCGTATACGCTAGTCTACTCTGGTGTATCGATGCCCTGTCTCGATATACCCTCGACTAGGAACAGTTATAGGATGTACTCATCGACTACCATGGCCCCACTAGTATGATCTCATCATAGTCCCAGTTTTCGAGTACAGATCCCAAGGGCTTTATCAACATGTGAGAGTAAGACAGTAAACCAGTACAAGTCAACATGTTAAGATAAAGTGAAACCAAATAGCATACTATCATGACGAGCAAGAAAGTCCTCTCTATATATATCCAAGCATCCATTATAATAGACATCATATGTACAACAATGGCCTCTAGGGCATATACATAACTAACACACGTGACCGGCCCTTGAATCATATGAAATCTATAGGACCTCATCTAATTCAAGTAAGCCAAAAGCCCAGAAATCTAAAACCATTTTAAGGAGTAAATAAAGAAAACTAGTTTTTAAGAAGTAAGGAAAATATGTTTTAAAAGCAAGGTTTTTAAATAAGTAAGCCGAATATGCGTTTTTGAAATCTCTGGTCTTTTCTGAAAATTTCGGCAGAGTTTCCTTTGTAAATACTGGCCCCGAACGGGGTACAACAAGAATAATATACATATACAATGATAAAAGGCATCCCCAAGTGGGAGCTAGCTCTTCGTCAATCGACGGTCACAACCACACAAGCAGTATAATATACAACGCCGAAGGGCGAGGATCAAAACTCAAAGGAAAACTCAAAAGCATCATGAAAACCATAATACTACAACGTGTGACTCTAAGGTCGAAATAATACATAATGGTTTTCTAAGTCTGAAACAATATACAAGTTTGGTTGATGGAATTACTAGATACAACTGAATAAAATAAATACAAGGGTGGTCACGATGCGAGTGAACCCACCTACCAATGCGATCACCCAGAAAGGAAGCAGTGTGCCAGAAAAGCCGCAATGAAACCTGTACGGAAAACCTGCAAGAACTGTGGTACAACGGGGGTGAGTTGCCAACTCGTGAATAGAAAACATCACAGAGCAGAAATCGTATGTATGACACAATCCTAGGTCAATACGATCAGATATATATATAAACCTCAAATGAATAAGTCTGAAGCATGAAAAAGTGGCCAGGGTAAACATCTATACATAAGTGTAATCCCATGTGCTCATGTCAGTGCCTCAGGTAACAACATATTGTAAATGTGGGGTATGATCAATGTGATCAGCATGAATCAATGTCAGTATGTATGTGGATCTCGTCCACGTGTCACCCAATGACAATAAGCATCATGCATGTAAATATCATAAAGCATATGCATGGAAGTATGAGGACATAAATCAGTGTGTGTCCCCCGCGACACATCAAAATCATGGAACCTGAGTGTCCAGCATCGACACTCGAAAACATCATGAAACCTGTGCCCAGCATCGGTACATAAATCCTCATATATATATAGGGCTCCGTCAGTCCGGATCGGCCCGTATCATCTCTCAACTCCGGTCGGTATCCTCGGGATATCCGCCGAGCTCAAATACAATCACCGTTAGGTAGTGCTCCCCTGCTAGGCTCACCGTCCAACATATATGAGTCTTCTTGGCCCGGGGTACCTCACCGGGTCCACCATGTACCCGCAGACGTTGCCTACCACTCCTCGAATAGGGTTTCACATGCCACTCTCAGAACCGAGAAAACACATGGTGGACACACTGAAATATCATATCAAGGGTAACCGGGTTTTTAAAACAATACATACTCTCTTTTGAAATAACCACGGTTCCCAAATCCAGAAAGATCATCGAAAAAACATATCTCAATGCGTATAATCATAAAGTATGATGTATGCAACATATAAAAAAAATGTAAGCATATCAGTATATCATGCAAGGGATCATATCCTGAATGCAACAGTCTTACAGTATAGTGATATGGCAATTATCGATGATGAAGTGTGTGAGTCGGCAAGCAGGTGTACGTGGAACATACGCATCATCGATAATGGTGCTGGTGTCCTGACAGCATGGGTTTAATATAACAATAATTACATTTACACATGCAATGCGGTGCGAATAGCAAGAATATGCAGAAATCGACTAATAAACACAACAGTGAAGAATCTACATCCATATAAAAATGTCATATAGTTTTGCCATTTGAAATAAGACGAATCAGGGATTTTAGTAAAATAAGGGCTACGGTGTTTTTAAGAAAATGTGCGTCTATTGAAAATATCCGTAGAATCCCCTTGCCTGTCTTTAAAATACTCCCGATTCGTTAGTTTTGAAATAGGTATGACTCGGGTCAGTCTAGCATCTATTAAGCAAACTACAGATCTAACTAACAAGCTAATCGGGAGGGGTATGGAAACCACCTAAATCTGAGTTGATATATATATATATATATATATAAATATAATAGTCGGTGATCCCACCTCAATAGTATCACGTACGATACAATCTATCATATGACATCCTCGAGTCATGAGTGCAGATCTATCATCAATATAAAGCTCGTATGGTATATCCATCGTACGGCATCCCAAATCTGGATACGGGTCAATATTACAATCATCTCATCAACTATCTGGTATCCATATCGTCATATCTCATGATCTGGGGTACTGATCTAAATCTAGTACAAACCGATACCATCTATATAGATATAGGTGCGTGCATGAAAACACGCCCAAAGGCCCGCTAAAATCTCATGTCGTATCCCAAATACGAACCACATCATATCACCGATCTTACGGCACTATGCCCAATATCATCGACTCATCTCCAAATATCGTCCACTATCCTCATCATCCAGGTATAAGTGTAACAAGTAAGCATGTGTGTGCGTGTGGGTGTAACCTATTCTAGGGTTTGCAACTAGGAAACTATACCAGTTTACTTCTAAACCCTAATCTAACCATAGTACACCTAATCACATCTAGAATATCCATGTCACGTATAAAGCTATCATATATATGGTATATATAGTATACTAAATATCGAACTGCGGGGGTGCTATACGCCATCCACCCGAATTCCCCCGTAGATATAATCTACTCACCTTGCATCCCGCGTGTCGGTATCGATATCGCCTTCATCTTCTTCATCGTATGGAATCCACATGAAGGTACCTACATAGATAACATAATCGGGAATGCGTATTAAAATCACATCGGCAAACTAAAACGACACGCTAAGGCCTATAGGTTAGAACCTATGGACTACGCTTTCTAAACCATCAAACATCCCTCGATATCGTCGTACAAACGTCAAGTGATCGAGGTAAAACACAAATACGCAAATCTAGAATATAAAATACGCAAAACAAAACTCCGAATCAAAGCAGCAATTCAGGAAAAATGTCCCAGATTTTACCCTAGGTCAAAATTGGTCGATTTTGCATATGCCAAGGGTCTAGTTTACTGGAGATGAGGCCCTAGAACAAAAACGAACCATTTCTAACCTGCTCTGGCCGCAAATTGCGGCCAGAAGGAATTAATTTGCGGCCTAAAGGACAAGGTAGGGGCTAGGGTTTTGGTGGTACACTCCAGGTTGCCTGCACATCACTCTGTGCTTGCAAAAAAAATTTCAGTGTTTCCGGGTGATAGCAGATTTCATTTTACATCCACAGAATCCACAATTTCCGATATCGGGTTTTCTAAATCCGTATTCCGGGGTTCTAGTCTCTGGTTTAGGTTTGAATTCTAGCATTAGGGGGTTTGTATGGCCTCTACTGAGCTCAATTACACATTACAACTCTCAATTTCCATTAACCCTAACTAGAATTTTCAAAGTTCACCCAAACCACACAATATCGGTTCTAATCTAACATGGGGGTAAAAGCAATGGAAATACTAAGCTAAAGGTTCAGAAAATACCTCATTTGGCAACTCAAGAATTTTCTTGAGTTGTCCCAAGTGTCCAAAATTTGATTTTTCTTGGTCCAATATGCTTCCCTTGAGCTTGTGCATCTTTTTAATGAAATGGGATTTGGGTTTTGAGGTGTTTTTCATGGTGTTTTGAGGAGGTGAAGAGGGGAGGGAGCTAGGGCAGCAACAGCAGCAGCAGTAAGGTGAGGAGAGGGGAGAGGAATGAGTGAAGAATGAAAAGGAATGGCCAAGTCAAAGCACCCTCACCTTTCTCTCTCTCACCCATACCTAATTCTTTATTCTTTTCCTTTTCTATTTCTTTTCTTTTCTTCTCTCCTCAATAGTAAACCCAAAACAATTAACCCTTCACCCAAAATTCATGTAGGAAAATGTAACAAGTGGAAAAAGACATGGTGCATGTTTTGCACAAAATACGCTTAAAGTCCGATTAGCGATTTTTAATCGCGATTATCACTAAATTAACGTATAGTTAATCATAAAAACTTAAAATTGCATAATTCTCATAAAACACCCTCTTTTAAGTAATTTCTATAATTTTCCAAATTTTTCATAAATTTATCGGTATTTAATTATAGCGAAATATTAAAATATTCAATATAATATTATTTAATTATAAAAATTCTCAAAAATAATATTTTATTTTTCTGAAATGTTACAATATCATCAACGCCCTTGCCGGCCGAATAGACCGACTAGCGTCCATCGTGGAGGCACTCGTCCGCATCCAAACGGCAGGGCCTGAACCCCAGATCGTCGCTCCTCCGCCTCGAAAAGACTCCGCCCGCGTCGGCACGGCCGACCAACGACAAGCTACCTCCTGTTCATATCATAATTTTGCATTATTATATTCCCCATTCTTATTCATTTTACAAATAAACAGGTGCCTTTGATCCATGTCTGCTACATAGTTGCAGATTAAAGGTTCTCGGAACAAAACAGTGAAAATGATGAAAAGACGATACAAAAGTGAGACTACAACCAACAAATGGAAGAATCTTGATCACGCCTACAGTTTGAAGAATAAACGAAGATCAATGGACAATTTCACAAAGCAAAAAGGCAGCGCAAGGTTCAAGACTTCGACACGAAGCAAACGGTAAAAGTCCACGACATTATGCACTGTGGAAATCTGGAAGAAAACTAGAAGACAATCTGAGAAACCAAATGAAGAAACAAGTACCCAAATGCAACCAGACCAAGACCAGAAAATTGCACTCATTGAACCTACCACATGGCCGTGGATCCGCGGCCAAACAGGGCTTTTGGCCGCGGTTCCGCGGCCATATAGAGCACGTGTCGGTGCAATTACGTGTTGGTGCGGCGGTGCGTTGACTAGGCTTCTTAGGGGCAAATTTGTAAATGCAGATATGTATCGAATGTAACCCTAGGGTTTTTATGATCTATAAATAGAAACCCTAAACCTTTTTTTGAGGTATGCCTCATTTTATTTCATCTATTCAGAATTTTAATTCGGTGTAAATGTTTGAAGAGAGCCATCAAATAAAGTAAGATTTTTATTATCTTTCCTAGTTCTTAAATTCCTTTCTGCCCTAGTATAGATTTTATTATCTGCCATAGTTAATTAGTTTAGAACATGTTTATCAATTCCCGAATGAGTGAGTAGTTCCTCACTTGTTAGGGTTAGGAATAGGAAAGGTTTGAGAGATGAATTTCTTGCCCATCATATATTTTTATAGGACTCCATGCATACATACACACACTGCTCCCTGCGGCACCCTATCCCACGAGAGAGCGGTGATACCGTAGTTTAAAAGACCGGTTGTGCATGTTTTCCATGGAGGTTAGGGTAAGAATTAAGAAAGGAAGGACAAGAACCTAGAGGAAGAAACATCGTTTCTTTCCGATGGTACTAATCCACTTTATTAATTATTACCATAACACCTAAATAGATTTAAATTAGGGCATAGAAAGCGGTGAGGAATATTGACTTTCCAAACTTAACCTAAACATAAACCTAGCAAGATTTTAATCCTAGTCTAGATCAACTTAGTTTTTAGTGATAATCAATCCAACACCGTTTGGAATTAACTCGTTAGAACAAATTGAGAATACACAAAATCCCTGTAGACAAACCCGTACTCACCGGCTAGCTACTAAGCGACACTGTTCTTGATTGCGGTTAACAATTCTTTGATCACAAAATCTATCATCAAATCAAATGGCGCCGTTGCTGGGGATGGCGTAGTTATTTTCTTTTTGCAATTTCGGGTTAATATAAAATCATAAAATTCATAAAAACTGAAAAATAAAAAAATTATAAATTTTTTTATTATCTTGTTTTTGTTTGAAGGGTGTTTCGTTTGAATTTTGCAGGATCAACGAACGAGTTCAGATCTGGAAAAATCCAGAGAGCAAAACAGAAAACAGTAGATCTAAACAACAGAAGAAAATCAGACCAGAGGAGCAGAAGAAGTCTTGGGATCTGAACCAATCAATAGACCGTGGAACAGCGGCGAGGAGGCGCTTTTGGCGGCAGAACCACGGTATTGTGCTGACATCAGCTGACCAGAAACCCTCTGTGAGCTTCCTTTCTCCTTCTCTGAAACCTTTGATATCTCCTCTGTAAAAATCTTGTGCAGGATTCTTTGCGCAAAAATTTCTCCCCTTCTCTAATAATTGATCTTGTGCAGGATTCTTTGTGCCACGCTAAAAAAAAATTGCTTCCAAGTGATTGTGTTTACTACTTTGCATATCTAAATTGACTTTAAGGGGCTTGAACACCAATCCGGATTGGGTGGGGATTTCATCGCCCTTCCCAGGACCCCAAAAATCACATAAAGCATATTGCATTGACCATCAAATTAATTAAAAAAGATTTGACTCAGCTCTAAGGACTTCACGCTCAATAGGACAAAGGAATAGTTGTAGGCATCGACCGTTGATCCTAACCTGACTTTGTGGTGCCTATGCTAGACAGGTAGTGAAAGGTAACTTTAAAAGGCCCGTCTCACGGTGATTCGTGAGCGGATCCCTCCTTTCTCTATTTGTGCTTACCTGGCCACAATTGGCGGTGAAGAGGCGGTTTAAGGTCCTATTTCTTGCCCTTTGGAACAGTTAGGAGCTGTCTAGCTGACCTAGGTGACCCTAGATCTAGGCTTGATTTTGCATTTGTGATTGATTGAACGTGTGTCTAAGCCTTTTATCGAAAATCTTTTTTGCAAAAAGCTCCACATATAAAAAAAAACACAAAAAGAAAAAAGAAAATTTTTTTACAAAAACTTGCAACTTGTCACTAAGAAATCCGTGCACCTCACTTACACTCACTTTCTTTCCATTGACGTTTTCTTACCCCCACCTTCTGTTTTTCACCTTTTTGACTACACTACCTCTTTAGTGTATGTCCGGTTGGACTAGGGACACTAGTGCCCGATTAGTCCGTGTCTCGTTGGTACCGACCGACGATGCTTTCGACTCCGAAGTCGAAATTCCTTCCACTTCCTTACCTTCACCTTTACATTCTTTGTCTTCTAAGGAGATGTCGGGATTTAATCCTAACAACACCTTACCCACGGGACTAATTCCACCTTCGTTAGGTGCGAATAACCCACAACACCCGCCTGTTGAAGCGCCCCAACGAATCGCGCTTCAGGATCTTTTCTACCCTATCCGCACCGCCTTACCTACATATCAGACGAGGAGACCGGACTGTACGGCAAGTGTTACCGTCAGGCTTTTGCAGGAGTTGGAGCGGGCTTGCTTGCTGATCTTCTGATTGCTCAATACCCGGGTAGCCGTTACGTCCAGCTAGTACCGATGACGGCTTGTGGGTGCTTGATATGATCATCACCTACTGCCGACGTATTGACGAGTCTTTAGAGTCCTACATAGAGGTTTTACTGGCTCAGGCAAAACGAAATAGGAGCACATATGTGATATGTACGGGACCGAGAATAATGCGTGTATGTGATACCGTATTCTATTCTCGCGACTTTTGTATTGGTCGGTTATATGTGATATAGCCGGATTATCGAATCAAGTGTTGATTCGATAAGTTGGTACACTTAGTGTTAGTCATTTATATGTGATATAGCCGGATTATTAAATCAAGTGTTGATTTGATAATTTAGTGTATAGTTGTATATTTGATATACTAATTTACATTAACTAACATTGGCTCACTTAAGCATTCTTTTCTCACTTGTGTGTACATGTAATATATATTGATGTGCATTGTTTATTTTATGTGTGTGTGTCATGGTTGTTGATACACACTACATGGGTGTATGAGACATACACCATACTAATTAAAGTGGTTAGGTTTTAATGTTTAAAGTAAATCAAAATTAGTGTATTATTTGTTTTGTGCATGAAGCTTGTAGAAGCTTGTGAATGCTTTGACAAAGTCCACTCACTTTGTTTTACTTTAGATATTTTGTTAACCTAACCATTTTAATTATCCATGGTTATGTCTCTACATGAGTTAGTATATGATACTCACTCACCATGGTTCACTCTCTCACTTGATCATTTTTTATTCTTCTCTCATTTTCTTCATCTTCTTCCTCAAGCTTAAAAAGCTTTCTAGGGTTTGAAAAAGTGAGAAAGTATTGTGAGAAAAATAATTCTAAAGTGAGCCCACTTCCTATTTCATCATCCTCTACTAGATTAGCACTTTAGTATAGGGTGTTAGCTTTACTAATCCTTTAATTAGTGAAGTAGTAGCTTGAGTTAGTATTCCCTCGACGTAGATCATTTTTGGCCTCGAAGACTTCAAGGAAGAACGTTCCATTCGCTTTGTGAAGCCATGCAAGGGTCTGGGAGTTCCATCAACGCAGCGAAAGGACTACTACAAGGAGCTTATGAAGTGAAGGACCGATCTACAAATGTTGTATTTCTAGTTCACTTAGTTGTAAATGGTTTACTGTAGTTTCCGTATTATATTCTAGTTAACGATTCTAGTTTAAAGTTCCTTGAAACGGCAAAATTTTGAATATGGCATGGACGATACCTCCCGAAACCTTGCTGTCGTCGATAGGAACCCTACAGGCCTTGGCGGCCAGGGTGGCCTCATGGTGCCGGGCAGCCTCCTGCTTCGAGGCCGCCGCCGCCTGATTTGATCTCAAAAACTATCTATAACCGCAATCAAGAACGGCGTCGCATGAAGCTAGCCGGTGAGTATGGGTCAGTCCACAGGGATGTTGTGAATCTCCTAGTCGCGCTAACGAGTTAATTCCGAAGGGTGTCCGGATTGGTTATTAAATCTAAAAATCTAATTAATCTATACTAATTATCTAGATCTATTCTTGCTAGGGCTAGGTTTAGGGATGGTTTGAAAATGCAAGTAAACCTCAACGCTTTCTATACCCGAATGAAGATCTATGAGGAGTTATGGTAATTATCAATAAAGGGGATTAGATCCATTCGGGAAGGTGTTCCTTTATCTAGGTTCTTGTCCTTCCTTTAGAGATCCTTACCCTAACCTCCATGGAAAACGCGCGCAACCGGGCTTTTATACTACGGTGTCACCGCTACCTCGAAGGATAGGGTGCCGTAGGGCGCGGTGTGCGCGCGTATGCATGGAGTCCTATTGTAAATATATAATGGGTAAGAAAAGGATGAGAGATCTCATCTCTCAAAATCCTTCCCTAAAGCTAACTCTAAACAAGTTTCTACGGCGAGGAAATAAATCTACCTAGGGCAAAGAATTGAAATCTAAACTAGGGCAAGGAATTAAATCTACTTACAGATGCATTTCTCCAATCATAAACGCAGGGTTGTCAGATCTGAATTTCTGAATTGAAGAGAGGCACCGATGCTCTCCATAAAGAATTTCTGAATTTTTATTAAAAGGAGGCATAAGAAATTACAATCTTTAGAGTTCTATTTATAGGAAATAGAAACCCTAGGTTACATTTTGAACCGCATGTCTAACTTTACAAAAATAGCCCTAGGTTGACTAGTCAAAGCCGCCGCCACATATTGGTAAAAATATTTTCTCCTGATTGCACTGCCCTGCCGCGGAACCGCGGCCTGAGGCATGGTTTGGCCGCGGTTCCGCGGCCAAATGTTGGAGTTGGGCTGCACAATTTTGTGGTCTGGCTCTGGTACTTTTTATCTTCTTATTTCTTTATATCTTTTCTCAATTTAGCCTCTGGTTCTCTTCCAGATTTTCCAGTGAACATTGTTGTGGATTTTAACCGTGGCTTTGTGTCGACGACTTGAACCCTGCTTTGTTAATTGATCTTTATGTAGGCTTGATCAAGAGTCTTCTGTTTATTGGTCAAAGTCTCACTTTTTCATCGTCTTTTCATTGTTTTCACTGTTTTCGCTCCAAGAACCTGTAACCTGTAACATGTAGCAGACATGCGTCAAAAGCACCTGTGTATTTATAAAACGAATAAGAATGGGGAATATAATAATGCAATATTATGGTTTGAACAAATACCCCCAAATTTATCTTTTGCTCGTTCTCGAGCAAACTTATTTTTTTATTCTCTACAAAAACCTAACCGCACTTTCGCAGGGAAACGCGATTGCACTGAGCACGTACAACAAGCCGTTAAACTTCTAGATGTCCCTAGTAGGAGGAGTGTTGTCTCCTGAGGGTTTTCAGCGGATTACACCCACAAAATCCTATCAATTTGGCCGATTGACTTTTATTCTCCAATTAGGTTTTCTAACAAGGAATTCTATTATCTTCGACTCGTAAATTATCCACCCATATTCTTCACACTTCCTCATCATCTAACTTAAGATTATATATGTTCTATAGACTTACTTAGCTTTCGGCATCTCTTAAGTTTTCCTTCTAGGGTTCCATCTCTACTTAGGAATTTTTATCAACTCTACTAAAGATACAAGTTTTATTCTTCACTCCTTTCTCTCATCTAAATCCCAATCACATACCCCTACGTGTGTGTGTGTATCACCCCTACACTTGGAAATTCAAATCAAGCGATCATACTCTCGTCCGTTGTCCAAAGCACTTCTTAATTGGTGAATTTTTAATTGAATTTTGCTTCCACATCCTTCATGCGACCATTAATACTTTTTGAGGTACCAACAACCGATTACAAGATGTGTTTGCACATTAAAGCGTACTTCCTAGTTTTGTAACACCCAAGGCTTTTAGCAGTGACTCCCAAACCAGTTGGTCTAAGGCACTAGGTGATGAAGCGCCCTCGCTAAATATTTTTCTATTTTTGCAGCCTTAAGTAATCACAAAAACCAGTGTCCATTTTTTTTATTCTTTATTCACACTTATATATTTTTCTTTTATTTTCTTCGTACTAAGGACTTTAGACAAGAGCATTTCAAGGTCTCTTCTACTATTCCAAGTTTCAAGGTGCGTGATTGTGCAAATTGTAGGGTATATGTTTTCAGAATCTAGACTTAAGCTAGGAACTATTTTTCAAACTTATACTCTAATAAGAACATCAATACTTTTCCTTTGTTTCGACTTAGCCCAAGAAGTGAACCCAAAATTTGCCTATTTCTAAATAAACTACAAGGCATATACTTTCTACCGTTAAACTTTAAGAAAGGTTATTTTTAGGGTTTTTAATTTGCTAAGTCTAAGATCTAGTTATTCCTAACCAGTTAACCTATTTGTCAAACTCAAGTCAATTAGCCAAAATTGAATACATTAATTTTTATAATTTTTGAAAATTTTCAATTTTTATGGGTTTTCAAATAAATATGCAATTGCAAAAATATGTACAAATGAATGCGAAGGAAGAAGGTGTACCGAGCATACCCCCAAACTTAAACTTGACAGTGTCCTCACTGTCATGTTACACCAAAAGGGTCAAAATGCCGGCACTCCCCTATTTATTTATTTATATATATTTTTTATTTTATTGTTTTGAATTTTTTTATATTTTATATAGAAAAAGAAAACAAAAATATATACATATATACAACAAGGTTCCCCCCAAACTTAAGCTTGGCCTTACACAAGCCAAAGGTTAGCACCAACCATTCAAAAATCTTATCGTGGTACTGATCTAGTTGGTGAAATAATGGGGTGTAGGGGAAAGAAATGAGAAGCACGCGAGACCGTGTAGAAAGAAGAATGGTAGAATATGGTCTCGGTGGAGGAGAAGAATGGCGGAAAGGAGAAAGAAGGGTCGCGCGATCTTGAGGGTGTAAATCGAGTGAATAAATTAGCGCAATTTGTGATGACCGATGTGTTAAAAGCGATTGCGCTAACCTATCAACACGTCAAGAAATGGGATCAAATCCCTCAAGATTCGCAAGAAAACATGGGTACACCGAACTTGGTATAGGAGATGAAAGCGTAACGGTCACTTGTACGGTCGGAACAATAGAAAGGACGAAAGGGAGTGATTGAGGGATAGTCGTACTCTCACCTAAGTAATCAGTATCGAACTTGAAAGATTCCATTAATGGTTCGAAACTACTGTAAGCATCCGAGTCTGATGGTTCAACTAACTCATCTGAAAATATAAATGACTCAAACTCGGGCGGTGAGTCATCAACATCGTCCGAAAAAGTGAAACACTCGTACGTGTTATCGGCTGTGAGAACTGTGTCAGATTCAAAGGAAAATTTTTCAAGCTCACAGTCTTCAAGCGTGGTCGGAACGATGGAAAGGAGGGAGGGTGATATAGGTAAAGGTTCAAGAGGATGAATTGGAAAATCAGACATATGAAACAAAAATAGTTCAACCTCAATATGATCCTCAAAACTCTCCTCAATACTATCCTTATAATTCTTCTCAAGATTCAACTCATCCATGCCATTATCATCAAAGTCAAGATACATATGAGATTCGGGAGAAACATTTAATAACCCGGGATGATGATTTGAACATAAAATCTCAATTAAATCGACAGGTTCATCATCCGAAATATTCCCGGCATCTATATCCTCAATCAAGTGAAAATCAATTTTCTTAGACACCTCATCAAAAGCATGGATATCTATCGATTTAGGTTCTAGATAGGAGGTGTAAAGATCGAAAGGATTAGGTGCGGTTTCACTCGAAAGGGGTTCCTCACAATTTGGCAAATCAAACACTACAAAATCACACAACTCGTTTTTATTTTGAACTTGTGAATCATTTAGGATATTCGATGGAAAACTGGAGTTGTGGGCTTCAATTGGGTAAGGGTAGGTTTGATTTGGAAATCCTCTCTCATTCTCACTCTGTCCAACCGCCTCCTTATACATTGAAAAATTTGAAGCTAGCGGAAAACTAGCTACCGTTTCACTAGGTTGCATAAGGGCGTCCACGGACGCTTCCACATTCCTAGTCATTTTTTTTGTTGCTGCGATATACGCCTCCAACGACTCTTCCAAACTAGACTTGGGTGGTAAGGTCGGGTAGGACTGGTAGGAAGTGGGTGATTGGACAGGGGTAGGGTCAACATATGGATAAAAAGGTGAATAGTTATGTGGATCCCTAGAATTAGATGAGTGGAGAGCGGTGAAAGATCGACTGGGAGATTGAGCAATATGCTCAGCAATGGACATCGGCGTAGGAGTGACAGAAGGACTTGAAAAAGTGGTATCAACATATGGAGGTGGTAAAGGTTGACTTGGTTGACACAAAGTGGGTTGAAAAGTCGAACTGTTTCTCCTAGACGCCTCTATTTGATCTTTCAAAGATATTTTAGGCAAGGAAGGATCGTCTTTAAATTGACCGAACAAATTGACGTACGACACAAAGTTAGGTTCGGGATACCAAAGTTCGGCAAGTGATTTATTATGTGGGGTACCCATGTTAGAAGAAGGGGAAAAGAGAGAAGGTTGGTTGGTGCAAGGATTTATTTGCGGCAAAAGTTTGCAAGTTTTCTAATACTAATTTTCCTTTTTCTGTTTCTTTATTTGAAAATTGTTGCAAAAAGATTTTTAATTAAAGATATGCAACCGAAAAATATTACTTCCAATCAGTTATTATTTTAAGCATATCACAAAGAATCTTTATTTGGAAAAAAATGTTGCAAAAAGATATTCGAGAAAAGATATGCAACAGAAAAGATTACTTGCAATCACTTTCTATTTTAAACGAGGCGCAAAAATCCTGCACAAGATTGTTATTTGGAAAGGAAAAGGTTTTTGGGTGCAAAGAATTTTGCAGGATATTTTTACAGAAGATATATCTAGATGTGCAGAGGAGAGAAAAACAAAGCTTACAGTGCAAATTCCAGAGGCTGAAAGCATGACGGCGCCGCCCTTCCGCGGCCGGAACGAGGTTTACACCGCGGTTCCGCGGTTGTATAGCATGTACGGATCCCGAGAAATTTTTGCAGAGGACGATACCACCTATTCACCGCGTTTCCGCGGTCAGAAGTGGGATTTGGCCGCGTTTACGCGGTCTTCTGGTGGCTTCACAACTCCAAATTTTTTCTGCTCCTTGTCTGTTGTAATCTTCTGTTGTTATGATCGTCTATTTTCTGTTTTGCTTTCTGGAAATTTCCAGATCCGAGTTTGTTCCTGCAAGATTTCACACAACAAAGTACCCTTTCCAAAAAATAACAATTGATATATTTTTATAATTTTTGGATTTTTTTAGATTTTTATGATTTTTTAATTTAAGATTAACCCGAAATTGCAAATAGGAAATTTCTACGCCATCCCCGGCAACAGCGCCATTTGATTTGATCTCAAAAACTATCTATAACCGCAATCAAGAACGGCGTCGCATGAAGCTAGCCGGTGAGTACGGGTCGGTCCACAGGGATGTTGTGAATCTCCTAGTCGCGCTAACGAGTTAATTCCGAAGGGTGTCCGGATTGGTTATTAAATCTAAAAATCTAATTAATCTATACTAATTATCTAGATCTATTCTTGCTAGGGCTAGGTTTAGGGATGGTTTAGAAATGCAAGTAAACCTCAACGCTTTCTATACCCGAATGAAGATCTATGAGGAGTTATGGTAATTATTAATAAAGGGGATTAGATCCATTCGGGAAGGTGTTCCTTTCTCTAGGTTCTTGTCCTTCCTTTAGAGATCCTTACCCTAACCTCCATGGAAAACGCGCACAACCGGGCTTTTATACTATGGTGTCACCGCTACCTCGATGGATAGGGTGCCGTAGGGCGCGGTGTGTGCGCGTATGCATGGAGTCCTATTGTAAATATATAATGGGTAAGAAAGGGATGAGAGATCCCATCTCTCAAAATCCTTCCCTAAAGCTAACTCTAAACAAGTTTCTACGGCGAGGAAATAAATCTACCTAGGGCAAAGAATTGAAATCTAAACTAGGGCAAGGAATTAAATCTACTTACAGATGCATTTCTCCAATCATAAACGCAGGGTTGTCAGATCTGAATTTCTGAATTGAAGAGAGGCACCGATGCTCTCTATAAAGAATTTCTGAATTTTTATTAAAAGGAGGCATAAGAAATTACAATCTTTAGAGTTCTATTTATAGGAAATAGAAACCCTAGGTTACATTTTGAACCGCATGTCTAACTTTACAAAAATAGCCCTAGGTTGACTAGTCAAAGCCGCCGCCACATATTGGTAAAAATATTTTCTCCTGATTGCACTACCCTGCCGCGGAATCGCGGCCTGAGGCATGGTTTTGCCGCGGTTCCGCGGCCAAATGTTGGAGTTAGGCTGCACAATTTTGTGGGCTGGCTCTGGTACTTTTTATCTTCTTATTTCTTTATATCTTTTCTCAATTTAGCCTCTGGTTCTCTTCCAGATTTTCCAGTGAACATTGTTGTGGATTTTAATCGTGGCTTTGTGTCGACGTCTTGAACCCTGCTTTGTGAATTGATCTTTATGTAGGCTTGATCAAGAGTCTTCTGTTTATTGGTCAAAGTCTCACTTTTTCATCGTCTTTTCATTGTTTTCACTATTTTCGCTCCAAGAACCTGTAACCTGTAATATGTAGCAGACATGCGTCAAAAGCACCTGTGTATTTATAAAACGAATAAGAATGGGGAATATAATAATGCAATATTATGGTTTGAACACCGCCCGCACTGTAGCGACCGCCACCTGCTTCCCGGCCGCCACCTCGCCCTCCAGAGCGGCGACCCTCGTCATCGCCGCCTCCAGCTCCCGCTTGGAGCTCTCCTCCAGCGAGGTAAGCTGGCCTGCGGCCTTCATCGCCGGGGTTATCACCTCTTCCTCCATGCGGACAGCGAGGGAGATATGTTAGAGGACCTGAGATAATCGAAGAGAGGTCAGAAAGACAAAGGAGGCACCAAATCTCACGAATAGCCGAGCGCTTACCTGCACGGCCTGCTGGGCAATGGACGCCATCTGGCCTCTGAGGGTCCCCCCAGGGACCCTACCCCCTGCCAACTTCTCGATGTCGAATAGCAGGCTGTCGGCGACGGTGAGCCCTGAGGGCACCGCAAAGCAGAGGTCCTCCTCCACCATGATCGGGGAGGCCAGGGTCCAAGGAACCCTTCGGTGGACCCTCTTAAGGGGGATGATGGAGACCCGGTCTCCTCCTCCGAGGTTGGGTCCTCCTGTTCACGCACTCACTTCCGGCTCGGTGCTTTGCTGGACCCCAGGGTAGAACCCGCCCCCGAACGCTGAGGAGGTACGGCCACCGGAGGCACCAGGACGGCGGCCGAAGGAACTGGGACAGGCTTCGAGCGGGAAGAGCTGGCGCTTCCAGTCTTCGGGCCCTTCTTCGGCTGCCGCATGGAGGCTTGGAGTTCGTTCATATCCATGGGTTCTGCACAAAACAAGATACAGTGGAGTCAGCGCCGCATACAAAAATAAAGCAAAACGCAAGCCTAACTCACCGACGAACTCGACAGGGCTGAGCCCAGCCCAACTCAAGGCCCGCTCAGATAGCAGCACGTCAGGTCAGGGGATGGGCTCCCACGCTGCCACTCTCACCGTGGCGGGGTCATTGGACTGATTTCCCGGGAAGCACTTATCCCTTGACCATTGGGTCAGCACGGGCCAGTCCTCACCCTCGGGCGGCGCAACAAAGAAGAACTTCTTCTTCCAGTCATGGATAGAAGAAGGAGGGACTACAACTCCTAACCCGGCGGCACCCCCCTGTCGCTTCCTAAAGGAGAGGTAGACCCACCTCGGGTCGCCCGCTCGACCCCCAGGATGATTTTTGAAGAAGAGAGAGGAATAAAGGATGGAGAGACTGAAGGAGACCGCCTGTAGCTTCAGGCGGACCAGGAACCCGAGGAGGATCCTCCATCAGTTCGACACTAACTGGCCCGGAGCTAACCCGAAGAAGTTCATCACTTCGATGACCTCCGGAGGGAAGGGCAGGAGCATTCCGCCCCAAAAGGCTTCCAGGTACAGGGCGATCTCCTTACCCCATACTTGGTCTGCCCTCTCTCCTTCCTTGGCCAAGCGAAACGTATAGCCAGAAGGGATATGGAAGCGAGCCCGAGCATTGGCGAGCTCAATCTCGTGCCTCATCAAAGACGACACGCTAGGAGCGGCGTCCGCCGCCTCCTCCCTGGGGCTGCCCCAGTCGCACGATCCTGGGAAGAGGATTTGAACCCTGCTTCCCGGGAAGACTCAGGCTCGACTGGAGGGTCCCTAGATCCTACTCCTACCACATCTACAGACTCTACAAAAGAAGACATCTAACCTGGAGAAGAGGGATCCTCGGAAGGCAAAAGTAGAAGAAAGAAGAAGAGTGCCGAGCTATCATGACTTAAAGCGAGGAAAGTGTGAAGAGATAGGGGCTCTGGAGTGGTGTTCATACCATAATATTGAATTATTATATTCCCCATTCTTATTCTTTTTACAAATAAACAGGTGCTTTTGACCCATGTCTGCTACATAGTACAGGTTACAGGTTCTTGGATCTAAAACAGTGAAAAAGATAAAAGATGATGCAAAAGTGGAACTACAACCAACAAACAGAAGGATCTTGATCAAGCCTACATAAAAGATAAAGTTCACAAAGTACAAGGCAATGCAAGGTCCAAGATCGCGAAGCCACGGTTAAAGTCCACCACAATTATTCACTGGAAAATCTGGAAGAGAACCAGAAGCTATTATGAAGAATAAAGTGAAGAACAAAGTAGCCCAAGACAACCAGAACAAAGCCCAGAAATTTCAGAGGCCAATTCCTTCATTGGGCCGCGGAATCGCGGCCCAACCCCTGCTGCGGTCGTGGTTCCGCGGCTGTCTAGAGCCCAAAATGCAAAATATTTTTACCAAAATGCAGTGCGGCGTTGAATGGTCTACCTAGGGGTATTTGTGTAAATGCAGACATGCGGGTCAATTGTAACTTAGGGTTTCTATGTCCTATAAATAGAAGCCCAATTCCTTGTATTCGGTTATGCCTCTTTTTATAAATAAAATTCAGAATTCTTTTGGAGAGCATCGATGCCTCTTTTCATATCATCTATTCAGATCTGACAACCCTGTGTAAATGTTTGGAGAGAGCCATCTGTAAACTAAGTAGGTAATTTCAATTTTTGCCCTAGGTAATTTTTCATTCTCTGCCCTAGATAAATGTTTTTAAATTCCCTAATGAGCGAGTAGTCTCCTCGCTTGTTAGGGTTAGTTTTGGGGAAGGCTTTTGAGAGATGAGATCTCTCATCCCTTTCTTGCCCATCACACTTTTTCATAGGACTCCATGCATACATGCACACACCGCTCCCTACGGCACCCTATCCCACGAGGTAGCGGTGATACCGTAGTATAAAAGCCCGGTTGCACGTGTTTTCCATGGAGGTTAGGGTAAGGATTGATAAAGGAAGGACAAGAACCTAGAGGAAGGAACACCTTCCCGAATGGATCTAATCTCCTTTATTGATAATTACCATAACTCCTCATAGATCTTCATTTGGGTATAGAAAACGTTGAGATTTATTTACATTTCCAAACCTACCCTAGACCTAACCCTAGCAAGACTTAGATTTAGATAATCTTAGTATAGAATAATTTAGTTTTTAGATTTAATAATCAATCCGACCACAATCGGAATTAACTCGTTTGAGCGACTAGGAAATTCACAACATCCCTGTGGACCGACCCGTACTCACCGGCTAGCTACCAAGCGACGTCGTTCTTGATTGCAGTAACTTATATTTTTGATCGTAAAATCCATCTAAATCAAATGGCGCCGTTGCCGGGGATGGCGTGTTATTTCCTTTTTGCAATTTCGGGTTAATATAAATTAAAAAATCATAAAAACTGAAAAATCAAAAAAAAGTATAAAAATATATCATCTGTTATTTTTTGGAAAGGGTATTTTTTGTGAATCTTTGCAGGATCGACGGATCTGGAAAAATCCAGAGTGCGAAACAGAAAAAGGTAGATCAGAACGGAAGGGAATTGGACCAACAGAACACTAGAATTTTTTTCAGAGACCTGAAGCCTCAACGCCGCCGCCTTTCCGCTGCGCAAGCCGCCTCCCGCCGCTAATCCGTGGTCCTTCTGGCTCTTCATCGCGCGAAATTTTCACTGTTTGTTTCCTTTTTCCCCCCTCTGTTACCTAAAATATATCTTTTGTCAAATCTCCTGCAGGATTCTTTGCGCTTTAAAAATATTCCCTTCCAAATAACAAATCCTATGCAGGATTCTTTGCGCTGCGCATAAAATAAAAAAGATTTGATTGCAAGTGATTTACTGTTTTGTATATCTTTAATCGGACTTTAAGGGGCTTTTGACCAATTCAGATTGGGTGGGGATTTCATCACCCTTCCCAGGACTCCAGAAATCACATAAGGCATTTGCATTGAACAAATCTTTAATTAAAAAAATACTAGACTCAGCCCTAAGGATGTCGCGCTCAATAGGATAGAGGACTAGTTATAGGCATCGACCGTTTATCCTAACCTGAATTTGCGGTGTCTAGGCAAGTGTGTCTAAGGCAAGTGGTTACTTAATTAGGACCACTACTTTTGTAGTGGGGAGCCTCCCACTTACCTGGCACTTACCTGGCCGCAATTGGCGGTGAAGAGGCGGTTTGAGGTCCTATTTCTAGCCCTTTAGAACAGTTAGGAGCTGTCTAGCTGACCTAGGTGACCCTAGATCTAGGCCTGATTGTGCATTTTTGGTTGATCGAAAGTGTGTCTTAGCTCTTTTCTCGAAAATCTTTTTGCAAACAGTTCTAAATAAAGAGAAAAAGGAAAAAGGAATTTTTTTAAAAAAGACTTGCAACTTTTGTCGCTAAGAAATCCTTGCACCACCTACCTTATTTCTCTTCTCATCATGGGTACCCCACATCATAAATCTCTTGCTGAAGTTTGGTATCCCGAACCTAACTTTGCCTCATACGTCAATTGTTTCGGTCGATTTAAGGAAGATCCCTCCGTGCCCAAAATTTCTTTGAAAGATCAAATAGAAGCGTCTAGGAGAAACAGTTCGACTTCACAACCCACTTTGTGTCAACCATGTCAACCTTCACCACCTTTGTACTTTGATACCACTTTTTCAAGTTCTGTTGTAACTCCTAAACCGATGTCCATTGCTCAGCATATTGCTCAATCTCGTAGCCGATCTTTCACTCCTCTCCACACATCGAGTTCTAGGGGTCAACAAGTCCATTCACCTTTTTATCCAACTGTTGATCCTACTCCTGTCCAACCATCCAATTCCTACCAGTCCTACCCGACTTTCACACCTTCCCTAGACATTTCTTCTACACAGCCATTTGGGAGTTTCACATATCCAAACAGTTTTGAATCTTTTACCGAAACCCCTTCACAACCCATGTCTAGTTTGGAACAGTCGTTGGAAGCTTATATTTCAGCAACAAACAAAATGGTTAGGAATGTGGATGTGTCCATTGCCGCCCTTATGCAACATAGTGAACCGGCAGCTAGTTTCCAACTAGCTCCAAATTTTTCAATGTATAAGGAGGCGGTTGGACAGAGTGAGAATTTGAGAAGAGAGAGTGAGTTCTACACCTTTCCAAATTAAACCTACCCATACCCAATTGAAGCCCACAACTCCGGTTTTCCATCGATTGTCCCAAATGATTCACAAGTTGAAAACAAAACATTTAATGAGTTGTGTGACTTTGTAGTGCTTGATTTGCCAGACTGTGAAGAACCCCTTTCGAGTGAAACCATACCTAATCCTTTTGACCTTTACACCTCTACTCTAGAACCGAAAGTGATAAATATCCATGCTTTTGATGAGGTGTCAGAAAAAATTAATTTTCACTTGATTGAGGATATAGACGCCGGGAATATTTTGGATGATGAACCCATAGATTTGATTGATATTTTATGTCCAATTCATCATCCCGAGTCATTAAATGTTTCTCCCGAACTTCATATGCGTCTTGATTTTGATGATAATGGTATGGATAGGCTAAATTTTGAGGAGACTTATGAGGATAGTATTGAGGAGGATTATGAAGATAGTATTGAGGATGAACCATTTTTGTTTGATGTGTCGGATTTTTCAATCAACCCCCTGAACCTTTAACTGATATACTTCCTAAATCACCCCTCCTTTCCATCGTTCCGACCACGCAGGAGGACTGTGAGCTTGAAAGATTTCTCTTTGATCACAGCAGTTTGGACGCCACTAGTGCGTACCCCTTTGAATCTGACACAGTTCTCACAGTCGATAATGATTACGAGTGTTTCACTTTTTCGGACAATGTTGAAAACTCACCTCCCGAGTTTGAGTCCTTTACATTTTCAGATGAGTTAGTTGAACCATCAGACTCGGTTGCATACAATTGTTTCGAACCATTGATGGAATCCTTCAAGTTCGAGACAGATTACTTAGGTGAGAATAAGACTATCCCTAAATCATTCCCTTTCGTCCTTCCTATCGTTCCGACCGTGCAAGAGACCGTTACGCTTTCATCTCCAATACCAAGTTCGACATACCCATGTCTGCTCACGAATCTAGAGGGATTTGACCCCATTTCTCGACGGGTTGATAGATTAGCACAATCGCTTTTAATACATCGGTCATCACAAATTGTGCTAATTTATTCACTCGATTTACACCCTCAAGATCGTGCTACACTTCTTTCTCTTTTCCGCCCTTCTTCTCCTCCACCGAGACCATATTCTCTCTTTCTCTCCACACGGTCTCGTGTGTTTCTCATTTCTTTCCTTTACACCCCATTCTTTCACCAACCCTACCATTTCCACGATAAGATTTTTGAATGGTTGGTGCTAACCTTTGGCTTATGTAAGGCCTTGCTTAGTTTGGGGAGGACCTTATTGTATATATGTATATATATTTTTTGTTTTCTTTTCTAATAAAAAAAAATTCAAAAAAAAATTATAAATAAATTAACAGGGGAGTGCCGACATTCTGACCCTCTTGGTGTGGCATGACAGTTAGGACACTGTCAAGTTTAAGTTTGGGGGTGTGCTCGGTAAGCCTTCTTCCTTCGCATTCATTGTATATTTTTGCATTTGCATACTTATTTAAAAAAACCCATAAAAAATTGAAAATTTTTAAAAAATTATAAAAATTAATGATTCAATTTTGGCCATAATTGATTTGAGTTTGACAAATAGGTTAAGTAGCTAAGAACAACTAGATTTAGACTTAGTAAATTAAAAACCCTAAAAATAACCTTTCTTAAAATTTAACGGTAGAAAGTATATGTCTTTGTAGTTTATCTAGAAATAGGCAAATTTTGAGTTCACTTCTTGGGCTAAATTAAAACAAGGGAAAAGTATTGATATTTTTATTAAAGTATAAGTTTGAAAAATAATTCCTAGCTTAAGTCTAGATTCTGAAAATGTATACCCTACAAATTGCACAAACACGAACCTTGAAACTTGGAATAGTACAAGAGACCTTGAAATGCTCTTGTCTAAAGTCCTCAGTACGATAAAAAAATAAAAAAATACAAGTGTGAATAAAGAAAAAAAATGAACACTGGTTTTTTTAATTACATAAGGCTGCAAAAATTAAAAAATATTTAGCGAGGGTTCTTCATCACCTAGTGCCTTAGACCAACTGGTTTGGGAGTCACTGCTAAAGCCTTAGGTGTTACAAGACTAGGAAGTACGCTTTAAAGTGCAAACGCATTTTGTAATCGTTCGTTGGTACCTCAAGAAGTATTAACTGTCGTATGAAGGATGTGTAAGCAAAATTCATTTAAAAAATTCACCTATTAAGAAGTGCTTTGGACAACGGACAAGAGTATGATTGCTTGATTTGAATTTCCAAGTGTAGGGGTGATTTATACACACACGTAGGGGTATGTGATTGGGGTTTAGATAAAAGATAGGAATGAAGAATAGAACTTGTATCTTTAATAGAGATGATAAAAATTCCTAAGTTGAGATGGAACCCTAGAAGGAAAACTTAAGAGATGCCGAAAGCTAAGTAAATTCACAAGAATATATATAATCTTAAGTTAAATAATAAAGAAGCGTGAAGAATACAGGTGGATAATTTATGAGTCGAAGATAATAGAATTCCTTGTTGGAAAACCTAATTGGAGAATATAAGTCAATGGGCCTAATTGATAGGATTTTGTGGGTAGTATCCGCTGAAAACCCTCAGGAGACAACACTCCTCCTACTAGGGACACCTAGAGGTTTAACGGCTTGTTGCACGAGCTCAGTGCAATCGCGATTCCTTGCGAAAGTGAGGTTAGGTTTTTGTCGAGAATAAAAATATGTTTGCTCGAGGACGAGCAAAAGATAAGTTTGGGGGTATTTGTTCATACCATAATATTGCATTATTATATTCCCCATTCTTATTCTTTTTACAAATAAACAGGTGCTTTTGACCCATGTCTGCTACATAGTACAGGTTACAGGTTCTTGGATCTAAAACAGTGAAAAAGATAAAAGATGATGCAAAAGTGGAACTACAACCAACAAACAGAAGAATCTTGATCAAGCCTACATAAAAGATAAAGTTCATAAAGTACAAGGCAATGCAAAGTCCAAGATCGCGAAGCCACGGTTAAAGTCCACCACAATTATTCACTGGAAAATCTGGAAGAGAACCAGAAGCTATTATGAAGAATAAAGTGAAGAACAAAGTAGCCCAAGACAACCAGAACAAAGCCCAGAAATTTCAGAGGCCAATTCCTTCATTGGGCCGCGGAACCGCGGCCCAACCTCTGCTGCGGTCGCGGTTCCGCGGCTGTGTAGAGCCCAAAATGCAAAATATTTTTACCAAAATGCAGTGCGGCGTTGAATGGTCTACCTAGGGGTATTTGTGTAAATACAGACATGCGGGTCAATTGTAACCTAGGGTTTCTATGTCCTATAAATAGAAGCCCAATTCCTTGTATTCGGTTATGCCTCTTTTTATGAATAAAATTCAGAATTCTTTTGGAGAGCATCGATGCCTCTTTTCATATCATCTATTCAGATCTGACAACCCTGTGTAAATGTTTGAAGAGAGCCATCTGTAAACTAAGTAGGTAATTTCAATTCTTGCCCTAGGTAATTTTTCATTCTCTGCCCTAGATAAATGTTTTTAAATTCCCTAATGAGCGAGTAGTCTCCTCGCTTGTTAGGGTTAGATTTGGGGAAGGCTTTTGAGAGATGAGATCTCTCATCCTTTTCTTGCCCATCACACTTTTTCATAGGACTCCATGCATACATGCACACACCGCTCCCTACGGCACCCTATCCTACGAGGTAGCGGTGATACCGTAGTATAACGGCCCGGTTGCGCGTGTTTTCCATGGAGGTTAGGGTAAGAATTGATAAAGGAAGGACAAGAACCTAGAGGAAGGAACACCTTTCCGAATGGATCTAATCCCCTTTATTGATAATTACCATAACTCCTCATAGATATTTATTTGGGTATAGAAAGCGTTGAGATTTATTTACATTTCCAAACCTACCCTAGACCCAACCCTAGCAAGACTTAGATCTAGATAATCTTAGTATAGAATAATTTAGTTTTTAGATTTAATAATCAATCCGATCACAATCGGAATTAACTCGTTTGAGCGACTAGGAAATTTACAATATCCCTGTGGACCGACCCGTACTCACGGCTGTAAGTGCACGGCGGCGCCCCGGTCGTCAGTCCGAGGCCAAAATGCGGAAACGATACTTTACTTTAATCTTTTAAACCGGTACCACCGCGCACAAAAATCCCGGATCGGGCCATTAATCTAATCCTAGCTAACAAGAGATGGGGTAGAGAGATATACCGAGCGATCCGTGTCCTTCGGTCTTCTCGTCGTCGTCCCGATCTCCCCGCGGAATCTCCGGTCTTCATCTCCTCGTCGGAAGGGCACCACATCGCCGGGTTCTTTTACGAGCTCCCACCTCTGAACCGAGGCAACTCGGGCACGAAGTTGGAGAGCCGACGTGCCCAAGAATTGCTGTAGAATAGTGTAGTGCTATGTCGCATTGGCGTTTTAAGAAGTTGCCTTTTTGGTGGAGGAAATGAACTAAACTTTTGGTGATGGAGCTTTGGGATTTTTACAAACCAAAAGAGATGAAAAATCCCCTTCAAGAATTTTGGACAGCCCCCTCTTCATTTGGCCGGCCATGACCTCAAGCAAAAATGAGAAGAGGGAGTGAGGAATAATACCAAGGGGGTGAGCCAAAAGAAAATCATGCAAGAGAGAGAAAAATGTTATCATGAGAAGAAATGATCACTAACTTAATCCAACATTCCATCAACCATCATGAAAACCATGTCCCCACAAAAGTCAAGCCATGATGAAGTCAAGAAGTCAAATGATGGTGCAACCATCATGAAGCAACAATATGCAAAGTCCACCCTCCACAGTGCTAATTTGCACAATTGCAAATAAGCCATCCTCCACCAATTTTCAGCCAAGGAAAGAAACAAAGGAAATTGGCCGAAACGGAAAGCAAACTGGCAACTTCATAAAACTGATCCCGTAATAAATTACAGGAAACTCCGCTACTGTATATACATACCCGCATTTGTATTCCGACCGAAATACAAATGCAATGAGACAAAATCTACACTGTACAATACTAGGATCCGGCTTAAACCAAAGTCCACTAGTATTTTCCGTCCGATCATGATCCGTGCAATACCGCACGTATCTGATCGAACCCTGCCATATCTCCATACGACCTCTACAGCGTTTCGCCCGAAACTTGAGAAAACGGTCTGTGGGGGACTCTAAAGACTCGTCAATACTTTGGTTGTGAATTTAACCACTAGCACGTCAGAGGTATTAGCCATACGTAACGGGCTACCAGGTATTGACCAAAAGGGACGTCGATGAGCGAACTCATCCTGACACCCTACTGAGCCTGTCAGTGACAATATCCGTACAGTCTGGTCCGTTCGTCTATGAGCATCGCATGGCGGGCCTAGTGGGTTGGTAAAAGTCAGACCCCAAAAGCGGTACAAGTCGTGGCGGAGTGTAGCCTAGAACACCCTGAGATACTACTGGAATACCTACCAGTAAATCTCCTGCCTTAGCCAAGGACTTCGTGTAAGGGCTCTCCTAGACACAGCGCGACCTCACCCCCAATACCGGGAGAGACGAACCCCTGAAGATCCGCTCACTGCCTCCATGTGGCTCGGGACTGTACCCAACTAAAACCTGTTTGCACGTCTCCTTTGAGCGTGGTAGGGTAGTAATCAAAGTACAGTGGGAACTCACACGAGACAAATGACGATCTCAGGTCGATGAACTAACCTGTACACATGTCACCAGGGAACTGCTATCTGACGTCAGGTATAAGACCAACTAGCATGTTCCCGGCGAGTCCTGTCCGGTGTACTCATAACCCAATGAGCACCTGTATACATCTTAGGTGAACCAACTGACACCAGTGGCTTGTGAGACCGGCCACCGCTCCTCGTCGGGGTCTCGACTGTATACACTAGTCTACTCTGGAGTATCGATGCCCTATCTCGAAACTCCCACGACTAGGGACCTTTTAAGGATGTGCTTTTAGACTACCAGCTCCCACGTATATGATCGCCCTCATACTGCTGGCAGTCAAGCAAGAATCCTAGGGGCTCTATCAACGTGTAATAGCGACCTGTCAGGTCACCTAAAACAGTACACGATGATAAAGATAAACCAGATAGCATATTATCATCTTGAGTAAGACCGTCCTATCGGTATAGGTCCTCCCTCAATCATTGCAATCACGTGCCTGTGATCCAATAATTGACTCTGAGGGCACTATCTCCAACAATCTCCCACTTGCACTCAAGGCTAATTATTGCAATGTCGCATACTCACAGCCCGTGTGATACCGAACACCCAACTCCTCTACTAGTCAGTCTCACAAAACCCGTTTGCGAAACTATTGCGTTCGAGGAATAGCCTCAGTGAGTGGATCCACGCTATGTTTCTTTCTATGTCTCTCTATATCTCAAGTTCGCGAAGAAAGCCATCTCCCGAAATGAGCAATACCTGTCTTAGAATGTGTCTTGATGTCTGATGGGACCTAGCTCATAAATGAACTCTAAATCCAAACTTCTTAGACTGTATCGTCAACTGAACTAAATCAGTATCCTGCGTCATGCCTCCCTCAGTATCCCCTTGGACCAGCTTTCCAAAATACTGCCCCTCGTCAGAAGGAAAACTATAACTCTGACAACCTCTATGTCATCCAGGTCACCTTGGAAGCCTGGAATGATAACTGTCTCCCGAATGAGGCTGTTGTTATCATATCCCTAGAACATCTACTTATGTTCTAAAACTGCTTCCGATTGTTTCTCCAGGATTGGATTAATATCAACTTATTGCATCTTGTGCAAAAACAACCTCTGGTGTGGTACTTGATATCTCATGATTGACTCAATTGCCTAACCAAGTGATCTGCCAATCATGTACATCCCTCTCCCCTTTAGTCTGTAAGACACCTTTAGAGAGGGTGACTCCATCACCTGAAGGTATACTACCGTGCCAGGAGTCGTCCATTCTAAAACACCTTCAGAATGCTGTCTAAGTACCCTGATTGGGAAACCACCCAAATCTAGATCTAAAACCATAGATCCAGTAACCAGAATGTCTGATATAATATCCAAGTCCCTTTGTTGGAGAAACTACTGTGTGACAACAAAAGTATAACCGATCGTAGTATAGGAATATCACTTCCTACTCTGTGTATGTCATCTAAATACCAGGACATCACACCCTACTACCTTCTTAACATATCCATCCCCTATTCTGATGAAGTCAATCCTATGACTGTCACATCAGAAATAGATGATCTATCTCCGCTACATCTGCTTTAGTCTATAAATAGACATAAGCCACATGTCCACCAATACTTCCGCTGCTCCCACTGACTACGACAACCCTCTGGCAGAGTCATATAAACGTACACTTCTAAAGCTAGTTTAGAACGACGCTATACTCATCCTCCTGCCGGGTCTCACAGTCTGGAACAACAGCAATGGTAAGTCTGGGTAAACAAGAACCTCCCTGTCACCGTCCTTAAGGCTACCGGAGTACCTCTTGGGTGCCTGAGGTTACCCACCTTATCTGCGGAGTGGCCAATGGAATGTCAATCCAGATTGAATCTTTAGGTTCTTATCAAATTTTCAGTAATCATCTGCGGTTCTGGAATCACTTCCAGTTCTACCATAGTCCCACTACTGTTTTATGAAAAAATCCATTTTTGTTAAAACTGTGGCGAGTCAAGAACAATATCACTATTGATCTTCCAGATGGTAGAAAGTCAACTCTCGTCATAGCCTGGATCAACCCACAAACAGCTATTACAGAAACGTGCCTTGAGTTATCCAGAGTCTGGTTTTAAGTATAAGACGGACAACTCCCCGTACCTTAACATCGTTAAGATATGAACTGTTCTATATCCAATATAGAACCAGAGGCACTGATTTAATTGAACCAGATTCAAATCATGCAGCTGTCTCCGGTGCATGTCAACTAAATGGAGAGAGGCCGATCAGCATTACTCAACTTAGGAGTACTTCCAATTATGAGTAATCTGAAAGAGAAGCAAGTTCTCTTAATCATTACTATTAACTGAATACCATACACAAGTATCTACATCTTCGATACTTGCAATACCTGGTTCTCTACTTTAATCTTATACTTATAACTTCTCAAAACTCAGACCTTGTGTTTCTACGAAACACTTGTCTAAGAACTAGAGAAGTCATGAGTAAACCGAATATAGTACGAGGACCAACCCCTCTGTCCTAATGGACACTGGAAAATATACAATACTCTGTATAAGTCCCTTGAGTCTAATAACTCATTCCCTGTGTGTCGTAGGTTGAAAACTATACTTATGGTTAAGAAGAATTACACCGCTGTTTAATACTCCTTACCTAACCATCCACTGATATAGGTAAATGTCATGGACATAATTTCAAAAAGGTATATCTCACTCTATAAAAATAGACGTATAGATATATCAATTTGGAATTGGTGCATAACAGCGGATATTCAAAACCAAATATTTGCCATCCGGCAAACAACCCAGGTGACTTCCTCAAATATCACCAATTACAACGAATTCCGATATAATGAGGATGGTCACCTAATTCCCAATAACTTACTCCCACTTATCATCTGTAAAACCATACAGATGTGAGAATCATACCTGGTAAATACATACCCTGGAGCAAGTGTCTAATTGGGAAATCAGTTTTCTTTTAACAGTACACAGTGAAACTGAAACATTGAAATGTTTCGGGGGGGGGGGTATCCTGGCATTCCTAGTAATGCCTCTTCCATTATCCAGATTCACAACTGTAACCGTATATTTCTTTGCCGTCTCTCCACATCCCTTCATATGTCTTTAGTCATTACCTTTTGCACACCCCTTTAGGCCAAATGGTTTTCTTCCTTCCCTACCGTTCGGCACCAGCCTATAGTTTGGAAGAAGCCTATCCAATAAGCATAATGGGTGTACTGTCATAATCCTAGGAACACTCGCAATGCGAGAGAAGGTGAAGACAAAAGACATCTGAATAAACCTTATTCCTATTTCTCCTGAACCAGAATCCATCCCCGAACTGGAACAAGTTCCTTTTGAGTTCGTATATAACCATACGATGGAGTATCCAATAAACTGTGGATCTTCGTAGTGATACGGAGTGTCCTGGAGAAATACGAAGGTGAAGTGGGAGTGGTAATGAAATACTTGGTTTGGTCGTGAATAGCAGTCGCAATTTACTTTGCCCTCCTTCTAATCCCTTTCTTTGTCTTTACATAATACCTTCTGTACACCATCGTTAGGCTAATTGGTTTTCTTCATTCCCCACCGGTCGGCACCAGCCTAAGGTTTGGAAGAAAACTATCCAATTTGCTTAATAGGTGTACTATCTCCTAAATCAAGGAGTACTCGCAACCTGAGAGAAGGTAAAAGGAAAAGACAACTGAATAGTCCTATTCGTTTTCTCCAGAACCGGAAACCATTCTCGAATAAATTCCTTCGAGTTCGTATATAACCATACGATGCTTTTATCCAATGGAAGTGGACGTTCGTAGTAATACGGGGTGTCCTGGAGAAAAGGGTAAAAGCAGGAGTGGCAATGTGGTTTGCAACTCTAACAATCTAAAAAGCCAGTGTTTAAGAAGGTTCGGTTAATTTGGTCACTGAGTCATAGTTTAGGGTCGGGTCATGGTCGCTGCCAAAGAGAGAGAGAAAAGAAACACTCAGCGTGCACTCTAACCTAGATCAGAATGGTTACCAATTTATATAATCTGGAAACCTCCCACTGTAACCTCAAATTCTCCTCCAAACCTGAAAGAAGAATTAGTCGGGATCACCCGAGGAGTAAACCAACTCATCAGTAGGAATCGGGATCCAACTATCATCGCATGATAACGTGACGGAATCCGCTCACGTTATCACACTCCAGAAGGTATGCGCATATCTGGCAAGTTTCAGTTTCTTTAGAAACTCCCGATGTGATTTTTGCCCCATGCTCTTATGACCTTGACTTTGGCCAACAAATCATAAGTCACATGTCAAGTTCTACCCGTCATTCTCCAGGTTAATTTGAACCCACCCGTACCTACCCTTGACTTTGGCCAACAAAGCAGTACGACTGTCCCAAACCAACGCATCTATCTATGCTGCATATGAATACCCAACAGCTACCAATCACCGTGCCTTAACTTTGGCCAAAAAACATAGCTTGAATACTATTGACTATCCATATGAAACGACGGAGGGCTACGAATGGTTTCTGGCGAAAACCTTTAACGTAATGAACTTGATATCGTTGAAGGAACCGGATAGCTTTATAAAAATATAGTGACGAAAACCTTTGCTAAAGAGGTCACTCTCGGTGAAGGGATCTCGGCTCTTTCCCCGTAGAATGAGGTGCAGGATATTCCAACTGAATACCACGATGCAAAGCAAAAGTAATCGGCTATAGTGAAGTTATTGCCCTGACGTAAACTTCTGTCCAAGGGGTCACTCCCGGTGAAGGGATCTCGGCCCTTGCCTCGTCGGCTGAGGTGCTGGATATTCATAACCGAATACCACTGTGCAAAACAAAAGTGAACGTCCTTGCAATAACAGTTTTTTGAAAATTGTTCCAACAACATCAGAATAGGTTTGTTTAGCTTGCATTGATCCGAATCAATGCAGTCCCATCAATTGATCACACCAATAAAGAACGAAAATAATGATGTACGTATATGCCATCCGTATTCGCCACTGGGTCCCGTCATTACCCGTTATGTTACTTAACTAACGACAGAGCGGGGACTGGAATAGCGCGGATGCAAAACATATACAACATCTACTAGTATATATATCAATATATAATATTTCGCTCAAGGCGTGATAAAATGAAACATCATAAAAATGTAATAAGCATCACAGAACAATATAGATATCTAGGATCCCCGGGTTTCATAGAGCCGCTACTGAAACCCGACATTCCCCTGGTCGTGTGGATAGCCTGTGCAATGAAATCCTAGACCCCTACGGGCGCGGCAAGTTACCCGCCAAAACCTGAAGCGAGGCAGCCCCCTTCAGCAACGTGAATGGACCACCCAGCACTTCACGGAATCCGGTAACTTGGGCACCCCTCCTGGGTCAACCTGTACCCCCTACGAGTGCGGCGAATAGCCCGCCAATTCTAGAGTGAGGCCCATTCCGTCTCAACGCCATGAGATGCGGGCCCGTTGCCCTCTAGAACCCGGCTATCCATGCACCTCTCTGCGGGGCAATCTTAGTACAGAAAGTAAAATATACATACAATGGGTACATCGACCTCACCCCGGTCGTGCCCCAAAAGAATAATATACAAACAGGCAGTGACGGCAGTCCACATATCGGACGCTCGTCCCGCAATATCAAATATACATAATACAACCAAAACTGTACTACCATTGCATCCAGGCTATCCCCCACGACCAATCCGCAATATCACAGTACAACACAGAACATCAACGTGAATGTCGCGTTCGTAAATCCGTCTAAAAGGGCTATAGCAGTTAGACAGGATTTACCGATCAAATGACATTCACGGTCGTAGATATAATGTAAATACTGTGAACTAACATGTTTAAAATTTTCGATCGATCAAATTGACTGAAGTGGGCCCCAAGCACTACTGTAGCACTCTAAGAAAATCTGGGCCAAAACAGAGTATACCAAAACCCCTATTTTCAACACAGAGACTCACTGGATAAATTTGGTACATTGATCCCTCATTACGGCGGCGGAACCGCGGCCAAAGTAGGGGTACGGCCGCGGTTCCGCGGCTGAACAGGAACAACATGCCACCAAATTTTCCCAGATTACATCTAAATCCCTGCCTGTATTTTTAAGATGCACCAAATAATTTTTCGAGCCAAATAAAATTCGACAGAGAACTGATGTTTTGAAAATGCGGTTTTGGAATATATGTTCGATCGAAACTTTAAACATACTAGAGCAAGCTAGACTAGGTTAATGGCGTGGCTCTGATACCAGTGTAAGTGCACGGCGGCGCCCCGGCCGTCAATCCGAGGCTAAAATGCGAAACGATACTTTACTTTAATCTTTTAAACCGGCACCACCGCGCACAAAAATCCCAGATCGGGCTATTAATCTAATCCTAGCTAACAAGAGAAGGGTTTGAGAGATATACCGAGCGATCCGTGTCCTTCGGTCTTCTCGTCGTCGTCCCGATCTCCTCGCGGAATCTCCGGTCTTCATCTCCTCGTCGGAAGGGCACCACATCGCCGGGTTCTTTTACGGGCTCCCACCTCTGGACCGAGGCAACTCGGGCACGAAGTTGGCGAGCCGACGTGGCCAAGAATTGCTGTAGAATAGTGTAGTGCTATGTCGTATTGGGGTTTTAAGAAGTTGCCTTTTTGGTGGAGGAAATGAACTAAACTTTTGGAGATGGAGCTTTGGGATTTTTACAAACCAAAAGAGATGAAAAATCCCCCTCAAGAATTTTGTACAACCCCCTCTTCATTTAGCCGGCCATGACCTCAAGCAAAAATGAGAAGAGGGAGCGAGGAATAATACCAAGGGGGTGAGCCAAAAGAAAATCATGCAAGAGAGAGAAAAAGGTTATCATGAGAAGAAATGATCACTAACTTAATCCAACACTCCATCAACCATCATGAAAACCATGTCCCCACAAAAATCAAGCCATGACGAAGTCAAGAAGTCAAATGATGGTGCAACCATCATGAAGCGACAATATGCAAAGACCACCCTCCACAATGCTAATTTGCACAATTGCAAATAAGCTCTCCTCCACCAATTTTCAGCCAAGGAAAGAAACAAAGGAAATTGGCCGAAACGGAAAGCAAACTGGCAACTTCATAAAACTGATCCTGTAATAAATTACAGGAAATCTCGCTACTGTATATACATACCCACATTTGTATTCCGACCGAAATACAAATGCAATGAGACAAAATCTACACTGTACAATACTAGGATCCGGCTTAAACCAAAGCCCACTAGTATTTTCCGTCCGATCATGATCCGTGCAATACCGCACGTATCTGATCGAACCCTGCTATATCTCCATACGGCCTCTACAGCGTTTCGCCCGAAACTTGAGAAAACGGTCTGTGGGGGACTCTAAAGACTCGTCAATACTTTGGTTGTGAATTTAACCACTAGCACGTTAGAGGTATTAGCCATACGTAATGGGCTACCAGGTATTGACCAAAAGGGACGTCGATGAGCGAACTCATCCTGACACCCTACCGAGCCTGTCAGTGACAATATCCGTACAGTCTGGTCTGTTCGTCTATGAGCATCGCATGGCGGGCCTAGTGGGTTGGTAAAAGTCAGACCCCCAAAAGCGGTACAAGTCGTGTCGGAGTGTAGCCCAGAACACCTTGAGATACTACTGGAATACCTACCAGTAAATCTCCTTCCTTGGCCAAGGACTTCGTGTAAGGGCTCTCCTAGACACTGCGCGACCTCACTCCCAATACCGGGAGAGACGAACCCCTGAAGATCCGCTCACTGCCTCCATGTGGCTCGGGACTGTACCCAACTAAAACCTGTTTGCACGTCTCCTTTGAGCGTGGTAGGGTAGTAATCAAAGTACAGTGGGAACTCACACGAGACAAATGACGATCTCAGGTCGATGAACTAACCTGTACACATGTCACCAGGGAACTGCTATCTGACGTCAGGTATAAGACCAACTAGCATGTTCTCGGCGAGTCCTGTCCGGTGTACTCATAACCCCATGAGCACCTGTATACATCTTAGGTGAACCAACTGATATCAGTGGCTTGTGAGACCGGCCACCGCCCCTCGTCGGGGTCTCGACTGTATACACTAGTCTACTCTGGAGTATCGATGCCCTATCTCGAAACTCCCACGACTAGGGACTTTTTAAGGATGTGCTTATAGACTACCAGCTCCCACGTATATGATCGCCCTCATACTGCTGGCAGTCAAGCAAGAATCCTAGGGGCTCTATCAACGTGTAATAGCGACCTGTCAGGTCACCTAAAACAGTACACGATGATAAAGATAAACCAGATAGCATACTATCATCTTGAGTAAGACCGTCCTATCGGTATAGGTCCTCCCTCAATCATTGCAATCACGTGCCTGTGATCCAATAATTGACTCTGAGGGCACCATCTCCAACAACAGCTAGCTACCAAGCGACGCTGTTCTTGATTGCGGTAATATTATTTTGACCATAAAACAAGTGGACCCCATCCCTATTTATTGCTGCTGTCGCCCTCATCCAACGACGTCCTTCATCCCCCGCCAAAACGATTCCATGCGTCCGACGACCCCGATTGCTCCACCTGTCGCTCCAGCATTAGGTCGCATCCCATCAGACGCCGGTCTGCAACACGTCGTGTCGCCTAACCGACGCTCAACACGTGGACCGTCGCTTCAGTGACGGAACGTAAAAACCGGCACACTTTCCTTAAATGCAGAGATCTCGCCCATTATTCACTGGCAGAAAAGACAACAGATTGCCCGGGGACACGTCCCGACGGTATTTTCGAAAGGAGCTTACCCCGGGTGGCCCGGCAGTCCACTCTCGACCCGACCCGTCAGCTGGTCGGGACGAGAGTGGGGGGCTAATGATGATGCTCGATATCGACGATCTTCTAGATCGTGACACGTGGCGGATGACGTGTCCCAGAATTCAGAAGAAAGGGCCTACAGGGGCTAACCAGGCCACCCCAGTGCCCGACCCGCAAGCACAAGCTGGCTCTCCTCAGAGCCCCATGCACAAATTGGCTTCCTCGACCTCCCAGCTCGCCTCCGAGCCATCACAAGACCAAGATGCCTCGGCTCTCCCGCTCGCCCTCTAGCTCCCCCGTCGAGGCCATCTTCCTCGGTCTCATCGATCGACCAACGGTACCACTCGCAGGCGTAACCGCCGTTCCGCGAATCTCGCCAGGCGTGAGATCTCCGCCGGCCACATCCCACATTCTACGCCATTACGCTCTCCATTAACGAGCCTGTCTCGCCATTAATGGGAAGATCCGCTTATCGCGCGGGCATGACGTCGGGAGTATAACGGCCGGCGTGATTTTCGCGCCTGTCCCTGCATGCTGCTGCCTCTATATAAACCCCTCTCCCAGAGGGATCAAGTAAGTCATTTTTACTCCACTAAGCCGTTACTCTGCTCGGATCTCGTTATTGATTTGATCGTTGGAGGGTCCTCGGTGGTACCAAACCATCCCGGGACTTCCTTGCAGGTACTCGGCGCAAATCTCCTCCAACCCATTGAGATCCACACATATTAGAAGATCACGCTCCAGATCAAATCCCTGCCGTCAATCGCAGCCATCGGCAGATCAACGGGAGACAATATCTGAAGGAGACCGGAAATGCACCTCCATCATAGGTTTTACCTTAACACTTCTTTGAGAATTTTACCCAACCTGCTTCATCCAACACCACCCGCCCACTGGTGGATTGACCCGCCATTTGACACCTCTAAATGACTCTGATTATTTGATAATAAAGGCACATCCAGCATTTGTGGATTGAAAAAAAGGGAAATGGTTCAAGCTCACTGCCTCATGTTTAAATCGTTGTCCTAAAAAAAAACTTTCCAAAAACTCACCATCTCAAAAAAGAAAAAATAAGAATTTTTTGTTGAATTTGATTTAAATTCGGATTAATTGGGATTAGTTAGGACTTAAATCTAATCTCTTTAGTTTAGATTTAAATCTAATATCTAAATTAAATTCAAATTTATCTCTAATTTAAAATATGGATGTATCTCCTAACATTTATTTACACTATAAATATGATGTTTCTCTAGGATTTGATGTATCCATAATTCTCTAATAAATTAGGGTTTGATTAGAGTGTAAGAGGCCGGCCAAGCACGGTCGTGATATAGAGATGGGTTTTGTAAGAGAGAGTATTTTTTTGTAATGGAGAGTGAGTAGTCGGTGTAATCACTTATAATTCTTTTTCATGGTAGAAGTTTTCATTGCGGTTTGCAGGATTATGTGTTAGTTGCGCCGAACATGGGTAAATCTTGTGTGTTATTGGTGTGTTCTTTTCATGTGATTTGGTATCCGTCGGACGGTTCTATTTCAATCTACTCTAAAACAAAGCTCTTGAATTCCCGCTGACACTTTTAACTCTCTCATTTACACCAGCAACTTCATTTTTTCCAATATTGGTATATTACCCTCAGATACACCACCATATTTATATATTAAGTTAAGTTTTTCCGGAAATTTATGTTAGCTTCCACATTCAAAGTTGCACTTTAGTCATCAATCATTTAACTATAAATAAATAAGTTACGAATATTCTATTTAGTGAAGTGAAGGTACAATGTACACATGATAAATAGTGTGTACATCTAATCAGATAACCGTTGCATTTAAAGTACTTGCATTTTATATACTCAATTTTTGGAATTTTTTTTTTGAAAATCTCTAAACCAATTTATCTCCAAATGTTGACGCTTCTCTCCATTGATGATACTCGGTAAATAACTCTTTTAAAAATTGGTAAATATACTTTAAGGACATCATGGATGAAAATGTATATATTAGAGAGTTTTCGGCAGTTGAGGCCAGAGAATTTTTCCTATTGCTCTACCGGTCCATGCAAGACAGATTTTTTCAAATAAAAAATGTATTAGCAACTGTAACGTTTCGGAATTTTTTTAGTTAATTAATTATTTATTTTATTAAAAAAAATGTTATTTTAAATTTTATAATTTTTGATAAAAAGACTTTTATAAATGGTTATGGCATTTAAGCATTATTGTAACTAGTTTAGGTAACTTTTAGATTGTAAAGAAAATTTTATGGTGTGAAGTTCTATTGTGTGATGGTTTATGTCACAACCCAGAAAAAGGCACGTGGCTGGCATTTGAATCACGTGAAATCTATAAGACCCCATCTATCCCAAGTAAGCCAAAGCCCAGAAATCTAAACCTTTTTGAGGGGAAATAGTGGAGATGAAGTTTTGAAATAAATGTATAATGAAATCGGGTTCTTGCTATACAAGCATAAGTAATATTATATGAAAACACAAGTGGATTATATACCGTAATTAAAGACATTTTCGTCATTTGAAATTTGGTCAGCACCTCCTGTGAAAATTTTGAAACCAAAACCAATACATTGCAATAATAATAGGCATCCCCAAGCGGAAGCTAGCTCTACGCCAAATTGACGGAAACAACACACAAATACAGATATACGACGCAAAATGCGAAGATCAAACACAGAAAGAAAATAAAGAAACCAAAACATCATAAAGAAATCAGAAATAAGAATAGATATATGAGCGTGACTCTAACTCCGAAAAAATATACAAACTGTGGTTTCAAGTATACCAAATATACATAGTTTGGTTGATAGAGCTTTTAACTAGATACAACTGAATAAATATACAAGTAAAAATGGTGGTCACGATGCAAGTGTATCCCACCTACCAAAGCAAATCACTCGGAAGGAAACTGTGTGCCAGCTAGCCGCTACTGAATCCGTGCGGTCAAACCTACAAGAAAACTGTGGCACAACGGGGGTGAGTTGCCAACTCGTGAGTAGAAGACATCACCGGGTAGAAATCGAATGTATGACGATCTCCTAGGTCATACAGTAGCATAATAATAATATAATAACGACGATGTGGTAACAAGGGTGATAGTGTAAATATAAGTATAACAATGCTAATGTAATCATGTCCGTGTCACAAAGTGGTACCATGTCATCTGTATCATGTGTGCGTGTGTGTAGGTGTATCTGTTAGTTATATGTATGCCCTAGAGGCCATTACTATACATGAGATGTATATTGTAGTGGATGCTTTGACATATATAGGGAGGACGTTCTTGCTCGATATGATAGTATGCTATCTGGTTACTCTTTATCTTAACGTGTACAATGATTGTCTCTCTGTTACATGTTGGTAAAACCCTTAGGATGTGTACTTGACTGCCTGGACTATGATGCAGATCATACTAGTGGGGGCAGAGTAGTCCATAAGTACATCCTTTAATGTCCCTAGTCGTGGGTGTATCAAGGAGGGGCATCGATATACCAGAGTAGACTAGCGTATACCTTCGCGACTCATATAGATGGGCAATGGATGATCCCATATCCATTGGTGTTTGACATCAGAGATGGTATACGGGTGCTCAGTGGAGACCGGGGACACTGGACGGACTCGCCGAGAACTCCCAGATGGTATTATACCTCACGTCAGATGACAGTTCTCTGGTGACACTGGTACAGGTTAGTCTGTAGACCCGAGATCGTCATAGAGTCTTGTGTGATTCCCACTGTGCTTTGATTTCCACCTTACCACGTCCAAGAGGGCATGCAAAACGGTGGTTTTTTGGGTACAGTCCCGAGTCATATGGAGGCAATGAGCGATAGGAGGGGTTTTGTCTCTCCCGGTATTGGGGGTTGATGTTGCGCTGTGCTCGATTGCCATAACAGGGAAGTCCCTGGCCAGGGCTGGTTTAGAGATTTACTGGTAAGTGTTACCAGTAGTTTCTCAACCCGTTATGAGCCTCATATCGGCATGAATTATTGGTTATTGGGGTCTGACGTTTACCACCTCGAGACTTGATATGCGACATATTAGACGAAGAGACCGGACTGTACGATAGTGTTACTGTCAGGCTTTTGCAGGAGTTGGAGCGGGCTTGCTTGCTGATCTTCTGATCGCTCAATACCCGGGTAGCCGTTATGTCCAGCTAGTACCGCTGACGGCTTATGGGTGCTTGATGTGATCATCACTTACGACTGACGTATTGACGAGTCTTTAGAGTCCTACATAGAGGTTTTACTAGGTCAGGCAAAACGAAATAGGAGCGCATATGCGATATGTGCGGGACCGAGAATAATGCGTGTATGTGATACTGTATTCTATTCTCGCGACTTTTGTATCGGTCGGTTATATGTGATATAGCCGGGTTATCGAATCAAGTGTTGATTCAATAAGTTGGTATATTTAGTGTTAGTCAGTTATATGTGATATAGCCGGATTATTAAATCAAGTGTTGATTTAATAATTTAGTGTATAATTGTATATTTGATATACTAATTTACATTAACTAACATTGGCCCACTTAAGTATTCTTTTCTCACTTGTGTGTACATGTAATATATATGTGATATATATTAATGTGCATTGTTTATTTTTGTGTGTCATGGATGTTGATACACACTACATGGGTGTATAAGACATACACCATTTTAATTATAATGGTGGGGTTTTAATATTCAAAGTAAATACAAAATTAGTGGATAATTGTTCAAAGCGTGAAGCTTGTAGAAACTTGTGAGTGCTTTGATAAAGTCCACCCATTTTGTTTTACTTAGGATATTTATTAATCTAAGCACTATAATTATCCCTGGTTGTGTCTCTACATGAGTTAGTATATGAAACCCATTCACCCATGGTTACTTATCTCACTTTGGATTAATTTCATTCTCTTCTTCTTTCTTCATCTTCTTCCTGCAAAAGAAAATGGTTTCTAGAGTTTGATCCAAGTGAGGAAATATTGTGAGAAAATAAATTCTAAAGTGAGCCCACTTTCTATTTCATCATCCTCTACTAGATTAGCACTTTAGCATAGGGTGTTTGCTTCACTAATCCTTTAGTTAGTGAAGTAGAAGTTTGAGCTAATATGCCCTCGACGTAGATCATCTTCGACCTCGAAAACATCAAGCAAGACCGTTGCTATCTTCTCATGGAGCCGTCCAAGTGTCCGGGAGTTCGATGATCGCTGCGAAGGGACTACTACAAGGAGTTTTAGAAGTGAAGGATCGATCTACAAAGGTTGTATTTCTATTTCACTTAGAAGTAAAAAGGTTTACTTATGTTTCCGTATTGTTTTCTAGTTATGGATTCTTGTTTAGAGTTCCTTGAAACGACAATTTTTGAAAATGGCATACCTCCCGAAACCTTACTGCCGTCGATAGGAACCCTACAGTGGTATCAGAGCCTGGCTAGGAAATTATACGGATAATGTTAGATTACGAAAACGAAACGAACTCCGAAACTTGAAATACTAAAACTTGCATTCTGTCGATTTTCAAATGAGCTCCAAAATTTTTTCGAACAAGTGCAGAATCATCTATGAGAAATTATATGAACATGGGAAAAATTGGGGACCCTGTGCTCGGATTTGGACCGAGCACATGGGCATGGAAACCGAGGAGGTTGGCCTTACCTGGTTGGAATGGTCCCAAATTTTTTCCTTGGTCTTTGCTCTGGGTTTTGGTATTTCAGGTGTTGTTTATTTTTGCTATTTTTCCATGTGATGATTAACTCAATGCAAAGGTAACTCGGAATGTTTCGTAGTCATAATTTTAACTGTTTTCTGGTTACTTTAGACATTGTTAAAAAGATCAATCAGATATCAAATACCCACTTTTTTCTCTTGCCGGAAAATTTTCCAAGTGTTGGATTTTTTCCGTAGTTAAAAAGCATTCAAACATCATGCAAGTTATGCGATGGACCCTCTAAAAGAACAAAACATTAACTCGATTATGTGATTGTCAGAACCGCCACTAAACCCTCGGGTTTGTGGTGGTTCAGCGGTGCCACATGTGAGGCGTTGGTTGATCCTTCTATGGCTGGTCCATTGGTACTGTGGCATGTGCTGAATAATTTTAAACTACGCTCAAGGGTTGAGCTTTCTGGGTAATTGTGGGTGTTTGTTGATTCGATCGAAATGTTTAACATCGTCTAATTTTTTCTGCGACCGTAAGTGTAATATGTGGTGTATCGCCGGTTTCGTTGCTATATGTCAACGGTAATTGGGATACGCATATTTACTTACGTTGATGACATGTGATGTTATGTGTTGCCTTATATGTTATATTGGATCGTCGTGTTTTGAATAGCCGGGGTTTTTATGTGAGATGAGAGTTTTTATTTTCATTCATGTAAAATTAAATGTATGTAATATTCTTTTATTGGGGAACTTCCGGATTGAGGTTGATGTCACCATTGATGTATATTATTTACTTTTCTGCATTAGAATAGACCCAAGGAGGAGAGCACAAGTAACCGGGTTCTAGAGTCCAGTGGGAGACCAACTCGAGGAGTTGAGTCTGTGTCTCCTAACTCTAGAATTGGTAGGGTTGCTTGCTGCTCTCGTAGGGGTCTAGGGGTGTGGGTTTGGCTATTCATCGCGACCGTGGAATCCTTGTTTTATAGAGGCTCAAAATAAAACACGGACCTCCTAATATATCCAATATTTCATATGTTTCTTCTGCTGCGATATCTATGATGTGATCATTTGATATGTTGAGATGGATACTGTATATAGTATATATGATATATTATATAGACGTTACTTATGTTTTACACCCGCGCTAGCCCTGCCCCGCTCTGCCGTTAGTTACCTAACCTAATGGTGCATGACGGGACATCAAGGCGAATGCGGATGGCATAAGCGTACGTCGTATATATCTTTGATGTTTAGGTGACTTAAATGATAGGACTTCATTAATGTGATTAATGAAAGAAAAGAAACCTAAAAGATGTTGTGGAATCGAATTTTCAAAAACAGGTAGCTACAGTTCTTGCTTTGCATAGCGGTATTCCTTGTAGAACATCCGGCACCTTATTTGATAAGGAAAGGGCCGAGATCCCTTCACCGGGAGTGACCTCTTTAGCAATAACTGGCAGATGCTACAACCCTCGGTTTTGTCTTTTGATTGCTTTTCTAGTTCTTACTTTGCATAGTGATATTGTGAATATCCTACACCTCATTCAACGAGAAAAGAGACGAGATCCCTTCACCGGGAGTGACCTCTTTAGCGAAACTAGCAAAAGCCTAAAAAACACTCCATTTAAAAATCATTTGATTCTACAACGATATCAAGTTCATCACGCAATAGGTTTTCAGAAAAAACCTGTCGTAGCCCTCCATCATTTCAGATAAGACCTACTTAGTATTCGTGCTACGTTTGTTGACCTCCGTCAAGGCGTAGTGTGCGGTAGCTGACTAGTATTTATCTGCTTATGCATATGATACAGATTGGATTAGGGTAGTCGTACGACCTTATTGACCTCCGTCAAGGGTCGTGCGGGTGGGTTTGATTCAATCAAGAAATGACGGGTTGAACTTGACTAGTAGCTTATGGTTTGTTGACCTCCGTCAAGGTCATAAGGTGCTAGGGGCAAAATTATCGGGAATTTCAAGTGTTGAAATTTGCAATGAGATTGCATACCTTCTATGAGATAGTTGGATCCCGATACCAACTGCGAGTAATTGTTACTCTTGGGAGAGTTTTGCACTTTACAATTAGCCAATCAAGTAGGTGTCTAGAAAGGTGTCAACGGGGTTACGGCCCTTGGAAAACGAGGTTTATTTTAATTAGGTCCGTGCGAAAGCACGGGGAACCTCCCTCAAAGTACCGGTACTGGCCTGGCTGAAATATTGGAAAACTTGTAGGGTGTAATTAATCCCAGCTAGTCTTTCCTTTTAGGGTTTGAAGAAAGATTTGATAAAAACAGTGGGAGCTATCCTGATTAGATAAAATAATAACCAAACTAATCTTGCAAGAGTGCACGCAGAGTGTTTTCTTCTCTCTCTCTCCAGGTAGCAACCATGTCACGTCTTAATCAAGATAATAATATGGATGTATTGACTGAACCCGCTTGTTATACTGTACTGGGGAACGTTGGTCCCGCTCCAACTTATAATTTTTATAAGACCGAGCAGGAAATAGAAACACACACAAGAGGAAGAGTTCAGAAATGAGCGAATCCTTCTTGAGGCATTGTAGACTAGGTCATATCAATGCGACACGACTAGCTGAAGTTACATCAAGATGCATATTTAAATCAGTTTGAATTTACATCTTGTGAAACTTGCCAGTCATGTCATAAAGATAATATGACCACAACTCCGTTTAAAGAAAACAGAGAAAGAGTTAAGTGAACTCTTGGGATTGATACATGATGATGTATGTAAGTCCCCTGTCTACACATGCCAGGACTGGTTCTTTGTACTTCATTACATTCACTGATGATCTCTCATGATTCGGACATATGTTCCTGTTGAAACACAAGTCTGAAGCTTTTAAGAAACTCAATAAGTTAGAAGTAGAGAACCAAAACGGGTATAAGTATTATGTCCTTTGATGTGATCAGGGAGGAGAATACTTGTGCACGGAATTCCTGAACTATTATAAAGGAGAATGGGATTCTCTCTCAGCATTACTTCTCCGTATACACCACAACACAATGGTATGTCGGGACGGAGCAATAGCACCCTATGCGATATGGTGCGCTCTATGATGAGTATTACTGAGTTGCCTATTTCCTTTTGGGGGGTTATGCACTTGTGAAGCTGCGTACCTATTGAAGCGTTCCAACCAAATCAGGTGCTTACCACTCCATATGCGATATGGTATGGGAAGAGCCCATCTCTTAATCAAGTTAAGATTTGGGGTTGTCCGGCCTATGTCTAAAAGCAAAATCCGGACAAGCTCGAGACAAGGTCGGTTCTGTGGAAGTTTGTTGGATATCCCAAGCATTCGCAAGGGAATATCTTCTACCACACCGAGGAATAAAAGGTGTTTTATTTCTCGGCATGCCACCTTTTTTTAGAAAAGGAATTTATTTTAGAAACAAATTAGTGGTCACGAGGTAGAACTGGAAGGAGTTCCAGCTATACAAACTACAGCTGATGATTTGGTAGAACCGGAGGATTCAATAGCTTCCAACGAACTTCAGCCTCTCTGCCGATCTAGTAGGGTTCCTCACCCACCCGAGAGATACTTTGTTTTCTCTATGACAGTGGGAGCGAGGATTGCATCATCAAATGATGACCCAACTAGTTTCGAGCAGGCCATCAAGAGTGGAGACTCTGTAAGAATGGCAGGATGCTATGCGATCTGAGTTGGAATCTATGTACACCAACGAAGTATGGACTATGGTTGTTATATCTGAAGGGTTAAATCCCCATTAGGAGCAAGTATATCTTAAGAAGATTACTTGGTGTACATGGAAAAGTTGAGACTTTCAAAGCTAAGACTTGTTGTAAAAAGGTTCTCGTCATCAACCAAGTTTTGATAATGATGAAACCTTTTCTGGGGCCTATGCTTAAGTCCATCCGGATCCTACTCACCACTGATACTGTCATGACCCGAAAAGTACGGAGCATGACTGGCACTTAAATTACGAAACGTCTCAAGGCGTACGCAATCTAAGTAAGCCAAAACCCAGAAATCAAAACCCAATTAAGAAATAGAGTGAAGAAAAACCAATTTATTGAAAGCGATTTAATCAAATAAGTCACATCAAACTTTTTAAAAGCAATATCCATTTTTCCGAAAATTTCGGCAGAGTCTCCTTTGTAAATACTAGCCCCAAACGGGTACAAAACAGGAATATATGAATAACATGAAATAAGGCATCCCCAAGCGGGAGCTAGCTCTTCGCCCCAAGGCGGACTCAAATCCCACGCAATATAAATCATCAATATGCAAAATAAGCAAAAAAGAGCTCAAGTAATAAGCAATACGTCGGCTCAAGTGAGCTCGACCCAAAGAAACAACATATAAGTCCATATATCTCACTGTCTCGTCTCTAAGTCAATATACATCAGTACTGCTAGATGATACAGTAGATAGAGTATACTAGATACAATGAATATACAAGGTGGAAACAAAATAATGACACAACCCACATACGAGCAAAAGCCTCAAATCCAAGCAAAAGGAGGAAGAGCATCCGCCGCTACAGTGCTGATGGATCGGACCTGCAAAAAAGCTGTGGCACAACGGGGGTGAGTTGCCAACTCGTGAGTAATATGTAACATCTATAAAGACTATCGTAAGCCTGAACGCAAAAAATGTCATAACTCTATAAATATTGATATGGCATGATGTTCTAGTATGTATGCAACATGAATGCAATTTAACCCGTGATCTGAATATGCTGATATGAGAAAATCATTATTTACATCTTAGAAAACTCTTTTGAAATATCTGAAGTAATATCAATTAAATCAACAGAAATCCGTGTCAGGCATCGACACCTCAAATGAATATCTCGGTGCCCCAAAGTATAGGTATCTCAAAAATCTCGGGCTCCGACAATCCGGACTGGCCCATCTCAAGTATCAATATCTCAATATCTCACGACCATGGTCGGTATCCTTCGGATATCCGTCGTGCCAACAGTCACCGATAGGTAGCCTGCCCCTATCAGGTTCATCGTCTACTACTCGAACTTCTTTCCCCAGGGTACCTTACCGGGCCCACCATGTACCCGAGACGGTTCATCCTACTCCTCGAAACGGGTCTCGAAAACTAACAGAAAACTCATGGTGGACGACACAAGTATCATATCATGAGAAAACCGCAACTTTTAATATTTAAAATGATATCAGATTTTTCGGTTTCTCCAAAATCTCATAAATCTCAAATGCTGAAATCCTCAAGAAAGAAGGTACCATAAGTACACATGTCAATGATGATGAATGCCTATGGTATCAACAATGCGAACTGCAATATATGACTAAAAGACTATGTATGATCGAATGATGTAATGAAGTACATGCATATGACTAGCAATTCTACATGTTCATCTTGAGAAATTTAATATATTAGTACTGGTTTATATGTCTTATATGGTGAAATTATTCTAAATTCTGGTTTAAACAAGTTAGCTAGTGTTTGTGGCATAGCAATTACCAAGGCGTGTGTGTCCGCATGAATAGTGCTCGTGCTGCATAAAACCATGGTAATGGTGCAAGTGTCTTATGAGATGGAGTTGCACAATTATATATATATGAACTAAGCAAGACGAATATTACTTGTGTCGCATAATTCATTTTAATGGTTCGATGGTTTCTATACGATGAATTAACACATATATGGATATAAAAGGTCATGCAATGCAGTAAAATTGATAACTAAGAACTACATGCAACAAGCTGGTATTACTAGAAATTCTAAACTATCGGGTGCCTCGCGCCATCCAAACGATTTCCCCCGTAGATGTATACATCTACTCACCGGAAATCCTCAGCTAGCCTGGTCCAATCACCGCTTTCCCTTTCCGTGCCGCGTTCGAAGTCTCCGCGACCGATCCTGGAATGTGCACAACATAAAACATAAGATTACATATCCTGCAACGACGCCAAGTCACAAAATGAAAGGATCAAAGTCCACAAGTTAGGCACATTGTGCACTTGGTGCGCGGAACACACACGACAATCACTACAATCTTAACTAGAATCGTCGTTCGGAACAACCGTCAAAATTAAGACACGATCAAACCAAATCGCATTCGCACACCCTAATTACCGTAGGAGATGCTAATAATATAAACAAGATATCAAAATTAATTCACCAGCTAATTATTTAGAAAATCTAGTAAGCGCCTAAATTCCAAATTTGGTGCAAATATCGAAGATTAGCGATAAGGTGACCACAACCTCGCACAATCATCCAAACTAAACCACTAGATAGCTACTACATTTAAATTTAACCTATTTGCAATGCTTCAAACCCCAATTCTAAAATCAAACCCTTTCTTGAATTTCATAAACTAGCAATTACAATTAATTTCACACTTGAAAATTCTAGATTAGGATAAATTGAAGCCCACTTAAGCAAAGTAACCTCTTAGATTAGGTTTGTATAAGAACTAGATAGCAAAATAAACTTAGTTAATCTAGTAATGGTGTTTAAAACCCTAGTTCTAACTCAAACCATCATCTTTAAAAACCTAAACTTGAAATTAGCACCAATTTTAACACTTAAACAATTTAGCTTAAGGAAATTAACCACAAGTATTAATTGGGTAAAGATTATACCTCTAATCTTTAAGGATCTAGCATGTGATTTGCCTCCTCAAAAGGGTCTTCTTGCACCAAAATTCAAGCAAGCTTGGCTAAGGAGAATGGATGGAGAAATGGGCTTGAAATTGTGAGGTTTAATTTGATTTTTGAAGCAATTTGGGGATTTTTTTTGGAGATGAAAAAAGATGGAAAAAGGAGGGGGGAGTGGCTGCAGATTTTCGAGGCAGTGAGGAATAGGGGAGAAGTGTGGGTGTTGTGGATTTTTTCCCATGTCAAACCCATCCCATTTCAAAGTACACCATACCCCCAAATTAATATATTTTAATCACGTCACATTGTTTCATTCAAATGAGTTGAAGAAAATTTTGAGGGTTTTTTTTTCCTGCAGGTGGCTCGGCCAGAGATGAGGGGTGAGGAAGTGTGAGTGATTGCAAAAAAAATTCCATGCAAAAAGACCCCCCACAAGTTCATAATTGCAACCTTTATTTTATTTTATTTTAATTTAATTTTTCTTTGACCCTAAAAACAACTAGAACTTGAAATAACATGCTAAAAAAAAATTTATGTTGCAACTAGGTTTTAGTTGTCATGGTTCTAAAGTATGTAATTAGCCCATTCAAATTTGTATTTATCACTAATTTAATGTATATTTAACAGCTTAAAATAATATTAAAAATAGTAAATTAGGGAAAAATATTTAAACGACTAGAAATTTATAAGTGACTAATTAACTACTAAATACTAGCAATTACCTATCTAAATTAGGTATAATTAGGCCTATATTGAAAAATAATTATAATTATAATTTACGGAAAAATACCAATTATTTACCGATTATCGGGAAAAAACCTAAACGACTTTTCAAGGCGTTACAATCTTCCCCCTTAAAGAAATTCGGTCCCTGAATTTAAAAAAATCTAGCTACGCGTATGTAACACTTTGAAATTTCCGCTTGATTGTTCTGGTGATAATTAGTAGTCATGCATGTTTTTTTTTATATTTAGGTGTTCATAGGATTAATAGTTATTATTGGTAGTGTTAGCATATTGGAAATTTTCCTTTCTAGTGTGCACCTTGCATACTTAGACATTTTTGTGACTTGTTAACCTATTCTTTTGTGCATGGTTGCAAACTCATTTTCCCCCACCATTTTAATCTTTTCAAACCTTTTTTCATAATTCAAACTCAATTAAACAAATGAGCATGGTGGTTAGGTGAAATGTTGACTTTTGAACCCCATTTTCTTCTCTTCTCTCTCTCTCTTTCCTCACTTCAGAAATTCTGGAAAATCCAGCAGAAAAACCTTGGTTTTCCTTCATCCTTTCCTCTCTTTTTCACTTCTCCATGATTCCCAAACAAATCCTACACAAAAACAACACATTTTCATCACAAAACCTTAAGAAAAGTGAGCTTTTTGAGGTGTTGAAGGCAAATCTGCATAGTAGAGGGGAAAGTTGAAACTTTTGGGGTTCTACAAGGTTCTTAGAAGGTATTAACTCATATTAGCACTTCTTTTCCTTAGACTTGTTGTATTCTTTTGTAAAAATATCATTTTTGGTGCATTTTTAGTGTTATTATAGGATATTTGTGATGTATATGTTAGATTGGTGTTCTCATAGTTTAGTTAGCTCCTTTAAGTGTTATTAGAGCTATTTTAACTAGGTTGCACTTCAGGTTGCACAAAAATACCCTAAAGTTCCATTTTTAGTGCAAAGTGTGGATTTTAACTAGAATTTGGGCACTGTAGGATCTGCTACTACCCGAGTTATTGCAGAGCAAATCTAGATGTTACTGTAGCATACACAGGGGGTGTAGAGTGCACACACCAAACCTGGGAGCCCAATTCCCAAGTCTGGCCGCCAAAATATGCATTCTGGCCGCAAATTGCGGCCAGATGGGGGAGTTTGGGGTTGGGGTTTGGGGTGTGGGTGTCTGCTGCTATGTGGGTTGTTTTGGTATGTTTAGTTTTTCAATATCTTTCCTGTATCAAAATATGGGGTAGAATACCTATTTTCCCGTATTTTCAACCTTTCGCGACACGCGTGATACATGTGTGTGGGTTTTGGGTTTCTGCGTATCGCGACGCGTCGGAGTGGTTTCAGGCTCGTAATCACATGTTTTAGCGTATCGCGCACACGCGCGCTTGGTTTGCGACACGAGTTACTAGTTCGGCTTTAATGTCGCGTTTGTGTGATTTCAAGCTTACGTGTGATATATTGTGTAATTCTAGGTTCGCAGGCGAGTACGGCGGACGCCGCGCAGAAGGGGAAACAAGTTGTTGGCTACACCTAGCGAGAGACTACGGTGAGTAGATTTCACATCTACGGGGATATCGCCCGCATGGCGTTCTACGTCAGGGCTGATAGGACCTTATAGTTTCCTTTGTATACATTGACTATTCATGGCTACTATTTAGTGCATGCTGCATTCCCTGCTATTTGGATATAAACTAGGATTGATAGAACACCGCACAATTACTAACGGTCCATGTTGCACGAGCACTATCCTGCATGTTACACACACACCGTTAGTAATTGCCATGACACTCACACTGTAGATATCACATCGGATCATTATATTATAGTTTATCTATATGTGACTTGACATGATATTCATACTTGATGCACATATCACATCGGATCATTATATTGTAGCTTATCTATATGTGACTTGACATGATATTCATACTTGATGCACATATCATATCGGATCATTATATTGTAGCTTATCTATATGTGACTTGACATGATATTCATACTTGACGCACATATCACATCGGATCATTATATTGTAGCTCATCTATATGTGACTTGACATGATATTTATATTTGACGCACATATCATATCGGATCATTGACTTGCATTTTGGTTTTGGATTACGTGTGATTTCTGGATTTGGGAACCGTGGCTATTGCAAATATGTAATCATTTAAAAACCCGGTTCCCTTGATATGATATTTCGGTGCGTCCACCATGTGTTTTCTCGGTGCTAGAGTGATATATGGGAACCCTAATCGAGGAGCTGGTTGAGGCCGATTACGGGTACATGGTGGACCCGGTATGGTACCCCGGGGCGAGAACGGTTTCGCTGTGCAGTAGACGGTGAGCCTGGCAGAGGGACTACTACCTACCGGTGATTGGTTGGACCTGACAGTTATCCAGAGGGTACTGATCAGAGTCTATAGATGGATGCGGGGTGATCCGTACTGCCTGGGCCGAGGGCCGATACTGCAGACGGAGCCCGTGGGCTGACCCGGACTGACGGGGCCCGATGGATGAGGATTTGCGTATCGATGCTGGACACGAGTATTTATGATATTTGGGTGCCGATGTTGGGCACTCGGGATTCTCAGAGATGTACAGGATTTGAGGGCCGATGAGAGTGCCGGCGCCTGAGCTATTTGGGGGATCTGGGTGCATTGAGGGACACCGATTATATATTCCACGTTGACATTCCGTGTAGATACTATATTGCCCCTGCTCAGCATTTACTATTGTACCTCATCCTGTAGTTACATTACCTGATAGAGCATTTGCATGATTATTGCACATACTGCTTATCACACATTGATATCATCTGTTGGCATATGATAGAGTAGCGCAGTACGTGCATGCTTGCGATTACCTTTATATGTTATCTCTATTCACGAGTTGGCAACTCACCCCCGTTGTGCCACAGTGTTTGCAGGTTGCCCTTCGGAGTAGTCGCGGCAGGCTGCGGTTGCATCTTTTGATACAGATACCCCTATAGTTGGTGTACTAGCTCTTTTGCTGATAGGTGGGTTTTGCGCGGTATCTGTTTATCTTTCAGTATGTACATTGTTGTATCTAGTATTCTCCATCTACCATGTATGTATTTGACTTAGAGACATTGTGAGGACGATGTTGTATTTTATTTGTATTATGGTGTCGAGCTCGTTGTGAGCCGACTGTACTTGCAGTTTATCCTATCTGTGTTGTTCCCACTTGTGGATCTTGATTTTCGCTACGGCGTCGTATATTACTATCTTGGTGGTTGTTTACTTAGATTTCTTATCATGTTGTAAGTGCTTTCTTTTAAAAACTTATCACACTCTATACTTTCACTGGTTTGATTTTTGGGTTTTTTCGGTTCACTTAGTCGCGTTACGCCTGTAGACGTTACGTGGTTAAGTGCCGGTCACGGGCCAAACTTCGGGTCGTCACAAAGTTGGTATCAGAGCGTAGGTTTTACCTTTCGGAGTGTAGGACGACCCTGGTATGATGGAGTAGGTAGCTGCAGCAGGATAGCGTAGCGTGTGTATGTTCCGCGGCATACTCACGACACGGTACTCCGCCTACGCGACCTTAGGACTTGTTGATGTAAATTCCTTCTTGAGTATATACATTCTTGCGATTCGATTTCCGTATCCTTATCGAATCCTATTGTTCCTTTCAGCCATTATGCCGCCAAAGACTACGAGGGCGCAGAGAGCGGCCGCGAGGGCCGAGATTCGAGTTGACTCGTCCGAGATGAGGACTGATCCGGGTAGCATACCGGTTGTGCCCGAGCAGGCTGTTCCTACTGTGACAGATCAGATTGCTATGTTAGGGGCTGGTGTGCAGGAGATACGCTAGACGATGGGATCCAGTATTCAGGAGATGCGCCAGATGATGGGATCTCTAGTTGAGACACTTCGAGCGCAGCGACCAGAGGTAGTTCCACCCGTTGCGGAGACCGCAGTGGTACCCACAGTTCAGGAAGTTGCACCTGCGACTACAGAGGTTATTACAGTATCGCTGTCAGAGTTTATGAGGCTGAAGCCTCCGGTCTTCACAGGCACCGATGTGGCCGAGGATCCACAGTCTTTCATTGATAGGATGGCGCGGATATGTCGTTCGCTTAGATGCGCAGATGCGAGATGGGTTGAGTTCGCGAGCTTTCGCCTGGAAAGTCTTGCGCAGAAATGGTGCGAATCAGTCGAGAAGGGTAGAGCAGCAGGTCTTCCTCCTATGACCTGGACAGAGTTCGTGGCACTATTCCTTGCCCGCTTTCTTCCCTTGAGTGTCAGAGATGCTAGAGCACGCAGGTTCGAGTGTTTACGCCAGACGCCAGAGATGTCAGTGGCAGAGTACAATGTGCTGTTCACCGAGCTATCCGTTTATGCTCCGTATCTAGTAGCTACTGAGGAGTTGCGAGTCAAGAGATTTGTTCGAGGCTTGCTCACACCACTATTCCTTGCTATCAGCGCGCAGCATTACGAGACATACGCAGCAGCAGTAGACGCAGCATTATTAGTCGAGGAGCGCCTTCCTGAGACTTTGGCAGTTCCAGGGCCGAAGAAAGTTCGTGCAGATACGTCAGTGCAGAGACGGCCATTCCGGCGTCGTGACAGGCACCTTGCAGGTGGCAGAGATTCGAGACGAGGCCGATTGTTTAGCTCCTATTCCCAGGAGGGTCAGCGACCGTCATCGGGATGTTACCGTTGCGGGAGTTCTTATCATCGTGTGCGAGATTGTCCTGAGGTACCCCGGAGTGGGGCGGCAGTACCACATGTTACATTACCACCTTCACCACCCCAGACGGCATTGCCGATAGTACCTACTGTTACTCCGCGTCAGACGCATACACAGAGAGGTCGTGGTCGCGGAGGATTTGTTCATAGAGGATGAGGTGGCCGAGGTAGAGGGCAGCCAGCGGCCGGCAGGGGACAGTTAGTTGCAGGTGGAGGACAGGCGCGAGTTTTTGCTTTGACGCATCAGGACGCGCAGGCGTCCAATGCGGTGGTCTCAGGTATCCTTTCTGTATGTTCGGTTGATGCACACGTGTTATTCGATCCCGGATCCACGCACTCGTACGTATCTACACACTTTGTGCCGAGTTTGGGTAGAGAGTCCGGTTTGCTTGGCCAGCCGCTTGTTGTGACTACTCCTGTAGGAGAGTCGTTTGTTGCTAGGCACGTGTTCCGATCCTCTACCGTCCGTATTGGCGAGAGAGAGTTGCCGGTCGATTTGATCCTTCTTGAGATGCTGGACTTCGACGTTCTTTTGGGCATGGATTGGTTAGCCACGTACTATGCTTCTGTTGACTGCCGTGAGAAGACAGTTCGATTTTGTTTTCCCGGCGAGTCAGTTGTTGTTGTGTTGGGGGACCGTGGTGCCACCCCTCACAGTGTGATTTCTTCTTTTCACGCTGGACAGCTTTTGAGAAAGGGATGTCAGGGATTTCTCGTCCATGTTTGCGATACTAGAGCTACGGAGGTTCCTCTGGATCAGGTTCCGGTTGTTAGCGAGTTCCCTGATGTGTTCCCTGATGAGCTTCCTGGGCTACCGCCCGAGCGTGATATTTCTTTCTGCATTGACTTGGTTCATGGCACGGGGCCTATTTCTGTACCGCCTTATCGGATGGCCCCAGCAGAACTTAGAGAACTGAAGGGCCAGTTGCAGGACTTGCTGGATAAGGGACTTATTCGACCCAGTGTTTCTCCTTGGGGTGCTCCAGTCCTTTTCGTCAAGAAGAAGGACGGCAGTTTGCGTTTGTGTATCGACTACCGCCAGCTGAACAGGGTGACAGTGCGGAACAGATATCCTTTGCCACGCATCGACGATTTGTTCGACCAGCTTCAGGGGGCAGGATACTTTTCGAGGATCGATTTGCGATCGGGCTACCATCAGCTGCGGGTTCGACAGGAGGACATTCCTAGGACGGCCTTCCGCACACGTTACGACCATTATGAGTTTTTGGTGATGTCGTTCGGACTCACCAACGCGCCAGCAGCATTTATGGACATGATGAACCGTATTTTCCGGCCGTATCTTGATCTGTTCATCATAGTGTTTATTGACGATATCTTGGTGTATTCTCAGAGTAGAGAGGAGCACGAGCAGCACCTGCGGATTACATTGTAGACTTTGAGGGAGCATCAGCTTTTCGCCAAATTCTCCAAGTGTGCCTTCTGGCTAGACAGCGTAGACTTCTTGGGGCACGTGATTACACGAGATGGTATATGTATCGACCCGAGGAAGATAGAGGCAGTTCGGAGTTGGCCTAGACCCACGTCAGTGACGGAGGTTCGCAGCTTTTTAGGGCTGGCCGGTTATTACAGGCGATTTGTGCAGGATTTCTCTCGCATTGCTACACCTTTGACCGAGTTAACCCGGAAGGGAGTTCGCTTCGATTGGACAGAGGAGTGTGAGCACGGTTTCCAGCAGCTACGGGCTCTACTGACTACGACACCAGTGCTATCGTTGCCTTCAGGATCGGGCGGATTCGTGGTCTACTGTGATGCTTCACGAGTGGGATTAGGGTGCGTTTTGATGCAGCATGATAAGGTGATTGCGTATGCTTCGCGGCAATTAAAGAAACATGAACAGAATTACCCCACTCATGATCTGGAGATGGCTGCAGTGGTTTTTGCACTCAAGATCTGGCGACATTATCTGTATGGGGAGTCGTGCCAGATATTCACCGACCACAAGAGCTTAAAGTACATATTTCAGCAGCGAGACCTGAACCTTAGACAGCGCCGATGGATGGAGTTAGTGAAGGACTACGATTGTGAGATCTTGTATCACCCGGGCAGGGCGAATGTAGTGGCGGATGCTTTGAGCAGGAGGCCCGGGGGTAGTCTATCCTGTTTGAGCGCAGTGCAGAGGCAGTCGTCGGTGGATTGGCAGATCTTATGCGACAGTCGGATACAGTTCGAGTTTACGCCGATCGGAGGACAGATTGCGCATGTTCGTGCACGCCCACAGTTGCTTGACCGTATATACGAGGCACAACACGGTGATGACCGCTGTTCAGAGATCAGGACACAGATGGGACATGGCAGATTTTCCGAGTTCATGATCGATGATCAGGGGATACTACGATTTGGAGCTAGACTGTGCGTACCAGATGCTGAGGGATTGCGGCGCGAGATTCTTGAGGAGGCACATCGGTCGATATATAGTGTTCATCCCGGTTCCACCAAGATGTACCATGATATGAGAGATGTTTACTGGTAGGACGGCATGAAGAGGGACATTGCAGATTTTGTGTCGAGATGCCTGACTTGTCAGCAAGTCAAGGCTGAGCACCAGAGACCCGCGGGAGAGTTACAGTCGTTACCCATTCCGGAGTGGAAATGGGAACAGATATCTATGGATTTCATTATGGGTCTACCCAGGACTAGTCAAGGGTATGACTCCATCTGGGTGATCGTGGATCGTTTGACGAAAGCGGCTCACTTCTTACCGGTGAAGATGACTTTCGGATTTACTCAATATGCCCAGATTTATATTGATAAGATTGTACGACTGCACGGAGTTCCGACATGCATTGTGTCCGATAGAGGCACCCAGTTTACCAGCCGGCTATGGCAGAGACTTCATGAGGCTTTGGGCACTCGCTTGAGTTTCAGCACAGCATTCCACCCGCAGACCGACGGACAGTCAGAGCGGACTATTTAAACTCTCGAGGACATGCTCAGAGCATGCGTATTAGACTTCAGAGGTAGCTGGGATCATCATTTGCCCTTAGTAGAGTTCTCCTACAACAACAGCTACCAGGAGACCATTCAGATGGCACCGTTCGAGGCTCTTTATGGGAGGAGATGCAGATCGCCCACCTGTTGGACGGAGCTCAGTGAGAGCAGTATCTTAGGGCCACAGATTGTGGAGGAGACGACAGCGAAGATCCAGTTGATTCGCGACAGGATGAGGGCAGCCCAGAGTAGGCAGAGATCTTATGCGGACCGTCGTCGGCGCAAACTTGAGTTTTCTGTTGGTGATCATGTTTTCTTGAGGGTCTCCCCAATGAAAGGCGTGATAAGATTTGGGAAGAAGGGGAAGCTTAGTCCCAGATACGTGGGCCCCTTCGAGATCCTTGAGCGTATTGGTGCGGTTGCATATCGATTAGCCCTTCCGCCCAGTTTTCCAGATGTGCACCCCGTATTTCACGTTTCGATGCTCCGCAGATATCTTCATGATCCTTCACATGCGATTCAGCACCCGATGATCCAGCTTGAGCACGACCTTTCCTATGCAGAGCAGCCGGTGATGATCTTGGATCGACAAGTGAAGAAACTGAGGTCGAAAGAGATACCGTTCGTCAAGGTACTTTGGCGTGGCCAGAGCAGAGAAGAGGTCACTTGGGAGACCGAGAGCGAGATGAGGAAGATGTATCCCCATCCTTTTGAAGGTGTGTATAGTTAGATTTTTAAATTCGGGGACCGAATTTCTTTAAGTGGGTAGATTGTAACACTTTGAAATTTCCGTTTGATTGTTTTGGTGATAATTAGTAGTCATGCATGTTTTTTTATATTTAGGTGTTTATAGGATTAATAGTTATTATTGGTAGTGTTAGCATATTGGAAATTTTCCTTTATAGTGTGCACCTTGCATACTTAGACATTTTTGTGACTTGTTAACATATTCTTTTGTGCATGGTTGCAAACTCATTTTCCCCCACCATTTTAATCTTTTCAAACCTTTTTTCATAATTCAAACTCAATTAAACAAATGAGCATGGTGGTTAGGTGAAATGTTGACTTTTGAACCCCATTTTCTTCTCTTCTCTCTCTCTCTTTCCTCACTTCAGAAATTCTGGAAAATCCAGCAGAAAAACCTTGGTTTTCCTTCATCCTTTCCTCTCTTTTTCACTTCTCCATGATTCCCAAACAAATCCTACACAAAAACAACACATTTTCATCACAAAACCTTAGGAAAAGTGAGCTTTTTGAGGTGTTGAAGGCAAATCTGCATACTAGAGGGGAAAGTTGAAACTTTTGGGGTTCTACAAGGTTCTTAGAAGGTATTAACTCATATTAGCACTTCTTTTCCTTAGACTTGTTGTATTCTTTTGTAAAAATCTCATTTTTGGTGCATTTTTAGTGTTATTATAGGATATTTGTGATGTATATGTTAGATTGGTGTTCTCATAGTTTAGTTAGCTCCGTTAAGTGCTATTAGAGCTATTTTAACTAGGTTGCACTTCAGGTTGCACAAAAATACCCTAAAGTTCCATTTTTAGTGCAAAGTGTGGATTTTAACTAGAATTTGGGCACTGTAGGATCTGCTACTACCCGAGTTATTGCAGAGCAAATCTAGATGTTACTGTAGCATACACAGGGGGTGTAGAGTGCACACACCAAACCTGGGAGCCCAATTCCTAAGTCTGGCAGCCAAAATATGCATTCTGGCCGCAAATTGCGGCCAGATGGGGGAGTTTGGGGTTGGGGTTTGGGGTGTGGGTGTCTGCTGCTATGTGGGTTGTTTTGGTATGTTTACTTTTTCAATATCTTTCCTGTATCAAAATCTGGGGTAGAATACCTATTTTCCCGTATTTTCAACCTTTCGCGACACGCGTGATACGTGTGTGTGGGTTTTGGGTTTCTGCGTATCGCGACGCGTCGGAGTGGTTTCAGGCGCGTAATCACACGTTTTAGCGTATCGCGCACACGCGCGCTTGGTTCGCGACACGAGTTACTAGTTCGGCTTTAATGTCGCGTTTGTGTGATTTCAAGCTTACGTGTGATATATTGTGTAATTCTAGGTTCGCAGGCGAGTACGGCGGACGCCGCGCAGAAGGGGAAACAAGTTGTTGGCTACACCTAGCGAGAGACTACGGTGAGTAGATTTCACATCTACGGGGATATCGCCCGCATGGCGTTCTACGTCAGGGCTGATAGGACCTTATAGTTTCCTTTGTATACATTGACTATTCATGGCTACTATTTAGTGCATGCTGCATTCCCTGCTATTTGGATATAAACTAGGATTGATAGAACACTGCACAATTACTAACGGTCCATGTTGCACGAGCACTATCCTGCATGTTACACACACACCGTTAGTAATTGCCATGACACTCACACTGTAGATATCACATCGGATCATTATATTGTAGCTTATCTATATGTGACTTGACATGATATTCATACTTGATGCACATATCACATCGGATCATTATATTGTAGCTTATCTATATGTGACTTGACATGATATTCATACTTGATGCACATATCACATCGGATCATTATATTGTAGCTTATCTATATGTGACTTGACATGATATTCATACTTGATGCACATATCACATCGGATCATTATATTGTAGCTCATCTATATGTGACTTGGCATGATATTTTTATTTGACGCACATATCATATCGGATCATTGACTTGCATTTTGGTTTTGGATTACGTGTGATTTCTGGATTTGGGAACCGTGGCTATTGCAAAATATGTAATCATTTAAAAACCCGGTTCCCTTGATATGATATTTCGGTGCGTCCACCATGTGTTTTCTCGGTGCTAGAGTGATATATGGGAACCCTAATCGAGGAGCTGGTTGAGGCCGATTACGGGTACATGGTGGACCCGGTATGGTACCCCGGGGCGAGAACGGTTTCGCTGTGCAGTAGACGGTGAGCCTGGCAGAGGGACTACTACCTACCGGTGATTGGTTGGACCTGACAGTTATCCGGAGGGTACTGATCAGAGTCTATAGATGGATGCGGGGTGATCCGTACTGCCGGGGCCGAGGGCCGATACTGCAGACGGAGCCCGTGGGCTGACCCGGACTGACGGGGCCCGATGGATGAGGATTTGCGTGTCGATGCTGGACACGAGTATTTATGATATTTGGGTGCCGATGTTGGGCACTCGGGATTCTCAGAGATGTACAGGATTTGAGGGCCGATGAAAGTGCCGGCGCCTGAGCTATTTGGGGGATCTGGGTGCATTGAGGGACACCGATTATATATTCCACGTTGACATTCCGTGTAGATACTATATTGCCCCTGCTCTGCATTTACTATTGTACCTCATCCTGTAGTTACATTACCTGATAGAGCATTTGCATGATTATTGCACATACTGCTTATCACACATTGATATCATCTGTTGGCATATGATAGAGTAGCGCAGTACGTGCATGCTTGCGATTACCTTTATATGTTATCTCTATTCACGAGTTGGCAACTCACCCCCGTTGTGCCACAGTGTTTGCAGGTTGCCCTTCGGAGTAGTCGCGGCAGGCTGCGGTTGCATCTTTTGATACAGATACCCCTATAGTTGTTGTACTAGCTCTTTTGCTGATAGGTGGGTTTTGCGCGGTATCTGTTTATCTTTCAGTATGTACATTGTTGTATCTAGTATTCTCCATCTACCATGTATGTATTTGACTTAGAGACAGTGTGAGGACGATGTTGTATTTTATTTATATTCTGGTGTCGAGCTCGTTGTGAGCCGACTGTACTTGCAGTTTATCCTATCTGTGTTGTTCCCACTTGTGGATCTTGATCTTCGCTACGGCGTCGTATATTACTATCTTGGTGGTTGTTTACTTAGATTTCTTATCATGTTGTAAGTGCTTTCTTTTAAAAACTTATCACACTCTATACTTTCACTGGTTTGATTTCTGGGTTTTTTCGGTTTACTTAGTCGCGTTACGCCTGTAGACGTTACGTGGTTAAGTGCCGGTCACGGGCCAAACTTCGGGTCGTGACAGCGTACCTTCAAAGAGATGGGGATATTTCTTCATCATCTCGTCCTCGGTCTCCCAGGTGACCTCCTCGCTGCTCGGGCCATGCCAAAGGACCTTGACGGTCGGTATAACCTTCGATTTCAATTTCTTCACCTGCCGTTCCAGGATGACCATCGGCTACTTTGCAAAAGAAAGGTCACGCTCCAGCTGGACCGTCAGGTGCTGAATCGTATGAGAAGGGTCATGAAGGTACTTGCGGAGTATCGAAACATGGAAGACGGGGTGAACATCAGGAAAGCTGGGTGGAAGAGCCAAACGATAAGCAACTGTGCCGACACGCTCGAGTATTTCGAAGGGATCCACAAATCTGGGACTAAGCTTTCCTTTTTGCCCAAACCTCATCACGCCCTTCATCGGAGAGACCCTAAGAAAAACATGTTCGCCAACTGCAAACTCTAGTCTGCGGCGACGTCTGTCCGCATACGATTTCTGCCTGCTCTGGGCCGCTCTCATCCGATCTCGAATCAACTGTATCTTCTCGGTCGTCTCCTCAACAATCTGCGGCCCCAAAATACTGCTCTCGCTGAGCTCTGTCCAACAGACGGGCGATCTGCATCTCCTCCCATACAATGCCTCGAAAGGTGCCATCTGAATAGTATCCTGGAAGCTATTGTTGTAGGAGAACTCCACTAAGGGTAAATGATGATCCCAGCTACCACCGAAATCTAAAATGCATGCTCGGAGCATGTCCTCAAGAGTCTGAATAGTCCGCTCTGACTGGCCGTCGGTCTGCGGATGAAATGCTGTGCTGAAACTCAATCGGGTGCCCAACGCCTCCTGAAGTCTCTGCCATTGTCGGCTGGTAAACTGGGTGCTTCGGTCGGACACGACACAAGTCGGGACGCCATGCAACCGTATGATCTCGTCGATGTAAATCTGGGCATACCGAGCAAAACCGAAAGTGGTCTTCACTGGCAGGAAGTGAGCCGCTTTCGTCAATCGATCCATGATCACCCAAATGGAGTCATACCCTCGACTTCCTGGGTAGAGCCACAATGAAGTCTATAGAAATCTGCTCGCATTTCCACTCCAGAATGGGCAAAGGCTGCAACTCTCCCGCGGGCCTCTAGTGCTCTGCCTTGACTTGCTGACAAGTCAGGCATCTCGACACGAAGTATGTGACATCCCTGTTCATTCCGTCCCACCAATAAACATCTCTCAGATCGTGGTACATCTTGGTGGAACCTGGATGAACGCTATAAATCGATCCATGTGCCTCCTTAAGAATCTCACGCCGCAGTCCCTCAGAATCTGATACGCATAATCGAGTCCTAAAGCGCAGTATCCCCTGATCATCAACCACGAACCCGGAATATCTGCCTTGCCTAATCTGCTCCATGATCTCTCAAAGACGGTCATCACTGGGCTGTGCCTCTCGAATACAGTCAAGCAACTGCAGACGTGCACGAATATGCGCAAGCTGTCCCCCGGTCGGAGTGAACTCAAACTGCACTCGGCTGTCGCATAGAATCTGCCAATTTTCTGACGACTGCTACTGCACGGCACTCAAACAAGATAAACTACCTCCGGGCCTCCGACTCAAAACATCTGCCACCACATTCGCCTTGCCCGGATGGTAAAGGATTTCGCAATCATAGTCTTTCACCAGCTCCATCCAACGGCGCTGTCTCAGATTCAGGTCTCGCTGCTGAAATATGTACTTCAAGCTCTTATGGTCCGTGAATATCTGGCATGACTCTCCATATAGGTAATGTCTCCAGATCTTGAGTGCAAACACCACTGCAGCCATCTCTAAATAGTGCGTAGGATAGTTCTGTTCATGTATCTTCAGCTATCGAGAAGCATACGCAATAACCCTGTCGTGCTGTATCAACACGCAACCTAGTCCCACTCGAGAAGCGTCGCAATAAACCACGAATCCGCCCGATCCCGAAGGCAATGACAACACTGGTGCAGTAGTCAGATGAGTCTTCAACTGCTGGAAGCTATGCTCGAACGCCTCGGTCAAATCAAAAGGAACTCCCTTCCGAGTCAACCCGGTCAATGGTGCAGCAATACGGGAGAGTCCTGAACAAATCGTCGGTAGTATCCAGCCAGGCCTAGGAAGCTGCGGATCTCTGTAACTGATGCTGGTCTGGGCCAATGCTGAACGACCTCGATCTTCTTCGGGTCCACATATATGCCATCTCTCGTAATCACGTGACCCAAGAAATCAACGCTGTTAAGCCAAAACGCGCACTTGGAAAATTTCGCGAATAGCTGGTGCTCCCTTAAAGTCTGCAATGTGATCCGCAGGTGCTGCTCGTGCTCCTCTTGGCCCCGGAAATACACCAAAATGTCGTCAATAAACACGACGATGAATAGATCTAGATACAGCCTGAAAATGTGGTTCATCAAGTCCATAAACGCGGCTGGTGAATTGGTAAGTCCGAACGACATCACCAAAAACTCATAGTGCCCGTAACGTGTGCGAAAAGCCATCCTCGGAATATCCTCCTGCCGCATCCGCAGCTGATGGTAACCTGATCGCAAGTCAATTCTCGAAAAGTATCCCGCACCCTGAAGCTAGTCGAACAAATCATCGATACGTGGTAAGGGATATCTGTTCCGTACGATAACCCTGTTCAGCTGGCGGTAATCAATGCATAAGCGCAAACTGCCGTCCTTCTTCTTGACGAACAGGATAGGAGCACCCCACGGAGACACACTAGGTCGAATAAGCCTTTTATCCAACAAATCCTACAACTGATTCTTCAGCTCTCTAAGCTCCACTGGGGCCATCCGATAAGACGGTATGGAAATAGGCCCCGCGCCGGGGACCAAATCGATACAGAACTCAACATTGCGCTTAGGCGGTAATCCAGGCAGCTCGTCAGGGAAAATATCAGGGAGCTCACTAACAATCGGGACCTGGTCCAAAGGAACCTCTGCAGCTCGAGTATCACTAACATATGCTAAGAATCCCTGACATCTCTTCCGTAAGAGCTGACCAGCGCAAAGAGACGAAATCAAGCTGGGAAGGGTGACGCCGCGGTCTCCCTGAATAACAAGGACTGGCTCTCCCGGAAAGCTAAATCTGACAGCCTTCTCACGGCAGTCCACATATGTATAACAAGTGGTCAGCCAGTCCATACCCAGAAGCACATCAAAGTCTAACATATCAAGGAGAATCAAATCAACCGATGAATCCCTCTCCCCGATACGAACGGAACACAATCGAAACACAAAACGAACGACAAACGACTCGCCTACCGGAGTAATAACAACAAGCGGCTGATCTAACGACGATGACTCACGGCCCAACATCGGTGCAAAGTGTGTAGATACATACGAATGTGTGGAACCTGGGTCGAATAATACCCGCGCGTCGAAAGAACATACTGGCAAGGTACCTGTCACAATGGCATTGGATGCCTGCGCATCCTGCGGAGTCAAAGCGAATACTCAGGCCTGTCCCCCACCAATAGCTAGCTGTCCTCGGCTTCGGCCTCTACCTCCTCATCCTCTCTGAATAGGACCGCCACGTCCGCAGCCTCTGGGGGTGCCTAACTGACGTGGAGCATCACCGGGGTAGGAAGTAGAGCTCTAAGAGGTGGTGGTGAAGGTGGTAAAGTCATGTGTGGAACCGTCGCTGCTCCCTGTCGTCTCACCATACAGTCTCTGATATGATGGTACGGACTCCCGCATCTAAAACATCCTGGCGATGCCTGCTGGCCGTGCGGATAAGAACCAAATAGCTGACCCCGTCTAACTCCTCTGCCGCTACCATCTCTCGGAAAGAATCTGTCACAATGCCTCTGAGCTGGCATATCGGTACGAATCCTCTTCGGCCCAGAAACGGCCGAAGTCTCTGAAATGCGCGCCTCCATCCGTAAGGCCGTGTCCATAACAGCTGCATAAGTGTCAAAGTTCTGGGCACCGATGGCAAGAAATAACTGTGTGTCGAGTCCCTGCATAAACCTTTTTATCCTATTCTCTTCAGTGTCTACTAAGTACAGAGCATATTTGGACAACTGTGTAAACTGGATATCATACTCTGACACTGTCATCCCTAGAGTCTTGCGCAAAGCCTCAAAACTATGAGCTCGAGCATCACGAATGCTCTCTGGAAGGAAACGGGCTAGAAATACTGCTGTGAACTCGTTTCAAGTCATAGGAGGTCGACCTGTAGCTCGACCTCTCTCAACTGACTCACACCATGTCTGCGCAAGGCCCTCTAGACGGAAACTCGTAAGCTCCACCAATTTATCATCGGAACATCTGAGCGAATGGCAAATCCTAGCTAATTTGTCGAGGAATGTCTGCGGATCCTCCGCTGCATCTGTGCTGGTGAAGACTGGGGGTCTCAGTCTCATGAAATCCTGTAGTGATACTGGAATAGCCACGGTAGTAGTAGGAGCAACTGTCTGGGCAGCAGGTACTATCATAGTCTGTGCTATGGTAGGTACGTCCTCCGATCTCAGTGCATGACTGGCCTCTACTAAGGATCCTACCATCTATCATAACTCCTGCATACCTCCCATCATCTGTCGTAACTCCTGCATACCCGACTCTAGCCTATCCATGCGGCTTGGGGAAGGCGGATCAGTCTGTCCCTAAGGGGTAGGTACACCGTCCTGATCGGTCCTCATCTCGGACGAGCCTGCTCGGATCTCATCTCGGGCGGCAGCCCTCTGCGCTCTCGTAGCCTTCGGCGGCATAGTGGCTGGTATAGGAAACAGGATAATAAGAACAGTGCAATAGAATCATAAGATACACGGAATTGAAGAAGGAATTTTCAAGCAAGTATATCCTAAAGTCACTTAGGTGGAGTATCGTACCGTAAGTATGCCGCGGACATCCACACGCTACGTTACCCTGCTTAATTCACTTACTCCATCTACCAAGGGTCATCCTACACTCAGAAAGGTAAAACCTATCGCTCTGATACCAACTTTGTCACGACCCGAAAATTATGGAGCATGACTGGCACTTAAATTACGAAACGTCTCAAGGCGTACGCAATCTAAGTAAGCCAAAACCCAGAAATCAAAACCCAATTAAGAAATAGAGTGAAGAAAAACCAATTTATTGAAAGCGATTTTAATCAAATAAGTCACATCAAGCTTTTTAAAAGCAACATCCATTTTTCCGAAAATTTCGGCAGAGTCTCCTTTGTAAATACTGGCCCCAAACGGGTACAAAACAGGAATATATGAATAACATGAAATAAGGCATCCCCAAGTGGGAGTTAGCTCTTCGCCCCAAGGCGGACTCAAATCCCACGCAATATAAATCATCAATGTGCAAAATAAGCAAAAAAGGGCTCAAGTAATAAGCAACACGTCGGCTCAAGTGAGCTCGACCTAAAGAAACAATATATAAGTCCACAAATCTTACTGTCTCGTCTCTAAGTCAATATACATCAGTACTGGTAGATGATACAGTAGATGGAGTACACTAGATACAATGAATATACAAGGTGGAAACAAAATAATGACACAACCCACCTACCAGCAAAAGCCTCAAATCCAAGCAAAAGGAGGAAGTGCATCCGCCGCTGCAGTGCTGACGGATTGGACCTGCAAAAAGGCTGTGGCACAACGGGGGTGAGTTGCCAACTCGTGAGTAATATGTAACATCTATAAAGACTATCGTAAGCATGCACGCAAAAAATGTCATAACTCTATAAATATTGATATGGCATGATGTTCTAGTATGTATGCAACATGAATGCAATTTAACCCGTGATCTGAATATCCTGATATGAGAAAATCATTATTTTCATCTTAGAAAACTCTTTTGAAATATCTGAAGTAATATTAATTAAATTAACAGAAATCCATGTCAAGTATCGATACCTCAAATGAATATCTCAGTGTCCCAAAGTATAGGTATCTCAAAAATCTCGGGCTCCGGCAATTCGGACTGGCCCATCTCAAGTATCAATATCTCAATATGTCACGACCACGGTTGGTATCCTCTGGATATCCGCTGCGGCAACAGTCACCGATAGATAGTCTGCCCCTATCAGGCTCATCGTCTACTACTCGAACTTCTTGCCCCGGGGTACCTTACCGGGCCCACCATGTACCCGAGACGGTTCATCCTACTCCTCGAAACGGGTCTCGAAAACTAACAGAAAACTCATGGTGGACGACACAAGTATCATATCACGAGAAAACCACAACTTGCAATATTTAAAATGATATCAGTTTTATTAAATCCTTGCAGTTTCTCCAAAATCTCATAAATCTCAAATGCTGAAATCCTCAAGAAAGAAGGTACCATAAGTACACATGTCAATGATGATGAATGCCTATGGTATCAACAATGCGAAGTGCAATATATGACTAAAAGACTATGTATGATCGAATGATGTAATGAGGTACATGTATATGACTAGCAATTCTACATGTTCATCTTGAGGAATTTAATATATTAGGACTGGTTTATACGTCTTATATGGTGAAATTATTCTAAATTCTGGTTTAAACAAGTTATCTAATGTTTGTGGCATAGCAATTACCAAGGCGTGTGTGTCCGCATGAATAGTGCTCGTGCTGCATAAAACCATGGTAATGGTGCAACTGTCCTATGAGATGGAGTTGCACAATTATATATATATGAACTAAGCAAGCCGAATATTACTTGTGTTGCATAATTCACTTTAATGGTTCAATGGTTTCTATACGATGAATTAACACATATATGGATATAAAAGGTCATGCAATACAGTAAAATAGATAACTAAGAGCTACATGCAACAAGCTGGTATTACTAGAAATTCTAAACTATCGGGTGCCTCGCGCCATACAAACGATTTCCCCCGTAGATGTATACATCTACTCACCGGAAACCCTCAGCTAGCCTGGTCTAATCACCGCTTTCCCTTTCCGTGCCGCGTCTGAAGTCTCCGCGACCGATCCTGGAATATGTACAACACAAAACATAAGATTATATATTCTGAAACGATGCCAAGTTACAAAATGAAAGGATCAATGTCCACAAGTTAGGCACATTGTGCACTTGGTGCGCGGAACACACACGACAATCACTACAACCTTAACTAGAATCGTCGTTCGGAACAACCGTCAAAACTAAGACCCGATCAAACCAAATCGCATTCGCACACCCTACTTACTATAGGAGATGCTAATAATATAAACAAGATATCAAAATTTATTCACCACCTAATTATTTAGAAAACCTAGTAAGCGCCTAAATTCCAAATTTGGTGTAAACATCGAAGATTAGCGATAAGGTGACCACAACCTCGCACAATCATCCGAACTAAACCACTAGATAGCTACTACATTTAAATTTAACCTATTTGCAATACTTCAAACCCCAATTCCAAAATCAAACCCTTTCTTGAATTTCATAAACTAGCAATTACAATTAATTTCACACTTGAAAAACTTAGATTTGGATAAATTGAAGCCTATTTAAGCAAAGTAATCTCTTAGATTAGGTTTGTATAAGAACTAGATAGCAAAATAAACTTAGTTAACCTAGTAATGGTGTTTAAAACCCTAGTTCTAACTCAAACCATCATCTTTAAAAACCTAAACCTGAAATTAGCACCAATTTTAACACCTAAACAATTTAGCTTAAGGAAATTAACCACAAGTATTAATTGGGTAAAGATTATACCTCTAATTTTTAGGGATCTAGCATATGATTTGCCTCCTCAAAAGGGTCTTCTTGCTCCAAGATTCAAGCAAGCTTGGCTAAGGAGAATGGATGTAGAAATGAGCTTGAAATTATGAGGTTTAATTTGATTTTTGAAGCAATTTGGGGATTTTTTTTGGAGATGAAAAAAGATGGAAAAAGGAGGGGGGAGTGGCTACAGATTTTTGAGGCAGTGAGGAATGGGGGAGAAGTGTGGCTGTTGTGTATTTTTTTCCAAGTCAAACCCCTCCCATTTCAAAGTACACCATACCCCCAAATTAATATATTTTAATCACATCACATTGTCTCATTCAAATGAGTTGAAGAAAATTTTGAGGGGAGTTTTTTTTTCCTGCAGGTAGCTCAGCCAGAGATGAGGGGCGAGGAAGTGTGAGTGATTGCAAAAAAAAATTCCATGCAAAAATACCCCCCACAAGTTCATAATTGCAACCTTTAGTTTATTTTATTTTAATTTAATTTTTCTTTGACCCTAAAAACAACTAGAACTTGAAATAACATGCTAAATTTTTTTTTTATGTTACTACTAGGTTTTAGTTGTCATGGTTCTAAAGTATGTAATTAGCCCATTCAAATTTGTATTTATCATTAATTTAATATATATTTAACAGCTTAAAATAATATTAAAAATAATAAATTAGGGAAAAATATTTAAACGACTAGAAATTTATAAGTGACTAATTAACAACTAAATAATAGCAATTACCTATCTAAATTAGGTATAATTAGGCCTATATTGAAAAATAATTATAATTACAATTTACGGAAAAATACCAATTATTTACCGATTATCGGGAAAATACCTAAACGACTTTTCAAGGCATTACAGCTACATACCATGACTACGATATCTGGCGGTTGGGTGTCATGACAGCTTTTCTAAATACTGATTTAGAAGAAAGCGTTTATAAGTACACAGCCAGAGGGCTCCGTAGACAGTGGGAGCAGCGGAAACGTGTGCAAGTTGCTTTATGGGATAAAGCAGGCATCGCGGAGTTGGAACATCTGTTTTGATGAAGTAGTCAAAACGTTTGACCTCATCAAAATGGTAGATAATCCTTGTATATACAAAAAGGTAGTAGAGAGTGTGGTAATGATCCTCGTATTGTACGTAGATGACATACTCTTAATAGGGAAGGAGTTTCTTATGCTACACTCGGTCAATCTCCTTTTATCATAATGATTCTCCATAAAGGCTCAAGGTGATACCTCCTAAATCCTGGGTTTTGGATCTATGAGATAGATCTAAGAGGTGTAGGGTTCCTAGGCACACCCATGAGGTTCTACAACTAATCAAACATGTCTAATTCAAAAGTTTATGTGTGCCAAAGAACCCTAATATAGATCGTTAACTAGAGATAAAGGCGAAACAAGCAAGTAAACAACTTTATTGCTAAATGAAAGGGACTACAACCTTTGTAGATCCGGTCCTCCACTTCTCTAGCTCCGTATTGACATCCCTCCGCTGCGATCATCGGAATCCCGGACCCTTGCGTCAATTTCATCGGAGAAATGGGCGGGCTAGGTCGTTGACTTCGATGCCGAAGATGATCTACGTCGAGGCGACTCAAACTCAAGCTCCACCTTCACTAGGTCATGAAACTTATGAAGATAACACACTCTACTACATGGCAAGTGGTAGAGGATGAAGAAATAGGAAGTGGGTTCACTTTGGATTTGGATTTCTCACTTGGAATCATCACTTGGAAAAATCTAGCAATGGTTTCTTCTCTTCATGAAGAAGATGAAGAAGAAGAAAGAAAAAGAATTATGAATTATTTTCAAAAAGAAAATCAAGTAATGGTTATCATAATGCAACCATGGGTGAGTTTAACTAGTGTAGAGACTAAACTAGGGTTTAGGTGAATGGTTAGGTTAAGGAAAGAAACAAAATGGTCAAAGCTTCATGAAGCTTCAAGTAAAAATCAAAAGAATCCACCATTTTGTTTCTTGCCCAAAAATAAATAAATAAAACAAATAATTAAGTAAAGATAACAAAACCCTAACCATTAACCTAAACATGGTTTAAATCAAACATACACCCAAGTTTGCATGTATCATCAAACATGATACAATCAAGTGCACAAAAATATATCATATATACAATGTGCACATCAAGTGAGAAAATCATCTTAAGTGAACCAATACTAGTTAATGTAAAGTAATATATCAAATAAATAATTATACATTAAATCATTAAATCAACACTTGATTTAATGATCCGGTCATACTGCATATAACCAACTAATATCAAGTGTATCAATGTATCGAATCAACACTTGATTCGGTAACCCGGCTATATCTCATATAACCGTCCGATGATACAAATCGCGAGAATAGAATTCAGTATCACATACTGGTATTATTCTCGGTCCCGCACATATCTCATATGACCTCCTATTTCGTTTCGCTTGAGCTAGGAAACCTCTGTGTAGGACTCTAAAGACTCGTCAATACGCCGGTAGCAGGTGATGATCATATCAAACACCCACAAGCCGCAAGCGGTCTGCTAAACGTAACGGCCACCCGGGTATTGAGCGATCAGAAGATCAACGAGCAAGCCCGCTCACACTCCTGTGAATCCAACCAGTAACACTTACCGTACAGTCCGGTCTGTTCGTCTGATATGTCGCATATCTCGCCTAGGGGTGGTAAACGTCAGACCCCAGTAGCTTGATAAGTCATGCCGATGTAAGGTCCATAACATAGCGTGAAATTACTGATAACTCTTACCAGTATATCACTGCAACCCTGGCCAGGGATTTCCAGTTATGGCCAGTCGAGCATAGCGCAACATCAACCCCCAATACCGGGAGAGACGAATCCCCTCCTATCGCTCATTGCCTCCATGTGAATCGGGACTGTACCTAAAAACCACCTGTTTGCACGACTCAGTAGAGCCGTGGTAGGGTGGAAATCAAAGCACAGTAAGAGACACACAAGACTTTATGACGATCTCGGGTCAACAGACTAAGCTGTACCAGTGTCACCAGAGAACTGCCATCTGACGTGAGGTATAATACCATCTGAGAGTTCTCGGCGAGTCCGTTCAGTGTACCCAGTCTCCACTGAGCACCCGCATACCATCTCTGATGTCAAACACCAATGGATATGGGATCATCCATCGCCCATCACATGGGTCGAGAGGATATACGCTAGTCTACTCTGGAATATCGATGCCCCGTCTCGATATTCCCACGACTAGGAACATTGAAGGATGTACTCATGGACTACCCATGCCCCACTAGTATGATCTGCATCATAGTCCTGGAAGTCGAGCACACATCCTAAGGGTTTTATCAACATGTAACAGAGAGACAAAAAGTATACATGTTAAGATAAAGAGTAACCAGATAGCGTACTATCATGTCGAGCAAGAAAGTCCTACTTATATATGTCCCAGCATCCACTACAATATACATCATATGTACAGTAATGGCCTCTAGGGCATACATATAACTAACAAGAGGATATTAGGATTCTTACTAGGTGTGGTGAGATGGTATCAATCGATCCTGGGGAGAATCACTGGAAACCTTTCAGAATGATAAGGTCGACTGAATGTCAGTCACAGGCATTGTATTTACCCTCAGTAGAGGGACGGTATGTTGGAAGAGTTCCAAGCTGGATACCGTGGCATACTAGACGATAAACGCTGGATACATCACTACCAAAGATGCTACCAAAGAGGTAGTCTGGGTGTATATTAGTTCATGAGATGAACTTCGTTCCTACCATTGTGTGACAATGGAGTTGTGGCTTATGCCTAGGAACGCCCGTCCCATCAGTGATCTAGACATATTCTAAGACAGTATCACCTGATCATGGAGATGGTTGATCTCTAGGGGATCGAGGTCAGGAGAGTAGACTCAGAGGACAACATGGCGGATCCACTCACAAAGGCCTTTTCCCCAGAGAGAGACTTTTATTGGATGGTTGAGTATGTGATACTACAACCACTGCTATCAGATGGACCTAGTGCAAGTGGGAGATTGTTAGTTATATGTATGCCCTAGAGACCATTACTATACATGAGATGTATATTGTAGTGGATGCTTGGACATATATAGGGAGGACTTTCTTGCTCGACATGATAGTATGCTATTTAGTTACTCTTTACCTTAACGTGTACACTGATTGTCTCTCTGTTACATGTTGGTAAAGCCTTTAGGATGTATACTTGACTACCTGGACTATGATGCAGACCATACTAGTGGGGACAGAGTAGTCCATAAGTACATCCTTTAATGTCCCTAGTCGTGGGTATATCGAGACGGGGCATCGATATACTAGAGTAGACTAGCGTATACCTTCTCGACCTATATAGATGGGTGATAGATGACCCCATATCCATTGGTGTTTGACATCAGAGATGGTATACGAGTTCTCAGTGAAGACTGGGTACACTGGACGGACTCGACGAGAACTCCCAGATAGTATTATACCTCACGTCAGATGGCAGTTCTCTGGTGACACTGGTACAGGTTAGTCTGTAGACCCGAGATTGTCATAGAGTCTTGTGTGATTCCCACTGTGCTTTGATTTCCACCTTACTACGTCCAAGAGGGCATGCAAAACGGTGGTTTTTGGGTACAGTCCCGAGTCACATGGAGACAATGAGCGATAGGAGGGGTTTCATCTCTCCCGGTATTGGGGGTTGATATTGCGCTGTGCTCGATTGGCCATAACAGGGAAGTCCGTGGCCAGGGCTGGTTTAGAGATTTACTGGTAAGTGTTACCAGTAGTTTCTTGACCCGTTATGAGCCTCATATCGGCATGACTTATCGGTTATTGTGGTCTGACGTTTACCACCCCTAGATTTGATATGCGACATATCAGACGAGGAGACCGGGCTGTACGGTAGTGTTACTGTCAGGCTTTTGCAGGAGTTGGAGCGGGCTTGCTTGCTGATTTTCTGATCGCTCAATACTCGGGTAGCCATTACGTCCAGCTAGTACCGCTGACGGCTTGTGGGTGCTTGATGTGATCATCACCTTCTGCCGGCGTATTGACGAGTCGTTAGAGTCCTACATAGAGATTTTACTAGCTCAGGCAAAATGAAATAGGAGCGCATATGTGATATGTGCGGGACCGAGAATAATGCGTGCATGTGATACCGTATTCTATTCTCGTGACTTTTGTATCAGTCGGTTATATGTGATATAGCCGGGTTATCGAATCAAGTGTTGATTCGATAAGTTGGTACATTTAGTGTTAGATGGTTATATGTGATACAGCCGGATTATTAAATCAAGTGTTGATTTAATAATTTAGTGTATAATTGTATATTTGATATACTAATTTACATTAACTAACATTGGCTCACTTAAGCATTCTTTTCTCACTTGTGTGTACATGTAATATATATGTGATATATATTAATGAGCATTGTTTATTTTTGTGTGTCATGGTTGTTGATACACACTACATGGGTGTATAAGGCATACACCATTTTAATTATAATGGTGGGGTTTTAATATTCAAAGTAAATACAAAATTAGTGGATAATTGTTCAAAGCATGAAGCTTGTAGAAGCTTGTGAGTGCTTTGACAAAGTCCACCCATTTTGTTTTACTTAGGATATTTATTAACCTAGCCACTATAATTAGCCATGGTTGTATCTCTACATGAGTTAGTATATGATACCCACTCACCCATGGTTACTTATCTCACTTTGGATTAATTTCATTCCCTTCTTCTTTCTTCATCTTCTTCCTCCAAAAGAAAATGGTTTCTGGGGTTTGATCCAAGTGAGGAAATATTGTGAGAAAAGAAATTCTAAAGTGAGCCCACTTCCTATTTCACCATCCTCTACTAGATTAGCACTTTAGTATAGGGTGTTTGCTTCACTAGTCCTTTAGTTAGTGAAGTAGAAGCTTAAGCTAGTATGCCCTCGACGTAGATCATCTTCGGCCTCGAAGACTTCAAGAAAGACCGTTGCTATCTTCTCATGGAGCCATCCAAGAGTCCAGGAGTTCGATGATCGCAGCGAAGAGACTATTACAAGGAGCTTTAGAAGTGAAGGACCGTTCTACAAAGGTTGTATTTCTATTTCACTTAGAAGTAAAAAGGTTTACTTATGTTTCCGTATTGTTTTCTAGTTATCGATTCTTGTTTAGAGTTTCTTGAAACAACAATTTTTGAAAATGGTATGGACGATGCCTCCCGAAACCTTGCTGCCGTAGATAGGAACCCTACAGTATCATCCAACGTGTGCCTATCAACGACACACCAAATCATCATAAATACCTGAGTTCCCAGCATCGACACTCAAAAACATCATAAAACCATGTCCAGCAGTGTTCATACCATAATTCTGCATTATTATATTCCCCATTCTTATTCATTTTACAAATAAACAGGTGCTTTTGACCCATGTCTGCTACATAGTTGTAGGTTACAGGTTCTCGGAACAAAAACAGTGAAAACGATGAAAAGACGATACAAATGTGAGACTACGACCAACAAATGGAAGATTCTTGATCAAGCCTACAATTTGGAGAATAAACGAAGATCAATAAACAAGTACAAAGGCAGCGCAAGGTTCAAGACTTCGACACGAAGCGAACGGTAAAGTCCACTACATTATTCACTGTGGAGATCTGGAAGAGAACTAGAAGACATTCTGAAGAACCAACTAAAGAAAACAGAAGAAAATAGCAACAGACAGAAGACCAGAGAATTTGAGCCCAAGACTCTACTATTTGGCCGCGGATCCGCGGCCAAACAGGGCATACGGCCGCCGATCCGAGGCCATGCCAGACACGTGTCGGTGGAAATTTTTGACGGTGTGGCACGCGTTGACTAGTCTTCTTAGGGGTATACTTGTAATTGCAGATATGACTCGATTGTAACCCTAGGGTTTCTATGTTCTATAAATAGAAACCCTAAAACCTCTTTTTGGTTATGCCTCTTCTTGTGCCTCATTATATATATCTAAATTCAGAATTTCAATTCTTGTAAAGTATGAAGAGTGCATCAAATTAGAGTAAGTTTTCTATTCTTGCCCTAGTTAATTTTATTATCTTCCCTAGTATAATTTTCCTTTCTGCCCTAATTTAGATTTTATTCTCTGCCCTAGTTAGATAGTTAGAAAATGTTTATCAATTCCCTAATGAGTGAGTGGTTTTCTCACTTGTTAGGGTTAGATTTGGGGAAGGCATGAGAGATGAAGATCTCTCACCCCTTTCTTGCCCATCACACGTTTTTATAGAACTCCATGCATACATGCACACACCGCTCCCTATGGCACCCTATCCCACGAGGTAGCGGTGATACCGTAGTATAAACGACCGGTTGAGCATGTTTTCTATGGAGGTTAGGGTAAGAATTAAGAAAGGAAGGACAGGAACCTAGAGGAAGAAACATCGTTTCTTCCCGATTGTACTAATCCACTTTATTAATTATTACCATAACACCTCATAGATCTTAATTAGGGCATAGAAAGCGGTGAGGAATATTGAATTTCCAAACTTAACCTAAACCTAACCCTAGCAAGATTTTAATCTAGATCAACTTAGTTTTTAGATTTAATCAATCCGACAACAATCGGAATTAACTCGTTAAAACAAATTGAGAATACACAAAATCCCTGTGGACCGACCCGTACTCACCAGCTAGCTACCAAGCGACACCGTTCTTGATTGCGGTAAAATTATTCTTTGATTAATCTTTTAAAAACGCACACGTGAAAATAGCATTTCAATCAAGCAGCGGCCATAAGTCTTCAAATCTCGGGCGCCGTCTCATCGGATTGGCCCTCGTGCCCATCTGATCTCACAACTCCGGTCGGTATTCTCCTGATATCCACAGAGACAAACTATCACCGGTCGGTAGTGCTCCCCTACCGGGCTGTAATATTTCAGAAAATAAAATATTATTTTTGGGAATTTAAATAATTAAATAATAAATATTATGAATATTTTAATAATGCGGTATATTTTTATATCGATAAATTGGGAAATATTTAGAAATTATGTTAATTATTGAATTTGAAAGAAATTATAAGAATGGAGCAATCATAGATTTTATATAATTAATTATATTCCATTTTGATACTAATCGCGATTAAATTTTACTAATCGCGCATTAAGCTTGATTTGTGCATATGATATGCACCATGTTATATTACACATTTGTTACCTTTTTCCTACCATGGCTTTTTTCTTTAATTTTCTTCATGCTTGGTTTTTGAATTTTGGTTAATAGAAAAGGAAAAGGAAACAAAAGGAAATAAAAAGTTAGAATAATGGGTATGGGCAAGAGAGAGAGAGAGGGAGAGAGAGAGAGAGGTGAGGGGTCAACCTTGGTCATGGCTTCTTGTTTCATTCATCATCTTCATCTTTTTCCTCTCCTCTTCCTCTCCCATGGTAGCTCACTCCCTCCACCTCCTCTTCAACCTCACAAACAACCCCAAATCAACATTAAAACATCATCTCCCTTTCATTAAAAATGTGTACAAGCTCACTACAAGCACTTTGGACCAAGAAAGTAAGGATTTTGAGCACTTGGGGCAACTCAAGAAAATTCCTGAGTTGCCAAATGAGGTATTTTGTTTACCATTAGTATTGTATTTGTTTCACTTTAGCATCCATGTTAACTTAGAAGTGATATTGTGTAGTGTGGTGAGGTTTGAAAATTCCTAGATGAAGGTTAGGGATCTAATTAGTTGAGATGGGGTAATTGAGGTTAGTAGAGGTCATACAACCCCTGTAGTGTTAGTATACTGGATCAAACCTGAGACTAAACCCCACTTTGCAAACTTTAGATTTGCTGATATCGGATTTGTGTTGGATTTGTGAGGTTGTTTAGTGATCTGCTATCACCCGGGGGCTATATAAGTAAAGTAGCAATTATTGAGAGGTGTGCAGGAAACCTAGAACCTATACCTAAAACCCAGGACCCCAATTCCATCATGTGGCCACAAATTTACCCCTTTTGTCCGCAATTTGCGGCCTGGGTAGAGTGGAAATGCTTCGTGTTTGGTATATGGCTCCTTTTGCAGTAAATTAGACCCTTCACATATGCAAAATTGGCTAATTTCACCTAGGGTAAAATCTGGAAGTGTTTTACATAGTTTCTGATTTTGTTTTGTGGCTTTTAATGAATTGGGATTTGGTATTTGTTATTGTGTTCCGTCATGTGGCGTTTGAATGTCAACAACGAGGGTTATTTGGTAGTGTCTTGCATGCTAGACCATAGGTTTTAACCTATGCGTGATACGCGTGCCGTTTTGGTTTTCGTTCGCGATTTTAGTTTACGATACTGTGTGTGTATATATGTAGGTACCCTCGAGTGGACATGAACGACAAGGACGAGTGTGGCGTCATTGACTTCGGCAAGCAAGGATCAAGGTGAGTAGATATATATCTACGGGGGAAGTCGGGCGGATGGCGTATAACACCCTCGCAGTTTCGTAGTATAAAATATGATTACGTTATATTATATATATATATATATATATATATATATATATATAAGTGTGTAATGTGAGACTTATGATTATCTAGATAGACTTTGGGAGTCATGGATAAATTTTAGTGTTATTGGATGATAGTGTCGTTAGCTAATTTTTAGTCGCGAAACCCTAGAATAAGGTACACGCACACACACATGCATACATTTTTCTTCTTGTGCGTATATGGGGATATATATACATATATGTATGTGAGTTTGTGTGTATATATATATATATATATATATGTATACATCAACAACAACTGAGCCTTTTATCCCAAGCATATGGGGTAGGCTACATGAACCAACATGAGAATCACGCCGGGTCCAGCACATGAATCCTCTGTCTCCACTCACTTATATCGAACAATATACTTTCATTGAGTCCTTTGGCAACCATATCGTTTCGTATCACCTCCATCCATGTTTTCTTCGGTCTCCCTTTTGCCCTTTTGCCATTAACCATATCGAGAGTATCTATTCGTCGAACCGGTGCTTCCATAGGTCTGCGTCGCACATGACCAAACCATCTAAGCCGGTTTTCCCGCATCTTCTCCTCCATGGGTGCTACACCAACTTTTGCACGAATATCCTCATTTCGCACCTTGTCTTTTCTAGTGTTACCGCACATCCAACGAAGCATGCACATCTCCGCTACGTGCATCTTCTATGTATGATGCTTCTTAGGAGCCCAGCATTCTGTACCATATAATAAGGCAGGCCGAATAGCGCTCCGATAAAACTTCCCTTTCAATTTTAACGGAAAGTTACGATCACACAAAATCCCTGTTGCACTCCTCCATTTCAACCAACCGGCTTGGATCCTTTGATTAACATCACTATCGATCTCCCCATTCCTTTGGATGATGGAACCTAGATATCTAAACTGGTCGCACAGTGATATCTCTTGCCCTTCCAATGTTATACCAATATGGTTTTGACTTCTCTGGTTACTAAATTTGCAGTGCATATATGCTGTCTTGGACCTGCTCAATCTGAATCCCCGAGATTCCAATGTTTGTCTCCATAATTCCAATTTGGCATTAACCCCTGCTTTCGTCTCATTTACTAGAACAATATCATCAGCGAATAGCATACACCAAGGGACCTTATCTTGGATAGTTCTAGTAAGCTCATCCATCACGATGGTAAACAGGAAAGGACTTAATGCAGATCCTTGATGTAAACCAATAGTAATCGGAAAATCACTTGTTAAGCCACCGCAAGTTCTGACATTTGCCACTACTCCGTCGTACATATCCTTGATTATGTCAATATACTTGACGGGGACCCCCTTTTTCATCATTGTCCCCCATAATACCTCTCTAGGTACCTTGTCGTACGCTTTTTCTAAATCAATAAATATCATATGCAAATCTCTTCTCCTCTCTCGAAAGCGCTCGACAAGTTGACGAAGCAAATGAATCGCCTCTGTCGTCGATCGTCCAGGCATGAACCCAAATTGGTTCTCTGTTATCCTAATATCCTTCCTTAGCCTGTGTTCAATCACTCTCTCCTAAAGTTTCATGGTGTGACACATTAGTTTTATTCCACGGTAGTTTGAGCAACTTTGAATGTCACCCTTATTCTTGTAGATAGGTACAAGGATACTTTTCTTTCATTCATTTGGCATCTTTTTTGTCTGCCAAATCTTATTAAACAGATCTGTCAGCCATTTAACGCCTATTTCTCCTAAGCATCTCCAAATCTCGATAGGAATCCCGTCAGGACCAACCGCTTTTCTTAAATCCATTCTGTTCAAAGCTTCTTTAACCTCAGTAAGTCTTATTTTACACATGAAATCACGATTTATATCTTGAGATTGAATGACAAGTCCATCCAAATTCTTAGTAAAGCTCTCATTGAACAATTTGTCAAAATAATCTCTCCATCTTTCCTTGATATCCTCATCTCGAACTAAAACCTTCTGATTTTCATTTTTGACACACTTCACCGCACATAAGTCTCTAGTCTTCCTTTCCCGCATTCGAGCAATCCGGTATATATCATTTGTAGCCTCTTTAGTGTCTAATTTCTCGTACACCTCCTTGTAGACCTTAGATTTAGCTTCCCGAACAGCTTTCTTAACTTCCTCTTTAGCCATTTTGTACTTCTCAAATCTCTCCACATCTCTACTTTTCTTCAAATCTTTATAAGAATCTCTTTTAATTTTAATAGCAGCCTTTACATCTTCATTCCACCATGATATGTCCTTAGATGGTGGAGCACCACCTCTCGACTCACCAAGTAGATCTCTAGCTACTTTCTTGATACAACTAGCCATTTTGTTCCATGTTTTGTCTGGATCATCTTCCGACTGCCAATCCGCTTCATGTACTACACGATCTATAAAAGCCTTTTGATTACCTTCTTTCAATCGCCACCATTTAATTTTAGGCTCTACCTTACGTCTAATCTTCCTAGATTCTCTTCTAAATCGAAAATCTAGAACTAAAAGTCTATGTTGAGTAGTTACACTCTCACCTGGCACTACCTTACAGTCGATACAACAACCTCTATCTATTCTTCTCGTCAGAAAAAAGTCTATTTGACTAGCATTTGATCCTCTCCTAAAAGTGATAAGGTGGGACTCTCTTTTCCTAAACCAGGTGTTTGCTAAGATCAAGTCATAAGATAAAGCAAAATTTAGAATCGAGTCACCTACTTCATTCCTTTGTCCGAAACCAAAACCTCCATGGATAGTATCAAACCCACTACGACTAGTACCTACATGTCCATTAAGATCACCACCAATAAATAACTTCTCTCCACTAGGTATACTTTGCACCACCTCGTCATCCTCCCAGAATAGACGCTTACTAGCGTCATCAAGACCTATCTGTGGTGCATAAGCACTAATAACATTAAAGATCTCTCCACCTAGAATAAGCTTAACCAGTAAAATTCTATCACCTTTTCTCCTAATCTCAACTACATCCTCAAGCAACCGTCTATCTATGATTATACCTACCCCATTACGATTTTTATCTCTACCCGTATACCAAAGCTTATAACCCCAAGGCTCTATGACTCTACTCTTTTCACCTACCCACTTAGTTTCTTGCAAACACATAATACCAACTCTCCTCCTAATCATCACCTCCACTAATTCTATTAGTCTACCCGTAAGGGAACCTATGTTCCAGGAAGCTAGACGGATCCTATGAAACCCTTGCTTATTTGTCACTACACCCGGGGTCCGATGTAGCGCGCCGTCTCTGGACGACGACCCTTGCTTATTTGTCACTACACCCAGGGTCCGATGTAGCGCGCCGTCTGTAGACGACGACCCTTGCTTATTTGTCACTACACCCGGGGTCCGATGCAGCGCGCCGTCTCTGGACGACGACCCTTGCTTATTTGTCACTACACCCGGGGTCCGATGTAGCGCGCCGCATCTGGACGACGACCAAGCCTTTGCATATTTAACACTACACCCGGGATCCGATGTAGCGCGTCGCTGAGTAGGGGACGCCCCAACGATATTCTTATTATGGTTCATGTCATAGAATGTGACAAAGTTTTACGTTGGCTGTCACAAGCCTACCACAACCCTCACCCTTTCTTATCCGGACTTGGGACCGGCAACGGTGGGTATATATGTATACATATATATGGATAATGAGGATAGTATATGGTACTTGGAGATGAGTCGATGAGTTTGGGCATGGTGCTACGAGATCGGTGATATGTTTTGGTCCGTATTATGAGATACGACATGATATTATAGCGGGTCTTTAGGCGGTGTGTTTTCATACACACGCATATATTTATGTAGATGGTATCAGTATGTACTAGACTTTAGATCAGTACCCCTAATACAGGATATGATGATAAGGATACCAGATGAATAATGAGATAATGTGATATTTGACCCGTACCCAGATTTGGGATGCCGTACGATGGATTTACCGTATGTAATATAATTATGATGATAGATCCGCACTCTTGACTCAAGAATGTCATATGATATATTGTATCATACATGATACTATTGAGGCGCGATCACCGACTACTAGATATGGATATCGACTCAGACTTAGGTGGTTTTCCTTACTCTTTCGATTAGTTTGTTAGTTTAGTCCTGTAGTTTACTTAGTAGATGTTAGACTGGACTTGAGTCATACCTATTTCAAAAACTAACAAATCGTGAGTATTTTATGTAAGTCCGCGGCAGCGCCCCGGCCGTCTAACAGACGCCGATATGCGGAACAAAACTTTTACGACTGGCGCTATCGCGTACTATATCCCGGATCGTCCATTAAAGCTAAACTAACAAGTTGTAAAGAGGGTAGAATTGTTATACCGAATGATCCGAGTCCTTCGGTCTTCAACCATCATCCCACGCTATGTTGCAACTGATCCGAACTTGCTCGATCTCCGGTCTCGTCGTCCAGGTGGCACCATGTCGACGGATCTTTAAACGGGCTCCCGCCTCTGAACCGAGACAACTCGATCGTCAAGTTTGCTAAAAGAGACGACCAAGATGAAGTAGAGAATGAGTAGAATACTTTGTCTCGTTACGTCCAAGGTCACGGACGAACGGTTATAGAAGTTGCCATTTGGAATCGGGTGAATGGAAATTGAACTAGGAAATTTCCATACACTAAACTATATGAAATCTTTGGCCAAAAATGAATGAATCAAAAATCTCTCTCTCTCACAATGAAGTGGCCGGCCATATATATTAAAGGAGGGAGGTGAGTGTAGGAGAGTTCAAGTGGTGACCATAACAAATGATAGTTATCATAACAATAATGAAAGAATGCATCATCAACTATCATTAAATGGAACCAATCACATTAAACCTAGTCACCTTGCATCATTAATGAACCATTAATGACACAAATGAGTCATATGCTTAATCACCACTTCTAGAACCTTCTAGAAGCATGACTCACCTCATCAAGAAAAGATAAATCCGTATTTAACCGAATGTCAAAATACGGCTGATAGAAAACTGGAAACTGGCAACTTCCAAAAAACATCCTGAAACGAATTTCAGGATAACCCCGTATCAGTATAAACATACCCGCAATATAAATGCAACTGAGACAAAGATATTATATCTACACAGTATAATACTGGGTTCCGGCTTAAACCAAAGCCTACCAGTATTATCTGCCCGAAAACTGACACGTGCGAAAATGCACGTGCATTTTCCGAACCTTGCCATAAACCCATACGGCCTCTACAACGTTTCGCCCGAACTTGGGAAAGTGTCGGTGGGGGACTCTAATGACTCATCAACACACTGGCACTGGGTATAACCCCAAGCACGTCAGAGGTACAAGCTGTACGTAACGTTTTGCCTATATATTGATTGGAAGAGAAGCTGACGAGCGAACTCATCTATAAACCCTACTGAGCCTGACAGTGACAATAACCGTACAGTCCGGAACATTCGTCTATGAGTATCGTATATTAGGCCTAGGGGGTCGGTAAACGTCAGACCCCCAATAGCTGCATAAGTTGTGTCAGAGAGCAGCCCAGAACACCCTGAGATTCTGCTGGTATACCTACCAGCATATCTCGATTACCCTGGCCAGGGATTTCGTGTAATGGCTCTCCTAAACACAGCGCGATCTCACCCCCAATACCGGGAGAGACGAATCCCCGAAGATCCGCTCACTTGCCTCCAATGTGGCTCGGGACTGTACCCAAAATATACCTGTTTGCACGACTCCTTTGACCCGTGGTAGGGTATAAATCAAAGCACAGTGGGAACTCACACGAGACAAATGACGACCTCAGGTCAATGAACTAACCTGTACACATGTCACCAGGGAACTGCTATCTGACGATATGTATAATACCAACTAGCATGTTACCGGCGAGTCCTGTCCGGTGTACTCATAACCTAATGAGCACCTGTATACATCTTAGGTGATCCAACTGACACCAGTGGCTTATGAGACCGGCCACCGCCCCTCGTCGGGGTCTCGACTGTATACACTAGTCTACTCTGGAGTATCGATGCCCTGTCTCGAAACTCCCACGACTAGGGACACTTTAAGGATGTGCTTATAGACCCCAGCTCCCACATATATGATCGCCATCATACTGCTGGTAGTCAAACAAGAATCCTATGGGCTCTATCATGATGATAAAGACAAACCAGATAGCATACTATCATCTCGAGTAAGACTGTTTTATCGGTATAGGTCCTCCCGCAATCATTGCAATCACGTACCTGCGATCCAATAATTGACTTAGAGGGCACTATATCCAACAATCTCCCACTTGCACTTAAGGCTAATTATTGCGATGTCGTGTACTCACAGCTCGTGTGATACCGAGCATCCAACTCCTCTACTAATCAGTTTTACAAAGCTCGTTTGTAAAACTCTTGTGTTTGAGAAATAGCCTCAGTGAGTGGATCCGCTTCGGTGTTTCTTTCTGTATCTCTCTATATCTCAACTTCGCGGAGAAAACCATCTCCCGAATTGAGTAATACATGTCTTAGAATATGTCTGGATATCTGATGGGACCTAGTTCATAAATGAACTCAAAATCCAAACTTCTTAGACTGTATCGATCACTGAAACTAATCAGTGTCCAGCACCATGCCTCCCACAGTATCCTCTTGGACCGCCTGTGCATAATACTGTCCCTCGTCTGAGGAAAAACTATAACCTTGACAATCATTCTGTCATCTATGTCACCTTTGAAGCCTGGAATGATAACCGTCTCCCGAAGGAGGCCGCCGTTATCAAATCCGTAGAACATCCACTTATGTTCTAAAAACTGCTTCCTAATGTTTCTCCAGGATTGGATTAATATAAACTTATCGCATCTAGTGCAATAACAACATCTGGTGTGGTACTTGACATCTCACGATTGACTCAATTGCCTAAGCAAGTGATCTGCCAATCATGCACATCCCTCTCCCCTTTAGTCTGTAAGACACCTTTAGAGAGGGTGACTCCATCACTTGCAGGTACACCACCATGCTAGGAGTCAACTATCCTAAAAATACTATTAGAATATTGTCCAAGTACCCATACTGGGAAACTACCCATATCTAGATCTAAAACCATAGATCTTGTAATCAGAATGTCAAATATTATACCCATATCCTTTGTGGAGAAACAACTGTGTGACGACCAAAGTACAACCTGATCGTAGTATAGGAATTTTACTTCCTACTCTGTGTATGTCATCCAAATACCAGGACATCACACCCTACTGCCTTCTTAACAGATCCATCCCCTATTCTGATGAAGTCAAACCCATGACTGTCACATCAAAAATCAGATGATCTATTTCCGCTATATTTGCTCAAGTCTATAAATAGACACTAGCTACTTGCCCACTATGCTTCCGCTGCTCCCACTGACTACGACAACCCTCTGGCAGAATAATATATACGTGTACTTCTAAAACTAGTTTAGAACGATGCTATACATATCCTCCTGCCCGGTCTCATAGTCTGGAACAACAGTAGTGTCAAGTCTGGGTAAGCAAGAACCTCCCTGTCACCGTCCTTGGGGCTACCGGAGTACCTCTCGGGTGTCTGAGGTTACCCACCATATCTGCGGAGTGGCTATTGGAATGTCAAACCTGATTGAATATATAAGTCCTATTAAACTTTCCGTAATCGTTTGCGGTTCTGGAATCACTTCCAGTTCTACCATGCTCCCACTACTGTTTTTCTGAAGAAGAAAAATCCATTTTAATAAAACTGTGGCGAGTCAAGAACAATATCACTATTGATCTTCCGGATGGTTGAAAATCAACCCTCGTCGAAGCTAGGGTCAACCCGCAAACTGCCATTATAGAAACGTGCCTTGAATTATCCAGTGTTTGGTTTTAAGCATAAGCTGGAAAACTCCCCTTACCTTAACATCGTTAAGATATGAATCATTCTATATCCAATATAGAAACTTTGGCACTTATTTAATTGGAACCGGATTCAAATTATGCAGCTGTCTCCAGTGCATAATATCTTAATAGAGAGAGGCTGATCAGTATTACTCAACTTAGGAATCCATCCAATTATGATTAACCTGAAAGAGAAACAAGTTTCTCAAAAACCATTATTATCAATTGAATACTAATCACAAGAATCTACATCTTCGATTTCTTTGAAGAATCCCGATACTTGTGACACTTGGTTCTCTACTTTATTCCTATACCCACAACTTCTCAAAACTTAGACATTGTATTTCTACGAAACACTTGTCTAAAAACTAGAGAAGTTATAAGTAAACAGAACATAGTACGAGGACCAACCCCGTTGTCCTGACGGACACTGGGCAACATACAATACTCTGTATAAGTCCTCTGAGTTGAATAACTCAAAACCTGTGCATCGTAGGTTGAAAAACTGTACCCAGGCGATTTCCTCAATTATCACCAATTACAACGAATTCCGATATAATGAGTATGATCACCTAATTCCCAATAACTCGCTCCCACTTAACATCTGTAAAACCATGCAGATGTGAGAATCGTTCCTGGTAAATACATACCCTGGAGTAAGTATCCAATCGGGAAATCAGTTTTCTATTAACAATGCACAGTGAATACGAAACATAAATATGTTTTGTAGGGGTTTCCTGGTATTCCTAGTAATGCCTCTTCCATAATCCAAATCATGACTTTAACCGTATATTTCCCTGCCATCTTTCCATTTCCCTTTATTTGTCTTTACTCGTTACCTTCTGTACACCATCATTAGGCTAAGTTGTTTTCTTCCTTCCCTACCGTTCGGCACCAGCCTATGGTTTGGAAGAAGAATATCCAGTAAGCATAATAGGTGTACCCTCCTAATCCTATGAGTACTCGCAACTTGAGAGAAGGTGATGATAAAAACAACTGAATAATACCTTATTTTTATTTCTCCTGAACCAGAATCCATCCTCGAAAAAATGTCCTTCGAGTTCGTATATAACCATACGATGGATTTATCCAATGGAATTGGATGTTCGTAGTGATACGGGTTGTTCTGGAGAAATCAAAGGTGAAGTAGGAGTGGCGATGAAATACGTGATTTGGTCATGAATGTAAATAGTCGCAATTCACTTTGCCCTCTTTCTAATTCCTTTATCTTTTCTTTACATATTATCTTTTGCACACCCTACTTAGGCTAATTGGTTTTCTTCATTCCCTACCGTTCGGCACCAGCCTATGGTTTGGAAGAAAACTATCCAATAAGCGTAATAGGTGTACTTTCCTAAACCAAGGAGCCCTTGCAACCTGAGAGAAGGTGATAATAAAAGACAACAGAATAAACCAATTCTATTTCTCCTGAACCTGGATCCATCCTCGAAGAAGTCCCTTCGAGTTCGTATATAACCATACGATGGATCTATCCAATGGAAGTGGATGTCCGTAGTAATACGGGTTGTTCTGAGAAATACAAAGGGTAAAAGAAGGAGCTGCAATGACTTATGCAACTATAGACAATCCAAAAGTCAGTATATTAAGAAAGTTCGGTCAACTTGGTCATTGAGTTATAGTCTGGGGTCAGTCAAAAGTCGCTGCCGAAGAGAGAGAGAGAGAAGAAACACTCTGCGTGCACTCTAGCCTAAATCAGAATGGTTATCATTTTATCTAATTAGGAAACCTCCCACTGTTTTCTCAAATTCTCCTCCAAACCTGAAAGAAGAATTAGTCGAGGTCACCCGAAGAGTAAACCAACTCATCAATGAGAATCAGGATCCAACTATCATTGCATGATAACTTGATGGAAGCCACTCAAGTTAACACACTCCAGAAGGTATGCGCAAGTCTGGCAAGTTTCTTGTATGTTTGAAACTCCCGATGTAATTTTTATCCCATGCTCTTATGACCTTGACGTAGGCCAACAAATCATAAGCAACATGTCAAGTTCTACCCGTCGTTGTCCTGATCAACTTAAGACATCGTACAAGCCCTTGACGTAGGCCAACAAGGTGTACGTCTGACTTAAACTAATGCATCTATCTATGCAACAAATGAATACCCAGCAGCTACCAAACACTATGTCTTGACGTAGGCCAACAAACATAGCTTGAATACTACTGACCATCCATAAGAAACAACGGAGGATTACGGCTGGTTTTTGGCGAAAAACCTTTAACGTAATGAACCTGATCTTGTTGAAGGAACCTGATAGTTTTATAAAAATATATAGTAGCGAAAACCTTTTGCTAAAGAAGTCACTCCCGGTGAAGGGATCTCGACTCTTTCCTCGTGGAATGAGGTGCAGGATATTCTAACTGAATACCACTATGCAAAAACAAAAGGAAACGTCTTTGTAATAATTTTAAAATTTGTTCCAACAACATCAAATATAGGTTTGTTTTATCTCGCATTGATAAGAATCAATGCAGTCCCATCAATCAATCACACCAGAAAAGAATGAAAATAAAATGTACGTATATGCCATCCGCATTCGTCACTGGGTCCCGTCATCACCCGTTAGGTTACTTAACTAACGACAGAGCGGGGACTGGACTAGCGTGGGTGTAAAACATATACAACATCTAATAGTATATATACTAATATACAGTAATCGCTCCAGGCGTGATAAACGCAACATTACAGATAAGTAATAAGCATCACAGAACAATACAGATAATCTGGGATCCCCGGGTTTCACAGAGCCGCTACTGAAACCCGACGTTCCCCTGGTCGTATGGATAGCCTGTGCAATGAAACCTAGACCCCTACGGGTGCGGCAAGTTACCCGCCAAAACCTGAAGCGAGGTGGTCCCCACAACATAGTGAATGGAACACCCGGCACTTCACGTAATCCGGTAAATTGAGCACCCCGTCTTGGGTCAACCTGTACCCCCTACGAGTGCGGCGAATAGTCTGCCAATTCTAGAGTGAGGTCCCTTTGCCTCTCAATGCCATGAGATATGAACCCGTTGCCCTCCAGAACCCGGCTATTCATGGACCCCACCGTGGGGTAAACCTAGTACAGAAAATAAAAATAGTACAACAGGTACATCGACCGCAACCTGGTCATGCCCCAAAAGAATATTATACAAACAGGCAGTGACGGCAGTCCACAAGTCGGACGCTCGTCCCGCAAAATCAAATGTACAAATAAATTTAAACAACACTATCATTGCACCCTGCTATCCACCACGACAAATCCGCAACATTACAGCACAACACAGAACATCAATGCGAATGTCACGTTCGCAAACCCGTCTAAAAGAACTATAGCAATCAGACGCGGTTTACCGATCAAATGACATTCCCGGTCGGAGATATAATGAAAGTACTGAAAAACTAACAAGTTTAGAATTTCGATCGACTAAATTTCCCGAGGTGGGACCCACATACATCTGGTGTACAGCAACAAAATTTTGGCCCAAAAGACATATACCAAAAATCACCATTTCCCATGAGAAACCCACTGAAAAAATTTGGTGCACTGTTCCCACAAAAGCGCGGCGGATCAGCGGCCAAACCATGGTTTGGGCCGCGGATCCGCGGTCGTTTTGTGGGATCACGTGCCCAAATTTCACCAGTATTCTTAAAAAACCCTGCATGATTTTCTGAAATGCTCAAAATGAATTTTAGAACATTTTAAAAATCGACAGAAACATCATGTACAGAAAATTGTGATTTCGCGAAATCCGTTCGATCGATCTTTTAAACGCGTTAGCACAAGTTAGTATAGCTTAATGGTGAGGCTCTGATACCACTGTAAGTCCGCGGCAGCGCCCCGGCCGTCTAACAGACGCCGATATGCGGAATAAAACTTTTACGACTGGCGCTATCGCGTACTATATCCCGGATCGTCCATTAAAGCTAAACTAACAAGTTGTAAAGAGGGTAGAATTGTTATACCGAATGATCCGAGTCCTTCGGTCTTCAACCATCATCCCACGCTATGTTGCAACTGATCCGAACTTGCTCGATCTCCGGTCTCGTCGTCCAGGTGGCACCACGTCGACGGATCTTTAAACGGGCTCCCGCCTCTGAACCGAGGCAACTCGATCGTCAAGTTTGCTAAAAGAGACGACCAAGATGAAGTAGAGAATGAGTAGAATACTTTGTCTCGTTACGTCCAAGGTCACGGACGAACGGTTATAGAAGTTGCCATTTGGAATCGGGTGAATGGAAATTGAACTAGGAAATTTCCATACACTAAACTATATGAAATCTTTGGCCAAAAATGAATGAATCAAAAATCTCTCTCTCTCACAATGAAGTGGCCGGCCATATATATTAAAGGAGGGAGGTGAGTGTAGGAGAGTTTAAGTGGTGACCATAACAAATGATAGTTATCATAACAATAATGAAAGAATGAATCATCAACTATCATTAAATGGAACCAATCACATTAAACCTAGTCACCTTGCATCATTAATGAACCATTAATGACACAAATGAGTCATATGCTTAATCACCACTTCTAGAACCTTCTAGAAGCATGACTCACCTCATCAAGAAAAGATAAATCCGTATTTAACCGAATGTCAAAATACGGCTGATAGAAAACTGGAAACTGGCAACTTCCAAAAAACATCCTGAAACGAATTTCAGGATAACCCCGTATCAGTATAAACATACCCGCATTTGTATTACGACCGAATATAAATGCAACTGAGACAAAGATATTATATCTACATAGTATAATACTGGGTTCCGGCTTAAACCAAAGCCTACCAGTATTATCTGCCCGAAAACTGACACGTGCGAAAATGCACGTGCATTTTCCGAACCTTGCATAAACCCATACGGCCTCTACAACGTTTCGCCCGAACTTGGGAAAGTGTCGGTGGGGGACTCTAATGACTCATCAACACACTGGCACTGGGTATAACCCCTAGCACGTCAGAGGTACAAGCTGTACGTAACGTTTTGCCTATATATTGATTGGAAAAGAAGCTGACAAGCGAACTCATCTATAAACCCTACTGAGCCTGACAGTGACAATAATCGTACAGTCCGGAACATTCGTCTATGAGTATCGTATATTAGGCCTAGGGGGTCGGTAAACGTCAGACCCCCAATAGCTGCATAAGTCGTGTCAGAGAGCAGCCCAGAATACCCTGAGATTCTGCTGGTATACCTACCAGCATATCTCGATTACCCTGGCAAGGGATTTCGTGTAATGGCTCTCCTAAACACAGCGCGATCTCACCCCCAATACCGGGAGAGACGAATCCCCGAAGATCCTCTCACTTGCCTCCAATGTGGCTCGGGACTGTACCCAAAATATACCTGTTTGCACGACTCCTTTGACCCGTGGTAGGGTATAAATCAAAGCACAGTGGGAACTCACACGAGACAAATGACGACCTCAGGTCAATGAACTAACCTGTACACATGTCACCAGGGAACTGCTATCTGACGATATGTATAATACCAACTAGCATGTTCCCGGCGAGTCCTGTCCGGTGTACTCATAACCTAATGAGCACCTGTATACATCTTAGGTGATCCAACTGACACCAGTGGCTTATGAGACCGGCCACCGCCCCTCGTCGGGGTCTCGACTGTATACACTAGTCTACTCTGGAGTATCGATGCCCTGTCTCGAAACTCCCACGACTAGGGACACTTTAAGGATGTGCTTATAGACCCCAGCTCCCACATATATGATCGCCATCATACTGCTGGTAGTCAAACAAGAATCCTATGGGCTCTATCATGATGATAAAGACAAACCAGATAGCATACTATCATCTCGAGTAAGACTGTTTTATCGGTATAGGTCCTCCCGCAATCATTGCAATCACGTACCTGCGATCCAATAATTGACTTAGAGAGCACTATATCCAACATTTTAAAGATAGGCCAAGGGATACTACGGATATTTCAAAGGACGTACCTTTTCTTAAAAACACCGTAGCCCTATTTTCTAAACACCACGATTCGTGTTATTTCAAATGCCAAACTGTATGACTCGTGTATATTTATGTAGATTCTTTACTATTGCGTTGATTATTCATTTTCCGCATATTCTTGCTATTCGCAACGCATTGCATGTTTAAATGTGTTTTTATTATTATATTGAACCTATGCTGTCAGGACACCAGCACCATTACCGATGATGCGTATGCTCCATGTACACCTGCTTGCCGGCTCACACACATCATCATCGGTAATTGCCATGTCACATACACATTAGAAAACACTATTCATTAGTATAAATTGTTAGCTGATAGTTTCGACATGGTACTAGTGCGCTTGCTTTTATATGATAGCTTAGACATTGCATTTATTACTGTGATTTTCATGTATATATATATATTCATTTGCCATGACATTATGGGCCAGTCTGGATTGCCGGAGCCCAATATTATGGAATTCATTGTTTATTTACCCTTGAGATTGGGATTTCGGATTTCCATGAGATTTCTGGATTTGGAGAAACCGCAAGGATTTTATAAACTGATTATCATTTTAAAATGAAAGTTGCGTTTTTCTCATGATATGATGTGAGATATGTCCACCATGAGTTTTCTTGGCTCTTGAGCGATATCATACACCCGATTCGAGGAGGAGGAGGAACCTTCTGTGGGTGCATGGTGGACCCGGTGCGGTATCTCGAGACAAGATGGTCGCAGATGATGGCGTTGAGCTTGGCAGGGGAGCACTACCGACTGGTGATTGTATTGTGACTCGACGGATATCCGGAGGATACCGATCGGAGTATGTGCCAATCCGGATAGCCGGAGCCCTAGATATTGAGATTTGATGATATAGGCCAGTCCGGATAGCCGGAGCCCTAGATATTAAGATTCGAGGATACGGTCCAGTCCGGATTGCCGGAGCCCGAGATATTGAGATATTGGGATATATGTTTTATGTCGATACTTGACACTGATTCTATATTGATTTCATTGATGATACCTCGATTTATATATATATATATATATATACAGAAATCTTACTAAATTAAGAAAAAAGTTTTCTCATTCATGATGTATTCTATTTTCATTATATTGCATCCATACATCATTTATGATATGTTGCTACATGAGGCACTGACACGAGCACTTGGTATTACACTTATGTATAGATGTTTTCCCTGGCCATTATCAGATGTTTCAGGTTATATTTTATATGGATATTATGGTATGACCTAGGATAGAGTCATACATGCGATTTCTGCTCTGTGATGTTTTCTACTCACGAGTTGGAAACTCACCCCCGTTGTGCCACAGTTTCTTGCAGGTTTTGCCGTACAGGTTTTTCTTGGCGGCTTGCTGGTACACTGCTTCTTTCCGGGTGATTGCTTTGGTAGGTGGGTTCACTCATATCATGACCACCATTGTACATTTATTTATTACAGTTGTATCTAGTAACTCCATCAATCAGATTGTATTATTTACAGACTTAGAAGACCAGTGTTTATTCTTTTGACCTTAGAGTCGCGCATTGTATTATTATGGATTTTCTTGATGTTATTGAGTTTCCTTTGATTTTTGATCCTCACCCTTCGGCGTTGTATATTATATTGCTTGCGTGGTTATGACCGCCAATTGGCGAAGAGCTAGCTCCCGCTTGGGGATGCCTTTATATATATTTCATGTGTTGTACCCTTTTGGGGCCAGTATTTATGAAGGAAACTCTGCCGAAGTTTTCAGAAAGGACTTGATGTTTTAAAAATGCATACTTCGGCTTATGTTGTTAAACTACTTGCTTTAAAACTAACTCTTCCTTCTTTCTTCTTTTAATTGGTTTAGATTTCTGGGATTTTGGCTTACTTGAATTAGATGGGGTCCTATAGACATCATATGATTCAAGTGCCAGTCACGTGCCATTTCGGGGGATGCCTTTTATATTATCTTGTATTTATGGTTTTGGATCAAAATATACAAAGAAGGTGCTGCCCAATTTTTTTTAAGAGGAGATGAAACATGTTTTTCAATTATAAATAAACTTGCATTTTTCATGTTCCCCTTTTTATACATTTAAGAAAGCACGTGATTTCATCATACATTTATTTCAAAACTTCACCTCTTTTATTTTCTTAAAAATATTTAGATTCTGGGTTTCAGCTTACTTGAATTACGTTACGCCTTTAGACGTTGTGTGATTTAAGTGCTGGTCACAAGCTAATATTTCGGGTCGTGACCAACTTTGTCACGATCCGAAATGGCACGTGATTGACACTTGAATCATATGAAGTTTATAGGACCCCATCTAACTCAAGTAAGCCAAAAATCCCAGAAATCTAAACCATTTAAGGAAGAAGTGAAGAAAAACTTGTTTAAAAGTTTGCATATAAATCACTTTTAAAGTCGTAGTAAACATTTTTAAAACATCCCGTCTTTTCTGAAAATTTCAATAGAGTTTTCTTTGTAAATACTGGCCTTAAACGGGTACAAACATGCATAATATAAAGGCATCCCCAAGCGGGACTAGCTCTTCGCCAATTGGCGGACATAACCAGACTTGTATTATTGATAGACTTAGAAGACCAGGTGTATATTCTTTCGACCTTAGAGTCGCGCGCTTGTATTATTATGGTTTTTCTCTGGTTTCTTTCTGAGTTTTGATCCTCGCCCTTCGGCGTTGTATATTATATTGCATTGACGTCTCTCTATACGATCTTCTTGCCCCGGGGTACTATACCGGGTTCACCATGTACCCGCAGACGATGCCTCCTCTCTCCTCGAATCAGGTATACATATAGCTCAGAACCGAGAAAACTCATGGTGGATGCTACACATCATATCAAGAGAAACCACGTTTTTAAAACAATTCACAAGTTTTTCAAAATAGATCCGTGGTTTTTCAAATCCAGAAATCTTATAAACATGAGCCAATAATGAAACAATAAGTACCGGCACAGAGCCAATTTACAGTGCATAACCAGAATGTATATATATGAACGTGACATCTAATTAAGTAAGAAATGCAATAGCTAAACTAGCATGTGAGATCATGAATGCTAAGCAATACTATTAAACTACAAGTTATCAAGTTGTATGAGTGAAGTAACAGTTTCTAATGTGTACGTAGCATGACAATTACCGATGATGAGTGTGTGAGCCGGCGAGTATGTGTACGTGCAACATGCGCATCATCAGTAGTGGTGCATGTGTCCTAGCAGACGTAGTCATAATAGATAATGAAAAGAACATGTATATAAAATGCAAATGAGAATAATATGAGCATAACAGAAAGTAAACAGTAAACGCAAAAGTATATATATATATATATATTTATATATATATATATATATATATATATATATATATATATATATATATATATATATACACACGCGCCATACAGTTATAGTATTTAAAATATCATGAATCGTTGTTTTTAGAAAAATAGGGGATTACGGTGTTTTTGAGAAAAAGATACCTTTTGAAAATCCGTATCGTCCCTTGGGTTTATCTTTGAAAATGCATACGATTCGTTAGTTTTGAAAATAGGTATGGCTCTAATTATATTCTAATATCTACTTAAGTGATTAGAAAACTAAAAATATTCCCGAGTCGAAAGTGATTAGAAGACTATAACATTTCCGAGTCGATACATCCATCAGTCGGCGATCCAGCCTCATAGTATCATGTACGGTATAGTCCGTCGTACGGCATCCTCAAGTCAAGAGTGCGGATCAATCATCATATATATCATATCTCGTACAATATAATCCGCCGTACGATATCCTCAAATCAAGAGTACGGGTCAATTATCATATATACCATATCTCGTACGGTATAATCCGTCGTACGATGTCATAATTCTAGGGTACGGATCTATGGTCACGTACATTCTATCATCTCATCTAGTCATATGTCGTCACATGTTATATGTATATCGCCCAATGATTATGTAATATTTCATATCATAACATGGTGTTTCAAGCTCGAATCATATATCATAATCTCGTGACATCATATCCAATCATATCGACTCATATTATTCTAACATATCATATTCTCATCTTACACGTATATTTATGTGTGTGTGTGTATGAACATATACGTGTATATGTATATATACATATATACATATACACACATATCATACCAAGTGTGTGTGTGTGTGTGACAACATAAATTCCAAAGGCTCACGAGTAAGAGAAATAGGGCTAAGAGTATACCTTCCTACGAGTATACTTATTCTAAGCTATAGTCTCCTAAAAACCTATTAGCTAAGTATACATATCTAACATTGAAATATATATAACTACATATGAGTACCCTATTACTCCGGTTGCGGGGTGCTATAAGCCATCCACCCGACTTCTCCCGTAGATATACATCTACTCGCCAACTATCCTCGCTCTAGCCGAAGTCGATGACGCCTTGCTCTCCTTCGTCGTTCCGGAAGTCCATGCGAAGGCATCTACAATTCAAGGAATGTCGTATCGTAAACAAGAATCAAATCCGAAAACCGATATGGAAAAAGAGACATACATAGATTAGAACCTATGGTCTACGCATGCAAGAATAGCCAAACAACTCTCGACGTTGACGTACAAACGTCAAATGACCGAGTCAAAACTCAATTACCAAAACTCAAGTTAATAAAAGTCGCAAAACGAAAACAGCAACTTGGAAAAACACTCCCAGATTTTACCCTAAGTGAAATTAGGACATTTTGCATATAGGGTAGGCCTATATATCAGATAAAGGAGCTATAGAACAAATTTGGGACCCACTGATCTAGGTCAAGTTGGGTTACGCCAGCGTCCCGGCCTTCAATCCGTGGCCAAATGCGGAACAAAAACTTTTAGAAACCGGCGCTAACGGAACCCGATTCCCGGATCGTACCATTAACCCTATACTAGTTCTATGTAAAGGAGTTTAGGGAGGTTATACCGAACGATCCGAGTCCTTTGGTCTTCAACCTCTGTCCCGAGCTCCTCGCGGCTTCCTTGATCATGTTTGATCTCTGGTCTCCCCCATCGAAGACGATCCACCTCGAGAGTTTGTAATACGGGCTCCGACCTCAAAACCGAAGCAACTCGAGTATCTAGTTTGCTAACCTAGATAGCCAAGATGAAGTAGAGAGTGTTTGTGATTACTTTGTCTCAATACACCCTAGGTTTTTCAACACATGAGACATGTAGGGTGGAGGTTGAAGAAGATGCCATACGTGAAGAGCGTGAGCTAAAAAAAAAACCAAGTGAAGAAATGGCTTGTGTTGTGTTATATTTTGTGAGCAAGTGAGCAACTAAAGAAAAGCCCCACCAAGAAAAGATCTGCCTCTCACTAAAATATCTTACAACACACACTGCAAATATTTTAGCCAAAACAAAAACCCACCCATGTCACCATGAATCACCCATGACCCAACACCATGAGTCATCAAGTGCACATGCATGAGTTAATACAAACCATGACTCCCACTTTCCACTCACCAAATAAACATTTAAAACCATAAATGTTTAATAAAAAAAGAAAAAGTATCTTCTAAAGTAAACTTGAAACGAATTACAAGAATACCCCTCATCCGTATATACATACCCGCATTCGTATTCCGACTGAATACGAATACAACGAGACGAAAATAATCCAACAATATAATACTAGGATCCGGCTTAAACCAAAGCCCATTAGTATTATCCGTCCGATCATGATCCGTGCACAAGTGCACGTATATGATCGAACCCTACCATAAAACCATACGACCTCTACAACGTTTCGCCCGAACCAGGGAAACCCTCTGTGTGGGACTCTAAAGACTCGTTAATACGCTAGCTGTGAGTTTAACCATAAGCACGTCAGTGGCACTAGCTGTACGTAACGGCTACCCAGGTATTGAGCGAAAGGGAGGCCAACGAGCAAACTCATCCTGAAACCCTACTGAGTCTGACAATGACAATATCCGTACAGTCCGATCCGTTCGTCTATGAGTATCGCATATCGAGTTTAGGGGGTGGATAAAGTCAGACCCTTAATAACTTGACATTCAGTATCGGTATGGAAACCCATCACCGCCTGAGAAACTACCGATCCCAGATCAGTAATTCCCGACTACCTTGGCCAAGGATTTCTGGTGATGGCAACCCGTGCACAATGCGACATCAACCCCCAATACCGGGAGAGACGAGTCCCCTGACGATCTGCTCACTGCCTCCATGTGGCTCGGAACTGTACCCAACTAAAACCTGTTTGCACGACTTCTTTGAGCCGTGGTAGGGTAGTAATCAAACCACAGTGGGAACTCACACGAGACAAATGACGATCTCAGGTCGATAGACTAACCTGTACATGTTAGTTGTATGTATGCCCTAGAGGCCATTATTGTACATGAGATGTATATTATAGTGGAGGTTTGGAGATATATAGGGAGGACTTTCTTACTCGACATGATAGTATGCTATCTGTTTGCTCTCTACCTTAACATGTACACTTATATCGTCTCTCTGTGACATGTTGGTAAAGCCCTTGTGATCTGTACTTGACTTCCAGGATTATGATAGGGATCATACTAGTGGGGTCTGGATAGTCGGTAAGTACATCCTACAATTGTTCCTAGTCGTGGGAGTATCGAGACAGGGCATCGATATTCCAAAGTAGGCTAGCGTATACGTATCTTGACCCATATGATGGGCGATGGATGATCCCATATCTGTTGGTGTTTGACATCAAAGATGGTATACGGGTGCTCAGTGGAGACTGGGTACACTGAACGGACTCGCCGAGAACTCCACTTGTGCGGGCCCCCGTCAATTCCTTTGAGTTTCATTCTTGCAAGACGTTGCATGGGCTACTACCTTCTGGCTAGATGGTATTATACCTCACGTCAGATAGCAGTTCTCTGGTGACACTGGTACAGATTAGTTTGTTGACCCGAGATCGTCATAGAGTCTTGTGTGTCTCCCATCGTGCTTTGATTCCACCCTACCACGGCTCTACTGAGTCGTACAAACAGGTGTTTTTGGGTACAGTCCCGAGTCACATGGAGGCAATGAGCGATAGGAGGGGATTCGTCTCTCCCGATATTGGGGGTTGATGTTGCGCTATGCTCGATTGGCCATAACTGAAATCCCTGGACAGGGTAGATGTGATTTACTGGTAAGTGTTATCAGTAGTTTCACGCCCGTTATGGACCTTACATCGGCATGACTTATCAGGCTATTGGGGTCTGACGTGTACCACCCCTAGGCGAGATATACGACATATCAGACGAACAGACCGGACTGTACGGTAAGTGTTACTGATTGGATTCGCAGGAGTATGAGCAGGCTTGCTTGTATATCTTATGATCGCTCAATACCCGGGTGGCCGTTACATTTAGCAGACCTCTTGCGGCTTGTGGGTGTTTGATATGATCATCACCAACTGCCGGCGTATTGACGAGTCTTTAGAGTCCTACACAGAGGTTTCCTGGCTCAGGAGAAACGAAGTAGGAGCACATATGTGATATATGCGGGACCAAGACTCATACGTATATGTGATACCGTATTGTATTCTCGCGATATGTGATATCGGCCAGGTATATGTGATATAGCCGGGTTATCGAATCAAGTGTTGATTCGATAAAATGATACACATGATATTAGTCGGTTATATAAGATATGACCGGATCATTAAATCAAGTGTTGATTTAATGATTTAATGTATAATTATATATTTGATATATTACTTTACATTAACTAGTATTAGCTCACTTAAGATTGTTTTTTCTCACTTGATGTGCACATAGTGTATATGTGATATATGTTTGTGTACATGATTGTATCATGCTTGATGATGTTAGTGTATATGCCCTAGAGGCCATTACTGTATCATACTAGTTTGTATATTACTTAATGGAAGCTTAGGATATTCACCTTGTATAAACAATCTTGCTCAATATAGTAGTATGCTACTTGGTTTGTTTCTACTTCAATGTGTACATGTGTTTATTTTAGTATATCACCTATACGCATTAGTGGAGCCCTTAGGATCTTTGCTTGATTACCAGCATTGTGATGGCAGTCACACTAGTGGGGGCTGGGTAATCAACAAGCACATCCTTATACTGGTCCCTAGTCGCAGGACTATCGAGACAGGGCATCGATACTCCGGAGAAGACTAGCGTATGCGCTTCTCATCCCAGTGTGGGAGATGGTCTGTCCCACAGCCATCAGTACGTCGTACTGGAGATAGTATACGGGTGCTCGTTAGGTTACGAGTACACTGGACAGGACTCGTCGGGAACTGACAGGTTGGTATTATACCTATCGTCAGTTATCAGTTCCCAGGTGACATGAGTACAGCTTAGTCCGCTGACTTGACACTGGCACTTCGCCTCGAGTGTGTTCCCACTGCACTTTGATCACTACCCTACCGCGGCTCAAAGTAGTCGTGCAAACAGGTAATGGTTGGGCGCAGTCCCGAAGCACTTGGAGGCAGTGACGGTTAGACAGGATCCTTCACTCCCGGTATTGGGGTTGACATCGCGCTGTGTCTAGGAGAGCCATTACACGAGTAGTCCCTGGCCAGGGCAAGCGAGATATGCTGGTAGGCTTCCAGTGTTATCTCAGGGTGTTTTGGGCTTCACTCCGACACGACTTGTACCGCTATTAGGGGACTGACGTTTTACCGCCCCCTAGGCCCGACATGCGATGTATTAGACGAACAGACCGGACTGTACGGAGACTGTCACATTCAGACTCAGTAGGAGTTCAGATGGGGTTCACCTCGTCAGCCTTCTTATCGGCATCTACCTGGGGACCATTACGCACAGCTAGTGCCGGTTGCGGTCTGTGGTTAAACCAACTGCCAGCGTAGTATCGAGTCTTTAGAGTCCCACACAGAGAGTATTCGCCTCTGGGCAAAAAAGAGTAGAGGTCGCATGGCTTTGCGACAGGGTTCGTTCTCATCCGCGCACTTGTGCACGTTTGGAGTCCGGACGGATATTACTGGTAGGCTCTGGTTTGAGCCAGATACTGGTATACATTTTGGGGTTGATTTTATCTCTTGGTATTCATGTTCCTCGGAACAAGAATGCGGGTGTGTATGCATAGTTGATTGAGGCGGAGGAAGAGGATTTTCATTAGGGTTTCGGAACGGGTGCGTATGTACAGTTGACAGTCGTCTTTTTCCAAACCCTAATGGAATTATGATATATCAATTAATAATATTAATTAAATGAAATTGTGTCATGCTTGGATTTTGTTGACTTGTTGACCATGGTTGACTTGTTGACCATGGTTGAATGTTTGACCATCATCATTACTTTGCAAAGATGCTCTTTGATTCTAGCAAAATTCATTTATTGAATGTAATGATAATGGTCATTCCAAACCATCCATCAACTATTTCATTTTATTATTATTGTTAATTGATAATTCTTTTCATTTGTGATATGGTTGTAAAATGAAAAGAAGAAGCTCATTCTATCATAACCATTCTCTCTCCTCACTTGTTCTTCTTCCTCCTCTAGTTCAAGGAGAATCCTTCTCATGAGTTGAGAATCCCTCTCCTTGAGATTAAAACACCCCAAAGACACTCTCTACTCACTCTAGGGTCAAAGGTTTAGCAAGCCGAAGATTCTAGTTCTCTCAAAGTTCGAGAAAGAGCCCGAAGGTTGAACCCTCAGGTGGATCCATCTTTGACGGAAGAAGGCTACGAGGAAAGAACCATCAACCTCTACAAGGTTTCAAGAAGAAGGAGTTCAAGTTAGGTATAACCACTTTGCCGAGTAGCTAACTCTCTTTAGCATGATAGCTAGTTTAGTTTAGAAAAGATCCTAACTTTGTTAGTCCATGTTGCCCCATGCGCTAAAAATTTGATTTTTATACCGTTTCCGCCTCCCCGTAAGAACCGAGGGTCGCAACGTGGACTTACAGTGGTATTAGAGCCTAACTAAACTTAAACTAGCTTGGTAGCGAAGTGTATGGAAGTTCGAAACGGAAAAATCACAAAAACCGGAAATCAAAAACCCTAAGTTTCTGTTGAAATTTTTTGTGCTCTAAAAGTAAAAAGTTTTACTCCTAAAATCGGCTCAGGGTTTTGTGAGAACACCCACCAAAAACGATCCCATGAATCCTTCAAACCGCCGCGGATCCGCGGCCATAGCTATTCTCTTTGCCGCGGATCCGCCGCCGTTTGGGCTCTTCATGTGATCGTGTTTTGTGCAGTGTTCTTCTGGTAGGGTTTTGGGATTTTTCAAATATATTATATGTGCCCAGATTTTCCAGAATAGAAATTTGTTTTTGGGGGCCTATAATTCCGTATTTTTTTTTCGAACTTCGCTACACTTTGGCTATATTGGTTATATCTGTGATGTTTGTATGTATTGAACGTCGGCTAATCGCTATAAGTCGATTAGTTGGGGTTATACATCTCTGTGATCTGTGTTTGATATTGGAATGTGTATATGAATATGTTGGACTGTCGCGGGTGAATAGCCGGGGTGGATGTGAGATGAGCTTTTGTTTTTCTTTCATTCATTTGTAATATGTAAATTGATGTAATAATATTATTTGTATGGCCGCACAACCGGGTCGGGGTTGTAGCCGTCATTGTATAATTCTTTTTACTGTTTTTGTTCCTAGGATAGACCCATGGAGGGGTGCACAAACTACCGGGTACTTGGCGGGTAGTTTGCCGCACCCGTAGGGGTCTTGGGTTGGGTTTTGGCTATTCACCGCGACCGTGTAATCCGCTTTTCGTTGCAGGCTCGAACGGATTGCGGATTCCTAGTATATCCAATGTATTCATCTGTGATCTGTAATGTCTATCATTGCTATATATTTATAACTATTTAGACGTTGCTTATGTTTTACAGCCGCGCTAGCCCAGCCCCGCTCTGTCGTTAGTTAAGTAACCTAACGGGTGATGACGGGGCCCCGTGGCGAATGCGAATGGCATAAGCGTACGTCATATTTTGGTTGTTTTCTGCAATGGTAGAATTAAATGATGGGACGCATTAAAAGAACTAATGCAAGAATATCACGCATTAAAAGAACTAATGCAAGATAATAAACCAAGCTAAAGTCGTTGGAACACTTTCGAAAAACCACTCGGTTCTTTTCAAAACTAACTTTTAAATGCGGAGCTTGAGCCACTCCTTTTTAAAAGCTATCTCGTTCCATCGATTATATCAAGTTCACTACGTTCACGGTTTCGCCAAAACCATTCGTAGCCCTCCATCATTTCAGTTAAATATTCGGTAGTATTCAAGCTATGTATTTTGACCTCACGCCAAGACATAGTGATTGGTAGCTACCGGATATTTATCTGTTGCATAGATAGAATGCGTTGTTTTGGGACAACCGTATCACCATTTTGGCCTACGTCAAGGGATAGTACGGGTGGGTTCAAATCAACCGGGATAATGATGGGAAGAACTTGACATGTGACTTATGACATTTTGACCTCACGCCAAGGTCATAAGAGCATGGGGCAAAAATCCACATCGGGAGTTTCATAAGTACTGAAACTTGCTAGATTTGCATACCATTTGGAGTGTGGTGATTCTGGTAGGATTCCTTCAGTTTCTTCATGCGATGATATTTGGATCCCGATCCTACTGTGAGTATATGCTACTCCTCGGGAAATTTCTCACTAAGCGATCAATGCTATAAACCTAGTAGGTGCCTAGAAAGGTGTTAGCGGGGCTACGCCCCCAGGGAAAAGAGGTTCTTAAATTAAGGAACTTCGCGAAAGCGTTGGAAAACCTCCCTCGAAGTACCGACACTGGCCTGGCTGAACGGTTAAGTAAGTATTGTGCGGTGGGATTGATCCCGACTAATTCTTCCTTTATGGTTTGAGGAGGGATTCGAGAGACAGTGGGAGCCATCCTGTTTAGACAAATTAAAAACCACTCTAAACTTGCAAGAGCATCGTGCTAAAGTGTTTCTTCTCTCCCTCCTAATTGCAGCGACCAATCGACATGACTGGACTTAAGTTACTTCTAGATAAAAACATACTGACAGGGCCAAACTACAAAGATTGGCTTAGGAATGTCAAAATGGCAATCACTTACGACAAGCTGGGGTATCTTCTTACCACCAAAGCTCCCCCCGTCCCAGGTCCCACCTCCAGCGTCGCGGATAAGGAAATCCGTAAGACTTGGGATTGATTGCGCGAAGGCCAAATGCCTCGTGCTTGCCTCTATGGACAACGAACACCAGAGGAGGCACGAGAATATGGACCTGGAATCCATATTTCTTCATACAAAAGAACTGTATGGAGAGCAGTCTCGTATCGCAAGATACGAAGTGTCGAAGAAGTTATTTTCGGCAAAATTGGCCGTCGGATCATCGGTAGCGGACCACGTGCTTAAGATGATTGGCTACATTGAGGAGCTCGCGGAACTTGGGACCACGTTGGAAAGTGAACTCTATACGGATTTGATTCTCCAGTCCCTTCCATCCACTTACGCCCAGTTTATACTGAACTTCAACTTACAAGAAAAAGAAGTTGAACTTTCAGAACTCCTCAACATGCTGAGGAGCGCAGAGGGCACCCTACAGAAAGATAGGGAAACACCCACTTTGTTTGTAGGAGGATCTTCTTCTTCTAGGTCCAAGGCGAAAGCCAAGGAAAAGAGGAAGAAAGCCCCCGCCAAACCAAGGGGCGGTGTTAGTAAAGTGGGTACGAAGGGAAAGGAAAAGGCAACAAAGATAGCGGGGAAGCTTGTGGGAAAGGAAGAATGCTTCTATTGTCATAAGAGTGGACACTGGAAGAAAGATTGCAGGGCTTGGAAGGCCAGGACACAGGAACTGAAGCAAGTTGCGGCTTCAGCTTCAGGTGTGTATGTTATTGAAAACTGTCTTTCTATAAACTCTACTTCCTGGGTATTGGATACCGGATCAGGATCTCATATCTGTAATTCTTTGCAGGCGTTGAGAAACCGTAGGGTTTTGAAAGCAGGTGACATGACCCTCAGAGTTGCGAACGGAGCTAGCTTGGATGCTAAAGCCGTGGGGGACTATCACCTGGGAATGTCAGATGGGCATGTTTTGGTTTTGCGTAATTGCTTTTTTGTACCCAACGCAACTTGTAATATCATTTCTGTATCTTTGGTTTCTAAAGAAGGTTATGAATTTGCGTTTGTAAGTAATGTTGTAAACATTCACCTTAATCAAGTTCTGATTGGGTCAGGTACACTGAGCAATGGTATATACGTATTAAACCAACCACAGATTTTCAATGTCCAGAATACACACAAAAGAAAGTCTCCAGATATCAATCAGGCTTTCTTATGGCATTGTAGACTGGGTCACATAAATGAGAGAAGGTTGACTAAGTTACATACAGAAGGATATTTGAATCCATTCGAATATCAATCGTATGCCACTTGTCAATCCCGTCTCAAAGGAAAGATGACAAAGACTCCGTTCACTGGACACGGAGTAAGAGCGAGCGAGCTCTTGGGGCTCGTACACAGCGACGTGTGCGGTCCAATGTCTACACTTGCGCGAAGCGGTTTTTCTTACTTCATTACTTTTACGGATGATTTTTCAAGGTTCGGACATGTCTTTTTAATGAAACATAAATCCGAAGCCTTTGGAAAATTCCAGGAATATAAGAATGAGGTAGAAAAACAAACCGGCAAAAGTATCAAGATTCTAAGATCGGATCGAGGTGGTGAATACTGGAGTGCCGAGTTCCTGAACTACTTAAAAGAGAATGGAATTCTCTCTCAGCTTACTTCTCCATACACTCCGCAACATAACGGTGTATCGGAGAGACGGAACCGCACCCTATTGGATATGGTACGGTCCATGATGAGTAACGCTGAGTTACCGCGATCATTCTGGAGATATGCGCTAGAATCGGCCGCATACCTTTTGAACCGAGTTCCCACTAAGACTGTGCCTACCACACCATATGAGTTATGGAGTGGGAAGAAACCCTATCTTCAATATCTGAAGATTTGGGGATGTCCGGCTTTTGTCAAAAAGCAGCATGCGGACAAACTCGAGGCACGCTCAGTACTGTGCAAGTTTGTGGGATACCCAAAGAACACCAGGGGGTATCTTTTCTACTACGCAGAAGAACAAAAAGTCCTTGTTTCTCGTAATGCCCACTTTCTAGAACACCAGTTCTTAGAAAAGGAAATTAGTGGGAGCGCAGTAGAACTGGAAGAAATTCCAGAACCACAGATTATTACTGAAAGCTTAGTGGAACCAGAGGGTTCAAAAGAACAGGACATTCCTACGCCGCTCCGCAGGAGTAGTAGGCAGTCTCATCCGCCCGAGAGATACTACGGTTTTCTCATAGACGGGGATAGAGAGGATTGCATCATAGATTATGATGAGCCTACTAGCTTCCAGCAGGCCGTTCAGAGCGTTGACTCGGTAAAATGGCTGGATGAAATGCGGACCGAAATGGAGTCCATGTACACCAACAAAGTATGGACGTTGGACATTGCTCCAAACGGGGTAAAACCCGTAGGATGCAAGTGGATCTTCAAAAGGAAGATTGGTGTAGATGGACAGGTTGAGACCTATAAAGCTAGACTTGTAGCAAAGGGTTTCCGTCAAAGACCTGGTTTGGACTATGACGAAACCTTTTCTCCAGTGGCTATGCTGAAATCCATTCGGATCCTTCTTGCCATTGCAGCCTTCCACGATTATGAGATTTGGCAGATGGACGTAAAAACAGCTTTTCTAAATGGAAATTTAGAGGAGTGTGTCTATATGGACCAGCCAGAGGGTTTCATTCAGAGTGGGAGCAGCGGAAAGGTGTGCAAGTTGCTTAAGTCCATCTATGGACTAAAGCAGGCATCGCGGAGTTGGAACATCTGTTTTGATGAGACGGTCAAGGAATTTGGCTTTATCAAAAATCCAGATGAACCATGCATCTATAGTAGATTTGTAGCGAGAACTGTAGTATTCCTCGTTTTATACGTGGATGACATTCTCTTAATAGGAAATGACATTCCTATGCTACAATCTGTCAAGGGGTTCTTGTCACACAGGTTCTCCATGAAAGACCTGGGTGACGCCTCATACATCCTGGGGATCCGGATCCACCGTGATAGATCCAAGAGGATATTAGGACTTTCACAGTCCAGGTACATCGACACCATACTGAAAAGATTCAGTATGGAAGATTCCAAGCGCGGTAACCTACCGGCTTGTCACGGGATCACCCTCTCTAAAGAGATGTCCCCCAAGACTGATTTGGAGAGGGATCGCATGTCTATTATACCCTACGCTTCTGCGGTAGGCTCTATAATGTATGCGATGTTGTGTACCAGACCGGATGTAGCTTATGCACTGAGTGTGGTAAGCCGGTATCAGTCAAACCCTGGGGAGAAACACTGGATAGCGGTAAAGAACATTCTCAAGTACCTGAGAAGGACTAAGGAGATGTTCTTGGTGTATGGCGGAAAAGACCTCCAGATCGAGGCCTTTGCTGACTCCAGCTTCCAGAGTGACAAGGATGATTCCAAGTCCATGTCGGGTTTTGTCTTTACCCTTAATGGAGGGGCGGTGTGTTGGAAGAGTTCCAAACAGGAAACCGTTGCAGACTCGACTATGGAAGCGGAATACATCGCTGCATCTGATGCCGCAAAAGAAGCTGTCTGGATGAGGAAGTTCTTGAAAGAACTTCAGGTGGTTCCGTCCATTGTTGACCCAATACCTCTGTATTGCGACAACAACGGGGCTATAGCTTTAGCGAAGGAACCCAGGTCCCATCTGAGATCCAGACACATCTTGAGGCGGTATCACCTGATCAGGGAGATCATGGATCGCAAGGAGATCGAGGTTCGGAGGGTTGCTTCAGAAGAAAAAACTGCAGATCCATTCACCAAGGCACTGCCCCAGACTCAGTTCGAGCGGCTGATCGAGATGATAGGTCTTCGATACGCCAGTACATGGCCTTAGTGCAAGTGGGAGATTGTTAGTGTATATGCCCTAGAGGCCATTACTGTATCATACTAGTTTGTATATTACTTAATGGAAGCTTGGGATATTCACTTTGTATAAACAATCTTGCTCAATATAGTAGTATGCTACTTGGTTTGTTTCTACTTCAATGTGTACATGTGTTTATTTTAGTATATCACCTATACGCATTAGTGGAGCCCTTAGGATCTTTGCTTGATTACCAGCGTTGTGATGGCAGTCACACTAGTGGGGGCTGGGTAATCTACAAGCACATCCTTATACTGGTCCCTAGTCGCAGGACTATCGAGACAGGGCATCGATACTCCGGAGTAGACTAGCGTATGCGCTTCTCATCCCAGTGTGGGAGATGGTCTGTCCCACAGCCATCAGTACGTCGTACTGGAGATAGTATACGGGTGCTCGTTAGGTTACGAGTACACTGGACAGGACTCGTCGGGAACTGACAGGTTGGTATTGTACCTATCGTCAGTTATCAGTTCCCAGGTGACATGAGTACAGCTTAGTCCGCTGACTTGACACTGGCACTTCGCCTCGAGTGTGTTCCCACTGCACTTTGATCACTACCCTACCGCGGCTCAAAGGAGTCGTGCAAACAGGTAATGGTTGGGCGCGGTCCTGAAGCACTTGGAGGCAGTGACGGTTAGACAGGATTCGTCTCTCCCGGTATTGGGGTTGACATCGCGCTGTGTCTAGGAGAGCCATTACACGAGTAGTCCCTGGCCAGGGCAAGCGAGATATGCTGGTAGGCTTCCAGTATTATCTCAGGGTGTTTTGGGCTTCACTCCGACACGACTTGTACCGCTATTAGGGGACTGACGTTTTACCGCCCTCTAGGCCCGACATACGATGTATTAGATGAACAGACCGGACTGTACGGAGACTGTCACATTCAGACTCAGTAGGAGTTCAGATGGGGTTCACCTCATCAGCCTTCTTGTCGGCATCTACCTGGGGACCGTTACGCACAGCTAGTGCCGCTTGCGGTCTGTGGTTAAACCCACTGCCAGCGTAGTGTCGAGTCTTTAGAGTCCCACACAGAGGGTATTCGCCTCTGGGCAAAACAGAGTAGAGGTCGCATGGCTTTGCGACAGGGTTCGTTCTCATCCGCGCACTTGTGCACGTTTGGAGTCCGGACGGATATTACTGGTAGGCTCTGGTTTGAGCCAGATACTGGTATACGTTTTGGGGTTGATTTTATCTCTTGGTATTCATGTTCCTCGGAACAAGAATGCGGGTGTCTATGCACAGTTGATTGAGGCGGAGGAAGAGGATTTTCATTAGGGTTTCGGAACGGGTGCGTATGCACAGTTGACAGTCGTCTTTTTCCAAACCCTAATGGAATTATGATATATCAATTAATAATATTAATTAAATGAAATTGTGTCATGGTTGGATTTTGTTGACTTGTTGACCATGGTTGACTTGTTGACCATGGTTGAATGTTTGACCATCATCATTACTTTGCAAAGATGCTCTTTGATTCTAGCAAAATTCATTTAATGAATGTAATGATAATGGTCATTCCAAACCATCCATCAACTATTTCATTTTATTATTATTGTTAATTGATAATTCTTTTCATTTTTGATATGGTTGTAAAATGAAAAGAAGAAGCTCATTCTATCATAACCATTCTCTCTCCTCACTTGTTCTTCTTCCTCCTCTAGTTCAAGGAGAATCCTTCTCATGAGTTGAGAATCCCTCTCCTTGAGATTAAAACACCCCAAAGACACTCTCTACTCACTCTAGGGTCAAAGGTTTAGCAAGCCGAAGATTCTAGTTCTCTCAAAGTTCGAGAAAGAGCCCGAAGGTTGAATCCTCAGGTGGATCCATCTTTGACGGAAGAAGGCTACGAGGAAAGAACCATCAACCTCTACAAGGTTTCAAGAAGAAGGAGTTCAAGTTAGGTATAACCACTTTGCCGAGTAGCTAACTCTCTTTAGCATGATAGCTAGTTTAGTTTAGAAAAGATCCCAACTTTGTTAGTCCATGTTGCCCCATGCGCTAAAAATTTGATTTTTATACCGTTTCCGCCTCCCTGTAAGAACCGGGGGTCGCAACGTGGACTTACAGATGACACATGCTAACTTGGGTGTGTGTATGACTTACACCATGCTATATATAATTAGGGTTTTATTTATTTTAAGTAATTCAAAATGGTAGCATAATTTGTCATGGCTTGAAGCTTCATGAAGCTTGGATAACCATTGACAACGTCCACACATTTTGTTTTACTTAAGATATTTTTAAACCAAACCATTAGTGTTAGCCAAGGTTAAGTCTCTACATGGTTTAGTATATTATACTAACTCACCCATGGTTGCATAACTCATTCTCAATTTCTTTTTGTTGCTCTCATCTTCATCTTCTTCTTCACAACTCCAAAGCTCTATAAGTTTTGGATTAATGAAGAAATATTGTGAGAAAATAAAATCTAAAGTGAGCCCACTTCCTACTTCATCATCCTCTACTACTTGCCATTTAGTTTAGGGTGTTCTCTTCATAAAGTTCTGTTAGTAATATGTATGCCCTAGAGGCCATTACTGTACATACGATGTATATTGTAGTGGATGCTTGGACATATATAGGGAGGACTTTCTTGCTCGACATGATAGTATGCTATCTGGTTACTCATTATCTTAACATGTTCTCTGACTGTCTCTATGATACATGTTGATAAAGCCCTTAGGATGAGTATTTGACTACCAGGACTATGATGCGGATCATACTAGTAGGGACAGTGTAGTCGCCAAGTACATCCTTCAAATGTTCCTAGTCGTGGGAGTACCGAGATAGGGCATCGATACTCCAGAGTAGACTAGCGTATGCGCTTCTTGACCCATATGATGGGCGATGGATGATCCCATATCCATTGGTGTTTGACATCAGAGAAGGTATACGGGTGCTCAGTGCAGACTAGGTACACTGGACGGACTCGCCGAGAACTCCCAGATGGTATTATACCTCACGTCAGATGGCAGTTCTCTGGTGACACTGGTACAGAGTAGTCTGTAGACCCGAGATCGTCATAGAGTCTTGTGTGATTCCCACTGTGCTTTGATTTCCATCATACCACGTCCAAGAGGGCGTGCAAAAAGATGGCTTTTGGGTACAGTCCCGAATCACATGGAGGCAATGAGCGATAGGAGGGGATTCGTCTCTCCCGGTATAGGGAGTTGATGTTGTGCTGTGTTCGATTGGCTATAACTGGAAATCCCTGGCCAGGGTTGCTGAGATTTACTGGTAAGTGTTATCAGTAGTTTCTCGAACTGTTATAGACCTCATATCGACACGACTTATCAAGCTACTGGGGTTTGATGTTTACCACCCCTAGGCGAGATATGCCACATATCAGACGAAGAGACCGGACTGTACGGGAGTGTTACTGATTGGATTCGTAGGAGAATGTACAGGCTTGCTTGTTGATCTTTTGATCGCTCAATACCTAGATGGCTGTTATGTTTAGCTGACCGCTTGCAGCTTGTGGGTGTTTGATATGATCATCACCTACTGCCGGCGTATTGACGATTCTTAAGAGTCCTACACAGAGGTTTCTTGGCTCAGGCAAAATGGAGTAGGAGCACATATATGATATGTGCGGGACCGAGAACAATATGTGTATGTGATACCGTATTAGATTCTCACGATATGAGATATCGGTCGGGTATATGAGATATAGCCGGGTCATCGGATCAAGTGTTGATTCGATGAAATGATACAGATTATATTAGTCGGTTATTTGTGAAATAGCCGGATTATCGGATCAAGTGTTGATTCTATAATTTAATGTATAATTATATATTTGATATATTAAATTACATTAACCAATATAAGCTCACTAAAAGATTCTTTTTCTCACTCGGGTAATACATTGATATATATGCGATATATGTTAATTGTATTATTTTATTTTGTTACAATAAATTTTATATATGTGATATATAATATTGTAACATGTTATAATTACTAATGCAACATATTTAGTGGAGATTAAACGAGCTTAGGGTTTGATTTGGGTTAAACTTTTCTAGAAGCTTTTATTTTGTTTCTTGCAAAGATATTTAGTTTAGATATTTTGCAAGATATTTACTTAACCCAACCCACACCCTTTACTATGGTTAGATCTCTACAATGGTTAAGTCTTTCTTGACTTAACCATGGTTGCATTTGTAATGATATTACACTTTCATTATTCATCACAAAAGAATTGTTCTTCTTCTTCCTTCTCTTTTTCAATGGAAAAGCTTTCTAGCTTTTTCATTAGTGATGATTTTGAGTGAGATTAAGAAAACAAATGAGAGCTAAAATCCTACTTCATCATCCTAATCTATCCTAGCCATTTAGATTAGGGTGTTCACTTCATTTAGTGAGTGAGAGCTTGTGTTAAAGAAACTTCAAGGTAGATCATCTTAGTTATCGAAGATCGAAAGCAAGCTTGTATCTTTCTCTTCGTGGAGCCTCTCTAGAGTCCGGTTACTCGATGATCGCAGTGAAGGGACCTCAACACGGAGCTTTAGAAGTGAAAGACCGGACTACAAAGATTGTAATCCCAAACTCTTAGATGTAAAGATGTTTACATGCTTTGTTTCGCCTAATCTCTAGTTTAAAGATCTTGGTTAGGGTTGTTCGGCACGTATAAATTTTAAATCGGGCATGGTTGATGCCTTATAGACCCTTGTGAGAGTGCCTAGTAACCCTACAGTGGTATCAGAGCCAAGCCAGAGCTTTAGGCGATGTCTAGGCGAAGTTTAAAGTCCGATCGAACTCCGAATACCCGTAAAACCCTAGTTTCTGGAAATTTTCTAAAAATGTGATTTTTTCTGCACTAAAAATACTCAAAAAAATTAGCAGGGAATTCTATGGACTTCTGTGAAAAACGATCCAGTAAGCCTATTAAAGAGCCGCGGAACCGCGGCAAAGACATGCCTTACGCGGCGGTTCCGCGGCGCTACAGTGGGATTAGGGTATTTTTTTTGTACGGTTACGTTCGTATGTGTTTCCTGGTGCTTCTGGGAATTTTTAATTTTTACTCAAGTGTTGAGTTTTCTGGGTTGTATTGGGAGCTCGTTGATTCGATCAGAAAGTTTAGCTTCGTTTAATTTTTTCCGGGTATTTTAGAACATGTTAAAAAGTTCGACCGGATATCAATAACTCACTTTCCCCCCTACCGGAAAATTTCCAAGTGTTGGATTTTTCCGAAGTTTAAGAACGTTCTAAGTCGTGCAAGTAACGCGGTGGTCCCTCTAGAAGACAACAAACCTTAACTTGATTATATGACCGTCTGAACCGCCTCTAAACCTTAGGGTTTGGGGCAGTACGGCGTTGCCACATTTGAGGCGTTGGTTTGACCCTTCTACGGCTGGACCATTGGTACTGAAGCATGTGATGGATGTTTTTAAACTAATTTCAAGTGTTGAGAACTATTTGGGAAATCTTGGGTGTTTGTTTATTCGATCGGAAAGTTTAACATTGTTTATTTATCTGGAATGTGTGATACAATATTTGGAATCCACAAGTAGTTATGAGATAACTAATTTGAATGTTATAAATCTAGAAGTTTAGTCTCAGATGATCGGTTGCCACGGGATTTTGATGCGATCAAAAGTCCGTCGCAATCACGTAGCATACGCGGATACTCGCTGGGTAAACTTAATAGATAGCCACGCTCCATAGCCCCGACTAAGTGACTGTAGGAGAACCCCGTCACCAAAAGCATCCGTTCGGGTGCTCGCGGCAGCGGTGTTCCGCCTTAGTGCACTTGGTCGACGGCATTCGGGGGTGCGGCCGTCTACTGAAGTTTGCGACGAGCATTCGATCAGGATGTCGGGAATCTTGTTGAATTGCCCAACTTGATATTGAAAAGAGTTTTCGATAATGAGACTAAAATACGGGGTTTATAATTGTTAGGCGTGCGATGTCTAAAGAATTCATTTGGTTAGGCATGCGATGTCTAAGGAAGATGCGGATTCCAACTGTTGTAGTTTTACACTTTCTTTTCTGCGACCGTAAGCGTAGTATGTGGTGTATCGCTGGCTTCGTTGCTATATATCAACGACAATCGGGATACGCATACTTGCTTACGTTGATGATATGTGATATTATGTGTTGCTGTGATATGTTATATTGGATCGTCGTGTTCTGAATAGCCGGGGGTTTTATGTGAGATGAGAGTTTTTCTTTTTCATTCATGTAAAATTCATTTGTATGTAATATTCTTTTATTGGGGCACTTCCGGGCTGAGGATGATGTCACCATTGTATATTATTTACTTTTCCTCATTAGGTAGACCCAAGGCGGGGATCACAAGTAATCGGGTTCTAGGGTCCAGTGGGAGACCATCTCGAGGAGTCGAGACCGGGTCTCCTAACCCTAGAATTGGCAGTGTTGCTTGCCGCTCTCGTAGGGGTCTAGAGATGTGGGTTTGGCTATTCATCACGACCGTGGAATCCGTGTTTTATACAGGCTCGTACTAAAACACAGACCTCCTAGTATATCCAATATTTCATATATGTTTCTGCTGCTGCAATGTTCTGTGATGAGATCATATTACTGCCTGAGACGAATGTTTATATTATATATATGAGATATATGTTATATTGCAGATTTCGTTTCAAATGTGATGCTTGTGAAGCATATTAAAATGGGACTTCATTAATGAGATTAATGAAACTAAAAGAAACCTAAAGATGTTGTAGAAACTTGTCTCAAAAACTGGTAGCTCTAGTTCTTACTTTGCATAGCGGTGTTCCTTGTAGAACATCCAGCACCTTATTCGATAAGGAAAGAGCCAAGATCCCTTCACCGGGAGTGACCTCTTTAGCGAAACTAGCAGATGCTACAAACTCGGTTTGTCTTTTGATTGTTTTTGTAGTTTTTGCTTTGCATAGTGATATTTGCGAAATATCCTGCACCTTATTCGATAAGGAAAGAGCCGACGATCCCTTCACCGGGAGTGACCTCTTTAGCAAAACTAGAAAAGGCCTAAAAAACATTCCAATTAAAATTACTCGATTCTACAACGATATCAAGTTCATTACGCAAAGGGTTTTCTTAAAAACCTGTCGTAGCCCTCCGTCATTTCAGATAAGTACTACTTAGTATTCGTGCTGCGTTTGTTGACCTTAGCCAAGGCGTAGTGTGCGGTAGCTAATTAGTGCTTATCTGTATAAGCATATGATGCGATTGAGTTAGGGTAGTCGTGCGACTTTGTTGACCTTAGCCAAGGGTCGTGCAGGTGGGTTTAATTCAATCGGAAAATGACAGGTTGAACTTGGCTAGCACTTATGATTTGTTGACCTTAGCCAAGGTCATAAGTTGCTAAGGGTAAAATATTATTGGGAATTTCAAGTGTTGAAATTTGCAATGAGATTGCATACCTTCTATGAGATAGTTGGATCCCGATACCTGCTGTGAGTAAGAGTTACTCCTGGGAGAGTTTTACACATTACAATTAGCCGATCAAGTAGGTGTCTAGAAAGGTGTCAACGGGGTTACGTCCCTGGAAAAATAAGCTTTACTTTAATTAGGTTCATGCGAAAGCACGGGGAACCTCCCTCAAAGTAGCGGCACTGGCCTGGCTGAAAGATTGGCGAACTTGTAGAGTGTAATTAATCCCGGCTAGTCTTTCCTTTTAGGGTTTGAAGGAAGATTTGACTAAAACTGTAGGAGACATCCTGATTAGATATATTGATAACCAATCTAATCTTGCAAGAGCATACGCTGAGTTTTTTCTTCTCTCTTTCTCCTGATTACGACTATGTCACGCCTTAATCAAGATAATAATATGGATGTATTGACCGAAACCGCTTGTTATACTACGCTAGGGAACGTTGGTCCCGCTCCAACTTATTATTGTTATAAGACAGAGCAGGAAATAGGGGATTACCAGAATTCCCGTGCCGCCCAAACGAAGAAAGTATATGTTGATGCATCTTCTTCGGGTGTGTTCATTACATAGAACTGTTTCTCAATATCCTTTACGTCCTGGGTATTTGATACTGGATCAGGATCCCACATATGTAATTTGTTATATGGGCTACAGATTGGTAGAGAACTGAGAACGGGTGATAAGTTTCATGAGATAGAAACGGTGCAAGTGTTGCAGCCAAGTCTGTTGGTAGTTATCACCCTGTATTACAGGAATACAATGATTCTGAACGAATATTATTAGAAAACCGAACCTGATATACAACATCATATCGGTCTCTTTATTAGTAAAGAAAGGATATAATTTTGTATTGTTGGATAATGTTTTGAACATTTCCTATATCAAGTGTTGATCGGTTCAGGCATGTTATCTACAAGCATAGACATTCTAAATCAAACCACAGTTCTTAACGTACAGAACACACACGAGAGGAAGAGTTCAGAAAATGAACGAATCCTTCTTGAGGCATTGTAGACTAGGTCATATCAATGCGACCCGACTAGCTGAAGTTACATAAAGATGCATATTTAAATTAGTTTGAATTTACATCTTGTGAAACTTGCCGGTCATGTCACAGAGATAAGATGACCACAGCTCCGTTTATTGGAAACAGAGAAAGAGTTAGTGAACTCTTGGGATTGATACATGCTGATGTATGAAAGTCCCTTGTCTACACATGCCAGGACCGGTTCTTTGTACTTCATTACATTCACTGATGATCTCTCAAGATTCAGACATATGTTCCTGTTGAAACACAAGTCCGAAACTTTTGAGATAATCACAGAATATAAGTTAGAAGTAGAGAACCAAAATGGGTATAAGTATTATGTCCTTTGATGAGATCAAGGAGGAGAATACTTGAGCACGGAATGCCTGGACTTTTTTAAAGGAGAATGAGATTCTCTCTCAGCATTACTCCTCCGTATACACCACAACACATCGGTGTATCGGGGCGGAGCAATCACACCTTATTAGATATGGTGCACTCTATGATGAGTACTACTGAGTTTCCTATTTTCTTTTGGGAGTTATGCACTTGTGAAGATGTATACCTATAGGGTTCCAATCAAATCAGATGCCTACTACTTCATATGTGATATGGAATGGGAAGAGCCCACATCTTAAGTAAGTTAAGATTTGGGGTTGTCCGGCCTATGTCTAAAAGCAAAATCTGGATAAGCTTGAGGCAAAATCAGTTCTGTAGAAGTTTGTTGGATATCCCAAGCATTCGCAATGGAATATCTTCTACCAAACCGAGGAACAAAAGATGTTTTGTTTCTCAGCATGCCACCTTTGTGAAAGGGAATTTCTTGTGAAGAAATTATTGGTCATGAGGTAGAACTGGAAAGAGTTCCAGCTATACAAACCGCAGCTGATGATTTGGTAGAACCAAAGGATTCAATAGTTTCCAACGAACCTCAGCCTCTCCGCCGATCTAGTAGGGTTCCTCACCCACCTGAGAGATACTTCGGTTTTCTCTATGACAATGGGAGCGAGGATTGCATCATGAGATGATGACCCAACTAGCTTCGAGCTGGCCATCGGGAGTGGGACTCTGTAAGAATGGCTGGATGCTTAACGATCTGAGATGGAATCCTTATACACCAACAAAGTATGGACTTTGGTTGCTTTATCTAAAGGGTTAAAACCCCATCAGGAGCAAGTATATCTTAAGAAGATTACTTGGTGTACATGGAAAAGTTGAGACTTTCAAAGCTATGCTTAAGCCATCCAGATCCTACTTGCCACGGCTACATACCATGACTACGATATCTGGCGGTTGGGTGTCATGACTGCTTTTCTAAATGATGATTTGGAAGAGAGCATCTATAAGTACACAGCCAGAGGGCTTCGTAGACAGTGGGAGCAGCAGAAACGTGAGCAAGATGTTTTATATGATAAATCAGGCATCGCGGAGTTGGAACGTCTGTTTTGATGCGGTAGTCAAAGAGTTTGACTTCATCAAAATGGTAGATGAACCTTGTATATACAAAAAGGTAGTAGAGAGTATGGTGGTGATCCTCGTAGAGTACGTAGATGACATACTCTTGATAGGGAAGGAGTTTCCTATGCTACGCTCGGTCAGTCTCCTCTTGTCACAATGATTCTCCATATAGGATCAAGGTGATACCTCCTAAATCCTGGGTTATGGATCTATGGGATAGATCTAATTGGATGTTAGGAATCTCGCTAGTTGTAGTGAGATGGTATCAAATGATCCTGGGGAGAATCACAGGAAAGGTTCCAGGGTGATAAGGACGACCGAATGTCAGTCGCAGGCTTTGTCTTTACTCTCAGTGGAGGGACGGTATGTTGGAAGAGTTCCAAGCTAGATACCGTGACTTACTAGACGATTAAAGGCAAGATACATCGTTACCAAGGATGCTACCAAAGAGGCAGTCTGGATATATTTTAGTTCATGAGATGAACTTCGTTCCTACCACTGTGTGACAGTGGAGTTGTGGCTTATGCCAAGGAACCCCCATCCCATCTGAAATCCAGATATAATTCTTAGGCAGTATCACCTGATCATGGAGATGGTTGATCTCCAGGGAGATCGAGGTTAGGAGAGTAGACACAGAGGACAACAGCGCGGATCCACTCACAAAGGCCTATTTCCCAGTATAGACTTTTATGGGATGGTTGAGTATGAGATACTTCAACCACAGCTGATTGTTGGGTATGCGATACCACAACAGATGGCCCTAGTGCAAGTGGGAGATTGTTAGTAATATGTATGCCCTAGAGGCCATTACTGTACATACGATATATATTGTAGTGGATGCTTGGACATATATAGGGAGGACTTTCTTGCTCGACATGATAATATGCTATCTGGTTACTCTTTATCTTAACATGTTCTCTGATTGTCTCTATGATATATGTTGATAAAGCCCTTAGGATGAGTACTTGACTACCAGGACTATGATGCAGATCATACTAGTGGGGACAGTGTAGTCGCCAAGTACATCCTTCAAATGTTCCTAGTCGTGGGAGTACCGAGACAGGGTATCGATACTCCAGAGTAGACTAGCGTATGCACTTCTTGACCCATATGATGGGCGATGGATGATCCCATATCCATTGGTGTTTGACATCAGAGAAGGTATATGGGTGCTCAGTGCAGACTGGGTACACTGGACGGACTCGCCGAGAACTCCAAGATGGTATTATACCTCACGTCAGATGGCAGTTCGCTGGTGACACTGGTACAGAGTAGTCTGTAGACCCGAGATCGTCATAGAGTCTTGTGTGATTCCTACTGTGCTTTGATTTCCATCATACCATGTCTAAGAGGGCGTGCAAAAAGGTAGCTTTTGGGTACAGTCCTGAATCACATGGAGGTAATAAGCGATAGGAGGGGATTCGTCTCTCCCGGTATAGGGAGTTGATGTTGCGCTGTGTTCGATTGGGTATAACTGGAAATCCCTGGCCAGGGTTGCTGAGATTTACTGGTAAATGTTATCAGTAGTTTCTCGAACTGTTATAGACCTCATATCGACACGACTTATCAAGCTACTGGGGTCTGACGTTTACCACCCCTAGGCGAGATATGCGACATATCAAACGAAGAGACCGGACTGTACGGGAGTGTTACTGATTGGATTCGCAGGAGAATGTACATGCTTGCTTATTGATCTTTTGATCGCTCAATACCTGGGTGGCTGTTACGTTTAGCTGACCGCTTGCAGCTTGTGGATGTTTGATATGATCATCACCTACTGCCGGCGTATTGACGATTCTTTAGAGTCCTACACAGAGGTTTCTTGGCTCAGGGAAAACGGAGTAGGAGCACATATATGATATGTGCGGGACCGAGAACAATACGTGTATATGATACCGTATTAGATTCTCACGATATGAGATATCGGCCGGGTATATGAGATATAGCCGGGTCATCGGATCAAGTGTTGATTCGATGAAATGATACAGATTATATTAGTCAGTTATTTGTGAAATAGCCGGATTATCGGATCAAAGCTCGTTTGTGAAACTATTGTGTTCGACAAATAGCCTCAGTGAGTGGATCTGCTCCAATGTTTCATTTTATATCTCTATTTATCTCAAGTTCGCGGAGAAAGCCATCTCCCAAAATGAGCAATACCTGTCTTAGAATATGTTTGGATATCTGATGGGACCCAGTTCATAAATAAACTCCAAATTCAGTAAACTTCTTAGACTGTATCGTCCACTGAATTTAATCAGTATCCTGCGCCATGCCTCCCTCAGTATCCGCTTGGACCACCTGTCCAAACTACTGCCCCTCAAAAGAGGGAAAACTATAACCCTGACAGTCACTCTGTCATCCAGGCCACCTTGGAATTCTGGAATGATAACCATCTCCCGAAAGAGGCTGCCGTTACCAAATCCCTAGAACATCCACTTATGCTCAAATACTGCTTCCGAACATTTCTCCAGGATTGGATTAATATAAACATATTGCAACTAGTGCAAAAACAATATCTGGTGTTGTACTTGACATCTCACGATTGACTCAATTGCCTAAGCAAGTGACATGCCAATCATGCACATCCCTCTTCCCTTTAGACTGTAAGACACCTTTAGAGAGGGTGACTCCATCACCTGTAGGTACACCACTTTTCCAGGAGTCGTCCATTCTAAAACACCTTTAGAATACTATCTAAGTACCCAAATTGGGAAACTACCCAAATCTAGATCTAAAACCATAGATCTAGTAACTAGAATGCCTCATATTATATCCATATCCTATGTGGAGAAACCACTGTGTGACAACCATAGTATAACCGATCGTAGTATAGGAATTTCACTTCCTATAAAGTGCATGTCATCCAAATACCAGGGCATTACACCCTACTACTTTCTTAACGGATCCATCTCCTATTCTGATGAAGTCAAAACCTATGACTGTCACATCAAAAATAGATAATCTATCACCGCTATATCTGCTTTAGTCTATAAATAGACATGAGCTACTTGTCCACTATGCTTTCGCTGCTCCCACTGACCACAACAACCCTCTGGCAGAGTCATATACACGTGATCTTCTAATGCTAGTTTAGAACGACGCTATACTCATCCTCCTGCCGGGTCTCATAGTCTAGAACAACAGTAATATCAAGTCTGGGTAAACAAGATCCTCCCTGTCACCGTCTTTGAGAATACCGAAGTACCTCTCGGGCGCCTGAGGTTACCCACCATATCTGCGGAGTGGCTAATGGAATGTCATACCCGATTGAAACTTTAGGTTCTATTAAATTTTCAGTAATCATTTGTAGTTCTGGAATCACTTCCAGTTCTACCATACTCCCACTACTGTTTTCTGAAAAAGTCCATTTTGGTAAAATTGTGGTGATTGAAGAACAATATCACTATTGATCTTCCAGATGGTATAAAGTTAACCCTCGTCATAGCCCGAGATAACCCACAAACTGTCATTACAGAAACGTGCCTTGAGTTATCCAGAGTCTGGTTTTAAGCATAAGCCGGACAACTCCATATACCTTAACATCGTTAAGATATGAACCATTCTATATACAATATAGAAACAGAGGCACTAATTCAATTAGAACCAGATTCAAATCATGCAGCTGTCTCGAGTGCATGTCTACCTAATGGAAATAGGCTGATCAGCATTACTCAACTAGGAGTGCATCCAAATATGTGTAACCCGAAAGAGAAGCAAGTTCTTAAAACTATTATTATCAACCACATACCATAACACAAGTATCTATATCTTCGATTACCTTGAAGAATCCTGATACTTGCAATACATAGTTCTCTACTTTATTCTTGTACTTATAACTTCTCAAAATTTGGACCTTATATTTCTACGAAACACTTGTCTAAAACTGGAGAAGCGTAAGTAAACAGAATATAGTACGAGGACCAATCCCTCTGTCCTAATGGACACTGGACAACATACAATACTTTGTATAAGTCCCCTGAGTTGAATAACTCAAACCTTGTGCATTGTAGGTTGAAAACTGTACTTATGGTTAAGAAGAATTACACCGCTGTTTAATGCTCCTTACCTAATCATCAACTGATATAGGTAAATGTTGTGAACATAATTTGTTATATCAAACGTACATATATATCAGTTTGAAATTGGTGCATAACAACGGATATTCAAAACCAAATATTTGCCGTCTGGCAAAACCCCAGGCGATTTCCACAAATATCACCAATTACAACGAATTCCGATATAATGAGAATATGATCACCTAATTCCCAATGACTTACTCCTACTCATCATCCGTAAAACCATACAGATGTAAGAATCAAACCTGGTAAATACATACCCTGGAGTAAGGATCTAATTGGGAAATCGGTTTTCAATTAACAACGCATAGTGAAACTGAAATATGAAAATGTTTCGAAGGGGTATCCTGGTATTCCTAGTAATGCCTCTTCCATTATCCAGATTCATGTCTGTAACCGTATATTTCCTTTGCTATCTCTCCAAATCCCTTTATTTGTCTTTACTCATTACATTTTGTACACCATACTTAGGCTAATTGATTTTCTTCCTTCCCTACCGTTCGGTACCAGCCTATGGTATGGAAGAAGACTATCCAATAAGCGTAATAGGTATACTCTTCTAATCCTAGGAGCCCACGCAACCTGAGAGAAGGTAAAGATAAAAGACAACCTGAATAATCCTATTCAATTTCTCCTGAACCGGAGAAATGCAAAGGTGAAGTAGGAGTGGTGATGATATACGCGGTTTGGTCGTGAATGATAGCAGTCGCATTTTACTATGCCCTCTTTCTAATTCTTTTATTTGTCTTTACTTATTACCTTCTATACACCACACTTAGGCTAATTGGTTTTCTTCCTTCCTCATCTTTCGGCACCTGCCTATGGTTTGGAAGAAGACTATCCAATAAGCGCAATAGGTGTACCCTCTCCTAATCCTAGGAGCCCTCACATCCTGAGAGAAGGTAAAAGGAAAACACAACTGAATAGTCCTATTCAATTTCTCCAGATTCAGAAACCAACCTCGAATCTGAAACAAGTTTCTTCGAGTTCGTATGTAACTATACGATGGTCATATCCAATAAAAGGGGATATTCTTAGTAATACGGAGTGTTCCGGAGAAATTCAAAGGGTAAAAGTAGGAGTGGCAATGAAATATGCAACTTTGACAATCCAAAAGCCAGTGAGTTTTAAGAAGGTTTGGTTAACTTGGTTTATGAGTTCTAGTCTAGGGTCGGGCCATGGTCGCTGCCAAAGAGAGAGAGAAAAGAAACACTCAGCGTGCACTCTAACCTAGATCAGAATGGTTAATCACTTTATCTAATCAGGATGTCTCCCACTGTATCCTCAAATTCTCCTCCAAATCCAAAAGAAGAATTAGTCGGGATCATCTAAAATCACCTGAGGAGTAAACCAACTCATCAGTGGGAATCGGGATCCAACTATCATCGCATGATAACTTGATGGAATCCACTCAAGTTACCACACTCCAGAAGGTATGTGCATGCCTGACAAGTTTCCTGTATGTTTGAAACTCCCGATATGATTTTTACCCCATGCTCTTATGTAACATTTCAGAAAAATAAAATATTATTTTTTGGAATTTTTATAATTTAATAATAAATATTATGAATATTTTAATGATACGGTATAATTAAATACCGATAAATTAGGAAATATTTAGAAATTATGTTAATTATTGAATTTGAAAGTGATTACAAGATTTGAGCATTTATAGATTATTATATAATTAATTATATTCCATTTTTTTTCCTGATCGCGATTAAATATCACTAATCGTGCATTAAGCTTGTTTTGTGCATGTGACATGCACCAAGTCAGTTTTTCACATTTGCTACATTTTCCTACCATGGTCTTTTCTTTTTCTTTTTCATTTTGGTTTGGTTTTAAATGAGAAAAGAAGAGAAATGAAAAGAAAACAAAAGAAAATGAATATGAATAAACAATATGGTATGGGCATGAGAGAGAAGAGAGGGTGAGGGGTCTTGTGTTGACCATGGTTTCTTCCCTTCATTTTTTTCCTCTCCTCTTTCACCATGGCTGCCCTCCATCTCCCCTTTCCTCTACCTCCACACTACAACACCAAAAACACATCAAAATACCATCCTCACTTCATTAAAAATGTGCACAAGCTCACTACAACCAGTTTGGACCAAGAAAGCAAGCATTTTGGACACTTGGGGCAACTCAAGAAAATTCTTGAGTTGCCAAATGAGGTACTTTCTTCACCATTAGTGTAGAATTTCTTTCACTTTAACATCCATGTTAGCTTAGAAGTGATATTGTGTAGTGTAGTGAGGTTTGAAATTCTAAGATGAGGCTGTGAGGAATTCTTGAGAAGTGATGATGCAATTGAGATTAGTAGAGACCCTACAACCTCTCTAGTGCTAGAATTCTGGACAAAACCAGAGAATTAAACCCCAAACCCCAAACCTAGAAACCCCGATATCGGAAATTTATGGAAAATTGAGGTGTTATTGGAGATCTGCTAACACCCGGAGGCTCTGAAATTTATTTAGCAAACACAGTGAGTAGTGCAGGCAGCCTAGATGATAACCCCAAGACCTGAGACCCCCAGTACATTTTCAGGCCGCAAATTTAATCCGTCTGACCGCAATTTGTGGCCAGGTAGGGGCAATGGGGTTCGTGTTTGGTCCATGGCTCCATTTGCAGTAAACTAGACCCCCACATATGCAAAATTGACTAATTTCACTTAGGGTAAAATCTGGAAGTGTTTTTCATGATTTCTGATTTCGGTTTGTGAATTCTGTGAACTTGGAAATTGGTATTTGCGTTTCCCCTCAATCACTTAACCTTTGTGTTGCGCCACGGCAGCGCCCCGGCCGTCTATCCGAGGCCAAAATACGGAATCAAAAATTTTCCTTACTTGGAAACTGGCGCTACCGCGGACAATGAAAACCCGGATCGTAAACCATTAACCTATACTAGCTATCAAGAGATGGGAAGAGAAGTATACCGAGTGATCCGAGTCCTCCGGTCTTCTCGTCATCGTCCCGATCTCCCGCGGAAAGTCTTGTCTCCACATCGTCGCCTCCTCGCCGGATGGGCACCACATCGCCTGCGTCTTTTACGGGCTCCCGCCTTAATACCGAGGCAACTCGGGCATGAAGCCGGCAAGTCGACATGCCCAAGATTTGCTGTAGAATGTAGTGTAGATGATGCTTGTCTCATTTGGGGTTTGTAGTTGCCTTGATGGAGGAATAAGGTTATGGAAAAATGGTGCTTTCATTTTTCCAAAACTAGATGAATGAGATGATGAAATGTGTGCTACTACCAAAATGAAATTTTTCTCTCATCCTCAAATATGTGGCCGGCCAAACATAAATGGAAATGGTGGAGGGAATGAATAAATCATGAAGGGAGGTGAGTGTAGGATAAAGAGAAGAGGTGATCATATACAAACATCATCATGCTTATTACTTACATCAAACCCATACCCACTCAAATCTCATTAAAGCACCATCATGGAGGAAAAACAAAAGATGCTTATCATAATGAAACCATTTGCATGAAACCCCTCCACAATGAGTTATTTGCAAACTTGCAAATAACACCCTCCATCGGAAAAGTCCGGCCGGGAAAGAACAAAGGAAAACCGGCCGGAACGGAATGCAAACTGGCAACTCCAGAAAACTGGTCCCGTAATAAATTACAGGAAAACCCCGATACTGTGCATACACACCCGCATCTGTATTCCGTCCGGATACAAATGCAAAGTGACAAAATCTACACTGTACTAAACTAGGATCCGGCTTAAACCAAAGCCGACTAGTAAAATCTGTTCGATCCTGATCCGTGCATTACCGCACGTATCTGATCGAACCCTGCCATATAACTATACGGCTTTTAGTACAAACCGTCTGATCCTGATCCGTGCAATACCGCACGTATCTGATCGGACCCTGCCATATCTCCATACGGCCGCCCGAAAGCTGGAGTAACTGAAAGTGTGGTGGACTCTAAAGACTCGTCAATACTATGGCTGTGGATTTAACCACTAGCACGTCAGAGGTATTAGCCAATACGTGACGGGCCACCAGCAATTGACCAAAAGGGACGTCGATGAGTGAACTCATCCTGATACCCTACTGAGCCTGTCAGTGACAATATCCGTACAGTCCGGTCCGTTCGTCTATGAGCATCGCATGTCGGGCCTAGGGGGTTGGTAAAAGTCAGACCCCCAAAGACGGTACAAGTCGTGTCGGAGTGTAGCCCAGAACGCCCTGAGATACTACTGGAATACCTACCAGTAAATCTCCTGCCTCGGCCGAGGGCTTTGCGTAATGGCTCTCCTAGACACAACGCGACCTCACCCCCAATACCGGGAGAGACGAACCCCTGCAGATCCGCTCACTGCCTCCATGTGGCTCGGGACTGTACCCAACTAAAACCTGTTTGCACGACTCCTTTGAGCCGTGGTAGGGTAGTAATCAAAGCACAGTAGGAACTCACACGAGACAAATGACGATCTCAGGTCGATGAACTAACCTGTACACATGTCACCTGGGAACTGCTATCTGACGTCTGGTATAATCCCAACTAGCAGGTTCCCGGCGAGTCCTGTCCGGTGTACTCATAACCCAATGAGCACCTGTATACATCTTAGGTGAACCAACTGACACCAGTGGCCTGTGAGACCGGCCACCGCCCCTCGTCGGGGTCTCGACTGTATACACTAGTCTACTCTGGAGAATCGATGCCCTGTCTCGAAACTCCCACGACTAGGGTGTTAGTGTATATGCCCTAGAGGCCATTACTGTATCATACTGGTTTGTATATTACTTAATGGATGCTTGGGATATTCACCTTGTATATACAATCTTGCTCAAAATAGTAGTATGCTACTTGGTTTGTTTCTACTTCAATGTGTACATGTGTTTATTTTTGTATATCGCCTATACACATTAGTAGAGCCCTTAGGATCTTTGCTTGATTACCAGCGATGTGATGGCCGTCATACTAGTGGGGCTGGGTAATCTATAAGCACATCCTTATGCAGGTCCCTGGTCGCAGGACTATCGAGACAGGGCATCGATACTCCGGAGTAGACCAGCGCATGCGCTTCTCATCCCAGTGTGGGAGACGGTCTGTCCCACAGCCGTCAGTACGTCGTACTTGAGATAGTATGCGGGTGCTCGTTAGGTTACGGGTACACTGGACAGGACTCGTCGGGAACTGACTAGTTGGTATTATACCTATCGTCAGTTATCAGTTCCCAGGTGACATGAGTACAGCTTAGTCCGCTGACTTGACACTGTCACTTCGCCTCGGGTGTGTTCCCACTGTACTTTGATCACTACCCTACCACGGCTCAAATGAGTCATGCAAACAGGTGGTGGTTGGGTGCAGTCCCGAAGCACTTGGAGGCAGTGACGGTTAGACAGGATTCGTCTCTCCCGGTATTGGGGGTTGACATCGCGCTGTGTCTAGGAGAGCTATTACACGAGTAGTCCCTGGCCAGGGCAAACGAGATATACTGGTAGGTTTCCAGTGTTATCTCAGGGTGTATTGGGCTTCACTCCGGCACGACTTGTACCGCTATTGGGGGACTGACGTTTACCGCCCCCTAGGCCCGCCATGCGATGTATCAGACGAACAGACCGGACTGTACGGAGAATGTCACACTCAGGCTCAGTAGGAGTTCAGATGGGTTTCGCCTCGTCGGTCTTCTTGTCGGCATTACCTGGGGACCGTTACGCACAGCTAGTGCCGCTTGCGGTCTGTGGTTAAACCCACTGCCAGCGTAGTGTCGAGTCTTTAGAGTCCCACACAGAAAGCTTTTCGCCTTTAGGCAAAAGAGTAGAGGTCGCATGGTATTGCGACAGGTCGCATGGTTTTGCGACAGGGTTCGGTCACATCCGTGCACTTGTGCACGTACAGTGTCCGGACAGTTTACACTAGCGGGCTTTGGTTTAAGCCAGATCCTAGTGTACCTTATGGGATTGGATTTATCCAGTTTGCATTCGTGTTCCTCGGAACGCGGATGCGGGTGTGTATGCACAGTTGACAGGGAGGCAGAGGCTGCGGATTCTCATTAGGGTTGTTGACAGTTGACCGTTGACTATTTGACTTTATGCTCAACCCTAATGAGAATATGATATGTGATTAACTATTATATTAATTAAGTATTATGGTGATATGGTTGTTGACTTGTTGACTTTGTTGACTTGTTGACTTTTGTTGACTTGTTGACCGGTTGACTAGGCTTGACTAGTTGACCATCATGATAACCATGGTTATCATTTCATGCCAAAGACTTTTACTTGCTTGTTCATTTGAGTAAAATGAGTGCATGACATGATAAGGTTATGGTTGCTTCTAACCATCACATAAGACTTTTTTGATATGATGAGTTATGATCACTTTGGATTATGAGAGGGTGAGAGACAAAATACTTGCTCATTCTTTCTTGCTCATTCTCTCTCTTGTTCTTGAGCTCTCCTCTTGCTCTCACCCTCAACCTCTTGCTCCCTCACTTGATCTATGGTTCTCTTGTCTCATGAGTTGAGAATCAAGAACCATAGATAAAATCCCATTCTAAATCATCTCTACTCATTCTAGTTCACTAGGTTTGGCAAACCAAGTGAACTAGTTTCTTCAAAGAACGAAGAAGGAGCTAAAGGTTGGAGCTTTCAAGTGGATCTATCTTCGGCATACGGAGACGACAAGAAGGAGCCATCGGACCACCATCGGAGCTTGAAGCGAAGGAGTTCAAGTTTAGGTATAACCATCTTCATCCGAGTAGCTAAATATCTTTAGCTTAGTATGCTAGTTTTAGTTTAGGTAAAGATCCCGACCTAGCTTAGTCCATGTTGCCTCTTGCGTTAAAATTTTGATTTTATACCGTTTCCGCCTCCCCGTAAGAACCGGGGGTCGCAACGTGGACTTACAGTGGTATCAGAGCCTAACTAAACTTAAACTAGCTTGGTAGTAAAGTGTAACGAAGTTCGGAACCGAAAAAAATCCAAAAACCTAACTTTTACAAAACCTGAGTTTCTGTTGAAATTTTTTCTGGTCAAAATGAAAAACTTTACACTCGTAAATTCGGCTCAGGGTTTTGTGTGAACACCCAAGAAAAACGATACAGTAATTCGTCCAAACCGCCGCCCTTCCGCCGCGTGAGCTAGGCATCCGCCGCGGAAGCGCCGCGCTTTGTCGTCTTCTGTGCATCGTTTTTCGTGCAGTGTGTGTCTGTGTTGGTTTTGGGATTTTTGAAATATATTATATGTGCCCAGATTTTCCAGAAAAGAAATTTCCTTTTGGGGTCCTATAATTCCGTATTTTTTCCGAACTTCACTGCACTTTGACTATGATGGTTATATCTGTGATGTTTGCATGTATTGAACGTCGGCCAATCGCTATAAGTCGATTGGTCGGGGTTATACATGATCTGTAATGTGCTGGAATGTGTATATAAATATGTTGGATTGTCGCGGGTGAATAGCCGGGGGTTGTGAGACGAGAGTTTTCTTTTCTTGCAATTCATGTAAATTTGTAAATTGATGTAATAATTATTTGTATGGCCGCACAACCGGGTCGGGGTTGTAGCCGTCATTGTATAATTTCTTTTTACTGTTTTTGCTCCTAGGATAGACCCATGGAGGGGTGCACAAACTACCGGGTATGCCGAAGTGTCGAGTGGCCTACTCATGGAGATGAGGGAGGTTGCTACGCTTCGGGTACTTGGCGGGTAGTTTGCCGCACCCGTAGGGGTCTTGGGTGGGGTTTTGGCTATTCACCGCGACCGTGTAATCTGTTTTTGTTACAGGCTCGTACAAATTACAGATTCCTAGTATATCCAATGTATTTATCTGTGATCTGAAATGTTTATCATTGCAGTATATCTATATATGATATTATTTAGGCGTTGCTTATGTTTTACAGACGCGCTAGCCCAGCCCCCGCTCTGTCGTTAGTTAAGTAACCTAACGGGTAATGACGGGGCCCCGTGGCGAATGCGAATGGCATAAGCGTATGTCATATTTTGGTTGTTTTCTGCAATGGTAGGATTAAATGATGGGACGCATTAAAAGAACTAATGCAAGAATATCACGCATTAAAAGAACTAATGCAAGATAATAAACCAAGTTAAAGTCGTTGGAACACTTTCGAAAAACCACTCGGTTCTTTTCAAAACAACTTTTAAATACGGAGCTTGAGCCACTCCTTTTAAAAGCTATCTCGTTCCATCGACCAAATCAAGTTCACTACGTTCACGGTTTTGCCAAAACCATCCGTAGCCCTCCGTCGTTTCACATGAATAGTCAATAGTATTCAAGCTGTGTTTGTTGGCCAAAGTCAAGGCACAGTGATTGGTAGCTATTGGGTATTCATGTGCAGCATAGATAGATGCGTTGGTTTGGAACAGTCGTACTGCCTTGTTGGCCAAAGTCAAGGGTAGGTGCGGGTGGATTCAAATTAACCTGGAGAACGACGGGCAGAACTTGACATGCGACTTATGATTTGTTGGCCAAAGTCAAGGTCATAAGAGCATGGGGCAAAAATCCACATCGGGAGTTTCATAAGTACTGAAACTTGCTAGATTTGCATACCATTTGGAGTGTGATGATTCTGGTAGGATTCCTTCAGTTTCGTCACGCGATGATATTTGGATCCCGATCCTACTGTGAGTATATGCTACTCCTCGGGAAATTTCTCACTTAACGATCAATGCTATAAACCTAGTAGGTGCCTAGAAAGGTGTTAGCGGGGCTACGCCCCCAGGGAAAAGAGGTTCTTTAATTAAGGAACTTCGCGAAAGCGTTGGAAAACCTCCCTCGAAGTACCGACACCGGCCTGGCTGAACGGTTAAGCAAGTATTGTACGGTGGGATTGATCCTGACTAATTCTTCCTTTATGGTTTGAGGAGGGATTCGAGAAACAGTGGGAGCCATCCTGTTTAGACAAACTAAAAACCACTCTAAACTTGCAAGAGCATCATGCTGAGTGTTTCTTCTTCTCTCTCCTAATTGCAGCGACCAATCAACATGACTGGACTTAAGTTACTCCTAGATAAAAACAAACTGACAGGGCCAAACTACAAAGATTGGCTCAGGAATGTCAAGATAGCAATCACTTATGACAAGCTGGGGTATCTTCTTACCACCAAAGCTCCCCCTGTCCCTGGTCCAACTTCCAGTGTCGCGGATAAGGAAATCCGCAAGACTTGGGAGATTGATAGCGCGAAGGCCAAGTGCCTCCTGCTTGCCTCGATGGACAACGAACATCAGAGGAGGCATGAGAATATGGACATGGAGTCCATATTGCTCCATACAAAAGAACTGTATGGAGAGCAATCACGTATCGCAAGATACGAAGCGTCGAAAAAGTTATTTTCGACAAGAATGGCCGTCGGATCATCAGTAGCCGAGCACGTGCTAAAGATGATCGGCTACATTGAGGAGCTCGCTGACCTAGGGATCACATTAGAGAGTGAGCTATATACGGATATAGTTCTCCAGTCCCTTCCTTCCACTTACGCCCAGTTCATACTGAACTTCAACCTACAAGAAAAAGAGGTTGAACTTTCAGAGCTCCTCAACATGCTGAGGAGCGCAGAGGGCACCCTACAGAAAGGTAGGGATACATCCACTTTGTTTGTAGGAGGATCATCTTCTTCTAGGTCCAAGGCGAAAGCCAAGGGAAAGAAGAAGAAGGCCCCCACCAAACCAAGGGGCGGTGTTAGTAAAGTGGATACGAAGGGAAAAGCAAAAGCAACAAAGATAGCGGGGAAGCTTGTGGATAAGGAAGAATGCTTCTATTGTCATAAGAAAGGACACTGGAAGAATGATTGCAGGGCCTGGAAGGCCAGAACACAGGAATTGAAGCAGGTTGCAGCTTCAGCTTCAGGTGTGTATGTTATTGAAAACTGTCTTTCAATAAACTCTACTTCCTGGGTATTGGATACCGGATCAGGATCTCATATCTGTAATTCTTTGCAGGCGTTGAGAAACCGTAGGGTTTTGAAGACAGGTGACATGACCCTCAGAGTTGCAAACGGAGCTAGCATGGATGCTAAAGCCGTGGGGGACTATCACCTGGGAATGTCAGATGGACATGTTTTGGTTTTGCGTAATTGCTTTTTTGTACCCAACGCAACTTGTAATATCATTTCTGTATCTTTAGTTTCTAAAGAAGGTTATGAATTTGCGTTTGTAAGTAATGTTGTAAACATTCACCTTAATCAAGTATTGATTGGGTCAGGTACTCTGAGTAATGGTATATACGTGTTAAACCAACCACAGATTTTCAACGTCCAGAATACACACAAAAGAAAGTCTCCAGAACTAAATCAGACTTTCTTATGGCATTGTAGATTGGGTCACATCAATGAGAGAAGGTTGACTAAGTTACATACAGAAGGATATTTGAATGCGTTCGAATATCAATCGTATGCCACTTGTCAATCTTGTCTCAAAGGAAAGATGACAAAGACTCCGTTTACTGGACAAGGAGTAAGAGCGAGCGAGCTTTTGGGACTCGTACACAGTGACGTGTGCGGTCCAATGTCTACACATGCCCGAAGCGGACATTCTTACTTCATTACTTTTACGGATGACTTCTCAAGGTACGGTTATGTCTTCTTGATGAAACATAAGTCCGAGGCCTTTGGAAAATTCCAGGAGTATAAGAATGAAGTAGAGAAACAGACCGGCAAAAGTATTAAGATTCTAAGATCGGATCGAGGTGGAGAATACTTAAGTGCCGAGTTCCTGGACTATTTAAAAGAGAACGGAATTCTCTCTCAGCTTACTCCTCCATACACCCCGCAACATAACGGTGTATCGGAGAGACGGAACCGCACCCTATTGGATATGGTGCGGTCCATGATGAGTAACGCTGAGTTACCGCGATCGTTCTGGGGGTATGCGCTAGAATCAGCAGCGTACCTTTTGAACCGAGTTCCGACTAAGACTGTGCCTTCCACACCATATGAAATGTGGTGTGGGAAGAGACCCTATCTTAAGCACATTAAGACATGGGGATGTCCGGCTTTTGTCAAAAAGCAGCATGCGGACAAGCTCGAGGCACGCTCAGTACAGTGCAAGTTTGTGGGGTATCCAAAGAACTCAAAAGGATATTTCTTCTACTGTGAAGAGGAACAAAAAGTTCTTGTTTCTCGTCATGCCTACTTCTTGGAAACTGAGTTTTTGGAAAACCAGATAAGTGGGAGCACAGTAGAACTGGAAGAAATTCCAGAACCACGGACTGTTACTGAAAGTTTAGTGGAACCAGAAGGTTCGGAAGAACAGGACATTCCTACGCCGCTCTGCAGAAGTAGTAGGCAGTCTCATCCGCCCGAGAGATACTGCGGTTTTCTCATAGACGGGGATAGAGAGGATTGCATCATAGATTATGATGAGCCTACTAGCTTCCAGCAGGCCGTTCAGAGCGTTGACTCAGTGAAATGGCTGGATGCAATGCGGACCGAAATGGAGTCCATGTACACCAACAAGGTATGGACGTTGGACATTGCTCCAGACGGGGTAAAACCCGTAGGATGCAAGTGGATCTTCAAAAGGAAGATTGGTGTAGATGGACAGGTTGAGACCTATAAAGCTAGGCCGGTAGCAAAGGGTTTTCGTCAAAGACCTGGCTTAGACTACGACGAAACCTTTTCTCCAGTAGCCATGCTGAAATCCATTCGGATCCTTCTTGCCATTGCTGCCTTCCACGATTATGAGATCTGGCAAATGAACGTAAAGACAGCTTTTCTAAATGGAAATTTAGAGGAGTGTGTCTATATGGACCAGCCAGAGGGTTTCAATCAGAGTGGGAGCAGCGGAAAGGTGTGCAAGTTGCTTAAGTCCATCTATGGACTAAAGCAGGCATCGCGGAGTTGGAACATCTGCTTTGATGAGACGGTCAAAGAATTTGGCTTTATCAAAAATCCAGATGAACCATGCATCTATAGTAGATTTGTAGCGAGAACTGTAGTATTCCTCGTTTTATACGTGGATGACATTCTCTTAATAGGAAATGACATTCCTATGCTACAATCTGTCAAGGGGTTCTTGTCACACAGGTTCTCCATGAAAGACCTGGGTGATGCCTCATACATTCTGGGTATCCGGATCTACCGTGACAGATCCAAGAGGATATTAGGACTTTCGCAGTCCAGGTACATCGACACCATACTGAAGAGGTTCAGTATGGAAGATTCCAAGCGCGGTAACCTACCGGCTTGTCACGGGATCACCCTCTCTAAAGAGATGTCTCCCAAGACTGATTTAGAGAGGGATCGCATGTCTATTATACCCTACGCTTCTGCGGTAGGCTCTATAATGTATGCGATGTTGTGTACCAGACCGGATGTGGCTTATGCACTGAGTGTGGTAAGCAGGTATCAGTCAAACCCTGGGGAGAAACATTGGATAGCAGTAAAGAACATTCTCAAGTACCTGAGAAGGACTAAGGAGATGTTCTTGGTGTATGGCGGAAAAGACCTCCAGATCGAGGCCTTTGCTGACTCCAGCTTCCAGAGTGACAAGGATGATTCCAAGTCCATGTCGGGTTTTGTCTTTACCCTCAATGGAGGGGCGGTGTGTTGGAAGAGTTCCAAACAGGAAACCGTTGCAGACTCGACGATGGAAGCGGAATACATCGCTGCATCTGATGCCGCAAAAGAAGCTGTCTGGATGAGGAAGTTCTTGAAAGAACTTCAGGTGGTTCCGTCCATTGTTGATCCAATACCTCTGTATTGCGACAACAACGGGGCTATAGCTTTAGCGAAGGAACCCAGGTCCCATCAGAGATCCAGGCACATCTTAAGGCGGTATCACCTGATCAGGGAGATCGTAGATCGCCAGGAGATCGAGGTTCGGAGAGTCGCTTCAGAAGATAACACTGCTGATCCATTCACCAAGGCCTTGCCCCAGACTCAGTTCGAGCGGCTGATCGAGATGATAGGTCTTCGATGCGCCAGTACATGGCCTTAGTGCAAGTGGGAGATTGTTAGTGTATATGCCCTAGAGGCCATTACTGTATCATACTGGTTTGTATATTACTTAATGGATGCTTGGGATATTCACCTTGTATATACAATCTTGCTCAAAATAGTAGTATGCTACTTGGTTTGTTTCTACTTCAATGTGTACATGTGTTTATTTTTGTATATCGCCTATACACATTAGTAGAGCCCTTAGGATCTTTGCTTGATTACCAGCGATGTGATGTCCGTCACACTAGTGGGGCTGGGTAATCTATAAGCACATCCTTATGCAGGTCCCTGGTCGCAGGACTATCGAGACAGGGCATCGATACTCCGGAGTAGACCAGCGCATGCGCTTCTCATCCCAGTGTGGGAGACGGTCTGTCCCACAGCCGTCAGTACGTCGTACTTGAGATAGTATGCGGGTGCTCGTTAGGTTACGGGTACACTGGACAGGACTCGTCGGGAACTGACTAGTTGGTATTATACCTATCGTCAGTTATCAGTTCCCAGGTGACATGAGTACAGCTTAGTCCGCTGACTTGACACTGTCACTTCGCCTCGGGTGTGTTCCCACTGTACTTTGATCACTACCCTACCACGGCTCAAAGGAGTCATGAAAACAGGTGGTGGTTGGGTGCAGTCCCGAAGCACTTGGAGGCAGTGACGGTTAGACAGGATTCGTCTCTCCCGGTATTGGGGGTTGACATCGCGCTGTGTCTAGGAGAGCCATTACACGAGTAGTCCCTGGCCAGGGCAAACGAGATATACTGGTAGGTTTCCAGTGTTATCTCAAGGTGTATTGGGCTTCACTCTGGCACGACTTGTACCGCTATTGGGGGACTGACGTTTACCGCCCCCTAGGCCCGCCATGCGATGTATCAGACGAACAGACCGGACTGTACGGAGAATGTCACACTCAGGCTCAGTAGGAGTTCAGATGGGTTTCGCCTCGTCGGTCTTCTTGTCGGCATTACCTGGGGACCGTTACGCACAGCTAGTGCCGCTTGCGGTCTGTGGTTAAACCCACTGCCAGCGTAGTGTCGAGTCTTTAGAGTCCCACACAGAAAGCTTTTCGCCTTTAGGCAAAAGAGTAGAGGTCGCATGGTATTGCGACAGGTCGCATGGTTTTGCGACAGGGTTCGGTCACATCCGTGCACTTGTGCACGTACAGTGTCCGGACAGTTTACACTAGCGGGCTTTGGTTTAAGCCAGATCCTAGTGTACCTTATGGGATTGGATTTATCCAGTTTGCATTCGTGTACCTCGGAACGCGGATGCGGGTGTGTATGCACAGTTGACAGGGAGGCAGAGGTTGCGGATTCTCATTAGGGTTGTTGACAGTTGACCGTTGACTATTTGACTTTATGCTCAACCCTAATGAGAATATGATATGTGATTAACTATTATATTAATTAAGTATTATGGTGATATGGTTGTTGACTTGTTGACTTTTGTTGACTTGTTGACTTTGTTGACTTGTTGACTTTTGTTGACTTGTTGACCGGTTGACTAGGCTTGACTAGTTGACCATCATGATAACCATGGTTATCATTTCATGCCAAAGACTTTTACTTGCTTGTTCATTTGAGTAAAATGAGTGCATGACATGATAAGGTTATGGTTGCTTCTAACCATCACATAAGACTTTTTTGATATGATGAGTTATGATCACTTTGGATTATGAGAGGGTGAGAGACAAAATACTTGCTCATTCTTTCTTGCTCATTCTCTCTCTTGTTCTTGAGCTCTCCTCTTGCTCTCACCCTCAACCTCTTGCTCCCTCACTTGATCTATGGTTCTCTTGTCTCATGAGTTGAGAATCAAGAACCATAGATAAAATCCCATTCTAAATCATCTCTACTCATTCTAGTTCACTAGGTTTGGCAAACCAAGTGAACTAGTTTCTTCAAAGAACGAAGAAGGAGCTAAAGGTTGGAGCTTTCAAGTGGATCTATCTTCGGCATACGGAGACGACAAGAAGGAGCCATCGGACCACCATCGGAGCTTGAAGCGAAGGAGTTCAAGTTTAGGTATAACCATCTTCATCCGAGTAGCTAAATATCTTTAGCTTAGTATGCTAGTTTTAGTTTAGGTAAAGATCCCGACCTAGCTTAGTCCATGTTGCCTCTTGCGTTAAAATTTTGATTTTATACCGTTTCCGCCTCCCCGTAAGAACCGGGGGTCGCAACGTGGACTTACATAGGGACCTTTTAAGGATGTGCTTATAGACTCCAGCTCTCACTTATATGATCGCCCTCATACTGCTGGCCGTCAAGCAAGAATCCTATGGGCTCTATCAACGTGTAATGGTGACATGTAAGGTCACCTGAAGCAGTACACGATGATAAAGGTAAACCAGATAGCATACTATCATCTCGAGTAAGACTGTCGTCCCGGGATAGGTTCTCCCTCAATCATTGCAATCACGTGCCTGTGATCCAATAATTGACTCTGAGGGCACTATCTACAACAATCTCCCACTTGCACTCAAGGCTAATTATTGCGATGTCGCATACTCACAGCCCGTGTGATATCGAACACCCAACTCCTCTACTAGTCAGTCTTACAAAGCTCGTTTGCGAGACTATTGCGTTCGAGGAATAGCCTCAGCGAGTGGATCCGCTCTGAAGTTTCTTTCTATGTCTCTCTAAATCTCAAGTTCGCGGAGAATACCATCTCCCGAAATGAGCAATACCTGTCTTAGAATGTCTGGATGTCTGATGGGACCTAGCTCATAAATGAACTCCAAATCCAAACTTCTTAGACTGTATCGTCAACTGAACTTAATCAGTATCCTGCGCCATGCCTCCCTCAGTATTGCCTTGGATCACCTGTCCAAAATACTGCCCCTCGTCAGAGGGAGAACTATAACTCTGACAACCTCCTTGTCGTCCATGTCACCTTGGAAGCCTGGAGTGATAACCGTCTCCTAAAGGAGGCAGCCGTTATCATATCCCTAGAACATTCACTTATGTTCTAAAACTGCTTCCGACTGTTCCTCCAGGATTGGATCAATATCAACTTATTGCATCTAGTGCAAGAACAACATCTGGTGTGGTACTTGACATCTCATGACTGACTCAATTGGCTAAGCAAGTGATCTGTCAATCATGCGTATCCCTCTCCCCTTTAGTCTGCAAGACACCTTTAGAGAGGGTGACCCCATTACCTGCAGGTGTACTACCGTGCCAGGAGTCGTCCATTCTAAATACTCATAGAATGCTGTCAAGGTGCCCATATTAGGAAACCACCCAAATCTAGATCTAAAACTATAGATCCAGTAACCAGAATGTCTGATATAATATCCAAGTCCTGTGTGGAGAAAACACTGTGTGACAACCAAAGTATAACCGATTGTAGTATAGGAATATTACTTCCTACTCTGAGTATGTCATCCAAAACCAGGACATCACACCCTACTACCTTCTTTAACAGATCCATCCCCTATTCTGATGACGTCAAACCTATGACTGTCACATCAGAAATAGATGATCTATCTCCGCTATATCTGCTTTAGTCTTATAGACATAAGCCTGATTTCCACCAATGCTTCCGCTGCTCCCACTGACTACGACAACCTTCTGGCAGAGTCATATAGACGTGCACTTCTAAAGCTAGTTTAGAACGACGCTATACTCATCCTCCTGCCAGGTCTCACAGCCTGGAACAACAACAATGGCAAGTGTGGGTAAACAAGAACTTCCCTGTCACCGTCCTTGAGGCTACCGGAGTACCTCTCGGGTGCCTGAAGTTACCCACCTTATCTGCGGAGTGGCCAATGGAATGTCAAATCAGATTGAATCTTTAGGTTCCTTATCAAATCTTCAGTAATCGTTTGCGGTTCTGGAATCGCTTCCAGTTCTACCATACTCCCACTACAGTTTTATGAAAAATAACCATTTCCTTTTAAAATGTGGCGAGTTAAGAACAATATCACTATTGATCTTCCAGATGGTAGAAAATCAACCCTCGTCATAGCCTGGGTCAACCCACAAACAGCCATCACAGAAACGTGCCTTGAGTTGTCCAGTGTCTGGTTTTAATCATAAGCCGGACAACTCCCCGTACCTTAACATCGTTAAGATATGAACGGTTCTATATCCAATATAGAACCAAAGGCACTGATTTAAATGAACCAGATTCAAATCATGCAGCTATCTCCAGTGCATGTCAACTAAATGGAAGGAGGCCGATCAGCATTACTCAACTTAGGAATGCTTCCAATTATGAGTAACCTGAAAAAGAAGCAATTTCTCTTTATCATTACTATCAACTGAATACCATACACAAGTATCTACATCTTCGATCACTTTGAAGAATCCCGATACTTGCTATACCTGGTTCTCTACTCTATTCAAATACCTATAACTCCTCAAAACTTAGACCCTGTGTTTCATCGAAACACATGTCTAAGAACTAGAGAAGTTAAAAGTGAACAGAATATAGTATGAGGACCAACCCCTCTGTCCTAATGGACACTGGAAAACATACAATACTCTGTATAAGTCCGCTGAGTCTAACAACTCTTTCACTGTGTGTCGTAGGTTGAAAACTGTACTTGTGGTTAAGAAGAATTACACCGCTGTTTAATGCTCCTTACCTAACCATCCACTGATATAGGTAAATGTCAACGACATAATATCAAAAGATATATCTCACTCTATGAAAATAGACGTACAGATATATCAATTTGAAATTGGTGCACAACAGCGGATATTCAAAACCAAATATTTGCCGACCGGCAAACAGCCGAGATGATCTTCCTCAAATATCACCGATTACAACGAATCCCGATATAATGAGGATGATTACCCTATTCCCAATAACTTACTCCCACTCATCATCTGTAAAACCATACAGATGTGAGAATCAAACTTGGTAAATACATACCCTGGAGCAAGTGTTCAATCGGGAAATCAGTTTTCTTTTAACAGTACACAGTTGAACTGAAACATTGAAATGTTTCGATAGGGTATCCTGGTATTCCTAGTAATGCCTCTACCATCATCCAGATTCACAACTGTAATCGTATATCTCTTTGCCATCTGTCCAAATCCCTTTATATGTCTTTAGTCATTACCGTCTGCACATCTCTTTAGGCCAAATGGTTTTCTTCCTTCCCTACCGTTCGGCTCCAGCCTATGGTTTGGAAGAAGACTATCCAATAAGCATAAAAGGTGTACTGTCCTAATCCTAGGAACACTCGCAAAGCGAGAGAAGGTGAAGATAAAAGACAACCGAATAAACCTTATTCCTATTTCTCCTGAACCAGAATCCATCCCCGAACTGGAACAAGTTCCTTTCGAGTTCGTATATAACCATACGATGGAGTATCCAATAAACTGTGGATCTTCGTAGTGATACGGAGTGTCCTGGAGAAATACAAAGGTGATTTAGGATTGGCGAAGAAATACTTGGTTCGGTCGTGAATAGCAGTCGCATTTCACTTTGCCCTCTTACTAATCCCTTGCTTTGTCTTAACTTAATACCTTCTATACACCATCGTTATGCTAATTGGTTTTCTTCATTCCCCACCGTTCGGCACCTGCCTAAGGTTTGGAAGAAGACTATCCAATTTGCATAATAGGTGTACTATCTCCTAAACCAAGGAGTACTCACAATGAGAGAAGGTGAAAAGAAAAGACAACTGAATAAACCTATTCGTTTTCTCCAGAACCAGAAACCATCCTCGAAGTTCTTCGAGTTCGTATATAACCATACGATGGTTTTGTCCAATGGAAGTGGACGTTCGTAGTAATACGGGGTGTCCTGGAGAAAAGGGTAAAAGTAGGAGTGGCAATGAGATTTGCAACTCTGACAATCCAAAAGCCAGGGTTAAGAAGGTTCGGTCAACTTGGTCACTGAGTCATAGTCCAGGGTCGGGTCAATGGTCGCTGCCAAAGAGAGAGAGAAAAGAAACACTCAGCGTGCACTCTAACCTAGATCAGAATGGTTATCACTTTATCTAATCTGGAAACCTCCCACTGTAACCTCAAATTCTCCTCCAAACCTGAAAGAAGAATTAGTCGGGATCACCCGAGGAGTAAACCAACTCATCAGTGGGAATCGGGATCCAACTATCATCGCATGATAACGTGACGGAATCCACTCACGTCACCACACTCCAGAAGGTATGCGCATGTCTGGCAAGTTTCAGTTCTTTTGAAACTCCCGATGTGATTTTTACCCCAAGCGGTTTATGATCTTGACTATGTCAACAAACCATAAACCGCCAGTCAAGTTCAACCCGTCATTATTCTGGATTGCATTAAACCCACCCGTACGTGCCCTTGACTAGGTCAACAAGGCCGCACGACTGTCCTAACCAATCCCACTTATGCAACAAACAAGTACCACTTAGCTACCGAACACTACGTCTTGACTAGGTCAACAAACGCAGCACGAATACCAAATAATACATGTAGGAAATGACGGAGGGCTACGGCTGGTTTTTGGCGAAAAACCTTTAACGTAATGAACTTGATATCGTTGAAGGAACTGCATAGCCTTTTATAAAAATATAGTGACGAAAACCTTTACTAAAGAGGTCACTCCCGGTGAAGGGATCTCGGCTCTTTCCCCGTAGAATGAGGTGCAGGATATTCCAACTGAATACCACGATGCAAAGCAAAAGTAATCGGCTATAGTGAAGTTAATGCCCTGACGCAAACTTCTGTCCAAGGGGTCACTCCCGGTGAAGGGATCTCGGCCTTTGCCTCGTCGACTGAGGAGCAGGATATTCCAAATGAATACCACGATGCAAAACAAAAGTGAACGTCTATGCAATAACAGCTTTTTGAAAAGTGTTCCAACAACATCAGAATTATGTTTGTTTATCTTGCATTGATCCGAATCAATGCACTCCCATCAATTGATCACACCACAAAGAACGAAAATATACTGACGTACGTATATGCCATCCGCATTCGCCACTGGGTCCCGTCATCACCCGTTAGGTTAGCTAACTAACGGCAGAGCGGGGACTGGACTAGCGCGGATGAAAAACATATACAACATCTACTAATATATATACCAATATATAGTATTTCGCTCAAGGCGTGAATAAAATGCAACAACACAGAAATGTACAGCATCACAGAACAATACAGATATCTGGAAGCCTCGGGTTTCACAGAGCCGCTGCTGAAACCCGACGTTCCCTTGGTCGTGTGGATAGCCTGTGCAATGAAAACCTAGACCCCTATGGGCGCGGCAAGTCACCCGCCAAAACCTGAAGCGAGGCAGCCCCCTTCAGCTCCGTGAATGGACCACCCAGCACTTCACGGAATCCGGTAACTTGGGCACCCCTCCTGGGTCAACCTGTACCCCCTACGAGTGCGGCGAATAGCCTGCCAATTCCAGACTGAAGCCCCCTCCGTCTCAATGCCCTGAGATGCGGGCCCGTTGCCCTCTAGAACCCGGCTATCCGTGCACCCCTCCGCGGGGTAATCCTAGTACAGAAAGTAAAATATACATACACCGGGTACATCGACCGCAACCAGGTCGTGCCCTAAAAGAATAATACAAACAGGCAGTGACGGCAGTCCACATGTCGGACGCTCGCCCCGCAATATCAAATGTACATATAAGACAAAACTGTACTAACATTGCATCCAGGCTATCCCCACGACCGATCCGCAACAACACAGCATAAACATAGAACATCAACGTGAAAGTCACGTTCGCAAATCCGTCTAACCGGGCTATAGCAGTTAGACGGGATTTACCGATCAAGTGACATTCACGGTCGCAGATATAATGTAAATACTGTGAAATAATGTGTTTAAAATATCCAATCGATCAAAAATTAACAAGTGGGCCCCCAAGTAATACTGTAGCACACACAGAAATTCTGGCCCAATTTTAATATTCCAAAACCCCTATTTTCAGCCCAAAAGCCCACCACAAAAAATTGGTCAAATGAAACAATCATACTGCGGCGGAACCGTGGCAAAAGAGGGGTTATTGCCGCGGTTCCGCGGTCGTACGGAACGATGAAGCTACCAAATTTTTGCAGTGTTCTTAGGATTCCCTGTACATCATTCTGCAATCACCTGAAAAATTTTTCGAGCCCGGAAAAAATCGACAGAAAACTGATGCATGCAAAAACGCGGTTTTGGGAATTTTGGTCGATCGGATAAGTAAAACACATTAGAACAAGCTAGACAAGGTTAATGGCGTGGCTCTGATACCATGTTGCGCCACGGCAGCGCCCCGGCCGTCTATCCGAGGCCAAAATGCGGAATCAAAAATTTTCCTTACTTGGAAACTGGCGCTACCGCGGACAATGAAAACCCGGATCATAAACCATTAACCTATACTAGCTATCAAGAGATGGGAAGAGAAGTATACCGAGTGATCCGAGTCCTCCGGTCTTCTCGTCATCGTCCCGATCTCCCGCGGAAAGTCTTGTCTCCACATCGTCGCCTCCTCGCCGGATGGGCACCACATCGCCTGCGTCTTTTACGGGCTCCCGCCTCAATACCGAGGCAACTCGGGCATGAAGCCGGCAAGTCGACATGCCCAAGATTTGCTGTAGAATGTAGTGTAGATGATGCTTGTCTCATTTGGGGTTTGTAGTTGCCTTGATGGAGGAATAAGGTTATGGAAAAATGGTGCTTTCATTTTTCCAAAACTAGATGAATGAGATGATGAAATGTGTGCTACTACCAAAATGAAATTTTTCTCTCATCCTCAAATATGTGGCCGACCAAACATAAATGGAAATGGTGGAGGGAATGAATAAATCATGAAGGGAGGTGAGTGTAGGATAAAGAGAAGAGGTGATCATATACAAACATCATCATGCTTATTACTTACATCAAACCCATACCCACTCAAATCTCATTAAAGCACCATCATGGAGGAAAAACAAAAGATGCTTATCATAATGAAACCATTTGCATGAAACCCCTCCACAATGAGTTATTTGCAAACTTGCAAATAACACCCTCCATCGGAAAAGTCCGGCCGGGAAAGAACAAAGGAAAACCGGCCGGAACGGAATGCAAACTGGCAACTCCAGAAAACTGGTCCCGTAATAAATTACAGGAAAACCCCGATACTGTGCATACACACCCGCATCTGTATTCCGTCCGGATACAAATGCAAAGAGACAAAATCTACACTGTACTAAACTAGGATCCGGCTTAAACCAAAGCCGGCTAGTAAAATCTGTTCGATCCTGATCCGTGCAATACCGCACGTATCTGATCGAACCCTGCCATATAACTATACGGCTTTTAGTACAAACCGTCCGATCCTGATCCGTGCAATACCGCACGTATCTGATCGGACCCTGCCATATCTCCATACGGCCTCTACAGCGTTTCGCCCGAAAGCTGGAGTAACTGAAAGTGTGGTGGACTCTAAAGACTCGTCAATACTATGGCTGTGGATTTAACCACTAGCACGTCAGAGGTATTAGCCAATACGTGACGGGCCACCAGCAATTGACCAAAAGGGACGTCGATGAGTGAACTCATCCTGATACCCTACTGAGCCTGTCAGTGACAATATCCGTACAGTCCGGTCCGTTCGTCTATGAGCATCGCATGTCGGGCCTAGGGGGTTGGTAAAAGTCAGACCCCCAAAGACGGTACAAGTCGTGTCGGAGTGTAGCCCAGAACGCCCTGAGATACTACTGGAATACCTACCAGTAAATCTCCTGCCTCGGCCGAGGGCTTTGCGTAATGGCTCTCCTAGACACAGCGCGACCTCACCCCCAATACCGGGAGAGACGAACCCCTGCAGATCCGCTCACTGCCTCCATGTGGCTCGGGACTGTACCCAACTAAAACCTGTTTGTACGACTCCTTTGAGCCGTGGTAGGGTAGTAATCAAAGCACAGTGGGAACTCACACGAGACAAATGACGATCTCAGGTCGATGAACTAACCTGTACACATGTCACCTGGGAACTGCTATCTGACGTCTGGTATAATCCCAACTAGCAGGTTCCCGGCGAGTCCTGTCCGGTGTACTCATAACCCAATGAGCACCTGTATACATCTTAGGTGAACCAACTGACACCAGTGGCCTGTGAGACCGGCCACCGCCCCTCGTCGGGGTCTCGACTGTATACACTAGTCTACTCTGGAGAATCGATGCCCTGTCTCGAAACTCCCACGACTAGGGACCTTTTAAGGATGTGCTTATAGACTCCAGCTCTCACTTATATGATCGCCCTCATACTGCTGGCCGTCAAGCAAGAATCCTATGGGCTCTATCAACGTGTAATGGTGACATGTAAGGTCACCTGAAGCAGTACACGATGATAAAGGTAAACCAGATAGCATACTATCATCTCGAGTAAGACTGTCGTCCCGGGATAGGTCCTCCCTCAATCATTGCAATCACGTGCCTGTGATCCAATAATTGACTCTGAGGGCACTATCTACAACACTTTGCACATCAATTTCGAGGGTTGTTTGGTCATTCGTGCATGCATAGATCATATGTTTTAACCTATGTTTGATATGCGTGCCGATTTGGTTTTCCTGTGCGATTTCTATTTACGATGTCATGTGATATATATGTAGGTACCCCCCTCATGTGGACTTTGGACGATGAAGAAGAGGATGGCGACATAGACTTCGGCAAGCAAGGATCAAGGTGAGTAGATATATATCTACGGGGGAAGTCGGGTGGATGGCGTATAACACCCCTGCAGTTCGTAGTGTAACCCATGATACATTATATATATGTATACGTTTATGTGTTATGTGAAACATTACTTTTTAGCTAGAAAGGCTTTAGGAGATCATGGGTTAAATTTTAGTGTATTTGGATGATAGTGTCGTTAGATAGTTTTTAGTCGCGAAACCCTAGAGTATAGTTTGCATACACGCACACGCACACACTCGCTTACATTTTACTTTCTTGTGCGTATATGGGGATATATATATATATATATATATATATACATATATGTTTGTGAGTATGTATATATATATATACATATATATGGATAATGAGGATAGTACATGGTATTTAGAGATGAGTCGATGTGTTTGGGCATGGTGCTACGAGATCGGAGATATGATTTGGTTTGTATTATGAGATACGACATGATATTATAGCGGGTCTTTAGGCGTTGTGTTTTCATACATACGCATATATATATATATATATATATATATATATATATATATATATATATATATATATATGTAGATGGTATCAGTATGTACTAGATTTTAGATTTGTACCCCAAATACAGGATATGATGATAAGGATACCAGATGAAAAATGAGATAATGTGATATTTGACCCGTACCCATATTTGGGATGCCGTACGATGGATTTACCGTACGTGCTATGATTATGATGATAGATACGCACTCTTTACTCAAGGATGTCATATTATATATTGTATCGTATGTGATATTATTGAGGCGGGATCACCGACTATTATATATATATATATATATATATCGATTCAGACTTAGGTGGTTTTCCTTACCCTTTCGATTAGCCTGTTAGTTCAGTACTGTAGTTTACTTAGTAGATGTTAGACTGGTCCCGAGTCATACTTATTTCCAAAATAATGAATCGTGGGTATTTTAAAGACAGGCCAAGAGATACTACGGATATTTCAAAGCACGTACCTTTTCTTAAAAACACCGTAGCCCTATTTTCTAAACACCACGATTTGTGTTATTTCAAATGACAACTGTATGACTCATATATATTAATGTAGATTCTTCATTGTTGCGTTTATTATTCATTTTCCGCATATTCTTACTATTCGCATAGCATTGCATGCTTAAACGTGTTTTATTGTTATATTGAACCTATGTTATCAGGACACCAGCACCATTACCGATGATGCGTATGTTTACGAACACTTACTTGCCGGCTCACACACATCATCATCGGTAATTGCCATGTCATGTACACATTAGAAATACTACTTCATTAGTATAAAATGTTAGCTGATAGTTTCGACATGGTACTAGTGAGCTTGCTTTTATACGATATTTTAGACATTGCATTTATTACTGTGATATCTCATGCATATGTATTTTCATTGTCATGCAATATTATGAGGCTTTATACCGGTATTCACTGTTTATTGACTTTTGATTATGGGATTCGGATTTTCCATGTGATTTATGGATTTGGAGAAACCGCAAGACTTTATAAACTCATTTTATTTCAAAAGATAAAAAGTGCGGTTTTCTCATGTTATGATGTGAGTTATGTCCACCATGAGTTTTCTCAGTTCTTGAGCGATATCATACACCCGATTTGAGGAAGAGGAGGAACCGTCTGTGGGTGCATGGTGGACCCGGTGCGGTACCCCTAGGCAAGATGGTCGCAGATGATGGCGTTGAGCTTGGCAGGGGAGCACTACCGACCGGTGATTGCTTTGTGACTCGACGGATATCCGGAGGATACCGATCGGAGTATGTGCCAGTACGGATAGCCGGAGCCCTAGATATTGAGATTTGATGATATGGGCCAGTCCGGATAGCCGGAGCCCTAGATATTGAGATTTGATGATACAGGCCAGTCCGGATTGCCGGAGCTAGAGATATTGATATATTGGGACTTATATATATTTTGTGTTGATGCTAGACACTGATTCCCTGTTGATTTCATTGATGATACCTTGCTTCATACATACAGAAATCTTATTAAACTAAGAAAACAGTTTTCTCATTCATAATGTATTCTGTTTTAATTATATTGCATTCATACCTCATATTTATGATATGTTGCTGCCTGAAGCACTGACACGAGCACTTGGTATTACACTTATGTATAGATGTTTACCCTTTGTTAGTTATGTATATGCCCTAGAGGCCATTGTTGTACATATGATGTATATTATAATGGATGCTTGGATATATATAGAGAGGACTTTCTTGCTCGACATGATAGTGTGGTATTTGGTTTCACTTTATCTTAACATGTTGACTTATATATTGTTTACTGTCTTACTCTCACATGTTGATAAAGCCCTTAGGATCTGTACTTGACTACTGGGACTATGATGAGATCATACTCGTGGGGCCATGGTAGTCGATGAGTATATCTTATAACTGTTCCTAGTCGAGGGTATATCGAGACAGGGCATCGATACACCAGAGTAGACTAGCGTATACGCATCTTGACCCATATGATGGGCGATGGATGATCCCATATCCATCGGTGTTTTGACATCAAGGATGGTGTACGGGTGCTCAGTGGAGACTGGGTACACTGGGCGGACTCGCCGAGAACTCCCAGATGGTGATATACCACACGTCAGATGGCAGTTCTCCGGTGACACTGGTACAGGGTAGTCTGTAGACCCGAGATCGTCATAGAGTCTTGTGTGATTCCCACTGTGCTTTGATTTCCACCTTACCACGTCTAAGAGGGCATGCAAAACGGTGGCTCTTGGGTGCAGTCCCGAATCACATGGAGGAAATGAGCGATAGGAGGGGATTCGTCTCTCCCGGTATAGGGAGTTGATATTGTGCTGTGTTCGATTGGCTATAACTGGAAGTCCCTGGCTAGGGCTGATATAGAGATTTACTGGTAAGTGTTACCAGTAGTTTCTCGACCCGTTATGAGCCTCACATCGACACGACTTATTGGTTACTGGGGTCTGACGTATACCACCCCTAGACTTGATATGCGACATATCAAACGAAGAGACCGGATTGTACGGGAGTGTTATTGATTGGATTCACATGAGAATGTACAGGCTAGCTTGTTGATCTTCTGATCGCTCAATATCTGGGTAGCTGTTACGTTTAGCTGATCGCTTGCAGCTTGTGGGTGTTTGATATGATCATCACCTGCCACCCGCGTATTGACGATTCTTTAGAGTCCTACACAGAGGTTTCTTGACTCAGGCAAAACGGAGTAGGGGCACATATGTGATATGTGCACGACCGAGTATAATGCGATATGAGATACCGCATTATATTCTCGCGATATTTAGATAAGAACCGGGTCATCGATTAAGTGTTGATTCGATGAATTGGTACATGATATATTAGTCGGTTATATTCGATATAGCCGCATTGTCGGATCAAGTGTTGATTCGATAATTTAGTGTATAATAATATATATGATATATTGCATTACATTATCTAATATTGTCTCGCTTTATTATTTCATTTTCTCACCGGGTAATACATTGATATATATGTGATATATGTTAATTGTATTATTTTCTTTTGTTGCAAATATATACTATATATGTGATATATATTATTGTAACATGATATGATTAATAATGCAACTTGTTTAGTGGAGATTAAATAAGGTTAGGGTTTGAATTGGGTTAGTTCTTTCATGAACATTCTAAAGGCTTTTCTTTTGTCATGAGAAAGATATTATGGTTGATATTTTCTTATGACTCATTGTTTAACTCAACCAAAACCCTAGCCCTAGTTAATTCTCTACATGAGTTATCCTTGTCATCCTTGACCATGGTTGCATTATTAATGATATATCATTTCATTATTCATCATAAAAGGATTATGCATTATTTCTTCTTCTTCTTCAACCTTGAGCTTTGAGAAAGCTTACTAGGTTTTCATTTGTGATGATTTCATGTGAGAATTTGATATAAAAAGAAATCATAAATACTACTCCATCATCCTCATCTAATCTAGCCAATTAGATTAGGGTGTTCACCTCATTAGAGTGAGAGAGCTTGAGTTATAGATACTTCGACGTAGATCATCGGAGAAAAGGAACATTACAAGCTAGCATGGATCGTTCGAGCTGTGGAGCCTCTTTTGAGTCCAGAAGATCGTGGATCGTGGCGAAGGGACTTCTACTCAGAGCTTATGAAGCGAAGGAGCGGACTACAAAGCTTGTAATCCCTCACACTTAGTTGTAAAGATGTTTACTTGCATGTTAAACCCTAATAATCTAGCAAAGATCCTGGCTTTGGGTTGTTCGGCACGTCTAAATTTTTATTCGGGCATGGTTGATGCCTTATGAACCCTTGTATGACTGCCTAGTAACCCTACAGTGGTATCAGACCCTAGCTAGGGCATTAAGCGACGTGTATACGAAGTTAAAACTCCGATCGAACCCCGGAACGTCGATTTGACCCCCTCTCTGGACAATTTTTTAAAATGTGATTTTTTCTGTATTAAAAATACCTAAAAAAAATCAGCAGGGAATTGTAAGTATCATTGTGAAAAATGAGGAGCTAAAACGTACGGACCGCCGCGGAACCGCTGCCATACTTTGCTTGTGCCGCGGATCCGCGGCCGTACAGTTGGGTTTGACTTTTCTTTTGGCACGTTTATGACCGTAGTTGCTAGTTCTTATTTATGGGTATTTTTAATCTGACTCAAGTGTTGAGTGTTCTGGGGATTATTTTGTATTTGTTGATTCGATCGGAAAATTTAATTTCGTTATGTTTTCCGGATATTTAGAAACTGTTAAAATGTTCGAACGGATATCATTAACTCATTTTTTCCCGGCACGAAAAACTTTCAAGTGTTGAATTTTTCTTGGGTTTAAATCTTTCGGAAAAACATGAAGTAACGCGGTGGTCCCTCTAGAAGAACACAAACTTTAACTCGATTATGTAACCGTCTGAACCGCCTCTAAACCTTAGGGTTTAGGGCAGTACGGCGTGCCACATGTGAGGCATTGGCTTGACCCTTCTACGGCTGGACCATCGGTACTGTGACATATTCTGGGAATATATGAACTCCGCTCAAGTGTTGAGCTATTTAGGAAATCTTGGGTATTTGATTATTCGATCGGAAAGTTTAATACTGTCTATTTATCTGGAATGTGATACAATATCTGGAATTCATACAGTTAGGCATGAAATGTGAAGTATGTGATATTTCGGATTTACGATGTCTAAAGAGATGTGGATTCCAAATGTTGTAGTTTTACAATTTCTTTTCTATGACCGTAAGCGTAGTATGTAGGGTATCGCCGGCTTCGTTGCTATACATCAACGACAATCGGGATATGCATACTTGCTTACGTTGATGATATGAGATATTATGTGTTCCTGTGATATGTTATATTGGATCGTCGTGTTCTGAATAGCCGGGGGTTTTATGTGAGATGAGGGTTTTTATTTTCATTCATGTAAAATTCATTTGTATGTAATATTCTTTTATTGGGGCACTTCCGGGATGAGGTTGATGTCACCAGTGTATATTATTTACTTTTCCGCATTAGGTAGACCCAAGGAGGGGAGCACAAGTAACCGGGTTCTAGGGTACAGTGGGAAGCCATCTCGAGGAGTCGAGACCGGGTCTCCTAACCCTAGAATTGGCAGTGTTGTTTGCTGCTCTCGTAGGGGTCTGATCGCACGCCGATGGCGTGTCGGATGTTCAAAGAATTTAAGTGTAACCGCGATCAGGACGGTGTCGCTTTGCAGCTAGCTGGTGAGCACGGGTCGGTCCACAGGGAGATGGTGTTATCTTACCTTCTTGTCTTAGACGAGTTAATAAAGAATCTTGTATGTGTTTGTTCTAACCTATGTGTTTATCTGCAAGTATAAAGTTGTTAAGAAAAGATACGAGATTGTAAGCTAAGAAATCCGTACTCAAAACCTTTGAGCCGAGTCTTGACCAATTGAAGCTAAGCAATCGGCAACAACGTGGATTAGGGGATTTAAGCGCGGTATTCGTGGAATCCGGCTTATTTACCCTTGTCCTTCCGTTCTTGTCTCTTGCTTTCGCCTCCGGCCAAACCGAACGCAACCGGTCGTGGTTAGGAATCACCGTTACCTTGTCAGGGTACGGTGCCTAACGGAGCGCTTGCGTATGGTTTGGGCGAAGTTCAAATGGAAAATAACGGGAAAAGGAATTGGCAAAGAAATGTGTTAACTTACAATACCGTATTTCTTCTTAACAATAATAATTACAACATTCACAAAATAAACAAAAGAGAACAAAAAGAGAAGAACAAAGAAAAGAAAAGATACAAGTATTAAAGTGCATGAAATAAAATTGCATGAAATAAATTGCAAGTAATAAAAGCAAGAATGAAAAATGCAAGTAATAAATAAGCAAATAAAAAGAACACGGAAGTAGAACCCAAGCCAAGCATGTGCTCAATAGCCAACCCTTAAACTTGCAAGCTCAATGAAGAGGTTGCAAGATCAAGGGAAGGGTAGAGAACGCATGTGAAGTGAAGAACTAGTCCCGTGAGAAAATATGACCTTTGAGATCAATAACTAACCCTTAACCATTCAAGCTCAATGAAGAGGTTGAATGAGCAAGAGAAAGCAAAAATCTCAAAGGGGAAGAAGAAACACAAGAGAATGATACAAAACCCTCATCTTTATTCATATCCACAAAAAGCTCTCACTACAATTCATGGAAGAGGAATGAAGAAGAAGAAGAAAAAGAACTAAAACTACAAAAGAAAGAGGAACAAAGAATGCAAAGAATGACCCTTGGCTAAGCTCAGTTCTGCTGTATTTATAGGCAGGGAGTTGAAGTTCTAGGGCAACCAGCAGACCCCATGCAAGATTACCAAAAAGCCCCTGAAACACGACAGTGAGTGGGCCCCACATGGCCGCGGAACCGCGGCCAAGACCCCACCTTGGCCGCGGTTCCGCGGCCCTTTAGAGGTGTTGGGAAATGGGCTTTTTGGTGGTGGCCTGGTTTGGTGTCCCCTGTTGTCTGGTACATGTAGTTTCTGAAAATACTTTCACATTTCTTCCAGAATTTCTGTTGAGGAAAGGTGGACTTTTTGTCAAGATTTGGAATGATTGCCTCGAGCTCCGCGTAGATCTCTTGGATCTTGTGCTACCATTGATCCTTGTGCCTGAAAACGACATTGATTTGACATTTTGTCTTCCTAAACTGGTATCTGGCAGCATACGGATGAAGAGCGGAGACCGTGTTTTATCAGTGGTTGGCAGGAACCCGGATTTTGTCGTGTTTTCTATGAATTTCACCGTTTTAGAACCGAGAACCTGTATCCTGCAAATATATAACAAACACGGATAAAAAGCACCTACCTATAAACACACGAGCGTAAGAATGGGCGGTATAAAATGCAGTATTCTGTGATGAACAGGGTCTTGGGATGTAGGTTTGGCTATTCATCGCGACCGTGGAATCCGTGTTTTATACCGGCTCATATTAAAACACGGACATCCTAGTATATCCAATATTTCATATATGTTCTTCTGCTGCAATGTTCTGTGATGAGATCATATTACTGCCTGAGACGAATGCTTATACTATATATATATATATGCTGATATATAAATATTACTTCTTTCGTTTCTTCTGTTATGCTTAGGAAGCATAAGCTGATGGGATTTATTAATGAGATTAATAAAAAGAAAAGAAACCTAAAAGATGTTGTAGAATAAAAACTTTATAAAAAGGATAGCTACAGTTTTTCTTTGCATAGCGGTATATATTATATACCCTGCACCTTATTCGATGAGGAAAGAGCCGAGATCCCTTCACCGGGAGTGACCTCTTTAGCGAAACTGGCAGATGCTACAAACTCGCGGTTTAGTTTTTGACAGCTTAGATAGTTCTTACTTTGCACAGCGGTATATATGATATACCCTGCACCTTATTCGATGGGGAAAGAGCCGAGATCCCTTCACCGGGAGTGACCTCTTTAGTGAAACTAGAAAAGCCTCAAAAACACTCCTTTTCAAAATCGCTTGTTTCTACAACGATATCAAGTTTATTACGCTCATGGTTTTCTGAAAAACCTGTGTAGCCCTCCGTCATTTCAGATAGATATTACTTAGTATTCGTGCTACGTTTGTTGGCCTGTGTCAAGGCGTAGTGTGCGGTAGCTAACTAATACTTATCTGCAATATGAGATGATTGGATTAGGGTAGTCGTACGACTTTGTTGGCCTGCGTCAAGGGTCGTACGGGTAGGTTTAATTCAATCAAGAAATGTACGGGTTGAACTTGACTAGCGGACTATGGTTTGTTGGCCTGCGTCAAGGTCATAGAACGCTAGGGGTAAAAGTATTATTGGGAATTTCAAGTGTTGAAATTTGCAATGAGATTGCATACCTCCTATGAGATAGTTGGATCCTAATACCCACTGCAAGTAAGTGTTACTTCTGGGAGAATTTTACACAAGACAATTAGCCGATCAAAGTAGGTGTCCAGAAAGGTGTTAACGGGGTTATGCCTCAGGGAAAACGAGGTTTATTTTAATTAGGTCCGTGCGAAAGTACGGGGAACCTCCCTCAAGTACCGACACTGATCTGGCTGAATGATTGACGAAATTGTAGGGTGTAATTAATCACGGCTAATCTTACCTTTTAAGGGTTTGAAAGAAGATTTGATAAAAAATAGTGGGAGACATCCTGATTAGATAAGATAATAACCAATCTAATCTTGCAAGAGCATACGCTAAAGTGTTTCCTTCTCTCTATCTCCAGGTGCAAGTGGGAGATTGTTAGTTATGTATATGCCCTAGAGGCCATTGTTGTACATATGATGTATATTATAATGGATGCTTGGAAATATATAGAGAGAACTTTCTTGCTCGACATGATAGTATGCTATTTGGTTTCACTTTATCTTAATATGTTGACATATATATTGTTTACCACCTTACTTTCACATGTTGATAAAGCCCATAGGATCTGTACTCGACTACTGGGACTATGATGAGATCATACTAGTGGGGCCATGGTAGTCGATGAGTACATCCTATAACTGTTCCTAGTCGAGGGTATATCGAGACAGTGCATCGATACACCAGAGTAGACTAGCGTATACGCATCTTGACCCATATGATGGGCGATGGATGATCCCATATCCATCGGTGTTTTGACAACAAGGATGGTGTACGGGTGCTCAGTGGAGGCTGGGTTGTAAGTACACGGCGGCGCCCCGGCCGTCTAACAGACGCCGATATGCGGAACAAAACTTTTACGACTGGCGCTATCGCGTACTTTATCCCGGATCGTCCATTAAAGCTAAACTAACAAATTGTAAAGAGGGTAGAATTGTTATACCGAATGATCCGAGTCCTTCGGTTTTCAACCATCATCCCACGCTATGTTGCAACTGATCCGAACTTGCTTGATCTCCGGTCTCGTTGTCTAGATGGCACCACATCGACGGATCTTTAAACGGGCTCTCGCCTCTGAACCGAGGCAACTCGATCGTCAAGTTTGCTAAAAGAGACGACCAAGATGAAGTAGAGAATTAGTAGAACACTTTGTCTCGTTACGTCCAAGGTCACGGACGAACGGTTATAGAAGTTGCCTTTTGGATCGATATGAAATGAGAAACGGAGTATGCTAATTTCTATGAATCCAAACTATCATAATCTTTTGCCTAAAAATGAATTCTTCAAAAATCCCATGCCACAAAGAAGTGGCCGGCCACTATAAGAAGAGGGGAGGAGGGTGAGTGTAGGAGCAAGGAGGAGGGTGACCATATCCATCATACTTATCACAAAGAATGAATCATCAACTAGCAATTAATGCAAACCTATCACAATTAACCTAGTCATCCTCCATCATTAATGAACCATTAATGACAAAGCCACCTCACTATCCTAGTCACCATCCTAGTCACCTCTTCTAGAAGTTTCCACACAAATCCCAAGAAAAGATAAATCCGCATTTAACCGAATGTCAAAATACGGCTGATAGAAAACTGGAAACTGGCAACTTCCAAAAATCATCCCGAAACGAATTTCAGGATAACCCCGTATCGGTATAAACATACCCGCATTTGTATTACGACCGAATACAAATGCAACTGAGACAAAAATATTATATCTACACAGTATAATACTAGGTTCCGGCTTTAACCAAAGCCTACCAGTATTATCTGCCCGAAAAACGACACGTGCGAAAACGCACGTGCATTTTCCGAACCTTGCCATAAACCCATACGACATCTACAACGTTTCGCCCGAACTTGGGAAAGTGTCGGTGGGGGACTCTAATGACTCATCAACACATTGGCACTGGGTATAACCCTAGCACGTCAGAGGTACTAACTGTACGTAACGTTTTGCCTATGTATTGATTGGAAGGGAAGCTGACGAGCGAACTCATCTATAAACCCTACTGAGCCTGACAGTGACAATATCTGTACAGTCCGGAACATTCGTCTATGAGTATCGCATATTGGGCCTAGGGGGTCGGTAAACGTCAGACCCCTAATAGCTGCATAAGTCGTGTCAGAAAGCAGCCCAGAACACCCTGAGATACTACTGGTATACCTACCAGTATATCTCGATTACCCTGGCCAGGGATTTCGTGTAATGGCTCTTCTAAACACAGCGCGATCTCACCCCCAATACCGGGAGAGATGAATCCCCGAAGATCCGCTCACTTGCCTCCAATGTGGCTCGGGACTGTACCCAAAATATACCTGTTTGCACGACTCCTTTGACCCGTGGTAGGGTATAAATCAAAGCACAGTGGGAACTCACACGAGACAAATGACGACCTCAGGTCAATGAACTAACCTGTACACATGTCACCAGGGAACTGCTATCTGACGATATGTATAATACCAACTAGCATGTTCCCGGCGAGTCCTGTCCGGTGTACTCATAGCCTAATGAGCACCTGTATACATCTTAGGTGATCCAATTGACACCAGTGGCTTGTGAGACCGGCTACCGCCCCTCGTCGGGGTCTCGACTGTATACACTAGTCTACTCCGGAGTATCGATGCCCTGTCTCGAAACTCCTACGACTAGGGACACTTTTAAGGATGTGCTTATAGACCCCAGCTCCTACATATATGATCGCCATCATACTGCCGGTAGTCAAACAAGAATCCTATGGGCTTTATCATGATGATAAAGACAAACCAGATAGCATACAATCATCTCGAGTAAGACAGTTTTATCGGTATAGGTCCTCCCTCAATCATTGCAATCACGTACCTGCGATCCAATAATTGACTTAGAGGGCACTATATCCAACAATCTCCCACTTGCACTTAAGGCTAATTATTGCGATGTCGTATACTCACAACTCGTGTGATACCGAGCATCCAACTCCTCTACTAATCAGTTTCATAAATCTCGTTTGCAAAACTATTGTGTTCGAGAAATAGCTTCAGTGAGTGGATCCGCTTCGGTGTTTCTTTCTGTATCTCTCTATATCTCAACTTCGCGGAGAAAACCATCTTCCGAATTGAGTAATACTTGTCTTAGAATATGTCTGGATATCTTATGGGACCTAGTTCATAAATGAACTCCAAATCCAAACTTCTTAGACTGTATCGATCACTGAAACTAATCAGCGTCCAGCACCATGCCTCCCACAGTATCCTCTTGGACCGCCTGTCCATAATACTGTCCCTCGTCTGAGGAAAAACTATAACCTTGACAATCATTTTGTCATCTATGTCATCTTGGAAGCCTGGAATGATAACCGTCTCCTCAAGGAGGCTGACATTATCAAACCCGTAGAACATTCACTTATGTTCTAAAGCTGCTTCCTAATGTTTCTCCATGATTGGATTAATATAAATTTATTGCATCTAGTGCAATAACAACATCTGGTGTGGTACTTGCCATCTCACAATTGACTCAATTGCCTAAGCAAGTGATCTGCCAATCATGAACGTCCCTCTCCCCTTTAGTCTGTAAGACAACTTTAGAGAGGGTGACTCCATCACCTGCATGTACACGACCATGCCAGGAGTCATCTATTCTAAAATAATATTAGAATATTTTCAAAGTACCCACATTGGGAAACTACCCAAATCTAGATCTAAAACCATAGATCTTGTATTCAGAATGTCGGATATTACATCCATGTCCTTTGTGGAGAAACAACTGTGTGACGACCTCAGTACAACCGTTCAGTATAAGAATTTTACTTCCCACTTCTGTGTATGTCATCCAAATACCAGGACATCACACCCTACTACCTTCTTAACAGATCCATCCACTATTCTGATGAAGTCAAACCCATGACTGTCACATCAAAAATCAGATGATCTTTTTCCGCTATATCTGCTCAAGTCTATAAATAGACACTAGCTATTTGCCCACTATGCTTCCGCTGCACCCACTGACTACAACAACCCTCTGGCAGAATAATATATACGTGTACTTCTAAAACTAGTTTAGAACGACGCTATACATTTCCTCCTGCCGGGTCTCATAGTCTGGAACAACAATAGTGTAAAGTCTGGGTAAACAAGAACCTCTCTGTCACCGTCCTTGAGGCTACCGGAGTACCTCTCGGGTGTCTGAGGTTACCCATCATATCTGCGGAGTGGCTATTGGAATGTCAAACCTGATTGAATATATAAGTCCTATTAAACTTTCCGTAATCGTTTGCGGTTCTGGAATCACTTCCAGTTCTACCATGCTCCCACTACTGTTTTTCTGAAGAGAAAGAAAAAAAATCCATTTTAATAAAACTGTGGCGAGTCAAGAACAATATCACTATTGATCTTTCAGATGGTAGAAAATCAACCCTCGTCAAAGCTAGGGTCAACCCACAAACTGCCATTACAGAAACGTGTCTTGAGTTATCCAGTGTCTGGTTTTAAGCGTAAGCTGGACAACTCCCTTTACCTTAACATCGTTAAGATATGAAGCAATCTATATCCAATATAGAAACATAGGCACTTATTTTAATTTAGAACCAAATTCTAATCATGCAGCTGTCTCCAGTGCATATCAACTTAATGGAGAGAGGCTAATCAGCATTATTCAACTTAGGAATCCATCCAATTACGAGTAACCTGAAAGAGAAACAAGTTTCTCAAAACTAATCACAAGAATCTACATCTTCGATTTCTTTGAAGAATCCCGATACTTGCGATACATGGTTCTCTACTTTATTCCTATACCCACAACTTCTCAATACTTAGACATTGTATTTCTACGAAACACTTGTCTATGAACTAGAGAAGTTACAAGTAAACAGAATATAGTACGAGGACCAACCTCTTTGTCGTGACGGACACTGGACAACATACAATACTCTGTATAAGTCCTCTGAGTTGAATAACTCAAACCCTGTGCATCGTAGGTTGAAAAACTGTACCCAGGCGATTTCCTCAAATATCATCAATTACAACGAATTCCGATATAATGAGTATGATCACATAATTCCCAATAACTCGCTCCCACTCAACATCTGTAAAACCATGCTGATGTGAGAATCGTTCCTGGTAAATACATACCCTAGAGTAAGTATCCAATCGGGAAATCAGTTTTCTATTAACAATGCACAGTGAATATGAAACATAAATATGTTTCGTAGGGGTATTCTGGTATTCTTAGTAATGCCTCTTCCATAATCCATATCAAGACTTTAACCGTATATTTCCCTGCCATCTTTCCAATTCCCTTTATTTGTCTTTAGTCGTTACCTTCTGTACACCATCATTAGGCTAAGTTGTTTTCTTCCTTCCCTACCGTTCGGCATCAGCCTATGGTTTGGAAGAAGAATATCCAGTAAGCATAATAGGTGTACCCTCCTAATCCTAGGAGTAGTCGCAACTTGAGAGAAGGTGATGATAAAAACAACTGAATAATACCTTATTCTTATTTCTCCTGAACCAGAATCCATCCTCGAAAGAATTTCCTTCGAGTTCGTATATAACCATACGATGGATTTATCCAATGGAATTGGATGTTCGTAGTGATACGGGTTGTTCTGGAGAAATCAAAGGTGAAGTAGGAGTGGCGATGAAATACGTGGTTTGGTCGTGAATGAAAATAGTCGCAATTTACTTTGCCCACTTTCTAATTCCTTTATCTTGTCTTTACATATTTCCTTTTGCACACCCTACTTAGGCTAATTGGTTTTCTTCATTCCCTACCGTTCGGCACCAGCCTATGGTTTGGAAGAAGACTATCCAATAAGCGTAATAGGTGTACTTTCCTAAACTAAGGAGCCCTCGCAATCTGAGAGAAGGTGATAATAAAAGACAACAGAATAAACCAATTCTATTTCTCCTGAACCTGGATCCATCCTCGAAGAAGTCCCTTCGAGTTCGTATATAACCATACGATGGATCTATCCAATGGAAGTGGATGTCCGTAGTAATACGGGTTGTTCTGAGAAATACAAAGGGTAAAAGAAGGAGCTGCAATGACTTATGCAACTATAGACAATCCAAAAGTCAGTATATTAAGAAGGTTCGGTCAACTTTGGTCACTGAGTTATAGTCTGGGGTCGGTCAAAGGTCGCTGCCAAAGAGAGAGAGAAAAGAAACACTCTGCGTGCACTCTAGCCTAAATCAGAATGGTTATCACTTTATCCAATTAGGAAACCTCCCACTGTTATCTCAAATTCTCCTCCAAACCTGAAAGAAGAATTAGTCGGGGTCACCCGAAGAGTAAACCAACTCATCAGTGAGAATCGGGATCCAACTATCATCTCATGATAACTTGATGGAAGCCACTCAAGTCATCACACTCCAGAAGGTATGCACAAGTCTGGCAAGTTTCTTGTATGTTTGAAACTCCCAATGTAATTTTTATCCCATGCTCTTATGACCTTGACGTAGGCCAACAAGTCATAAGCAACATGTCAAGTTCTACCCGTCGTTGTCCTGATCAACTTAAGTCATCGTACAAGCCCTTGACGTAGGCCAACAAGGTGTACGTCTGACTTAAATTAATGCATCTATCTATGCAACAAATGAATACCCAGCAGCTACCAAACACTATGTCTTGACGTAGGCCAACAAACATAGCTTGAATACTACTGACCATCCATAAGAAACAACGGAGGATTACGGCTGGTTTTTGGCGAAAAACCTTTAACGTAATGAACTTGATCTCGTTGAAGGAACCTGATAGCTTTATAAAAATATATAGTAGCGAAAACCTTTTGCTAAAGAAGTCACTCCCGGTGAAGGGATCTCGACTCTTTCCTCGTGGAATGAGGTGCAGGATATTCCAACTGAATACCGCTATGCAAAACAAAAGGAAACGTCTTTGTAATAATTTTAAAATTTGTTCCAACAACATCAAATATAGGTTTGTTTTATCTCGCATTGATAAGAATCAATGCAGTCCTATCAATCAATCACACCAGAAAAGAACGAAAATAAAATGTACGTATATGCCATCCGCATTCGTCACTGGGTCCCGTCATCACCCGTTAGGTTACTTAACTAACGACAGAGCGGGGACTGGACTAGCGCGGGTGTAAAACATATACAACATCTAATAGTATATATACTAATATACAGTAATCGCTCCAGGCGTGATAATATGCAACATTACAGAAAAGTAATAAGCATCACAGAACAATACAGATAAACTGGGATCCGCGGGTTTCACAGAGCCGCTACTGAAACCCGATGTTCCCCTGGTCGTGTGGATAGCCTGTGCAATGAAACCTAGACCCCTACGGGTGCGGCAAGTTACCCGCCAAAACCTGAAGCGAGGTGGTCCCCACAACATAGTGAATGGAACACCCGGCACTTCACGTAATCCGGTAAATTGAGCACCCCACCTTGGGTCAACCTGTACCCCCTACGAGTGCGGCGAATAGTCTGCCAATTCTAGAGTGAGGTCCCTTTGCCTCTCAATGCCATGAGATACGAACCCGTTGCCCTCCAGAACCCGACTATTCGTGCACCCCACCGCGGGGTAAACCTAGTACAGAAATAAAAATAGTACAATAGGTACATCGACCGCAACCTGGTCGTGCCCCAAAAGAATATTATACAACAGGTAGTGACGGCAGTCCACATGTTGGACGCTCGCCCCGCAATATCAAATGTACAAATAAATTTGAACAACACTATCATTGCACCCTGCTATCCACCACGACAAATCCGCAACATTACAGCACAACACAGAACATCAACGCGAATGTCACGTTCGCAAACCCGTCTAAAAGAATTATAGCAATCAGACGCGGTTTACCGATCAAATGACATTCCCGGTCGGAGATATAATGAAAGTACTGAAAAACTAACAAGTTTAAAATTTCGATCGACTAAATTTCCCGAAGTGGGCCCCACATACATCTGGTGTACAGTAACAAAATTTTGGCCCAAAAGACATATACCTAAAATCACCATTTCCCATGAGAAATCCACTGAAAAAATTTGGCGCACTGTTCCCACAAAAGCGCGGCGGATCAGCGGCCAAACCATGGTTTAGGCCGCGGATCCGCGGTCGTTTTGTGGGATCACGTGCCCAAATTTCACCAGTATTCTTCAAAAACCCTGCATGATTTTCTGAAATGCTCAAAATGAATTTTAGAACACTTTAAAAATCGACAGAAACATCATGTACAGAAAATTGTGATTTCGCGAAATCCGTTCGATCGATTTTTTAAACGCGTTAGCACAAGTTAGTATAGCTTAATGGTGAGGCTCTGATACCACTGTAAGTACACGGCGGCGCCCCGGCCGTCTAACAGAAGCCGATATACGGAACAAAACTTTTACGACTGGCGCTATCGCGTACTTTATCCCGGATCGTCCATTAAAGCTAAACTAACAAATTGTAAAGAGGGTAGAATTGTTATACCGAATGATCCGAGTCCTTCGGTTTTCAACCATCATCCCACGCTATGTTGCAACTGATCCGAACTTGCTTGATCTCCGGTCTCGTCGTCTAGGTGGCACCACATCGACGGATCTTTAAACGGGCTCCCGCCTCTGAACCGAGGCAACTCGATCGTCAAGTTTGCTAAAAGAGATGACCAAGATGAAGTAGAGAATTAGTAGAACACTTTGTCTCGTTACGTCCAAGGTCACGGACGAACGGTTATAGAAGTTGCCTTTTGGATCGATATGAAATGAGAAATGGAGCATGCTAATTTCCATGAATCCAAACTATCATAATCTTTTGCCTAAAAATGAATTCATCAAAAATCCCATGCCACAAAGAAGTGGCCGGCCACTATAAGAAGAGGGGAGGAGGGTGAGTGTAGGAGCAAGGAGGAGGGTGACCATATCCATCATACTTATCACAAAGAATGAATCATCAACTAGCAATTAATGCAAACCTATCACAATTAACCTAGTCATCCTCCATCATTAATGAACCATTAATGAGAAAGCCACCTCACTATCCTAGTCACCATCCTAGTCACCTCTTCTAGAAGTTTCCACACAAATCCCAAGAAAAGATAAATCCGCATTTAACCGAATGTCAAAATACGGCTGATAGAAAACTGGAAACTGGCAACTTCCAAAAATCATCCCGAAACGAATTTCAGGATAACCCCGTATCGGTATAAACATACCCGCATTTGTATTACGACCGAATACAAATGCAACTGAGACAAAGATATTATATCTACACAGTATAATACTGGGTTCCGGCTTGAACCAAAGCCTACCAGTATTATCTGCCCGAAAAACGACACGTGCGAAAACGCACGTGCATTTTCCGAACCTTGCCATAAACCCATACGACATCTACAACGTTTCGCCCGAACTTGGGAAAGTGTCGGTGGGGGACTCTAATGACTCATCAACACATTGGCACTGGGTATAACCCTAGCACGTCAGAGGTACTAACTGTACGTAACGTTTTGCCTATGTATTGATTGGAAGGGAAGCTGACGAGCGAACTCATCTATAAACCCTACTGAGCCTGACAGTGACAATATCTGTACAGTCCGGAACATTCGTCTATGAGTATCGCATATTAGGCCTAGGGGGTCGGTAAACGTCAGACCCCTAGTAGCTGCATAAGTCGTGTCAGAAAGCAGCCCAGAACACCCTGAGATACTACTGGTATACCTACCAGTATATCTCGATTACCCTGGCCAGGGATTTCGTGTAATGGCTCTTCTAAACACAGCGCGATCTCACCCCCAATACCGGGAGAGATGAATCCCCGAAGATCCGCTCACTTGCCTCCAATGTGGCTCGGGACTGTACCCAAAATATACCTGTTTGCACGACTCCTTTGACCCGTGGTAGGGTATAAATCAAAGCACAGTGGGAACTCACACGAGACAAATGACGACCTCAGGTCAATGAACTAACCTGAACATATGTCACCAGGGAACTGCTATCTGACGATATGTATAATACCAACTAGCATGTTCCCGGCGAGTCCTGTCCGGTGTACTCATAACCTAATGAGCACCTGTATACATCTTAGGTGATCCAACTGACACCAGTGGCTTGTGAGACCGGCCACCGCCCCTCGTCGGGGTCTCGACTGTATACACTAGTCTACTCTGGAGTATCGATGCCCTGTCTCGAAACTCCCACGACTAGGGACACTTTTAAGGATGTGCTTATAGACCCCAGCTCCCACATATATGATCGCCATCATACTGCCGGTAGTCAAACAAGAATCCTATGGGCTTTATCATGATGATAAAGACAAACCAGATAGCATACTATCATCTCGAGTAAGACTGTTTTATCGGTATAGGTCCTCCCTCAATCATTGCAATTACGTACCTGCGATCCAATAATTGACTTAGAGGGCACTATATCCAACATGGGTACACTGGACGGACTCGTCGAGAACTCCCAGATGGTGATATACCACACGTCAGATGGCAGTTCTCCGGTGACACTGGTACAGGGTAGTCTGTAGACCCGAGATCGTCATAGAGTCTTGTGTGATTCCTACTGTGCTTTGATTTCCACCTTACCACGTCCAAGAGGGCGTGCAAAATGGTGGCTCTTGGGTGCAGTCCCGAATCACATCGAGGCAATGAGCGATAGGAGTGGATTCGTCTCTCCCGGTATAGGGAGTTGATGTTGTGCTGTGTTCGATTGGCTATAACTGGAAGTCCCTGGCCAGGGCTGATATAGAGATTTACTGGTAAGTGTTACCAGCAGTTTCTCGACCCGTTATGAGCCTCACATCTACACGACTTATCGGTTACTGGGGTCTGACGTATACCACCCCTAGACTTGATATGCGACATATCAGACGAAGAGACCGGACTGTACGGGAGTGTTACTGATTGGATTCACAGGAGAATGTACAGGTTAGCTTGTTGATCTTCTGATCGCTCAATACCTGGGTGGCTGTTACGTTTAGCTGACCGCTTGCAGCTTGTGGGTGTTTGATATGATCATCACCTGCTACCGGCGTATTGACGATTTTTTAGAGTCCTATTCAGAGGTTTCTTGTCTCAGGCAAAACGGAGTAGGGGCAAATATGTGATACGTGCACGACCGAGAATAATGCGATATGAGATACCGTATTATATTCTCGCGATATTTAGATATGAACCGGGTCATCGGATCAAGTGTTGATTCGATGAATCGGTATATGATATATTAGTCGGTTATATTCGATATAGCCGGATTGTCGGATCAAGTGTTGATTCGATACTTTAATGTATAATAATATATATGATATATTGCATTACATTATCTAATATTGGCTCGCTTTATTATTTCATTTTCTCACCAGGTAATACATTGATATATATGTGATATATATTAATTGTATTATTTTCTTTTGTTGCAAATATATAATATATATGTGATATATATTATTGTAACATGATATGATTACTAATGCAACTTGTTTAGTGGAGATTAAATAAGGTTAGGGTTTGAATTGGGTTAGTTCTTTCATGAACATTTTAGAAGCTTTTCTTTTGTCTTGAGAAAAATATTATGGTTGATATTTTCTTATGACTCATTGTTTAACTCAACACAAACCCTAGCCCTAGTTAATTCTCTACATGAGTTATCCTTGTCATCCTTGACCATGGTTGCATTATTAATGATATATCATTTCATTATTCGTCACAAAAGGATTATGCATTATTTCTTCTTCTTCTTCAACCTTAAGCTTTGAGAAAGCTTACTAGGTTTTCATTTGTGATGATTTCATGTGAGAATTCGATATAAAAAGAAAGCATAAATACTACTCCATCATCCTCATCTAATCTAGCCAATTAGATTAGGGTGTTCACCTCATTAGAGTGAGAGAGCTTGAGTTATAGATACTTCGACGTAGATCATCGGAGAAAAGGAACACTACAATTTAGCATCGATCGTTCGAGTTATGGAGCCTCTCTTGAGTCCAGGAGATAGTGGATCGCGGCGAAGGGACTTCTACTCGGAGCTTATGAAGCGAAGGAGTGGACTACAAAGGTTGTAATCCCTCACACTTAGTTGTAAAGATGTTTACTTGCATGTTAAACCCTAATAATCTAGCAAAGATCCCGGCTTTGGGTTATTCGGCACGTCTAAATTTTTATTCGGGCATGGTTGATGCCTTATGAACCCTTGTATGACTGCCTAGTAACCCTACACCCTTGCCACCTTATCATGCTTCAGTCTTTATCATTTTGGGATTTTATATATTTGATCGTATTGACCTTGGATTTAGTTATACATACGATTTCTACTCGGGATCCCACATATGTAAATTGTTACGTGGGCTACGTAAAAGTAGAGAACTGGGAAAAGGTGATCATTCCATTCAAGTAGGGAATGGTGAAAGTATTGCAGCCAAATCAGTTGGCAAATATCACCTTGTATTACCAGGTCGTAAAACACTGATTCTGAATGAGTGCTATTATATACCGAACATGATGTGCAACATTATATCAGGTTCTTTATTAAGTAAAGAAGGATATAATTTTGTAGTAAAGGATAATGTTATGAACATATTCCTAGATCAAAAGTTGATTGGATCAGGCTCGTTACATAATGGTATATTCATTCTCAATCAAAATACAGTCCTTAATATACAAAATACACACAAGAGGAAGAGTTCAGAAATGAGCGAATCCTTCTTGTGGCATTGTAGACTTGGTCATATCAATGCGACACGGCTAGCTAAATTACATAAGGATGGATATTTGAATTCATTCGAATTATCATCTTATGATACTTGCCATTCATGTCTCAAAGGAAAAATGACCAAAACTCCGTTTAGTGGACACTGAGAAAGAGTTACGGAAGTCTTAGGACTGGTACATAGTGATGTATGCGGTCCTATGTCTACGCATGCCAGGAACGGTTCTTCCTACTTCATTACATTCACTGACGATCTTTCTAGATACGGAAATGTTTTCCCAATGAAACACAAGTCTGAAGCTTTTGAGAAATTCAGAGAATATAAGCACGAAGTAGAGAACCAAACGGGCAAAAGTATTAAGATCCTTCGATCTGATCGAGGCGGAGAATACTTGAGCAATGAGTTCCTAGATTATCTAAAAGAGAATGGGATTCTCTCTCAGCTTACTCCTACTTATACACCACAGCACAATGGTGTATCGGAGCGGAGGAATCGCACCCTATTAGATATGGTGCGCTCTATGATGAGCACAGCTGAGTTGTCTATTTCCTTCTGGGGATATGCACTGGAGACAGCTGCAGACCTATTGAATATGGTTCCCACCAAATCTGTGCCAACCACTCCATATGAGATATGGAAAGGAAAGAGACCATATCTTAATTATGTTAGGATATGGGGTTGTCCGGCATATGTGAAAACACAAAATCCGGACAAGCTCGGGGTAAGGTCTATTCTGTGCAAGTTTATTTGATATCCCAAACATTCGCGTGGGTATATCTTCTACCACACCGAGGGACAAAAGGTGTTTGTTTCTCGGCACACCACCTTTTTAGAAAAGGAATTTCTTGCAAAAGAGATTAGTGGCTCAGAGGTAGAACTGGAAGAAGTTCCAGCAGAACAAACTACAACAAAAAATTTGATGGAACCAGAGGATTCAGTAGTACCCGATGAACCCCAGCCTCTCCGCCGATCTAGTAGGGTTTCTCATCCACCTGAGAGATACTACGGTTTTCTCATAGATGGTGGAAGTGAGGATTGCATCATGGAAGATGATGACCCGACTAGTTTCGAGCAGGCCATCATGAGTGGTGACTCTGTGAAATGGCTGGATGCAATGCGATCTGAGATGGAATCCATGTACACCAACAAAGTATGGACTTTGGAAGTTGCTCCTGAAGGGGTAAAACCCATTGGGAGCAAGTGGATCTTTAAAAAGAAAGTTGGTGTAGATGGAAAAGTTAAGACTTTCAAAGCTAGACTTGTTGCAAAGGGTTTTCGTCAATGACCAGGTGTGGATTATGATGAAACCTTTTCTCTAGTGGCTATGCTTAAGTCCATCCGGATCTTACTTGCCATTGCTGCATACAATGACTACGAAATCTGGCAAATGGATGTTAAGACCGCCTTTCTAAACGGTGATTTAGAAGAGTGCGTGTACATGACTCAGCCAGAGGGCTTCGTAGATAGTGGGAGCAGCAGAAAGGTCTGCAAGCTGCTTAAATCCATTTATGGGTTAAAGCAAGTATCGCGGAGTTGGAACATTTGTTTTGATGTTGTAGTCAAAGAGTTTGATTTCATCAAAAATATAGATGAACCTTGTATTTATAAGAAGGTTGCAGAGAGTAAGGTTGTATTCCTCGTATTGTACGTGGATGACATACTCTTGATAAGAAATGATGTTCCTATGCTGCAATCAGTCAAGCTCTTCTTATCACAAAGATTCTCAATGAAAGATCTAGGTGATGCCTCCTGCATACTGGGAATCATGATCTATAGAGATAGATCTAAACGGATACTGGGATTGTCCCAATCCAGGTATATTGACACCATACTAAAGAGGTTTAGTATGGAAGAATCCAAGCGTGGGAACCTACCCACGATCTCTGGACTCACTCTCTCCAAAAAGATGTCTCCCAAGAATGATTTGGATAGAGCTCGCATGCAAGGGATACCCTATGCTTCGGCAGTAGGCTCTATCATGTATGCGATGCTATGTACCAGACCCGATGTAGCATACTCACTAAGTGTAGTGAGTAGTATCAAGTAAATCCTGGAGAGAGTCACTGGACAGCTGTGAAGAGCATTCTCAAGTACTTACGAAGGACTAAAGAGATGTTCTTGGTGTATGGTAACAGAAAACTCCAGGTGGAGTCCTTTACCGATTCCAGCTTCCAAAGTGATAAGGACGACTCTAAGCCGCACTCAGGATTTGTCTTTACCCTCAATGGAAGGGCGGTATGTTGGAAGAGTTCCAAACAGGATACCGTTGCAGACTCGACGATGGAGGCTGAATACATTGTTGCCAACGATGTTGCCAAAGAGGCTGTCTGGATAAAGAAGTTCATTAGTGAACTTGGTGTGGTTCCATCCATTGAGAATCCAATACCTCTGTATTGCGATAACAATGGAGCTGTGGCGTTGGCCAAGGAACCCAGGTCCCATCAAAAGTCCAGACATATTCTGAGGCGGTATCACCTGATCAGGGAGATAGTTGATCGCCGGGAGATCGAGGTCAGGAGAGTAGATACGAAGGATAACACTGCAGATCTACTCACGAAGGCCATTCCCCAGATACAGTTTGAGAGATTATTCGGGATGCTAGGTATGAGATACTACAGCAGCTGGCCTTAGTGCAAGTGGGAGATTGTTAGTTATGTATATGCCTTAGAGGCCATTGTTATACATATGATGTATATTATAATGGATGCTTGGAAATATATAGAGAGGACTTTCTTGCTCGACATGATAGTATGCTATTTGGTTTCACTTTATCTTAATATGTTGACTTATATATTGCTTACTGCCTTACTCTCACATGTTGATAAAGCCCTTAGGATCTGTACTCGACTATTGGGACTATGATGAGATCATACTAGTGGGGCCATGGTAGTCGATGAGTACATCCTATAACAGTTCCTAGTCGAGGGTATATCGAGACAGGGCATCGATACACCAGAGTAGACTAGTATATACGCATCTTGACCCATATGATGGACGATGGATGATCCCATATCCATCGGTGTTTTGACATCAAGGATGGTGTATGGGTGCTCAGTGGAGGCTGGGTACACTGGACGGACTCGCCGAGAACTCCCAGATGGTGATATACCACACGTCAGATGGCAGTTCTCCGGTGACACTGGTACAGGGTAGTCTGTAGACCCGAGATCATTATAGAGTCTTGTGTGATTCCCACTGTGCTTTGATTTCCACCTTACCACGTCCAAGAGGGCGTGCAAAACGGTGGCTCTTGGGTGCAGTCCCGAATCACATCGAGGCAATGAGCGATAGGAGGGGATTCGTCTCTCCCGGTATAGGGAGTTGATGTTGTGCTGTGTTCGATTGGCTATAACTGGAAGTCCCTGGCCAGGGCTGATATAGAGATTTACTGGTAAGTGTTACCAGTAGTTTCTCGACCCGTTATGAGCCTCACATCTACACGACTTATCGGTTACTGGGGTCTGACGTATACCACCCCTAGACTTGATATGCGACATATCAGACGAAGAGACCGGACTGTACGGGAGTGTTACTGATTGGATTCACAGGAGAATGTACAGGTTAGCTTGTTGATCTTCTGATCGCTCAATATCTGGGTGACTGTTACGTTTAGCTGACCGCTTGCAGCTTGTGGGTGTTTGATATGATCATCACCTGCTACCGGCGTATTGACGATTTTTTAGAGTCCTATTCAGAGGTTTCTTGTCTCAGGCAAAACGGAGTAGGGGCAAATATGTGATACGTGCACGACCGAGAATAATGCGATATGAGATACCGTATTATATTCTCGCGATATTTAGATATGAACCGGGTCATCGGATCAAGTGTTGATTCGATGAATCGGTACATGATATATTGGTCGGTTATATTCGATATAGCCGGATTGTCGGATCAAGTGTTGATTCGATAATTTAATGTATAATAATATATATGATATATTGCATTACATTATCTAATATTGGCTCGCTTTATTATTTCATTTTCTCACCGGGTAATACATTGATATATATGTGATATATGTTAATTGTATTATTTTCTTTTGTTGCAAATATATAATATATATGTGATATATATTATTGTAACATGATATGATTACTAATGCAACTTGTTTAGTGGAGATTAAATAAGGTTAGGGTTTGAATTGGGTTAGTTCTTTCATGAACATTTTAGAAGCTTTTCTTTTGTCATGAGAAAAATATTATGGTTGATATTTTCTTAGGACTCATTGTTTAACTCAACGCAAACCCTAACCCTAGTTAATTCTCTACATGAGTTATCCTTGTCATCCTTGACCATGGTTGCATTATTAATGATATATCATTTCATTATTCATCACAAAAGGATTATGCATTATTTCTTCTTCTTATTCAACCTTAAGCTTTGAGAAAGCTTACTAGGTTTTCATTTGTGATGATTTCATGTGAGAATTTGATATAAAAAGAAAGCATAAATACTACTCCATCATCCTCATCTAATCTAGCCAATTAGATTAGGGTGTTCACCTCATTAGAGTGAGAGAGCTTGAGTTATAGATACTTCGACGTAGATCATCGGAGAAAAGGAACACTACAATTTAGCACGGATCGTTCGAGTTGTGGAGCCTCTCTTGAGTCCAGGAGATCGTGGATCGCGGCGAAGGGACTTCTACTCGGAGCTTATGAAGCGAAGGAGTGGACTACAAAGGTTGTAATCCCTCACACTTAGTTGTAAAGATGTTTACTTGCATGTTAAACCCTAATAATCTAGCAAAGATCCCGGCTTTGGGTTATTCGGCCCGTCTAAATTTTTATTCGGGCATGGTTGATGCCTTATGAACCCTTGTATGACTGCCTAGTAACCCTACACCCTTGCCACCTTATCATGCTTCAGGCTTTATCATTTTAGGGTTTTATATATTTGATCGTATTGGCCTAAGATTGAGTTATACATACGATTTCTGCTCGGTGATGTTTTTTACTTACAAGTTGGCAACTCACCCCCGTTGTACCATAGTATCTTGCAGGTTTTTCCGTACAGGTTTCGTTGCGGCTTTGCCGACACACCGCTTCTTTCCGAGTGATTGCCTTGGTAGGTGGGTTCACTTGCATCGTGACCACCATTGTGTTTTATTTATATTCAGTTGTATTCAGTAACTCCATCAACCAGACTTGTATACTTATTTGACTTAGAAGGCCAGTGTATATTATTTCGACCTTAGAGTCGCGCTGTATTATTATGATTTTCTTGTTGTTATTGGTTTCCTTTGTGTTTTGATCCTCACTCTTCGGCGTTGTATATTATATTGCTTGCGTAGTTGTGACCGCCATTTGGCAAAGATATAGCTCCTGCTTGGGGATGCATTTATTCATATTATGCATGTTGTACCCTTTTTGGGGCCAGTTTTTACAAAGGAAACTCTGCCGAAATTTTCAGAAAAAACTTGAGATTTTAAAAATGCAATACTTCGGCTTATGTTATTAAAACCTCTTGTTTTAAAACAAGTTTTCTTCAATTCTATTTAAAATAGTTTAGATTTCTGGGATTTTTGGCTTACTTGAATTAGATGGGGTCCTATAGACTTCATATGATTCAAGTGCCAGTCACGTGCCATTTCGGGTTGTGACAAACTTGGTATCAGAGCGCTAGGTTTAGCTTGGTTCGAGTCTATGTTTGACTATGCGGAGCCTAGGGTGTTTGTATATATTCGGAACCTAGGCTTGACCTTACGGTACTTAGACTTAGTCGAGGGAGTATTAGACCCGAACTTTCATCGCGTAGGTTGACCTTGGTTGATGGAGCAGGTGACTTAAAGAGAGTGACGTACCGTGTGTATATTTCGCGGCATACTTACGATACGCTACTCCGCTTAAGAAGCCTTAGGATGTACATTTCCTTGCACAGTATTATATTCATTCATGATCTATCCTCATCGATACCAGTTTATGGTTTTGCTGCCATGATTACACGGGCAGAGAGAGCTACGGCTAGAGTTGCGTCAGCACGAGCTCGTCACAGACGAGGACTGACCAGGGCATGATTCCAGGGGCATACGATTTCACAGATGCGTCATTTTATTGTATTTTTCACGCCATGAGCGTTTGATGGATTACTTTTACAATGATTTCTCGAACGTGCAGATCAGCACCAGAGGATTTGGCCACTGCGAGAGGCCAGCCAGAATGTGATGACCGTCAATGCACAGATTATTCTTGATGATTGAGACACTGTTGAGCGGGCGTACGAATAAGCCGGTTGTTGCTACGAATGACAAGATATCACCCCAGATGTTTGGAGCTGTTGCAGTACGAGCTTATACTTAGAGATATGATAGAAGATTGCTAATCAGTAAGGATGAATGACTAGGACATATAGTTCGTTTGCACACCCCGATGCGAGGTCATCAGATTGATTCCAACTAGAGAAGACTTCACGCAGGTACATTAAGAGTCGAAAGAAAACGATTGAATGTCAGAAAACCATTTTTCCAAGTTTGAGGTATTCGGAAAAACGTGCAAGTAATTCTATGGACCCTCCAGAAGAATGAAACCTTAACTCGATATAATGACCATGAGAACGCTTTGAAACCTTAGGGTTTGCAGCAGTTCCGCGGTGCCATTAATGAGGCTTGGGTTTGCCCTTCTACGACTGGTCCACTGGTACTGTGGCATATACTGAATATTATTAAACCGTACTCGAGAGTTGAGCTCTTGGGGGATTATGGAACTTTGACGAATCGATCGAGAGGTTCGACTTCGTTCGGATATCATAAATTGCTTGGGAGACTCCAGATATGAGTATAGCCGTTGGAGCGCAGTCCATGCAGCCACGAAGAGACGAGTCCGAATCAGTCGACATTAGAGAAAAGTGGAGTAAGAGGTTCGTACGAGATTTCGACGAGATGACGTTCCACCCCGTTGACATCAGAGATGTGATATGCATGCAGAGGCGTTGTATATGGATATATTTTCCAGAAGGAGTCGTGATGAGTATGCAGCCATTCCGGAATAAGAAATAGATTTAGTAAAGGGTGATAACTTCCGAGCAGTTCGACAGAAACGAGATTTAGGAGAGACCTCGACAGGACCTTTCTGGAATACTATACGAGAAGACTTGGACCCAGGAGCGGTCATATTGTTTACACTCAGCAGGACAGAGTTCGGCATTGTCGACGAGACATGTTATGAGTGACCATGACAGTTGGCCAGAGATCTTTAGAGGATGTGCCAGAGCGGGACTGTTTCTACCATCTTTGATTTCGGTATTTTGGGCGATTTATTTGCATGATTGAGATTTCATGCACTACAGTTGCATTTGAATTCGATTTGATGTCATTCGAAATGTTGATTTTGATTTCATGCCTATGGTTTACATGCGATTTGACTTGTGCTTTCGGCATAGTTTTCATGCACTTTTAGTATTTTGATTCGATTTGTGCACACTGATGCACATGTTTGTGAGATTATATACCACGGTATACCTGATTTGGATTTGGATTGAACTGTGTTGTATATCGGCGATTTCGATTGTGATACTCGATATTTGTTTTCGTGCACCTTGTGCACTTGATTTGGATTCTTGCGCATACTTGACACGCTTTATGCGATTTTGGTGCACGCCAGATGCACTAAATTGAGATTCTTTGTGCATATCAGATGCACCTGATATTGCTGTTAGGCACACCCGTTGCCTTTGACAGGTGTTTCGTGCACACCCGTTGCACTTAGATTTTGTTTTTGTGCACATGTATGGCACATTCATGGATTTCGATTTCCATGCACACCAGACGCACGTGACATTCTTATGCACATTTTGGGATTGATTTTTGTGTAGCAGTACGTTTTTATGATATTTATTATATGGTATAGTAGCTGAGCAGGACTAGTCCGAGGACAGTACCGGAATATATTTTGCATGCATTGATAGTTATAGAAGGGATTTCCAAAAAGGAGCTATAGTCTCAGTATTTACCTACGTGTCCGAGATGACACGAAACACTTAACAAAGAAAACCCTTCTAAATTATTTTTCAAAACGGCGGGACGTGTATGTTAAACAAAGGGTATATATATATATATAGTTATTTTCTTACAATAAACGTCCGCCACTGTGCCGCGATATGCGCATCGCACAACAACTTGAAAGGTTTGGCGTGCACTTCTTTCAGATGTTTTAACGATGTTTACATGTGTAGTTTTGATGTATATCATGTTGGTTTTCGTATTGGGCTTTGACATTGGTGTTTTCGCCATAACTCCGATGATTGCGCGATGCTTGATGGAGTTTTGATTTTGGTTTACATACTCGTTTTTCATGCGCATGCATTGCGCTACGATGTGTTTTATTGTCATGAACCGAAATATTAGCTCGTGACCAGCACTTAAAGCACGCAACGTCTAAAGTCGTAACGTAATCCAAGTAAGCTGAAACCCATAAATCTAAACCTTTTCAAGAAATAAAAGAGGTGCAGTTTTGAAATCAGGTATAATGGAGAAAAGTGTTTTCTTAAATGCATAGAAAAGGGAACATGAAAATGCAAGTTTATCCTACTTGTTGTAAAACATGTTCGTCTTTTAAAAATTTGGGCAGCACATCCCTTGTATATTTTGATCCAAAACCACAAATACAAGATAATATAAAAGGCATCCCCAAGTGGGAGCTAGCTCTTCGCCAATCGACCGATCCACAACTACGCAAAGCATAAATATAAGTATACGACGCCCAACGGCGAAGTTCACCACAAAAGATAATGAATAAAGCAAAACATCATCCCAAAAAGAGAATATAAAACCCATCGCTCAAATCTCGCAACTACAAGTCCTACTAGGTCTTACTCTTTATACAAATACTAGTTTTGATTGATGGAGTTGACTAGATACAAATAATAAATAAAAGAGTGGGCACGATACAAATGTCCCACCTACCAAAGCAAATCACCCAAATACAGATGTATGCCAAAGATTCCGCTATCAATCCAGGCGGTCAACCTGCAAGAACTGTGGCACAACGGGGGTGAGTTGCCAACTCGTGAGTATAAAACATCAACAGGTAGAAATCGAATAAAATAACGATTTCCTAGGTCAACTATATCATAAATGTCACGTCCCGAAAGTACGGAACATGACCGGCACTTAAACTACGAAACGTCTCGAGGCGTACGTAATCTAAGTAAACCGAAAACCCCAGAAATCCAAACCAAGAAAAGTAGTAGAGTGAAGGAAAACCAATTTAAATCAAGTAGTTTTAATAGCATAGCCGAATTATGCGTTTAAAAAAAACATCAAATATTTCCTGAAAATTTCGGCAGAGTCTCCTTTGTAAATACTGGCCCCCAAATGGGATACAACATGAATAGTATACGAAATCAATAAAAAGGCATCCCCAAGCGGGAGCTAGCTCTTCGTCAATCGACGGTCACAACCACACAAGCAATATAATATACAACGCTAAGGGCGAGGATCAAAATTCAAAAGGAAACTCAAAAACCACAAGAAAACCACAGAAATACAACGCGCGACTCTAAGGTCGAGAGAATAAACATCACTGGTCTCTATCTCAAATAAATACATGTTTGGTTGATGGAACTTCTAGATACAACAGAATAATGATATACAAGATATATAATGGAGGTACGATACAAATAAACCCACCTACTAGCAAATCACCCGGAAATAGAAGTAGTGCCAGCAAAGCCGTAATGAAACCTGTACGGCGAAACATGCAAGAACTGTGGCACAACGGGGGTGAGTTGCTAACTCGTGAATAGAAAAACATCTACGGAAAGAAATCGCATAAATAACGCAACCTAGGTCAAAGATCATAATATATCCTCAATTATATATATAACATTAAACCTATAACAAGGCTAGGGTAAATATCTAACCCGAGTGTAATCTCATGTGCCCGTGTCAGTGCCTCAGGTAGCAATATATCATATGAATGAGGTATGAATGCATGGAAACAGAATACATGTAAATGAAGATCTGTTTTCATAATTTAGTGAGATTTCCTTTGTATTTTTAAAATGAGGTATCATAATGAATTCAGCATAAAACAGTGCCTAACATCGGCACAAAACGTAATCCCAATATCTCGATATCTCTGTATCACAGTCTCTGTACCTCAATATCTCGAAATCTCAATGTCTCAATCATAATATCTAGGGCGCCGTCAGTCCAGACCGGCCCCTACCATCCATCTCAAGACCACGACGGTATCCTCCGGATATTCGATGCGTCGGGTAAAATCACCGGTAGGTAGTGCTCCCCTGCCAGGCTCACATCGTCATCATCACGCGCTTCTTGCCCCGGGGTACCTTACCGGGTCCACCATGTACCCGAAACGGTTCATCCGTCTCCTCGAATCGGGTCTCGAAATCCATCAGCAAACTCATGGTGGACAACTCATACATCATGAGAAAAACCGCACTTTTTATTTAAAAAGAGAGAAATCAGTTTATATAAGTTTTGCGGTTTCCCCCCCCCCCCAAATCCAGAAAATCTCATGGAAATCCGAATCCAAATCATCAATAGCATGTAAAACCATGAATATAGGCATAACAAAGAATAACAGTATGCTTGAAGTGACAAGTAATAACTACAATGTTAAGCTGGCATCTAAGGCAGGTACACTAATATCATGTCAAATTACTAACTAACAAGCTAAGTCAAGCAATAATATTTTCTAAGGTGTACATGACATGGCAATTACCGATGAAGATGTGTGCGAGTCGGCAAGTAAATGTACGTGGTACATACGCATCATCGGTAATGGTGCTGGTGTCCTAACAATATGATATCAACAATGCAATAAGAAATTATAGCATAAGTATGCGATGCAGAGCGAACAGCAATAATGAACGGAATACTAGACACAACGATAACTAAACTGCATTACCCTAATATAAATCCTACAAATGGTGCCTTTTGAAATAACACGAATCATGGGGTTTTGAAAATAGGGGCTACGGTATTTTTATGAAAAGATACGTCTTTTGAAATACCCGTAGGATCCCTTGGGCTGTCCTTTAAAATACCCACGATTTGTTAGTTTTAGAAATAAGTAAGAATAGAATCTAATCTAACAACTAAACTAAACTAAAGGACTAAGTTAACAAGCTGGACTACGGGTAAGGAAACCGTCTAACATCTGAGTCGATCCATATACATACCTGTATATATATTAGTCGGTGATCCCGCTTCTATAATATCATATCCGATACCATATCTATAATCAGACATCCCAAGTCAAGAGTGCGGATCAATCATCAAAATATAGCTCGTACGTAAATCCGTCGTACGGCATCCCCAAATCTGGGTACGGGTCAATATCACATTCCGAATACTATTCACCTGGTATCCTCTTTATCAAAATCATGATCGGGGTACTGATCTACGTCTAGTACAATACTGATACCGCCTGAGTATGCATGCACGTGTGTGAAACACTACGTCAAGGACCCGCTACAACGTCATGTCGTATCTCAAATACGAACCCTGCTATATCACCGATCTCACGGCCTCAAATTCAAATCTCATCGACTCATCATAAATGCCATGTATCATCCTCAAATCCGTATGTGAACACATAGTCCCATACCCATGTGAACACATAACTATATATTCCCGTAAGCACAAATGAAAGAAGAAAGTATGCCAGTATGGGTTGGTGTGTGCATGTGTGGTGTGACCACTACTATAGGGTTTCGCGACACTAAATATCCAAGAACACCAAATATCCATCCTAAACATCGTTATTAATCCCAAATAACATATAATAAATTGTTGGTGTGTATACGCATCCGTATACACCACCACGGACTGCGGGGGTGCTATACGCCATCCACCCGACTTCTCCCCGTAGATATAAATCTACTCACCTGATCCTCGTTCGCCGGTGCCGACGTCGCCACGCGCTTGCTTGTCGTCTCGAAGTCCACATGGGATACCTACATATCATAACGCTCCATACCGCATTAAAATCCGACTCATGACCAAAACGACGCACGAATCCCATATAGGTCAAAACCTATGGTTGCTTTCACAAATCGACCAAAAAACCCTCGACGTCGGCGTACAAACGCCAAACCATCGAGAAAACTCCCAACACACTCATTTGTACAATTACAAGCACTAATTATAATATAAAATAGCTTAAAATTCACAAAAACCCCAATTTCACTTAAAAAGTCATTTTTCCGAAAATCTAGCATGCACAAATCACCGTTTTAGTACAAAACTCGATGTATAAACGAACCTAGCATCCACAATATTCACTAAATATCATAACAAAGTCATATAAAGCATTCCTATAATTTATTCTCATCAATTTGCATAAATTCCAAAATCCTAGTTTGCAAAAATATCAATTTTTAACACCTTTTAAAGCAAAATTCACAATTCAACAATTAAGCTTGGTTTTGCATAACCTAAGATATTAAACCACTCATAATAATGTTAATGATGTCCTAAAAACATAATTACATTTTTAACCCAATTATTTAACCAATTTTAAATAGCTAGTTAGCAAATTAGCGTAATTATCATAATTTTTAAACTAACAATTAACAACTAGCTACTAACTTTGTTTTAACAAGCCATAAGAGCCTAATACATTACACAACCATACACCAATTTCACAAAACCCTAACTTGCATTCAAACCCTTTCTTGAATTTTATAACTAACAAAATCCAACCCAAACTATACATGAAACACTAAATTAGCACTAATTTGAAGCCCAAAAAGCAAGTTAAACTCTTAGATTTGGTTTGTATAAAATACTAGATAGCAAAATAGAATAATTAACTTAATAATGGTGTGCTAAAAACCCTAGTTTAACTCAAACCATTCTCTTGAAGATCCTAGATGAAAATAGCACCAATATTAACACTAAAACAACTCATTTAAAGAAATCTAACCATAAGAATTTAAATGGGTAAGAATTATACCTCTAGATCTAGAGATTTAGCAAGAAATTTTGACTCCAAAGATGGCCTCCTAGCATCCAAAATCCATGCAAGAAAGGTTAAGAAGAATGGATGAAGGATGGGCTTGAAATTGTGAAGTTTAAAAGGAATTTTGATGGAATTTTGATGAGTTTAGAAGAAAAATGAGAGGGGAAATTTTAGGGCTGTTTATTGCAGGAATTTCGGCTGAGGAGGGAGTGGGGAGAGGTGTGGGGGAGTTTTGGAAAATAATCCAAGTCAAAGCCCCTCCCAAATTACCATAATACCCCCACCTACTTTACTATATATAAAAACCTTATTTTAACCCATTTCTCACATGATTTAAGGTCAAAAAGAGGGAAATAAAATTCTTGGGCTGCTACAATAGTGTGGGGCTGGCCAAGGGGTGTGAGGGTGAGTGTGAGAGACTTTACAAAAAAATTCTATGCAAAAAGACCTCCCACAATACCATATTTGCAAGTTTTAGTTCAAAATAACTATATTTTTGTTTTCCATAAAATAAATCAAATAAAACTTGAAATAAAATACTAAAAATTTATATTACAACTAGATTTTAATCAACATGATTTTAAAGATTAAAATTAGCCCATTTAAATTTGTATTTATCTCTAATTTAATGTATTTTCTTACCGGCTTAAAATAATATTAAAATAATTAATTTCGGAAAAAATTTCAGAAAATTTGAAATTTCACCAGTGGCTCAATAAACACCAAATACTAGCAATTTCATAGCTAGAATATGTATATTTAATTTTATAATAAAGATATTTGTATTTTGACTTTTTACAGAAAACCCCCTTATTTTACCGTTTTTTCGAAATTTCACCGAAACGATTTTCAAAACGTTACAATCTTCCCCCTTAAAGAAATTCGGTCCCCAAATTTAAATTAAAACTTCCCCCAAATACTAAAATATTTCAGCCAAAACCATCAAATCGCCGGGGCTCCGAAATCATAAATACATAAAACAAATCGTAGCGCAACGCATGCGCATGAAAAATGAGCATATAACTCAAATCAGAACTCCGTCAAGCATCCCGCAATCATCGGAGTCATGGGGAAGACATCAATACCAAATCCAAAGCAAAACCAATATGATATAACTCGAAACTATACATGTAAAATATATTCAGGTACTGTTCTCTGACTAGTCCTGCTCAGTACGAAAACACATAGCAATATCATAAAAACGTACTGCTTTATAAGAAAAATCAATCCCCAAAATACGCGTATGAATACTACGTGCGTCTTGTGCGCACGGAAATCAAAATCCAAATATGTGCCATACATATGCACAGAAACAACATCTAAGTGCATCGGGTGTGCATGAAACATTTGTCATAGGCAACATGTGTGCCTGACAGCAAAATCAGGTGCATCTGACATGCACGAAAAATCTCGATTTAGTGCATCTGGTGTGCACCAAAATCACACTTCAAAACATGCGCCCAACATGCGCGAAAATCCAAATCAGGTGCATCCATCGTGCACGAAATCATGAAATCCAATATCAAGTGCCGAACATGCGCAAAATAAAATCAGGTGCACAAGGTGCACAAAACAAATATCGAACATCACCATCGAAATCAAAGTCCAGGGCATCTAAATGCACAACATACGTAACACTGCACTGCAAGCATATATGAACTATACCGCGTGCAAAAACCAAATCGTGTGCGTATATACGCACAAAATCAACTCAAATGTCTAAAACCGTAAAATCGCAAATATGTGAAACTAAGCCCGAAAACGATATCAAGTGCAACACTGTGAAAAGATCGTAAATCCTCAATCATCAAAATCAAATCATGCGAATAAATCACCCAAAACATCGAAATCAATAATGGCGGAATAGTACCGCTCAAGTGCATCCTCTAAGAATCTCGGGCCAACTGTCGCGGTCACTAGTGGGACGTCTCGTCGATGATCATGAACTCTGGCCTGCTGGTGTGCGTAACACGACCACTCCTGGGTCCAAGTCTTCTCGTAATTTGTCCCAGAAAGGTCCTGTCGAGGTCTCTCCCAAATCTCGCCTCTGCCGAACTCTCCGAAAGTCATCGTTCCTTACTAGATCTGTTCTCGTTCCAGAACGGCTGCATAATCATCACGACTCCTTCTGGAAGGTAAATCCAAGTACCACGCCTCGGCATGTGCATCGCATCTCTGATGTCGGTGGAGTGGAACGTCATCTCATCTAGATCTGGTACGAACCTCTATCTTCACTTTTCTCTAATGTCGACCGCTTCGGACTCGTCTCGTCGTGGCTGGATGGACTGAGCTCCAATGGCTATCCTCGTATCGGGAGTCTCCCAAGAAATGCATCTCACCACCTAACATCCGAATTAAGTCGAACCATCCAATTGATTGTCAAAACCTTATAATCCCCCAAGGGCTCAACATCTTGGGCACAGTTTAATAGTATCGAGTACATACCACAGCATCGGTGGTCCAGCCGTAGAAGGGCAAACCCAAGCCTCACTAATGGCGCCGTGGAACTGCCGCAAACCCGAAGGTTCAAAGGCTTTCACACGGTCATTAAGTCGAGTTAGGGTTTCATTCTTCTAGAGGGACCATAGAATTGCCTGCATGTCTTTCCGACTATTTTAAACTTGGAATAATAGGTTTCTGACATTCGATCGTCTCTGTCGACTCCCAACGTCTCCGCGTGAAGTCGTCTCTAGCTGGAATCAATTTATCTGATGACCTCTCATCGGGGTAGCAAACGAACCACATGTCCTAGTCATTCATCCTCGGTGACTAGCGACCTTCTATCATCTCTCAGTACAACCTTGTACTGCAATAGCTCCCACATCTGGGGCGATATCCCGTCGTTCGCTGCAACAACTGGCTCACTCGTCCGTACGCTGAACAGTGCCTCAATCATCATGAGTAAGTAATATACCAATGGTCATCAAAATCTGGCTGGCCTCTGTCAGTGGCTCAATCCTCTAGTGCTGATCGGCACGTCCAAGTAATCTCATATAGCGATCCATCCAACACTCGTGGCGCGAAAGCACAATCAAAAGACACATCTCTACAATCGTGTGTCACCGGAATTATGCTCTGGTCAGTCCACGTTCGTAACGAGCTCGTGCTGACCGCAACTCTAGCCGTAGCTCTCCCTGCCCGTAATCGTGGCAGCAAACCATAACTGGTACCGATGAGGCTAGATCAGTAATGAATATAATACTGAGCAAAGAAATGTACATCCTAAGGCTCCTTAAGTGGAGTGGCGTGTCGTAAGTATGCCGCGGAACATACCCACGGTACGTCACTCTACTCTAGTCGCCTATTCCATCAACCAAGGGTCATCCTACGCTCCGAAGGTAAAACCTAACGCTCTGATACCAACTTTGTCACGTCCTGAAAGTATAGAACATGACCGGCACTTAAACTACGAAACGTCTCGAGGCGTACGTAATCTAAGTAAACCGAAAACCCCAGAAATCCAAACCAAGAAAAGTAGTAGAGTGAAGGAAAACCAATTTAAATCAAGTAGTTTTAATAGCATAGCCGAATTATGCGTTTAAAAAAAACATCAAATATTTCCTGAAAATTTCGGCAGAGCCTCCTTTGTAAATACTGGCCCCCAAATGGGATACAACATGAATAGTATACGAAATCAATAAAAAGGCATCCCCAAGCGGGAGCTAGCTCTTCGTCAATCGACGGTCACAACCACACAAGCAATATAATATACAACGCCAAGGGCGAGGATCAAAATTCAAAAGGAAACTCAAAAACCACAAGAAAACCACAGAAATACAACGCGCGACTCTAAGGTCGAGAGAATAAACATCACTGGTCTCTATCTCAAATAAATACATGTTTGGTTGATGGAACTTCTAGATACAACAGAATAATGATATACAAGATATATAATGGGGGTACGATACAAATAAACCCATCTACTAGCAAATCACCCGGAAATGGAGGTAGTGCCAGCAAAGCCGTAATGAAACCTGTACGGCGAAACCTGCAAGAACTGTGGCACAACGGGGGTGAGTTGCCAACTCGTGAATAGAAAAACATCTACGGAAAGAAATCGCATAAATAACGCAACCTAGGTCAAAGATCATAATATATCCTCAATTATATATATAACATGCAACCTATAACAAGGCTAGGGTAAATATCTAACCCGAGTGTAATCTCATGTGCCCGTGTCAGTGCCTCAGGTAGAAATATATCATATGAATGAGGTATGAATTCATGGAAACAGAATACATGTAAATGAAGAACTGTTTTCATAATTTTGTGAGATTTCCTTTGTATTTTTAAAATGAGGTATCATAATGAATTCAGCATAAAACAGTGCCTAGCATCGGCACAAAACGTAATCCCAATATCTCGATATCTCTGTATCACAGTCTCTGTACCTCAATATCTCGAAATCTCAATGTCTCAATCACAATATCTAAGGCGCCGCCAGTCCAGACCGGCCCCTACCATCCATCTCAAGACTACGACGGTATCCTCCGGATATCCGACGCGTCGGGTAAAATCACCGGTAGGTAGTGCTCCCCTGCCAGGCTCACATCGTCATCATCACGCGCTTCTTGCCCCGGGGTACCTTACCGGGTCCACCATGTACCCGAAACGGTTCATCCGTCTCCTCGAATCGGGTCTCGAAATCCATCAGCAAACTCATGGTGGACGACTCATACATCATGGGAAAAACCGCACTTTTTATTTAAAAAGAGAGAAATCAGTTTATATAAGTTTTGCGGTTCCCCCCCTCCCAAATCCAGAAAATCTCATGGAAATCCGAATCCAAATCATCAATAGCATGTAAAACCATGAATATAGGCATAACGATGAATAACAGTATGCATGAAGTGATATGTAATAACTACAATGTTAAGCTGGCATATAAGGCGGTACACTAATATCATGTCAAATTACTAACTAACAAGCTAAGTCAAGCAATAATATTTTCTAAGGTGTACGTGACATGGCAATTACCGATGAAGATGTGTGTGAGCCGGCAAGTAAGTGTACGTGGTACATACACATCATCGGTAATGGTGCTGGTGTCCTAACAATATGATATCAACAATGCAATAAGAAATTATAACATAAGTATGCGATGCGGAGTGAACAGCAATAATGAACGGAATACTAGACACAACGATAACTAAACTGCATTACCCTAATATAAATCCTACAAATTGTGCCTTTTGAAATAACACGTATCATGGGGTTTTGAAAATAGGGGCTACGGTGTTTTTATAAAAAGATACGTCTTTTGAAATATCCGTAGGATCTCTTGGGTTGTCCTTTAAAATTGTAGGGTTCCTAGGCATCCTAATGAGGTCTCACAAGGCATCAGCCATGCCAATTTCAAAAATTCTACGGTGCCGAGAAACCCTAATAAGATCGTTGGCTAGATTTTAGGCGACAAAGCAAACTAGTTAACACTTAACTACAAGAATACGGAAATACAACCTTTGTAGAACCGGTTCTCCACCTCCATAGCTCCGCAATGAAGTCTCCTCGCTGTCCTCATGCAATCCCGGGCTCTTGCGTCGGCTTCATTGGAGAAGAAGCGGGCTAGGTCATCGACGACGTGCCGAAGATGATCTACGTCGAGGCATCGCTAGATCAAGCTCCAACTTCACCAAGTCAAGAAAACTTGTGAAGGAAACACACTCTACTACTTGGCAAGAGGTAGAGGATGAAGAAATAGGAAGTGGGTTCACTTTAGAATTGGATTTCTCACACTTTTCATCAATCCACCATTGATGAAGTGAAGCTTTCTTCATTGAAGAAGATGAAGAAGAAGAAGAAAGTGTTATGATAAGTTAATTAATATTGAAAAGAAAATCAATACTTATCATATAATGAACCATGGTCAAGTGTAGAGATTTAATCATGGTTGAAAGGAATGGTTAGGGTTAAGCATGAGACAAAAATGGTCACTAGGTCAAAGCTTCATGAAGCTTCAATATGAAACAAAATTAGCCACCATTTTCTCTTTATGCCTTTTTAATTATTTCCAAAAAGAATAAATAGATAAATAAATGAGAAAAGGAAATAAAACCCTAATCATAAGTTTAACCATGGTTTAATTCTATACACTTAACCAAGTAAACATGTATCATCAAACATGATACAATCAAGTGCACGAAAGTATATCACATATACAATGTGTACATCCGAGTGAGAATATCCATTTAAAGTGAACCAATACTAGTTAATGCAAAGTAATATATCAAATATATAATTATACATTAAATCATTAAATCAACACTTGATTTAACGATCCGGTTATATCGCATATAACCGACTAGTATCCAATGTATCGGCTTATCGAATCAACCCTTGATTCGATAACTAGGTTATATCGCATACAACCAATCGATACATTCATCGCGAGAATGAAATACGGTATCACATACACGCATTATTCTCGGTCCAGTACATATCTCATATGCCCTCCTATTTCGTTTCGCTTGAGCCAGGAAACCTCTGTGTAGGACTCTAAAGACTCGTCAATACGCCGGCAGCAGATGATGATCATATCAAACACCCACAAGCCGCAAGCGGTCTGCTAAACGTAACGGCCACCCGGGTATTGAGCGATCAGAAGATCGACGAGCAAGCACGCTCACACTCCAGTGAATCCAACCAGTAACACTACCGTACAGTCCGGTCTGATCGTCTGATATGTCGCATATCTTGCCTAGGGGTTGTAAACGTCAGACCCCAATAGCTCGATAAGTCGTGTCGATATGAGGTCTATAACAATTCGAGAAACTAATGGTAACACTTACCAGTAAATCTCAGCAACCCTGGCCAGGGATTTCCTGTTATAGCCAATCGAACACAGCGCAACATCAACCCCCTATACCGGGAGAGACGAATCCCCTCCTATCGCTCATTGCCTCCATGTGACTCGGGACAGTACCCAAAAACCACCGTTTTGCACGCCCTCTTGGACGTGGTAAGATGGAAATCAAAGCACAGTGGGAACCACACAAGACTCTATGACGATCTCGGGTCAACAGACTACTCTGTACCAGTGTCACCAGAGAACTGCCATCTGACGTAAGGTATAATACCATCTGGGAGTTCTCGGCGAGTCCGTCCAGTGTACCCAGTCTCTACTGAGCACCCGTATATCATCTCTGATGTCAAACACCAATGGATATGGGATCATCCATCGCCCATCTGTATGGGTCGAGAAGGTATACGCTAGTCTACTCTGGTATATCGATGCCCCGTCTCGATACACCCATGACTAGGGACTTTGAAGGATGTACTTATGGACTACCATGTCCCCACTAGTATGATCCGCATCATAGTCCAGGTAGTCAAGTACAGATCCTAAGGGCTTTACCAACATGTAACAGGGAGACAATCAGTGTACACGTTAAGGTAAAGATTAACCAGATAGCATACTATCATGTCGAGCAAGAAAGTCCTCCCTATATATGTCCCAGCATCCACTACAATATACATCCTATGTATAGTAATGGCCTCTAGGGCATACATATAACTAACAATCTCCCACTTGCACTAGGGCCATCTGATAGCAGTGGTTGCAGTATCTCATACTCAACCATCCCATAAAAGTCTCTCTCTGGGAACAGGCCTTTGTGAGTGGATCCGCTGTGTTGTCCTCTGAGTCTACTCTCCTAACCTCGATCTCCCTGGAGATCAACCATCTCCATGATCAGGTGACACTGCCTTAGAATATGTCTGGATCACTGATGGGACGGACGTTCCTTGGCATAAGCCATAACTCCATTGTCTCACAATGGTTGGAACGTAGTTCATCTCATGAACCAATATACACCCAAACATCCTCCTTGGTAGCATCTTGAGTAGCGATGTATCCAGCCTTTATCGTCTAGTGTGTCACGGTATCTTGTTTGGAACTCTTCCAATATACCGTCCCTTTACTGAGGGTAAAGACAATGCCTGTGACTGACATTCAGTCGTCTTTATCACCCTGGAACCATTCCAGTGATTCTCCCCAGGGTCGATTGATACCATCTCACTACAGCTAGTGAGTATCCTAACATCCATTTAGATCTATCTCATAGATCCAAAATCCAGGATTTAGGAGGTATCACTTTGATCCTACATGGAGAATTATTGTGATAAGCGGGGATTGATCGAGCGTAGCATAGGAAACTCCTTCCCTATCAAGAGTATGTCATCCACGTACTCTACGAGGATCATCACCATACTCCCTACTACCTTTTTGTATATACAAGGTTCATCTACCATTTTGATGATGTCAAACTGTTTGACTTATCCATCAAAACAGATGTTCCAACTCCGCGATGCCTGCTTTATCCTATAAAACATCTTGCACACGTTTCCGCTGCTCCCACTGTCTATGAAGCCCTCTGGCTGTGTACTTATAGACGCTCTCTTCCAAATCATCATTTAGAAAAGCAGTCAAGACACCCAACCACCAGAGATCGTAGTCATGGTATGTAGCCGTGGTAAGTAGGATCTGGATGGACTTAAGCATAGATACTTGAAAAGGTTTCATCATTATCCATGCCTGGTCGATGATGACAACCTTTAACAAGTCTAGCTTTGAAAGTCTCAACTTTTCCATGTACACCAAGTAATCTTCTCAAGATATACTTGCTTCTGATGGTGATTTAACCCTTTAGATATAGCAACCAAAGTCCATACTTTGTTGGTGTATAAGGATTCCATCTCAGATCGCTAAGCATCCAGCCATTCTTACAGAGTCTCACTCCTGATGGCCAGCTCGAAGCTAGTTGGGTCATCATCTTATGATGCAATCCTCGCTCCCACTTGTAAGTCGATGTAGTACACCCCAGTACTTGTGGGGAGGCGGATTTTACAAAAACGATCAAGTTTAAGGAACGAACATCGACTAACCGCTTAAATCGAAGCTAAACTCTAAATAACCGTATTCTATGAGTTTCTTTTCACAAGTGATTAGGGATTATACCTAATGAAACCGGTCCTTCTTCTTTACGTCCTCCTTTGTTCTCCTCGACCTTCTCTAGGTAGTAGACGATCCACCCGAGAGCGAAACTCCAAGCTAAACCTCTAACTTGAGGTAACTAATCAACTTTGATTGCTAATCAAAGATGAAAGGATGATGTAGAGTGTAGGTTATGGATGCTTAAGTCTAACTAAACCTTTGTTCTCAACACATGAGGATTAAGGTTAGTATCTTGAAGATGAGAGCTTGAGGAGAGAGAATATGAGATAAGATTATGAGAGAAGAGAGAGAGTGTATCATAATATTATGAAGCATTCTTATTTTCAACAAATGAATAAAAGAAATGAATAAGCATGCTTCATAAAATATCTTGTGATGATTCATTAGCATGAGTCATTAAGCAATAAATGTGCATTAATGAAGTGAATGAATCACCACCATGACTCACTCTCTTATCCAAAAGAAACCTCCTTAGTCACATCTTCTAGAAGCTTCTCGAGTAATTACGAGAACGCCCCTCCGATCCGTAAAAATACGGAAAAACTTTAGACTGTAAAAATCCAATAACCAGATACCAGTAACTGGCTTAAACCAAAGCCGACTGGTAAAAACTGTCCGAAAGTCGTACGTGCGTAAACGCACGTATGCGTCCGAACCCTTTGTCGCAAAACCATGCAACCTCTATATCGTTTCGCCTGGAGTAGGAAACTCTCTGTGTGGGACTCTAGAGACTCGACTACTACGCTGGCAGTGGGTTTAACCACAGACCGCAAGCGGCACTAGCTGTACGTAACGGTCCCCAGGTAGTTGTCGATAAGAAGGCCGATGAGAAAACCCATCCGAACTCCTACTGAGTCTGATGTGACAATCTCCATACAGTCCGGTCCGTTCGTCCAAGACTATCGCATATCGGGCCTAGGGGGGCGGCAAGCGTCAGTCCCCTAATAGCGGTATAAGTCGTGTCGGAGTGAAGCCCATTACACCCTGAGAAACTACTGGAAACTACCAGTAAATCTCGCTTGCCCTGGCCAGGGACTTTGCGTAATGGCTCTCTGACACAGCACGATATCTACTCCCAATACCGGGAGGGACGAATCCTTTCTAACCGCCACTGCCTCCAAGTGCTCGGGACTGCACCCAACTGCTACCTGTTTGCACGACTCCTTTGAGCCGTGGTAGGGTAGCAATCTAAGAACAGTGGGACACACTCGAGGCGAAGTAGCAGTGTCAAGTCTGCGGACTACGCTGTACTCATGTCACCTGGGAACTGTTCACTGACGACTGGTATCAAACCAACCAACAGTTCCCTGTGAGTCCTGTCCGGTGTACCCGTAACCTAACGAGCACCTGTATACTATCTCCAGTACGACGTACTGATGGCTGTGGGACAGGCCATCTCCCCAACTGGGATGAGAAGCGTACACACCAGTCTACTCCGGAGTATCGATGCTCTGTCTCGATAATCCAACGACCAGGGACCTGAATAAGGATGTGCTTGTAGACTACCCAGCCCCCACTAGTGTGACTGCCATCACAACGCTGGTAGACAAGCAAGATCCTAAGAGCTCTATCAATACGTACACTCACATATTAAGATAGAAAAACCAAGTAGCATACTACCATGTTTAGCAAGACTGTTATATACATGTGAATATCCCAAGCTTCCATTAAGTAATATACAAGCTAGTATGATACAGTAATGGCCTTCTAGGGCATAAACACTAACAATCTCCCACTTGCACTAGGGCCATCTACTGGCATATCGTAGACCAATGATCTCGAGCAGCCTCTCGAACTGAATCTGAGGAAGGGCCTTCGTGAATGGATCAGCAATGTTCTCTTCTGAAGCAACTCTCCGAACCTCGATCTCCTGACGATCAATGATCTCCCTGATCAGGTGATACCGCCTCAAGATGTGTCTGGACTTCTGATGGGACCTTGGTTCCTTCGCTAAAGCTATAGCTCCGTTGTTGTCGCAATACAGAGGTATTGGATCAACTATGGTAGGAACCACCTGAAGTTCTGTTAGGAACTTCTTCATCCAGACTGCTTCTTTTGCGGCATCGCAAGCAGCAATATACTCCGCTTCCATCGTCGAGTCAGCAACGGTGTCCTGCTTGGAGCTCTTCCAGCACACCGCCCCTCCATTGAGGGTAAAGACATAACCCGACATGGACTTGGAATCGTCCTTATCACTCTGGAAGCCGGAATCAGCAAAGGCCTCCAACCTGAGGTCTTTAGCGCCGTAAACCAAGAACATCTCCTTAGTCCTCCTCAGGTACTTGAGAATGTTCTTTACTGCTATCCAGTGTTTCTCCCCTGGGTCTGACTGATACCGGCTTACCACGCTCAGTGCGTAAGCTACATCTGGTCTGGTACACAACATCGCATACATTATAGAGCCTACCGCAGAAGCGTAGGGTATAATAGACATGCGTTCCCTTTCCAAATCAGTCTTGGGAGACATCTCTTTGGAGAGGGTGATTCCGTGACAAGCCGGTAGATTACCGCGCTTAGAATCTTCCATACTGAATCTTTTCAGTATAGTGTCGATATACCTGGACTGTGAAAGTCCTAACATCCTCTTGGATCTATCACGATAGATCCGGATCCCCAGAATGTACGAGGCATCACCCAGGTCTTTCATGGAGAACCTGTGTGACAAGAATCCTTTGACAGATTGTAGCATAGGAATGTCATTTCCTATTAATAGAATGTCATCCACGTACAAGACGAGGAATACGACACTTCTGGCTACAGCTTTACTATATATGCACGGTTCATCTGGATTTTTGATAAAGTCATATTCTTTGACTGTCTCATCAAAACAGATGTTCCAACTCCGCGATGCCTGCTTTAGTCCATAAATAGACTTAAGCAGCTTGCATACTTTCCCGCTGCTCCCACTCTGATTGAAACCCTCTGGCTGATCCATATAGACGCTCTCTTCTAAATTTCCATTCAGAAAAGCCGTCTTTACGTCCATCTGCCAGATTTCATAATCATGGAAGGCAGCAATAGCAAGAAGGACCCGAATGGATTTGAGCATAGCCACTGGAGAAAAAGTTTCGTCATAGTCCAAACCAGGTCTTTGACGAAAACCCTTTGCAACAAGTCTAGCCTTATAGGTTTCCACCTGTCCATCTACACCAATCTTTTTCTTGAAGATCCATTTGCATCCTATGGGTTTTACCCCATCTGGAGCAAAGTCCAAAGTCCATACTTTGTTGGTGTACATGGACTCCATCTCGGTCCGCATTGCATCTAGCCATCGTACCGAGTCGCCGCTCTGGATGGCCTGCTGGAAGTCAGTAGGTTCATCATCATCTATGATGCAATCCTCTCTATCCCCATCTATGAGAAAACCGTAGTATCTCTCAGGCGGATGAGACGGCCTACTACTCCTGCGGAGGGGTGCGGGAATGTTCTGTTCTTCTTGAACCTCTGGTTCTACCAAACTTTCAGTAACAGCTTGTGGTTCTGGAATTTCTTCCAGTTCTACTTCGCTCCCACTCTTCTGATTTTCCAAAAATTCAGTTTCTAAGAAGCGGGCATGACGAGAAACAAAAACCTTTTGTTCCTCTGCGTAATAGAAATAATATCCCATAGAGTTCTTTGGATATCCCACAAACTTACACTCTACTGAGCGTGCCTCGAGCTTGTCCACATGCTGCTTTTTAACAAAAGCTGGACATCCCCAAATCTTCATATGTTGAAGATGGGGTTTCTTCCCAGTCCATATCTGATATGGAGTGGTAGGCACAGTCTTGGTAGGAGCCCTGTTCAGAAGATATGCCGCTGATTCTAGCGCATAACCCCAGAAAGATCGCGGTAACTCAGCATTACTCATCATGGATCGTACCATATCCAATAGGGTTCGATTCCGTCTCTCCGATACACCGTTATGCTGTGGAGTGTATGGAGGAGTAAGCTGAGAGAGAATTCCTTTCTCTTTTAGGTAACCTAGGAACTCGGCACTTAAGTATTCTCCACCTCGATCAGATCTAAGTGTCTTAATACTTTTGCCGGTTTGGTTTTCTACTTCATTCTTATACTCTTGGAATTTCTCAAAAGCCTCGGATTTATGTTTCATCAGATAAATGAATCCGTATCTTGAGTAATCATCCGTGAAAGTAATGAAATAGGAAAAACCACCTCTCGCATGTGTAGACATTGGACCACATACATCACTGTGTATGAGTCCTAAGAGCTCGCTCGCTCTTACTCCTTGTCCAGTAAATGGAGTCTTTGTCATCTTTCCTTTGAGACAAGATTGACAAGTGTCATAGGATTGATATTCGAACGTGTCTAAATATCCTTCTCTATGCAACTTAGTTAACCTTCTCTCATTGATGTGACCCAGTCTACAATGCCATAAGAAAGCTTTATTTAAATCTGGAGACTTTCTTTTTAGTGTGTTCTGGACATTGAAAATTTGGAGTTGGTTTAACACATATATGCCGTTATTTAGAGTACCGGACCCAATCAAACCATGATTAAGGTGGATGTTGACAACATCTCTTACAAACGTGAAATCATAACCTTTATTTGATAACAAGGAAACTGATATGATATTACACGTTAAGCTGGGTACAAAATAACAGTTATGCAAAACCAAAATATGTCCACTCGTCAATCCTAGGTGATAATCCCCGACGGACGCAGCTCCCACGCTAGCTCCGTTAGCAACCCTGAGGATCATATCACCTTCCTTCAGCACCCTACGGTTTCTCAGTGCCTGCAATGAATTGCAAATATGAGATCCTGATCCGGTATCCAATACCCAGGAAGTAGAGTTGATTGACAGACAATTCTCAATTACAAACACACCTGAAGTCGAAGCCACAGCTTGCTTCGGTTCCTGGTTCTTGGCGTTCCATGCCTTGCAATCCTTCTTCCAGTGCCCTTTCCTGTGACAATGAAAGCACTCATCCTGACCAACTATCGGTACTGCTTTCTTTATCTTTCCCTTCCCTCTCACCTTACTAACACCTCCTCTAGGTTTGGGTGCGGCCTTCTTCTTCCTTCCTTTGGCCCTAGCCTTGGACCCTGAAGAAGATGAACCGCCAACAAACATAGCGGGTGTTTCCCTTACCTTCTGTAAGGTGCCCTCTGCACTCCTTAACATGTTCAGGAGTTCCGCAAGTTCAACTTCTTTTCCCTGAAGGTTGAAGTTGAGGATAAACTGGGCGTAGGTGGGAGGAAGGGACTGGAGAATAAGGTCTGTATAGAGCTCATTATCCAAAGTCGTCCCAAGGTCTGCGAGCTCCTCAATATAGCCGATCATCTGTAGGACATGTTCACCTACCGATGACCCGACAGCCAACCTCGCTCGAAATAATTTCTTCGAGGTCTCGTATCTTGCAATACGAGATTGCTCTCCATAAAGTTCCTTTGTATGGAGAAATATGCCATCTAGGGACATATCCTCGTGCCTCCTCTGATGTTCATTGTTCATCGAGGCAAGCACGATGCACTTGGCTCTCGCGCAATCTAAATCCCAGGTTTTGCGGATTTCCTTATCCGCATTGCTGGATTTGGGACCAGGGACAGCAGGTGCCGTAGCGGTGAGGACGTACCCCAATTTGTCATAGGTCAAGGCCATCTTGACATTCCGCAGCCAATCTTTATAGTTTGGCCCCGTCAGTATATTCTTTTCTAAAAGTAACTTAAGTCCAGTCATTTTCAGGGTCGCTGCAATTAGGAGAGAGAGAAGAAAACTCTTTAGCATGATGCTCTTGCAAGTTTAGAGTGGTTTTTAGTTTATCTAAACTGGATGGCTCCCACTGTTTCTCGAATCCTTCCTCAAACCATAAAAGAAGAATTAGCCAAGACTATTCTCACCGTACAATACTTGCTTAACCGTTCAGCCAGGCCGGTGTCGATACTTCGAGGGAGGTTTTCCAACGCTTTCGCGAAGTTCCTTAATTAAATAACCTCTTTTCTCTGGGGGCGTAACCCCGCTGACACTTTTCTGGACACCTACTAGGTTTATAGCATTGATCGTTAAGTGACGAATATCCTGATAAGTAGCATATACTCACAGTAGGATCGGGATCCAAATATCATCGTCTGATAATGTTGTAGGAATGCTACCAACATTCATCAAACTCAAAATGGTATGCATCTCTTTGCAAATTTCAGTTTCTTTTGAAATTCCCGATATAAGTTTTTGCCCCATGCTTTTATGACCTTGGCTTTGGTCAAAATGTCATAAGTCACATGTCAAGTTCTACCCGTCATTATCTTGTCAATTTGAACCCATTCGTATATACCCCTGACTTTGGTCAAATGGTAATACGACTGTCCCAAACCGACTCATCTATCTTATGCAACAAATGAAAACCCAGCAGCTACCAAACACTATGCCTTGACTTTGGCCAAAATGCATAGCTTGAATACTACTGAATACCCAAATGAAATGACGGAGGGCTACGAATGGTTTTGGCGAAACCGTGAACGTAGTGAACTTGATATAACCGAAGGAACCTGATAGCTTTTAAAAGGAGTGGTTAAAGCTCCGCATTTAAAAATATCTGTTTTAAAAATAACCGAATGGTTTCTTTTAAATTGTTCCAACGATTTAAACTTTGGTTTATTTTCTTTGCATTACAGATAATGCGTCCCATCATTAACCTATCATTGCAGAAAACAACGAAAATACAACGTCCTCTTATGCCATCCGCATTCGCCACGGGGTCCCGTCATCACCCGTTAGGTTACTTAACTAACGACAGAGCGGGGGCTGGGCTAGCGCGGGTGTAAAACATAAGTGACGTCTAAATAGCTACAATAAATATAGATATTTTACATTCGTCTGACGCAATGATATTCATTCCAGAACACAGATAAACAATATTGGATATGCAAGCAATCTGTATTTCTTTTGAGCCTGCAAGAAAAGACAGATTACACAGTTGTGATGAATAGCCGTTACCCCACCCTCGACCCCTACGGGTACGGCAAACTACCCACCCGGCAGTCTGTGTACCCCACCTTGGGTCAGTCCTAGGAGCAAAAACAGTAAAATGAAATAATACAACGGTGGCTACAACCGCAACCTGGAAGTGCCCCGCAAAAATAATATTACAACAATTTACATTTACAACAAATGAATTAAACAATAACCCATTGCAAACCCCGGCTATACACCACAACAGTCCAATACAGTTTATATGCACAAACAGATATAACCATTTCAGAAATGTGCAACCCCCTGCCAACCGACATACTAGCAGTTGGGGGAGGTTTACGAACACATCAACCATTCACAGATATAATCCAATACGCAAATACTGTACAATTCGATCGAATAAACAACTTCAATATTGCTCCAAAATCTGCTCTGTTAAACAGTAACCTGAGCAATAATTAAACATTCCAGAAAACCCCAAATATTACAGAGAAGCAACAGAAGAAAAATTGGTCGCTGACTCGCCAACTCGGCGGCGGAAGCGCGGCGATATGGTCGATTCAGTCGACTGTTTTTCTTGGGTGTTCTTCTGGTGTCATGCAAAGCTCTCTGAACTCACCTGAAAAATTTTCTGACATCGTTTTAAATTCGACAGAAACATGACAGAATTAGGGTTTTTCGGCTTCGTTTTTCCGTTCGAAATTCGTACAAATTTGCAATTAAGTTATTTAGTGTTTAACCTGGCTCTGATACCACTGTAAGTCGATGTAGTACACCCCAGTACTTGTGGGGAGGCGGATTTTACAAAAACGATCAAGTTTAAGGAACGAACATCGACTAACCGCTTAAATCGAAGCTAAACTCTAAATAACCGTATTCTATGAGTTTCTTTTCACAAGTGATTAGGGATTATACCTAATGAAACCGGTCCTTCTTCTTTACGTCCTCCTTTGTTCTCCTCGACCTTCTCTAGGTAGTAGACGATCCACCCGAGAGCGAAACTCCAAGCTAAACCTCTAACTTGAGGTAACTAATCAACTTTGATTGCTAATCAAAGATGAAAGGATGATGTAGAGTGTAGGTTATGGATGCTTAAGTCTAACTAAACCTTTGTTCTCAACACATGAGGATTAAGGTTAGTATCTTGAAGATGAGAGCTTGAGGAGAGAGAATATGAGATAAGATTATGAGAGAAGAGAGAGAGTGTATCATAATATTATGAAGCATTCTTATTTTCAACAAATGAATAAAAGAAATGAATAAGCATGCTTCATAAAATATCTTGTGATGATTCATTAGCATGAGTCATTAAGCAATAAATGTGCATTAATGAAGTGAATGAATCACCACCATGACTCACTCTCTTATCCAAAAGAAACCTCCTTAGTCACATCTTCTAGAAGCTTCTCGAGTAATTACGAGAACGCCCCTCCGATCCGTAAAAATACGGAAAAACTTTAGACTGTAAAAATCCAATAACCAGATACCAGTAACTGGCTTAAACCAAAGCCGACTGGTAAAAACTGTCCGAAAGTCGTACGTGCGTAAACGCACGTATGCGTCCGAACCCTTTGTCGCAAAACCATGCAACCTCTATATCGTTTCGCCTGGAGTAGGAAACTCTCTGTGTGGGACTCTAGAGACTCGACTACTACGCTGGCAGTGGGTTTAACCACAGACCGCAAGCGGCACTAGCTGTACGTAACGGTCCCCAGGTAGTTGTCGATAAGAAGGCCGATGAGAAAACCCATCCGAACTCCTACTGAGTCTGATGTGACAATCTCCATACAGTCCGGTCCGTTCGTCCAAGACTATCGCATATCGGGCCTAGGGGGGCGGCAAGCGTCAGTCCCCTAATAGCGGTATAAGTCGTGTCGGAGTGAAGCCCATTACACCCTGAGAAACTACTGGAAACTACCAGTAAATCTCGCTTGCCCTGGCCAGGGACTTTGCGTAATGGCTCTCTGACACAGCACGATATCTACTCCCAATACCGGGAGGGACGAATCCTTTCTAACCGCCACTGCCTCCAAGTGCTCGGGACTGCACCCAACTGCTACCTGTTTGCACGACTCCTTTGAGCCGTGGTAGGGTAGCAATCTAAGAACAGTGGGACACACTCGAGGCGAAGTAGCAGTGTCAAGTCTGCGGACTACGCTGTACTCATGTCACCTGGGAACTGTTCACTGACGACTGGTATCAAACCAACCAACAGTTCCCTGTGAGTCCTGTCCGGTGTACCCGTAACCTAAGGAGCACCTGTATACTATCTCCAGTACGACGTACTGATGGCTGTGGGACAGGCCATCTCCCCAACTGGGATGAGAAGCGTACACACCAGTCTACTCCGGAGTATCGATGCTCTGTCTCGATAATCCAACGACCAGGGACCTGAATAAGGATGTGCTTGTAGACTACCCAGCCCCCACTAGTGTGACTGCCATCACAACGCTGGTAGACAAGCAAGATCCTAAGAGCTCTATCAATACGTACACTCACATATTAAGATAGAAAAACCAAGTAGCATACTACCATGTTTAGCAAGACTGTTATATACATGTGAATATCCCAAGCTTCCATTAAGTAATATACAAGCTAGTATGATACAGTAATGGCCTTCTAGGGCATAAACACTAACACCACTGTCATAGAGAAACCGAAGTATCTCTCAGGTGGGTGAGGAACCCTACTAGATCGGCGGAGAGGCTGAGGTTCGTTGGAATCTACTGAATCCTTTTGGTTCTATCAAATCATCTTCTGTAGTTTGCATAGCTGGAACCTTTCCAGTTCTACATAACTAACCTTGCCTCGAGATTGTCCGGATTTTGATTTTAGACATAGGCCGGACAACCCCAAATCTTAACTAACTTAAGACATGGGCTCTTCCCTTTCCATATCATATATGAAGTGGTAGGCAACTGATTTGATTCGAACCCTATTCAATAGGTATGCAGCTTCTCAAGTGCATAACTCCCAAAAAGGAAATAGGTAACTCAGTAGTACTCATCATAGAGCACACCATATCATATAGGGTGCATCTGCTCCGTCCCGATATACCATCGTGCTATGGTGTATACGGAGGAGTCATGCTGAGAGAGAATCTTATTCTCCTTTAGAATAATCCAGGATTTCCGTGCTCAAGTATTCACCTCCTTGATCTTATCAAAGGACATAATACTTATACCCGTTTTGGTTCTCTACTTCTAACTTATATTCTGTGAATATCTCAAAAGGTTCAGACTTGTGTTTCAACAGGAACATATGTCTGAATCTTGAGAGATTATCAGAGAACGTAATGAAGTATAAAGAACCAATCTTGGCATGTGTAGACAGGGGACCTACATACATCAACATGTATCATCCCAAGAGTTCATTAACTCTTTCTCTATTACCATTAAACAGAGCTCTGGTCATCTTATCTTTGTGACATGACTGGTAAGTTTCACAAGATGTAAATTCAAACTGATTTAAATATGCATCTACATGTAACTTCAGCTAGTCGGGTCGCATTGATATGACCTAGTCTACAATGCCTCAAGAAGGATTCGTTCATTTCTGAACTCTTCCTCTTGTGTGTGTTCCGTATACTAAAGAACTGTTGTTTGATTTAGAACATCAATGCTTTTAGATAACGTGCCTGAACCGATCAACTTTTGATATAGGAAATGTTCAAAACATTATCCAACAATACAAAATTTTATCATTTCTTTACTAATAAAGAGAGTGATATGATTTTGTATATCAGGTTTGGTATCTAATAACATTCGTTCAGAATCAATGTATTGGTAATACAGGGTGACAGTGACCAACAGACTTGGCTGCAACACTTGCCCCGTTTTCTGCCTCATGAAACTTATCACCCGTTCTCAGTTCTCTACCTTTCTGTAGCCCTATGTAACAGATTACATATCTGGGATCCTGATCTGGTATCACATACCCAGGACGTAGAGGATACAGAGAAACAGTTCTTTGTAACGAACACACCCGAAGATGATGCATCAGCATGCACTCTCTTCGTTTGGGCGGCACGGGAATTCTGGTAATCCCCAATTTCCTACTCTGTGTTATAACAATTATAAGTTGGAGCGGGACCAACGTTCCCCAGCTCAGTATAACAAGCGGGTTCGGTCAATAATCCGTATTATTTTCTTGATTAAGGCGTGATATGGTCGCTACCTGGAGAGAGAGAGAAGAAAATACTCAGCGTGCGCTCTTGCAAGAATAGATTGGTTATTATTTTATCTAATCAGGATGGCTCCCACTGCTTTTTATCAAATCTTCCTTCAAACCCTAAAAGGAAAGACTAGCCGGGATTAATTACACACTACAAGTTCGCCAATCTTTCAGCCAGGCCAGTGTCGATACTTTGAGGGAGGTCCCCCGTGCTTTCGCACGAACCTAATTAATGTAAACCTCGTTTTCCCAGAGGCGTAACCCCGTTGACACCTTTCTAGACACCTACTTGATCGGCTAATTGTAATGTTTAAAACTCTCCCAGGAGTAACACTTACTCGCAGCGGGTATCGGGATCCAACTATCTCATAGAAGGTATGCAATCTCATTGCAAATTTCAACACTTGAAATTCCCGATAATATTTTTCCCCTAGCACCCTATGACCTTGACGGAGGTCAACAAACCATAGGCTACTAGTCAAGTTCAACCCGTCATTTCTTGATCGAATTAAACCCACCCGCACGACCCTTGACGGAGGTCAACAAGGCCGCACGACTACCCTAATCCAATCTGCATCATATGCATAAGCAGATAAATACTAGTTAGCTACCGCACACTACGCCTTGACGGAGGTCAACAAACGTAGCACGAATACTAAATAGGACTTATCTGAAATGACGGAGGGCTACGACAGGTTTTTCTGAAAACCTATTGCGTAATGAACTTGATATCGTTGCAGAATCAAATGATTTTAAAATGGAGTGCTTTTGAGGCTTTTCCAGTTTTGCTAAAGGAGTCACTCCCGGTGAAGGGATCGTCGGTCCTTTCCTCATCGAATGAGGTGCGGGATATATCATATATATCGCTGTGCAAAGCAAGAACTGTAGCTACCTGTTTTATTTTGAAATTCGATTCTACAACATCTTAGGTTTCTTTTATTTCATTAATCACATTAATGAAGTCCCATCATTTAAGTACCTAAACATCACAGATGAATACGACGTACACTTATGCCATCCGCATTCGCCTCGATGTCCCCTCGTGCACCGTTAGGTTAGGTAACTAACGGCAGAGCGGGGCAGGGCTAGCGCGGGTGTAAAACATAAGTAACGTCTATATAATATATCATATATACTATATACTGTATCTATCACAGAACATCACATGATCACATCACAGATATCGCAGCAGAAGAATCATATGAAATATTGGATATACTAGGACGTCCGTGTTTTTAATACGAGCCAGTATAAAACACGGATTCCACGGTCGTGATGAATAGCCGAACCCACACCCCTAGACCCCTACGAGAGCGGCAAGCAACCCTACCAATTCTGGAGTTAGGAGACCCGGACCCGACTCCTCGAGTTGGTCTCCCACTGGACTCCAGAACCCGGTTACTTGTGCCCTCCTCCTTGGCTCTGTCCTAGTGCGGAAAAGTAAATAATATACAACGGGTGACTACTTCCGCAACCTGGAAGTGCCCCAATAAAAGAATATTACATACAAGTTTTTACATGAATGAAAATGAAAAACACTCATCTCACATAAAAACCCCCGGCTATTCAAACACGACGATCCAATATAACATATCCAGCAACACATAACATCACATGTCATCAACGTAAGTAAATATGCACATCCCGATTGTCGTTGACATATAGCAACGAAACCGGCGATATCACATATTACACTTACGGTCACAGAAAAGAAAGTGTAAAACTACAACAGTTGGAATCCGCAACCACCTCAGACATCGCATGCCTGACCAAATGAATTACTTAGACATCGCATGCCTAACAATTATAAACCCCGCATTTTAGTCTCAAAATCGAAAACACTTTTCAATATCAAGTCGGGCAATTCAACAAGATTCTCGACATCCTGATCGAATGCTCGTCGCAAACTTCAGTAGACGGCCGCACCCCCGACGCCGTCGACGAAGTGCTCCAAGGCGGAACACCGCTGCCGCGAGCACCCGAACGGATGCTTTCGGCGACGGGGTTCTCCTACAGTCACTTGGTCGGGGCTATGGAGCGAGGCTGTCTATTAAGTTTACCCGGCGAGTATCCGCGTACGCTACGTGATTGCGACGGACTTTTGATCACATCAAAATTCCGTGGCAACCGATCAAGTGAGACTAAACTGCTTTGTTTATAACATTCATTCAGTTATCTCATAACTACTTGTGGATTCCAATTATTGTATCCCATTCCAGATAAACAGAAAATGTTAAACTTTCCGATCGAACAGTCGAACACCCAAGTTTTCCCAAAACAGATCAACACATGAAACAAGTCTAAAAACATTCAGTTCGTGCCTCAGTACCAACGGTACAGCCGTAGAAGGGTCAAGCCAACGCCTCACATGTGGCACGCCGTACTGCCCCAAACCCGAAGGTTCAAAGGGCAGTTCAAGACGGTCACATAATCGAGTTAAGGTTTGTTGTCTTCTAGAGGGTCCATTGCGTTACTTGCACTACTTAGAACGTCTTTAAACTACGGAAAAATCCAACACTTGGAAATTTCCCGACAGGGGAAAAATTGGGTATTTATATCCGGTCGAACTTTTTAACATATTCTAAAATTTATCCGGAAAGCCAAACAGACAAAATTTGATAATCCGATCGAACATTCGAATCCCCAAAACAATCCCAGAAAATTCAACTCTTGAATAAAATTTAAAAATACCCAGAAAATCCAGCATAATATAATAAGAGTTACTGTGCAAACATAGGAGGATGACGTCATCATCTCGCCGCGGAACCGCCGCAGAAGCCAGGCTTCTGCCGCGGTTACGCCGCGATATTTAATGTTCATGACTCAATTTTTGTGTCGTAATTATTATAATTCCCTGCTGAATTTTTTAAGCATTTTTAATTTGGAAAAATCCCAGTTTTTGAAAAAAGGACAGAGAGCAATTTTGAAATGGGATTTCGGGTTCGTTCGGACTTCAAACTCCGTCTAGACTTCGCCTAAGGCTCTAGCTAGGCTCTGATACCACTGTAGGGTTCCTAGGCATCCTAATGAGGTCTCACAAGGCATCAACCATGCCAATTTCAAAAATTCTACGGTGCCGAGAAACCCTAATAAGATCGTTGGCTAGATTTTCGGCGACAAAGCAAACTAGTTAACACTTAACTACAAGAATACGGAAATACAACCTTTGTAGAACCGGTTCTCCACCTCCATAGCTCCGCAATGAAGTCTCCTCGCTGTCCTCATACAATCCCGGGCTCTATCGTCGGCTTCATTAGAGAAGAAGCGGGCTAGGTCATCGACGACGTGCCGAAGATGATCTACGTCGAGGCATCGCTAGATCAAGCTCCAACTTCACCAAGTCAAGAAAACTTGTGAAGGAAACTCACTCTACTACTTGGCAAGAGGTAGAGGATGAAGAAATAGGAAGTGGGTTCACTTTAGAATTGGATTTCTCACACTTTTCATCAATCCACCATTGATGAAGTGAAGCTTTCTTCATTGAAGAAGATGAAGAAGAAGAAGAAAGTGTTATGATAAGTTAATTAATATTGAAAAGAAAATCAATACTTATCATATAATGAACCATGGTCAAGTGTAGAGATTTAATCATGGTTGAAAGGAATGGTTAGGGTTAAGCATGAGACAAAAATGGTCACTAGGTCAAAGCTTCATGAAGCTTCAATATGAAACAAAATTAGCCACCATTTTCTCTTTATGCCTTTTTAATTATTTCCATAAAGAATAAATAGATAAATAAATGAGAAAAGGAAATAAAACCCTAATCATAAGTTTAACCATGGTTTAATTCTATACACTTAACCAAGTAAACATGTATCATCAAACATGATACAATCAAGTGCACGAAAGTATATCACATATACAATGTGTACATCCGAGTGAGAATATCCATATAAAGTGAACCAATACTAGTTAATGCAAAGTAATATATCAAATAAATAATTATACATTAAATCATTAAATCAACACTTGATTTAACGATCCGGTTATATCGCATATAACCGACTAGTATCCAATGTATCGGCTTATCGAATCAACCCTTGATTCGATAACTAGGTTATATCACATACAACCAATCGATACATTCATCGCGAGAATGAAATACGGTATCACATACACGCATTATTCTCGGTCCAGCACATATCTCATATGCCCTCCTATTTCGTTTTGCTTAAGCCAGGAAACCTCTGTGTAGGACTCTAAAGACTCGTCAATACGCCGGCAACAAATGATGATCATATCAAACACCCACAAGCCGCAAGCGGTCTGCTAAACGTAACGGCCACCCGGGTATTGAGCGATCAGAAGATCGACGAGCAAGCCAGCTCACACTCCAGTGAATCCAACCAGTAACACTACCGTACAGTCCGGTCTGATCGTCTGATATGTCGCATATCTTGCCTAGGGGTGGTAAACGTCAGACCCCAATAGCTCGATAAGTCGTGTCGATATGAGGTCTATAACAATTCGAGAAACTACTGGTAACACTTACCAGTAAATCTCAGCAACCCTGGCCAGGGATTTCCTGTTATAGCCAATCGAACACAGCGCAACATCAACCCCCTATACCGGGAGAGACGAATCTCCTCCTATCGCTCATTGCCTCCATGTGACTCGGGACTGTACCCAAAAACCACCGTTTTGCACGCCCTCTTGGACGTGCTAAGATGGAAATCAAAGCACAGTGGGAACCACACAAGACTCTATGACGATTTCGGGTCAACAGACTACTCTGTACCAGTGTCACCAGAGAACTGCCATCTGACGTAAGGTATAATACCATCTGGGAGTTCTCGGCGAGTCCGTCCAGTGTACCCAGTCTCTACTGAGCACCCGTATATCATCTCTGATGTCAAACACCAATGGATATGGGATCATCCATCGCCCATCTGTATGGGTCGAGAAGGTATACGCTAGTCTACTCTGGTATATCGATGCCCCATCTCGATACACCCATGACTAGGGACTTTGAAGGATGTACTTATGGACTACCATGTCCCCACTAGTATGATCCGCATCATAGTCCAGGTAGTCAAGTACAGATCCTAAAGGCTTTACCAACATGTAACAGGGAGACAATCAGTGTACACGTTAAGGTAAACATTAACCAGATAGCATACTATCATGTCGAGCAAGAAAGTCCTCCCTATATATGTCCCAGCATCCACTACAATATACATCCTATGTATAGTAATGGCCTCTAGGGCATACATATAACTAACAAAAATACCCACGATTCGTTAGTTTTAGAAATAGGTAAGAATCGAATCTAATCTAATAACTAAACTAAACTAAAGGACTAAGTTAACAAGCTGGACTACGGGTAAGGAAACCGCCTAACATCTGAGTCGATCCATATACATACCTGTATATATATTAGTCGGTGATCCCGCTTCAATAATATCATATCCGATACCATATCTATAATCAGATATCCCAAGTCAAGAGTGCGGATCAATCATCAAAATATAGCTCGTACGTAAATCCGTCGTACGGCATCCCCAAATCTGGGTACGGGTCAATATCACATTCCGCATACTATTCACCTGGTATCCTCTTTATCAAAATCATGATCGGGATACTGATCTACGTCTAGTACAATACTGATACTGCCTGAGTATGCATGCACGTGTGTGAAACACTACGTCAAGGACCCGCTACAACATCATGTCGTATCTCAAATACGAACCCTGCTATATCACCGATCTCACGGCCTCAAAATCAAATCTCATCGACTCATCATAAATGCCAAGTATCATCCTCAAATCCGTATGTGAACACATAGTCCCATACCCATGTGAACACATAACTATATATTCCCGTAAGCACAAATGAAAGAAGATAGTATGCCAGTATGGGTTGGTATGTGCATGTGTGGTGTGACCACTACTCTAGGGTTTCGCGACACTAAATATCCAAGAACACCAAATATCCATCCTAAACATCGTTATTAATCCCAAATAACATATAATAAATTGTTGGTGTGTATACGCATCCGTATACACCACCACGGACTGCGGGGGTGCAATACGCCATCCACCCGACTTCTCCCCGTAGATATAAATCTACTCACCTGGTCCTCGTTCGCCGGTGCCGACGTCGCCACGCGCTTGCTTGTCGTCTCGAAGTCTACATGGGGTACCTACATATCATAACGCACCATACCGCATTAAAATCCGACTCATGACCAAAACGACGCACGAATCCCACATAGGTCATGTTAGAGTATATGCCCTAGAGGCCATTACTGTATCATACTAGTTTGTATATTACTTGATGGAAGCTTGGGATATTCACAGTTGTATATACAATCTTGCTCGAAATGGTAGTATGCTACTTGGTTTGTCTCTGCTTTAATATGTGCATGTGTTTCTTTTAGCATATCGCTATTATACATATTAGTAGAGCCCTTAGGATCTTTGCTTGATTACCAACGTTGTGATGGCGCTCACACTCGTGGGAGCTGGGTGATCTATAAGCACATCCTTATACAGGTCCCTAGTCGTTGGACTATCGAGACAGGGCATCGATACTCCGGAGTAGACTAGCGTATGCGCTTCTCATCCCAGCATGGGAGACGGTCTGTCCCACAGCCCTCAGTACGTCGTACTTGAGATAGTATGCGGGTGCTCGTTAGGTTACGAGTACACTGGACATGACTCGTCGGGAACTGTTGGTTGGCATTATACCTATCGTCAGTTATCAGTTCCCAGGTGACATGAGTACAGCTTAGTCCGTTGACTTGACACTGTCACTTCGCCTCGAGTGTGTTCCCACTGCACTTTGATTACTACCCTACCACGGCTCAAAGGAGTCCTGCAAACAGGTAGTTTTTGGGTGTAGTCCCGAAGCACTTGGAGGCAGTGACGGTTAGACAGGATTCGTCTCTCTCGGTATTGGGGGTTGACATCGCGCTGTGTCCAGGAGAGCCATTACACGAGTAGTCCCTGGCCAGGGCAAGCGAGATATACTGGTAGGTTTCCAGTGTTATCTCAGGGTGTTCTGGGCTACACTCCGACACGACTTGTACCGCTATTAGGGGACTGACGTTCACCGCCCCCCTAGGCCCGCCATGCGATGTATCAGACGAATAGACCGGACTGTACGGAGACTGTCACATGCAGGATCGGTAGGAGTTCAGATGGGGTTCACCTCGTCAGTCTTCTTATCGACATCTACCTGGGGACCGTTACGTACAGCTAGTGCCGCTTGCGGTCTGTGAATAAACCCACTGCCAGCGTAGTGTCGAGTCTTTAGAGTCCCACACAGAGAGCTATTCGCCTTTAGGCAAAATGAGTAGAGGTCGCATGGTTTTGCGACAGGGTTCGTTCACATTCGCGCACTTGTGCACGTTTGCTGTCCGGACAGTTTATACTAGCGGGCTTTGGTTTAAGCCGGATCCTAGTATATGATTTGGGATTGGTTTTTCTCATTGTATTCGTGTTCCTCGGATCATGAATGCGGGTGCGTATGCACAGTTGCTTGAGATTGAGGGAGAGGACCTTGATTAGGGTTAATGGCTATTGTCATTTTATTAACCCTAATGCTTATGTGTGTATTATAGTTAATTGATAATTAGTTTAATAATTGTGCATGGTTATGGTTGTTGACCATTTGACCTCCTTGACTTGTTGACCTAGGTTGACACTTTGACGATCATCATTTCTTTTGGAAGATGCTTTTTGATCCTTGCAAATTGAAATGATAATGGTCATGTCATGATTAGCCATAACAATTATCTAGCTAATTATTTAATTAAAATAATATACATATTAGTGAGAATGGTTCACAATAATTCTCATTCTATCATTTCATTTCTCTCTCTTGTTCTTCCTCTCCCTCAAGCTCTCTCCCTCTCATGTGTTGAGAAACACTTGAGCTTGAGAAAAACCCTCTCTTGATCATCTTTACTCTCATCTAGGGTTAAAGGACTAGCACTTCTTGAACCCTAGTTACTTCTAGCTTGGAGTTGAAGCCAAAGGTTGAGATTTTCGGGTGGATCTTTCTTTGACGGGAGAACACGACAAGGTGACCTCCTTCCACTACTCCAAGGAGCAAGGAGAGAAGGACTTAAAGCCCAAGGTATAACCTTTCTAGCACTTAGCTAGTTTCTAGTTAGCTTTAGCAAAGATCCTTTAATGTCTAGTCCATGTTGCCTAAGCTCATAAAAATCCGATTTTTATTCCGTTTTCCGTCTCCCCGCAAGTACCGGGGTGGGCAACGTGGACTTACAGTGGTATCAGAGCCTAACTAAACATAAACTAGCTAGGTAGTGAAGTGTAACGAAGTTCGAAACCGAAAAATCCAAAAACCGAGTTTTCAAAAACCATAGGGTCAGTTAAAATTTTTTCTGGTCAAAACAAAATTTGTTATACACCAAAAATCGTTTGGTGGTTTTCTAAAGAAAACCACCAAACCCGGTCCAGTGATTCGTCTAAACCGCCGCGTTTCCACGGCAATAGCAAGCTATTGCCGCGGAACCGCCGCCGTTTGAACTCTTCACTGAGTCGAGTTTGGTGCAGTTTTCTTACGGCTTGGTTTTAGGATTTTTAAGATGGTTTATATGTGCCCAGAATTTCCAGAATAGAAATTTATTTTTGGGGGTCTATAAATCCGTATTTTTTTCCGAACTTCACTGCACTTTGACTATGACGGTTATATCTGTGATGTTTGCATGTATTGAACGTCGGCTAATCGCTATATGTCGATTAGTCGGGGTTATACATATCTGTGATCTGTGATTGATGATTGGTATGTGTATATGAATGGGTTGGATTGTCGCGGGTGAATAGCCGGGATGGATGTGAGATGAGTGTTGCTTTTTCTTTCATTCATTATAATATGTAAATTGATGTAATATTATTATTTGTATGGCCGCGCAACCGGGTCGGGGTTGTAGCCGTCATTGTATAATTCTTTTTACTGTTTTTGCTCCTAGGATAGACCTATGGAGGGGGTGCACAAACTACCGGGTATCTCGAAGTGCCGAGTGGCCTACTCACGGTGGTGAGGGAGGTTGCTTCGCTTCGGGTACTTGGCGGGTAGTTTGCCGCACCCGTAGGGGTCTTGGGTGGGGTATTGGCTATTCACCGCGACCGTGTAATCCGCTTTTCGTTGCAGGCTCGAACGGATTGCGGATTCCTAGTATATCCAATGTATTCATCTGTGATCTGTAATGTCTATCATTGCTATATATTTATATATGATAACTATTTAGGCGTTGCTTATGTTTTACAGCCGCGCTAGCCCAGCCCCCGCTCTGTCGTTAGTTAAGTAACCTAACGGGTGATGACGGGGCCCCGTGGCGAATGCAAATGGCATAAGCGTACGTCATATTTTGGTTGTTTTCTGCAATGGTAGGATTAAATGATGGGACGCATTAAAAGAACTAATGCAAGAAAATAAACCAAGTAAAAGTCGATTGGAACACTTTGAAAACCACTCGGTTCTTTTCAAAACCAAACTTTTAAACGTGGAGCTTGAACCACTCCTTTTAAAAGCTATCTCGTTCCATCGATTATATCAAGTTCACTACGTTCACGGTTTCGCCAAAACCATCCGTAGCCCTCCATCATTTCAGTTAAATATACGGTAGTATTCAAGCTATGTATTTTGACGTCACGCCACGGCATAGTGATTGGTAGCTGCCGGATATTTATCTGTTGCATAGATAGAATGCGTTGGTTTGAGACAGTCGTACTGCCATTTTGGCCTACGTAAAGGGTAGGTACGGGTGGGTTCAAATTAACCAGGATAATGATGGGAAGAACTTGACATGTGACTTATGACATTTTGACCTCACGCCAAGGTCATAAGAGCATGGGGCAAAAATCCACATCGGGAGTTTCATAAGTACTGAAACTTGCTAGCGCTGCATACCATTTGGAGTGTGATAATTCTGGTAGGATTCCTTCAGTTTTATCACGCGATGATATTTGGATCCCCATCCTACTGTGAGTATATGCTACTCCTCGGGAAAACTCTCACTTAACGATCAATGCTATAAACTTAGTAGGTGTCTAGAAAGGTGTTAGCGGGGCTACGCCCACAGGGAAAAGAGGTTACTTAATTAAGGAACTTCACGAAAGCGTTGGAAAACCTCCCTCGAAGTACCGACACTGGCCTGGCTGAACGGTTAAGCAAGTATTGTACGGTGAGAGTGATCCTGACTAATCCTTTCTTTACGGTTTGAGAAGGGATTCGAGAGACGGTGGGAGCCATCCAGTTTAGACAAACTAAAAACCACTCTAAACTTGCAAGAGCATCATGCTAAAGTGTTTCTTTTCTCTCTCCTAATTGCAGCGACCATTCAACATGACCGGACTTAAGTTATTACTAGATAAAAACATATTGACAGGGCCAAATTACAAAGATTGGCTCAGGAATGTCAAGATGGCAATCACTTATGACAAGTTGGGGTATGTCCTTACCACCAAAGCTCCCCCTGTCCTAGGTCCCAAAACCAGTGTCGTAGATAGGGAAATCTACAAGACCTGGGAAATAGATTGCGCGAAGGCCAGATGCCTCATACTTGCCTTGATGGACAACAAACATCAGAGGAGGCACGAGAATATGGACCTAGAGTCCATATTTCTCCATACAAAAGAACTGTATGGAGAGCAGTCTCGTATCGCAAGATACGAAGTGTCGAAGAAGCTTTTTTGGGCAAGGTTGGCCGTCGGATCATCGGTAGCGGAACACGTGCTTAAGATGATTGGCTACATTGAGGAGCTCGCGGACCTTGGGACCACGTTGGAGAATGAACTCTATACTGATTTGATTCTCCAGTCCCTTCCTTCCACTTACGCCCAGTTCATTCTTAACTTCAACATGCAAGGAAAGGAGGTTGAACTTTCCGAACTTCTGAACATGTTGAGGACTGCTGAGGGCACCCTACAGAAGGGTAGGGAGACATCCACTTTGTTTGTAGGAGGATCTTCCTCTTCTAGGTCCAGGGCGAAAGCCAAGGGCAAGAAGAAGAAAGCCCCCGCCAAACCAAGAGGCGGTGTCGGTAAAGTGGATACGAAGGGAAAAGGTAAAGCAACAAAGATAGCGGGGAAGCTAGTGGGGAAGGAAGAATGCTTCTATTGTCACAAAAGTGGTCACTGGAAACAGGATTGCAAGGCTTGGGAAGGTCAGAACACAGGATTTGAAGCGAGTTGCAGCTTCAGCTTCAGGTGTGTATGTTATTGAAAACTGTCTATCAATAAACTCTATATTCTGGGTATTGGATACCGGATCAGGATCTCATATCTGTAATTCTTTGCAGGCGTTGAGAAAGTGTAGAGTTTTGAAGGCAGGTGACATGACCCTCAGAGTTGCAAACGGTGCTAGCATGGATGCTGAGGCCGTGGGGGACTATCACCTGGGATTGTCGGATGGACATTTTTTGGTTTTACGTAGTTGTTATTATGTACCAAATGCAACCTGTAATATCATTTCTGTATCTTTATTATCTAAAGAAGGTTATGAATTTGCATTTGTAAGTAATGTAGTGAACATTCACTTTAATCAAGTTTTGATTGGGTCAGGTACATTGAACAACGGTATATACATATTAAACCAGCCACAGATTTTCAATGTCCAGAATACACACAAAAGAAAGTCTCCAGAAATCGATAAAACTTTCTTATGGCATTGTAGACTGGGTCACATCAATGAGAGAAGGTTGACTAAGTTACATGCAGAAGGATATTTGGATTCGTTCGAATATCAATCGTATGCAACTTGTCAATCCTGTCTCAAAGGAAAGATGACAAAGAATCCGTTCACTGGACACGGAGTAAGAGCGAGCGAGCTCTTGGGACTCGTACACAGCGACGTGTGCGGTCCAATGTCTACACATGCACGAAGCGGTTATTCATACTTCATTACTTTTACGAATGATTTCTCAAGGTTCGGACATGTCTTCTTAATGAAGCATAAATCCGAAGCTTTTGATAAGTTCCAGGAATATAAGAATGAAGTAGAAAAACAAACAGGCAGAAGTATCAAGGCACTGAGATCTGATCGAGATGGTGAATACTTGAGTGCCGAGTTCCTGGGTTACTTAAAAGAGAATGGAATTCTCTCTCAGCTTACTCCTTCATACACTCCGCAACATAACGGTGTATCGGAGAGACGGAACCGAACCCTATTGGATATGGTACGGTCCATGATGAGTAACGCTGAGTTGCCGCGATCGTTCTGGGGATATGCGCTAGAAACAGCTGCATACCTTTTGAACCGTGTTCCCACTAAGACTGTGCCCACCACACCATATGAGTTATGGAGTGGGAAGAAACCCTATCTTCAAAACCTGAAGATTTGGGGATGTCCAGCTTATGTCAAAAAGCAGCATACGGACAAGCTCGAGGCACGCTCAGTACTGTGCAAGTTTGTGGGATACCCAAAGAACTCCAGGGGGTATCTTTTCTATTATGCAGAGGAACAAAAAGTCCTTGTTTCTCGTAATGCCCATTTTCTGGAACATCAGTTCTTAGAAAAAGAAATAAGTGGGAGCGCGATAAAACTGGAAGAAATTCCAGAACCACAAGCTATTACTGAAAGCTAGTAGAACCAGAGGGTTCGAAAGATCAGGACATTCCCCCGCCACTCCGCAGGAGTAGTAGGCAGTCTCATCCGCCTGAGAGATACTACGGTTTTCTCATTGACGGGGATAGAGAGGATTGCATCATAGACTTTGATGAGCCTACTAGCTTCCAGCAAGCCATTCAGAGCGTCGACTCGGTAAAATGGCTGGATGCAATGCGGACCGAAATGGAGTACATGTACACCAACAAAGTATGGACGTTGGACATTGCTCCAGATAGGGTAAAACCCGTAGGATGCAAGTGGATCTTCAAAAGGAAGATTGGTGTAGATGGACAGGTTGAGACCTATAAAGCTAGACTGGTAGCAAAAGGTTTTCGTCAGCGACCTGGTTTGGACTATGACGAAACCTTTTCTCCAGTAGCTATGCTGAAATCCATTCGGATCCTTCTTGCCATTGCTGCCTTCCACGATTATGAGATTTGGCAGATGGACGTAAAGACAGCTTTTCTAAATGGACATTTAGAGGAGTGTGTCTATATGGATCAGCCAGAGGGTTTCATTCAGAGTGGGAGCAGCGGAAAGGTGTGCAAGTTGCTTAAGTCCATTTATGGACTGAAGCAGGCATCGCGGAGTTAGAACATCTGTTTTGATGAGACGGTCAAGGAATTTGGCTTTATCAAAAATCCACATCAACCATGCATCTATTGTAGATTTGTAGAGAGAACTGTAGTATTCCTCGTGTTATACGTGGATGACATTCTCTTAATAGGAAATGACATTCCTATGCTACAATCTGTCAAGGGGTTCTTGTCACACAGGTTCTCCATGAAAGACCTGGGTGATGCCTCATACATTCTGGGTATCCAGATCTACCGTGACAGATCCAAGAGGATATTAGGACTTTCGCAGTCCAGGTACATCGACACCATACTGAAGAGATTCAGTATGGAAGATTCCAAGCGCGGTAATCTACCGGCATGTTACGGGATCACCCTTTCCAAAGAGATGTCTCCCAAGACTGATTTGGAGAGAGATCGCATGTCTATTATACCCTACGCTTCTGCGGTAGGCTCTATAATGTATGCGATGTTGTGTACCAGACCGGATGTGGCTTATGCACTGAGTGTGGTAAGCAGGTATCAGTCAAACCCTGGGGAGAAACATTGGATAGCAGTAAAGAACATTCTCAAGTACCTGAGAAGGACTAAGGAGATGTTCTTGGTGTATGGCGGAAAAGACCTGCAGATTGAGGCCTTTGCTGACTCCAGCTTCCAGAGTGACAAGGATGATTCCAAGTCCATGTCGGGTTTTGTCTTTACCCTTAATGGAGGGGCGGTGTGTTGGAAGAGCTCCAAACAGGAAACCGTTGCTGACTCGACTATGGAAGCGGAATACATCGCTGCATCTGATGCTGCAAAAGAAGCTGTCTGGATGAGGAAGTTCTTGAGAGAACTTCAGGTGGTTCCGTCCATTGTTGACCCAATACCTCTGTATTGTGACAACAACGGGGCTATAGCTTTAGCGAAGGAACCCAGGTCCCATCAGAAATCCAGACACATCTTAAGGCGGTATCACCTGATCAGGGAGATCGTGGATCGCTAGGAGATCGAGGTCCGGAGGGTTGCATCAGAGGATAACACTGTAAATCCATTCACCAAGGCCTTTCCCCAGACTCAGTTCGAGCGGCTGATCGAGATGATAGGTCTTCGATACGCCAGTACATGGCCTTAGTGCAAGTGGGAGATTGTTAGTGTATATGCCCTTGAAGCCATTACTGTATCATACTAGTTTGTATATTACTTGATGGAAGCTTGGGATATTCACAGTTGTATATACAATCTTGCTCGAAATGGTAGTATGCTACTTGGTTTGTCTCTGCTTTAATATGTGCATGTGTTTCTTTTAGCATATCGCTATTATACATATTAGTAGAGCCCTTAGGATCTTTGCTTGATTACCAGCGTTGTGATGGCGCTCACACTCGTGGGAGCTGGGTGATCTATAAGCACATCCTTATACAGGTCCCTAGTCGTTGGACTATCGAGACAGGGCATCGATACTCCGGAGTAGACTAGCGTATGCGCTTCTCATCCCAGCGTGGGAGACGGTCTGTCCCACAGCCGTCAGTACGTCGTACTTGAGATAATATGCGGGTGCTCGTTAGGTTACGAGTATACTGGACAGGACTCGTCGGGAACTGTTGGTTGGTATTATACCTATCGTCAGTTATCAGTTCCCAGGTGACATGAGTACAGCTTAGTCCGTTGACTTGACACTGTCACTTCGCCTCGAGTGTGTTCCCACTGCACTTTGATTACTACCCTACCACGGCTTAAAGGAGTCGTGCAAACAGGTATTTTTTGGGTGCAGTCCCGAAGCACTTGGAGGCAGTGACGGTTAGACAGGATTCGTCTCTCCCGGTATTGGGGGTTGACATCGCGCTGTGTCCAGGAGAGCCATTACACGAGTAGTTCCTGGCCAGGGCAAGCGAGATATACTGGTAGGTTTCCAGTGTTATCTCAGGGTGTTCTGGGCTACACTCCGATACGACTTGTACCGCTATTAGGGGACTGACGTTCACCGCCCCTCTAGGCCCGCAATGCGATGTATCAGACGAACAGACCGGACTGTACGGAGACTGTCACATGCAGGCTCAGTAGGAGTTCAGATGGGGTTCACCTCGTCAGTCTTCTTATCGACATCTACCTGGGGACCGTTACGTACAGCTAGTGCCGCTTTCGGTCTGTGATTAAACCCACTGCCAGCGTAGTGTCGAGTCTATAGAGTCCCACACAGAGAGCTATTCGCCTTTAGGCAAAATGAGTAGAGGTCGCATGGTTTTGCGACAGGGTTCGTTCACATTCGCGCACTTGTGCACGTTTGCTGTCCGGACAGTTTATACTAGCGGGCTTTGGTTTAAGCCGGATCCTAGTATATGATTTGGGATTGGTTTTTCTCATTGTATTCGTGTTCCTCGGATCATGAATGCGGGTGCGTATGCACAGTTGCTTGAGATTGAGGGAGAGGACCTTGATTAGGGTTAATGGCTATTGTCATTTTATTAACCCTAATGCTTATGTGTGTATTATAGTTAATTGATAATTAGTTTAAAAATTGTGCATGGTTATGGTTGTTGACCATTTGACCTCCTTGACTTGTTGACCTAGGTTGACACTTTGACCATCATCATTTCTTTTGGAAGATGCTTTTTGATCCTTGCAAATTGAAATGATAATGGTCATGTCATGATTAGCCATGACAATTATCTAGCTAATTATTTAATTAAAATAATATACATATTAGTGAGAATGGTTCACAATAATTCTCATTCTATCATTTCATTTCTCTCTCTTGTTCTTCCTCTCCCTCAAGCTCTCTCCCTCTCATGTGTTGAGAAACACTTGAGCTTGAGAAAAACCCTCTCTTGATCATCTTTACTCTCATCTAGGGTTAAAGGACTAGCACTTCTTGAACCCTAGTTACTTCTAGCTTGGAGTTGAAGCCAAAGGTTGAGGCTTTCGGGTGGATGTTTCTTTGACGGGAGAAGACGACAAGGTGACCTCCTTCCACTACTTCAAGGAGCAAGGAGAGAAGGACTTAAAGCCCAAGGCATAACCTTTCTAGCACTTAGCTAGTTTCTAGTTAGCTTTAGCAAGTTTTTGTTTAGCAAAGATCCTTTAATGTCTAGTCCATGTTGCCTAAGCTCATAAAAATCCGATTTTTATTCCGTTTTCCGCCTCCCCGCAAGTACCGGGGTGGGCAACGTGGACTTACAGGTCAAAACCTATGGTTGCTTTCACAAATCGACCCAAAAACCCTCGACGTCGGCGTACAAACGCCAAACCATCGAGAAAACTCCCAACACACTCATTTGTACAATTACAAGCACTAATTATAATATAAAATAGCTTTAAATTCACAAAAACCCCAATTTCACTTAAAAAGTCATTTTTCCGAAAATCTAGCAAGCACAAATCACCGTTTTAGTACAAAACTCGATGTATAAACGAACCTAGCATCCACAATATTCACTAAATATCATAACAAAGTCATATAAAGCATTCCTATAATTTATTCTCATCAATTTGCATAAATTCCAAAATCCTAGTTTGCAAAAATATCAATTTTTAACACCTTTTAAAGCAAAATTCACAATTCAACAATTAATCTTGGTTTTGCATAACCTAAGATATTAAACCACTCATAATAATGTTAATGATGTCCTAAAAACATAATTACATTTTTAACCCAATTATTTAACCAATTTTAAATAGCTAGTTAGCAAATTAGCGTAATTATCATAATTTTTAAACTAACAATTAACAACTAGCTACTAACTTTGTTTTAACAAGCCATAAGAGCCTAATACATTACACAACCATACACCAATTTCACAAAACCCTAACTTGCATTCAAACCCTTTCTTGAATTTTATAACTAACAAAATCCAACCCAAACTATACATGAAACACTAAATTAGCACTAATTTGAAGCCCAAAAAGCAAGTTAAACTCTTAGATTTGGTTTGTATAAAATACTAGATAGCAAAATAGAATAATTAACTTAATAATGGTGTGCTAAAAACCCTAGTTTAACTCAAACCATTCTCTTGAAGATCCTATATGAAAATAGCACCAATATTAACACTAAAACAACTCATTTAAAGAAATCTAACCATAAGAATTTAAATGGGTAAGAATTATACCTCTAGATCTAGAGATCTAGCAAGAAATTTTGACTCCAAAGATGGCCTCCTAGCATCCAAAATCCATGCAAGAAAGGTTAAGAAGAATGGATGAAGGATGGGCTTGAAATTGTGAAGTTTAAATGGAATTTTGATGAGTTTAGAAGAAAAATGAGAGGGGAAATTTTAGGGCTGTTTATTATAGGAATTTCGGCTGAGGAGGGAGTGGGGGAGTTGTGGAAAAGAATCCAAGTCAAAGCCCCTCCCAAATTACCATAATACCCCCACCTACTTTACTATATATAAAAACCTTATTTTAACCCATTTCTCACATGATTTAAGGTCAAAAAGAGGGAAATAAAATTCTTGGGCTGCTACAATAGTGTGGGGCCATCCAAGGAGAGTGAGGGTGAGTGTGAGAGACTTTACAAAAAAATTCTATGCAAAAAGACCCCCCACAATACCATATTTGCAAGTTTTAGTTCAAAATAACTATATTTTTGTTTTCCATAAAATAAATCAATTAAAACTTGAAATAAAATACTAAAAATTTATATTACAACTAGATTTTAATCAACATGATTTTAAATATTAAAATTAACCTATTTAAATTTGTATTTATCGCTAATTTAATGTATTTTCTTACCGGCTTAAAATAATATTAAAATAATTAATTTCGAAAAAAATTTCAGAAAATTTGAAATTTCTCCAGTGGCTCAATAAACACCAAATACTAGCAATTTCATAGCTAGAATATGTATATTTAATTTTATAATAAAGATATTTGTATTTTGACTTTTTACAGAAAACCCCCTTATTTTACCGTTTTTTCGAAATTTCACCGAAACGATTTTCAAAACGTTACAATAAAGGTAATACTATGATATCTAGGGTGACCGTATGTAAAAATGTGCCAACAATAAATAAATGCAAGTATGCAAGTGGATATCATCCAATAATATAATCAATGCCAGTATGCATGTGGATATCATCCAATAATATAATTAATGCCAGTATGCATGTGGATCTCGTCCACTCGAAACATCGTAAATGCATATGCATGTAAAAGTATGAGGATATCAAAGAATGTGTGTCTATCAATGACACAACAAATCATGGAACCTGAGTGTCCAGTATCGACACTCTAAAATATCATGAAACCCGTGTCCAGCATCGACACGTAAATCCTCATATCTCAGGCTCCGGCTATCCGGACTGGCCTATATGTAGGGTTACTAGGCACTCTCACAAGGGTCTACAAGGCATCAACCATGCCCGATTTAAAATTTAGACTTGCCGAACAACCCTAACCAAGATCTTTAAACTAGAGATTAGGCGAAACAAAGCATGTAAACATCTTTACATCTAAGAGTTTGGGATTACAACCTTTGTAGTCCGGTCCTTCACTTCTAAAGCTCCGTGTTGAGGTCTCTTCGCTGCGATCATCGAGTTTCCGGATTCTAGAGAGGCTCCACGAAGAGAAAGATGCAAGCTAGCTTCCGATCTTCGATAACTGAGATGATCTACCTTGAAATTTCTTTAACACAAGCTCTCACTCACTAAATGAAGTGAACACCCTAATCTAAATGGCTAGGATAGATTAGGATGATGAAGTAGGATTTATGCTCTCATTTATTTTCTATTTCTCACACTAAATCATCACATAAAGAAAACCTAGAAAGCTTTCTCAAAAGCTCAAGGAAGAAGAAGAAGGAAATTCCTTTTATGATGAATAATGAAAAATATAATAATAATTAATAATGCAACCATGGTTGAATATGAAGAGGCTAACCATTGTAGAGACTTAGCCTAGGGTGAAGGGTTTGGATTGGGTTAGAAATATCTAGCAAAAATATCAAACATAATATCTTTGCTAGAAACAAAGTAAAACCTTCTAGAAGAATCAAGAAAGAACTAACCCAAATCAAACCCTAACCTTGTTTAATCTCCACTAAACATGTTTCATTAGTAATCATAACATGTTACAATATTATATATCACATATACAATATTTATTGTAACAAAATAAAATAATACAATTAACATATATCGCATATATATCAATGTATTACCCGAGTGAGAAAAAGAAACTTTTAGCGAGCTTATATTAGTTAATGTAATTTAATATATCAAATATATAATTATGCATTAAATTATCGAATCAACACTTGATCCGATAATCCGGGTATTTCACAAATAACCGATTAATATTATCTGTATCAGTTCATCGAATCAACACTTGATCCGATGACCCGGCTATATCACATATACCTGGCCGATATCTTATATCGCGAGAATCTAATACGGTATCACATACACGTATTGTTCTCGGTCCCGCACATATCATTATGTGCTCCTACTCCGTTTTGCCTGAGCTAAGAAACCTGTGTTGGATTCTAAAGAATCGTCAATACGCCGGCAGTAGGTGATGATCATATCAAACACGCACAAGCTGCAAGCGGTCAGCTAAACATAACAGCCACCTAGGTATTGAGCGATCCGAAGATCAACAAGCAAGCCTGTACTTTCTCCTGTGAATCCAACCAGTACACTCCCGTACAGTCCGGTCTCTCCGTCTGATATGTCGCATATCTCGCCTAGGGGTGGTAAACGTCAGACCCCAGCAGCTCGATAAGTCGTGTCGATATTTTTGGATATAGTACCCATAAAGTCAATTATTGGATCACAGGTACGTGATTGCAATGATTGAAGGAGGACCTATACCGGTAGGACAGTCTTACTCGAGATGATAGTATGCTATCTGGTTTGACTTTATCAGTCGTGTACAGCTTTTGGTGACATGATCACTATTACACGTTGATAGAGCCCTTAGGATCCTGCTTGACTACCAACAGTATGATGGCGATCATATACGTGAGAGTTGGGTAGTCCATAAGCACATCCTTAAAAATGGTCCTTAGTCGTGGGAGTTTCGAGACAGGGCATCAATACTCCGGAGTAGACTAGTGTATACAGTCGAGACCCCGACGAGGGGCGGTGGCTGGTCTCACAAGCCACTGGTGTCAGTTGGATCACCTAAGATGTATACAGGTGCTCATTGGGTTATGAGTACGCCGGACATGACTCGCCGAGAACCTGTTAGTTGGTATTTATACCTAGCGTTAGATAGCAGTTACCTGGTGACATGTGTATAGGTTAGTTCATCGACCAGAGGTCGTCATTTGTCTCATGTGAGTTCCCACTGTGCTTTGATTTCTACCCTACCACGGCTCAAAGGAGTCGTGCAAACAGTTTTTTTTGGGTACAGTCCCGAGCCACATGGAGGCAAGTGAGTGGATCGGCATGGGATTCGTCTCTCCCGGTATTGGGGGTGAGATCGTGCTGTGTCTAGGAGAGCCATTACACCAAGTCCTTGGCCAAGGCAGGTGAGAATTACTGGTAGGTATTCCAGTAGTTTCTCAGGGTGTTCAGGGCTACTCTCCGACACGTCTTATACCGCTATTGGGGGTCTGACGTTACTAGCCCCCTAGGCCCGATATGTGACACTCCTAGACGAACGGACCGGACTGTATGTATATTGTCACTGATAGGCTCAGTAGGGTTCTAGGATGAGTTCGCTCATCGGCTTCCCTTGAGGTCAGTACATGGGTAGCCGTTACGCACAGCTAGTGCCGCTGACGTGCTTGTGGTTAAACCCACTGCCAGGGTACTGACGAGTCTTTAGAGTCCCCGACAGATAGTTTCCCAAGTTCGGGCGAAACGTTGTAGAGGCCGTACGGTTTTATGGCCGGGTTTGAAAAATGCACGTGCACTTGTGCACGTGTCATATTTCGGACAGATAATACTGGTAGGCTTTGGTTTAAGTCGGATCCATGTATTATATTGAGTCGGAATATTTTAGTCTCTCGTATTCGTATTCGGTCAGAATTCGGATACAGGTATGTATATACAGGTGAGGGGTATTTTCGTAATCCATTACGAGAATATTTTAGAAGATGCATTTCTTCTTGGATTAATCATTTTGGTTTAAATGATTATTAAGTTTTGGAAAGGGTGACTCATCTTGGTGACTCATTACTTCTAGAATGATCACTATTGACTCATGTAATGAGTCATCTAGTGAGTCATTAAAGTATTAATGAGGTTTGTTTTGGGTATAGATATTTGTATGGATATTTTCATAAGATATTCTTCTTTCTCATCCATTATATATGTATACACAAGTGAGAAGAAAGAGATAGAACAAGTTTTATGCTTGAATTCTTCTCTCTTGAGTTCACCATTTCCAACCCTAAGCATCTTCTTCTACCTCCACCCTATCCCTCTCATGCGATGAGAACCCTAGGATGTTTGAGACAAAGTATTCTACTCATCCTCTACTTCATCTTGGTCATCTCTTTTGGCAGACTTGATGACCGAGTTGCCTCGGTATAGAGGCGGGAGCCCGTTTAAAGATCAGTTGACGTGGTGCCACCTCGATGAGGAGACGAGAGATCGGAGTTGCCGCGAGGAGCGTGGGATGATGGCTAAAGACCGAAGGACTCGGATCGATCGGTATAGCCTTTCTACCTCTTTACATATTGTTAGTTTAGCGTAATTGGCAAGATCCGGGTTATAGTTTGCGATAGCGCCAGTTATAAAAGTTTTTGTTCCGCGTTTGGCGTCAGAATGACGGTCGGGGCGCTACCGTAGACTTACATGGTATCAGAGCCACGCCATTAGCCTTTACTAACTTGTTCTAACGTGTTTAAAACAACGATCGAACGAAATTTCCAAAACCGCATTTTTCAGGCTAATGTTTCTGTCGATTTGTTAAACAGGTCTAAAAATCATTTTGAGCATCTCAGAAAATCGTGCAGGCTTTTTTAAGAATACTGTAGAAATTTGGTAGACTGAAGCTTCCAAAGAGCCGCGGAACCGTCGCACAAACCCTGGTTTGGCCGCGGTTCCGCCGCCGTTTTGGAGCAACAGTAAACCATTTTTCTACAGTAAGGTCTTCATGTAAAATTGTGGTTTCTGGAATACTTTGTTTGGGCCCAGATTTTGTTTGTATACTGCAGATGTACGTGGGGCCCACTTCGGGAAGTTTTGTCGATCGGAATCTTAAACTTGTTAGTTTATAGTACTTACATTATATCTCCGACCGTGAATGTCATTCGAGTGGTAAATTGTGTCTAATTGCTATAGTCCTTTTAGACGGGTTTGCGAACGTAACATTCGCGTTGATGTTCTATGTTGTGCTGTGATGTTGCGGATTTGTCGTGGTGGATAGCAGTATGCAATGGTAGTGCAGTTTGGATTTATTTGTACATTTGATATTGCGGGACAAGCGTCCAACATGTGGACTGCCGTCTCTGCCTGTTTGTATAATATTCTTTTGGGGCACGACCGGGCTGAGGTCGATATACCCGTTGTATATATTTTTCATTTCTGTACTAGGTTTACCCCGCGACGGAGTGCACGGATAGCCGGGTTCTGGAGGGCAATGGGTCCGTATCTCATGGCTTTGAGAGGCAAAGGGGCCTCACTCTAGAATTGGCAGACTATTCGCCGCACTCGTAGGGGGTACAGGTTGACCCAAGGAGGGGTGCTCAAGTTACCAGATTCCGTGAAATGCAGGGTGGTCCATTCACTTTGCTGTAGGGGGCTGCCTCGCTTCAGGTTTTGGCGGGTAACTTGCCGCACCCGTAGGGGTCTAGGATTCATTGCACAGGCTATCCACACGACCAGGGGAACGTCGGGTTTCAGCAGCGGCTCTGTGAAACCCGGGGATCCCAGATTATCTGTATTGTTCTGTGATGCTTATTACTTTTCTGTAATGTTGCATATTATTATGCCTGGAGCGATTATTGTATATTGGTATACATTCTAGTAGATGTTGTATATGTTTTGCACCAGCGCTAGTCCAGTCCCCGCTCTGTCGTTAGTTAAGTAACCTAATGGGCAATGACGGGACCCAGTGACGAATGCGGATGGCATATACGTACATTTTATTTTCGTTCTTTTCTGGTGTTATTAATTGATGGGACTGCGTTGATTCTGATCAATGCAAAGGAAAACAAACCTGTTTGGATGTTGTTGGAACAGTTTTAAAAAGTGTTATTACAAAGACGTTTTCTTTTGTTTTGCACAGTGGTATTCAGTTGGAATATCCTGCACCTCATTCGACGAGGCAAGGGCCGAGATCCCTTCACCGGGAGCGACTCCTTGAGCAGAAGTTTGCATCAGGGTAATAACTTCTCTATAGTCGATTACATGTTGCTTTGCATCGCGGTATTCAGTTGGAATATCCTGCACCTCATTCCACGAGGAAAGAGCCGAGATCCCTTCACCGGGAGTGACCTCTTTAGCAAAGGTTTTCGCTACTATATTTTTATAAAAAGCTATCAGGTTCCTTCAACGAGATCAAGTTCATTACGTTAAAGGTTTTTCGCCAAAAACCAGCCGTAGCCCTCCGTCGTTTCTGACGGTAGCACGTAGTATTCATGCTATATTTGTTGGCCTTCGTCAAGGCATAGTGGATGGTAGCTGCTTGTTACTTTTCTGTTTCATAGATAGATGAGTTGGTTTGGGACAGTCATATTATCTTGTTGGCCTTCGTCAAGGGTATGTATGGGTGGGTTCGAATTAATAAGATAATGATGGGTAGAACTTGACATGTGACTTATGATTTGTTGGCCTTCGTCAAGGTCATAAGAACATGGGGTAAAAATCACATCGGGAGTTTCCAAAGAAACTGAAACTTGCCAGGCATGCGCATACCTTCTGGAGTGTGATAACATGAGTGGATTACTTCACGTTATCATGCGATAAGAGTTGGATCCCGATTCCCACTGATGAGTTAGTTTACTCTTCGGGTAATCCCGATTGATTCTTCTTTCAGATTTGGAGGAGAATTTGACAGTACAGTGGGAGGTTTCCTGATTAGATAAAGTGATAACAATTCTGATCTAGGTTAGAGTGCACGCATAGTATTTCTTTTCTCTCTCTCTTTGGCAGCGGCTATTGACCGACCCTAGACTATGACTCAGTGACCAAGTTGACCGAACCTTCTTAAAATACTGGCTTTTGGATCGTCTGAATTGCATAAGTCATTGCCGCTCCTTCTTTTACCCTTTGCATTTCTCAGAACACCTCGTATCACTACGAACATCCACTTCCATTGGATAGATCCATCGTATGGTTATATACGAACTCGAAGGGACTTCTTTGAGGATGGATCCAGGTTCAGGAGAAATTGAATTGGTTTATTCAGTTGTCTTTTATCATCACCTTCTCTCAGGTTGCGAGAGCTCCTTAGTTTAGGAGAGTACACCTATTACGCTTATTGGATAGTCTTCTTCCAAACCATAGGCAGGTGCCGAAAGGTAGGGAATGAAGAAAACCAATTAGCCTAAGTAGGGTGTGCAGAAGGTAATAAGTAAAGACAAAATAAAGGGATTAGAAAGAGGGCAAAGTAAATTGCGACTGCTATCATTCACGACCAAACCGCGTACTTCATCGCCACTCCTACTTCACCTTTGCTTTTTTCCCCAGTTCGGGAGAAATAGAATAAGGTATTATTCAGTTGTCTTTTATCATCACCTTCTCTCAGATTGTGAGTACTCCTTGGTTTAGGAGAGTACACCTATTATGCTTACTGGATAGTCTTCTTCCAAACCATAGGCTGGTGCCGAACGGTAGGGAAGGAAGAAAACCACTAAGCCTAACGAAGGTGTACAGAAGGTAACGACTAAAAACAAATAAAGGGATTTGGAGAGATGGCAAAGAAATATACGGTTACAGTCATGAATTGGATTATGGAAGAGGCATTACTAGGAATACCAGGATATCCCTACGAAACATTTTCATGTTTCAGTTTCAGTATGCATTGTTAAAGGAAAACTGATTTCCCGATTAGATACTTACTCTAGGGTATGTATTTACCAGGTATGATTCTCACACCTATATGGTTTTACAGATGATGAGTGGGTGTAAGTTATTGGGAATAAGGTGATCATCCTCATTATATCGGAATTCGTTGTAATTGGTGATATTTGAGGAAATCGCCTAGGTTTTTGCTGGACGACATGTATTTGGTTTTGAGTATCCGTAGTTGTGCGCCAATTTCAAACTGATATATCTGTACGTTTATTTTTAATAAAGTGAGATATAACTTTTTGAAATTATGTCCGTGACATTTACCTATATCAGTTGACGATTGGGTAAGGAACATTGAACAGCGGAGTAGTTCTTAACCATAAGTACAGTTTTCAACCTACGATGCATAGGTTTTGAGTTATTCAACTCAGCGGACTTATACAGAGTATTGTATGTTGTCCAGTGTCCATTAGGACAAAGGGGTTGGTTCTCGTACTATGTTCTGTTTACTTGTGACTTCTCTAGTTTTTAGACAAGTGTTTCGTAGAAATACAATGTCTAAGTTTCGAGAAGTTATAGGTATAAGAATAAAGTAGAGAACCAGATGTCGCAAGTATTGGGATTCTTCAAAAAGATCGAAGATGTAGATACTTGTGATTGGTATTCAGTTGATAGTGATGGTTTTGAGAAACTTGTTTCTCTTTCAGGTTACTCATAATTGGATGCATTCTTAAGTTAAGTATTGCTGATTAGCCTCTCTCCATTAAAGTTGATATGCACTGGAGACAGCTGCATGATTAGAATCTGGTTCCAATTAAATAAGTGCCAAAGTTTCTATATTGGATATAGAATGGTTCATATCTTAACGATGTTAAGGTACGGGGAGTTGTCTGGCTTATGCATAAAACCAGACTCTGGATAACTCAAGGCACGTTTCTGTAATGGCAGTTTGTGGGTTGACCTGGGCTATGTCGAGGGTTGATTTTCTACTATCTGGAAGATCAATAGTGATATTGTTCTTGACTCGCCACAGTTTTAGTAAAATGGATTTTTTCAGAATACAGTAGTGGGAGTATGGTAGAACTGGAAGTGATTCCAGAACCGCAAACGATTACGGAAAATTTAATAGGACCTAAAGATTTAATCAGGTTTGACATTCCATTAGCCACTCCGCAGATATGGTGGGTAACCTCAGACACCCGAGAGGTACTCCGGTAGCCTCAAGGACGGTGACAGAGAGGTTATTGTTTACCCAGACTTGACACTACTGTTGTTCCAGGCTATGAGACCCGGCAGGAGGTTAAGTATAGCGTCGTTCTAAACTAGCTTTAGAAGTGCACGTATATATTATTTTGCCAGAGGGTTGTTGTGGTCAGTGGGAGCAGCGGAAGCATAGTGGGCAAGTAGCTTATGTCTATTTATAGACTCAAGCAGTTATAGCGGAGATAGATCATCTAATTTTGATATGACAGTCATGGGTTTGACTTCATCAGAATAGGGGATGGATCTGTTAAGAAGGTAGTAGGGTGTGATGTCCTGGTATTTGGATGACATACACAGAGTAGGAAGTAAAATTCCTATACTACGATCAGTTATACTTTTTGTTGTCACACAGTTGTTTCTCCACAAAGGATATGGATATAATATCTGACATTCTGGTTTCTAGATCTATGGTTTTAGATCTAGATTTGGGTAGTTTCCCAATGTGGGTACTTTGACAGTATTCTAATAGTATTTTAGAATGGATGACTCCTGGCATGGGGGTGTACCTGCAGGTGATGGAGTCTCCCTCTCTAAAGGTGTCGTACAGACTAAAGGGGAGAGGGATGTGCATGAATGGCATATCACTTGCTTAGGCAATTGCGTCAATCGTGAGATGTCAAGTACCACACCAGATGTTGTTTTTGCACTAGATGCGATAAGTTTATATTAATCCAATCCTGAAGAAATATTTGGAAGCAGTTTTAGAACATAAGTGGATGTTCTACGAATTTGATGACGGTAGCCTCCTTCGGGGGACGGTTATCATTCCAGGCTTCAAAGGTGACATGAATGACAGAGTGATTATCAGAGTTATAGTTTTCCCGCTTATGAGGGGCAGTATTATGGACAGATGGTCCAAGAGGATACTGTGGGAGGCATGGTGCAGGATACTGATTAGGTTCAGTAGTCGATACAGTCTAAGAAGTTTGGATTTGAGTTCATTTATGAACTAGGTCCCATCAGAGATCCAGACATATTCTAAGACAGGTATTACTCAATTCGGGAGATGGGTTTCTCCGCGAACTTGAGATTAAGAGAGACATAGAAAGATACATCAGGGCGGATCCACTCACTGAGGCTATTTCTCGAACACAAGAGTTTTTACAAACGAGCTTTGTGAAACTGTTTAGTAGAGGAGTTGGGTGCTCGGTATCACACGGGCCGTGAGTATGCGACATCGCAAGAATTAGCTTTAAGTGCAAGTGGGAGATTGTTGGAAATAGTGCCCTCAAAGTCAATTATTGGATTGCAGGTACGTGATTGCAATGATTGAAGGAGGACCTATACCGGTAGGACAGTCTTACTCGAGATGATAGTTTGCTATCTGGTTTGACTTTATGAGTCGTGTACAGCTTTAGGTGACATGATCACTATTACACGTTCATAGAGCCCTTAGGATCCTGCTTGACTACCAACAGTATGATGGCGATCATATATGTGAGAGTTGGGTAGTCCATAAGCACATCCTTAAAAGTGGTCCCTAGTCATAGGAGTTTCGAGACAGGGCATCGATACTCCAGAGTAGACTAGTGTATACAGTCGAGACCCCGAGGAGGGGCGGTGGCCGGTCTCACAAGCCACTGGTGTCAGTTGGATCACCTAAGATGTATACAGGTGCTCATTGGGTTATGAGTACACTGGACAGGACTCGCCGGGAACCTGCTAGTTGGTATTTATACCTAGCGTCAGATAGCAGTTCCGTGGTGACATGTGTACAGGTTAGTTCATCGACCTGAGATCGTCATTTGTCTTATTTGAGTTCCCACTGTGCTTTGATTTCTACCCTACCATGGCTCAAAGGATTCGTGCAAACAGTTTTTTTTGGGTACAGTCCCGAGCCACATGGAGGAAAGTGAGTGGATCGGCAGGGGATTCGTCTCTCCCGGTATTGGGGGTGAGATCGTGCTGTGTCTAGGAGAGCCATTACACCAAGTCCTTGGCCAAGGCAGGTGAGAATTACTGGTAGGTATTCCAGTACTTTCTCAGGGTGTTCAGGGCTACTCTCCGACACGACTTATACCGCTATTGGGGGTCTAATGTTACCAGCCCCCTAGGCCCGATATGCGATACTCATAGACGAATGGACCGGACTGTATGTATATTGTCACTGATAGGCTCAGTAGGGTTCCAAGATGAGTTCGCTCATCGGCTTCCCTTGAGGTCAGTACATGGGCAACCGTTACGCACAGCTAGTGCCACTGACGTGCTTGTGGTTAAACCCACTGCCAGGGTACTGACGAGTCTTTAGAGTCCCCCATAGATAGTTTCCCAAGTTCGGGAGAAATGTTGTAGAGGCCGTATGGTTTTATGGCAGGGTTCGAAAAATGCACGTGCACTTGTGCACGTTTCATATTTCGGACAGATAATACTGGTGGGCTTTGGTTTAAGCCGGATCCATGTATTATATTGAGCCGGAATATTTTAGTCTCTCGTTTTCGTATTCGGTCGGAATACGAATACAGGTATGTATATACAGGTGAAGGGTATTTTCGTAATCCGTTACGAGAATATTTTAGAAGATGCATTTCTTCTTCGATTAATCATTTTGGTTTAAATAATTATTAAGTTTTGGAAAAGGTGACTCATCTTGGTAACTCATTACTTCTAGAATGATCACTAATGACTCATGTAATGAGTCATCTAGTGAGTCATTAAAGTATTAATGAGGTTTGTTTTGGGTATAGATATTTGTATGGATATTTTCATAACATATTCTTCTTTCTCATCCATTATATATCTATACACAAGTGAGAAGAAAGAGATAGAACAAGTTTTATGCTTGAGTTCTTCTCTCTTGATAAGTTTTCTTGAGTTCACCATTTCCAACCCTAAGCATCTTCTTCTACCTCCACCCTATCCCTCTCATGCGATGAGAACCCTAGGGTGTTCGAGACAAAGTATTCTACTCATTCTCTACTTCATCTTGGTCATCTCTTTAGGCAGACTTGATGACCGAGTTGCCTCGGTATAGGGGCGGGAGCCCATTTAAAGATCCGTTGACGTGGTGCCACCTCGATGAGGAGACGAGAGATCAGAGTTTCCGCGAGGAGCGTAGGATGATGGCTAAAGACCGAAGGACTCGGATCGATCGGTATAGCCTTTCTACCTCTTTACATATTGTTAGTTTAGCGTTAATGGCAAGATCCGGGTTATAATATGCGATAGTTCCAGTTATAAAAGTTTTTGTTCCGCGTTTGGCGTCAGAATGACGGCCGGGGCGCTACCGTAGACTTACAGATATGAGGTCCATAACAGTTCGAGAACCTACTGATAACACTTTCCAGTAAATCTCAGCAACCCTGGCCAGTGATTTCCAGTTATAGCCAATCGAACACAGCGCAACATCAACTCCCTGTATCGGGAGAGACGAATCCCCTCCTATCGCTCATTGCCTCTATGTGATTCGGGACTGTACCCAAAAGCCACCTTTTTGCACGACCTCTTAGACGTGGTATGATGGAAATCAAAGCACAGTGGGAATCACACAAGATTCTATGACGATCTCGGGTCTACAGACTAACCTGTACCAGTGTCACCAGAGAACTGCCATCTGACGTGAGGTATAATACCATCTGGGAGTTCTCGGCGAGTCCGTCCAGTGTACCCAGTCTCTACTGAGCACCCGTACACCATCCTTGATGTCAAACACCAATGGATATAGGATCATCCATCGCCCATCATATGGGTCAAGATGCGTATACGCTAGTCTACTCTGGTGTATCGATACCCTGTCTCAATACACCCTCGACTAGGAACAGTTATAGGATGTACTCGTCGACTACCGTGGCCCCACTAGTATGATCTCATCATAGTCTCAGTAGTCGAGTACATATCCTAAGGGCTTTATCAACATGTAACATAGAGACAATCAGAGTACATGTTAAGATAAAGAACAATCAGATAGCATACTATCATGTCGAACAAGAAAGTCCTCCCTATATATGTCCAAGAATCCACTACAATATACATCGTATGTACAGTAATGGCCTCTAGGGCATACATATAACTAACAATCTCCCACTTACACTAGGGCCATTCGTTGTGGTATCGCATACCCAACAATTAGCTGTGGTTGAAGTATCTCATACTCAACCATCCCATAAAAGTCTCTACCGGGAAAAAGGCATTTGTGAGTGGATTCGCGCTGTTGTCCTCTGTGTTTGCTCTCCTAACCTCGATCTCCCTGGAGATCAACCATCTCCATGATCAGGTGACACTGCCTAAGAATTATATCTGGATTTCAGATGGGACGAGGGTTCCTTGGAATAAGCCATAACTCCATTGTCACACAATGGTAGGAACGAAGTTCATCTCATGAACTTATATATATCCAGACTGCCTCTTTGGTAACAATGTGTCTAGCCTTTAATCGTCTAGTATGTCACGGTATCTAGCTTGGAACTCTTCCAACATACCGTCCCTCCACCGAGGGTAAAGACAATGCCTGCGACTGACATGCAGTCATCCTTATCACCCTAGAACCTTTTCCAGTGATTCTCCCCAGGATCGATTGATACCATCTCACTACAACTAGTGAGAATCCTAACATCCATTTAGATCTATCTCATAGATATAAACCCAGGATTTAGGAGGTATCACTTTGATCCTTATAGAGAATCGTTGTGATAAGCGGAGATTGACCGAGCGTAGCATAGGAAACTCCTTTCCTATCAAGAGTATGTCATCCACGTACTCTACGAGGATCACCACCATACTCTCTACTACCCTTTTTGTATATACAAGGTTCATCTACCATTTTGATGAAGTCAAACTCTTTGACAACAACATCAAAACAGACGTTCCAACTCCGCGATGCCTGCTTTATCCTATAAAGCAACTTGCACACATTTCCGCTGCTCCCACTATCTACAAAGCCCTCTGGCTGTGTACTTATAGATGCTCTCTTCCAAAATATCATTTAGAAAAGCAGTCATGACACCAAACCACCAGATATCATAGTCATGGTATATAGCAGTGGCAAGTAGGATCTGGATGGACTTAAGCATAGCTTTGAAAGTCTCAACTTTTCCATGTACACCAAGTAATCTTCTCAAGATATACCTTCTCCTGATGGGGATTTAACCCTTCAGATAAAGCAACCAAAGTCCATACTTTGTTGGTGTATAAGGATTCCATCTCAGATCGCTAAGCATCCAGCCATTCTTACAGAGTCCCACTCCTGATGGCCAGCTCGAAACTAGTTAGGTAATCATCTCATGATGCAATTCTCTCTCCCACTGTCATAGAGAAACCGAAGTATCTCTCAGGTGGATGAGGAACCCTACCAGATCGGCGGAGACGCTGAGGTTCGTTGGATACTATTGAATCCTCCGGGTTTACCAAATCATCAGCTGCAGTTTGTATAGCTGGAACTCCTTCCAGTTCTACCTCATGACCACTAATTTCTTCACAAGAAATTCCCTTTCACAAAGGTGGCATGCTGAGAAAAAAAAACACCTTTTGTACCCCAGTTTGGTAGAAGATATTCCCTTGCGAATGCTTAGGATATCCAACAAACTTCCACAGAACTGACTTTGCCTCGAGCTTGTCCGGATTTTGCTTTTAGACATAGGCCGGACAACCCCAAATCTTAACCTCTTTAAGAGATGGGCTCTTCCCATACCATATCACATATGGAGTGGTAGACATTTGATTTGGTTGGAACCCTATTCAATAAGTATGCAACTTCTCAAGTGCAAAACCCTAAAAGAAAATAGGCTACTTAGTAGTACTCATCATAGAGCACACCATATCACATAGGGTGTGATTGCTCCGCCCCGATACACCGACATGCTGTGGTGTATACGAAGGATTAATACTGAGAGAGAATCTCATTCTCCTTTAGAATAGTCCAGGAATCTCCGTGCTCAAGTATTCTCTCCTTGATCACATCAAAGGCCATAATACTTATACCCATTTTTGGTTTTCTACTTCTAACTTATATTCTGTGATTATCTCAAAAGTTTCGGACTTGTGTTTCAACAGGAACATATGTCTGAATCTTGAGAGGTCATCAGTGAATTAAATGAAGTACAAAGAACCGGTCCTAGCATGTGTAGACAGGGGACTTTCATACATCAGCATGTATCAATCCCAAGATTTCACTAACTCTTTCTCTGTTTCCAATAAACGGAGCTGTGGTCATCTTATCTCTGTGACATGACCGGCAAGTTTCACAAGATGTAAATTCAAACTAATTTAAATATGCATCTATATGTAACTTCAGCTAGTCGGGTCGCATTGATATGACCTAGTCTACAATGCCTCAAGAAGGATTCGTTCATTTCTGAACTCTTCCTCTTTTGTGTGTTCTGTACATTAAGAACAGTGGTTTGATTTAGAACGTCTATGCTTTTAGATAACGTGCCTGATCCGATCAACTCTTGATATAGGAAATGTTCAAAACATTATCCAACAATACAAAATTATATCCTTTTTTACTAATAAAGAGACTGATATGATGTTATATATCAGGTTCAGTATCTAATAACATTCGTTCAGAATCAATGTATTCTGGTAATACAGGGTGATAACTACCAACAGACTTGGCTGCAACACTTGCACCGTTTCTATCTCATGAAATTTATCACCCGTTCTCAGTTCTCTACCTATCTGTAGCCCATGTAACAAATTACATATGTGGGATCCTGATCCGGTATCAAATACACAGGACGTAAAGGATATTGAGAAACAGTTCTGTGTAATGAACACACCCGAAGAAGATGCATCAACATGTACTTTCTTCGTTTGGGCGGCACGGGAATTCTGGTAATCCCCTATTTCCTGCTCTGTCTTATAACAATTATAAGTTGGAGTGGGACCAATGTTCCCTTGCGCAGTATAACAAGCGGGTTCGGTCAATACATCCGTATTATTATCTTGATTAAGGCATGCCATAGTCATAACCAGGAGAGAGAGAGAAGAAAACACTCAGCGTGTGCTTTTTACAAGATTAGATTGGTTATCAATTTATCTAATCAGGATGGCTCTCACTGTTTTAGTCAAATCTTCCTTCAAACTCTAAAAGGAAAGACTAGCCGGGATTAATTACACTCTGCAAGTTTGCCAATCTTTCAGCCAGGCCAGTGCCGGTACTTTGAGGGAGGTTCCCCGTGCTTTCGCACGGACCTAATTATAGTAAACCTTGTTTTCCTAGGGCGTAACCCCGTTGACACCTTTCTAGACACCTACTTGATCGGCTAATTGTAATGTGGAAAACTCTCCCAGGAGTAACTCTTATTCGCAGCGGGTATCGGGATCCAACTATCTCATAGAAGGTATGTAATCTCATTGCAAATTTCAACACTTGAAATTCCCAATAATATTTTGCCCCAAGCGATCTATGACCTTGAATAAATCAACAAACCATAGACCGCAAGTAAAATTCAACCCGTCATTTCCCGATTGAATTAAACCCACCCGCACGACCCTTGACTGAGTCAACAAGGCCGCACGACTACCCTAATCCAATCGCATCATATGCTTTGCATATAAGCACTAATCAGCTACCGCACACTACGCCTTGACTAAGTCAACAAACGCAGCACGAATACTAAAGACTAGTTATCTGAAATGACAGAGGGCTACGACAGGTTTGTAAGAAAACCCTTTGCGTAATGAACTTTATATCATTGTAGAATCGAGTGATTTTAAATGGAACGTTTTTGAGGCCTTTTCTAGCTTTGCTAAAGAGGTCACTCCCAGTGAAGGGATCGTCGGCTCTTTCCTTATCGAATAAGGTGCAGGATATTTCACAAATACCGCTATGCAAAGCAGAAACTATAAAAGCAATCAAAAGACAAACCGAGTTTGTAGCATCTGCTAGTTTCGCTAAAGAGGTCACTCCCGGTGAAGGGATCTCGGCTCTTTCCTTATCGAATAAGGTGCTGGATGTTCTACAAGCAACACCGCTATGCAAAGCAAGAACTAGAGCTACCAGTTTTTGAGAAAAGTTTCTACAACATCTTTAGGTTTCTTTTATTTCATTAATCTCATTAATGAAGTCCCATTTTATTATGCTTCACAAGCATCACATTTGAAACGAAATCTGCAATATAACATATATCTCATATATATAATATAAACATTCGTCTCAGGCAGTAATATGATCTCATCACAGAACATTGCAGCAGAAGAACACATATAAAATATTGGATATACTAGGACGTCCGTGTTTTAATACGAGCCTGTATAAAACACGGATTCCACGGTCGCGATGAATAGCCAAATCCACATCCCTAGACCCCTACGAGAGCGGCAAGAAATACTGCCAATTCTAGGGTTAGGAGACTCGGTCTCGACTCCTCGAGATGGTCTCCCACTGCACCCTAGAACCCGGTTACTTGTGCTCCCCGCCTTGGGTCTACCTAATGCGGAAAAGTAAATAATATACAATGGCGACATCATCCTCATCCCGGAAGTGCCCCAATAAAAGAATATTACATACAATGAATTTTACATGAATGAAAAAGAAAAAACTTTCATCTCACATAAATCCCCCGGCTATTCAAAACGCGACGATCGAATATAACATATCACAGCAACACATAATATCTCATATCATCAACGTAAGCAAGCATGCGTATCCCGATTGTCGTTGATGTATAGCATCGAAGCCAGCGATACACCACATATTATGCTTACGGTCACAGAAAAGAAAGTGTAAAAGTACAACAGTTGGAATCCGCAACCTCCTTAGACATCGCATGCCTAACCAAATGAATTCCTTAGACATCGCATGCCTAACAATTATCAACCCTGCATTTTAGTCTCGATCTCGAAAACACTTTTCAATATCAAGTCGGGCAATCAACAAGATTCCCGACATCCTGATCGAATGCTCGTCGCAAACTTTAGTAGACGGCCGCACCCCCGGATGCCGTCGATGAAGTGCACTAAGACGGAACACCGCTGCCGCGAGCACCCGAACGGATGCTTTTGGCGACGGGGTTCTCCTACAGTCACTTGGTCGGGGCTATGGGGCGTGGCTATCTATTAAGTTTACCTGACGAGTATCCGCGTACGCTACGTGATTGCGACGGACTATTGATCGCATCAAAATTCTATGACAACCGATCATTTGAGACTAAACTGCTAGATTTATAACATTCAAATTAGTTATCTCGTAACTACTTGTGGATTCCAAATATTGTATCACATTCCAGATATATAGACAATGTTAAACTTTCCGATCGAATGATCAAACACCCAAGATTTCCCAAATTTCTCAACACTTGAGCGGAGTCCAAAAAGTATCCATCACATGCCACAGTACCAATGGTCCAGCCGTAGAAGGGTCAAACCAACGCCTTACATGTAGCAACACCGTACTGCCCCAAACCCTAAGGTTTAGAGGCAGTTCAAGAAGGTTACATAATCGAGTTAAGGTTTGTTTTCTTCTAGAAGGTCCACCGCATTACTTTCATGACTAAGAACGTTCTTAAACTACGGAAAAATCCAACACTTGGAAATTTTCCGGGAGAGGAAAATGTGAGTTATTGATATTCGTTCGAACTTTTTAACACGTTCTAAAAATTACCCGGACAAACTAAACGAAGTTATACTTTCCGATCGAATCAACGAGCTCCTAATACAACCCAGAAAACTCAACACTTGAGTATAATAAAAATTCCCAGAACCATGCAAGAACACCTACAGAAGTTACTGTAGGAAAAGCTAACAATAATTACCCTGTACGGCCGCGTAACCACCGCGGGACCCATGCTCATGCCGCGGTTCCGCGGCGCCTTTGGTGAATTACGATGTCGTTTTTCACACAGTTCCATAAAATTACATGCTGAATTTTCTGAGCATTTTTAATATGAAAAAAATCAACATTTTGAAAAATTTCCAGAAACTAGGGTTTTACGGGTATTCGGAGTTCGATCGGACTTTAAACTTCGTCTAGACTTCGCCTAAAGCTCTAGCTTGGTTCTGATACCACTGTAGGGTTACTAGGCACTCTTACAAGGGTCTACAAGGCATCAACCATGCCCGATTTAAAATTTAGACGTGCCGAACAACCCTAACCAAGATCTTTAAACTAGAGATTAGGCGAAACAAAGTATGTAAACATCTTTACATCTAAGAGTTTAGGATTACAACCTTTGTAGTCCGGTCCTTCACTTCTAAAGCTCCGTGTTGAGGTCCCTTCGCTGTGATCATTGAGTTTCTGGACTCTAGAGAGGCTCCACGAAGAGAAAGATGCAAGCTAGCTTCCGATCTTCGATAACTAAGATGATCTACCTTGAAATTTCTTTAACACAAGCTCTCACTCACTAAATGAAGTGAACACCCTAATCTAAATGGCTAGGATAGATTAAGATGATGAAGTAGGATTTATTCTCTCATTTATTTTCTATTTCTCACACTAAATCATCACATAAAGAAAACCTAGAAAGCTTTCTCAAAAGCTCAAGGAAGAAGAAGAAGGAAATTCCTTTTGTGATGAATAATGAAAAATATCATAATAATTAATAATGCAACCATGGTTGAATATGAAGAGGCTAACCATTGTAGAGACTTAACCCAGGGTGAAGGGTTTGGGTTGGGTTAGAAATATCTAGCAAAAATATCAAACAAAATATCTTTGCTAGAAACAAAGCAAAACCTTCTAGAAGAATCAAGAAAGAACTAACCCAAATCAAACCCTAACCTTGTTTAATCTCCACTAAACATGTTGCATTAGTAATCATAACATGTTACAATATTATATATCACATATACAATATTTATTGTAACAAAATAAAATAATACAATTAACATATATCGCATATATATCAATGTATTACCCGAGTGAGAAAAAGAATCTTATAGCGAGCTTATATTAGTTAATGTAATTTAATATATCAAATATATAATTATGCATTAAATTATCAAATCAACATTTGATCCGATAATCCGGGTATTTCACAAATAACCGACTAATATTATCTGTATCAGTTCATCGAATCAACACTTGATCCGATGACCCGGCTATATCACATATACCCGGCCGATATTTCATATAGTGAGAATCTAATACGGTATCACATACATGTATTGTTCTCGGTTCCCCATATATCATATATGTGCTCCTACTCCGTTTTGCCTGAGCCAAGAAATCTCTGTGTAAGACTCTAAAGAATCTTCAATACGCTGGCAGTAGGTGATGATCATATCAAACACCCACAAGCTGCAAGCGGTCAGCTAAACGTAATAACCACCCAGGTATTGAGCGATCAGAAGATCAACAAGCAAGCCTGTACGTTCTCCCGTGAATCCAACCAGTAACACTCCCGTACAGTCCGGTCTCTCCGTCTGATATGTCGCATATCTCGCCTAGGAGTAGTAAACGTCAGACCCCAGCAGCTCGATAAGTCGTGTCGATATGAGGTCCATAACAGTTCGAGAAACTACTGATAACACTTACCAGTAAATCTCAGCAACCCTGGCCAGGGATTTCCAGTTATAGCCAATTGAACACAGCGCAACATCAACTCCATGTACCGGGAGAGACGAATCCCCTCCTATCGCTCATTGCCTCTATGTGATTCGGGACTGTACCCAAAATCCACCTTTTTGCACGCCCTCTTGGACGTGGTATGATGGAGATCAAAGCACAGTGGGAATCACACAAGACTCTATGACGATCTCGGGTCTACAGATTAACCTGTACTAGTGTCACCAGAGAACTGCTATCTGACGTGAGGTATAATACCATCTGGGAGTTCTCGGTGAGTCCGTCCAGTGTACCCAGTCTCTACTGAGCATCCGTACACCATCCTTGATGTCAAACACCGATGGATATGGGATCATCCATCGCCCATCATATGGGTCAAGATGCGTATACGCTAGTCTACTCTGGTGTATCGATGCCCTGTCTCGATACACTCTCGACTAGGAACAGTTATAGGATGTACTCGTCGACTACCGTGGCCCCACTAGTATGATCTCATCATAGTCTCAGTAGTCGAGTACATATCCTAAGGGCTTTATCAACATGTAACATATAGACAATCAGAGTACATGTTAAGATAAAGTACAACCAGATAATATACTACCATGTCGAGCAAGAAAGTCCTCCCTATATATGTCCAAGTATCCACTACAATATATATCATATGTACAGTAATGGACTCTAGGGCATACATATAACTAACACTATATCCATCTCACGACTCCGATCGGTATTCTCCGGATAACCGCCAGGTCCAAATACTATCACCGGTAGGTAGAGGTCCCTCTGCCGGGCTCAACGCCATCATCTGCGACCTTCTCGCCCCGGGGTACCATACCGGATCCACCATGCACCCGCAGACGGTTCCTCCTCCTCCTTGAATCGGGTGTATGATATCGCTTACGAGCCGAGAAAACTCATGGTGGACTATACAAATATCATATTAAGAGAAACCAGGTTTTTAAAACAATACATATTCTCCTTTGAAATAACCACGGTTCTCAAATTTAGAAATCTCATGAAAACAGCATATCTCAATGCGTACAATTATATAGCATGATGTATACGATATGTAATAGAAGTATTAGCATATCTGTATATAACGCAACATGGAATAGTAATATGCACATATCAAGGGAAAACCGCTCTTTTAATGAATCCAGTTTTAAAAATGTATCTTGCGGTTCCCTATTTCCTCTAAGGTCAAATGCAACATCGTATATAAGGGTGTATATGCAACTATAGAAAGTAAATTATGCAAAGAGTTATATCATGATGCAGCAATTCTACTTTGTTGTGACATGGCAATTATCGATGATGAAGTGTGTGAGCCGGCAAATTTGTGTAAGTGTGACATACGCATCATCGATAATGGTGCAGGTGTACTAGCACAGGTATGTGAAATGCAATGGTAATGACATGAACTCAGCATAAAGTAAATTGGCAGCTAAAAGATAAAAGGTATACGCATCTAACATGATCGAGTGGGTGAATCTATCAATCGGCCTCCTCTAGTCAAGGGTATGGATCAATCATCAATAAACTCATCACGTACGGTAACTCCTCGTACGGCGTCACTAAACAGTTTGGGATCCTAACAACCTATATGATAAGGAGGGTACGGACCTCACGTCTCGTACGGCTTATCATTCTAGATTCACAACATTATCCATATATATATATATATATATACCTATCTCTCAGGTCCCATCCGTATCAATCTCAGATCATGGGACCGGCAAAGGTATCAATTATCACATATCGACTCGTATCCGTATACCAACATATCATCAAGTTATCATATCACATCGTATTTTCTTTTCATCATATTAAGTCAAATTTTATATATACATTCTATTTTATTAATCTAGTTTCATGTTCACTTTTCATATCCCTAAAACTTTCTCATATCTCAATATATATATTCAATTACTAATATTATCACTAACTATCTTTTAAACTATATCCCTAGTTTCCTAATCTAGGCTTCTACGACTGTATCCTATAGATCAGTTTCCATTTAATATTTGCGGGGGTGCTATACACCATCCACCCGACTTCCCCCGTAGATATAGATCTAATCACCTAATCCTTGCTCGCCGAAGTCGATGACGCCATGCTCCATCGTCTCGGAATCCACACGAAGGTACCTACAATAAAACATATTCGAAATCGCTATTAAAATCAAGTTCGGAAAATAAATACGGCACACGGTGCGCTCATAGGTTAGAACCTATACCCTACTCATGCAAAACAATCAAACAACCCTTGTTATTGACGTACAAACGCCCAACAACCAAATACAAATTCAAATATCAAAACCAAGCATTCCAAAATACGGAAAACGTAACCCAAAACACCCCAATGTGCTCCCAGATTTCACCCTAGGCCAAACTAGGGAATTTTCCATATAGGGTTGCTCTAGATATCACCTAAGGGACTCACTAACCAAAACTCAACGCATTTCCTCCCGACATGGCCGCAAATTGCGGCCCATACGAATAAATCTGCGGCCAGAAAATGCGGGTAGAGGCTCAGGTTTCAGGGGGTGATTCATGGTTCCCTGCACGTCTCATGATCAAGGGAACTTTATTTACAAAGGTCCCGGGTCATCCTAGATCTCAAAATACGCTCACAAACCGTCAAATTTACCAATGTCGGAATGTTCTAATTTCGTGTTTGGGTTCTATTTTCTGTTCTAGGTCAATAAAACACCACTCAAGTCTTGTTAACAGCCACTATACATTATCAATTCCTCACAACTACTCAAACCCTTCTCTAGGATTTCCTATACAACACATAACTTAACCAATCAACTTCTAACTAAACTAGAATGCTAGGAAAACAGAAACTAAACTAAGTGAAGAGAATTTTACCTCAATTGGGCAACCTAAGAAAAACCCTAGCTTCTCCAAGCCATCAAAATCAAACTTTTTTTGGTCCAAAGTGTAGAGGATGGAGTAGGGATCATCTTTTGTGAAGGGGGTATAGGGTTTGGATGATGAATTTGAGATGAATTCATGGGGTGAAGGAGGAGGGAAGCTTGAGGAAGAAGGAGATGAGAAAAAATGGAGAAAACAAATGGGGGGGGGTGAGGATATATGGCAGCCCTCTCTCTCACTCTCTTATTCTCACCCCCCTCTCTCCATTATTATCCTTTTACCCTTTCTTTTCATTTTAAAACCAAAACACATAATACCCCCAAAACAACATAAGAAATAACATGTAATCAAATACTACATGACACGGTGCACTAATCATGAAAAACTGTAGAAACACGGATTTGACCTAATCGCGATTAGCAGTACACTAACCGGGTTTTATCCAAACTGCATATAATAACTTTTAAAAATGCCAAATCCGATAAATATATTTTTAAATGCATAAAATCATTTTAATTTTCAATTATTTTACAATTATTGGTATATATTTATACCTTCTTACGAAAACCCCAATTTCGCAAATCGGGTAATTTTCGCCAAATATATTATTTTAATATTAAATTCCAAAAATAATATTTTATATTTTCTGAAATGTTACATTTATGTATTTATGATTTCGGAGCTCCGACGACTTGATCATTTTACTGAAATGTTTTAGTATTTGAGGGGTTTAAATTTAAATTCGGGGACCGAATTTCTTTAAAAGGGGAAGATTGTAATATTTCAGAAAAATAAAATATTATTTTTGGAAATTTTTATAATTTAATAATAAATATTATGAATATTTTAATGATACGGTATAATTAAATACCGATAAATTGGGAAATATTTGGAAATTATGTTAATTATTGAATTTGAAAGAGATTACAAGATTTGAGCATTTATAGGTTGTTATATAATTAATTATATTCCATTTTTTGCTAATCGCGATTAAATATCACTAATCATGCATTAAGCTTGTTTTGTGCATGCGACATGCACCAAGTTATTTTTCACATTTGCTACATTTTCCTACCATGGTCTTTTATTTTTCTTTTTCATTTTGGTTTGGTTTTAAATGAGAAGAGAAGAGAAAAGAAAAGAAAACAAAAGAAAATGAATATGAATAAACAATATGGTATGAGCATAAGAGAGAAGAGAGGGTGAGGGGTCTTGTGTTGACCATGGCTTCTTCCCTTCATTATTTTCATCATTTTTTTCCTCTCCTCTTTCACCATGGCTGCTCTCTATCTCCCCCTTCCTCTACCTCCACACTACAACACCAAAAACACATCAAAACATCATCCCCACTTCATTAAAAATGTGCACAAGCTCACTACAAATACTTTGGAGCAAGAAAGCTAGGATTTTGGACACTTGGGGCAACTCAAGAAAATTCTTGAGTTCCTAAATGAGGTACTTTCTTCACCATTAGTGTAGAATTTCTTTCACTTTAACATCCATGTTAGCTTAGAAGTGATATTATGTAGTGTAGTGAGGTTTGAAATTCCAAGATAAGGCTGTGAGGAATTCTTGAAAAGTGATGATGCAATTGAGATTAGTAGAGACCCTACAACCCCTCTAGTGCTAGAATTCTGGAAAAAACCAGAGAATTAAACCCCAAATCCCAAACTTAGAAACCCCGATATCGGGAATTTGTGGAAAATTGATGTGTTATTGGAGATTTGCTAACACCCGGAGGCTCTGAAATTTATTTAGCAAACACAGTGAGTAGTGCAGGCAGCCTAGATGATAACCCCAAGACCTGAGACCCCCAGTACATTTCCAGGCCTCAAATTTAATCTTTCTGGCCGCAATTTGCGGCTAGGTAGGGGCAATGGGGTTCGTTTTTGGTCCATGGCTCCATTTGCAGTAAACTAGACCCCCCACATATGCAAAATTGGGTAATTTCACTTGGGGTAAAATCTGGAAGTGTTTTTCATGATTTCTGTTTTCGGTTTGTGAATTCTCCGAACTTGGAAATTGGTATTTGTGTTTCCACTCGATCACTTGACGTTTGTGCATCAATTTCGAAGGTTGTTTGGTCATTCGTGCATGCATAGATCATAGGTTTTAACCTATGTGTGATACGCGTGCCGATTTGGTTTTCGTGCGCGATTTCTATTTACGATGTCATGTGATATATATGTAGGTACCCCCCTCATGTGGACTTCGGACTATGAAGAAGAGGATGGCGACATTGACTTCGGCAAGCAAGGATCAAGGTGAGTAGATATATATCTACAGGGGAAGTCGGGTGGATGGCGTATAGCACCCTCGCAGTTCATAGTGTAACCTATGATACATTATATATATGTATACGTTTATGTGTTATGTGAAACATTACTTTTAAGCTAGAAAGGCTTTTGGAGATCATGGGTTAAATTTTAGTGTATTCAGATGATAGTGTTGTTAGATAGTTTTTAGTCGCGAAACCCTAGAGAATAGTTTGCATACACGCACACGCACACACTCGCTTACATTTTACTTTCTTGTGCATATATGTGGATATACACACACACACACACACACACACACATATGTTTGTGAGTATGTATACACACACACACACATACATGGATAATGAGGATAGTACATGGTAGTTGGAGATGAGTCGATGTGCTTGGGCATGGTGCCATGAGATCGGTGATATGATTTAGTTCGTATTATGAGATACGACATGATATTATAGCGGGTCTTTAGGCGATGTGTTTTCATACACACACACACACACACACATATATGTAGATGGTATCAGTATGTACTAGACTTTAGATCAGTACCCCAAATACAGGATATGATGATAAGGATACCAGATAAAAAATGAGATAATGTGATATTTGACCCGTACCCATATTTGGGATGCCGTACGATGGATTTGCAGTACGTGCTATGATTATGATGATAGATCTACACTCTTGACTCGAGAATGTCATATTATATATTGTATCGTACGTGATACTATTGAGGCGGGATCACCGACTATTATATATATATATATATATATATCGACTCAGACTTAGGTGGTTTTCCTTACCCTTTCGATTAGCCTGTTAGTTTAGTACTGTAGTTTACTTAGTAGATGTTAGACTGGACCCGAGTCATACTTTTTTCCAAAATAATGAATCGTGGGTATTTTAAAGACAGGCCAAGGCATACTACGGATATTTCAAAGGACATACCTTTTCTTGAAAACACCGTAGCCCTATTTTCTAAGCACCACGATTCGTGTTATTTCAGATGACAACTGTATGACTCATATATATTAATGTAGATTCTTCATTGTTGCGTTTATTATTCATTTTCCGCATATTCTTGCTATTTGCATCGTATTGCATGCTTAAATGTGTTTTATTGTTATATTGAACCCATGTTATCAGGACACCAGCACCGTTACCGATGATGCGTATGTCTACGAACACTTACTTGCCGGCTCAGACACATCATCATCGGTAATTGCCATGTCACGTATACATTAGAAAATACTACTTCATTAGTATAAAATGTTAGCTGATAGTTTTGACATGGTACTAGTGAGCTTGCTTTTATATGATATTTTAGACATTGCATTTATTACTGTGATATCTTATGCATATGTATTTTCATTGTCATGTAATATTATGAGGCTTTATGCCAGTATTCACTGTTTATTGACTTTTGATTATGGGATTCGGATTTTCAATGTGATTTATGGATTTGGAGAAACCGCAAGACTTTATAAACTCATTTTATTTCAAAAGATAAAAAGTGTGGTTTTCTCATGTTATGATGTGAGTTATGTCCACCATGAGTTTTCTCGGCTCTTTAGCGATATCATACACCCGATTCGAAGAGGAGGAGGAACCGTCTATGGGTGCATGGTGGACCCAGTGCGGTACCCCGGGACAAGATGGTCGCAGATGATGGCGTTGAGCCTGGCAGGGGAGCACTACCGACCGGTGATTGTTTTGTGACTCGACGGATATTCGGAGGATACCGATCGGAGTATGGGCCAGTCCGGATAGCCGGAGCCCTAGATATTGAGATTTGATGATATGGGCCAGTCCGGATAGCCGAAGCCCTAGATTTTGAGATTCGAGAATACAGGCCAGTCGGGATTGCCGGAGCCTGAGATATTGATATATTGGGATTTATATATATTTTGTGTCGATGCTAGACACTGATTCCCTGTTGATTTCATTGATGATACCTTGTTTCATACATACAGAAATCTCACTAAACTAAGAAAACAGTTTTCTCATTCATGATGCATTCTGTTTTCATTATATTGCATTCATACCTCATATTTATAATATGTTGCTACCTGAGGCATTGACACGAGCACTTGGTATTACACTTATGTATAGATGTTTACCCTTGCCACCTTATCATGCTTCAGGCTTTATCATTTTGAGGTTTTATATATTTGTTCGTATTGACCTAGGATTGAGTCATACATACGATTTCTGCTCGGTGATGTTTTCTACTCATGAGTTGGTAACTCACCCCCGTTGTCCACAGTTTCTTACGGGTTTTGCCGTACAGGTTTCGTTGCGGTTTTGCTGGCACTCCGCTTCTATCTGGGTGATTGCTTTAGTAGGTGGGTTCACTTGCATCATGACTACCATTGTATTTTATTTATATTCAGTTGTATCTATTAACTCCATCAACTAGACTTGTATACTTATTTGACTTAGAAGACCAGTGTATATTATTTCAACCTTAGAGTCGCGCTGTATTATTATGATTTTCTTGTTGTTATTGGTTTCCTTTGAGTTTTGATCCTCGCCCTTCGGCGTTGTACATTATATTGCTTGCGTGGTTGTGACCGCCAATTGGCGAAGAGCTAGCTCCCGCTTGGGGATGCCTTTATTCATATTATGCATGTTGTACCCTTTTTGGGGTCAGTTTTTACAAAGGAAACTCTGCCGAAATTTTCAGAAAAGACTTGAGATTTTAAAAATGCAATACTTCGGCTTATGTTATTAAAACCACTTGTTTTAAAACAAGTTTTCTTCACTTCTATTTAAAATGGTTTAGATTTCTGGGATTTTTGGCTTACTTGAATTAGATGGGGTCCTATAGACTTCATATGATTCAAGTGCCAGTCACGTGCCATTTCGGGTTGTGACATCTTATGACCTTGACGAAGGACAACAAATGATAAGTCACATGTCATGTTCTACCCGTCATTGTCCAGGTTAATTTGAACCCACCCGTACTCGCGCTTGATGAAGGCCAACAAGGCTGTATGACTGTCCCAAACCAACGCATCTATCTATGCAACAGAAAAGTAACAAATAGCTACCATACACTATGCCTTGACGAAGGCCAACAAAAATAGCATGAATACTAAGTGCTACCCGTCTGAAATGACGGAGGGCTACGAATGGTTTTTGGCGAAAAACCTTTAACGTTATGAACTTGATATCGTTGAAGGAATCGGATAGCTTTACAAATATAAAGTAGCGAAAACCTTTGCTAAAGAGGTCACGTCGGTGAAGGGATCTCGGCTCTTTCCTCGTAAAATGAGGTGCAGGATATTCCTAACTAAATACCACGATGCAAAGTAAAAAAGTAATCGACTATAATGAAGTTATTACCTTGACGCAAACTTCTGCCCAAGGGATCACTCCCGATGAAGGGATCTCGGCCCTTGCCTCGTGGAATGAGGTGCTGGATATTCATAACCGAATACATCTGTGCAAAACAAAAGAAAACGTCCTTGTAATAACAGCTTTTGAAAATTTGTTCCAACAACATCATATAGGTTTGTTTTATCTTGCATTGATCAAAATCAATGCAGTCCTATCAATTAATCACACCAGAAAAGAACGAAAATATGATGTACGTATATGCTATCCGCATTCGCCACCGGGCCCCGTCATCACCCGTTAGGTTACTTAACTAACGACAGAGCGGGGGTTGGACTAGCGCGGGTGCAAAACATATACAAAATCTACTAGTATATATATAACAATATATAATAATCGCACCAGGCATGATAAATGCAACATCACAGATAAGCGATAAGTATCACAGAACAATACTGATAATCTGGGAGCCCCAGGTTTCCATTGAGCCGCAACTGAAACCCGACGATTCCCTGGTCGTGTGGATAGCCTGTGCAATGAAAACCTAAACCCCTATGAGCGCAGAAAGTTACCCACCAAACTCAGAAGTGAGGCAACCCCCTTCATCAAAGTGAATGGGCCACCCGACACTTCACGGAATCCGGTAACATAAGCACCCCTCCTTGGGTCAATCTGTACCTCTTACGAGTGCGACGAATAGCCCGCCAATTCTAGAGTGAGGCCCCCTCCGTCTCAACGCCATGAGATGCGGACCCATTTCCCTCTAGAACCCGGCTATCCGTGCACTCCACCGTAGGGTAATCCTAGTAAAGAAAAGAAAATAAGTACAACGGTGACATCGACTTCAACCCGGTCGTGCCCCAAATAAATAATATATAAGCAGGCAGTGACGGCAATCCACATATCGGACACTTACCCCGTGATATCAAATGTACAAATACATCTAAATTGTACTATCATTGCACCGAAGCTATCCACCACGACAATCCCGCAACAACCACAGCACAACACAGAACATCAACGTGAATGTCACGTTCGCAAACCCGTCTAAAAGAACTATGGAAATTAGATAAGTTGTACCGCTCTAATGACATTCACATTCGTAGATAGAAATGTATGTACTGTAAAACTTTATACAATATTAGAAATATTGACTTCGAAAACACCATGAATAGCCCCCAAACTAATAGATAAATCCATATCTAAACTAGGCTAAACAAGCAATACCATTGAACCAATATTGAAGAGACTAAACCACACCCAAAATTCCAAACCCAAAGTCCATATGAAAACTGGCCAGGCCGGAATTTTATCCCATGTGGCCGGGTCAATACGGGTGAAATGTGTTCGTTTTTGGGGTGCAGTCTAGTTGTCATTGTAAGTCGACGTTACACATCCCACGGGTTTGCGGGGAGGCGGAACGGGGAAAAAAACAATTTTTACAACAAGGTAACATCGACTTTAACATCAAGATCATAGCTAAACTATAAGTAACAAACTAACTAGAGGTATTATCTACTCGGTAAGAAGATTATACCTAAAGTTCCAAGTCCTTCTCTTCTTTTCGCTGTCCTCCTTCTCCTTTCAAGCTCCATGGAGTGGAAATGGAAAGCACCTCCTCGTCGACTTCTCGAAGTAGTAGAAGATCCACCCGAAAGTTCCAACCTTGAGCTAAACCTCCAAGTTAAGGCAACTAGATCACTTGGTGTGCTAAACTAAGTAATCTAGAGTGAGTAGAGTGTGATATAAAGTAGCTTAGTCTCACTTAACCCTTAATTCTCAACACATGAGACACTAGGGTTTTGAGAAGAAGAAGAAGAGAGCAAGCTTTAGGAGAGAGAATGTATTTTTGATAATGATTATAAATAATAGAATGGCTAACTTATATATGACCACATGGCATGGAAAATATCTCACTAAAATATCTAAGGTCAAAAATATCTCACAAAATATCTAAGGTCAACAAGTCAATCCAAGTCAAGTGGTCAACAAAAGTAGCCATGCCACAAAAAATCATTTATCAAAAATAACAAATACTTTTCCTTTTCTCATATTTGTTTTGACCAAGTCAATGGTCAAAACCCTAAGGAAATGTCTCCTTCTATACCCCTCTCATCCGTATATACATACCCGCATCCGTGTTCCGAGAAACACGAATACAATGAGACAAAACTAATCCAATAATCGAATACTAGGATCCGGCTTAAGCCAAAGCACACTAGTATCGTCTGCTCGAACATCACACGCGCACAAGTACACGTATGTGATCAAACCCTGTCGTAAAACCATACGACCTCTACTCGTTCGCCCGAAGCTGGGAAACCCACTGTGTGGGACTCTAAAGACTCGACAGTATTCTGGCAGTAGATTTAACCATAAGCACGTCAGCGGCACTAGCTGTACGTAATGGCTACCCAGGTATCTGTCGATAAGAAGATCGATGAGCAAGCTCATCCAAACTCCTACTGAGCCTGTCTGTGGCAATCTCTGTACAGTCTGGTCTGTTTGTCTAAGAGTATTGCATATCGGGCCTAGGGGCGGTAAACGTCAGACCCATAATAGCGGTATAAGTCGTGTCGGAGTGTAGCCTAGAACACCCTGAGAAACTACTGGAATACCTACCAGTAAATCTCACTTGCCCTGGCCAGGGATTTTGTGTAATGGCTCTCCAAACACAGTGCGATATCAACCCCCAATACCGGGAGAGAAGAATCCTATCTAACCGCCACTGCCTCCAAGTGCTTCGGGGCTGCACCCAACTACTACCTGTTTGCATGACTCAGCAGAGCCATGGTAAGGTAGTAATCTAAGGACAGTGGGAACACACTTGAGGCGAAGTAGCAGTGTCAAGTCAACGGACTAAGCTATACTCATGTCACCTGGGAACTGCTACCTGACGATAGGTATAGTACCAACCAGCAGTTCCCAACGAGTCCGTCCAGTGTAACTTATAACCCAATGAGCACCTGCATACTATCTCCAGTACGACGTACTGATGGCTGTGGGACAAACCATCTCCCCAGCTGGGATGAGAAGCGTATACACTAGTCTACTCTGGAGTATCGATGCCCTGTCTCGATAATCCTATGACTAGGGACCTGTATAAGGATGTGCTTGTAGACTACCGAGCCCCCACTAGTGTGACTTCCATCACAACGCTGGTAATCAAGCAAAGATCCTAAGGGCTCTATCAATATGTATTAGAGATATGTTAAAAGAAACATATACACATATTAAGATAGATACAAACCAAGTAGCATACTACTATATCGAGCAAGACTGCTATAAATCTGTGTATATATCCCAAGGTTCTAAAATGTAATATACAAGCTAGTACTATACAATAATGGCCTCTAGGGCATATTACACTAACAATCTCCCACTTGCACTAAGGCCATGTGCTGGCATATCGCAGACCTATCATCTCGAATAGCCTCTCGAACTACGTTTGAGGGATGGCCTTTGTGAATGGATCTGCAGTGTTGTCCTCTGTAGCAACTCTTCGAACCTCGATCTCCCAGTGATCCACGATCTCCCTGATCAGGTGATTCCGCCTTAAGATGTGTCTGGACTTCTGATGGGACTTGGGTTTCTTTGCTAAAGCTATAGCCCCGTTGTTGTCACAATACAGAGATATTGGATCAACAATGGATGGAACCACCTGAAGTTCTATTAGGAACTTCCTCATCCACACTGCTTCTTTTGCGGCATTAGAAGCTGCGATATACTCCGCTTCCATCGTCGAGTCAGCAACGGTGTCCTGCTTGGAACTCATCCAACAGACCGCCCCTCTATTGAGGGTAAAGACATAACCTGACATGGACTTGGAGTCATCCTTGTCACTCTGGAAGCTGGAGTCAGCAAAGGCCTCAATCTGGAGGTCTTTTCCGCCGTAAACCAAGAACATTTCCTTATTCCTTCTCAGGTACTTGAGAATGTTCATTACTGCTATCCAGTGCTTCTCCCCAGGGTTTGACTGATATCGGCTTACCACGCTCAGTGCGTAAGCTACATCTAATCTGGTACACAACATCGCACACATTATAGAGCCTACCGCAGAAGCGTAGGGTATAATAGACATGCGATCCCTTTCCAAATCAGTCTTGGGAGATATCCCTTTGGAGATAGTGATTCCGTGACAAGCCGGTAAATTACCGCGCTTAGAATCTTCCATACTGAATCTTTTCAGTATGGTGTCGATGTACCTGGACTGTGAAAGTCCCAACATCCTCTTAGATCTATCACGATAGATCTGGATCACCAGAATGTAAGAGGCATCACCCAGGTCTTTCATGGAGAACCTGTGTGACAAGAACCCTTTGACAGATTGTAGCATAGGAATGTCATTTCTTATCAAGAGAATGTCATCCACGTACAAGACGAGGAATACAACAGCTCGTGCTACAATCTCACTATAAATGCATGGCTCATCTGGATTTTTGATAAAGTCAAATTCTTTGACCGTTTCATCAAAACATATGTTCCAACTCTGCGATGCCTTCTTTAGTCCATAGATGGACTTAAGCAACTTGCACACTTTTCCGCTGCTCCCAATCTGAATGAAACCCTCTGGCTGGTCCATATAGACACACTCTTCTAAATTTTCATTTAGAAAAGCGGTTTTTACGTCCATCTGCCAAATTTCATAATCGTGGAAGGGGGTAATGGAAAGAAGGATCCGAATGGATTTGAGCATAGCCACTGGAGAAAAGGTTTCGTCATAGTCCATACTAGGTCTTTGACGAAAACCCTTTTCAACAAGTCTAGCCTTATAGGTTTCAACCTGTCTATCTACACCAATCTTCTTTATGAAGATCCATTTGTAGCCTATGGGTTTTACCCCTTCCGGAGCAATGTCCAAAGTCCATACTTTGTTGGTGTACATGGACTCCATTTCGGTCCTCATTGCATCCAGCCATTTTACCGAGTCGCCGCTCTGAATGGCTTGCTGGAAGCTATTAGGCTCATCATTGTCAGTGATGCAATCCTCTCGATCCCCGTCTATGAGAAAATCGCAGTATCTCTCAGGTAGATGAGACAGCCTACTACTCCTGCGGAGAGGTGCGGGAATGTCCTGTTCTTTTGAAACTTCTGATTCCACCAAGCTTTCAGTAATAGCTTGTGGTTCTGGAATTTCTTCCAGTCCTATTGCGCTCCCACTTGTTTCTTTTTCTAAAAACTGATGTTCCAGAAAGTGGGCATGATGAGAAACAAAGACCTTTTGTTCCTCTGCGTAATATAAAAGATACCCCCTGGTGTTCTTTGGGTATCCCACAAACTTACACAGTACCGAGCATGCCTCGAGCTTGTCCGCATGCTGCTTTTTAACAAAAGCTGGACATCCTCCTATCTTCAGATACTGAAGATAGGGTTACTTCCCACTCCACATCTGATATGATGTGGTAGGCACAGTCTTGGTAGGAAGCTTGTTCAAAAGATATGCAGCTGATTCTAGTGCATAGCCCCAGAATGATCGCGGTAACTCAGCGTTACTCATTATAGAACGTACCATATCCAATAGGGTTCGGTTCCGTCTCTCCGATACACCGTTGTGTTGTGGTGCGTATGGAGGAGTAAGCTGAGAGAGAGTTCCATTCTCTTTTAGGTTATCCAGGAACTCGGCACTCAAGTATTCACCACCTCGATCAGATCTCAGCGTCTTGATACTTTTTCCGGTTTATTTTTCCACTTCATTCTTATATTCTCGGAATTTCTCAAAAGCTTCGGATTTATGTTTCATCAAGAAAATATGTCCATACCTAGAGAAATCATCTGTAAAAGTAATGAAATAGGAATAACCACTTCTTGCATGTGTAGACATTGGACCACACACATCGCTGTGTATCAGTCCCAAGATCTCGCTCGCTCTTACTCCGTGTCCAGTGAACGGAGTCTTTGTCATCTTTCCTTTGAGACATGATTGACAAGTTGCATAAGATTGATATTCGAACGGATCCAAATATCCTTCTTTATGTAACTTGGTCAACCTTGTTTCGTTGATGTGACCTAGTCTACAATGCCATAAGAAAGCCTGATTTGTTTCCGGAGACTTTCTTTTAAGTGTGTTCTGGACATTGAAAATTTATAGTTGGTTTAATACGTATATACCGTTGTTTAGTGTACCTGAACCAATCAGACCATGATTAAGGTAGATGTTTACAACATCGCTTAAAAAAGTAAAATCATAACCTTCTTTGGATAACAAAGATACAGAAATGATATTACAAGTCAAACTAGGTACACAAAAACAGTTGCGCAAAACCAAAATATGTCCACTCGTCAATCCAAGGTGATATTCCCCTACGGACACAGCATCCACGCTCGCTCCGTTAGCAACCCTGAGGTTAATATCACCGGTCTTCAGAACTCTACGGCTGCTCAGTGCCCACAAAGAATTGCATATATAAGATCCTGATCCGGTATCCAATACCTAGGAAGTAGGGTTGATTGACAGACAGTTTTCAATTACAAACACACTTGAAGCCGAAACCACAACTTGCTTCGGGTCCTGGTTCTTGGCCTTCTAAGCCTTGCAATCTTTCTTCCAATGGCCCTTTCTATGACAGTAGAAGCATTCTTCTTTCCTACTATCGGCCCTGCCACTTTTGCCTTTCCCTTTGCTTCCACCTTACTAACACCGCCTCTCGGTTTGGTGGGGGCCTTCTTCTTCTTTCCTTTGGCTTTCGCCTTGGACCTAGAAGAGGAAGCACCACCAACAAACAGAGCGGATGTTTCCCTTACTTTCTGCAGGGTTCCCTCTGCACTCCTCAACAGGTTGAGGAGTTCCGAAAGTTCAACTTCTTTACCTTGAATATTAGAATTCAAGATAAACTGGGCGTAGGTGGAAGGAAGGGACTGGAGAATCAAGTTTGTATACAGCTCATTCTCTAACGTGGTCCCGAGGTCCGCGAGCTCCTCAATGTAGCCAATCATCTTAAGGACGTGTTCCCGTACAGATGATCTGACGACCAATCTCGCTTGAAATAGCTTCTTCGAGGTCTTGTTTCTTGCGATACGAGATTGCTCTCCATATAATTCCTTAGTATGGAGGAATATGGATTCAAGATCCATATTCTCGTGCCACCTCTGGTGTTCATTATCCATGGAGGTCAGCACGAGGCACTTGTCCTTCGCGCAGTCAATTTTCCAGGTCTTGCAGATTTCCTTATCAGCGACACTGGATTCTAGACCTGGGACGGTGGGGGCTTTAGTAGTAAGGATATACCCCAACTTGTCATAAGTGATTTCCATCTTGACATTACTGAACCGATCTTTATAGTTTGGCCCTATCAATATATTTTTATCTAATAGTAACTTAAGGCCCGTCATATTTTGGTCGCTGCAATTAGCAGAGAGAGAAGAAACATTTTAGCATGATGCTCTTGCAAATTTAGATTGGTTTTTAATTTATCTAAACGGGATGGCTCCCACTATTTCTTGAATCCTTCCTCAAACCATAAAAGAAGAATTAGTCAGGATTAATCTCACCGTACAATACTTGCTTAACCGTTCAGCTAGGCCAGTGTTAGTACTTCGAGGGAGGTTTTACGACTCTTTCGCGAAGTTCCTTAATTAAATAACCTCTTTTTCCTGGGGGCATAGCCCCTCTAACACCTTTCTAGACAGCTACTTGGTTTATAGCATTGATCGTTAAGTGAAAAAATCTACCAAGGAGCAGCATATACTCACAGTAGGATCGGGATCCAAATATCATCGTGTGATAAAGTCGAAGGAATCCTACCAAAATTATCACACACCAAATGGTATGCAACACTAGCAAGTTTCAGTTTATTTAGAAACTCCCGATGTGGATTTTTGCCCCATGCTCTTATGACCTTGACGAAAGCCAACATATCATAAGTCACATGTCAAGTTCTACCCGTCATTATCCAGATTAATTTGAACCCACCCGTATATACCCTTGACGAAGGCCAAAACATCAGTACGACTGTCCCAAACTAATGCATCTATCTATGCTACAAATGAATATTCAGCAGCTACCAATCACTATGCCTTGGCGAAGGTCAAAATACATAGCTTGAATACTACTGAATATCCGACTGAAATGACGGAGGGCTACGAATGGTTTTGGCAAAACCGTGATCGTAGTGAACTTGATATAATCGAAGGAACGTGATAGCTTTTAAAAGGAGTGGTTTAAGCTTCGCATTTTAAAAGTTTTGCTGTTTTGAAAAAACCGAGTGGTTTTGAAATTGTTCCAACGATTCAACTTTGGTTTGTTTTCTTAGCATTAATATAATGCGGTCCTATCAATTAATCCTACCATTGCAGAAAACAACGAAAATACAACGTACGCTTATGCCATCCGCATTCTCCACGGGGCCCCGTCATCACCCGTTAGGTTACTTAACTAACGATAGAGCGGGGGCTGGACTAGCGCGGATGCAAAACATAAGCAACGTCTACCAGATATCATATATAGATATATACATTTGTCAGACGCAATGATAGGCATTCCAGATCACAGATGAACACATTGGATATACTAGGAGTTCGCGTTTCGTTTGAGCCTATAACGAAAGACGGATTCCACGGTCGTGATGAATAGCCAAACCCTACCCTAGACCCCTACGGGTGCGGCAAACTACCCGCCAAATACTTGAAGTAAGGCAACTTCCCTCAACAAAGTGAGTAGGCCACTCGGCACTTCAAAGTACCCGGTAGTTTGTGCACCCCACCTAGGGTCAATCTTAGGAGCAAAAACAGTAAAAGAAATAATACAACGGTGGCTACAACCTCAACCCGGATGTGCCCCGCAAAAATAATATTACATCACTTTACAAATTTTACATCGAATGAAAGAATGAAAACCCTCATCTCACATCCCCGGCTATTCATCACGACGATCCAACAAGTTCATATACACAAACCAATATAATCATCACAGAAATGTGCAACCCCCAACTAACCGACATATAGCAATTAGCGGAAGTTTACAAACACATTTAACAGAACTTGAAACATTAAACGACATTAAACCGTGACTTTGAAACACCCGGTATTTGCCACAGTAAAGAGTTTACAGTAAAATCAAAATGGGCAAAAGCAAACAACTCCTGAAGCCCTAGATTCAAGTAACAAAGCCACACACCAAAATACGAAGCATTTCACCAAAAATGAACCGAGCTCGCCGGTGTTTTGTGCATTGTGGCCGGCCAAGTTTAGGTAGAAATGTCTCATTTTTGTTCTGTGTTCATTTAAGAGTTCAAAGAGTACTCTGCAGTTGCTAAAATAATTTATAGAGCCTCGTAAAACTTCGACAGAAACTTGAATCTACGCTTCGATGTTTTCAGGTTATTTCGGTTTCATAGTTTTACTTGTCATTTAAACTGTTAGCTATGGTTTAGTCGGCTTTGATACCACTGTAAGTCGACGTTACACATCCCATGGGTTTGCGGGGAGGCGGAACGGGTAAAAAAAAGATTTTTACAACAAGGTAACATCGACTTTAACATCAAGATCTTAGCTAAACCATAACTAAAAGACTAACCAGTAGTATTATCTACTCGGTAAGAAGATTATACCTAAAGTTCCAAGTCCTTCTTTTCTTTCCGCTATCCTCCTTCTCTTTGCAAGCTCCTTGGAGTGGAAATGGAAAGCACATCCTCGTCGGCTTCTCGAAGTAGTAGAAGATCCACCCAAGAGTTCCAACCTTGAGCTAAACCTCTAAGTTAAGGCAACTAGATCACTTGGTGTGCTAAACTAAGTAACCTAGAGTGAGTAAAGTGTGATTTAAAGTAGCTTAGTCTCACTTAACCCTTGATTCTCAACACATGAGACACTAGGGTTTTGAGAGGAAGAAGAAGAGAGCAATCTTTAGGAGCGAGAATGTATTTTTGATAATGATTATAAATAATAGAATGGCTAACTTATATATGACCCCATGGCATGGAAAATATCTCACCAAAATATCTAAGGTCAAAAATATCTCACAAAATATCTAAGGTCAACAAGTCAATCCAAGTCAAGTGGTCAACATAAGTAGCCATGCCACAAAAAATCATTTATCAAAAATAACAAATACTTTTCCTTTTCTCATATTTACTTTGACCAAGTCAATGGTCAAAACCCTAATGAGATGTCTCCTTCTATACCCCCTCTCATCCGTATATACATACCCGCATCCGTGTTCCGAGAAACACGAATACAATAAGACAAAACTAATCTAATAATCGAATACTAGGATGCGGCTTAAGCCAAAGCCCACTAGTATTGTATGCTCGAACATCACATGGGCACAAGTACACGTATGTGATCGAACCCTGTCGTAAAACCATACGACCTCTACTCATTTCGCCCAAAGCTGGGAAACTCTCTGTGTGGGACTCTAAAGGCTCGACAATACTCTGGCAGTGGGTTTAACCATAAGCATGTCAGCGGCACTAGCTGTACGTAACGGCTACCCAGGTATCTGTCGATAAGAAGGTCGACGAGCAAGCTCATCCAAACTCCTACTGAGCCTGTCTGTGGCAATCTCCATACAGTCCAATCTGTTTGTCTAAGAGTATTGCATATCGGGCCTAGGGGGCAGTAAACGTCAGACCTCTAATAGCGGTATAAGTCGTGTCGGAGTGTAGCCCAGAACACCCTAAGAAACTACTGGAATACCTACCAGTAAATCTCACTTGCCCTGGCCAGGGACTTTGTGTAATGGATCTCCAAACACAGCACGATATCAACCTCCAATACCGGGAGAGACGAATCCTATCTAACCGCCACTGCCTCTAAGTGCTTCGGGACTGCACCCAACTACTACCTGTTTGCATGACTCAGCAGAGCCGTGGTAGGGTAGTAATCTAAGGACAGTGGGAACACACTTGAGGCGAAGTAGCAGTGTCAAGTCAACGGACTAAGATGTACTCATGTCACCTGGGAATTGCTACCTGACGATAGATATAGTACCAACCAGCAGTTCCCAACGAGTCCGTCCAGTGTAACTCATAACCCAATGAGCACCTGCATACTATCTCCAGTATGACGTACTGATAGCTATGGGACAGACCATCTCCCCTGCTGGGATGAGAAGCGTATACACCAGTCTACTCTAGAGGATCGATCCCTGTCTCGATAATCCTATGACTAGGGACCTGTATAAGGATGTGCTTGTAGACTATCCAGCCCCCACTAGTGTGACTGCCATCACAACGCTGGTAATCAAGCAAAGATCCTAAGGGCTCTATCAATATGTATTAGCGATATGTTAAAAGAAACATATACACATATTAAGATAGATACAAACCAAGTAGCATACTGCCAAGACTGTCATAAATCCTTGTATATATCCCAAGCTTCCAAAATGTAATATGCAAGCTAGTACTATACAATAATGGCCTTTAGGGCATATTACACTAACAGTCATCATGTCACGGCCCGAAGGTACGGAACGTGACTGGCATTTAAACTACGAAACGTCTCACGGCGCAACGTAATCTAAGTAAGCCAAAGCCCAGAAAAACTAAACCGTTTAACAATTAGAATGAAAGAAAACTTTTTTTAAAAGCAAATAGTTTTAACAAAAAAAGTGGCAATAAACATTTAAAAGCAACATCATATTTTCCCGAAAATTTCGGCAGTCTCCTTTGTAAATACTAGCCCCCCAAAGGGTACAATACATGAAAATACATATAAATGATTAATAAAGGCATCCCCAAGAGGAAGCTAGCTCTTCGCCCATGGCGGAATCACAACCACATGTAATATGTATATAAAAAATGTACAATAAGCATCTGAAGCAAGAAACAAGCAAATATCACGTCGGTTCAAGTGAGCATCGACACCAAACACCACAAATACAAGTCTCACGAGTCTCACTGTCAATTCAAATATACAATGGTAGATAGTGTATACTAGATACAAATAAAATACATGATGGGATAACATATCCTCGCAACCCACTTATGAGCAATGTCGCAAGTCCAAGCAAAAGGAACAAAATGAGGAAGTGCACCCGCCGCTTCTATGCTGACGGGTCGGACCTGCAAAATACTGTGGCACAACGGGGGTGAGTTGCCAACTCGTGAGTAGTAAGTAACATCTAATAAGGCTATCGTAAGCATGCACGCAATTTCGTCACAGCCTACATATACTAATGTGATGCGATGCACTAGTATGTAGGCAACATGAAGGCATAATCAACACGAGATCTGAATATATTTAGTATGAGAAAATCTATATTCTTATCTTAGTAAAACTTCTGTAATTTAACTGTAGTATCATCAATGAAATCAACAGAAATCCGTGTCAAGCATCGACACCAAATATGAATATCTTAATGTCTCGACATCTCAAGTCTCAATATCTCGGGCTCCGGCAATCCGGACTGGCCTATATCATCAAATCTCAATACTCGGGCTCTGGCAATCCGGACTGGCCCATATCATCAAATCTCAATATCTCGGGCTCCGGCAATCCGGACTGGCCTATATCATCAAATCTCAAGACTACATCGGTATCCTCTGGATATCCTCCGCGTCACAAGTAACCGGTCGTTAGTTCTCCCCTGCCGGGCTCAACGCCATCATCTGCGACCATCTTGTCCTGAAGTACCGCACCGGGTCTACCATGCACCCGCAGACGGTTCATCCTCCTCTTCAAATCGGGTGTATGATATCGCTCAAGAACCGAGAAAACCCATGGTGGACGACACATACATCATATCACGAGAAACCGCAACTTGCATTATTAAAATGATAATAGGTTTATAAAATTCTTGCGGTTTTACCAAAAATCCAGAAATCTCAAAATACTGCAATCCTCAAGAAAAATCACCATATGTACACATGTCGGCGATGATGAGTGCCTATGGTATCAACAATATGAAATACGATGTGTGACTAGAAAACTATGCATGAACGATGATGCAATGAAGTATATGCATATGACTAGCAATCCTGCGTATCCATCCTGATGAATTGAATATACAAGTACAGGTTTACAAATCATATATGGTGCAATTGTTTTAGATTCTGATTTAAACAAGTTATATAGTGTTCGTAGCATAGCAATTACCAAGGCTTGTGTGTCCACATGAATAGTGCCCGTGCAGCATAAACTAATGGTAATGGTACAAGTGTACTATGAGATGTTATCACACATATATATAAAAGATGATGCGATGCAACGAGATGATAACTAGGAACTACGGATATAAATGCAAGTACTAATAGAAATTCTAACTATCGGGCGCTGATTGAAAGAATTAAAGTTAACCGCAATCAAGACGGTGTCGCTATGCAGCTAGCCGGTTGAGCACGGGTCGATCCACAGGGAGATGGTTGTATTTCCGTTCTTGTCTTAGACGAGTCAATAAAGAATTTGTGTATGTTTGTTCGAGACTATCCTATGTGTAATATTTGCAAGTATAAAGTTGTTAAGAAAAAGATACGAGATTATAAGCTAAAGAAATCCGTACTCAAAACCTTTGAGCCGAATCTTGACCAATTGAAGCTAGAGCAATCGGCAACAACGTGGATTAGGGGATTTAAGCGCGGTATTCGTGGAATACGGCTTATTTACCCTTGTCCTTCCGTTCTTGTCTCTTGCTTTCGCCTCCGGCCAAACCGAACGCAACCGGTCGCGGTTAGGAATCACCGTTACCTTGTCAGGGTACGGTACCTAACGGAGCGCTTGCGTATCGTTTGGGCGGAGTTCAATGGAAAATACGGGAAAAGGAAATGGGCAAAGAAACGTTAACTTATAATACCGTATTTCTTCTTAACAATAATAATTACATTCATTCACAAAAGAGAACCAAAAAGAGAGAACAAAAAGAAAAGAACAAAGAAAAGAAAAGATTACAAGTAAGTAAGTGCATGAAATGAAATTGCAAGAAAGTAAAGCAAGATAATAATAAGCAAGTAATAAAAAGCGATAAAAAGAACAAGAAAGTAATTACAAGAACATAGAACTCAAGACACGCATGTGATCAATAGCCAACCCTTAAACTTGCAAGCTCAATCAAGAGGTTGCAAGATCAAGGGAAGGGTAGAGAACGCATGTGAAATGAAGAACTAGTCCCGTGAGAAAATACGACCCTTGAGATTAATAACTAACCCTTAACCATTCAAGCTCAATGAAGAGGTTGAATGATCAAGAGAAAGCAAGAATCTCAAGGGGAAGAAGAAACAAAAGAGAATGATACAAAACCCTCATCTTCATTAATCTCCCACTCAAAAAGCTCTCACTACAATTTTCATGGAAAAAGAATGAAGAAGAAGAAGAAAAAGAACTAAAACTACAAAAGAATGGACACAAAAATTGGACCCTTGGCTTAGCTCAAATCTGGAGTATTTATAGGCTGGAGAATGGAAATCTAGGGCAACCACCAGAACCCAAACAAAAAGACCAGAATACCCCTGAAAAGTCACTGTCTGTTGCGCCAGTACGGCCGCGGATCCGCCGCCAATACCCCCTATTGGCCATGGATCCGCGGCCCTATGATGGAGTCAGGGTATGGGCTTCTGTGTACTTCCCTGGTCTTCTGTCCCCTCTTGTCTGGTATATGTATTTTCTGAAAATACATTCACATTTCTTCCAGAATTTCTGTTGAGGAAAGGTGGACTTTTGTGGATGCTTTTGTCATGATTGCCTCGAGCTCCGCGTAGATTTCTTGGAACTTGTTGTTGCCATTGAGCCTTGTGCATGAAGGTGACATTGATTTGACATTTTGTCTTCCTAAACTGGTATCTGGCAACATACGGATGACGAGCGGAGACCGTGTTTTCTCAGTGGTTGGCAGGAACCCGGATTTTGTCGTGTTTTCCATGAATTTCACCGTTTTAGAACCGAGAACCTGTATCCTGCAAATATGTAACAAACACGGATTAAAAGCACCTACCTATAAACAACCGAGCGTAAGAATGGACGGTATAAAATGCATTATTCTGTGATGAACAGGCGCCTTGCGCCATCCATACGATTCCCCCGTAGATATGTACATTTACTCACCGGGACGCCTCGTCTAGTCTGATCCAATCACCGCCTTTCCTTTCCGTGCCACGTCCGACATATCCGCGACCTATCCTAGAATCACACGCTGCAACACATAAGACTAATATTCTGCAAAATGACATATCAAGACCATACGAGAAAACTAGCGCCCACAATCTAAACACGTGTGCACTCGAAGTACCAAAACGTGTGTGCTAACATCTGAAACCACCCCAAATGGCTGTGATACACAGCAAACACCAAACCTAGACTCGGAACGTACGTGTCGTGAAAGACACAGCACACCAAAATATAGATAATTGGTCCCAGATTTTATCTGGAGCAGAAACAAGTAAAACAAGCAAGACCAAACCTCATAAAATACCTACAGACAACTACCTACAAAACCCCAACCTTTTTCTCAAAGTTTGGGCCGGCTACATCGGAAAATAGGGGTTCTCACCGGGTCAAGTAGGGTGAAACGGGTCCGTAATTCTACATTACACTTCTAACACAAAGTATAGTCTACAATATATGTTTGTTTGTTTTAAAAACCACCAAAGTAATAGCAGATTCGTAATATCCTAAAACTAGATTAAAAACCATTTTAAAACACTAATTAGTAACATTAAGGTATTTTAGTGTAAACTTATAGAAGGAATTGGTTTATTAGATACTAACTACTCTTAATTACCCTATTTAAGCCATAAAACCCTAACTTATCATAATCTCCTCTTAAATCCCAAAACTTGCATTAAATTACCACTTAACCAACAAATTAAGCTTAATAAACCAAAAGTTTAGCAAATGAAAACTTAAGTTAGGCTTTATACCTCAAGGGGAGATGGAAGTGATTCAAACTTGAGATTCTTGCCTCCCAAACTGAAATCTTGCCTCAAGGACCAATAAAAGATTTGATTTAAGTGTTTAGATTTGATTTTATGAAGTTTTGAGGGATTTGTGTGTTAGGTACAGAGATTAAACCATGGAAAAAATGGAGGAGGAAGAGGGGTGGCTGCCATGGGGAGAGAGGAGAAGTGAGCCATACCATGCATTTAATGCCCCCATGCCTGAATTTTCCATTTCTTTTCCATTTTCAAAAAAAGAAAATTCTAGAACATAAGAGAGGAAAGAAAGAAGTGCATGTTGCATTTTTTTTTGAATTAAGTTTGTTGGATATAGTACCCTCAAAGTAAATTATTGGATCTCAGGAACGTGATTGCAATGATTGAGGGAGGATCTATACCGGTAGAACAGTCTTACTCAAGATGATAGTATGCTATCTGGTTTGTCTTTATCATCATGTACATACTTCAGGTGATATTACAGATCACTATTACACATTGATAGAGCCCATAGCATTCTTGCTTGACTGCCAGCAATATGATGGCGATCATATACATGGGAGGTGGGGTCTATAAGCACATCCTTAAAGTGTCCCTAGTCGTGGGAGTTTCGAGACTGGGCATCGATACTCCGAGAGTAAACTAGTGTATACAGATCGAGACCCCGACGAGGGGCGGTGGCTGGTCTCACAAGCCATTAGTGTAAGTTGGTTCACCTAAGACGTATACATGTGCTCATTAGGTTATGAGTACACCAGCGGACTCACCGGGAACATGCTAGTTGGTATTATACCTGTCGTCAGATAGCAGTTCCCTGGTAACATGTGTACAGGTTAGTCTATCGACCTGAGATCGTTATTTGTCTCGTGTGAGTTCCCACTGTGCTTTGATTACTACCCTACCACGGCTCAAAGGAGTCGTGCAAACAGGTTTTAGTTGGGTATAGTCCCGAGCCACATGGAGACAGTGAGTGGATCGACAGGGGATTCGTCTCTCCCGGTATTAGGGGTGATATCGCGCTGTGTCTGGAGAGCCATTACACAAAATCCCTGGTCAGGGTAATCGAGATTTACTGGTAAGTATTCCAGTAGTTTCTCATGGTGTTCTGGTCTACACTCCGACATGACTTATACCGCTATTGGGGGTCTGACTTTTACCAGCCCCCTAGGCCCGATATGCGATACTCATAGACGAACGGACCGGACTGTACGGATATTGTCATTGACAGGCTTAGTAGGGTTTCAGGATGAGTTCGCTCATCAGCTTCCCTTTCACTCAATACCTGGGCAGCCGTTACATATAGCTAGTACCACTGACGTGCTTTTGGTTAAACCCACTGCCAGCATATTGACGAGTCTTTAGAGTCCCCCACAGAAAGTTTCCCAAGTTCGGGCGAAACGTTGTAGAGACCGTATGGTTTTATGGCAGGGTTCGATCATATACGTGCACTTGTGCACGGATCATGATCGAACGAACATACTAGTGGGCTTTGATTTAAGCCGAATCTTAGTATCAGATTTGTTGGATTACTTTCGTCTCATTGCATTCGTATTCAGTTGGAATGCGGATGCAGGTATGTATATACAGGTGAGGGGTATTCTTGTGATCCGCCACGAGTTTACTTTAGTTGATGCCATATCTTTTTATTGGATTAAACATTTAGTTTAAATGTTTAATTGTGAGGAAAATGTGAGAGCGAGTTTTGTCCATACACATCACTTCATGCCACATGCACATGGTGACTCATGGTCTTGGTTTATATGACCATTTATTGTGACATGGATTGATTTAGGGGCTAATTATGATGAGTGGAGATATTTCAGAGAGAGGGGCAGCCAAGTAGGGGCTTGGGGTTTTGGTTATTGATATATTCTCTCTTTCTCTCAAAATATCACACACAACATAAGCCATTTCACTTCTTCTCTTGAGCTCACATTCTCCTCTAATAGCTTCTTCTTCAAACTCCACCCATCCCTCTCATGAGTTGAGAATCCATGGGTGTCTTGAGACAAAGTGATCACACACATTCTCTACTTCACCTTGGACATGTCGGCTAGCAAACTTCGTGTTCGAGTTGCTTCGGTTTTGAAGCGGGAGCCCGTAAAAAGATTCCTTGACGTGGTGCCATTTCGACGAAGAGACCGAAGATCGAGCTTGATCGGAGATGCCGCGAGGAGCAAAGGATGGTGGCTAAAGACTAAAGGACACGGATCGATCGGTATAGCCATTCTAACTTCTTAGTAGTTAGCTAGTTTATGGTTAATGGAACGATCCGGGTGAAAGTCTGCATTAGAGCCAGTTTAGAAATGTTTTTGTTCTGCGTTTGGCCTCGGATTGACGGCCGGGGGGCTACCGTAGACTTACATGGTATCAGAGCCTAACTATTAACCATTTACTAGTTCGTTTAGACAATGTTAATCTATCGAAATCGAAATAGACCCGAAACATCATCCACTGCATTTCATTCTCTGTCGATTTTGAAAGTGTCTTCTAAAAATATTTAAACATGTGCAGAAGACTACTGACATGACCACTAGCGTACACCCCAAACACGACCCCAATCCCTCGGATTTCGGCCGAGCACATGCACACAAAATCCGAGGAGGCCGGCCATTTTTAGGCATTTGGGTGTCGTTTTTGGGTTGCAGTCTTGTCTCTGTAATGTTGGTGCAGTGGTATTGTTTGTTTAGCCCAGTTTGGATATGGTTTTATCAAGTCGTTTGGGGCTATTCGGGGGTTATTTCGAAATCGATATTTTCTAACATTGTTTAAAGTTTACAGTGGATTACATTACTATCTGCGACCGTGAATGTCATTCGAGCAGTAAATCTTGTCTAATTGCTATAGTCCTTTTAGATGGGTTTGCGAACGTGACATTCACGTTGATGTTCTGTGTTGTGCTGTGTTGTTGCGGATTCGTCGTAATGGATAGCTTGCGTGCAATGGTAGTGCAGTTTGGATTTATTTATACATTTGATATCGCGGGGCGAGCGTCCGACATGTGGACTGCCGTCACTGCCTTTTTGTATATTATTCTTTTGGGGCACGACTGGGTTGAGGTCGATGTACCCGTTGTACATTTTTTCTTTTCTGTACTAGGATTACCCCGCGGTGGAGTGTACGGATAGCCGGGTTCTGAAGGGCAACGGGCCTTCATCTCATGGCTTTGAGAAGGAGGGGGCTTCACTCTAGAATTGGCAGACTATTCGCCGCACTCGTAGGGGGTACAGGTTGACCCAAGAAGGGGTGCTCAAGTTACCAGATTCCGTGAAGTGCTGGGTGGTCCATTCACTTTGCTGAAGAGGGCTGTCTCACTTCAGGTTTTAGCGGGTAACTTGCCGCACTCGTAGGGGTCTAATTTTTCATTGCACAGGCTATCCACATGACCAGGGAACGCCGGGTTTCAGTTGCGGCTCAAAGGAAACCCGGGGCTCCCAGATTATCTTTTTTGTTCTGTGATGCTTATTACTTTTCTGTGATGTTGCATTAATCATGCCTGGAGCGATTATTATATATTGATATATATACTAGTAGATGTTGTATATATTTTACACCCGCGCTAGTCTAGTCCACGCTCTGTCGTTAGTTAAGTAACCTAACGGGTGATGACGGGACCCAGCGGCAAATGCGGATGGCATATACGTACATTTTATTTTCATTCTTTTCTGGTGTGATCAATTGATGGGACTGCGTTGATTCAGATCAATGCAAGGAAAACAAACCTATTCGATGTTGTTGGAATATTTTTCAAAAAGCTGTTATTACAAGGACGTTCTCTTTTGTTTTGCATAGAGGTATTCGGTTCTGAATATCCAGCACCTCATTCGACGAGGCAGGGCCGAGATCCCTTCATCGGGAGTGACCCCTCGGACAGAGGTTTGCGTCAGGGTAATAATTTCACTATAGTCGATTACTTTTTGCTTTGCATCGCGGTATTCAGTTGGAATATCCTGCACCTCATTCTACGGGGAAAGAGCTGAGATCCCTTCACCGGGAGTGACCTCTTTAGCAAAGGTTTTCACCACTATATTTTAAAAAGCTATCCGGTTCCTTCAACGATATCAAGTTCATTACGTTAAAGGTTTTTCGCCAAAAACAATTTGTAGCCCTCCGTCATTTCAGACGGGTAGCACTTAGTATTCATACTATGTTTGTTGGCCTTAGTCAAGGCATAGTGTATGGTAGCTACTTGTTACTTTTCTGTTGCGTAGATAGATGCATTAGTTTGGGACAGTCGTACAGCCTTGTTGGCCCTTAGTCAAGGGCTTGTACAGGTGGGTTCAAATTAACCTGGATAATGACGGGTAGAACTTGACATGTGACTTATGATTTGTCGGCCTTAGTCAAGGTCATAAGAGCATGGGGTAAAAATCATATCGGGAGTTTCTGAAGAAACTGAAACTTGCCAGGCATGGGCATACCTTCTGGAGTGTGATAACGTGAGTGGATTCCATCACGTTATCATGCGATGATAGTTAGATCCCGATTCCCACTGATTAGTTGGTTTACTTTTCGGGTGATCCCGACTAATTCTTCTTTCAGGTTTGGAGGAGAATTTGAGGATACAGTGGGAGACATCCTGATTAGATAAAGTGATTAACCATTCTGATCTAGGTTAGAGTGCACGCTGAGTGTTTCTTTTCTCTCTCTCTTTGGCAGCGACCATGGCCCGACTTTAGACTATAACTGAGTGACCAAGTTAACCGAACTTTCTTAAAACACTGGCTTTTGGATTGTCTGAGTTGCATACATCATTGCCACTCCTTCTTTTATCCTTTGCATTTCTCCAGAACACCCCGTATCACTACGAATATCCACTTCCATTGGATAAATCTATCGTATAGTTACATACGAACTCGAAGGAACTTGTTCCAGATTCGAGGATGGATTCTGGTTCCGGAGAGATTGAATAGGATTATTCAGTTGTCTTTTCCTTTTACCTTCTCTCAGGTTGTGAGGGCTCCTAGGATTAGGAGAGGGTACACCTATTGTGCTTATTGTATAGTCTTCTTCCAAACCATAGGCAGGTGCCGAAAGGTGGGGAAAGATGAAAACCAATCAGCCTAAGTGTGTTGTGCAGAAGGTAATAAGTAAAGACAAATAAAAGGATTAGAAAGAAGGCAAAGTAAATTGTGACTGCTATCATTCACGACCAAACCACATATTTCATCGCCACTCCTACTTCACCTTTATATTTCTCCAGAACACCCCGTATTACTATGAACATCCATTTCCATTGGATAAATCCATCGTATGGTTATATATGAACTCGAGGGAACTTGTTCCAGTTCGGGGATGGATTCTGGTTCAGGAGAAATAGGAATAAGGTTTATTCAGTTGTCTTTTATCTTTACCTTCTCTCAGGTTTCGAGTGTTCCTAGGATTAGGACAATACATCTATCACGCTTATTGTATAGTCTTCTTCCAAACAATAGGCCGGTGCCGAATGGTAGGGAAGGAAGAAAACCATTTAGCCTAAGGGGGTGTACAGAAGGTAACGAGTAAAGACAAATAAAGGGATTTAGAAAGATGGCAAAGAAATATACGGTTACAGTCGTGAATCTGATAATGGAAGAGGTGTTACTAGGAATACCCGGATATCCCTACGAAACATTTTAATGTTTCAGTTTCACTTTGCGTTGTTAATTGAAAACTGATTTTCCAATTAGATACTTACTCCAGGGTATGTATTTACCAAGTCTGGTTCTTACATCTGTATGGTTTTACAGATGATGAGTGGGATTAAGTTATTGGGAATTAGGTGATCATCCTCATTATATCGGAATTCGTTGTAATTGGTGATATTTTAGGAAATCACCTGAGTTTTTGCCGGACGACAAATATTTGGTTTTGAATATCCGTTGTTATGCACCAATTTCAAACTGGTATATCTATACGTTTATTTTATAAAGTGAGATATAACTTTTTAAAATTATATCTATGACATTTACCTATATCAGTTGATGGTTAGGTAAGGAGCATTCAACAGCGGTGTAATTCTTGATAACCATAGTACAGTTTTCAACCTACGATGCACAGGCTTCGAGTTATTAAGCTCAAAGGACTTATAAAAAGTATTGTATGTTGTCCAGTGTCCATTAGGACAGAGGGGTTGGTCCTCATACTATATTCTGTTTACTTGTGACTTCTCAAGTTTTAGACACGTGTTTCGTAGAAATACAAGGTCCAAGTTTTGAGAAGTTATAGGTACAAGAATAAAGTAGAGAACCACGTGATGCAAGTATCAGGATTCTTCGAAAATGTAGATACTTGTATTTGGTATTCAGTCGATAGTAATGATTTTGAGAACTTGCTTCTTTTTCAGGTTACTCATAATTGGATGTGTAACATTTCAAAAAAATAAAATATTATTTTTGGGAATTTTTATAATTTAATGAATATTTTAATATTTCGGTATAATTAAATACCGATAAAAGGGAAAAATTTTGGAAAATTCTAAAAGAGGGTGTTGTATGGAATTATGCCATTTTTAGTTTTTATGATTAATTATATGCTAATTTAGTGCTAATCGTGATTAAAAATCGCTAATCGGATTTTAAGCGGGTTTTGTGCAAAACATGCACCATATCATTTTTACACTTGTTATTTATTTTCATGGCTTTCCTTCATATTTATACCATGGTTGTGAATTATTAGAGAGAATGAGAAAAAGAAAAGAAAAGAAAAAAGGGAAAAGAGTTTTATATTGAGGTATGGGTGAGAGAGAGAAAGGTAGAGTTTACCTTTGACCAAAGCCTTAGCCATTCCCCTTCACTCTACACTCATTCCTCTCCCTCTCCTTCTTCAGCTACTGCTGCTGCCCCCTCTTCATCCTCCATCTTCAAGCATCACAAACACACCCAAAACAACTCCAAAACATAATCCCCACTTCACAAAAATGATGCACAAGCTCAAGGGAAACATATTGGAACAAGAAAGGAAAGGTTTTGGACACTTGAGGCAACTCAAGAATTTTCTTGAGTTGCTAAATGAGGTATTTTCTGAACCATTAGCTTGGTATTTCCATTTCTTATACCCCCATGCTAGATTAGAACCGATATCGAGTGGTTTTGGTGAACTTTGAGAATTCTAGCTAGGGTTTAGGGTGTCACTTGAGTAGAGAAAGTGTAATTGAGGTGTGATTAAGGACTGCAACCCCTGTAGTGATGTTATTTTGGATTAAAACCTTAGACAAACCCCAGGTTGCGAACTTTGAATTCTGTAGATACGGAAAATTATAAGAATTGTGTAGGGAAATTGGAATCTGCTATCACCCCGAGACTCTGAAAATCATTTTATGAACACAGAGAGACATGCAGGCACCTAGGAAGCCACCTCCAAAACCCTAGCCCCTAGCTCCCTAACACGGCTGTAAATAAATCCATTCTGGCCGTAAATTGCGGCCAGACCAGTGAGGATTTGGCTCGTTTTGGTTCTGTAGCTCCTACATCTATAAATTAGACCCCTGGCATATGCAAAATTGTCTAATTTTACCTAGGGTGAAATCTGGGACCCTTTTCTTAAGTTGCTGTTTTGATGCATGTTTCCATATTTCGTATTTTAAATTCTGGATTTGCGTATTAGTGTTTTACCTCGATCACTTGATGTTTGCACGACGAGATCGAGGGTCGTTTGATGGTTTCGAAAGCGTAGTCCATAGGTTCTAACCTATAGGCCTTAGCGTATCGTTTTGGTTTTCGTGTGTCGTTTTAGTTTTGATTTGGTTTTAATGCGATGCGATATGTATGATATGTAAGTACCCCACGACGATTCGAGACGATGAAGAAGATGATGGCGACATCAACATCGACAAGCAAGACGCAAGGTGAGTAGATTATATCTACGGGGGAAGTCGGTGGATGGCGTATAGCACCCCCGCAGTTCGATGTATAGTATAGTATATGTGTATATATATATATATATAAGATAGCTTATTGTGTGTCATGGATATTTGAGATGAGATTAGGTGTACTAAGTTAGATTAGTGCGTAGAAGTAAACTAGTATAGTTCCTAGTTGCGAACCCTAGAATAGGTTTACACTCACACACACACACATGCTTATTGCTACACATATACCTACATGATGAGGATAGTGGATGATATTTGGAGATGAGTCGATGATATTGGGCATAGTGCCATCAGATCGGTAATATGATGTGATTCGTATTTGGGATACGACAGGTGATTTTAGCGGGCCTTTAGACGTGTGTTTCACACACGCATTTATACTTATTTAGAGGGTATCGATTCGTACTAGACTTAGATCAGTACCCCAGATCATGAGATATGATGATAAGGATACTTGATAATTGATGAGAGGAATGTGATGATTTACCGTACGAGCTTCATATTGATGATAGATCCGCACTCCAGACTCGAGGATGTCATATGATATTGTATCGTACGCGGTACCTTTGAGGCGGGATCACCGACTATTATATTTACATATATATATTATATCGACTCAGATTTAGGTGGTTTCCATACCACTCCTGATTGACTTGTTAGTTAGAGCCGTAGTCTTGCTAGTAAATGTTAAACTAGACCCGAGTCATACCTATTTCAAAACTAGCGAAACAAGAGTATTTTAAAGACAGGCAAAGGGATTCTACGGATATTTTCAAAAAAAGCATCTTTTCTAAAAAACACCGTAGCCCTTATTTTACTAAAAACTCCGATTCGTCTTATTTCAAATGGTAAACTGTATGACCTTTTATATTGATGCAGATGCGTCACTGTTGCATTTATTTGTCGTTTACTGTAAGTTCTTGTTATTCGCATCGCATTGCATGTGCAAATGGTTATTGCTATATTAAACTCATGCTGTTAGTGTTAGTTATATGTATGTGATCAGTCAAAAATATGCATTTTTAACACGGCAAATTCCCTATCATTTGCACTCATCTAGAGCTGTTCGGCATTCATATAGCATATATTAGAAAAACTGTTGTAAAATACCAGATTGCATATGTTAGACTTTAAAACCGGCACTTCGAGGGAAATTGACTGTATTTCATAACATCGCATCATTCTTGCATAGCGCAACTTGTGTTTCAAAGTCTGTGCAGGAAATTCCAAGAGAATGGCCAAATTTGTGAAACAAAGACTGTTAAAAAGACGGCAACTCAAGGATTTGAAATCTGGAAATGATCTAGAATGAATTTAGGAAATCAACATATCAGAAAGTACACTTAAAGACAGAATAAAGCACTACAGAGAAGTTGAAGCCCTAAGGCAGCCACAAGGCCGCGGAACTGCGGCCGGAGCCGCCTTGCGCCGCGGTCCCGCGGCGGCCTTGCCACGTCAGCAGAAACTCTTTAGTGCATCATTCTTCCCTCGAGTCCAGAACTTCATTAAGCCTCTGCAATTTCCAGAAGACTCCTGAACATTCTGCCAGATCAGCAAAGGGTTCCTTGTACAAGCTAAACATTCATAGCTTCCTAAACAAGCTTCACCCTAACTACCTTAAGAGCCTAGAACCTTCTCCCTAACCTCCTAACTTAAGGGAGAAGCTAAACCCTAACTAACTAGTTCTAGAGGCTTCTACCTAACTAACTAGCTTACAAGGGAAGCTAACCTAATCCTAGCTTCTTAAGGAAGCTAATCATTTCAAAACCTATAGAAAGGACCCTAGGCCTCACTAGAAAGTGTTGTTGATTGTTCTTCATCTTCCCCAAAATCTTCTTACAAGTTGAGTGACACATCTTGTAGCCCTAACCCTAATCCAATCCAAAAGCCAAAAGTTCAAGTCCTTTGAGTTCTAGCAAAGCAAGCCTTCAACCATCCTTTAGAAGTGAAGCCGGACTTCATCGGAGCATGAGATCCAAGCCGATCCGCGACTCAAGGAGCCGATGCAACGCTAGATTCGACAATCTGGTTCCTTCTCAAATTCTTGTAGTCTTGAGCAATGTGTAACAAATTGTGGAATAAATAAAGGTGAAGATTCTTTTAACTTGCTTATATTTCAATTCAAGCATTATGATTCAACTTCAATTCTTGAATGTATTCTTTGTGATGATGCTTGAATAAAACTCTGCTCGTGGAGGAATCGAAACGATCGGTAGAATGATGATGTTGACGAATCATTAAACGTTTTCTTAAGTCCTATAATGATTGTAAATTCTTGAAAATTGAATGATCGATGATCTAGATCGATGCGAAATGCGTTCTTGATTATTTTCGCACGATCTAGAGATCAACGATCGATCATTCGATTTCCTAGAAGCTATCTTGTGAATGTGATTCATCGAAAGGACAAAGGATAGGATGAAGAAACCTTAATTCTTCGCAAGATCCTTGATCCTCGATAAATCGACATCGATTTAGCATCAATCCGTTAATGGATAAGAAATCGTAATTTCGAATCTTCTTCACATCTACGATCTAATCGACTCCTATGAGCTTCATTTCAATTCTTGAAACTTAAACGGATTGGAATTCTATCACTTCTTGATTCTTGATTTTTAACGCTTTCTTGATTCTTGATTAGATCTAGTTGATTCTTGAAATTCATTGATATAAATCTTGAATCGTTTTCTTTTCTTTTCTATTAAATTTTCAATTCAAACAAAACAAATACGAATGAATCGCATAATCCCTATGGACGATCCGCACTTACTAACGCGCTAAAATTCTACACCGTTATTGATTGCGGTCAAATAATTCTTTAATTGTGAATTCTATTCATTTTCCAACTACACACAAAGAAACGATCAATCAAATGGCGCCGTTGCCGGGGATCGTGCGCTAATTCGTTCTTTATTGAAATTTAAATTGAAAGATTTATTCCATTACAATTTTTAGATCAAAATTCGCGCAAAATCTAAACGTGTTGTTGTGATTTGATTGCGAGGAATCTGGAAGCTGTGGAGCAACTGAATTTTTTTCAGAATTTTCCAGAGGACTGAGGGAGTCAAGATAAGCTCTCTGTAAAAAATTTGTGCAGTGAGCAGTACATACGACCGCGATTCCGCGGTGTAAGGGACTTGTTGCGGCGGTTCCACGGCTTGGTGAGGGGTTCTCTGTGCAATTTTTTCTCAGGTGATATCTAACTTTCTTATCTCCCCCTCTGTCTGCTCCAATTAACAAATTTCTGCAGGCTTCTTTGCAAAAATCGCAGCGCCACAAAAAGCAAAATAAAACTGTGCGTGTTTTTGGTTTTTGGTTGTTTGCATATTAATACGGATATTAAGGGGCACGGCCAAATCCAGATTAGGTGGGGAGTTCATTACCCTTCTTAAGCCCCAAAAATCACAAACTTGCATCCGCATTTACCCTCATTAACTAAAAAGATCTAGAGATGACTCTAAGGACTGTCGCGCTCACTAAGGACAGAAGAAGGTCGTGGGTAATTCTTTGCTTATCTGCGTTTCTTTGTGGTGTCTAAGGCAAGTGTGTCTAAGGCTAGTGGTTATTAATTAGGCCCACTACTTACGTGGTGGAGTACCTTCCCACTTACCTGGCACTTACCTGGCCACAGGGAGACAAAGAGGCAGTGGAGGATTGATCCTGCGACTTGTCTTTTGGCATTTAGGAGCGGTCTAGAGCCTGACCTAGGTGACCACTAGATTTTAGGGTTTTGCTTGTTGCATTTGTTGTGATAGCATCATATTTTCAAAAATCCGTATCATTTTTCAAAACAAACACCGCATTCATTCATTTCCCCTAATTATAAGTCATGCTGCCGCTTGTACTAACCCTTTTTAGTGCAAGATAGGCTGGACACGGGATTCTAGTGCCCGTTTAGTCCGCGTACCTCCTATCGACTTCGAAGTCGGTATTTCTCCATTTACTTCTTCTTTACCCACCACCACACCCACTTCGATGGATCCGTCTCCATCGAACTTTTTTACCACTACGCTGCCGCCGTCCGTTGGTGCGCAGAATCCACCCCGCATCTCTCTCTAAGAGAGGTGCTATCCTCTGCGAGGTCCTCTTTCGACCTGCTTATCGATTCCACCAGCCAACGGGGATAATTTTGAGATTAAACCCTAATACATCAACTTTCTACCCAAATATCATGGTCTCGAGACTGAGGACGCATATGTATTTATTACAAAATTTGAAAATGTATGCGCAATGATGGGTACGTCACAACTTTCTGTGGATGCTATGCGTCTACGTCTTCTTCCATTTACATTGTGCGATATAGCCGAGAAGTGGCTATATAACACTACCTCACATTCCATTATAAATTGGGAAGAATTCATTGCAGCATTTGTAGGGTTCCTCGGCACACTCAAGAGGTCTCACAAGGCATCAACCATGCCAATTTCAAATTTTACGGTGCCGAGAAACCCTAGAGTACGGATCGTTAACTAGATATCTAGGCGAAAGATGCAACTAGTAAACTACTTTACTAAGAGAACGGAAATACAACCTTTGTAGATCCATTTCTCCACCTCCATAGCTCCGCAATGAAGTCCCCCCCGCTGTCCAAATGGAATCCCGGGCTCTTGCGTTGGCTTCATCGGAGAATGAACGGGCTAGGTCATCGACTAGCATGCCGAAGATGATCTACGTCGAGGCATCACTAGATCAAGCTCCACCTTCACCAAGTCAAGAAAACTTGTGAAGGAAACACCCTATACTACTTGGCAAGAGGTAGAGGATGAAGAAATAGGAAGTGGGTTCACTTTAGAATTGGATTTCTCACTCATTTCATCAATCCACCATTGATGAAGTCAAGCTTCTTCATCTTGAAGAAGAAGAAGAAGATGATAATGTTATCATAAGTTATTTAAAAATGAAAAGAAAATGAATACTTATCATAATATAAACCATGGTCAAGTGTAGAGATTTAATCATGGTTAAATGGAATGGTTAGGGTTAAGCATGAGACAAAATGGTCACTTGGTCAAAGCTTCATGAAGCTTCAAATACAAACAAAGAAAGCCACCATTTTTCTCATTATGCTTTTCATTTTCCATAAAGAATAAATCAATAAATAAATGAATAAGAAAATGAAAGGAAAACCCTAACCATTACACAACCATGGTTTAATCTTTACACATGCTCAAGTTAGCATGTATCATCAAACATGATACAAACTTGTGTACAAAAATATATCACATATACAATGTGCACAATCCAAGTGAGAAAATCCATTTAAAGTGAACCGATACTAGTTAATGCAAAGTAATATATCAAATATATAATTATACATTAAATCATTAAATCAACACTTGATTTAACGATCCGGTCATATCGCATATAACCGACTAGTATCCTATGTATCGGCTTATCGAATCAATACTTGATTCGATAACTAGGTTATATCGCATATAACCATTCGATTCATTCATCGCGAGAATAGAATACGGTATCACATACACGCATTATTCTCGGTCCCGCACATATCTCATATGCGCTCCTATTTCGTTTCGCTTGAGCCAGGAAACCTCTGTGTAGGACTCTAAAGACTCGTCAATACGCCGGCAGCGGATGATGATCATATCAAACATCCACAAGCCGCAAGCGGTCTGCTAAACGTAACGGCCACCCGGGTATTGAGCGATCAGAAGATCGACGAGCATGCCCGCTCACACTCCTGTGAATCCAACCAGTAACACTTACCGTACAGTCCGGTCTGATCGTCTGATCTGTCGCATATCTCGCCTAGGGGTGGTAAACGTCAAACCCCAATAGCTCGATAAGTCGTGTCGATATGAGGTCTATAACATTCGAGAAACTACAGGTAACACTTACCAGTAAATCTCAGCAACCCTGGCCAGGGATTTCCGGTTATAGCCAATCGAACACAGCGCAACATCAACTCCCTATACCGGAAGAGACGAATCCCCTCCTATCGCTCATTGCCTCCATGTGATTCTGGACTGTACCCAAAAACCACCGTTTTGCACGCCCTCTTGGACGTGGTAAGATGGAAAACAAAGCACAGTGGGAACCGCACAAGACTCTATGACGATCTCGGGTCAACAGACTACTCTGTACCAGTGTCACCAGAGAACTGCCATCTGACGTATGGTATAATACCATCTGGGAGTTCTCGGCGAGTCCGTCCAGTGTACCCAGTCTCTACTGAGCACCCGTATATCATCTCTGATGTCAAACACCAATGGATATGGGATCATCCATCGCCCATCTGAATGGGTCGAGAAGGTATACGCTAGTCTACACTGGTATATCGATGCCCCGTCTCGATACACCCACGACTAGGGACTTTGAAGGATGTACTTATGGACTACCATGTCCCCACTAGTATGATTCACATCATAGTCCAGATAGTCAAGTACACATCCTAAGGGCTTTACCAACATGTATCAGAGAGACAATCAGTGTACACGTTAAGGTAAAGAGCAACCAGATAGCATACTATCATGTCGAGCAAGAAAGTCCTCCCTATATATGTCCAAGCATCCACTACAATATACATCCTATGTACAGTAATGGCCTCTAGGGCATACATATAACTAACAGCATTCCTTAAGAAATTCTACCCTAATCACAAGACAGCTCGAGTCCGTAGCGAAATCAATCAATTCACCCAGCTTCCAAATGAACCATTTTCAAAATATCTTGACCGCTTCAAAGATCTGTTGGTTCAATGCCCACATCACGGAATCCCGAGATGGGAACTGTGCCGAATCATATATGAGGCCAGTAACCCTAACACTAAACAGAGCCTTGAAAACATGTGTCAAGAAAATTTCATGACCAAAGACGATGGGGAAGCTTGGAAATACTTAGAAGATTTCGCTGAAAAATCTTTACAGTGGGAGAGTCCATCGTTTAGGAGTGGCAATAACCAATCGGATGTTTCCATAGGAGTTAGAGCTGACATTTCAGCTATACAAAAAAAACTTGAGACTATGGAAAACAAATTTTTAGCTGCCGCCCTAAATCAAATGTCACTCTCCAAGACTGTATGTGGATGCTGTTCTGATCCTTCTCATTTGACGGAAGAATGTCCACGAAATTCTCCTTTTCAAGGTCATGAACATACCAATGCCGCATTTCAAAGACCTAGAAACGATCCATTTTCTTCCACATATAATCAGGGTTGGAGGAATCACCCTAACTTTGCTTGGAACCGATCACAATCTCAAAACACGGTTCCAAACCAAAACAATTTCCAAAGGGTCCCTCCACCACAACAGCAACCACTTCCATTGAGTCATCACCCCTTCCAAGCACAAAACTTCCAATATCCGGTCAACACACCTGCACTGTCTAGTCCTTTACAGTTGACCGGGACTGATGAATCCTCTTCATTTGCACAATACATGAATTTGGTCTTAACAAATATCATGCAAGTTTCGGCTGAAATGAAGTCTTCTGTCGATAAAATTGAGAAAAACTCTGCATCCCAAAGCGAGAGTATTAAATCGATGGAAGCAGAAATTGCACGATTAAAAGCCGAAATGAGTACAGGAGAGAAAGGGAAACTTCCAGCTCAACCTTTACCCAATCCTGGCTATTCACATCATGTGAATGCAATCACGTTGAGATCTGGAAGAGTGCTTGACAATCACGTTGGGGAAGAGATTGATGACACTGAAAAATCTATCGATGATACCCCGGCTGAGACCTTTCCTTCCACTTCTACTTCTAATTCTGACCCCAGTTCTTCTACCCCACCACCTTCTCGCGAGCCTATTCTCCATTTCCCCCATGACTCGACACCTCAGCCCACCTCTTCTAGTACACAAAAAACGATCCCCACTTCTATTCTTAGATCGGTTCCACCCACACGATCTTCTCCAATGTTGGACCCTGATCTTATTGCTCAAGCTCCTTACCCAAATCGGTTAAGGGGAAACACACTGAGTCCACAAATGGAGAAGATCACTGAAATGTTTAAACAGGTTAACATCAACATCTCTCTTCTAGATGCTATCCAACAAGTCCCCGCGTATGCGAAAGTTCTTAAAGACTTGTGCACTAGAAAGAGGAAGAAACAAGTGCCCAAGAAAATATTCATAGCAAAGACTGTAGACACGGCTTTCCCCCAGCAATTACCGAGGAAACGTAAGGATCCTGGATATCCTACTATTTCCATTTCTATTGGGGAAAAACACATTAACCGTGCTCTACTAGACCTTGGCACAAGTGTTAACCTGCTTCCTTTCTCAGTCTATGAGCAGTTAGGAATCGGAGAGTTGAAACCAGCCCATTGCACTCTCCAGATGGCTGACCGATCAATCACCAAACCTAGGGGTGAACTGGAGGATGTGTTAATAAAAATCGAGGAATTTATATTCCCTGTGGACTTTATTGTAATCGATACACAGCCTGTAGCAAACCCACGGAATCAAATTCCGGTGATTTTAGGTCGCCCCTTTTTGGCCACTTCCAACGCTATCATCAACTTTCGTAATGGTTCTATGACCCTATCTTTCGGGAATAGGTCAATAGAGCTGAACATTTACAAGTTGGGAAGTGTACCCTCCGAACCTACTGCTCAGGTCTGTTCTGTCGACTTAATGGATGTCGACAGCAGCGAATTTGATGATTCTCAGGATACTGATCTTTACTCTTTTTATACGTTATTGTTTGACCCAACTATGTATCAAACACATACGGACTCTTCCACCGAGATGTCCGGGTCAACAATTAACACTGATTATGAACTGTTTTTAGAGGATGAAGATCACCCCGCGCTTTGTGATGACATTATTCTTCGGGGTATTGAAGAGACTTTTGAGGAGATCTTCACTGATGAACTCGCATTTTTGAATGACACGGGTGTTGAGATGAATCATCTCCCAATCAATGAAATTGAACCTCCACCCCTTCTTCTGAATTGTAAAAAGAATGCGAGCAATCCATCACATTCACTGCATCGTCTCTCCAAATTGAGACGCACCCACATTCTATTCCACCACTTACCCTTTCCCCACTTCTTCTTCCACCAACCAGAGCACTGCATTGATAAAATTTTCGAATGGTTGGTGTTAACTTTCGGTCTTTGCAAAGCTTGGCATCGACCAATGATTTTTGACCCCCTCATGTGATTTTCAAAGATTAACATTGCTTAACTCAAGTTTGGGGGGGTATAATCGGGCTCTTGAAAAGAATTTTTTTACAAAATTTTGAGCCAAAAAAATAAGTTTGGGGGAGGTTCTTCACTTAAATATTTTGCCCCCACTAATAAATTCCTCCTAAGCTTACTGGTTTTTCGAGATTTAGCAGATGGCAACAGTGAGGAGACTGTTGAAAACAAGTTTGGGGGAGGTTTGTGCTTATTTTTGCATCATTTGCATATCATTTGCATAAGCACAAAACATTTTCGAAAACCTATAAAAATTTAAAAATTTTCAAAAAAAAAAATAATTTTTTTTTGTACATAAATAAGATAATGAAAGATTAGATAGTGAAAAATTACATCCAAAAGATTGGAAAAATTTAAGAAAACCAAGAAAATTAGAAGTTTTCTTAAATAAACTAGTAATAAGTAGTTATGAGCCGTTGTCCCAAGGGTTAGTAAGGTGAAGGAAGTCACTAATCTGAGAATAAAAATAAGTCTGAAAAATAGTTTTTATTCTGGAAGCCAAACATTTTGAACTTTGATATCTTGCTATTCGCACTTACACACATCTTGAAGCCTGGGATAGTAGAGGATACCTTGAAATGCTCTTGTCTTAAAGCCGATGTATGAAGGAAATAAAAAATAAAATATAAAATGGTGAAAAGAAAAAAAAGGACACTGGTTTTGTTATCGCCAAGGCAGCAATAAAAAAATATAGCGAGGGTGCCTCTTCACCTAGTGCCCTAAGGCCAACTGGTCTGGGAGTCACTGCTAAGCCTTAGGTGGTGCAAGACGAGGAAAATACACCGTATAACCAAGCACATGAGTAATCGGTCGGTTAGTACCTCAAGAAGTATTAACGGTCGCATGAAAGTGTGTGAGTAAAATTCATCTAAATATTCATTAATTAAAAAGTACTGAGGCTGATGGGCAAAAGTATGATAGCTTGAATTGAATTCTCTGGCTGTAGGGATGTCTTTATACACACGCAGGGTTATATGATCGATGTTTGGAAGAAAGATAGGAATGAAAAATAAGACTATGTTTTATTGAGGGAGGATGTGATTTCTGACATCTTTCATGACTATTAAGATAGGGCTCATGACAACCGAAAAGCTAGCTTAGTTGGAAACCTTAATTTTCAAAGTCTTTCTTTTACAATTCTTGTCTTTAAATGTAATATTCATGATCTTTCTTTTATTATTGGATTTTGTGGGTGCAATCCGCTGAAAACCCTTAGGAGACAACACTCCTCCTACTAGGGACACCTAGAGGTTTAAAGGCTTGTTGCACATGCTCAGTGCAATCGTGTTGCCTACGAAAGTGTGCTAGTTAGTTTTTCTCTTTCTTTATTTTCTCCTTCTCTTTTTAATAAAACAGTTCGCTCGAGACGACCGAAAATAAGTTTGGGGGAATTTGATCAGTCGAAAATACTGCATTTTTAACACAGCAAATTCCCTATCATTTGCACTCGTCTAGAGCTGTTCGGCATTCATATAGCACATATTAGCAAAACAGTCGTAAAATACCAGATTGCATGTGTTAGACTTTAAAACCGGCACTTCGAAGGAAATTGACTGTATTTCATAACATCGCATCATTCTTGCATAGTGCAACTTGTGTTTCAAAGTCTGTGCAGGAAATTTCAAGAGAATGGCCAAATTTGTGGAACAAAGACTGTTAAAAAGACGCCAACTCAAGGATTTGAAATTTGGAAATGATCTAGAATGAATTCAGGAAATCAACATATCAGAAAGTACACTTAAAGACAGAATAAAGCACTATAGAGAAGTTGAAGCCCTAAGGCAGCAACATGGCCGCGGAACCGTGGCCGGAGCCGCCTTGTGCCGCGGTCCCGCGGTGGCCTTGCCACGTCAGCAGAAACTCTTTAGTGCATTATTCTTCCCTCAAGTCCAGAACTTCATTAAGCCTCTGCAATTTCCAGAAGACTCCTGAACATTCTGCTAGATCAGCAAAGGGTTCCTTGTACAAGCTAAACATTCCTAGCTTCCTAAACAAGCTTCACCCTAACTACCTTAAGAGCCTAGAACCTTCTCCCTAACCTCCTAGCTTAAGGTACAAGCTAAACCCTAACTAACAAGTTCTAGAGGCTTCTACCTAACTAACTAGCTTACAAGGGAAGCTAACCTAATCCTAGCTTCTTAAGGAGCTAATCATTTCAAAACCTATAAAAAGGACCCTAGGCCTCACTAGAAAGGGTTGTTTATTGTTCTTCATCTTCCCCAAAATCCTCCTACAAGTTGAGTGACACATCTTGTAGCCCTAACCCTAATCCAATCCAAAAGCCAAAAGTTCAAGACCTTTGAGTTCTAGCAAAGCAAGCCTTCAACCATCCTTTAGGACCGAAGCCGGACTTCATCGGAGCATGAGATCCAAGCCGATCCGCGACTCAAGGAGCCGATGCAACGCTAGATTCGACAATCTGGTTCCTTCTCAAATTCTTGTAGTCTTGAGCAATGTGTAACAAATTGTGGAATAAATAAAGGTGAAGATTCTTTTAACTTGCTTATATTTCAATTCAAGCATTATGATTCAACTTCGATTCTTGAATGTATTCTTTGTGATGATGCTTGAATAAAACTCCGCTCGTGGAGGAGTCGAAACGATCGGTTGAATGATGATGTTGACGAATCTTTAAACGCTTTCTTAAGTTCTATAATGATTGTAAATTCTTGAAAATTGAATGATCGATGATCTATATCGATGCAAAATACGTTCTTGATTATTTTCGCACGATCTAGAGATCAACGATCGATCATTCGATTTCCTAGAAGCTATCTTGTGAACGTGATTCATCGAAAGGACAAAGGATAGGATGAAGAAACCCTAATTCTGCGCAAGATCCTTGATCCTCGATAAATCGATATCGATTTAGCATCAATCCGTTAATGGATAAGAAATCGTAATTTCGAATCTTCTTCACATCTACGATCTAATCGACTCCTACGAGCTTCACTTCAATTCTTGAAACTTAAACCGATTGGAATTCTATCACTTCTTGATTCTTGATTTTTAACGCTTTCTTGATTCTTGATTAGATCTAGTTGATTATTGAAATTCATTGATATAAATCTTGAATCGTTTTCTTTTCTTTTCTATTAAATTTTCAATTCAAACAAAACAAATACAAACAAATCGCATAATCCCTGTGGACGATCCGCACTTACTAACGCGCTACAATTCGACACCGTTATTGATTGCGGTCAAATAATTCTTTGATTGTGAATTCTATTCATTTTCCAACTACACACAAAGAAGCGATCAATCAGTATGCCCTAGAGGCCATTACTGTACATACGATGTATATTGTAACGGATGCTTGGACATATATAGGGAGGACTTTCTTGCTTGACATGATAGTATGCTATCTGGTTGTACTTTATCTTAACATGTACTCTGATTGTCTCTATGTTACATGTTGATAAAGCTCTTAGGATATGTACTCGACAACTGGGACTATGATGAGATCATACTAGTGGGGCCACGGTAGTCGACGAGTACATCCTATAACTGTTCCTAGTCGAGGGTGTATCGAGACAGGGCATCGATACACCAGAGTAGATTAGCGTATACGCATCTTGACCCATATGATGGGCGATGGATGATCCCATATCCATCGGTGTTTGACACCAAGGATAGTGTACGGGTGCTCAGTAGAGACTTGGTACACTGGACGGACTCGCCGAGAACTCCCAGATGGTATTATACCTCACGTCAGATGGCAGTTCTCCGGTGACACTGGTACAAAGTAGTCTGTTGACCTGAGATCGTCATAGAGTCTTGTGTGATTCCCACTATGCTTTGATTTCCTTCATACCATGTCCTAGAGGGCGTGCAAAAAGATGGCTTTTGGGTACAGCCCCGAATCACATGGAGGCAATGAGCGATAGGAGGGGATTCGTCTCTCCCGGTATAGGGAGTTGATGTTGCGCTGTGTTCGATTGGATATAACTGGAAATCCCTGGCCAGGGTTGCTGAGATTTACTGGTAAGTGTTATTAGTAGTTTCTCGAACTGTTATAGACCTCATATCGACACGACTTATCAAGCTACTGGGGTCTGATGTTTACCACCCCTAGGCGAGATATACAACATATCAGACGACGAGACCGGACTGTACGGGAGTGTTACTGATTGGATTCGCAGGAGAATGTACATGCTTTCCTGTTGATCTTCTGAGTGTTTAATACCTGGGTGGCTGTTACGTTTAGCTGACCGCTTGCAGTTTCTGGGTGTTTGATATGATTATCACCTACTGCCGGCGTATTGACGATTCTTTAGAGTCCTACACAGAGATTTCTTGACTCAGGCAAAACGGAGTAGTAACATTTCAAAATAATAAAATATTATTTTGGGAATTTTTATAATTTAATATTATTTTATTGATTATTTTAATATTAAATTTATAATAAAATACCGATAAATGGGAAATTTTTTGAAAAATTATGGAAAATTCAATAATAACGTATTCTATGGAATTATGTCATTTTTAAGTTTTTATGACCATTTATATGCTAATTTAGTGCTAATCGCGATTAAAAATCGCTAATCGGATTTTTGGCTTTTTTGTGCAAAACATGCACATATCATTTTTGGACTTGTGTTACATTTTTCCTACCATGGGTGTTTTGGGTCTACTATTTGAGTGAGAAGGAAAAGAAAAGAATAGAAAAGCAAAAAGGAAATGGTATCATGATGAAGAGAGAGAAAGACTAGGTCAACCTTCACCTTTTGAACCACACTCCCATCATTTCCCCATTCCATTTCTCTCTCCCCCTTCAAAGAGCTGCTGCTGCTCCTGCCCCTTTCCCTCTTCCTCCTTCCTCTTCAAGCCTAGATCCACCATGAATACAACCCCGAAACCTCATTTCGGTTTCACAAAAAGTGTGCACAAGCTCACAAGCTTTAGAATGGACCAAGAAAGATGGTGTTTTGGTGCTGTGGGATGATTCATGAGTCTCTATAAAGGTAATTCATTCACAATTATTGTAGCATTTCAAGTGATTTAGCCTCTTTTAAAGTTTAGTGTCGTTTTGTTGAAGTTTTGTGCACTTTGGATAAACTTAGAGAGGGTTAGGGTAAATTTGAGTTGTGGCTATACAATTGGACTCTAATGGTGACCTTAGACCCTATATTAACTAAAACCCTGACCTAGCAAAACCTGAAACCCAAAAATATGGAATTACGGGACTTTCATGTCGGTTGTGACGACTTAAAGTGTGAAGAGAAATCTGGAATGGACTGGGACGTTTACTGGAAAAATAAACAAGTTCAGAGGCCCACTTGAGACCCTAGGAACACCCTGTAGCCAGACGAACCCCATTGGATTACCCTGGGCCGGCCAGGCCGGTTTTTCCTGTAGGGGGGCTCGGCCACTTGGTGATGGTACGGGTCCAGGTTTCTACTGTAGGTCACATGCACCATGTATATCACTCTAGACTTGTTTGGTTGCCTTTATTTAGACTGAGGCGAAATCTGGGATCATTTTCTTAGGTTGCTGCTTTGAATTTAGTTTTAGTTTTGCATATTTTGATTTCCAGATTTTGGTATTTGTACGTTATCTCGATCGTGTGACGTTTGTACGTCTATATCGAGTGATTTCGGGTTGTTTTGCGAAGGCTAACCATAGGTTCTAACCTATAGGCCTTTTAGCGTATCGTGTTGGTTTTCGCGTGTCGTTTTAAGTTTCGATTTGGTTTTGATGCGATGCGATACATGTGATATGTAGGTACCCCCACAGCGATCCGAGACGATGAAGAAGATGAAGCGACATCGACACCGACACGTAGGATACAGGTGAGTAGATTATATCTATAGGGGGAAGTCGGGTGGATGGCGTATAGCACCCCCGCAGTCCGATATTAGTATAGTATATATATATATATATACTCATGATAGCTTATAGTGTCGTGGATATTTGAGATGTGTTAGGTGTACTATAGATAGATTAGGGTTGGAAGTAAACTAGTGTCGTTCCTAGTCGCGAACCCTAGAACAGGTTTACACCCACACGCACATACGTACTTATTGCTATACTTATACTGTGATGATGAGGATAGCGGATGATATTTAGAGATGAGTCGATGACATTGGGCATAGTGTTACGGGATCGGTGATATGATGTGATTCGTATTTGGGATACGACATGTGATTGTTAGCGGGTCTTTGGACGTGTGTTTCACACACGCACTTATATTTATATAGATGGTATCGATTTGTACTGGATTTAGATCAGTACCCTAGATCATGTGATATGATGATAAGGATACCAGATAATTTATGAGATAATTGTGATATTGACCCGTACCCAGCTATTGGGATGCCGTACGATGATTTACCGTACGAGCTTTATATTGATGATAGATCCGCACTCACGACTTGAGGACGTCATATGATATACTGTATCGTACGTGATACTATTGAGGCGAGATCACCGACTTATATATATATATTTATATCGACTCAGATGTAGGTGGTTTCTATACCCCTCCTGTTCAGTTTGTTAGTTAGGTCTATAAATTCCTTAGTAGACATTAGATTAGACCCGAGACATACCTATTTCAAAACTACGAACCGGGAATATTTTAAAGATAGGCAGAAAGGGATTCTACGGATAATTTCAAAATGCGCATTTTTTCTTAAAAACACCGTAGCCGTTATTTTACTAAAAACCCCTATTCGTCTTATTTCAAAAGGCAAAACTGCATGACACTTACATATTGATGTAGATTCTTCACTATTGCGTTGATTATTTGATTCCACATATTCATATTATTTGCATCGCATTTCTTGTGTTTATTGCTATATTACCATCATGCTGTTAGGACGCCAGCACCATTATCGATGATGCGTATGTTCCATGTACACAATTTGCCGGCTCACACACTTCATCATCGATAATTGCCATGTCACTACACTGTAGTACTGTTGCATTCATACTCGTCTACCTACATATTATACACCCATACCTGTGTACATATTTATTGTACATTCATACTCGTGTACCTACATAGCGTACACCTATACTTGTGCACATACCTATTGTACATTCATATTCGTGTACTCACATATTGTACACCCATACCTGTGTACATATTTATTGTACATTCATACTCGTGTACCTACATAGCGTACACCCATACTTGTGCACATACCCATTGTACATTCATATTCGTGTACTCACATATTGTACACTCATACTCGTGCACTTACATGTTGCACACTTATACTTGTACACTTACATATTGTGCATATATAGATGATTCTGGCTTGACACGCAGACTGGGAACCGCAAGATACTTTTAAAAACTGATTCATTTTAAAGAAGCGGTCTTCCCTAATTATGTGCATATTGCTACTCCATATTGCATGATATACTGATATGCTTACATTGTGGTTATATGTCGCATACATCATGCTTTTGATTTGATGCATTGAGATATGTTGTTTCCATGATATTTTTGGATTTGGGAACCGTGGGTATTTTAAAGGAGAATATATATATTGTTTTAAAAACCCGGTTACCCTTGATATGATATTTCAGTGTGTCCACCATGTGTTTTCTCGGTTCTGAGAGTGGCATGTGAAACCCGATTCGAGGAGCGGTAGGTACCGTCTGCGGGTACATAGTGGACCCGGTGCGGTACCCAGGGGCAAGATGACTCGTATATGTTAGACGGTGAGCCTGGCAGGGGAGTACTACCTACCGGTGATAGTATTTGGACTCGGCGGTTATCGTGGGGATACCGACCGGAGTTATGTACGTATGGATTCGTCGGAATTCGAGGGTCGAAGCTGGGAACTCGGGATTTCGAGATAGCGTATGATGCGTACCTATCAGGGCCAGTCGTGGTGACAGCGCTTGATAGATGAGGATTTACGTGCCGATGCTAGGCACAGGTTTCATGATAATTTCGAGTGTCGATGCTGTTGGGGATAGTGCCCTCAGAGTCAATTATTAGGTCACAGGTACGTGATTGTAATGATTGAGGGAGGACCTATCCCGGTAGGACAGTCTTACTCGAGATGATAGTATGCTATCTGGTTTACCTTTATCATCGTGTACTGCTTTAGGTGACATGACACGTCGCTATTACACGTTGATAGAGCCCCTAGGATTCTTGCTTGACCACCAGCAGTATGAGGGCGATCATATAAGTGGGAGCTGGGGGTCTATAAGCTTATCCTTAAAAGGTCCCTAGTCGTGGGAGTTTCGAGACTGGGCATCGATACTCCATTAGTAGACTAGTGTATACAGTCGAGACCCCGACGAGGGGCGGTGGCCGGTCTCACAAGCCACTGGTGTCAGTTGGATCACCTAAGATGTATACAGGTGCTCATTGGGTTATGAGTACACCGGACAGGACTCGCCGGGAACATGCTAGTTGGTCATATACCAGACGTCAGATGGCAGTTCCCTGGTGACATGTGTGCAGGTTAGTTCATCGACCTGGGGATCGTCATTTGTCTCGTGTGAGTTCCCACTGTACTTTGATTACTACCCTACCACGGCTCAAAGGAGTCGTGCAAACAGGTTTTAGTTGGGTACAGTCCCGAGCCACATGGAGGCAGTGAGCGTATCTTCAGGGGTTCGTCTCTCCCGGTATTGGGGGTGAGGTCGTGCTGTGTCTAGGAGAGCCATTACACAAAGTCCTTGGCCAAGGCAGGGAGATTTACTGGTAGGTATTCCAGTAGTATCTCAGGGTGTTCTGGGCTACACTCCGACACGACTTGTACCGCTTTTGGGGGTCTGACTTTTACCAACCCCCTAGGCCCGCCATGCGATGCTCATAGACGAACGGACCGGACTGCACGGATATTGTCACTGACAGGCTCAGTTGGGTGTCGGGGTGAGCTTCCTCATCGACGTCCTATTTGGTCAGTACCTGGTAGCCCGTCACGTATTGGCTTATACCTCTGACGTGCTAGTGGTTAAATCCACAACCAAGGTGTTGACGAGTCTTTAGAGTCCCCCACATTCAGTTACTCAGCTTTCGGGCGAAAGGTTGTAGAGGCCGTATGGAGATATGGCAGGGTCCGATCAGATACGTGCGGTATTGCACGGATCAGGATCGGACAGTCTGTACTATAGGCCGTATGGTGATATGGCAGGGTTCGATCAGATACGTGCGGTATTGCACAGATCAGGATCGAACGGATATTACTAGCCGGCTTTGGTATAAGCCGGATCCTAGTATAGTACAGTGTAGATTTTGTCTCATTGCATTTGTATTTCGGTCGGAATACAAATGCGGGTGTGTATGCACAGTATCGGGGTTTTCCTGTAATTTATTACGGGACCAGTTTATGGAGTTGCCAGTTTGCTTTCCGTTTCGGCCAATTTCCATTGTTCCGTTCATTGGCCGAAGATTGGTGGAGGAGGGTTTATTTGCATTGTTGCAAATAGGCTTTTTGTGGAGGGGGTCTTTGCTTATTGTAGCATCATGATGGTTTTCATGATGTGCACCCTCTTTGACTTCATAGCTTCATCATGGATTGACTTTGTGGACATGATTATAGTGAGGTGATGGTTATGTGGAGTGTTAGTTTTCACTTGTTATCATGTTTTGTCATGATACCTTTCTCTTTCCCTCTTGCATTTTTGTGGGCTTAATTTTTTTTGATGCAATCCATCTCATTCTCTCCTCTCCCAATTTTTTTGTAGTGGCCGGCCAAACATGTAGGGTGGCTGTCCAAACTTGGTAGTGGGGATTTTTGGTTCATTTCATCTTGGAAAAATCCCACTACACCATCTCCAAAAAGCTTATCTCATTATCCTCCACCAATGGCACCTCCAATACCCCAAAAGTGAGACACAATCCTCTACTACACATTCTACAACGAATCTTGGGCACGTCGAGTAGCCGGCTTCGTGCCCGAGTTGCCTCGGCATTGAGGTGGGAGCCCGTAAACAAAGTAGGCGATGTGGTGCACTTCCGGCGACGAGGAGGAGACGGGACTTTTCCGCAGGAGATCCGGACGATGGCGAGAAGACCGGAGGACTTGGATCGTCGGTATATCTCTAACCCATCTTGTCTAGTTAGCTTAGACTAGTTAATGGTTCGATCCGGGTTAAAGTGCGCGGTGGTGCCGGATTGCTAAGTCCGCAAAATTTAAGTTATTCACCGCTTCCGCATTCCGGCGTCGGATTGACGGCCGGGGCGCCGCCGTGCACTTACAGTGGTATCAGAGCCTCGCCATTAACTTCGTCTAGCTTTCGTTTGATGTGTTTTGCGGTTCCGATCGACCAAAATTCCAAAAACTCATTTTACCTCACATCAGTTTTCTGTTGAGAATTTTTGGTGTCTAAAAATTTTTTAGGTGGTCTCAGAATGATGTGCAGGAGATTCTAAGAACTCTGGGAAAATTCGACACTCTGATCTCTCACACAGAGCGCGGATCCGCGGCCCCACCCTTCTATTGGGCCGCGGTTCCGCTGCAGTCTTGAGAGTTCAGTGGGCCATCTTTTTCCAGTGGGCTTCAGGGGTGTAATTAGGGGTTTTGGAATATTAAAATTGGGCCAATTATTTCTGTGAGTGCTGCAGTATTGGTTTGGGGCCCACTTGTTAATTTTTGGTCAATCGGAAATTTTAAACACATTTTTCACAGTATTTACATTATATCTGCGACCGTGAATGTCACTCGATCGGTAAATCCGGTCTAACTGCTATAGCCCGGTTAGACGGATTTGCGAACGTGACTTTCACGTTGATGTTTTTGTTTTTGCTGTGATGTTGCGGATCGGTCGTGGGGATAGCCTGGATGCAATGCTAGTACAGTTTTGTTGTATTATGTACATTTGATATTGCGGGGCGAGCGTCCGACATGTGGACTGCCGTCACTGCCTGATTGTATTATTATTTTGGGGCACGACCTGGTTGCGGTCGATGTACCCGGTGTATGTATATTTTACTTTCTGTACTAGGATTGCCCCGCGGAGGGGTGCACGGATAGCCGGGTTCTGGAGGGCAACAAGCCCGCATCTCATGGCATTGAGACGGAGGGGGCTTCACTCTAGGATTGGCGGGCTATTCGCCGCACTCGTAGGGGGTACAGGTTGACCCAGGAGGGGTGCCCAAGTTGCCGGATTCCGTGAAGTGCTGGGTGGTCCATTCACGGGGCTGAAGGGGGCTGCCTCGCTTCAGGTTTTGGCGGGTGACTTGCCGCGCCCGTAGGGGTCTAGGATTTCATTGCACAGGCTATCCACACGACCAGGGGAACGTCGGGTTTCAGCGGCTCTGTGAAACCCGGGGATCCCATATATCTGTATTGTTTCTGTGATGCTGTTCATTTTCTGTGATGTTGCATTTTATTCACGCCTTGAGCGAATATAATATATTGGTATATATATTATTAGATGTTGTATATGTTTTGCATCCGCGCTAGTCCAGTCCCCGCTCTGTCGTTAGTAAGCTAACCTAACGGGTAATGACGGGACCCAGTGGCGAATGCGGATGGCATATACGTACATCAGTATATTTTCGTTCTTTTTGGTGTGATCAATTGATGGGACTGCATTGATTCGGATCAATGCAAGTTAAAACAAACCTAATCTGATGTTGTTGGAACACTTTTCAAAAAGCTGTTATTGCAAGGACGTTTACTTTTGTTTTGCATCGTGGTATTCATTGGAATATCCTGCTCCTCAGTCGACGAGGCAAGGGCCGAGATCCCTTCACCGGGAGTGACCCCTTGGACAAAAAGTTTGCGTCAGGGCATTAACTTCACTATAGCCGATTACTTTTGCTTTGCACCGTGGTATTCATTTGGAATATCCTGCACCCCATTCTACGGGGAAAGAGCCGAGATCCCTTCACCGGGAGTGACCTCTTTAGCAACGGTTTTCGTCACTATATTTTCAAAAAGCTATCCGTTCCTTCAACGATATCAAGTTCATTACGTTAAAGGTTTTCGCCAGAAACCATTCGTAGCCCTCCGTCATTTCAGTTAAATATTCGGTAGTATTCAAGCTATGTATTTTGACCTCACGCCAAGGCATAGTGATTGGTAGCTGCCGGGTATTTATCTGTTGCATAGATAGATGCGTTGGTTTGGGACAGTCGTACTACTATTTTGGCCTACGTCAAGGGTATGTACGGGTGGGTTCAGATTAACCTGGATAATGACGGGCAGAACTTGACATGTGACTTATGATATTTTGACCTCACGCCAAGGTCATAAGAGCATGGGGCAGAAATCACATCGGGAGTTTCAAAAGAACTGAAACATGCCAGATATGCGCATACCTTCTGGAGTGTGATGACGTGAGCGGATTCCGTCACGTTATCATGCGATGAGAGTTGGATCCCGATTCCCACTGATGAGTTAGTTTACTCCTCGGGTGACCCCGACTAATTCTTCTTTCAGGTTTGGAGGAGAATTTGAGGTACAGTGGGAGGATTCCAGATTAGATAAATTGGTGACCATTCTGATCTAGGTTAGAGTGCACGCTGAGTGTTTTCTTTTCTCTCTCTCTTTAGCAGCGACCATTGACCCGACCCTAGACTATGACTCCGTGACCAAGTTGACCGAACTTACTTAACACTGGCTTTTGGATTGTCAGAGTTGCAGACCTCATTGCCACTCCTACTTTTACCCTTTTCTCCAGGACACCCCGTTTTACTACGAACGTCCACTTCTATTGGACAAAACCATCGTATGGTTAGATACGAACTCGAAAGAATTTATTCGAGGATGGTTTCCGGTTCTGGAGAAAACGGATAGGATTATTCAGTTGTCTTTTCCTTTTACCCTCTCTCAGGTTACGAGTACTCCTTGGTTTAGGGGTAGTACACCTATTACGCAAATTGGATTGTCTTCTTCCAAACCTTAGGCTGGTGCCGACCGGTAGGGAATGAAGAAAACCAATTAGCATAACGATGGTGTGCAGAAGGTATTAAGTTCAGACAAAGCAAGGGATTAGTAAGAGGGCAAAGTAAATTGCAACAGATATTCACGACCAAACCAAATATTTCATTACCACTCCCACATCACCTTTGTATTTCTCCAGGACACTCCGTATCACTACGAAGATCCACAGTTTATTTGGATACTCCATCGTATGGTTATATACGAACTCGAATGGAACTTGTTCCAGTTCGGGGATGGATTCTGGTTCAGGAGAAATAGGAATAAGGTTTATTCGGTTGTCTTTTATCTTCACCCTCTCTCATTGCGAGTGTTCCTAGGATGCGGACAGTACACCCATTATGCTTATTGGATAGTCTTCTTCCAAACCATAGGCTGGTGCCGAACGGTAGGGAAGGAAGAAAACCATTTGGCCTAAAGGGGTGTGCAGAAGGTAAAGACTAAAGACATATGAAGGGATTTGGAGAGGTGGCAAAGAACTATACGGTTACAGTCGTGAATCTGGAAGAGGCATTACTAGGAATACCAGAATACCCCATCGGAACATTTCAATGTTTCAGTTTCACTGTGTAATGTTAAAGGAAAACTGATTTCCCGATTAGATACTTACTCCAGGGTATGTATTTACCAGGTACGATTCTCACATCTGTATGGTTTTACAGATGATGAGTGGGAGTAAGTTGTTGGGAATTGGGTGATTATCCTCATTATATCGGGATTCGTTGTAATCGGTGATATTTGAGGAAATCACCTGGGCTGTTTGCCGGTCGGCAAATATTTGGTTTTGAATATCCACTGTTATGCACCAATTTCAAATTGATATATCTGTACGTCTATTTTCATAGAGTGAGATATACCTTTCTGAAATTATGTCTACGACATTTACCTATATCAGTGGATGGTTAGGTAAGGAGCATTAAACAGCGGTGTAATTCTTCTTAACCATAAGTACAGTTTTCAACCTACGACACACAGTGAATGAGTTATCAGACTCAAGGGACTTATACAGAGTATTGTATGTTGTCCAGTGTCCATTAGGACAGAGGGGTTGGTCCTCGTACTATATTCGGTTTACTTATGACTTCTCTAGTTTTTAGACAAGTGTTTCGTGGAAACACAGGGTCCGAATTTGGAGAAGTTATTGGTATTTGAATAGAGTAGAGAACCAGGTATAGCAAGTATCGGGATTCTTCAAAGAGATCGAAGATGTAGATACTTATGTATGGTATTCAGTTGATAGTAATGATTAAGAGATCTTGCTTCTCTTTCAGGTTACTCATAATTGGAAGTATTCCTAAGTTGAGTAACGCTGATCGGCCTCCTTCCATTTAGTTGACATGCACTGGGGATAGCTGCATGATTTGAATCTGGTTCAATTAAATCTGTTCCTCTGTTTCTATATTGGATATAGTACAGTTCATATCTTAACATTGTTAAGGTACGGGGAGTTGTCTGGCTTATGCTTAAAACCAGACACTGGACAACTCAAGGCACATTTCTATAATGGCTGTTTGTGGGTTGACCCAGGCTATGACGCGGGTTGATTTTCTACCATCTGGATGAACAATAGCAATATTGTTCTAGACTCGCCACAGTTTTATTAAAAATGGATTTTTCAGAAAACAGTAGTGGGAGTATGGTAGAACTGGAAGTGATTCCAGAACCACAAACGATTACTGAAGATTTGATAAGGAACCTAAAGATTCAATCTGGATTGACATTCCATTGGCCACTCCGCAGATAAGGTGGGTAACTTCAGGCACCCGAGAGGCACTACGGTAGCCTCAAGGACGGTGACAGGGAAGTTCTTGTTTACCCACAATTACCATTGCTGTTGTTCCAGGGTGCGAGACCCGGCGGGAGGATGAGTATAGCGTCGTTCTAAACTAGTTTTAAAAGTGTACGTCTATATGACTCTGCCAGAGGGTTGTCGTAGTCAGTGGGAGCAGCGGAAGCATTGGTGGACAGGTTGCTTATGTCTATTTATAGACTAGAGCAGATGTAGCGGAGATAGATCATCTATTTCTGACGTGACAGTCATGGGTTTGACTTCATCAGAATAGGGGATGGATCTGTTGAGAAGGTAGTAAGGTGTGATATCCTGGTATTTGGATGATATACATAGAGTAGGAAAAGAAACTCCTACACTACGATCGGTTATACTTTGGCCGTCACACAGTTGTTTCTCCACAAAGGAAATGGATTTTAATCAGACATACTGGTTACTAGATCTATGGTCTTAGATCTAGATTTGGATGGTTTCCCAATCAGGGTACTTGACAGCATTCTAAGAGTATTTAGGATGGACGATTCCTGGCACGGTAGTGTACCTGCAGGTAATGGAGTCACCCTCTCCAAAGGTGTCTTACAGACTAAAGGGGAGAGGGACGGGCATGATTGGCAGATCACTTGCTCAGGCAATTGAGTCAATCGTGAGATGTCAAGTACCACACCAGATGTTGTTCTTGCACTAGATGCAATAAGTTGACATTAATCCAATCCTGGAGAAACAGTCGGAGGCAGTTTTAGAACATAAGTGGATGTTCTAGGGAGATGATAACGACAGCCTCATTCAGGAGACAGTTATCATTCCAGGCTTCCAAGGTGACATGGACGACAAGAAGGTTGTCAGAGTTATAGTTTTCCTTCTGATGAGGGGCAGTATTTTGGACAGGTGGTCCAAGGCAATACTGAGGGAGGCATGGCGCGCAGGATACTGATTAAGTTCAGTTGACGATATAGTCTAAGAAGTTTGGATTTGGAGTTCATTTATGAGCTATGTCCCATCAGACATCCAGACACATTCTAAGACAGGTATTGCTCATTTCGGGAGATAGGTTTCTCCGCGAACTTGAGATATAGAGAGACATAGAAAGAAACAACTAAGCGGATCCACTCACTGAGGCTATTCCTCGAACGCAATAGTTCCGCAAACGAGCTTTGTGAGACTGACTAGTAGTGGAGTTGGGTGTTCGGTATCACACGGGCTGTGAGTATGCAACATCGCAATAATTAGCCTTGAGTGCAAGTGGGAGATTGTTGGGGATAGTGCCCTCAGAGTCAATTATTAGGTCACAGGTACGTGATTGTAATGATTGAAGGAGGACCTATCCCGGTAGGACAGTCTTACTCGAGATGATAGTATGCTATCTGGTTTACCTTTATCATCGTGTACTGCTTTAGGTGACATGACACGTCGCTATTACACGTTGATAGAGCCCCTAGGATTCTTGCTTGACCACCAGCAGTATGAGGGCGATCATATAAGTGGGAGCTGGGGGTCTATAAGCTTATCCTTAAAAGGTCCCTAGTCGTGGGAGTTTCGAGACTGGGCATCGATACTCCATTAGTAGACTAGTGTATACAGTCGAGACCCCGACGAGGGGCGGTGGCCGGTCTCACAAGCCACTGGTGTCAGTTGGATCACCTAAGATGCATACAGGTGCTCATTAGGTTATGAGTACACCGGACAGGACTCGCCGGGAACATGCTAGTTGGTCATATACCAGACGTCAGATGGCAGTTCCCTGGTGACATGTGTGCAGGTTAGTTCATCAACCTGGGGATCGTCATTTGTCTCGTGTGAGTTCCCACTGTACTTTGATTACTACCCTACCACGGCTCAAAGGAGTCGTGCAAACAGGTTTTAGTTGGGTACAGTCCCGAGCCACATGGAGGCAGTGAGCGTATCTTCAGGGGTTCGTCTCTCCCGGTATTGGGGGTGAGGTCGTGCTGTGTCTAGGAGAGCCATTACACAAAGTCCTTGGCCAAGGCAAGGAGATTTACTGGTAGGTATTCCAGTAGTATCTCAGGGTGTTCTGGGCTACACTCCGACACGACTTGTACCGCTTTTGGGGGTCTGACTTTTACCAACCCCCTAGGCCCGCCATGCGATGCTCATAGACGAACGGACCGGACTGCACGGATATTGTCACTGACAGGCTCAGTTGGGTGTCGGGGTGAGCTTCCTCATCGACGTCCCATTTGGTCAGTACCTGGTAGCCCGTCACGTATTGGCTTATACCTCTGACGTGCTAGTGGTTAAATCCACAACCAAGGTGTTGACGAGTCTTTAGAGTCCCCCACATTCAGTTACTCAGCTTTCGGGCGAAAGGTTGTAGAGGCCGTATGGAGATATGGCAGGGTCCGATCAGATACGTGCGGTATTGCACGGATCAGGATCGGACAGTCTGTACTATAGGCCGTATGGTGATATGGCAGGGTTCGATCAGATACGTGCGGTATTGCACAGATCAGGATCGAATGGATATTACTAGCCGGCTTTGGTATAAGCCGGATCCTAGTATAGTACAGTGTAGATTTTGTCTCATTGCATTTGTATTTCGGTCGGAATACAAATGCGGGTGTGTATGCACAGTATCGGGGTTTTCCTGTAATTTATTACGGGACCAGTTTATGGAGTTGCCAGTTTGCTTTCCGTTTCGGCCAATTTCCATTGTTCCGTTCATTGGCCGAAGATTGGTGGAGGAGGGTTTATTTGCATTGTTGCAAATAGGCTTTTTGTGGAGGGGGTCTTTGCTTATTGTAGCATCATGATGGTTTTCATGATGTGCACCCTCTTTGACTTCATAGCTTCATCATGGATTGACTTTGTGGACATGATTATAGTGAGGTGATGGTTATGTGGAGTGTTAGTTTTCACTTGTTATCATGTTTTGTCATGATACCTTTCTCTTTCCCTCTTGCATTTTTGTGGGCTTAATTTTTTTTGATGCAATCCATCTCATTCTCTCCTCTCCCAATTTTTTTGTAGTGGCCGGCCAAACATGTAGGGTGGCTGTCCAAACTTGGTAGTGGGGATTTTTGGTTCATTTCATCTTGGAAAAATCCCACTACACCATCTCCAAAAAGCTTATCTCATTATCCTCCACCAATGGCACCTCCAATACCCCAAAAGTGAGACACAATCCTCTACTACACATTCTACAACGAATCTTGGGCACGTCGAGTAGCCGGCTTCGTGCCCGAGTTGCCTCGGCATTGAGGTGGGAGCCCGTAAACAAAGTAGGCGATGTGGTGCACTTCCGGCGACGAGGAGGAGACGGGACTTTTCCGCAGGAGATCCGGACGATGGCGAGAAGACCGGAGGACTTGGATCGTCGGTATATCTCTAACCCATCTTGTCTAGTTAGCTTAGACTAGTTAATGGTTCGATCCGGGTTAAAGTGCGCGGTGGTGCCGGATTGCTAAGTCCGCAAAATTTAAGTTATTCACCGCTTCCGCATTCCGGCGTCGGATTGACGGCCGGGGCGCCGCCGTGCACTTACAGATGCTAGGCACTCAGGTTCCATGATTTTGATTATATCCACATATTTTCATGCATATGCTTTATGATATTTACATGCATGATACTTATTGTCATTGGGTGACAGGTAGACGGGATCCACATACATACAGACATTGATTACATAGTGGGATGATATCCACATACTCATAGATTTCCTGATATAGTTGACATTGATGACATTGATCACATAGTTGGATGATATCCACATACATATAGACTTCATGACATGCTATTACCTGAGGCACTCGCACGAGCATTTGGCACTACACTCTTGTATAGATGTTACGTTGCCACCTTATCATGCTTCAGACTTATTTATGTGAGGTTTATATATATCTGATCGTATTGACCTAAGAGTAGGTCATGCATGCGATTTCTACTTATAGATATCCTCTATTCACGAGTTGGCAACTCACCCCCGTTGTGCCACAGTTCTTACAGGTTTTGTCGTACAGGTATCATTGCGGCTTTTTTGGCACACTGCTTTCATATGGGTGACTTGCTTTGGTAGTTGGATTCTTTTGCATCAGAACCACCATTGTATATATATTATTCAGTTGTATCTAGAAATTCCATCAAACAAAAACTTGTATATTATTTCATACTTAGAAACCAGTTATGTATTATTTCGACCTTAGAGTCACGCGTTGTAGTATTACGCTTTTCATGCTATTTGAGCTTTCCTTTGAGTTTTGATCCTCGCCCTTCGGCGTTGTATATTATATTGCTTGCGTGGCTGTGACCGTCGATTGACGAAGAGCTAGCTCCCGCTTGGGGATGCATTTTATCATTTCATATATATTATTTATGTTGGACCCCGTTCGGGGCCAGTATTTACAAAGAAAACTCTGCCGAAATTTTCAGAAAAGATATGTTATATTTAAAAAATGCATATTCGGCTTAGTTATTTAAAAACTTTGATTTTAAAAAATGTTTTCTTCACTTTTAAAAGCTATTTTTCTACTTCTTAAAAACCAGTTTTCTCTATTTACTCCTTAAAATGGTTTTAAATTTCTGGGCTTTTGGCTTACTTGGATCAAATGGAGTCCTATAGACTTCATATGATTCAAGTACCAGTCACGTGCTCTTTCTGGTCGTGACAAAGTTGGTATTAGAGCGCTAGGTTAACCTTGGTTCGAGTCTAAGTTTGACTATGTGGAGCCTAGAGCGTCTATATATACGGAACTTAGGCTTGACCTTACGGAACTTAGACTTAGTCGAGGGGGTATTATACCCGAAGTTTCGTCGCATAGGATGACCCTTAGTTGATGGAGTAGGTGGCTTGAGTAGTGTGACGTACCATTCGTATGTTCCGCGGCATATTTACGATACGCTACTCTGCTTAAGAAACCTTAGGATGTACATTTCCTTGCACAGTATTATATTCTTTCCTATGATCTATCCTCATCGATACTGGTTATGATTTTTTGTTGCCACGATTACACGGGCAGAGAGAGAGCTACGGCTAGAGTTGCGTCAGCATGAGCTCATCGGGGACGAGGACGGACCAGGGCGTGATTCCGGAGACATACGATTGCATAGAGAGGCGTCGTTTTATTATGTTTTCGCGCCATGAGTGTTTGACAGATCGCTTTTGCGAGATTTCTCGGACGTGCAGATCAGTACCAGAGGATCAGGCCACTGCTAGAGGCCAGCCAGGATGTGATGACCATCGATATATCGCTTATTCAGGACGATTGAGGCGCTGTTCAGCGTACAGACGAATGGGCCAGTTGTTGCTGCAAATGACGAGATATCGCCTAGAAGTTGGAGCTACTGCAGCATGAGCATATACCTAGAGATATGATGGTAAGTCGCTAGTCACCCGAGGATGAATGACTAGGACATGTGGTTCGCTCGCTTACCCCGATGCGAGATCATCAGATAGATTGATTCCAGCTAGAGACGACTTCACGCAGGTTCGTTGAGAGTCGATTGAGACGATCGAGTGTCAGGAACCGGATTCCAAGTTTAAGTATTCGGAAAGACATGCAAACGTGTCTATGAACCCTCTAGAAGAATGAAACCCTAACTGGACATAATGATCGTGTGAAAACCTTTGAACCTTAGGGTTTGCGGCAGTTCCGCGGCGCCATTAGTGAGGCCTGGGTTTTCCTTTCTACGGCTGGACCACCGATGCTGTGGTATGTACTCGATACTATTAAACTGTATCTAAGATGTTGAGCTCTTAGGGGATTATGAGGTTTTGACAAACCGATCGGATAGTTCGACATCATTTGGATATCATGTGATGGGTCATATTGCTTGGGAGACTCCAGATACGAGTATAGCCATTGGAGTGCCGTCCATGCAGCCGTGATGAAACGAGTCCGAAGCAGTTGACAGCAGAGAAAAGTGAAGTACGAGATTCGTGTGAGCTCTTGACGAGAGGACGTTCCACTCCGCTGACATCAGAGATGTGATACACATGCAGAGGCGTTGTATATGGATATGCCTTCCAGAAGGAGTTGCGATGGGTATGCAGCCATTCAGGAACAAGAGCCAGATATAGTAAAGGTGGTAATTTCCGGGCAATTCGGCAGAAACGAGATTTGAGAGAAACCTCGACCGGACCCTTCTGGAATATTATACGAGAAGACTTGGACCCAGGAGTGGTCATATTGTGCACACCCAGTAAGCCTGAGTTCGGCATCGTCGACGAGCCAGTTGACCAGGTTCGGATAGAGGACGTTACCCAGATGCGTTGTGAATTGGTCAAGGATGGACGGGTGTTGAGTATATCTCCGCAGGATGGGACGAGTTCCGGAGGATGTGTTCGGCTAGATATCTTCCACAGAGTGATGGAGATACGGAGTTCATGATTTCGAGTCCGTGTGAGAGACTTCGGATGGATCGTAGCCGAGAATAATTGCAGTGCGCAGATAGAGACGTGACGTCGAAATGACGATGGTACAGACAGGCGGAACAAGAGGTTCGTGCGAGATGCTGACGAGCTGTTGTTACTCCCCGTTAAGATTAAAGGCTGGAGATGTTTATAGAGGCGTTGGGATGCGACCAGTTTCCAAGAAAATGCTGTGCCGAGGACGCAGATGTCCAGAGAGTGAGAAGAGATTACGCAAGAGTACTAGCCTCCGTATTGTTCGGCATAGGCAAGATCGGAAGACACCCTGAGCGGGATTCCTTCTGGGACACTGCTGCAATATGATTTGCACCCAGGATCAGATGTGTCAGGTGTATTCAGAGAGCCAGAGGCCGATGCCAGTGACGTGCTGCTTTACAAGTGGCCGTGAGGATTGACCGAGAGATGAACAGAGAAGTGCCAGAACGGAATCGATCCTGTTAGCACACCTGACAGGGCCGATGAGCCGATGGATTGCGAGATTAGTAATCCATAGAGAAGATAAGGATGCCTGACCGCGAGAAAGAGGCAAGTAGATATCTTGCGCTACTAGCATTGGATGCATCGACACCTTCTCGACTTTGAAGGAGGATATACCGATGACGGTATTTATGATTTGTGATTTTGTGATTCGATTATCACATATCCGTCACCTTGGATTTCGGTATTTTGGGCGATTTATTCGCGTGATTTAGTATTGATGGCTGAGTTCCATGATATTTGTTTTCGTGCACTATGGTTGCACCTACTGGGCATTTATATCTTGCGCATAGTTTTTACACTTGAGATGTGCTTTACACACCGTTGTGTTGATTTATGATTTGTGCACAGTTATTGCACCCGATATCGTTTTCGTGCCTTGGCTGCACCTGCTTATGACTTCATGGATTTCATACAGTTGAGTTGATTTTGTGCATATCATACGCACACGAATTGATTTTTGCACTCGGTATAGCTTATATGTGCTTGTAGTGCATTGATATGTGTTGTTAGTTGTATGTATGCCCTAGAGGCCAGTATTGTACAGATGATGTATATTATATTAGATGCTTGGACATATATAGAGAGGACTTTCTTGCTCGACATGATAGTATGCTATCTGGTTGCACTTTACTTTAACATGTATACTTGTCTCTTTATACTGTCTTATAGTTACATGTTGGTAAAGCCCTTAGGATGTGTACTTGACTACCTGGACTATGATGCGGATCATACTAGTGGGGACATGGTAGTCCATAAGTATATCCTTCAAGGTCCCTAGTCGTGGGTGTATCGAGACGGGGCATCGATATACCAGTGTAGACTAGCGTATACGCTTCTCGACCCATGAGATAGGCGATGGATGATCCCATATCCATCGGTGTTTGATATCAGAGATGGTATACGGGTGCTCAGTGGAGACTGGGTACACTGGACGGACTCGCCGAGAACTCCCAGATGGTATTATACCTCACGTCAGATGGCAGTTCTCTGGTGACACTTATGCAGGTTAGTCTGTAGACCCGAGATCGTCATAGAGTCTTGTGTGATTCCCACTGTGCTTTGATTTCCACCTTACCACGTCCATAAGGGTGTGCAAAATGGTGGTTTTTGGGTACAGTCCCGAGTCATATGGAGGCAATGAGCGATACGAGGGGTTTCGTCTCTCCCGGTATTGGGGGTTGATATTGCGCATTGCTCGATTGGTCGTAACAGGGAAGTCTCTGGCCAGGGCTGATTTAGAGATTTACTGGTAAGTGTTACCAGTAGTTTCTCGACCCGTTATGAGCCTTACATCGGCACGACTTATCGGTTATTGGGGTCTGACGTTTACCACCCCTAGACTTGATATGCGACATATCAGACAAGGAGACTGGACTGTACGGGAAGTGTTACCGGCAGGCTTTTACAGGAGTTGGAGGGGGCTTGTTTGCTGATCTTCTGATCGCTCAACACTCGGGTAGCCGTTACGTCCAGCTAGTAACGCTGACGGCTTGTGGGTGCGTGATATGATCATCACCTACTGCCGGCGTATTGACGAGTCTTTAGAGTCCTACATAGAAGTTTTACTGGCTCAGGCAAAACGAAATAGGAGCACGTATGTGATATGTGCAGGACCGAGAATAATGCGTGTATGTGATACCGTATTATATTCTCGCGACTTAATGTATCAGTCGGTTATATATGATATGGCCGGGTTATCGAATCAAGTGTTGATTCGATAAGTCAATACATTGGTTGTTAGTCGGTTATATGAGATATGACCGGATCATTAAGTCAAGTGTTGATTTAATAATTAAGTGTATAATTGTATATTGGATATACTAATTTACATTTACTAACACTTGTTCACTTTAGGGTTTTTCTCACATGAACACAATTTTAATGTATATATGATATATATTAAAATGTGTTTTTCTTATTGTATCATGGTTGATGATACACATGACATGGGTGTGTAAGACTTACACCATTGTATATTTAAATGGTGGTCAATAATTATTTAAGGTAATTACAAATTAGTGGACATTTTGTCATAAGCTTGAAGCTTGTGGAAGCTTGTGGATACTTTGACAAAGTCCACTAGATTTGTTTTACCTTAGATTTTTATTAACCTAACCATTTAAACTTAGCCATGGTAATCTCTCTACATGAGTTAGTATATGGTACTCACTCACCATGGTTAGCTCACACACTTGATCATTATCCTCTCCTCTTTCTTTTGTTCATCTTCTTCATTTGTTCAAAAGAAAAGCTAGCTAGGGTTTGATCCAAAGTGAGATAGCTTGTGAGAAAACAAATTCTAAAGAGAACCCACTTCCTATTTCTCCATCCTCTACTAGACTAGCACTTTAGTATAGGGTGTTTGCTTCACTAATTCTCAAGTTAGTGAAGTAGAAGCTTGAGTTGGAATTCCCTCGACGTAGATCATCTTCGGCCTCGGAGACTTCAAGCAAGGTCTCACCTTTCGCCTCGTGAAGCCATGCAAGGGTCCGGGAGAACCACGATCGCATCGAAGGGACTTCATCAAGGAGCTAAAGAAGTAAAGGAACGATCTACAAAGGTTGTATTTCGTATCCCTTTAGAGTAAAGTTGTTTACTTGCTTTTAGTTTCGCCTAAACTCTAGTATACGATCTTGCTTAGGGTTGTTCGGCACATAAAAATTTAATTTTGGTATGGTCGATGCCTTGTAGAGCCTTGTTAGTATGCCTAGTAACCCTACAGTGGTATCAGAGCCTAGCTAGAGCATTAGGCGATGTGTTAACGAAGTTAAAACCCCGATCGAACCCGAAAACGTCAAAACGACCCCCTCTTTGGGCTTTTTTCAAAATCTGGGTTTTTGCAGAATTAAAAATACCTAAAAAATGCAGCAGGGATTTCTAAGCATTACGGTGTAAAATTGGTGACGTCATCTATACGGACCGCCGCGGTTCCGCGGCAATACCCTGCTTGTGCGCGGAACCGCGGCCGTACAGTGAGTTCTTGACTTAGGGTTTGCACAGTAATACTTTTATCTGATAGTACTATTTTATGGGTATTTTTAAACTGACTCAAGTGTTGGGTATTCGTCGATTCGATTGGAAGATTTAATTTCGTATTGTTATTCCGGATAATTTAGAAAGTATTAAAATGTTTGAACGGAAATCATTAACTCAATTTTTTCCGGCACGAAAAACATTTAAGTGTTGAATTTTTCTCGGGTTTAAATCTTTTGGAAATACGTTCTTGTGACGCGATGGAACCTCTAGAAGATAACAAACCTTAACTCGATTATGTGACCGTCTTGAACTGCCCTTTGAACCTTAGGGTTTGGGGGAGTACGGCGTGCTACATGTGAGGCGTTAGCTTGACCGTTCTACGGCTGGACCGTTGCTACTGTGACGTATTCTGGAATTTTTGAACTCCGCTCAAGTGTTGAGCTATTATGGAAATCTTGGGTATTTGATTATTCGATCGGAAAGTTTAATACTATCTATTTATCTAGAATGTGATACAATATGTGGAATTCATACAGTTAGGGATGAAATGCGAAATATGTGATATTTCGGATTTACGATGTCTAAAGAGATTGTGGATTCAAAATGTTGTAGTTTTACACTTTCTTTTCTGTGACCGTAAGTGTAATATGTGATATCCCCGGTTTCGTTGCTATATGTCAACGACAATTGGAATGCGCATATTTACTTACGTTGATGATATGTGATGTTATGTGTTGCTGGATATATTATATTGGATCGTCGCGTTTTGAATAGCCGGGTTTTTTTTTATATGAGGTGAGAGTTTTTATTTTCATTCATGTAAAATTAAATGTATGTAATATTCTTTTATTGGGGCACTTCCGGGATGAGGTCGTTGTCACCATTTGTATATTATTTACTTTTCCGCACTAGGTTAGACCCAAGGAGGAGAGCATAAGTAACCGGGTTCTGGAGTCCAGTGGGAGACCAACTCGAGGAGTCGAGTCTGGGTCTCTTAACTCTAGAATTGGTAGGGTTGCTTGCCGCTGTTGTAGGGGTCTAGGGGTGTGGGTTTGGCTATTCGTTGCGACCATGGAATCCGTGTTTTATAGAGGCTCAAAATAAAACACGGACGTCCTAGTATATCCAATGTTTCATATGTTTCTTCTGCTGCGATATCTGTGATGTGATCATGTGATGAGATGTGATAAATACTGTATATAGTATATATGATATATTATATAGGCGTTACTTATGTTTTACACCCGCGCTAGCCCTGCCCTGCTTTGCCGTTAGTTACCTAACCTAACGGTGCACGAGGGGATATCGAGGCGAATGCGGATGGCATAAGTGTACGTCGTATTTATCTGTGATGTTTAGGTGACTTAAATGATGGGACTTCATTAATATGATTAATGAAAGAAAAGAAACCTAAAAGATATTGTAGAATCAAATTTTAATAAAAAAAGGGTAGCTATAGTTTTGCTTTGCACAGCGATATATATGATATATCCCGCACCTTAGTCGATGAGGAAAGAGCCGAGATCCCTTCACCGGGAGTGACCTCTTTAGCAAAACTGGCAGATACTACAACACTCGGTTTTCTTTTGATTGCTTTTGGAGTTTTGCTTTGCATAGTGATGTATATGATATATCCTGCACCTTATTCCATAAGGAAAGAGCCGAGATCCCTTCACCGGGAATGACCTCTTTAGCAAAACTAATGAAAGCCTCAAAATCACTCCATTTCAAAATTCACGTAATTCTACGACGATATCAAGTTCATTACGCAATAGGTTTTCAGAAAAACCTGTCGTAGCCCTTCGTCATTTCAGATAAGTCCTGCTTAGTATTCGTGCTGCGTTTGTTGACCTTGTCAAGGCGTAGTGTACGGTAGCTGACCATTATTTATCTGTTTATGCATATGATGCAGATTGTTTTAGGGTAGTCGTACGGCCTTGTTGACCTTGTCAAGGGTCATGCGGGTGGGTTTAATTCAATCAAGAAATGACGGGTTGAACTTGACTTACGGTCTATGGTTTGTTGACCTTGTCAAGGTCATAGATCGTTTGGGGCAAAATATTATCGGGAATTTCAAGTGTTGAAATTTGCAATGAGATTGCATACCTTCTATGAGATAGTTGGATCCCGATACCCACTGCGAGTAATTGTTACTCCCGGGAGAGATTTACACAGGACAATTAGCCGATCAAGTAGGTGTCTAGAAAGGTGTCAACGGGGTTACGCCTCTGGGAAAACGAGGTTTACTTTAATTAGGTCCGTGCGAAAGCACGGGGAACCTCCCTCAAAGTTCCGACACTGGCCTAGCTGAAAGATTGGCGAAATTGTACGGTGTAATTAATCCCGGCTAGTCTTTCCTTGTAGGGTTTGAAGGAAGATTTGATAAAAACAGTGGGAGCCATCCTGATTAGATAAAATAATAACTAATCTGATCTTGCAAGAGCATACGCTAAAGTGTTTTCTTCTCTCTCTCTCCAGGTAGCGACCATATCATACCTTAATCAAGATAATAATATGGATGTATTGACCGAACCCGCATGTTATACTGTGCTGGGGAACGTTGGTTCCGTTCTTTCTTATAAGAGTTATAAGACTGAACAGGATATAGGGGAATACCAGGATTCCCATGCCACCTGAATGAAGAAAGTACATGTTGATGCATTTTCTTCGGGTGTGTTCGTTACAGAGAACTGTTTCTTCATTTGCTCTACATCCTGGGTATTGGATACCGGGTCAGGATCCCATATATGTAATCAGTTACATGGGCTTAGGAAAGGTAGAGAACTTGGAGAAGGTGATAAAGACATAAGGGTTGGAAATGGTGTAATTGTTGCAGCTAAAACCGTCGGGGAATATCACCTTGTATTGCCAACTGGTAACACATTGATTCTGAACGAATGCTATTTCATGCCGAACCTGATATGCAACATTATTTCGGTTTCTTTGTTAAGTAAAGAGGGATATAATTTTGTATTACATGATAATGTTATGAACATTTTCCTAAACCAAAAGTTGGTTGGATTAAGCACGTTGTGCAATAGCATTTATGTTCTAAATCAATCAACAGTTCTGAGCATAACAAACACACACAAGAGGAAGAGTTCAGAACTGAACGAATCCTTCTTGTGTTGTAGACTGGGTCATATCAATGCGACACGACTAACTAAGTTGCATAAAGATGGATATTTGAATCCGTTTGAATTTTCATCTTATGACACTTGCCAGTCATGTATCAAAGGCAAGATGACCAAAACTCCGTTTACGGGACACGGAGAGGGAGTTACGGAACTCTTGGGACTGGTACATAGTGATGTATGCGGCCCCATGTCTACACATGCCAGGAATGGTTCTGCGTACTTCATTACATTCACTGACGATCTCTCTAGATTCGGATATGTGTTCCTGATGAAACACAAAACAGAAGCTTTTGAGAAATTTAGAGAATATAAATAAGAAGTCGAGAACCAAACCGGGAAAAGTATTAAAATCCTTCGATATGATCGAGGAGGTGAATACTTGAGCAATGAATTCCTGGACTTCCTAAAAGAAAATGGGATTCTCTCTCAGCTGACTCCTCCATATACACCACAACACAACGGTGTATCAGAACGGAGGAACCGCACCCTATTAGATATGGTGCGCTCTATGATGAGCACAGCTGAGTTACCTATTTCCTTCTGGGGGTATGCGTTGGAGACAGCAGCATACCTATTAAATCAAGTTCCATCTAAATCTGTACCTACCACACCATATGAGATATGGAGTGGGAAGAGACTATATCTTAAACGAGTTAAGATATGGGGTTTTCCGGCCTATGTCAAAAAACAAAATCCGGACAAACACGAGGCACGGTCAGTTCTTTGCAAGTTTGTGGGATATCCAAAGAATTCATATGGATATTTTTTCTACCACAGTGAGGAACAAAAGGTGTTTGTTGCTCAACATGCCACCTTTTTAGAAAAGGAATTTCTTATAAAAGAAATTAGAGGCAAAGTGGTAGAGCTGGAAGAGGTTCCAGAAACACAAACTCAAAATGAAGATTTAGTGGAACCGGAGGATTCGGTAGTTCCCAATGAACCTCAGCCTCTCCGCCGATCTAGTAGGGTTCCTCACCCACCTGAGAGATACTACGGTTTTCTCGTAAATGGTGGGAGCGAGGATTGCGTCATGGTTGATGATGACCCAACTAGCTTCGAGCAGGCCATCACGAGTGGGGACTCAGTGAAATGGCTGGATGCAATGCGGTCCGAGATGGAATCCATGTACACCAACAATGTATGGACTTTGGAAGATGCTCCTTAAGGGGTAAAACCCATTGGGAGCAAGTGGATCTTCAAGAAAAAACTTGGTGTAGATGGGAAAGTGGAGACTTTCAAAGCTAGACTTGTTGCAAAGGGTTTTCGTCAAAGACCAGATATGGACTATGACGAAACCTTTACTCCAGTGGCTATGCTTAAATCCATCTGGATCATGCTTGCCATCGCTGCATATCATGATTACGAAATCTGGCAAATGGATGTTAAGACCGCCTTTCTAAACGGTGATTTAGAAGAGTGCGTGTACATGACTCAGCCAGAGGGCTTCGTAGATAGTGGGAGCAGCGGGAATGTGTGCAAGTTGCTTAAATCCATTTATGGATTAAAGCAAGCATCGCGGAGTTGGAACATCTGGTTTGACGTCGTTATCAAAGAGTTTGATTTCGTCAAAAATGTAGATGAACCTTGTATCTACAAGAAGGTGGCAGAGAGTAAGGTTGTCTTCCTCGTATTGTACGTCGACGACATACTCTTGATAGGAAATGATATTCCTATGCAGCAATCGGTCAAGCTCTTCTTATCACAAAGATTCTCAATGAAAGATCTTGGTGATGCCTTCTGCATATTGGGAATTATGATCTATAGAGATAGATCTAATAGGATATTGGGATTGTCCCAATCCAGGTACATTGACACCATACTAAAGAGGTTTAGTATGGAAGAGTCCAAACGTGGGTTTTTACCCACGATCTCAGGGCTCACTCTCTCCAAAGAGATATCTCCCAAGACTGATTTGGAGAGAGCTCGCATGCAAGGGATACCCTATGCGTCGGCAGTAGGCTCTATCATGTACGCGATGCTATGTACCAGAACCGATGTAGCATACTCACTAAGTGTAGTGAGTAGGTATCAAGCTGATCCTGGAGAGAGTCACTGGACAGCTGTGAAGAGCATTCTCAAGTACTTACGAAGGACTAAAGAGATGCTCTTGGTGTATGGTAACGGAGAACTCCAAGTGGAGTCCTTTACCGATTCGAGCTTCCAGAGTGATAAAGATGACTCTAAATCGCAGTCGGGATTTGTCTTTACCCTTTACGGAGGGGCGGTTAGCTGGAAGAGTTCCAAGCAGGAAACCGTGGCAGACTCGACGATGGAGGCTGAATACATCGCTGCCAACGATGCTGCCAAAGAGGCTGTCTGGATCAAGAAGTTCATTACTGAACTTGGTGTGGTTCCATCCATTGAGCATCCAATACCTTTGTATTGCGATAACAATGGAGTGGTGGCTTTGGCCAAGGAACCCAGGTCCCATCGGCGATCCAGGCATATTCTGAGGCGGTATCACCTGATCCGGGAGATAGTTGATCGCCGGGAGATCGAGGTCAGGAGGGTTGACACGAAGAACAACACTGCGGATCCACTCACAGAGGCCATTCCCCAGATACAGTTTGAGAGACTCTTCGGGATGCTCGGTATGCGATACTACAAGCAGCTGGCCCTAGTGCAAGTGGGAGATTGTTAGTTGTATGTATGCCCTAGAGGCCAGTATTGTACAGATGATGTATATTATATTGGATGCTTGGACATATATAGAGAGGACTTTCTTGCTCGACATGATAGTATGCTATCTGGTTGCACTTTACTTTAACATGTATACTTGTCTCTTTATACCGTCTTATAGTTACATGTTGGTAAAGCCCTTAGGATGTGTACTTGACTACCTGGACTATGATGCGGATCATACTAGTGGGGACATGGTAGTCCATAAGTACATCTTTCAAGGTCCCTAGTCATGGGTGTATCTAGACGGGGCATCGATATACCAGTGTTGACTAGCGTATACGCTTCTCGACCCATGAGATGGCGATGGATGATCCCATATCCATTAGTGTTTGACATCAGAGATGGTATACGGGTGCTCAGTGGAGACTGGGTACATTGGACGGACTCGCCGAGAACTCCCAGATGGTATTATACCTCACGTCATATGGCAGTTCTCTGGTGACACTTGTGCAGGTTAGTCTGTAGACCCGAGATCGTCATAGAGTCTTGTGTGATTCCCACTGTGCTTTGATTTCCACCTTACCACATCCATAAGGGCATGCAAAACGGTGGTTTTTGGGTACAGTCCCGAGTCACATGGAGGCAATGAGCGATAGGAGGGGTTTCGTCTCTCCCGGTATTGGGGGTTGATGTTGCGCAATGCTCGATTGGCCGTAGCAGGGAAGTCCCTGGCCAGGGCTGATTTAGAGATTTAGTGGTAAGTGTTACCAGTTGTTTCTCGACCCGTTATGAGCTTCACATCAGCACGACTTATCGGTTATCGGGGTCTGACGTTTACCACCCCTAGACTTGATATGCGACATATCAGACGAGGAGACCGGACTGTACGGGAAGTGATCAGTCGAAAATAATGTATTTTTAACACGGCAATTTCCCTATCATTTGCACTCATTTAGAAGTGTTCGGTATTCATATTTCACATATTAGCAAATCAGTCGTAAAATATCAAATTGCATGTGTTAGACTCTAAAACCGGCACTATAAAGGAAATTGACTGCATTTCATGGTATCGCATCATCTCTATATTGCGCAACACTTGTCTTGAGAAATTGTGCAGGAAAATCCGGAAGAAAAGCCAAAATTGTCATTTTGCTGATCAAACATTACACCAACTCCAAGTTTTGAGATCTGGTAGCAATCCAAAGGGAGAAATACAATTCAACATATCAAAGAAAGGCCCACAACTCAAGACCAACAAGCACCAGAGAGCCCGAGCCCCAACTCTTCAAAAGCGCCGTGGAACCGCGGCGGGAGTCGGCTTGCGCCGCGGTTTCGCGGCGGTTTGGTCAGATCAGCAAATTATTTTTAGTGCAAAATTCATATCTCAAGGCCTACAGCTCAGAAAGATATGTCAAATTCCAGAATTCTCGCGAAGCTACTGCCAGATCAGCAAAGATCATTAAGCAAAGCTAATCCTAATTAAGCTCCTAACTAACCTCTTCTAGAAGCTCCCTCCTAACTAATCACATCTAGAAGCTTCTCCTCTAACTAACTTTTGGAGGGAAATTAAAATTTCCTCAACAAACTTTTGGAGGGAAACTTAAAATTCAAATCCTAGATCTAGGGTTTTGAGATCTATAAATAGGAGCCTAGATCTAAGGGTTGAGGTTGTTCATTAATCATTAGTTAGTCTTCTCTCATCATTCTAATTCTTCATCTTCTTCCACAAGTCTAGTGACAAGGCTTGTGCGAAACCCTAACCCTAATTCCACTCCAAATTCAAGATCTTGAGTACCAATCAAGCAAGAAGCCTTCAACCTTTTAGGAGCCGAGCCGTTCTTTAATCGGGCAAGTGATCCAAGCCGATCCGCGACTCAAGAAGACGAGCGAAGCCAAATCGACGATCGAGTTCTTCCTCTTGTAGTTCTTGAGCGAATGTAATGAAATTGTTGATATAAATAAAAGGTGAAATTCTTTTATCTTGTTTTCTTTAATTCTTGCATCATGATTAGATCTCAATTTGTGATTGTAGTTCTTGTTGTGATGTTTGAGTTAAACTCCGCTCGTTAAGGAGTCGAGACGATCAATAGAATGATGATGTAACAAATCTTAATACGATTCTTGAGTCCTATGAGCTTTGTAAACCCTAGCAAGTTCAAGAATTGATGACCTAGTTTCGTAGTGATGCTTTCTTGATTGTGATCGCTCGAAATTAGGGATCTACGATCATTTCTTGAAATTACTAGAGGCTAGAATGTGAATGATATCGACGAAAGAGTAAGGGATAAGATGAAACCCTAGTTTCATAAGAAATCCCTAACTCTCGTCGATCATCATCGATCTAGTATCAATTCATCGAAGGATAAGAATACGTAATTGTAAGATTACATCACGTCTATAGATCCGATCGATTCCTACGAGCCTCATTTCGATTCTTGATATTTGGTTTGGAAAAATCATCAAACTATCAATTCTTGATTCTATCTTTTTTCTTGTTATTAGATCTATATTTTCTAATTCTTGAACTTCAAATATAAATCATGAATTGTTTGTTTTCTTTTCTTTCTTTAAAGTTTCGACTCATCTAATTCAAAAGACGAACGATTACACTTTCCCTGTGGACGATCCGCACTTACTAACGCGCTACATTCGACACCGTTATTGATTGCGGTCAAATATTTTTGGTTGTGATTTCTATTCTATTTTCTACATACACAACGGAAAATCGTTTCAATCAAATGGCGCCGTTGCCGGGGATAGTGCTCTAATTGTTCGTATTTTGAAATTTGAGTTGAAAATTTTATTCCATCTAAATTTTGTGATCAAAATTCATGCAAACACTAATACGTGTGTTGTGATTTGATTGCGAGGAAATCTGGAATCACTGGAGCTTGGTTAAAATTTTTGTGAATATTCCAGAGAGCTGAGAAATTGTACAGGAGCTTGCTGAAGAATTTTTGTGCAGAGAACTGCCTAGGTGACCGCGATTCCGCGGCAGATACCCACCAATTGCGGCGGTTCCGCGGCGGCCTTGGTGCTTCAGTGTACCAAATTTGCTCTGTGAGTCTCTGACTTTCTTATCTTCTCCCTCATCTGCTCCAATTAACAATTTCCTGCAGGTTTCTTTGCAAATAATCGCAGCGCCGCAAAAGCAAAATTAAAATTTGTGCGTGTTTTGATTTATTGGTTGTTTGCATATTAATACGGATATTAAGGGGCACGGCCAAATCCAAATTAGGTGGGGATTTCATTACCCTTCCTAGGCCCCGAAAATCGCAAAACTTGCATCCGCATTGACCCACATTAACTAAAAAATATCTAGAGATGACTCTAAGGACCGTCGCGCTTAATTAGGACAGAAGAAGGCCGTGGGTAATTCATTTCTTATCCGCGTTTTCTTGTGGTGCCTAAGGCGAGTGTGTCTAAGGCTAGTGGTTTTTAATTAGGCCCACTACTTATGTAGTGGAGTACCTTCCCACTTACCTGGCACTTATCCGGCCACAGGGGGACAAAGAGGCAGTGGAGGATTCTATCCTGCGACTTGTCTTTTGGCAGTTAGGAGCGGTCTAGAGCCGGACCTAGGTGACCACTAGATTCTAGGGTTTGTGTGCTGCATTTGTTTTGTCGCATCTTTTTTTCAAAAATCCGTCCCTTTTTCAAAGCAAGCACCGCATTCATATCATTTCCCCTAATTATAAATTCACGCTGCCACTTGTACTAACCCTTTTTAGTACAAGATAGGCTGGACAACGGGATTCTAGTGCCTGGTTGTCCACGTCCCCCGATCGACCCAAAAGTCGGTATTTCTACATTTACCTTTTCTTTACCCACAACCACACCCATATCGATGGATCCACCTCCATCGAACTTCTTTTCCACTACCCTGCCGCCGTCCGTTGGTGCGCAGAATCTACCTCGCATCTCTCTCCAAGAGAGATGCTATCCTACACGAGGCCCACTTTCCACCTGTCTTTCCATTCCACCAGCCAACGGAGAAAATTTTCAAATAAAACCCCAGTACATCAACCTTCTACCAAAATTTCACGGTCTTGAGTCTGAAGACGCATACGTGTTTATCACGAAATTTGAAAATGTATGCGCAATGATGGGTACCTCACAGCTTTCTGTGGATGCTTTCCGTCTACGTCTTCTCCCATTCACTTTGTGCGATTTAGCCGAGAAGTGGCTATATAACACTACCGCACATTCTATTTCAAATTTGGACGAATTCGTCAAAGCATTCCTTAAGAAATTCTACCCACATCAAAAGACAGCTCGAGTCCATAGCGAAATCTATCAATTCACCCAGCTTCCAAATGAAAGATTTTCAAAATGTCTTGAACGTTTCAAGGATCTGTTAGTCCAATGTCCACATCACGGCATCCCGAGATGGGATCTGTGCCGAATCATTTATGAGGGCATTACTCCTTACACAAGACAGACCCTTGAATCCATGTGTCAAGGCAACTTTTTGACTAAGAATGATGGGGAAGCGTGGGAATTCCTAGAAGATTTCGCTAAAAAATCTTTACAGTGGGAGAGTGTGAGTCAATCGTCTAGGGATGGCAATGATATTTCCATAGCAGTTAGAGCTGACATTTCGGCTATGCAAAAGAAACTCGAGACTATGGAAAACAAATTTTTAGCCGCCCTAAGTCAAATGTCACTCTCCAAAACTGTATGTGGCTGTTGTTCTGATCCGTCTCACTTGACGGAAGAATGTCCGTTTCAAGGTCATGAGCATACCAATGCCGCATTTCAAAGACCTAGAAACGATTCATCTTCCTCCACATATGATCAGGGTTGGAGAAATCACCCTAATTTTGCTTGGAACCAATCACAATCTCAAAACACGGTTCCAACCCAACACAATTTCCAAAGGGTCCTTCCACCACAACAGCAGTCACCACTTCAATTGAGTCAGCACCCCTTTCAATCACAAAACTTCCAAAATCCGGTCAACACACCTGCACTGTCTAGTCCTTTGCAATTGACCGGTACAGATAATACCTCTGCACTAGCACAAGACTTGGGTACTTTCATGAAACAATCCATCCAAGGGACGACAAGTTTGCAATCTTCCGTCGAGAATGTGATGAAGATCATTATCTCTCAAAATGAGAACATCAAATCGATGGAAGAACAAATTGCACAACTAAAAGCCAAAATGAGTGCAAGAGAGAAAGGGAAACTTCCAGCTCAATCTTTACCTAATCCTAGCTATTCACATCATGTGGATGCAATCACGTTGAGATCTGGAAGAGTGCTTGACAATCATGTTGGGGAAGAGTTTGATGATACAGAAAAATCAATCAATAACACCCCGGCTGAGACCTTTCCTCACACACACCCTTATAATTCTGACCCTAGTTCTTCTACCCCACCACCTTCTCACGAGCCTATTCTTCGTTTCCCAAAAGGCTCGCCACTTCAGCCCACCTCTTTTACCCCTCCACGGACGATCCCCACTTCTATTTTGGGATCGATTCCATAAACACTTCCTTCTCCTATGATGGACCCAGTGCGTATTGCTAAAGCACCTTATCCGAATCGGTTAAGGGCTAACACACCGAGTCCACATATGGAGAAGATCATGAAGATGTTTAAGGAAGTTAACATCAACATCCCTCTCCTAGATGCTATTCAACAAGTTCCGTCCTATGCAAAAACCCTTAAGAACTTGTGCACTAGGGAGAGGAAGACTCAAGCGCCTAAAAAAAATCTTCATGTCATGTACTGTAGACACGGCTTTTCCCCAACAATTACCACGGAAACGTAAGGACCCTGGTTGTCCTACTATTTCCATTTCTATTGGGGAGAAACACATCAACCGTGCGTTGCTTGACCTTGGCGCTAGTGTTAACTTGCTTCCTTACTCGGTATACGAGCAACTAGGTATCGGAGTGTTAAAGCCTTCGAGCATAACTCTCCAGATGGCTGACCGATCAATCACCAAACCCAGGGGTGAACTGGAGGATGTGTTAATAAAAATCGGAGAATTTATATTCCCGGTAGATTTTATTGTAATTGATACACAACCTGTAGCGAACCCACGGAATCAAATTCCGGTGATTTTAGGTCGCCCCTTTTTGGCCACTTCCAACGCTATAATCAACTGTCGTAATGGTTCTATGACCCTATCTTTCGGGAATAGGTCAATAGAGCTGAACATTTACAAGTTGGGAAGTGTACCTTCCGAACCTACTGCTCAGGTCTGTTCTGTCGACTTAATGGATGTCGACAGCAGCGAATTTGATGATCCTCTTGATACCGATCTTGACTCTTTTCATACGTTGTTGTTTGACCCAACTATGTATCATACACATACGGACTCTTCCACCGAGATGTCCGGGTCAACAACTAACACTGATTATGAACTGCTTTTAGAGTCTGAAGATCACCCCGCACTTTGTGATGATATTATTCATCGGGGTATAGATGGAACTTTTGAGGAGATCTTCGCTGATGAACTCGCATTTTTGAATGACACGAGTGTTGAGATGAATCATCTTCCAATCACTGAAATTGAACCTCCACCCCTTCTTCTGAACTGTAAAAAGAATGCGAATAATCCATCACATTCACTGCATCGTCTCTCCAAAATGAGATGCACACACATTCTGTTCCACCACTTAACCTTTCCCCACTTCTTCTTCCACCAACCAGAGCACTGCATTGATAAAATTTTTGAATGGTTGGTGTTAACATTCGGTCTTTGCAAAGTTTGGCATCGACCACTAGTTTTTGACCCCCTCATGTGATTTTCAAAGATTAACATTGCTTAAGTTTGGGGGGACAATTTTTCTGGCTCTTGAAAAGAAAATTTTTACAAAATTTTGAGCCAAAAATAAGTTTGGGGGAGGTTCTTCACTTAAATATTTTGCCCCCACTAATAAATTCCTCCCAAGCTTACAGGTTTTTCGAGATTTAGCAGAAGGCAACAGTGAGGACACTGTTGAAAACAAGTTTGGGGGAGGTTTATGCTTATTTGCGCATCATTTGCATATCATTTGCACAAGCACAAAACATTTTCAAAAACCTATAAAAATTTAAAAATTTTCAAAACTATAAAAATATTTTTGTATATAAATAAGATAATAAAAGATTAGATAGTGAAAAATTATATCCATGAGATTAGAAAAATTTAAGAAAACTAAGAAAATTAGAAGTTTTCTTATACGAACTAGTAATAAGTAGTTATGAGCCGTTGTCCCAAGGGTTAGTAAGATGAAAGACGTCACTAATCTGAGGATAAAAATAAGTCTGAAAAATAGTTTCTATTCTGGAAGCCAAACATTTTGAACGTTGATACCCTGCTATTCGCACTTACACACGTCTTGAAGCCTGGGATAGTAGAGGATACCTTGAAATACTCTTGTCTTAAAGCCGATGTATGAAGGAAATAAAAAGAAAAAAAGTGAATAAAAAAATATAAAGTGGTGAGAAAAATGGACACTGGTTTTGTTATCACCAAGGGCAATAAAAAAATATATATCGAGGGTGCCTCTTCACCTAGTGCCCTAAGGCCAACTGGTCTGGGAGTCACTGCTATGCCTGAGGTGGTGCAAGACGAGAAAAATACACCAAATAAGCAAGCACATGAGTAATCGGTCGGTTAGTACCTCAAGAAGTATTAACGGTCGCATGAAAGTGTGTGAGCAATCTCATCTAAATATTCATTAATTAAAAAGTACTGAGGCTGATGGGCAAGAGTATGATAGCTTGAATTGAATTCTCCGGGTGTAGGGATGTCCTTTACACACACGCAGGGTGATATGATCGATGTTTGGAAGAAAGATAGGAATGAAAAATAAGACGATGTTTTATTGAGGGAGGACGTGATTTCTAACACCTTTTCATGACCATTAAGATAGGGCTCATAACAACCGAAAAGCTAGCTTAGTTGGAAACCCTAATTTTCAAAGTCTTTCTTTTACAATTCTTTTCTTTAAATGTAATATTCATGATCTTCCTTTTATTATTGGATTTTGTGGGTGCAATCCGCTGAAAACCCTCAGGAGACAACACTCCTCCTACTAGGGACACCTAGAGGTTTAAAGGCTTGTTGCACGTGCTCAGTGCAATCGTGTTGCCTACGAAAGTGTGCTAGTTAGTTTTTCTCTTTCTTTATTTTCTCCTTCTCTTTTTAATAAAACAGTTCGCTCGAGACGATCGAAAATAAGTTTGGGGGAATTTGATCAGTCGAAAATAATGTATTTTTAACACGGCAATTTTCCTATCATTTGCACTCATTTAGAAGTGTTCGGTATTCATATTTCACATATTAGCAAATCAGTCGTAAAATATCAGATTGCTTGTGTTAGACTCTAAAACCGGCACTATAAAGGAAATTGACTGCATTTCATGGCATCGCATCATCTCTATATTGTGCAACACTTGTGTTGAGAAATTGTGCAGGAAAATCCGGAAGAAAAGCCAAAATTGTCATTTTGCTGATCAAAAATTACACCAACTTCATGTTTTGAGATCTGGTAGCAATCCAAAGGGAGAAATACAATTCAACATATCAAAGAAAGGCCCACAACTCAAGACTAACAAGCACCAGAGAGCCCGAGCCCCAACTCTTCAAAAGCGCCGCGGAACCGCGGCGGGAGCCGGCTTGCGCCGCGGTTCCGCGGCGGTTTGGTCAGATCAGCAAATTATTTTTAGTGCAAAATTCATATCTCAAGGCCTACAGCTCAAAAAGATATGTCAAATTCCAGAATTCTCGCGAAGCTACTGCCAGATCAGCAAAGATCATTAAGCAAAGCTAATCCTAATTAAGCTCCTAACTAACCTCTTCTAGAAGCTCCCTCCTAACTAATCACATCTAGAAGCTTCTCCTCTAACTAACTTTTGGAGGGAAATTCAAATTTCCTCAACAAACTTTTGGAGGGAAACTTAAAATTCAAATCCTAGATCTAGGGTTTTGAGATCTATAAATAGGAGCCTAGATCTAAGGGTTGAGGTTGTTCATTAATCATTAGTTAGTCTTCTCTCATCATTCTAATTCTTCATCTTCTTCCACAAGTCTAGTGACAAGGCTTGTGCGAAACCCTAACCCTAATTCCACTCCAAATTCAAGATCTTGAGTACCAATCAAGCAAGAAGCCTTCAACCTTTTAGGAGCCGAGCCGATCTTCAATCGGGTAAGTGATCCAAGCCGATCCGCGACTCAAGAAGACGAGCGAAGCCAAATCGACGATCGAGTTCTTCCTCTTGTAGTTCTTGAGCGAATGTAATGAAATTGTTGATATAAATAAAAGGTGAAATTCTTTTATCTTGTTTTCTTTAATTCTTGCATCATGATTAGATCTCAATTTGTGATTGTAGTTCTTGTTGTGATGTTTGAGTAAAACTCCGCTCGTTAAGGAGTCGAGACGATCAATAGAATGATGATGTAACAAATCTTAATACGATTCTTGAGTCCTATGAGCTTTGTAAACCCTAGCAAGTTCAAGAATTGATGACCTAGTTTCGTAGCGATGCTTTCTTGATTGTGATCGCTCGAAATTAGGGATCTACGATCGTTTCTTGAAATTACTAGAGGCTAGAATGTGAATGATATCGACGAAAGAGTAAGGGATAAGATGAAACCCTAGTTTCATAAGAAATCCCTAACTCTCGTCGATCATTATCGATCTAGTATCAATTCATCGAAGGATAAGAATACGTAATTGTAAGATTACATCACGTCTATAGATCCGATCGATTCCTACGAGCCTCATTTCGATTCTTGATATTTGGTTTGGAAAAATCATCAAACTATCAATTCTTGATTCTATCTTTTTTCTTGTTATTAGATCTATATTTTCTAATTCTTGAACTTCAAATATAAATCATGAATTGTTTGTTTTCTTTTCTTTCTTTAAAGTTTCGACTCATCTAATTCAAAAGACGAACGATTACACTTTCGCTGTGGACGATCCGCACTTACTAACGCGCTACATTCGACACCGTTATTGATTGCGGTCAAATAATTTTGGTTGTGATTTCTATTCTATTTTCTACATACACAACGGAAAATCGTTTCAATCAGGAAGTGTTACCGGCAGGCTTTTACAGGAGTTGGAGCGGGCTTGCTTGCTGATCTTCTGATCGCTCAATACCCGGATAGCCGTTATGTCCAGCTAGTACCGCTGACGGCTTGTGGGTGCGTGATGTGATCATCACCTACTGCCGGCGTATTGATGAGTCTTTAGAGTCCTACATAGAGGTTTTACTGGCTCAGGCAAAACGAAATAGGAGCACGCATGTGATATGTGCAGGACCGAGAATAATGCGTGTATGTGATACCGTATTTTATTCTCGCGACTTAATGTATCAGTCGGTTATATATGATATGGCCGGGTTATCGAATCTAGTGTTGATTCGATAAGTCGATACATTGGTTGTTAGTCGGTTATATGAGATATGACCGGATTATTAAGTCAAGTGTTGATTTAATAATTAAGTGTATAATTGTATATTAGATATACTAATTTACATTACTTACACTTGTTCACTTTAGGGTTTTTCTCACATGAACACAATTTTAATGTATATATAATATATATTAAAATGTGTTTTTCTTATTGTATCATGGTTGATGATACACATGACATGGGTGTGTAAGACTTACACCATTCTATATTTAAATGGTGGTTAATAAATATTTAAGGTAATTACAAATTAGTGGACATTTTGTCATAAGCTTGAAGCTTGTGGAAGCTTGTGGATACTTTGACAAAGTTCACTAGATTTGTTTTACCTTAGATTTTTATTAACCTAACCATTTAAACTTAGCCATGGTAATCTCTCTACATGAGTTAGTATATGATACTCACTCACCATGGTTAGCTCACACACTTGATCATTATCCTATCCTCTTTCTTTTGTTCATCTTCTTCATTTGTTCAAAAGAAAAGCTAGCTAGGGTTTGATCCAAAGTGAGATAGCTTGTGAGAAAACAAATTCTAAAGAGAACCCACTTCCTTTTTCGCCATCCTCTACTAGACTAGCACTTTAGTATAGGGTGTTTGCTTTACTAATTCTCAAGTTAGTGAAGTAGAAGCTTGAGTTGGAATTCAGTCGACGTAGATCATCTTCGGCCTCGGAGACTTCAAGCAAGGTCGCACCTTTCGCCTCGTGAAGCCATGCAAGGGTCCAGGAGAACCACGATCGCAGCGAAGGGACTTCATCAAGGAGCTAAAGAAGTGAAGGACCGATCTACAAAGGTTGTATTTCATATTCCTTTAGAGTAAAGTTGTTTACTTGCTTTTAGTTTCGCCTAAACTCTAGTATACGATCTTGCTTAGGGTTGTTCGGCACATAAAAATTTAATTTTGGCATGGTCGATCCCTTATAGAGCCTTGTTAGTGTGCCTAGTAACCCTACATGTGTTTTGTGCACGCAGTTGCACACACTTATGATTTTTACACCTTGGTACACTCGGTGTTTCTATTTACGCATTTGAGTTATTGTTTGGGTTTTGTGCACAGGATGCACCGTATTTGTATTTCTTGCACAGGATGCACCAGTTTATATTTCGTACGTTGTCGCACCAGTTTTATGTTTTGTGCGTTTAACGCACCAGATTTATATTTCATGCCTTTGTTGCACCGGATTTATATTTTGTGCACTACAGTTGCACCTGACTTCGATTTGATGTCATTCGATATGTCGATTTTGATTTCATGCCTGTGTTATGCATGCGATTCGACTTATGCCTTCGGCATCGTTTACATGCACTTTTAGTGTTTTGATTTGAATTGTGCACGCTGATGCACACGATTGTGAGATCATCCACCGCGGTATACCTGATTTTATTGAGCCGTATTGTATACCGTCGATTTTGATCCTGATATTGATGTTGATTTCCTGCACTCCGTGCATTTGATTGGACTTGCGTATGTTCGACGCTTGATATTGGATTTCATGATTTCGTGCATGTTGAGTGCACATGATTTAGATTTTATTCGTGCGTGATGGATGCACCTGATTTGGAGTTTCACGCGTGTTGAGCGCATGATTTGAGATACGATTTTGGTCCATATAGATGCGCTAAATCGGGATTCTTTGTGCATGTCAGATGCACCTGATTTTGCTGTCAGGCACACACGTTACCTATGACAGATGTTGTGTGCACACCCGTTGCACCTAGATGTAGTTTTGTGCACCTGTATGGCACATATAGGGATTTTGGTTTCCGTGCGCACCAGACGCACAGAGTATTCTTACATACATTCTTGGGATTGATTCCTTATGGAGTAGTACATTTTTTTATGATATTTGCTATGTGTTTTTATACTGAGCAGGACTAGTCAGAGGACAGTACCTGGATATATTTTGTATGCACTGATAGTTATCGAAGGGATTTCCAAAAGGCGAGCTATAGTCTCAGTATATGCCTACGTGTCTGATATGACATGAAACGTTTAAAACAAGGAAACCCTTCTAAATTGTTTTCGAAAAGGCGGGACATGGATATTAAGCAAAGGATATATATGTATATGGGTATTTTATTATAATGGGACGTCCGCCACTGTGCAGTGCTATGCGCATCGCACAGCGACTTAAAAGGGATTTGGCATGCATTTACTTCAGCTATTTACGTGTATAATTCTGATTTATATCATATTGGTCTTGCTTGGATTTGGCATTCGTATCTTTACCATAACTTCGAAGATTGCGGGATGCTTGACGGAGTTTCGTTTTTGAGTTATCTGCTCATTACTCATGCGCAAGTATTGCGCTATGATGCGTTTTATGTATTGATGATTTCGGAGCCCCGACGGCTTGGATTTCTAATTGAAATGTTTTAGAAATTGGGGGTTAAATTTAAATTTGGGGATCGAATTTCTTTAAGGAGGGAAGATTGTAACGTTTCAAAATAATAAAATATTATTTTGAAAATTTTTATAATTTAATATTATTTTATTGATTATTATAAAATTAAATTTATAATTAAATACCGATAAATGGGAAAATTTTTGAAAAATTATGGAAAATTCAAAAATAATGTATTCTATGGAATTATGTAATTTTTAAGTTTTTATGACCATTTATATGCTAATTTAGTGCTAATCGCGATTAAAAATCGCTAATCCGATTTTTGGCTTTTTTGTGCAAAACATGCACATATCATTTTTGCACTTGTGTTACATTTTTCCTACCATGGGTTTTTTGGGTCTACTATTTGAGTGACAAGGAAAAGAAAAGAAAAGAAAAGGAAAAAGGAAATGGTATCATGATGAAGAGAGAGAAAGACTAGGTCAACCTTCAACTTTTGAACCACACACCCATCATTTCCCTATTCCATTGCTCTCTCCCTCTTCAAAGTGCTGCTGCTGCTCCTGCCCCTTTCCCTCTTCCTCCTCCCTCTTCAAGCCTAGATCCACCATGAATACAACCCCGAAACCCCATTTCGGTTTCACAAAAAGTGTGCACAAGCTCACAAGCTTTAGAATGGACCAAGAAAGATGGTGTTTTGGTGCTGTGGGAAGATTCATGAGTCTCTATGGAGGTAATTCTTTCACAATTGTTGTAGCATTTCAAGTGATTTAGCCTCTTTTAAAGTTTAGTATCCTTTTGTCGAAGTTTTGTGCACTTTGGACAAGCTTAGAGAGGGTTAGGGTAAATTTGAGTTGTGGCTATGCAATTGGACTCTAATGGTGACCTTAGACCCTATATTGACTAAAACCCTGACCTAGCAAAACCTGAAACCCAAAAATACGGAATTACGGGACTTTCATGTCGGTTGTGACGACTTAGAGTGTGAAGAGGAATCTGGAATGGACTGGGACGTTTACTGGAAAAATAAACAAGTTCAGAGGCCTACTTGAGACCCTAGGAACACCCTGTAGCCAGACGAACCCCAATGGATCACACTGGGCCGGCCAGGCCGGTTTTTCCTGTAGGGGGGCTCGGCCACTTGGTGATGGTACGGGTCCAGGTTTCTACTGTAGGTCACATGCACCATGTATATCACTTTAGACTTGTTTGCCTGCCTTTATTTGGCCTGAGGCGAAATCTGGGATCATTTTCTTGGGTTGCTGCTTTGAATTTAGTTTTGGTTTTGCGTATTTTGATTTCCAGATTTTGGTATTTGTGCGTTATGTCGATCGTGTGACGTTTGTACGTCTATATCGAGTGATTTCGGGTTGTTTTGCGTGTCGTTTTAAGTTTCGATTTGGTTTTGATGCGATGCGATACGATACGTGTGATATGTAGGTACCCCCACGGCGATCCGAGACGATGAAGAAGATGAAGGCGACATCGACACCGACACGCAGGATACAGGTGAGTAGATTATATCTACAGGGGGAAGTCGGGTGGATGGCGTATAGCACCCCCGCAGTCCGATATTAGTATAGTATATATATATATATACTCATGATAGCTTATAGTGTCGTGGATATTTGAGATGTGTTAGGTGTACTATAGATAGACAAGGGTTGGAAGTAAACTATTGTCGTTCCCAGTCGCGAACCCTAGAACAGGTTTACACCCACACGCACACACGTACTTATTGCTATACTTATACTGTGATGATGAGGTTAGCGGATGATATTTAGAGATGAGTCGATGGTATTGGGCATAGTGCTACGAGATCCGTGATATGATGTGATACGTATTTAGGATACGACATGTGATTGTTAGCGGGCCTTTGGACGTGTGTTTCACACACGCACTTATATTTATATAGATGGTATCGATTTGTACAAGATTTAGATCAGTACCCCAGATCATGTGATATGATGATAATGGATACCAGATAATTGATGAGACAATTGTGATATTGACCCGTACCCAGCTATTGGGATGCCGTACAATGATTTACTGTACGAGCTTTATATTGATGATAGATCTGCACTCATGACTCGAGGATGTCATATGATATTCTGTATCGTACGTGATACTATTGAGGCGGGATCACCGACTTATATATATATATATATATATATATATATATATATATATATATCGACTCAGATGTAGGTGGTTTCCATACCCCTCCTGTTCAGCTTGTTAGTTAGGTCTATAAATTCCTTAGTAGACATTAGATTAGACCCGAGACATACCTATTTCAAAACCACGAACCGGGAATATTTTAAAGTTAGGCAAAATGGATTCTACGGATAATTTCAAAATGCGTATTTTTTCTTAAAAACACCGTTGCCCTTATTTTACTAAAAACCCCGATTCGTCTTATTTCAAAAGGCAAAACGGCATGACACTTACATACTGATGTAGATTCTTCACTATTGCGTTGATTATTTGATTCCGCATATTCATATTATTTGCATCGCATTACTTTTGTTTATTTCTATATTACCATGATGCTGTTAGGACACTAGCACCATTATCGATGATGCGTATGTTCCACGTACACTATTTGCCGGCTCACACACTTCATCATCGATAATTGCCATATCACTACACTGTAGTACAGTTGCATTCATACTCGTGTACCTACATATTGTACACCCATACCTGTGCACATATTTATTGTACATTCATACTCGTGTACCTACATAGCGTACACCCATACTTGTGCACATACCTATTGTACATTCATATTCGTGTACTCACATATTGTACACCCATACCTGTGCACATATTTATTGTACATTCATACTCGTGTACCTACATAGCGTACACCCATACTTGTGCACATACCTATTGTACATTCATATTCGTGTACTCACATATTGTACACTCATACTCGTGCACCTACATGTTGCACACTTATACTTGTACACTTACATATTGCACATACATAGATGATTCTGGCTTGACTCGCAGATTGGGAACCGCAAGATACTTTTAAAAACCGATTTATTTTAAAGAAGCGGTCTTCCCTAATTATGTGCATATTGCTATTCCATGTTGCTTGATATACTGTTATGCTTACATTTTGGTTATATGTCGCATACATCATGCTTTTGATTTGACGCATTGAGATATGTTGTTTCCATGATATTTTTGGATTTGGGAACCGTGGGTATTTTAAAGGAGAATATATATATTGTTTTAAAAACCCGGTTACCCTTTATATGATATTTCAGTGTGTCCACCATGTGTTTTCTCGGTTCTGAGAGTGGCATGTGAAACCCGATTCGAGGAGCGGTAGGCACCGTCTGTGGGTACATGGTGGACCCGGTGAGGTACCCCGAGGCAAGATGACTCGTATATGTTAGACGGTGAGCTTGACAGGGGAGTACTACCTACCGATGATAGTATTTGGACTCGGCGGTTATCGTGGGGATACCGACCGGAGTTATGTACGTATGGATTCATCGGAATTCGAGGGTCGAAGCTGGGCACTCGGGATTTCGAGATAGCGTATGATGCATACCTATCAGGGCCAGTCGTGGTGACAGTGCTTGATAGATGAGGATTTACGTGCCGATGCGAGGCACAGGTTTCATGATGATTTCGAGTGTCGATGCTAGGCACTCAGGTTCCATGATTTTGATTATATCTACATACTTCCATGCATATGCTTTATGATATTTACATGCATGATGCTTATTGTCATTGGGTGACAGGTGGACGGGATCCACATACATACAGACATTGATTACATAGTGGGATGATATCCACATACTCATTGATTTCCTGATATAGTTGACAGTGATGACATTGATCACATAGTTGGATGATATCCACATACTTATAGACTTCATGACATGCTATTACCTGAGGCACTGGCACGAGCACTTGGCAATACACTCTTGTATACATGTTACGTTGCCACCTTATCATGCTTCAGACTTATTTATGTGAGGTTTATATATATCTTATCGTATTGACCTAGGAGTAGGTCATGCATGCGATTTCTACTTGTAGATATCTTCTATTCACGAGTTAGCAACTCACCCCCGTTGTGCCACAGTTCTTGTAGGTTTTGCCGTACAGGTTTCATTGCGGCTTTCTGGCACACTGCTTTCATATGGGTGAGTTGCTTTGGTAGGTGGATTCTTTTGCATCAGAACCACCATTGTATATATATTATTCAGTTATATCTAGAAATTACATCAACCAAAAACTTGTATATTGTTTCATACTTAGAAACCAGTTAAGTATTATTTCGACCTTAGAGTCACGCGTTGTAGTAATACGCTTTTCATGCTATTTGAGCTTTCCTTTGAGTTTTGATTCTCACCCTTCGGCGTTGTATATTATATTGCTTGCGTGGCTGTGACCGTCGATTGACGAAGAGCTAGCTCCCGCTTGGGGATGCATTTTATCATTTCATATATATTATTTATGTTGGACCCCGTTCGGGGCCAGGATTTACAAAGGAAACTCTGCCGAAATTTTCAGAAAAGATATATTATTTTTAAGAAATGCATAGTCGGCTTAGTTATTTAAAATCTTTGATTTTAAAACATGTTTTCTTCACTTTTTAAAGCTATTTTCCTACTTCTTAAAAACCAGTTTTCTCTATTTACTCCTTAAAATGGTTTTAGATTTCTGGGCTTTTGGCTTACTTGGATCAAATAGAGTCCTATAGATTTCATATGATTCAAGTGCCAGTCACGTGCTCTTTCGGGTCATGACAAAGTTGGTATCAGAGCGCTAGGTTAACCTTGGTTCGAGTCTAAGTTTGACTATGTGGAGCCTAGAGCGTCTATATATATACGGAACTTAGGTTTGACCTTACGGAACTTAGACTTAGTCGAGGTGGTATTATACCCGAACTTTCGTCGCATAGGATGACCCTTGGTTGATGGAGTAGGTGGCTTGAGTAGAGTGACGTACTGTACGTATGTTCCGCGGCATATTTACGATACGCTACTCCGCTTAAGAAACCTTAGGATGTACATTTCCTTGCACAGTATTATATTCTTTCCTATGATCTATCCTTATCGATACTGGTTATGATTTTTTGCTGCCACGATTACACGGGCAGAGAGAGAGCTACGGCTAGAGTTGCGTCAGCATGAGCTCGTCGTGGACGAGGACTGACCAGGGCATGATTCCAGAGACATACGATTGCATAGAGAGGCATCGTTTTATTGTGTTTTCGCACCATGAGTGTTTGACAGATCGCTTTTACGAGATATCTCAGACGTGCAGATCAGTACCAGAGGATCAGGCTACTGCTAGAGGCCAGCCAGGATGTGATGACCATCGATAAATCGCTTATTCAGGACGATTGAGGCGCTGTTCAGCGTACAGACAAATGAGCCAGTTGCTGCTGCAAATAACGAGATATCGCCCAGAAGTTGGAGCTACTACATCATGAGCATATACCTAGAGATATGATGGTAAGTTGCTAGTCACCCGAGGATGAATGACTAGGACATGTGGTTCGCTCGCTTACCCCGATGTGAGGTCATCGGATAGATTGATTCCAGCTAGAGACGACTTCACGCAGGTTCGTTGAGAGTCGACAGAGACGATCGAGTGTCAGGAACCCGATTCCAAGTTTAAGTATTCGGAAAGATATGCACGCGAGTCTATGGACCCTCTAGAAGAATGAAACCCTAACTGGACATAATTACCGTGTGAAAACCTTTGAACCTTAGGGTTTGCGGCAGTTCCGCGGCGCCATTAGTGAGGCCTGGGTTTTCCCTTCTACGGCTGGACCACCGATGCTGTGGTATGTACTCGATACTATTAAACTGTACCCAAGATGTTGAGCTCTTGGGGGATTATGAGGTTTTGACAAACCGATCGGATAGTTCGACATCATTTGGATATCATGTGATGGGACATATTGCTTGGGAGACTCCAGATACGAGTATAGCCATTGGAGCGCCGTCCATGCAGCCGCGATGAAACGAGTCCGAAGCAGTCGACACCAGAGAAAAGTGAAGTACGAGATTCGTGTGAGCTCTTGACGAGAGGACGTTCCACTCCGCTGACATCAGAGATGTGATACGCCTGCAGAGGCGTTGTATATGGATATACCTTCCAGAAGGAGTCGCAATGGGTATGCAACCATTCCGGAACAAGAGCCAGATATAGTAAAGGTGGTAATTTCCGGGTAAATCGGCAGAAACGAGATTTGAGAGAAACCTCGACAGGACCTTTCTGGAATATTATACGAGAAGACTTGGACGCAGGAGTGGTCATATTGCGCACACCCAGCAGGCCAGAGTTCGGCATCGTCGACGTGCCAGTTGACCAGGTTCGGATAGAGGACCTCACTCAGATGCGTTGTGAATTGGTCAAGGATGGAAGGGTGTTGAGTATATCTCCGCAGGATGGGACGAGTTCCGGAGGATGTGTTCGGCTAGATATCTTCCACAGAGTGATGGAGATACTGAGTTCGTGATTTCGAGTCCGTGTGAGAGACTTCTGATGGACCGTAGCCGAGAACAATTGCAGTGCGTAGATAGAGACGTGACATCGAAATGACGATGGTGCAGACAGACGGAACAAGAGGTTCGTGCGAGATACTGACGAGCTGTTGTTACTCCCCATTAAGATTAAAGGCCGGAGATGTTTACAGAGGCGTTGGGATGCGACCAGTTTCCAAGAAAATGCTGTGCTGAGGATGCAGATGTCCAGAGAGTGAGAAGAGATTACGCAAGAGTACCAGCCTCCGTATAGTTCGGCATAGGCAAGATCGGAAGAGACCCTTTGCGGGATTCCTTACGGGACACTGCTGCAATGTGATTTGCACCCAGGATTAGATGTGTCACGTGTATTCAGAGAGCCAGAGGCCGACGCTAGTGACGTGCTGCTTTACGAGTGGCCGTGAGGATTGACCGAGAGATGACCAGAGAAGTGCCAGAACGGAATCTCTCCCATTAGCACACCTGACAGGGCCGTTGAGCCGATGGATTGCGAGATTAGTAATCCACAGAGAAGATAAGGACGCCAGACCGCGATCAAAAGGCAAGTAGATATCTTGCGCTACTAGCATTGGATGCATCGACACCTTCTCGACTTTGAAGGAGGATATACCAATGACGGTATTTATGATTTGTGATTTTATGATTCAATTATCACGTATCCGTCACCTTGGATTTCAGTATTTTGGGCGATTTATTCGCATGATTTAGTCTTGATGGCTGAGTTCCATGATATTTGTTTTCGTGCACCATGGTTGCACCTACTGGGCATTTATATCTTGCGCATAGTTTTTACACTTGAGATGTGCTTTACACACCGTTGTGTTGATTTATGATTTGTGCACAGTTATTGCACCCGATATCGTTTTCGTGTCTTGGCTGCACCTGCTTATGACTTCATGGATTTCATACAGTTGAGTTGATTTTGTACATATCATACGCACACGAATTGATTTTTGCACTCGGTATAGATTATATATGCTTGTAGTGCATTGATATGTGTTTTGTGCACGCAGTTGCACGCACTTATGATTTTTACACCTTGGTACACTCGGTGTTGCTATTTACGCATTTGAGTTATTGTTTGGGTTTTGTGCACAGGATGCACCGTATTTGTATTTCTTGCACAGGATGCACCAGTTTATATTTCGTACGTTGTCGCACCAGTTTTATGTTTTATGCGTTTAACGCACCAGATTTATATTTCGTGCCTTTGTTGCACCGGATTTATATTTTGTGCACTACAGTTGCACCTGACTTCGATTTGATGTCATTCGATATGTCGATTTTGATTTCATGCCTGTGTTATGCATGCGATTCGACTTATGCCTTCGGCATCGTTTACATGCACTTTTAGTGTTTTGATTTGAATTGTGCACGCTGATGCACACGATTGTGAGATCATCCACCGCGGTATACCTGATTTTATTGAGCCGTATTGTATACCGTCGATTTTGATCCTGATATTGATGTTGATTTCCTGCACTCCGTGCATTTGATTGGACTTGCATATGTTCGACTCTTGATATTGGATTTCGTGATTTTGTGCATGTTGAGTGCACATGATTTAGATTTTATTCGTGCATGATGGATGCACCTGATTTGGATTTTCGCGCGTGTTGAGCGCATGATTTGAGATACGATTTTGGTGCATACAGATACGCTAAATCGGGATTCTTTGTGCATGTCAGATGCACCTGATTTTGCTGTCAGGCACACACGTTGCCTATGACAGATGTTGTGTGCACACTCGTTGCACCTAGATGTAGTTTTGTGCACCTGTATGGCACATATAGGGATTTTGGTTTCCGTGCGCACCAGACGCACAGAGTATTCTTACATACATTCTTAGGATTGATTTCTTATGGAGTAGTACATTTCTTTATGATATTTGCTATGTGTTTTTATACTGAGCAGGACTAGTCAGAGGACAGTACCTGGATATATTTTGCATGCATTGATAGTTATCGAAGGGATTTCCAAAAAGCGAGCTATAGTCTCAGTATATGCCTACGTGTCTGATATGACATGAAACGTTTAAAACAAGGAAACCCTTCTAAATTGTTTTCGAAAAGGCGGTACGTGCATATTAAGCAAAGGATATATATGTATATGGGTATTTTATTATAATGGGACGTCCGCCACTGTGCAGTGCTATGCGCATTGCACAGCGACTTAAAAGGGATTTGGCATGCATTTACTTCAGCTATTTACGTGTATAATTCTTATTTATATCATATTGGTCTTTGTAACACCTTAGGATGTGTTTAGTGGCTATTTATATTTAAATAAAGGGTTTTTAATAAAAAGTTTACCAAATTGAATTTCAAATATTTTTCCCAATTTAATAAATATTTTTCTAGAATTTTCCTAGGCTTGCACACACATGTGCATGTAAACTAGGGTTTTAAAATGAGGTAATACCATGATTAGCAACCATGGTGGGTTTAATCATGGGGATTAAGCCTTTTGGGTTTTAATTAAGTTTAATTTGTTATTTGATGGTTGCTTTAATTTGAATTTCCCTTTTAACTGTTGACTTGGTGAGAATGAGAGAGAGAGAGAATGCATCATGGCAAAAGCCATGCTTGCATTTAATGAAGAGAGAGAGTGGAGGGGTTGACATTTGGAGTTATGATTCCCTCTCATTCTTGTGTTCTTTTCTCTCAACCCTACTCTCACACTCACACACCCACACCATCTCAGCAGCAGCAGCAAGCACCCATAGCAGCAGCAGCAAGCATCCACAGCAGCAGCAGCAACCATCTCAGCAGCAACAGCAAGCATCACAGCAGCAGCACCAGTGAGCAGCAGTAGCAGCAGTTAGCAGCAGCAACAGCCACAACTCCAGCTGCAGCTCCTTCCCTCCACTTCTTCTTCTTCCTCCAGCTTCCTAGGGTCGAGTGTGGGGTATACTTCCTGAACTTACTCCCTAGTTTGCTTAATTAGTGTATCTTAGCTTCGATTAGTGGTTATTGGTGCGTTTTAGTGCGATATGTGGTGGTTAGTGGGAACTTTGATCAAGTGATGTATGAATTGGTTTTACTGGGTTGATGGAGTGTTGTTAGGGCCCTGTTAACCTTGCTTAACCCCCTATTGCACTAAAATACCCCCAGATCCCTATTTGATGCAAATTCATCGTTTTTAAGCAAATTTTGACCTTCTGTTAACTGCTATCGACCCAGTGGGTTCAGAATAATTTTGAGATGACAGCAGTATAGTGGTTAGGTGCTGATCCCCCAGATAGAACCCGACCGCAATATGACTTGTTCAGGCCGCCGAAAAATTGGATCTGGCCGCAAATTGAGGCCAGATGGGGAGGGTTTGGGTTCGGGTTTGTCTCTATTGGTGTCTGCTGCTACCATTAGACTCATGGCATGTATAATTTTGTGTGATTCTTGTTGTAGGGAAATCTGGAGCTAATTACCCTATTTCTCGAATTTTAAACCTTCGTGACACGCGTGATACGCATGTGGTTTAGGGTTTCTGCGTATCGCGACGCGTCGGGGTAGTTTCAAGCGCGTAATCACACGTTTTAGCGTATCGCGCACACGCGCGCTTGGTTTGCGACGCGGGTTTCTAGTTTGACCTTAATATCACGTTTTTGTGGATTTGAGCTTATATGTGATATATTGTGTGATTCTAGGTTCGCAGGCGAGTGAGACGGACGCGGTGAAGAAGGGAAAGCAAGTCGTCGGCTACACTTAGCGCGAGACTTCGGTGAATAGATTTAACATCTACGGGGATATCGCCCACGTTATGCGTCAGGGCTGATAGGACCTTATAGTTATATATTGCATTTACCTGTATTGACTGTCATGTATACTATTGTTGCATACTGCATTCCCTGCCATATGTATGTAAACTTAGAATTGATAGAACACCGCACTATTACTAACGGTTCATGTTGCACGAGCACTAATCTGCATATTACACACACACCGTTAGTAATTGCCATGACACACTCACTGTAGAATTGCCATGAGTATATTGCTGTAGTTCATTTCATATATGATTCGTTATGATTTCATAGAAATTGGGAGCCGCAAGATGTCTTGGAAAACTGAAACTATTTTAAAAAGCGGTTCTCCCTTGTACCTACATTATGACTTGATGTATATAGCACATCGCATTTGATTTACTCATTGGTGTTGGATTTCCATGTGATTTCTTGTTTTGAGGACCGTGGAATTAATTAAAGAAAAGATACACTATTTGAAAACCCGGTCCTTCGTGATATGATATTTTGGTGCGTCCACCACGCGTTTTCTCGGTGCTGAGATGTGTGCTTGAAACCCGATTCGAGTAGTTGGATGATCCGTTTGCGGGTTCGTGGTGGACCCGGTATGGTACCCCGGGGCGAGAACGGTTTCGCTGTGCAGTAGACGGTGAGCCTGGCAGAGGGAATACTACTTACCGGTGATTGGTTGGATCTGGCGGTTATCCGGAGGATACTGACCAGAGTCGAGAGATGGATGCGGGAGGATCCGAACTGCCGGGGCCGAGGGCCGATATCGCAGACGGAGCCCGTAGGCTAATCCGGACTGACGGAGCCCGATATATTGAGGATTTGCGTGTCGATGCTAGACATGAGTATTTTATGATATTTTGAGTGCCGATGTTGGGCACTCGTGATTCTCAGAGATTTACAGGATTTGAGGGCCGAGGAGAGTGCCGGCGCCTGAGTTTATTTGGGATTTGGGTGCAGTTTGGGGCACCGATTATTTTTCCAAGTTGATATTTCCATGTAGATGTTGTTTATCTCATGCTCAGCATTGTTTATCATGCATTTCATCCTGTAGCCGTTTTACCAGACAGAGCATTTGCATGATTATTGCACCTACTGCATGTCGCATATAGATCTTACTTGCTGGCATATGATAGAGTAGCGCAGTACGTGCATGCTCGCGATTACCTTTATATGTTATCTCTATTCACGAGTTGGCAACTCACCCCCGTTGTGCCACAGTATTTGCAGGTTGTCCTTCAGAGTAGTCGCGGCAGGCTGCCTTTTGCATCTTTTGGCTACAGATACCACTACAGTTGGTGCGAGAGCTGTTTTGCTTTTAGGTGGGTTGTGGTATCTGATTGCTTTTATTGTACCCCTTTTTGTATCTAGTATTCTCCATCTACCATTTATGTACTGGACTTAGATACTGTGCGAGGACGATGATGTATATTTTGTATTCTGGTGTCGAGCTCGTGGGAGCCAACTGTTTTTATATGCAGTTTATATTTCTGTGATGTTTACTTATTGCTCATTCTTCGCTACGGCGTCGTATATTACTCTTGTGATGATGGTTTTCACCGTTGGGCGTGATTGCTCCCGTTTGGGAATGTTTTGTTTCATTATATCTCATTTTCTCTCATATCCTATTTTATACCCGGTCTCGAGGTTACTTTTACAAAGGAAATGCTGCCAAAATTATTTAAATGATGACGTAACTTTAAAAGAACTTATTGAATTATTTAAGATTTGCTAAATGTTTTAACTAAATGTTTTCAACACTCGCTACTTATATAGGGTTTTGATTTCTGGGTTCGGCTTACTTAGTCGCGTTACGCCTGTAGACGTAGCGGGGTTAAGTGCCGGTTACGAGTCGAAATATTCGGGTCGTGACAGTCTTGCTTGGATTTGGCATTCATGTCTTTACCATAACTCCGATAATTGCGGGATGCTTGACGGAGTTTTGTTTTTGAGTTATTTGCTCATTACTCATGCGCATGCATTGCGCTATGATGCGTTTTATGTATTGATGATTTCAGAGCCCCGACGACTTGGATTTCTTATTGAAATGTTTTAGAAATTGGGGGTTAAATTTAAATTCGTGGACTGAATTTCTTTAAGGGGGGAAGATTGTAACATTTCAAATTAATAAAATATTATTTTGGGAATTTTTATAATTTAATATTATTTTATTGATTATTTTAATGTTAAATTTATAATTAAATACCGATAAATGGGAAAAATTTTGAAAAATTATGGAAAATTCAAAAATAATGTATTCTATGGAATTATGTCATTTTTAAGTTTTTATGATCATTTATATGCTAATTTAGTGCTAATCGCGATTAAAAATCGCTAATCGGATTTTTGGCTTTTTTGTGCAAAACATGCACATATCATTTTTGGACTTGTGTTACATTTTTCCTACCATGGGTGTTTTGGGTCTACTATTTGAGTGAGAAGGAAAAGAAAAGAAAAGAAAAGGAAAAAGGAAATGGTATCATGATGAAGAGAGAGAAAGACCGGGTCAACCTTCACCTTTTGAACCACACTCCCATCATTCCCCCATTCCATTTCTCTCCCCCCTTCAAAGAGCTGCTGCTGCTCCTGCCCCTTTCCCTCTTCCTCCTCCCTCTTCAAGCCTAGATCCACCATGAATACAACCCCAAAACCCCATTTCGGTTTCACAAAAAGTGTGCACAAGCTCACAAGCTTTAGAATGGACCAAGAAAGATGGTGTTTTGGTGTTGTGGGAAGATTCATGAGTCTCTATGGAGATAATTCTTTCACAATTGTTGTAGCATTTCAAGTGATTTAGCCTCTTCTAAAGTTTAGTGTCGTTTTGTCGAAGTTTTGTGCACTTTGGACAAACTTAGAGAGGGTTAGGGTAAATTTGAGTTGTGGCTATGCAATTGGACTCTAATGGTGACCTTAGACCCTATATTGACTAAAACCCTGACCTAGCAAAACTTGAAACCCAAAAATACGGAATTACGGGACTTTCAAGTCGGTTATGACGACTTAGAGTGTGAAGAGAAATCTGGAATGGACTGGGACGTTTACTCGAAAAATAAACAAGTTCAGAGGCCCACTTGAGACCCTAGGAACACCCTGTAGCCAGACGAACCCCATTGGATCACCCTGGGCCAGCCAGGCCGGTTTTCCCTATAGGGGGCTCGGCCACTTGGTGATGGTACGGGTCCAGGTTTCTACTGTACGTCACATGCACCATGTATATCACTCTAGACTTGTTTGCTTGCCTTTATTTGGCCTGAGGCGAAATCTGGGATCATTTTCTTGGGTTGCTGCTTTGAATTTAGTTTTGGTTTTGCGTATTTTGATTTCCAGATTTTGGTATTTGTGCGTTATCTCGATCGTGTGACGTTTGAACGTCTATATCGAGTGATTTCGGGTTGTTTTGCAAAGGTTAATCATAGGTTCTAACCTATAGGCCTTTTAGCGTATCGTTTTGGTTTTCGCGTGTCGTTTTAAGTTTCGATTTAGTTTTGATGCGATGCGATACGTGTAATATGTAGGTACCCCCACGGCGATCCGAGACGATGAAGAAGATGAAGGCGACATCGACACCGGCATGCAGGATACAGGTGAGTAGATTATATCTACAGGAGGAAGTCGGGTGGATGGCGTATAGCACCCCCGCAGTCCGATATTAGTATAGTATATATATATATACTTATGATAGCTTATAGTGTCGTGGATATTTGAGATGTGTTAGGTGTACTATAGATAGATTAGGGTTGGAAGTAAACTAGTGTCGTTCCTAGTCGCGAACCCTAGAACAGGTTTACACCCACACGCACACACGTACTTATTGCTATACTTATACTGTGATCATGAGGATAGCGGAAGATATTTAGAGATGAGTTGATGACATTGGGAATAATGCTACGGGATCGGTGATATGATGTGATTCGTATTTGCGATACGACATGTGATTGTTAGCGGGCCTTTGGACGTGTGTTTCACACACGCACTTATATTTATATAGATGGTATCGATTTGTACTAGATTTAGATCAGTACCCCAGATCATGTGATATGATGATAAGGATACCAGATAATTGATGAGACAATTGTGATATTGACCCGTACCCAGCTATTGGGATGCCGTACGATGATTTACCGTACGAGCTTTATATTGATGATAGATCCGCTCTCATGACTCGAGGACGTCATATGATATACTGTATCGTACGTGATACTATTGAGGCGGGATCACCGACTTATATATATATATATATATATATATATCGACTCAGATGTAGGTGGTTTCCATACCCCTCCTGTTCAGCTTGTTAGTTAGGTCTATAAATTCCTTAGTAGACATTAGATTAAACCCGAGACATACCTATTTCAAAACCACGAACCGGGAATATTTTAAAGATAGGCAAAAAGGGATTCTACGGATAATTTCAAAATGCGTATTTTTTCATAAAAACACCGTAACCCTTATTTTACTAAAAACCCCGATTCGTCTTATTTCAAAAGGCAAAACTGCATGACACTTACATACTGATGTAGATTCTTCACTATTGCGTTGATTATTTGATTCCGCATATTCATATTATTTGCATCGCATTACTTGTGTTAATTGCTATATTACCATCATGCTGTTAGGACACCAGCACCATTATCGATGATACATATGTTCCACGTACACTATTTGCCAGCTCACACATTTCATCATCGATAATTGCCATGTCACTACACTGTAGTACTGTTGCACTCATACTCGTGTACCTACATATTGTACACCCATACCTGTGCATATATTTATTGTACATTCATACTCGTGTACCTACATAGCGTACACCCATACTTTTGCACATATCTATTGTACATTCATATTCGTGTACTCACATATTGTACACCCATACCTGTGCACATATTTATTGTACATTCATACTCGTGTACCTATATAGCGTACACCCATACTTGTGCACATACCTATTGTACGTTCATATTCGTGTACTCACATATTGTACACTCATACTCGTGCACCTACATGTTGCACACTTATACTTGTACACTTATATATTGCACATACATAGATGATTCTGGCTTGACTCGCGGATTGGGAATCGCAAGATACTTTTAAAAACTGATTCATTTTAAAGAAGCGGCCTTCCCTAATTATGTGCATATTGCTACTCCATGTTGCATGATATACTGATATGCTTACATTTTGGTTATATGTCGCATACATCATGCTTTTGATTTGACGCATTGAGATATGTTGTTTCCATGATATTTTTGGATTTGGGAACCGTGGGTATTTTAAAGGAGAATATATATATTGTTTTAAAAACCCGGTTACCCTTGATATAATATTTCAGTGTGTCCACCATGTGTTTTCTCGGTTCTGAGAGTGGCATGTGAAACCCGATTCGAGGAGCGGTAGGTACCGTCTGCGGGTACATGGTGGACCCGGTGAGGTACCCCGGGGAAAGATGACTCGTATATGTTAGACGGTGAGCCTGGCAGGGGAGTACTACCTACCGGTGATAGTATTTGGACTCGGCGGTTATCGTGGGGATACCGACTGGAGTTATGTACGTATGGATTCGTAGGAATTCGAGGGTCGAAGCTGGGCACTCGGGATTTCGAGATAGCGTATGATGCATACCTATCAGGGACAGTCATGGTGACAGCGCTTAATAGATGAGGATTTACGTGCCGATGCTAGGTACAGCTTTCATGATGATTTCGAGTGTCGATGCTAGGCACTCAGGTTCCATGATTTTGATTATATCCACATACTTCCATGTATATGCTTCATGATATTACATGCATGATGCTTATTGTCATTGGGTGACAGGTGGACGGGATCCACATACATACAGACATTGATTACATAGTGGGATGATATCCACATACTCATAGATTTCCTGATATAGTTGACATTGATGACATTGATCACATAGTTGGATGATATCCACATACTTATAGACTTCATGACATGCTATTACCTGGGGCACTGGCACGAGCACTTGGCACTACACTCTTGTATAGATGTTACGTTGCCACCTTATCATGCTTCAGACTTTTTTATGTGAGGTTTATATATATCTGTCGTATTGACCTAGGAGTAGGTCATGCATGTGATTTCTACTTGTAGATATCTTCTATTCACGAGTTGGCAACTCACCCCCGTTGTGCCACAGTTCTTGCAGGTTTTGCCGTACAGGTTTCATTGCGGCTTTTCTGGCACACTGCTTTCATATGGGTGACTTGCTTTGGTAGGTGGATTTTTTTGCATCAGAACCAACATTGTATATATATTATTCAGTTTTATCTAGAAATTCCATCAACCAAAAACTTGTATATTGTTTCAGACTTAGAAACCAGTTATGTATTATTTCGACCTTAGAGTCACGCGTTGTAGTATTACGCTTTTCATGCTATTTGAGCTTTCCTTTGAGTTTTGATCCTCGCCCTTCGACGTTGTATATTATATTGCTTGCATGGCTGTGACCGTCGATTGACGAAGAGCTAGCTCCCGCTTGGGGATGCATTTTATCATTTCATATATATTATTTATGTTGGACCCCGTTCGGGGCCAGTATTTACAAAGGAAACTCTGCCGAAATTTTCAGAAAAGATATGTTATTTTTAAAAAATGCATATTCGTCTTACTTATTTAAAAACTTTGATTTTAAAATATGTTTTCTTCACTTTTAAAAGCTATTTTCCTACTTCTTAAAAACCAGTTTTCTCTCTTTACTCCTTAAAATGGTTTTAAATTTCTGGGCTTTTGGCTTACTTGGATCAGATGGAGTCCTATAGACTTCATATGATTCAAGTGCCAGTCACGTGCTCTTTCGGGTCCTGACAAAGTTGGTATCAGAGCGCTAGGTTAACCTTAGTTCGAGTCTAAGTTTGACTATGTGGAGCCTAGTGCGTCTATATATATATATACGGAACTTAGGATTGACCTTATGGAACTTAGACTTAGTTGAGGGGGTATTATACCCGAACTTTCGTCGCATAGGATGACCCTTGGTTGATGGAGTAGGTGGCTTGAGTAGAGTGACGTACCGTACGTATGTTCCGCGGCATATTTACGATACGCTACTCCGCTTAAGAAACCTTAGGATGTACATTTCCTTGCACAGTATTATATTCTTTCCTATGATCTATCCTCATCGATACTGGTTATGATTTTTTGCAGCCACGATTACGCGGGCAGAGAGAGAGCTATGGCTAGAGTTGCGTCAGCATGAGCTCGTCGTGGACGAGGACAGACCAGGGCGTGATTCCAGAGACATACGATTGCATAGAGAGGCATCGTTTTATTGTGTTTTCGCGCCATGAGCGTTTGACAGATCGCTTTTATGAGATTTCTCAGACGTGCTGATCAGTACCAGAGGATTAGGCCACTGCTAGAGGCCAGCCAGGATGTGATGACCATCAATAAATCGCTTATTCAGGACGATTGAGGCGCTCTTCAGGGTATAGACGAATGAGCCAGTTGTTGCTGCAAATGATGAGATATCGCCTAGAAGTTGGAGCTACTACAGCATGTGCATATACCTAGAGATATAATGGTAAGTCGCTAGTCACCCGAGGATGAATGACTAGGACATGTGGTTCGCTCGCTTACCTCGATACGAGGTCATCAGATAGATTGATTCCAGCTAGAGACGACTTCACGCAGGTTCGTTGAGAGTCGATAGAGACGATCGAGTGTCAGGAACCCGTTTCCAAGTTTAAGTATTCGGAAAGACATGCAAGCGAGTCTATGGACCCTCTAGAAGAATGAAACCCTAACTGGACATAATGACCGTGCGAAAACCTCTGAACCTTAGGGTTTGCGGTAGTTCCGCGGCGCCATTAGTGAGGCCTGGGTTTGCCCTTCTACGGCTGGACCACCGATGCTGTGGTATGTTCTCAATACTATTAAACTGTACCCAAGATGTTGAGCTCTTGGGGGATTATGAGGTTTTGACAAACCGATCGGATAGTTCGACATCATTTGGATATCATATGATGGGACATATTGCTTGGGAGACTCCAGATACTAGTATAGCCATTGGAGCGCCGTCCATGCAGCCGCGATGAAACGAGTCTGAAGCAGTTGACAGCAGAGAAAAGTGAAGTACGAGAATCGTGTGAGCTCTTGACGAGAGGACGTTCCACTCAGCTGACATCAGAGATGTGATACGCATGTAGAGGAATTGTATATGGATATACCTTCCAGAAGGAGTCGCGATGAGTATGCAGCCATTCTGGAACAAGAGACAGATATAGTAAAGGTGGTAATTTCTGGGCAATTCGGCAGAAACGAGATTTGAGAGAAACCTCGACATGACCTTTCTGGAATATTATACGAGAAGACTTGGACCCAGGAGTGGTCATATTGCGCATACCCAGCAGGCCAGAGTTCGGCATCGTCGACGAGCCAGTTGACCAGGTTCAGATAGAGGACCTCACCCAGATGCGTTATGAATTGGTCAAGGATGGACGGGTGTTGAGTATATCTTCGCCGGATGGGACGAGTTCCGGAGGATGTGTTCGGCTAGATATCTTCCACAGAGTGATGGAGATACCGAGTTCGTGATTTCGAGTCCGTGTGAGAGACATCGGATGAACCGTAGCCGAGAACAATTGCAGTGCGTAGATAGAGACGTGACGTCGAAATGACGATGGTGCAGACAGGCGGAACAAGAGGTTCGTGCGAGATGCTGACGAGCTGTTGTTACTGCCCGTTAAGATTAAAGGCCGGAGATGTTTACAGAGGCGTTGGGATGCGACCAATTTCCGAGAAAATGCTGTGCTGAGGACGCAGATGTACAGAGAGTGAGAAGAGATTACGCAAGAGTACCAGCCTCCGTATAGTTCGGCATAGACAAGATCGGAAGAGACCCTGAGCGGGATTCCTTCCGGGATACTGCTGCAATGTGATTTGCACCCAGGATCAGATGTGTTACGTGTATTCAGAGAGCCAGAGGCCGACGCCAGTGACGTGCTACTTTACGAGTGGCCGTGAGGATTAACCGAGAGATGACCAGAGAAGTGCCAGAACGGAATCGCTCCCGTTAGCACACCTGACAGGGCCGATGAGCCGATGGATTGCGAGATTAGTAATCCACAGAGAAGATAAGGACGCCAGACCGTGAGCAAGAGGCAAGTAGATATCTTGCGCTACTAGCATTGGATGCATCGACACCTTCTCGACTTTGAAGGAGGATATACCGATGACGGTATTTATGATTTGTGATTTTGTGATTCGATTATCATGTATCCGTCATCTTGGATTTCGGTATTTTGGGCGATTTATTCGCATGATTTAGTCTTGGTGGCTGAGTTCCACGATATTTGTTTTCGTGCACCATGGTTGCACCTACTGGGCATTTATATCTTGCGCATAGTTTTTACACTTGAGATGTGCTTTACACACCGTTGTGTTGATTTATGATTTGTGTACAGTTATTGCACCCGATATCGTTTTCGTGCCTTGGCTGCATCTGCTTATGACTTCATGGATTTCATACAGTTGAGTTGATTTTGTGCATATCATACGCACACGAATTGATTTTTGCACTCGGTATAGCTTATATGTGCTTGTGGTGCATTGATATGTGTTTTGTGCACGCAGTTGCACACGCTTATGATTTTTACACCTTGGTACACTCGGTGTTGCTATTTACGCATTTGAGTTATTGTTTGGGTTTTGTGCACAGGATGCACCGTATTTGTATTTCTTGCATAGGATGCACCAGTTTATATTTCGTACGTTGTCGCACCAGTTTTATGTTTTGTGCGTTTAACGCACCAGATTTATATTTTGTGCCTTTGTTGCACCAGATTTATATTTTATGCACTACTGTTGCACCTGACTTCGATTTGATGTCATTCGATATGTCGTTTTTGATTTCATGCCTGTGTTATGCATGCGATTCGACTTATGCCTTCGGCATCGTTTACATGCACTTTTAGTGTTTTGATTTGAATTGTGCACGCTGATGCACACGATTGCGAGATCATCCACCGCAGTATACCTGATTTTATTGAGCCGTATTGTATACCGTCGATTTTGATCCTGATATTGATGTTGATTTCCTGCACTCCGTGCATTTGATTGGACTTGCGTATGTTCGACGCTTGATATTGGATTTCGTGATTTCGTGCATGTTGAGTGCGCATGATTTAGATTTTATTCGTGCGTGATGGATGAACCTGATTTGGATTTTCGCGCGTGTTGAGCGCATGATTTCAGATACGATTTTGGTGCACACAGATGCGCTAAATCGGGATTCTTTGTGCATGTCACATGCACCTGATTTTGCTGTCAGGCACACACGTTGCCTATGACAGATGTTGTGTGCACACCCGTTGCACCTAGATGTAGTTTTGTGCACCTGTATGGCACATATAGGGATTTTGGTTTCCGTGCGCACCAGACGCACAGAGTATTCTTACATACATTCTTGGGATTGATTCCTTATGGAGTAGTACATTTTTTTTATGATATTTGCTATGTGGTTTTATACTGAGCAGGACTAGTCAGAGGACAGTACCTGGATATATTTTGCATGCATTGATAGTTATCGAAGAGATTTTCAAAAAGCGAATTATAGTCTCAGTATATGCCTACGTGTCTGATATGACATGAAACGTTTAAAACAAGGAAACTCTTCTAAATTGTTTTCGAAAAGGCGGGACATGCATATTAAGCAAAGGATATATATGTATATGGGTATTATATTATAATGGGACGTCCGCCACTGTGCAGTGCTATGTGCATCGCACAGCGACTTAAAAGGGATTTGGCATGCATTTACTTCAGCTATTTACATGTATAATTCTAATTTATATCATATTGGTCTTGCTTGGATTTGGTATTCGTGTCTTTACCATAAATTCGATGATTGCGGGATGCTTGACGAAGTTTTGTTTTTGAGTTATCTGCTCATTACTCATGCGCATGCATTGCGTTATGATGCGTTTTATGTATTGATGATTTCGGAGCCCTGACGACTTGGATTTCTTATTGAAATGTTTTAGAAATTGGGGATTAAATTTAAATTCGGGGACCGAATTTCTTTAAGGGGGAAGATTGTAACATTTCAAAATAATAAAATATTATTTTGGGAATTTTTATAATTTAATATTATTTTATTGATTATTTTAATATTAAATTTATAATTAAATACCGATAAATGGGAAAAATTTTGAAAAATTATGGAAAATTCAAAAATAATGTATTCTATGGAATTATGTCATTTTAAAGTTTTTATGACCATTTATATGCTAATTTAGTGCTAATCGCGATTAAAAATCGCTAATTGGATTTTTGGCTTTTTTGTGCAAAACATGCACATATCATTTTTGGACTTGTGTTACATTTTTCCTACCATGGGTGTTTTGGGTCTACTATTTGAGTGAGAAAGAAAAGAAAAGAAAAGGAAAAAGGAAATGGTATCATGATGAAGAGAGAGAAAGACTGGGTCAACCTTCACCTTTTGAACCACACTCCCATCATTTCTCCATTCCATTTCTCTCTCCCATTTCAAAGAGCTGCTGCTGCTCCTGCCCCTTCCCCTCTTCCTCCTCCCTCTTCAAGCCTAGATCCACCATGAATACAACCCCGAAACCCCATTTCGGTTTCACAAAAAGTGTGCACAAGCTCACAAGCTTTAGAATGGACCAAGAAAGATGGTATTTTGGTGCTGTGGGAAGATTCATGAGTCTCTATGGAGGTAATTCTTTCACAATTGTTGTAGCATTTCAAGTGATTTAGCTTCTTTTAAAGTTTAGTGTTGTTTTGTCGAACTTTTGTGCACTTTAGACAAACTTAGAAAGGGTTAGGGTAAATTTGAGTTGTGGCTATGCAATTGGACTCTAATAGTGACCTTAGACCCTATATTGACTAAAACCCAGACCTAGAAAAACCTGAAACCCAAAAATATAGAATTACGGGACTTTCATGTCGGTTGTGACGACTTAGAGTGTGTAGAGAAATCTGGAATGGACTGGGACGTTTACTGGAAAAATAAACAAGTTCAGAGGCCCACTTGAGACCCTAGGAACACCCTGTAGCCAGACGAACCCCATTGGATCACTCTGGGCCGGCCTGGCCGGTTTTGCCTATAGGGGGCTCGGCCACTTGGTGATGGTACGGGTCCAGGTTTCTACTGTAGGTCTCATGCACCCTGTAAATCACTCTAGACTTGTTTGCTTGCCTTTATTTGGCCTGAGGCAAAATCTGGGATCATTTTCTTGGGTTGCTGCTTTGAATTTAGTTTTGGTTTTGCATATTTTGATTTCCAGATTATGGTATTTGTGCGTTATCTCGATCGTGTGACGTTTGTACGTCTATATCGAGTGATTTCGGGTTGTTTTGCGAAGGCTAACCATAAGTTCTAACCTATAGGCCTTTTAGCGTATCGTGTTGGTTTTCGCTTGTCGTTTTAAGTTTCGATTTGGTTTTGATGCGATGCGATACGTGTGATATGTAGGTACCCCCACGGCGATCCAAGACGATGAAGAAGATGAAGGCGACATCGACACCGACACGCAGGATACAGGTGAGTAGATTATATCTACAGGGGGAAGTCGGGTGGATGGCGTATAGCACCCCCGCAGTCCGATATTAGTATAGTATATATATATACTCATGATAGCTTATAGTGTCATGGATATTTGAGATGTTTTAGGTGTACTATAGATAAATTAGGGTAGGAAGTAAACTAGTGTCGTTCCTAGTCGCGAACCCGAGAACAGGTTTACACCCACACGCACACACGTACTTATTGCTATACTTATACTGTGATGATGAGGATAGCGGATGATATTTAGAGATGAGTCGATGACATTGGGCATAGTGCCACGGGATCGGTGATATGATGTGATTCGTATTTGGGATACAACATTTGATTGTTAGCGGGCCTTTGGACGTGTGTTTCACACACGCACTTATATTTATATAGATGGTATCGATTTGTACTAGATTTAGATCAGTACCCCAGATCATGTGATATGATGATAAGGATACCAGATAATTGATGAGACAATTGTGATATTGACCCGTACCCCGCTATTGGGATGCCGTACGACGATTTACCATACGAGCTTTATATTTATGATAGATCCGCACTCATGACTCGAGGACGTCATATGATATACTGTATCGTACGTGATACTATTGAGGCGGGATCACCGACTTATATATATATATATTTATATATATATCGACTCAGATGTAGGTGGTTTCCATACCCCTCCTGTTCAGCTTGTTAGTTAGGCCTGTAGATTCCTTAGTAGACATTAGATTAGACCCGAGACATACCTATTTCAAAACTACGAACCGGGAATATTTTAAAGATAGGAAAAAATGGATTCTACGGATAATTTCAAAAGGCTCATTTTTTCTTAAAATCACCGTAGCCCTTATTTAACTAAAAACCCCGATTCGTCTTATTTCAAAATGCAAAACTGCATGACACTTACATACTGATGTAGATTCTTCACTATTGCGTTGATTATTTGATTCCACATATTCATATTATTTACATCGCATTACTTGTAGTTATTGCTATATTACCATCATGCTTTTAGGACACCAGCACCATTATCGATGATGCGTATGTTCCACGTACACTATTTGCCGGCTCACACACTTCATCATCTATAATTGCCATGTCACTACACTGTAGTACTATTGCATTCATACTCATGTACCTACATATTGTACACCCATACCTGTGCACATACTTACTGTACATTCATACTCGTGTACCTACATAGCGTACACCCATACTTGTGCACATACCTATTGTACATTCATATTCGTGTACTCACATATTGTACACCCATACCTGTGCACATATTTATTGTACATTCATACTCATGTACCTACATAGCGTACACCCTTACTTGTGCGCATACCTATTGTACATTCATATTCGTGTACTCATATATTGTACACTTATACTCGTGCACCTACCTGTTGCACACTTATACTTGTACACTTACATATTGTGCATACATAGATGATTCTGGCTTGACTCGCAGATTGGGAACCGCAAGATACTTTTAAAAACTGATTCATTTTAAAGAAGCGGTCTTCCCTAATTATGTGCATATTGCTACTCCATGTTGCATGATATACTGATATGCTTACATTTTGGTTATATGTCGCATACATCATGCTTTTGATTTGACGCATTGAGATATGTTGTTTCCATGATATTTTTGGATTTGGGAATCGTGGATATTTTAAAGGAGAATATATATATTGTTTTAAAAACCCGGTTACCCTTGATATGATATTTCAGTGTGTCCACCATGTGTTTTCTCGGTTCTGAGAGTGGCATGTGAAACCCGATTCGAGGAGCGGTAGGCACCGTCTGCGGGTACATGGTGGACCCGGTGAGGTACCCCGGGGCAAGATGACTCGTATATGTCAGACGGTGAGCCTGGCAGGGGAGTACTACCTACCGGTGATAGTATTTGGACTCGGCGGTTATCGTGGGGATACCGACCGGAGTTATGTACGTATGGATTCGTCGGAATTCGAGGGTCGAAGCTTGGCACTCGGGATTTCGAGATAGCGTATGATGAGTACCTATCAGGTCCAGTCGCGGTGACAGCGCCTGATAGATGAGGATTTACGTGCCGATGCGAGGCACAGGTTTCATGATGATTTCGAGTGTCGATGCTAGGCACTCAGATTCCATGATTATGATTATATCCTCATACTTCCATACATATGCTTTATGATATTTACATGCATGATGCTTATTGTCATTGGGTGACTGGTGGACGGGATCCACATACATACAGACATTGATTATATAGTGGGATGATATCCATATACTCATAGATTTCCTGATATAGTTGACATTGATGACATTGATCACATAGTTGGATGATATCCACATACTTATAGACTTCATGACATGCTATTACCTGAGGCACTGGCACAAGCACTTGGCACTACACTCTTGTATAGATGTTACGTTGCCACCTTATCATGCTTCAGACTTATTTATGTGAGGTTTATATATATCTGATCGTATTGACCTAGGAGTAGGTCATGCATGCGATTTCTACTTATAGATATCTTCTATTCACGAGTTGGCAACTCACTCCGTTGTGCCGCAGTTTTTGCAGGTTTTGCCGTACAGGTTTCATTGCGGCTTTTCTGGCACACTGCTTTCATATGGGTGAGTTGCTTTGGTAGGTGGATTCTTTTGCATCAGAACCACCATTGTATATTGTTCAGTTGATAAAACTGCACATTTGTATTACATTTTTCCTACCATTTTTATATTAAAAAAAGGACTTTATTTTAATATATTATACATATGAGGGTTTATGTGTTAAAACACCATTTTCCATGTGTTAATATATTTTAGTTATCATTTGGTAGGAAAATGTATGCAAATAAATCTATTGACCAAATCCTAGTAGAACTAAGCCTACTAAATATTATTTGAGATTATTGTGCAGAATTTTCCAAGTTGTTAAGCAGAATTTATCAAACAAATCAAGTTGTTGAAGAAATCTTGCCAAATTAAGAAGCAAAACTTGGAGACCAAGTCTGGAAGCAACCGAGAAAAGATTTTTGAATTCTGAAGGTGCCTAGGATTGCCACATGTCATGAGATGAAAGCCCAAAAAATTCAGTCGAGAGATCTCAACCATTAAGCGCGGATCCGCGGCCAAACCTACCCTTGGCCCGCGGATCCGCCGCACTTCTAGGGAATTGGGAAGCAAGATTTTTTGGCATAAATATATGAAGAATTTTACCAAGTTTTCAACAATAAGATTCTGGCTTTGCACTATAAAAGGGCACCGAGAGCCTCTTGGAAAAGACATCAAGCCGAAGAGATCACGAAGTCCAAGACGGCTCACGCATCCAGGCTGATCATCAACTGTTCGTCTACCTCCTTGGAAGAGATCGAGAAGCAAACTAGTCTTTGTAATCATTTTCTAAGGAATCAAAGTGTAGATTGTTCAAGTTGATTAATAAAGGTAGTTGTTTTATTTAATTCTTTTGCATTTTACATTATGTTTTCTCTCTCTATCTTTTCATCTTCTTTTCCCAACATGCGCGAGTAATTCTCCGCTTGTTAGGGTTCGTAGGATTAGGGTAGGCTAATGGATGATGAACATCCCTAAACCCTTTTTAAGTCTTATAAAGCTTATGAACTTTATCAAAAGAATCATTAACATCCTAATCGGGCGCGCTAACAATTATTTGCTAGTTCCGACCGCGATTAGCGATTAGATAAATGATTGTTTTGGTAAAGGCTAGATATGAACGGAGTTCCGTGTCGAGATAAGGGTTAAGAGTAGGATTCCTTTTCCCTCCAGAAACCCTAATCTACACGCATCACCGTCGTTCTAGTTCTAAATCTATTAATGGATAAAAAGGGTAACTTTTAATTAATCGTCCATAACTACTAAATCCTAACGAACCCTACAAGCCTTCTTATTATATTTACTACATCTTTAAAATAATCTAGATCTATATTTTACATTCTTGTTTAACGTAGATCTAGAAACCATTCTATAAAATTCTTTATCCCTCCTCTCTTTCTCAACACATCTAAAGTAAAAATAAAAGGTTCCACGTTTCCCAGAGGACGACCCGTACTCATCTCGGTCTAGCTACACGCGACACCGTTATTGATTGCGGTTAACTAAACAAACACTCTTTCGTAACAATCAAATGGCGCCGTTGCCGGGGATACGTGCGTAATTTTTTATTTTTACTATTTGTGTTGAATTCTTAGACGTGTCATATCATTATTAACACAAAACTGCAAATTGCATATTTAACGATTTGTGCGTGAATTTTTGCAAGGAGATCTGGAGACACAGAATTAAGGGGAACAGGGAACAGAGACATTTTTAGAGATCCAGAGGAGCACATAAGGGTATACAAAAATTTTCATCAAGTGATCCCTCTGCCACGCGGCGGAACCGCGGCGAAAGTGCCCCTTCTGCGGCGGAATCGCGGCAAGTTGGAGGAATTAGGGCTTCAATCTTCTCTGGTATCTTTCTCAACTCCTTCTCTCTCCTCTCAAATCCAATAAAATCTATTTTCTGCAGGATTCTTTGCAAAATCGCGCCGCTCAAAAATCTTTTTGCAAAAGTTTTGTGATTGGTTTTGTTTTGCATATTTTAATACGAACTTTAAGGGGCAAATACCAAATCAAGATTAGGTGGGGATTTCATCACCCTTCCTAAGCCCCACAAATCACAAACTGAGCATATAGATCAACCCTTCATTAATTTAAAAAATATCTAGACCAGACTCTAAGGACCGTCGCGCTCAATAAGGACAGAGGAAGGTCGTGGGTAATCTATCGTTTATCCGCATTACTTTTGTAGTGCCTAGGCAAGTGTGACAAAGGCTAATGGTTTTTAATTAGGCCCACGACGTGGTTCCTTCCCACTTACCTGGCACTTATCTGGCTACAAGGGTAGTATGGAGGCGGTAGAGAATTGATCCTGCGGCTTGTCCTTTGGAAGTCTAGGAGCGGTCTAGAGACTGACCTAGGTGACCTTAGATCTAGGGTTGCTTGTGCATCGTAGGGTGATTTGTCTTGAGTCCCACTTTTTCAAAAACAAGCCAATTTTAAAATCACACACACGCTGCCACTTGCACTAAACCCGCTTAGTGCATGCTCGGCTGGACACGGGATCCTAGTGCCCGTCTTGTCCGCGTTCCTGCTATCGACGCCGAAGTCGGTACTTCTTCATCTTCTTTTCCCCCACCACACACCACATCGACCGTGATGGATGACACTCCATCTAATTATAACACCACGCTGCCACCGCCCGCAGGTGAGCAGAATCCACCGCGTATCTCTCTCCAAGAGAGATGTTATCCTATTCGTGGTCCTCTTCCTACTTGTCTATCTTTTCCACCACCTAACGGGGATAATTTCGAAATTAAACCCCACTACATCAATCTGCTGCCCAAATTTCATGGGCTTGAGTCGAAAGACGCGTACGTTTTCATCACCAAATTCGAAAACGTATGCGCAATGATGGGTACTTCACAATTGACTTTAGATGCTATGCGCTTACGTCTTCTCCCATTCACACTGTGCGACTTGGCAGAAAAATGGCTTTACAATACTGCCGCACACTCTATCACTAATTGAGATGAATTTGTCATAGCATTTCTTAAGAAGTTTTACCCAAACCATAAGACTGCACATATTAGGAGCGAGATCAACCAGTTCACCCAGCTTCCCAATGAACCATTTTGGAAGTGCTTTGAACGTTTCAAGGATCTGCTTGTCCAATGCCCCCATCACGGAATACAAAGATGGGATTTATGTGTCAATGCAATTTCATGTCTAAAGATGACGGTGAAGCTTAGAAATATCTGGAAGATCTCGCAGAAAGCACTTTGCAGTGGGAAAGCGTAAGACCACCTTCAACTAAGGGAGGTATTCACCAGCTCGACGTTTCCATCGCAGTAAAAGCCGAAATGGCAGCGATACAAAAGAAACTCGACGCTATTGAAAACAAGTTCTCATCTTTCTCCCTAAATCAGGTCACGCTTCCTAAGACCGTCTGTGGTTGCTGTTCGGATCCTTCACACTTAACGGAAGAATGTCCTATGAATGCATCGTTTCAAGCTAATGCTGCTTTTCAGCAGCGACCTAGAAACGACCCTTATTCTTCCACGTACAATCAAGGATGGAGGAATCATCCTAACTTTGCTTGGAACCAAAACCAACAAAGCAATTATCAAAAACCTCCTCCACAGCAACCACAACCACAGAATCAGCCCCCCTTTCAGTCACAGAATTTCCAAAATCCGGCCAACATTTCTACACCACAAGTGGCCGGTACTAACAACTCACTTGCACAAACTTTGGATATGTTCATGAAACAATCCATGCAAAATTCGGCTGAGATGAGGTCTTCTATTGATACCCTAACGAAAAACTCCGCCTCCCATGGTGAGAGTATTAAATCAATAGAAAACCAAATCGCATAGTTAAACGCCGCAATGAGTGCGAGAGAGAAAGGGAAACTCCCATCTCAACCCATACCTAATCCTGGCCACTCACAAAGTTATAATGTGAGTGCTGTTACCATGTTGAGATCGGGAAAAGTGCTGAATAACCGAGTGGGTGAGCAGTGTGATGATAGTGACACCAATGATACCCCAGCTTCTTCTTCTTCCCCTAATTCGTCTAGTCTCTCACCTTCACCCGAGCCTATTCTCCGTTTTCCCCAAGGCTCGAACCCTTCGCCCATTTCACTAAATCTATCTAAGTCGATTCCTACTCCAGCTTTGGGATCGAATCCGTCCCCACAATCCTCTCCAACGTTGGACCCAAAACTTATTGATCAAGCACCTTATCCAAACAGGTTAAGGGGCAACAGACCAAGTCCACAAATGGAGAAGATTGTGGAAATTTTTAAGCAAGTTAACATAAACATTCCTCTCCTAGATGCTATTCAACAAGTTCCGTCATATGCAAAAATCTTAAAAGACTTGTGCACTAGGAAGAGAAAAGTTCAAGTACCTAAAACAGTTTTCCTTGCGAGTAATGTGAGCACTGCTTTTACACAACAACTTCCCAAGAAACGAAAGGACCCCGGAAGTCCTACAATTTCAATTTCTATTGGGAGTAAAAATATTAATCGTGCTCTACTCGATCTAGGTGCTAGTGTTAACTTGCTTCTGTATTCGGTTTATGAGCAATTAGGAATCGGAGAGTTAAAACCTGCGCATTACACTCTTCAGATGGCCGATCGATCTTTCACCCAACCAAGGGGTGAGCTAGAGGATGTGTTAATCAAAGTCGGGGAATTCATATTCCCTGTGGACTTTATCGATATAGATACACAACCTGTAGCAAACCCACGCAATCAAATCCCGTTGATACTCGGTCGACCCTTTTTGGCCACTTCCAACGCAGTAATCAATTGTAGAAACGGCTCTATGACCCTATCCTTTGGAAAGAAGTCAATTGAGCTTAACATTTACAAGTTGGGAAGTGAACCCTCCGAACCCTATGCTCATGTGTGTTCTGTCGAATTAATGGATGTCGACAGCAGCGAATTTGATCAATCTCATGATACTGACTCTTTTCATATGTTGTTGCTTGATACGGACTCTTCCACCGAGTTGTCCGGGTCAACATCCAACACTGATGAGGAACTTTTTATAGAGTCTGACGATCACCCCATTTTTTCTGATGATATTATTTTTCGGGGTATCGATGAAAGCTTTGAGGAAATTTTCGCTGATGAACTCGCATTTTTAAAAGATACGGGTGTTGAGATAAATCAACTCCAAGATGAAGAAATTGAACCTCCACCCCCTCTTTTGGACAATCATGATAATGCGAGTAGTCCATCATTACTATCACTGTGTCGTCTCTCCAAATTGAGACGCAATCTTTTTCCATTACACCTCTTGTCACCTCCCTACTTCTTCACGTCAATAGGTGACATGTTCTTCCACCAACCTTGGTGCTTCATTGATAAAATTTTTGAATGGTTGGTGTTGACCTTCGGTCTTTGCAAAGCTTGGCATTGACCAATAACCTTGACCCCCTCGTGTGATTTTAAAAGATTAAAAGTGTTTAACTCAAGTTTGGGGGGTGTGGTATATTTTGACTCTTGAAAGAAAATGATTTTTACAAAATTGTGAGCCTAAAATAAGTTTGGGGGAGGATTTTCACTTTCATATATTCTTGCCCCCATTAATAATTTCCTTCCAAGTCTACAGGTTTTTGAGCTTAACGGATGATATCAGTGAGGACACTGCTGTAAACAGGTTTGGGGGAGGTTTGTGCTTATGTACACATCAATTTGCATCATATTTTGCATAAGCACAACATTTTCAAAAATTTAAAATTTTTTTTTTATAACAAACGAGTAGAAAGTGAAAAATTACATCCAAAAGATAGGAATAGTTTAAGAAAACCAAGAAAATTAGAGGTTTTCTTAAATGAACTAGTAATAAGTAGTTATGAGCTGTTGTCCTAAGGGTTGGTAAGATGAAGGAAGTCACTAATCTGAGGATAAAAATAAGTCTGAAAAATAGTTTCTATTCTGAAAGCTAAACATTTGAATGTTGATACCCTACTATATGCACTTACACACGTCTTGAAACTCGGGATAGTAGAGGATACCTTGAAATGCTCTTGTCTAAAAGCCAAAGTATGAAAAAAAATGAAGAAAATATAAAAATGGTGAAAAAAAAAAATGAACACTGGTTTTGTTATCGCCAAGGCAGCAATAAAAAAAATATAGCGAGGGTGCCTCTTCGCCTAGTGCCCTAAGCCAACTGGTCTGCGAGTCACTGCTAAGCCTTAGGTGGTGCAAGACGAGGAAAATATTATCACCGAATCGGCAAGCACATGAGTAATCGGTCGGTTAGTACCTCAAGAAGTATTAACGGTCGGATGAAAATGTGTGAGCAAATCTTAATATTCATCAATATTAAAAAGTACTGAGGTAGATGGACAAGAGTATGATAGCTTGAATTGAATTCTCCGAGTGTAGAGATGTTCTTTACACGCACGTGGGGTTATATGATCGATGTTTGGATGAAAGGTAGGAATGAAGAATAAAGACGATGTTTTATTGAGGGATGATGTGAGTTCTAACATCTTTTCATGACTATTAAGATAGGGCTCATGACAACTAAAAAGCTAGCATAGTTGGAAACTCTTCTTTTCAAAGTATTTCTTTTATGGTTCTTGTCTTTATATGTAAATTTCACCATCTTTCTTTTGTTATAGGATTTTGTGGGTGTAATCCGCTGAAAACCGTCAGGAGACAACACTCCTCCTACTAGGGACACCTAGAGGTTTAACGGCTTGTTGCACGTGCTCAGTGCAATCGTGTTGCCTACGAAAGTGTGCTTAGTTTTCTCCTTTCTTTTTCTCCTCTTAAATAAACTAGTTTGCTCGGGACGATCAAAGATAAGTTTGGGGGTATTTGTTCAGTTGATAAAACTGCACATTTGTATTACATTTTTCCTACCATTTTTATATTAAAAAAAGGACTTTATTTTAATATGTTATACATATGAGGGTTTATGTGTTAAAACACCATTTTCCATGTATTAATATATTTTAGTTATCATTTGGTAGGAAAATGTATGCAAATAAATCTATTGACCAAATCCTAGTAGAACTAAGCCTACTAAATATTATTTGAGATTATTGTGCAGAATTTTCCAAGTTGTTATGCAGAATTTATCAAACAAATCAAGTTGTTGAAGAAATCTTGCCAAATTAAGAAGCAAAACTTGGAGACCAAGTCTGGAAGCAACCGAGAAAATATTTTTGAATTCTGAAGGTGCCTAGGATTGCCACATGTCATGAGATGAAAGCCCAAAAAATTCAGTCGAGAGATCTCAACCATTAAGCGCGGATCCGCGGCCAAACCTACCCTTGGGCTGCGGATCCGCCGCACTTCGAGGGAATTGGGAAGCAAGATTTTTTGGCATAAATATATGAAGAATTTTACCAAGTTTTCAACAATAAGATTCTGGCTTTGCACTATAAAAGGGCACCGAGAGCCTCTTGGAAAAGACATCAAGCCGAAGAGATCACGAAGTCCAAGACGGCTCACGCATCCAGGCTGATCATCAACTGTTCGTCTACCTCCTTGGAAGAGATCGAGAAGCAAACTAGTCTTTGTAATCATTTTCTAAGGAATCAAAGTGTAGATTGTTCAAGTTGATTAATAAAGGTAGTTGTTTTATTTAATTCTTTTGCATTTTACATTATGTTTTCTCTCTCTATCTTTTCATCTTCTTTTCCCAACATGCGCGAGTAATTCTCCGCTTGTTAGGGTTCGTAGGATTAGGGTAGGTTAATGGATGATGAACATCCCTAAACCCTTTTTAAGTCCTATAAAGCTTATGAACTTTATCAAAAGAATCATTAACATCCTAATCGGGCGCGCTAACAATTATTTGCTAGTTCCGACCGCGATTAGCGATTAGATTAATGATTGTTTTGGTAAAGGCTAGATATGAACGGAGTTCCGTGTCGAGATAAGGGTTAAGAGTGGGATTCCTTTTCCCTCCAGAAACCCTAATCTACACGCATCACCATCGTTCTAGTTCTAAATCTATTAATGGATAAAAAGGGTAACTTTTAATTAATCGTCCATAACTACTAAATCCTAACGAACCCTACAAGCCTTCTTATTATATTTACTACATCTTTAAAATAATCTAGATCTATATTTTACATTCTTGTTTAACGTAGATCTAGAAACCATTCTATAAAATTCTTTATCCCTCCTCTCTTTCTCAACACATCTAAAGTAAAAATAAAAGGTTCCACGTTTTCCAGAGGACGACCCGTACTCATCTCGGTCTAGCTACACGCGACACCGTTATTGATTGCGGTTAACTAAACAAACACTCTTTCGTAACAATCATATATATATTATTCAGTTGTATCTAGAAATTCCATCAACCAAAAACTTGTATATTGTTTCAGACTTAGAAACCAGTTATGTATTATTTCGACCTTAGAGTCGCGCGTTGTAGTATTACGCTTTTCATGCTATTTGAGCTTTCCTTTGAGTTTTGATCCTCGACTTTCGGCGTTGTATATTATATTGCTTGCGTGGCTGTGACCGTCGATTGACGAAGAGCTATCTCCCGCTTGGGGATGCATTTTATCATTTCATATATATTATTTATGTTGGACCCCGTTCGGGGCCAGTATTTACAAAGGAAACTCTGCCGAAATTTTCAGAAAAGATATGTGATTTTTAAAAAATGCATATTCGGCTTAGTTATTTAAAAACTTTGATTTTAAAACATGTTTTCTTCACTTTTAAAAGCTATTTTCCTATTTCTTAAAAACTAGTTTTCTCTATTTACTCCTTAAAATGGTTTTAGATTTCTGGGCTTTTGGTTTACTTGGATCAGATGGAGTCTTATAGACTTCATATGATTTAAGTGCCAGTCACGTGCTCTTTCGGGTCGTGACAGGAGTAGGGGAACATATGTGATATGTGCATGACCGAAAATAATGCAATATGAGATACCGTATTATATTCTCGCGATTTTGATATCAGCCGGATCATCGGATCAAGTGTTGATTCGATAAATCGGTATATGATATATTAGTCGGTTATATTCGATATAGCCGTATTGTCGGATCAAGTGTTAATTCGACAATTTAATGTATAATAATATATATGATATATTAAATTACATTAACTAATATTAGCTCACTAAAAGATTCTTTTTCTCACTCGGGTAATACATTGATATATATGCGATATATGTTAATTGTATTATTTTATTTTGTTACAATAAATATTATATATGTGATATATAATATTGTAACATGATATGGTTATTAATGCAACATGTTTAGTGGAGATTAAACATGGTTAGGGTTTTATTTGGGTTAATCATTTCTAGAACCTTCTAGAAGGTTTTGTTTTGTTTTGTGTAAGATATTATGCATAGATATTTGTTTAACCCAACCCAACCCTTTAACCATGATTTAATCTCTATAAGGGTTAGTTCTTCTCACCTTATACCATGGTTGCATTTCTAACCTCATACCAAGGATTATTCATTATTCATCACAAAAGGAATCACTATTCTTCTTCTTTTTCTTCCTTGATGCAAAGCTTTCTTGCTTTGCTTTTTGTGATGAGAGTGAGTGAGAATAAGAAAATAAATGAGAGCAAAAATCCTACTTTATCATCCTCATCTACCTTTGCCCTTTAGATGAGAGTGTTCACTTCAGTTAGTGAGTGAGAGATTGTGTTAATGAAACTTCAAGGTAGATCATCTTTGTTAACGAAGATCGGAAGCAAGGTTGCATCTTTCTCTTCGTGGAGCCTCTTGAGAGTCTGGAACACGATGATCGCAGCGAAGGGACCTCAACACGGAGCTTTAGAAGTGATGGACCGGATCTACAAAGGTTGTAATCCCTCTCACTTAGTGTTAAAGTGTTTAACATGCTTGTTTTCGCATAAACTCTAGTTTAAAGATCTTGTTAAGGGTTGTTCGGCACGGCTAAATTTTAAATTGGGCATGGTTGATGCCTCATAGACCCTTGTGCGTGTGCCTAGCATCCATACAGTGGTATCAGAGACAAGCTAGAGCTTTAGGTGAAGTCTAGGCGAAGTTTAAAGTCCGATCGAACTCCGAATACACGATATAACCTAGTTTCTGGAAATTTTTCAAACCTGTTGATTTTTTCATATTAAAAATACTTAAAAAAATCTGCAGGGAATTCTTTGGAACTGTGTGAAAAACGAACCATTAATACGCCTAAAGCGCCGTGGAACCGTGGCAGGAACATGCCTTCCGCGGCGGTTCCGCGGCGCTACAGTGCGATTCTGATGCTCTTTTTACACAGTAACTTCCGTACGGATTTCCTTATGTTTCTGAGTATTTTTAATGTATACTCAAGTGTTGATTTTTCTGGGTTGTATTGGGGACTCGTTGATTCGATCGGATAATTTAATTTCGTTTAAGTTTTTTTCGGATAATTTTCGAAACTGTTAAAAAGTTCGAACGGATATCAATAACTCACCTTTTCCCCAGTCAGAAAATTTTTCAAAAGTTGGATTTTTTCTCGAGTTTGAAACTTCCGGAAAATCATGCAAGTAACGCGGTGGACCCTCTAGAAGACAACAAATCTTAACTCGATTATGTGACCGTCTTGAACTGCCTCTAAACCTTAGGGTTTATGGCAGTACGACGTTACCACATGTGAGGCGTTGGCTTGACCCTTCTACGGCTGGACCATTGGTACTGTAGCAGTGATGGATACTTTTTAAACTCCGCTCAAGTGTTGAGCTATTTGGGAAATCTTGGGTGTTTGTTTATTCGATCGGAAAGTTTCACACTGTCTATTTATCTGGAATGTGATACAATATTTGGAATCCACAAGTAGTTATGAGATAACTAATTTGAATATTATAAACATAGCAGTTTAGTCTCAATTGATCGGTTGCCACGGAATTTTGATGTGATCAAAAGTCTGTCGCAATCACGTAGCATACACGGATACTCGCCGAGTAAACTTAATAGATAGCCGCGCCCCATAGCCCCGACCAAGTGACTGTAGGAGAACCCCGTCGCCAAAATCATCCGTTCGGGTGCTCGCGGCAGCGGTGTTCCGCCTTAGTGCACTTCGTCGACGGCATCCGGGGGTGCCGCCATCTACTAAAGTTTGCGACGAGTATTCGATCAGTATGTCGGGAATCTTGTTGAATTGCCCGACTTGATATTGAAAAGAGTTTTCGATAATGAGACTAAAATGCGGGGTTTATAATTGTTAGGCATGCGATGTCTAAGGAATTCATTTGGTTAGACATGCGATGTCTAAGCAGGTTGCGGATTCCAACTGTTGTAGTTTTACATTTTCTTTTCTGTGACCGTAAGTGTAATATGTGGTGTATCGCCGGCTTCGTTGCTATACATCAACGACAATCGGGATACGCATACTTGCTTACGTTGATGATATGAGATATTATGTGTTGCTGTGATATGTTATATTGGATCGTCACGTTCTGAATAGCCGGGGGTTTTATGTGAGATGAGAGTTTTTCTTTTTCATTCATGTAAAATTCATTTGCATGTAATATTCTTTTATTGGGGCACTTCTGGGCTGAGGATGATGTCACCATTGTATATTATTTACTTTTCCGCATTAGGTAGACCCAAGGCGGGGAGCACAAGTAACCGGGTTTTAGGGTCCAGTGGGAGACCATCTTGAGGAGTCGAGACCGGGTCTTCTAACCCTAGAATTAGCAGTGTTGCTTGCACATCTATCGTAGGGGTCTAGGGATGTGGGTTTGGTTATTCATCGCGACCGTGGAATCCGTGTTTTATACAGGCTCGCATTAAAAACACTGACCTCCAAGTATATCCAATATTTCATATATGTTCTTCTGCTGCAATGTTCTGTGATGAGATCATATTACTGCCTGATACAAATGTTTATATTATATATATGAGATATATGTTATATTGCAGATTTCGTTTCAAAAGTGATGCTTGTGAAGCACAATAAAATGGGACTTCATTAATGAGATTAATGAAACTAAAAGAAAGCTAAAGATGTTGTAGAAACTTATTTAAAAACTGGAAGCTCTAGTTCTTGCTTTGCATAGCGGTGTTCTTTGTAGAACATCCAGCACCTTATTCGATAAGGAAAGAGCCAAGATCCCTTCACCGGGAGTGACCTCTTTAGTGAAACTAGCAGATGCTACAAACTCGGTTTGTCTTTTGATTGTTTCTATAGTTTTTGCTTTGCATAGTGATATTTGTGAAATATCCTGCACCTTATTCGATAAGGAAAGAGCCGACGATCCCTTCACCGGGAGTGACCTCTTTAGCAAAACTAGAAAAGGCCTAAAAAACATTCCATTTAAAATCATTCGATTCTACAACGATATAAAATTCATTGCGCAGAGGGTTTTCTTAAAAACCTGTCGTAGCCCTCCGTCATTTCAGATAAGTAGTTTTTAGTATTCGTGCTGCGCTTGTTGACTTAGTCAAGGCATAGTGTGCGATAGCTGATTAGTGCTTATCTGCAAAGCATATGATGCGATTGGATTAGGGTAGTCGTGCGGCCTTGTTGACTCAGTCAAGGGTCGTGCGGGTGAGTTTAATTCAATCGGGAAATGACGGGTTGAACTTTACTTACGGTCTATGGTTTGTTGACTTAGTCAAGGTTATAGATCGTTTGGGGCAAAATATTATTGGGAATTTGAAGTGTTGAAATTTGCAATGAGATTGCATACCTTCTATGAGATAGTTGGATCCCGATACCCGCTGCGAGTAAGAGTTACTCCTGGGAGAGTTTTACACTTTACAATTAGCCGATCAAGTAGGTGTCTAGAAAGGTGTTCACGGGGTTACGCCCCTGGGAAAATGAGGTTTATTTTAATTAGGTCCGTGCAAAAGCGCGGGGAACCTCTCTCAAAGTACCAGCACTGGCCTGGCTGAAAGATTGACGAACTTGTAGGGTGTAATTAATCCCGGCTAGTCTTTCCTTTTAGGGTTTGAAGGAAGATTTGACTAAAACAGTGGGAGACATCCTGATTAGATAAATTGATAACCAATCTAATCTTGTAAAAGCGCATGCTGCGTGTTTTCTACTCTCTCCTTCCTGGTTACGACTATGTCACGCCTTAATCAAAATAATAATACGGATGCATTTGACCGAACCCGCTTGTTATACTGCGCTAAGGAACGTTGGTCCCGCTCCATCTTGTAATTGTTATAAGACAGAGTAGGAAATAGGGGATTACCAGAATTCCCGTGCCGTCCAAACGAAGAAAGTGCATGTTGATGCATCATCTTCGGGTGTGTTCATTACACAGAACTGTTTTTCAGTATCCTTTACGTCCTGGATGTGAGATACCACACCAGGATCCCACAAATGTAATTTGTTACATAGGCTACAGATAGGTAGAGAACTGAGAACGGGTGATAAATTTCATGAGATAGAAACGGTGCAACTGTTGCAGCCAAGTTTGTTGGTAGTTATCACCCTGTATTACCAGAATACATTGATTCTGAATGAATGTTATTAGACACCGAACCTGATATACAACATCATATCAGTCTCTTTATTAGTAAAGAAGGATATAATTTTGTATTGTTGGATGATGTTTTGAACATTTCCTATATCAAGAGTTGATCGGTTCAGGCACGTTATCTAAAAGCATAGACGTTCTAAATCAAACCACAGTTCTTAATGTACAGAACACACACAAGAGGAAGAGTTCAGAAATGAATGAATCCTTCTTGAGACATTGTAGACTAGGTCATATCAATGCGACCCGACTAGCTAAAGTTACATTTAGATCCATATTTAAATCTGTTTGAATTTACAACTTGTGAAACTTGCCGGTCATGTCACAAAGATAAGATGACCACAGCTCCATTTATTGGAAACAGAGAAAGAGTTAGTGAACTCTTGGGATTGATACATGCTGATGTATGAAGGTCCCCTGTCTACACATGCCAAGACCGGTTCTTTGTACTTCATTACATTCACTGATTATCTCTCAAGATCCGGACATATGTTCCTGTTGAAACACAAGTCTGCAACTTTTGAGAAATTCAATGAATATAAGTTAGAAGTAGACAACCAAAAACGGGTATAAGTATTATGTCCTTTGATGAGATCAAGGTGGAGAATACTTGAGCATGGGATTCCTGGACTATTCTAAAGGAGAATGAGATTCTCTCTCAGCATTACTCCTTCGTATACACCATAGCACGATGGTATATCGGGGCGGAGCAATTACACCCTATATGATATGGTGCGCTCTATGATGAGTACTACTGAGTTTCCTATTTCCTTTTAGGAGTTATGCACTTGTGAAGCTGTATACCTATTGAATAGGGTTCAAATCAAATCAGTTGCCTACCACTTCATATGTGATATAGAAAGGGAAGAGCCCATATCTCAAGTTTGTTAAGATTTGGGGTTGTCCGGCCTATGTCTAAAATCATAATTCGGACAAGCTCGAGGCAAAGTCAGATCTGTGGAAGTTTGTTAGATATCCCAACCATTCGCTAGGGAATATCTTCTACCTAACTGAGGAACAAAAGTTGTTTTGTTTCTCAGTATATCACCTTTGTGAAAGGGAATTTCTTGTGAAGAAATAAGTGGTCATTAGGTAGAACTGGAAAGAGTTCCAGCTATACAAACTAGAGCTGATGATTTGGTAGAACCAAAGGATTCAATAGTAACCAACGAACCTCAACCTCTCCGCCAATCTAGCAGGGTTCCTCACCCACCTGAGAGATACTTCGGTTTCTCTATGACAGTGGGAGCGAGGATTGCATCATGAGATGATGACCCAACTAGTTTCGAGCTGGCCATCAGGAGTGGGACTCTGTAAGAATGGCTGGATGCTTAGCAATCTGAGATGGAATCCTTATACACTAACAAAGTATGGACTTTGGTTGCTTTATCTGAAGGGTTAAATCCCCATCAGGAGCAAGTATATCTTGAGAAGATTACTTGGTGTACATGGAAAAGTTGAGACTTTCAAAGCTATGCTTAAGTTCATCCAGATCCTACTTGCCACGGCTACATACCATGACTACGATATCTGGCGATTGCGTGTCATGACAGATTTTTTAAATATTGATTTGGAAGAGAGCGTCTATAAGTACACAGCCAGAGGGCTTCGTGGACAGTGGGAGCAGCGGAAACGTGAGCAAGATATTTTATGTGATAAATCAGGCATCACGGAGTTGGAACATCTGTTTTGATGTGGTAGTCAAAGAGTTTGACTTCATCAAAATGGTAGATGAACCTTGTATATACAAAAGGTAGTAGAGAGTATGGTGTTGATCCTCGTAGAGTACGTGGATAACATACTCTTGATAGGGAAGGAGTTTCCTATGCTACGCTCGGTCAATCTCCTCTTATCACAATCATTCTCCATATAGGATCAAGGTGATACCTCCTAAATCCTGGGTTATAGATCTATGGGATAGATCTGATTGGATGTTAGGAATCTCGCTAGTTGTAGTGAGATGGTATCAAACGATCTTGGGGAGAATCACTGGAAAAGTTCCAGGATGATAAGGACGACTGAATGTCAGTCGCAGGCATTGTCTTTACCCTCAGTGGAGGGACGGTATGTTGGAAGAGATCCAAGCTATAAACCGTGACTTACTAGACGATTAAAAGCAAGATATATCGTTACCAAGGATGCTACCAAAGAGGCAGTCTGGATATATAAGTTCATGAGATGGACTTCGTTCCTACCATTGTGTGACAATGGAGTTGTGGCTTATGCCAAGGAACCCCCATCCCATCTGAAATCCAGATATAATTCTTAGGCAGTATCACCTGATCATGGAGATGGTTGATCTCCAGGGAGATCGAGGTTAGGAGAGTAGACACAGGGGACAACAGCGCGGATCCACTCACAAAGGCCTTTTTCCCAGTAGAGACTTTTATGGGATGGTTGAGTATGAGATACTTCAACCACAGCTAATTGTTAGGTATGCGATACCACAACAGATGGCCCTAGTGCAAGTGGGAGATTGTTAGTTATATGTATGCACTAGAGGCCATTACTGTACATACGATGTATATTGTAATGGATGCTTGGACATATATAGGGAGGACTTTCTTGCTTGACATGATAGTATGCTATCTGGTTGTACTTTATCTTAACATGTACTCTGATTGTCTCTATGTTACATGTTGATAAAGCGCTTAGGATATGTACCCGACTACTGGGACTATAATGAGATCATACTAGTGGGGCCACGGTAGTCGACGAGTACATCCTATAACTGTTCCTAGTCAAGGGTGTATCGAGCAGGGCATCGATACACCAGAGTAGACCAGCGTATACGCATCTTGACCCGTATGATGGGCGATGGATGATCCCATATCCATCGGTGTTTGACACCAAGGATGGTGTACGGGTGCTCAGTAGAGACTGGGTACACTGGATGGACTCGCCGAGAACTCTCAGATGGTATTATACCTTACGTCAGATGGCAGTTCTCCGGTGACACTGGTACAGAGTAGTCTGTTGACCCGAGATCGTCATAGAGTCTTGTGTGATTCTCATTGTGATTTAATTTCCATCATACCACGTCCAAGAGGGCGTGCAAAAAGGTGGCTTTTGGGTACATTCCCGAATCACATGGAGGCAATGAGCGATAGGAGGGGATTCGTCTCTCCCGGTATAGGGAGTTGATGTTGCGCTGTGTTCGATTGGCTATAACTGGAAATCCCTGGCCAGGGTTGCTGAGATTTACTGGTATATGTTATCAGTAGTTTTTCGAACTGTTATAGACCTCATATCGACATGACTTATCAAGCTACTGGTGTCTAATATTTACCACCCCGAGGCGAGATATGCAACATATCAGACGACGAGACCGGACTGTACGGGAGTGTTACTGATTGGATTCGCAGGAGAATGTACAGGCTTGCTTGTTGATCTTCTGAGTGCTCAATACCTGGATGGCTGTTACGTTTAGCTGACCGCTTGCAGCTTGTGCGTGTTTGATATGATCATCACCTACTGTCGGCGTATTGACGATTCTTTAGAGTTCTACACAGAGGTTTCTTGACTCAGGCAAAACGAAGTAGGGGCACATATGTGATATGTGCAGGACCGAGGATAATGCGATATGAGATACCGTATTATATTCTCGCGCTATTTGATATCAGCCGGATCATCGGATCAAGTGTTGATTCGATAAATCGGTACATGATATATTAATCGGTTATATTCGATATAGCCAGATTGTCGGATCAAGTGTTGATTCGACAATTTAATGTATAATAATATATATGATATATTAAATTACATTAACTAATATTAGCTCACTAAAAGATTCTTTTTCTCACTCGGGTAATACATTGATATATATGCGATATATGTTAATTGTATTATTTTATTTTGTTACAATAAATATTATATATGTGATATATAATATTGTAATATGATATGGTTATTAATGCAACATGTTTAGTGGAGATTAAACATGGTTAGGGTTTTATTTGGGTTAATCATTTTTAGAACCTTCTAGAAGGTTTTGTTTTGTTTTGTTTAAGATATTATGCATAGATATTTGTTTAACCCAACCTAACCCTTTAACCATGATTTAATCTCTACAAGGGTTAGTTCTTCTCACCTTATACCATGGTTGAATTTCTAACCTCACACCAAGGATTATTCATTATTCATCACAAAAGGAATCACTATTCTTCTTCTTCTTCTTCCTTGATGCAAAGCTTTCTTGCTTTGCTTTTTGTGATGAAAGTGAGTGAGAATAAGAAAACAAATGAGGGCAAAAATCCTACTTCATCATCCTCATCTACCCTTGCCCTTTAGATGAGAGTGTTCACTTCATTTAGTGAGTGAGAGCTTGTGTTAATGAAACTTCAAAGTAGATCATCTTTGTTATCGAAGATCGAAAGGAAGCTTGCATCTTTCTCTTCGTGGAGCCTCTCGAGAGTCCGGAACATGATGATCGCAGCGAAGGGACTTCAACACGGAGCTTTAGAAGTTAAGGACCGGATCTACAAAGGTTGTAATCTCTCTCACTAAGTGTTAAAGTGTTTAACATGCTTGTTTCCTCCTAAACTCTAGTTTAAAGATCTTGTTAAGGGTTGTTCGGTACGGCTAAATTTTAAATCGGGTATGGTTGATGCCTCGTAGACCCTAGTGCGTGTGCCTAGCATCCCTACAGTTAGGACACCAGCACCATTATCGATGATGCACATGTTCCACGTACACCTGCTTGCCGGCTCACACACTTCATCATCGATAATTGCCATGTCACTACACTGTAGCACTGCTGCATTCAGGAGATGATCTCTTGCATGGCATACTTGTGTACATACCCCTTGTACACCCATAATTACATACATAAGTATTTGCACATAATAGATGATTCTGGCTTGATTAGAGATTTGGGGACCGCAAAATATATTTTAAAACTGGATTCATTTTAAAAGAGCGGTTACCCTCAATATATGCATACTATTATTCCATGTTGCATGATATACTGATATGCATACATTTCCTTTATATGTCGCATACATCCTGCTTATAATTACACGCATTGAGATATTTGTTTTCATGAGATTTCTGGATTTGGGAACCGTGGTTATTTCAAAAGAGAATATGTATTGTTTTAAAAACCCGGTTTCCCTTGATATGATATTTCAGTGCGTCCACCATGCGTTTTCTCGGTTCTAAGACGTGTGCTTGAAACCCGATTCGAGGAGTTGGATGATCCGTTTGTGGGTTCATGGTGGACCCGGTATGGTTCCCCGGGGCGAGAACTGTTTTTTGTGGAGCAGACGATGAGCCTGGCAGGGTGGCGAGTACCTACCGGTCATTGTATTTGTGCTCGGCGGATATCCGCAGGATACCGACCGGAGTTGAGAGATGATATGGGCTGATCCAGACTGACGGAGCCCAATATATGAGGATTTACGTGCCGATGCTAGGCACAGGTTTCATGATGTTTTCGAGTGTCGATGCTTGACACTCAGGTTCCATGATTTTGATATGTCGCGTGCGACACATGGTTATTTACATCCTCATACTTACATGCATATATTTATGATATTTACATGCGTGATGCTTATTATCATTGGGTGACACGTGGACGATTTCCACATATATATATTGACATTGATCACATAGTTGGATGGTATCCACGTACATTTAAACTTCATGACATAGTCAACATTGATCATGCCTCATACTTATGATATGTTATTACCTGAGGCACTGGCACGAGCACTTGGCACTACACTCATGTATAGATGTTACATTGCCACCTTATCATGCTTCAGACTTATTATTATTGAGGATATATAATTACTGATCGTATTGACCTAGGATTATGTCATGCATACGATTTCTGCTCTGTGATGTTTTCTACTCACGAGTTGGCAACTCACCCCCGTTGTGCCACAGTTCTTGCAGTTTTTGCCGTACAGGTTCCATTACGGCTTTCTGGCACACTGCTTCTTTTCTGGGTGATTGCATTGGTAGGTGCATTCTTTTGCATCAGAACCACCATTGTATATGTATTATTCAGTTGTATCTGGAAATTCCATCAACCTAAACTTGTATATTGTTTCAGACTTAGAAAACCAGTGGTGTATTATTTCGACCTTAAAGTCGCGCGCAGTAGTATTATGGTTTTCATGTTGATTTTGAGTTTCTTTTTGAGTTTTGATCCTCGCCCTTTGGTGTTGTATATTATATTGCTTGCGTGGTTGTGACCGTCGATTGACGAAGAGCTAGCTCCCGCTTGGGGATGCCTTTCATCATTGTGTATATATTATTCTTGTTGTACCCCGTTCGGGGCCAGTGTTTACAAAGGAAACTCTGCCGAAATTTTTAGAAAAGACATGAGATTTTTAAAATGCATATTCGGCATATGTTAGTTAAAAACCCTTGTTTTAAAACATGTTTTCTTCGCTTCTTTAAAACTAGTTCTCCTTTATTTATTACTTAAAATGGTTTTAGATTTCTAGGCTTTTGGCTTACTTGAATTAGATGGGGTCCTATAGGCTTCATATAATTCAAGTGTTAGTCACGGGCTATTTCGGGTCGTGACAAAGTTGGTATCAGAGCGCTAGGTTAACCTTGGTTCGAGTCTAAGTTTGACTTTGTGGAGCCTAGAGCGTATATATATATACGAAACATAGGCTTGACCTTACGGAACTTAGACATAGCCGAGGGGGTATTATACCCGAACTTTCGTCGCGTAGGATGGCCCTTGGTTGATGGTGTAGGTAGCTTGGGTAGAGTGACGTACCGTACGTATGTTCCACGGAATATTTACGATACGCTACTCCGCTTAAGAAACCTTAGGATGTACATTTCCTTGCACAGTATTATATTCATTCCTATGATCTATCCTCATCGATACTGGTTACGATTTTGCTGCCACGATTACACGGGTAGAGAGAGCTAAGGCTAGAGTTGCGTCAGCATGAGCTCGTTATGGACGAGGATTGACCAGTGCGTAATTCCAGAGGCGTACGATCGCGTATAGAGGCATCGTTTTATTGTGTTTTCGCGCCATGAGCATTTGACAGATCACTTTTACGAGATTTCACGGATGTGCTGATCGGCACTAGAGGATCAGGCTACTGCTAGAAGCCAGCCAAGATGTGATGACCATTGATATATCGCTTATTCATGATGATTGAGTCGCTGTTCAGCGTACAGACGAATGAGCGTGTTGTTGCTGCAAATGATGAGATATCGCCCAGATGTTGGAGCTACTGCAGCATGAGTATATACTTAGAGATACGATGGAAGGTCGCTAGTCACCCAAGGATGAAGGACTAGGATATATGGTTCGTTCACTTACCCCGATGCGAGGTCATCAGATAGATTGATTCCAGCTAGAGACGAATTCACGCAGATTCGTAGAGAGTCGATATAGACGATCGAATGTCAGAAATGCATATTCCAAGTTTAAAGTATTCGGAAAGACATGCAAGCGATTCTATGGACCCTATAGAAGAATGAAACCCTAACTCGACATAATGACCGTGTGAAAGCCTTTGAACGTTAGGGTTTGCGGCAGTTCCGCGGTGCCATTAGTGAGGCTTGGGTTTGCCCTTCTGCGGCTGGACCGCCGACGCTGTGGTATGTACTCGATACTATTAAACTGTGCCCAAGATATTGAGCTCTTGGGGGATTATGAGGTTTTGACGAATCGATCGGATGGTTCGACATCTTTCGGATATCATGTGATGGGATACACTGCTTGGGAGACTCCAGATACGAGTATAGCCATTAGAGCGCAGTCCATGCAGCCACGAGAAGACGGGTCCGAATCAGTCGACAATGGAATAAAGTGGAGCAAAGAGTTCGCACGAGATTTCGACGAGATGACGTTCCACTCCGCTGACATCAGAGATGCGATACGCATGCAGAGGCGACGATTATTGATATACCTTCCAGAAAGAGGCGCGATGAGTATGAAGCCGTTCCGAAACATGAAAACAGATATAGTGAGGGATGGTAACTTCCGGGCAATTCGGCAGAAGCGAGAATTGAGAAGACCTCGACGGGACCTTTCTGGAATACTATACGAGAAGATAAGGACCCAGAGACAGATGACGCCAGACCATGAACAGGAGGCAAGTAGATATCTTGCGCTGCTAGCATTGAATGCACCGACACCTTCTTGACTTTGAAGGAGGATATACCGATGACGGTATTTATGATTTGTGATTTTGTGATTCGATTATCACGTATCCGTTACCTTAGATTTCGGTATTTTGGGTGATCTATTCGCATGATTTAGTCTTGATGGCTGAGTTCCATGATTTCTGTTTTCGTGCACCATGGTTGCACCTACTGGGTATTGATATTTTGCGCATAGTTATTACGCTTGAGGTATTGATTGTGATTTCATGCCTATTTTATGCCGGTAATTTGATTTACGCTTCCAGCATAGTTTTCATGCACTTTTAGTGTTTTGATTTAATTTGTGCACGCTGATGCACATGATTGTGAGCTTATACACCGCGGTATACCTGATTTGGATTGAGCAGTATAGTATACCGTCGATTTTGATTCTGATATTGATGTTGGTTTCTTGCACTCCGTGCATTTGATTTGGATTTTCGCACGTGTTGAGCGCCTGTTTTGAGATGCGACTTTGGTGCACACCAGATGCACTAAATCGGGATTCCTTGTGCATGTCAGATGCACCTGATTTTGCTGTCAGGCACGCCTGTTGCCTTTGGCAGATGTTTCGTGCACACCCATTGCACCTAGATGATGTTTTTGTGCACATGTATGGCACATATATGGACTTTGATTTTCGTGCGCACCAGACGCACATGGTATTCTTATATACATTTTGGGAATGAATTCTTATAGAGCAGTACGCTTTCATGATATTTGCTATTTGTTTTCGTACTGAGCAGGACTAGTCAGAGAACAGTACCTGGACAGAGTTTGCTTGCATTGATAGTTCTCGAGGGGATTTCCAAAAAGCGAGCTATAGACTCAGTATTTACCTACATGTCCGATATGACGCGAAACGTTTAAAACCAGGAAACCTTTCTAAATTGTTTTCAAAAAGGCGGAACGTACATATTAGACAAAGGATATATACGTACATGGTTATTTTATTATAATAGGCATCCGCCACCGTGCAGTGTTATGCGCATCGCACAGCGACTTAAAAAGATTTGGCATGCCTTTACTTCAACTATTTATATGTATAGTTCTGATTTATATCATATTGGTTTTATTTTGGATTTGACATTTGTGTCTTTACCATGACTCCGATGATTACGGAATGCTTGACGGAGGTTTGATTTTGAGTTATCTGCGCATTGTTCATGCGCATGCATTGCGCTATGATGCGTTTTCTGTATTGATGATTTCGGAGCCCCGACGACTTGGACTTTCATTTGAAATGTTTTAGAATTTGGGGGTTTAAATTTAAATTCGGGGACCGAAGTTCTTTAAGGGGGAAGATTGTAACATTTCAAAAAAATAAAATATTAGTTTTGGGAATTTTTATAATTTAATATTATTTTAATGAATATTTTAATATTTCGGTATAATTAAATACCTATAAATGGGAAAAATTTTGGAAAATTCTAAAAGAGGGTGTTTTATGGAATTATGCCATTTTAAAGTTTTTATGATTAATTATATACTAATTTAGTGCTAATCGCGATTAAAAATCGCTAATCGGATTTTAAGCGGGTTTTGTGCAAAACATGCACCATATCATTTTTACACTTGTTATTTATTTTCATGGCTTTCCTTCATGATTATACCATGGTTGTGAATTATTAGAGAGAATGATAAAAAGAAAAGAAAAGAAAAAAAGGGAAAAGAGTTTTATATTGAGGTATGGGTGAGAGAGAGAAAGGTAGAGTTTACCTTTGACCAAAGCCTTAGCCATTCCCCTTCACTCTTCACTCATTCCTCTCCCTCTCCTTCTTCAGCTGCTGCTACTGCCCCCTCTTCATCCTCCATCTTCAAGCATCACAAACACACCCAAAACAACTCCAAAACATAATCCCCACTTCACAAAAATGATGCACAAGCTCAAGGGAAACACATTGGACCAAGAAAGGAAAGGTTTTGGACACTTGGGGCAACTTAAGAATTTTCTTGGGTTTCCAAATGAGGTATTTTCTGAACCATTAGCTTGGTACTTCCATTTCTTATACCCCCATGCTAGATTAAAACCGATATCGACTGGTTTTGGTGAACTTTGAGAATTCTAGCTAGGGTTTAGGGTGTCACTTGAGTAGAGAAAGTGTAATTGAGGTGTGATTAAGGACTGCAACCCCTGTAGTGATGTTATTTTGGATTAAAACCTTAGAAGAAACCCAGGTTACGAACTTTGAATTCAGCAGATACGGAAAATTGTGAGAATTGTGTAGGGAAATTGGAATCTGCTATCACCCCGAGACTCTGAAAATCATTTTGTGAACACAGAGAGACATGCAGGCACCTAGGAAGCCACCACCAAAACCCTAGCCCCTAGCTCCCTAACACGGCCGCAAATAAATCCATTCCGGCCGCAAATTGCAGCCAGACCAGTGAGGATTTGGCTCGTTTTGTTTCTGTAGCTCTTACATCTATAAATTAGACCCCTGACATATGCAAAATTGTCTAATTTTACCTAGGGTTAAATCTGGGACCCTTTTCTTAAGTTGCTGTTTTGATGCATGTTTCCGTATTTCGTATTTTAAATTCTGGATTTGCGTATTAGTGCTTTACCTCGATCACTTGACGTTTGCACGACGAGATCGAGGGTCGTTTGATGGTTTCGAAAGCGTAGTCCATAGGTTCTAACCTATAGGCCTTAGCGTATCGTTTTGGTTTTCGTATGTCGTTTTAGTTTTGATTTGGTTTTAATGCGATGCGATACGTATGATATGTTGGTACCCCACGAAGATTCGAGATGATGAAGAAGATGATGGCGACATCAACATCGACAAGCAAGACGCAAGGTGAGTAGATTATATCTACGGAGGAAGTCGTGTGGATGGCGTATAGCCCCCTCGCAGTTCGATATTTAGTATAGTATATATATATATGATAGTTTATTGTGTGTCGTGGATATTTGAGATGAGATTAGGTGTACTAAGTTAGATTAGTGCGTAGAAGTAAACTAGTATAGTTCCTAGTTGCGAACCCTAGAATAGGTTTACACTCACACGCACACACATGCTTATTGCTACACATATACCTATATGATGAGGATAGTGGATGATATTTGGAGATGAGTCGATGATATTGGGCGTAGTGCCATGAGATCGGTGATATGATGTGATTCGTATTTGGGATACGACAAGTGATTTTAGCGGGCCTTTAGACGTCTGTTTCACACATGCATTTATACTTATTTAGAGGGTATCGATTCGTACTAGACTTAGATCAGTACCCAAGATCATGAGATATGATGATAAGGATACTTGATAATTGATGAGAGGAATGTGATATTGACCCGTACCCAGCTTTTGGGATGCCGTGCGATGATTTACCGTACGAGCTTCATATTGATGATAGATCCGCACTCCTGACTCGAGGATGTCATATGATATTGTATCGTTTGCGGTACCTTTGAGGTGGGATCACCGGCTTTTATATTTACATATATATATATATATATATATATATATTATATCGACTCAGATTTAGGTGGTTTCCATACCGCTACTGATTGACTTGTTAGTTAGAGCCGTAGTCTTGCTAGTAAATGTGAAATTAGACCCGAGTCATACCTATTTCAAAACTAGCGAATCGGGAGTATTGTAAAGACAGGCAAAGGGATTCTACGGATATTTTCAAAAGACACATCTTTTCTAAAAAACACTGTAACCATTATTTTACTAAAAACCCCGATTCGTCTTATTTCAAATGGTAAACTGTATGACCTTTTATATTGATGCAGATGCGTCACTGTTGCATTTATTAGTCGTTTCCTGCATGTTCTTGTTATTCGCATCACATTGCATGTGCAAATGGTTATTGCTATATTAAACTCTTGCTGTCAGGACACCAACACTATTATCGATGATGCACATGTTCCATGTACACCTGCTTGCCGGCTCACACACTTCATCATTGATAATTGCCATGTCACTACACTGTAGCACTGTTGCATTCAGGATATGATCTCTTGCATGGCATACTTGTGTACATACCCCTTGTACACCCATATTTACATACATAAGTATTTGCACATACATAGATGATTCTGGCTTGATTAGAGATTTGGGGACCGCAAGATATATTTTAAAACTGGATTCATTTTAAAAGAGCGGTTTCCCTCAATATGTGCATATTATTATTCCATGTTGCATGATATACTGATATGCATACATTTCCTTTATATGTCGCATACATCCTGCTTATGATTACACGCATTGAGATATTTGTTTTCATGAGATTTCTGGATTTGGGAACCGTGGTTATTTCAAAAGAGAATATGTATTGTTTTAAAAACTGGTTTCCCTTGATATGATATTTCAGTGCGTCCACCATGCGTTTTCTCGGTTCTGAGACGTGTGCTTGAAACCCGATTCGAGGAGTTGGATGATCCGTTTGTGGGTTCATGGTGGACCCGGTATGGTTCCCCGGGGCGAGAAATGCTTTTCGTGGAGCAGACGATGAACCTGGCAGGGTGGCGAGTACCTACCGGTGATTGTATTTGAGCTCGGCGGTTATCCGCAGGATACCGACCGGAGTTGAGAGATGATATGGGCTGATCCAGACTGACGGAGCCCGATATATGAGGATTTACGTGCCGATGCTAGGCACAGGTTTCATGATGTTTTCGAGTGTCGATGCTTGACACTCAGGTTCCATGATTTTGATATGTCGCGAGCGACATATGTTGATTTACATCCTTATACTTACATGCATATATTTATGATATTTACAAGCGTGATGCTTATTGTCATTGGGTGACACGTGGACGATTTCCACATACATATATTGACATTGATCACATAGTTGGATGGTATCCACGTACATTTAAACTTCATGACATAGTCGACATTGATCATACCTCATACTTATGATATGTTATTACCTGAGGCACTGGCACGAGCACTTGGCACTACACTCATGTATAGATGTTACATTGCCACCTTATCATGCTTCAGACTTATTATTATTGAGGATATATTATTACTGATCGTATTGACTTAGGATTATATCATGCATACGATTTCTGCTCTGTGATATTTTCTACTCATGAGTTGGCAACTCACCCCCGTTGTGCCACAGTTCTTGCAGATTTTACCGTACAAGTTCCATTACGGTTTTTCTGGCACACTGCTTCTTTTCTGGGTGATTGCATTGGTGGGTGGATTCTTTTGCATCAGAACCACCATTGTATATGTATTATTCAGTTGTATCTAGAAATTCCATCAACCAAAACTTGTATATTGTTTCAGACTTAGAAAACCAGTGGTGTATTATTTCGACCTTAGAGTCGCGCGCTGTAGTATTATGGTTTTCATGTTGATTTTGAGTTTCTTTTTGAGTTTTGATTCTCGCCCTTTAGTGTTGTATATTATATTGCTTGCGTGGTTGTGACCGTCGATCGACGAAGAGCTAGCTCCCGCTTGGGGATGCCTTTCATCATTATGTATATATTATTCTTGTTGTACCCCGTTCGGGGCCAGTGTTTACAAAGGAAACTCTGCCGAAATTTTTAGAAAAGACATGAGATTTTTAAAATGCATATTCGGCATATGTTAGTTAAAAACCCTTGTTTTAAAGCATGTTTTCTTCGCTTCTTTAAAACTAGTTCTCCTTTATTTATTACTTAAAATGGTTTTAGATTTCTGGGCTTTTGGCTTACTTGAATTAGATGGGGTCCTATAGGCTTCATATGATTCAAGTGCCAGTCACGGGCTATTTCGGGTCGTGACAAAGTTGGTATCAGAGCGCTAGGTTAATCTTGGTTCGAGTCTAAGTTTGACTATATGGAGCCTAGAGCATATATATATATACGAAACATAGGCTTGACCTTACGGAACTTAGACTTAGTCGATGGACTATTATACCCGAACTTTCGTCGCGTAGGATGGCCCTTGGTTGATGGAGTAGGTAGCTTAAGTAGAGTGACGTACCGTACGTATGTTCCACAGCATATTTACGATACTCTACTCCGCTTAAGAAACCTTAGGATGTACATTTCCTTGCACAGTATTATATTCATTCCTATGATCTATCCTCATCGATACTGGTTACGATTTTGCTGCCACGATTACACGGGAAGAGAGAGCTAAGGCTAGAGTTGCGTCAGCATGAGCTCGTTATGGACGAGGACTGACCAGTGCATGATTCCAGAGGTGTACGATCGCGTATAGAGGCATCGTTTTATTGTGTTTTCGCGCCATGAGCGTTTGACAGATCACTTTTACGATATTTCACGGATGTGCTGATCGGCACTAGAGGATCAGGCTACTGCTAGAGGCCAGCCAAGATGTGATGACCATTGATATATCGCTTATTCATGATGATTGAGTCGCTGTTCAGCGTACAGACGAATGAGCGTGTTGTTGCTGCAAATGACGAGATATCGCCCAGATGTTGGAGCTACTGCAGCATGAGTATATACTTAGAGATACGATGGAAGGTCGCTAGTCACCCAAGGATGAAGGACTAGGATATATGGTTCGTTCGCTTACCCCGATGCGAGGTCATCAGATAGATTGATTCCAGCTAGAGACGACTTCACGCAGATTCGTGGAGAGTCGATAGAGACGATCGAATGTCAGAAACGCATATTCCAAGTTTAAAGTATTCGGAAAGACATGCAAGCGATTCTATGGACCCTATAGAAGAATGAAACCCTAACTCGATATAATGACCGTGTGAAAGCCTTTGAACGTTAGGGTTTGCGGCAGTTCCGCGGCGCCATTAGTGAGGCTTGGGTTTGCCCTTCTGCGGCTGGACCGCCGACGCTGTGGTATGTACTCGATACTATTAAACTGTGCCCAAGATATTAAGCTCTTGGGGGATTATGAGGTTTTGACGAATCGATCGGATGGTTCGACATCTTTCGGATATCATGTGATGGGATACACTGCTTGGGAGACTCCAGATACGAGTATAGCCATTAGAGCGCAGTCCATGCAGCCACGAGAAGACGGGTCCGAATCAGTCGACAATGGAATAAAGTGGAGCAAAGAGTTTGCACGAGATTTCGACGAGATGACGTTCCACTCCGCTGACATCAGAGATGCGATACGCATGCAGAGGCGACGATTATTGATATACCTTCCAGAAAGAGGCGCGATGAGTATGAAGCCGTTCCGAAACATGAAAACAGATATAGTGAGGGATGGTAACTTCCGGGCAATTCGGCAGAAGCGAGAATTGAGAAGACCTCGACGGGACCTTTCTGGAATACTATACGAGAAGATAAGGACCCAGAGACAGATGACGCCAGACCATGAACAGGAGGCAAGTAGATATCTTGCGCTGCTAGCATTGAATGCACCAACACCTTCTTGACTTTGAAGGAGGATATACCGATGACGGTATTTATGATTTGTGATTTTGTGATTCGATTATCACGTATCCGTCACCTTATATTTCGGTATTTTGGGTGATCTATTCGCATGATTTAGTCTTGATGGCTGAGTTCCATGATTTCTGTTTTCGTGCACCATGGTTGCACCTACTGGGTATTGATATTTTGCGCATAGTTATTACGCTTGAGGTATTGATTGTGATTTCATGCCTATTTTATGCCGGTGATTTGATTTACGCTTCCAGCATAGTTTTCATGCACTTTTAGTGTTTTGATTTGATTTGTGCACGCTGATGCACATGATTGTGAGCTTATACACCGCGGTATACCTGATTTGGATTGAGCAGTATAGTATACCGTCGATTTTGATTCTGATATTGATGTTGGTTTCTTGCACTCCGTGCATTTGATTTGGATTTTCGCACGTGTTGAGCGCCTGTTTTGAGATGCGACTTTGGTGCACACTAGATGCAGTAAATCGGGATTCCTTGTGCATGTCAGATGCACCTGATTTTGCTGTCAGGCACGCCTGTTGCCTTTGGCAGATGTTTCGTGCACACCCGTTTCACCTAGATGATGTTTTTGTGCACATGTATGGCACATATATGGACTTTGATTTTCGTGCGCACCAGACGCACAGGGTATTCTTATATATATTTTGGGAATGAATTCTTATAGAGCAGTACGCTTTCATGATATTTGCTATTTGTTTTCGTACTGAGCAGGACTAGTCAGAGGACAGTACCTGGACAGAGTTTGCATGCATTGATAGTTATCGAGGGGATTTCCAAAAAGCGAGCTATAGACTCAGTATTTACCTACATGTCCGATATGACGCGAAACGTTTAAAACCAGGAAACCTTTCTAAATTGTTTTCAAAAAGGCGGAACGTACATATTAGACAAAGGATATATACGTACATGGTTATTTTATTATAATAGGCATCCGCCACCGTGCAGTGTTATGCGCATCGCACAGCGACTTAAAAAGATTTGGCATACCTTTACTTCAGCTATTTACATGTATAGTTCTGATTTATATCATATTGGTTTTATTTTGGATTTGACATTTGTGTCTTTACCATGACTCCGATGATTGCGGAATGCTTGACGGAGGTTTGATTTTGAGTTATCTGCGCATTGTTCATGCGCATGCATTGCGCTATGATGCGTTTTCTGTATTGATGATTTCGGAGCCCCGACGACTTGGACTTTCATTTGAAATGTTTTAGAATTTGGGGGTTTAAATTTAAATTCGGGGACCGAATTTCTTTAAGGGGGAAGATTGTAACATTTCGATAAAATAAAATATTAGTTTTGGGAATTTTTATAATTTAATATTATTTTAATGAATATTTTAATATTTCGGTATAATTAAATATCGATAAATGGGAAAAATTTTGGAAAATTCTAAAAGAGGGTGTTTTATGGAATTATTCCATTTTAAAGTTTTTATGATTAATTATATACTAATTTACTGCTAATCGCGATTAAAATCGCTAATCGGATTTTAAGCGGGTTTTATGCAAAACATGCACCATATCATTTTTACACTTGTTATTTATTTTCATGGCTTTTCTTCATGTTTATACCATGGTTGTGAATTATTAGAGAGAATGAGAAAAAGAAAAGAAAAGAAGAAAAGGGAAAAGAGTTTTATATTGAGGTATGGGTGAGAGAGAGAAAGGTAGAGTTTACCTTTGACCAAAGCCTTAGCCATTCCCCTTCACATTTCACTCATTCCTCTCCCTCTCCTTCTTCAGCTGCTGCTGCTGCCCCCTCTTCATCCTCTATCTTCAAGCATCACAAACACACCCAAAACAACTCCAAAACATAATCCCCACTTCACAAAAATGATACACAAGCTCAAGGGAAACACATTGGACCAAGAAAGGAAAGGTTTTGGACACTTGGGGCAACTCAAGAATTTTCTTGGGTTGCCAAATGAGGTATTTTCTGAACCATTAGCTTGGTATTTCCATTTCTTATACCCCCATGCTAGATTAGAACCGATATCGAGTGGTTTTGGTGAACTTGGAGAATTCTAGCTAGGGTTTAGGGTGTCACTTGAGTAGAGAAAGTGTAATTGAGGTGTGATTAAGGACTGCAACCCCTGTAGTGATGTTATTTTGGATTAAAACCTTAGAAAAAACCCAGGTTGCAAACTTTGAATTCAGCAGATACGGAAAATTGTGAGAATTGTGTAGGGAAATTGGAATCTGCTATCACCCCGAGACTCTGAAAATCATTTTGTGAACACAGAGAGACATGTAGGCACCTAGGAAGCCACCACCAAAACCTAGCCCCTAGCTCCCTAACACGGCCGCAAATAAATCCATTCCGGCCGCAAATTGCGGCCAGACCAGTGAGGATTTGGCTCGTTTTGGTTCTGTAGCTCCTACATCTATAAATTAGACCCCTGACATATGCAAAATTGTCTAATTTTACCTAGGGTGAAATCTGGGACCCATTTCTTAAGTTGCTGTTTTGATGCATGTTTCCGTATTTCGTATTTTAAATTCTGGATTTGCGTATTAGTGCTTTACCTCGATCACTTGACGTTTGCACGACGAGATCGAGGGTCGTTTGATGGTTTCGAAAGCGTAGTCCATAGGTTCTAACCAATAGGCCTTAGCGTATCGTTTTGGTTTTCGTATGTCGTTTTAGTTTTGATTTGGTTTTAATGCGATGCGATACGCGTGATATGTTGGTACCCCACGACGATTCGAGATGATGAAGAAGATGATGGCGACATCAACAGCGACAAGCAAGACGCAAGGTGAGTAGATTATATCTACGGAGGAAGTCGGGTGGATGGCGTATAGCCCCCTCGCAGTTCGATATTTAGTATAGTATATATATATATATGATAGTTTATTGTGTGTCGTGGATATTTGAGATGAGATTAGGTGTACTAAGTTAGATTAGTGCGTAGAAGTAAACTAGTATAGTTCCTAGTTGCGAACCCTAGAATAGGTTTACACTCACACGCACACACATGCTTATTGCTACACATATACCTATATGATGAGGATAGTGGATGATATTTGGAGATGAGTCGATGATATTGGGCGTAGTGCCATGAGATCGGTGATATGATGTGATTCGTATTTGGGATACGACAAGTGATTTTAGCGGGCCTTTAGACGTCTGTTTCACACATGCATTTATACTTATTTTGAGGGTATCGATTCGTACTAGACTTAGATCAGTACCCAAGATCATGAGATATGATGATAAGGATACTTGATAATTGATGAGAGGAATGTGATATTGACCCATACCCAGCTTTTGGGATGCCGTGCGATGATTTACCGTACGAGCTTCATATTGATGATAGATCCGCACTCCTGACTCGAGGATGTCATATGATATTGTATCGTTTGCGGTACCTTTGAGGTGGGATCACCGGCTTTTATATTTACATATATATATATATATATATATATTATATCGACTCAGATTTAGGTGGTTTCCATACCGCAACTGGTTGACTTGTTAGTTAGAGCCGTAGTCTTGCTAGTAAATGTTAAACTAGACCCGAGTCATACCTATTTCAAAACTAGCGAATCGGGAGTATTGTAAAGACAGGCAAAGGGATTCTACGGATATTTTCAAAAGACACATCTTTTCTAAAAAACACTGTAACCCTTATTTTACTAAAAACCCCGATTCGTCTTATTTCAAATGGTAAACTGTATGACCTTTTATATTGATGCAGATGCGTCACTGTTGCATTTATTAGTCGTTTCCTGCATGTTCTTGTTATTCGCATCACATTGCATGTGCAAATGGTTATTGCTATATTAAACTCATGCTGTCAGGACACCAACACCATTATCGATGATGCACATGTTCCACGTACACCTGCTTGCCGGCTCACACACTTCATCATTGATAATTGCCATGTCACTACACTGTAGCACTGTTGCATTCAGGATATGATCTCTTGCATGGCATACTTGTGTACATACCCCTTGTACACCCATATTTACATACATAAGTATTTGCACATACATAGATGATTCTGGCTTGATTAGAGATTTGGGGACCGCAAGATATATTTTAAAACTGGATTCATTTTAAAAGAGCGGTTTCCCTCAATATGTGCATACTATTATTCCATGTTGCATGATATACTGATATGCATACATTTCCTTTATATGTCGCATACATCCTGCTTATGATTACATGCATTGAGATATTTGTTTTCATGAGATTTCTGGATTTGGGAACCGTGGTTATTTCAAAAGAGAATATGTATTGTTTTAAAAACCCGGTTTCCCTTGATATGATATTTCAGTGCGTCCACCATGCGTTTTCTCGGTTCTGAGACGTGTGCTTGAAACCCGATTCGAGGAGTTGGATGATCCGTTTGCGGGTTCATGGTGGACCCGGTATGGTTCCCCGGGGCGAGAAATGTTTTTCGTGGAGCAGACGATGAGCCTGGCAGGGTGGCGAGTACATACCGGTGATTTTATTTGAGCTCGGCGGTTATCCGCAGGATACCGACCGGAGTTGAGAGATGATATGGGCTGATCCAGACTGACGGAGCCCGATATATGAGGATTTACGTGCCGATGCTAGGCACAGGTTTCATGATGTTTTCGAGTGTCGATGCTTGACACTCAGGTTCCATGATTTTGATATGTCGCGAGCGACATATGTTGATTTACATCCTTATACTTACATGCATATATTTATGATATTTACAAGCGTGATGCTTATTGTCATTGGGTGACATGTGGACGATTTCCACATATATATATTGACATTGATCACATAGTTGGATGGTATCCATGTACATTTAAACTTCATGACATAGTCGATATTGATCATACCTCATACTTATGATAGGTTATTACCTGAGGCACTGGCACGAGCACTTGGCACTACACTCATGTATAGATGTTACATTGCCACCTTATCATGCTTCAGACTTATTATTATTGAGGATATATTATTACTGATCGTATTGACCTAGGATTATGTCATGCATACGATTTCTGCTCTGTGATGTTTTCTACTCACGAGTTGGCAACTCACCCCCGTTGTGCCACAGTTCTTGCAGGTTTTGCCGTACAAGTTCCATTACGGCTTTTCTGGCACACTGCTTCTTTTCTGGGTGATTGCATTGGTAGGTGGATTCTTTTGCATCAGAACCACCATTGTATATGTATTATTCAGTTGTATCTAGAAATTCCATCAACCAAAACTTGTATACTGTTTCAGACTTAGAAAACCAGTGGTGTATTATTTCGACCTTAGAGTCGCGCGCTGTAGTATTATGGTTTTCATGTTGATTTTGAGTTTCTTTTTGAGTTTTGATCCTCGCCCTTTGGCGTTGTATATTATATTGCTTGCGTGGTTGTGACCGTCGATTGACGAAGAGCTAGCTCCCGCTTGGGGATGCCTTTCATCATTGTGTATATATTATTCTTGCTGTACCCCATTCGGGGCCAGTGTTTACAAAGGAAACTCTGCCGAAATTTTCAGAAAAGGAATGAGATTTTTAAAATGCATATTCGGCATATGTTAGTTAAAAACCCTTGTTTTAAAACATGTTTTCTTCGCTTCTTTAAAACTAGTTCTCCTTTATTTATTACTTAAAATGGTTTTAGATTTCTTGGCTTTTGGCTTACTTGAATTAGATGGGGTCCTATAGGCTTCATATGATTCAAGTGCCAGTCACGGGCTATTTCGGGTCGTGACAGGATGCAATCCTAAGTTGAGTAATGTTGATTGGCCTCTCTCCATTTAGTTGACATGCACTAGAGATAGCTGCATGATTTGAATCTGGTTCCAATTAAATCAGTGCGTTTGTTTCTATATTGTATATAGAATGGTTCATATCTTAACGATGTTAAGGTACGGGGAGTTGTCCGGCTTATGCTTAAAACCAGACTCTGGATAACTCAAGGCAAGTTTCTGTATTGGCTGTTTGTGGGTTAACCCGGGCTATGACGAGCGTTAACTTTCTACCATCTGGGAGCTCAATAGTGATATTATTCTTGACTCGCAACAGTTTTAGTAAAATGGATTTTTTCAGAAAACAGTAGTCGGAGTATGGTAGAACTGGAAGTGATTCCAGAACCGCAAACAGTTTCTGAAAATTTAATAGGACCAAAAGATTCAATCTGGTTTGACATTCCTTTAGCCACTCCACATATATGGTGGGTAACCTCAGGCACCCAAGAGGTAGTTCGGTATTCTCAATGACGGTGGCAGCAAGGTTCTTGTTTACCCAGACTTACCATTACTGTTGTTCTAGACTATGAGACCCGGCAGGAGGATGAGTATAGCGTCGTTCTAAACTAGATTTAGAAGTGCACGTGTATATGATTCTACCATAGGGTTGTTGTAGTCAGTGGGAGCAGCGGAAGCATAGTAGATAAGTAGCTTGTGCCTATTTATAGACTAAAGCAAATATAGCGGAGATAGATAATCTATTTTTGATGTCACAATCATAGGTTTCGACATCATCAGAATAAGGGATGGATCTGTTAAGAAAGTAGTAGGGTGTGATGTCCTGGTATTTGGATGACATACACATAGTAGGAAGTGAAATTCCTATACTACGATCGGTTATACCGTGGTTGTCACACAGTGGTTTCTCCACATAGGATATGGATAGAATATCAGACATTCTGGTTACTAGATCTATGGTTTTAGATCTAGATTTGGATAGTTTCCCAATCTGGGTACTTAGACAGTATTCTAAAGATATTTAGAATGGACGACTCCTGACATGGTGGTGTACCTGCAGGTGATGGAGTCACCCTTTCTACAGGTGTCTTACAGACTAAAGGGGAGAGGGATGTGCATGATTGGCATACCACTTGCTTAGGCAATTGAGTCAATCATGAGATGTTAAGTACCACACCAGATGTTGTTTTTGCACTAGATGCAATAAGTTGATATTAATCCAATCCTGGAGAAACGTTCGGATGCAGTTTTAGAACATAAGTGGATGTTCTAGGGATATGATAACGACAGCCTCCTTCGGGAGACGGTTATCATTCCAGGCTTCCAAGGTGACCTGGATGACAGAGTGACTGTCAGAGTTATAGTTTTCCCTCTAACAAGGGGCAGTAGTTTGGACAGGTGGTCCAGGCAGATACTGAGAGAGGCATGGCGCAGGATACTGATTAAATTCAGTTGACGATACAGTCTAAGAAGTTTGCTGGATTTAGAGTTCACTTATGAACCAGGTCCCATCAGATATCCAGACATATTCTAAGATAGGTATTACTCAATTCAGGAGATGGCTTTCTCTGCGAACTTGAGATAAAGAGAGACATAGAAGGAAACATCACGGCGGATCCACTCACTGAGACTATTTCTCGAACACAATAGTTTTACAAACGAGCTTTGTGAGACTGATCAGTAGAGAAGTTGGTTGTTCGGTATCACACGGGACGTGAGTATACGACATCGTAATAATTAACCTTAAGTGCAAGTGGGAGATTGTTGGATATAGTGCCTTCAAAGTCAATTATTGGATCGCAGGCACGTGATTGCAATGATTGAGGGAGGACCTATACCGGTAGGACAGTCTTACTCAAGATGATAATATGCTATCTGGTTTTTTTATCATCGTGTACATACTTCAGGTGATATTACAGATCACTATTACACGTTGATAGAGCCCATAGGATTCTTGTTTGACTGCCAGCAGTATGTTGGCGATCATATACGTAGGAGCTAGAATCTATAAGCATATCCTTAAAGTGTCCCTAATCGTGGGAGTTTCGAGACTGGGTATCGATACCACGGATCGAGACCCCGATGAGGGGCGGTGGCTGGTATCACAAGCTATTGGTGTATGTTGGTTCACCTAAGATGTATACAGGTGCTCATTGGATTATGAGTACACCGGATAGACTCGCCGGGAACATGCTAGTTGGTATTATACCTGTCGTCAGAGAGCAGTTCCCTGGTGACATGTGTACAGGTTAGTCTATCGACCTAAGATCGTCATTTGTCTCATGTGAGTTCCCACTGTGCTTTGATTACTACCCTACCATAGCTCAAAGGAGTCATGCAAACAGGTTTTAGTTGGGTACAGTCCCGAGCTACATGGAGGCAGTGAGCGGATTGGCAGGGGATTCGTCTTTCCCGGTATTGGGGGTGATATCGTGCTGTGTCTGGAGAGCAATTACATGAAATCCCTGGACAGGGTATTTGAGATTTACTGGTAGGCATTCCAGTAGTTTCTCAGTGTGTTCTGGGCTACACTCCGACACGACATATACCATTATTGGGGGCTCTGATGTTTACCAGCCCCCTAGGCCCGATATGCGATACTCATAGACGAACGGACCGGACTGTACGGATATTGTCACTGACAGGCTCAGTAGGGTTTCAGGATGAGTTCACTCATCAGCTTCCCTTTCACTCAATACCTGGGCAGCCGTTACGTACAGCTAGTACCACTGACGTGCTTGTGGTTAAACCCACTGCCAGCATATTGACGAGTCTTTAGAGTCCCCCACAGAACGTTTCCCAAGTTCGGGCGAAACGTTGTAGAGGCCATATGGTTTTATGGTAGGGTTCGATCATATACGTGCACTTGTGCACGGATCATGATCGGACGGAACATACTTGTGGGCTTTGGTTTAAGCCGGATCCTAGAATCAGATTTGCTGGATTACTTTCGTCTCATTGCATTCGTATTCAGTCGGAATGCGGATGCAGGTATGTATATACAGGTGAGGGGTATTCTTATGATCCATCACGAGTTTACTTTAGTTGATGCCATATCTTTTTGTTGGATTAAACATTTAGTTTAAATGTTTAATTGTGAGGAAAATGTGAGTGCAAGTTTTGTCCATATACATCAATTCATGCCACATGCATATGGTGACTCATGGTCTTGGTTTATGTGACCATTTATTGTGACATGGATTGATTTAGGGGCAAATTATGATGAGTGGGGATATTTTTGAGAGAGAGGGGAAGCCAAGTAGGGGATTGGGATTTTGGTTATTGATATATTCTCTCTCTCTCAAAATATCACACACAACATAAGCCATTTCACTTCTTCTTCTCTTGAGCTCACATTCTCCTCTAATGGCTTCTTCTTCAACCTTCACCCATCCCTCTCATGAGTTGAGAATCTATGGGTGTCTTGAGACAAAGTGATCACACAGATTCTCTACTTCACCTTAGACATGTCGGCTAGCGAACTTCATGTTCGAGTTGCTTCGGTTTTGAAGCGGGAGCCCGTAAAAAGATTCCTTGACGTGGTGCCATTTCGACGAGGAGACCATAGATCAAGCTTGCTCGGAGATGCCGCGAGGAGCTAAGGATGGTGGCTAAAGACCGAAGGACACGTATCGATCGGTATAGCAATTCTAACTTCTTAGTAGTTAGCTAGTTTACGGTTAATGGAACGATCCGGGTGAAAGTCTGCGTTAGCGCCAGTTTAGAAAAGTTTTTGTTTCGCGTTTGGCCTCGGATTGACGGCCGGGGCGCTACCGTAGACTTACAAAGTTGCCATGGTTGTTAAAACAAGTATTAACCTAGGGTTACACAAGATGTGTGTGTGTGCATGTTGTAAGGAAATAGTTTAGTAATTAATAAATAAGTAATATAGATAATTAAGTGAACAATAATTTAAATGTTAACTCATAAAACACAATTATATACATATTCACATCATCAAATAGATATATTCATGTTTATATGGAAAATATTTATTAACTAGGTTTTTACGAAAAACACGTATTATCGCTAATTAACACAAAATTAACCTATACAAATTTTCAAAGCGTTACACATCAGAGTAGTCTTCTGCAGTTGCTTAAAATTTTTTTTGAAGACTCAGAAAAATTGACAGAAACTATAATACAAGTTGGTATTGTTTCGGAGTTGTTTCGATTTTGATACTTTAACATCGTCTAAAACAACTAGTATGTGGTTAATGGGTTATCTCTGATACCATGTTGGGTTATGCCAGCGTCCCGGCCATCAATCCATGGCTAAAAGCGTAACAAAAACTTTTAGAAACCGGCGCTAAAGGAACCCGATTCCCGGATCGTACCATTAACCCTATACTAGTTCAATGTAAAGGAGTTTAGAGAGGTTATACCGAACGATCCGAGTCCTTCGGTCTTCAACCTCTGTCCCAAGCTCCACCCGGCTTCCTTGATCATGTTTGATCTCCGGTCTCCCCCATCGAATACGATCCACCGCGAGAGTTTGTAATACGGGCTCCGACATCAAAACTGAAGCAACTCGAGTATCTAGTTTGCTAACCTAGATAACTAAGATGAAGTAGAGAGTGTTTGTGATGATTTTGTCTCAATACTCCTTAAATTTCTCAACACATGAGACATGTAGGGTGGAGCTTGAAGAAGATGCCATAAGTGAAGAGTGTGAGCTCAAGAAAAAACCAAGTGATGAAATGGCTTGTGTTGTGTTATATTTTGTGAGTAAGTGACCAACTAAAGAAAAGCCCCACCAAGAAAAGATCCGCGTCTCATTAAAATATCTCACAACACACAGTACAAATATCTTAGCCAAAACAAAAACCCACCCATGTCACCATGAATCACTCATGTGTTAGTTATGTATATACCCTGGAGGCCATTGTTGTACATATGATGTATATTATAGTGGATGCTTGGATATATATAGAGAGGACTTTCTTGCTCGACATGATAGTATGCTATCTGGTTCCACTTTGTCTAAACATGTTGACTTGTATTGTATTACTGTCTTGCTCTCACATGTTGATAAAGCCCTTAGGATATGTACTCGACTATTAGGACTATGATGCAGATCATACAAGTGGGGTCGGGGTAGTCCAAAAGTTCATCCTATAATTGTTCCTAGTCGAGGGTGTATCGATACAGGGCATCGATACTGTAGAGTAGACTAGCGCATACGCTTCTTGACCAATATGATGGGTGATGGATGATCCCGCATCCATTGGTGTTTGACATAAAAGATGGTATACGGGTGCTCAGTGGAGACTGGGTACACTGAACAGACTCGCCGAGAACTCCTAGCTGGTATTATACCTATCATCATATAGCAGTTCTCTGGTGACACTGGTACACGTTAGTCTGTAGACCCGGGATCGTTATAGAGTCTTGTGTGATTCCCACTGTGCTTTGATTTCCACCTTACCACGTTCATGAGAACGTCCAAAACGGTGGCTTTTGGGCACAGTCCCGAATCACATGGAGGCAATGAGCGATAGGAGGGGTTTCGTCTCTCCCGGTATTGGGGGTTGATGTTGTGCTGTGTTCGATTAGCTATAACCGAAAGTCCCTGGCCAGGGCTGATATGGAGATCTACTGGTAAGTGTTATCAGTAGTTTCTCGACCCGTTATGAGACTCACATCGACATGACTTATCGGTTATTGGGGTCTGACGTTTACCACCCCTAGACTGGATATGAGACATATCAGATGAAGAGACCGGACTGTACGGTAGTGTTACTGATTGGATCACAGGAGTGTGAGCAGGCTTGCTTATTGATCTTCTGATCGCTCTATACCCGGGTGGCTGTTACGTTTAGCTGACCGCTTGCAGCTTGTGGGTGTTTGATATGATCATCACCTACTACTGGCGTATTGACGAGTCTTTAGAGTCCTATACAGAGGTTTCCTGGCTCAGGCGAAACAGAGTAGTAGCACATATATAATATGTGCGGGACCGATATTGATACGAGTATGTGATACCGTATTCTGTTCTTGCGATATTTGATATCGGCCGGTTATATGTGATATGGCCGGGTCATTAGATCAAGTGTTGATTCGATGAAATGATACATTTTATATTAGTCGGTTATATGTGATATAGCCGGATTATCGGATCAAATATTGATTCGATAATTTAATGTATAATTATATATATGATATATTATATTACATTAACTAATATAAGCTCACTTAAGTAATTCTTTTTCTCACTTCGGATGCATTGACATATATGTGATATATGTTAAATGTATTCTTTTCTTTTGTTACAAAATTATATATATATGATATGTATAATTGTAACATGCTAGGTTATACATGCTACTTGGGTCTATGAGAATGATACCATGGTTTATGATAATGTTATGTTTATATTTATTTTAGATAATTCAAAACAATTTGGAATTGTGTCATGGTTGAGCTTAAATGATGCTTGTAGCACCATTGACTAAAGTCCACTTGTTTTGTTTGCATCTAAGATATTTATTAACCTAACCCTAATCAATTAGCCATGGTCTATTCTCTACAAGGGTTAAGCCATGATACTAACCCATGGTTGCATTTCTAACCTCACAACAATAATTCATTTTCATCACTTCATCTTCTTCTTCCTCTCACATTTTTCTTGCTCTGTAGCTTGTGATGAATTGATAAAAGATTGTGAGAAAAAGAAAACTAAAGAAGGCAAAATTCCTACTTCATCATCCTCTTCTATACTAGCCATATATATTAGTGTGTTAGCTTCACTAATCCCTAATTAGTGAAGGAATAGCTTGGGTTTGTGTCTCCTTAAAGTAGATCATCTTGGATTGTGAAGACTTCAAGCAAGCATGAATCATTCACCTCATGGAGCCTCTCTTGAGTCCGGGAGCTTGATGATCGCAGAGAAGGGACCACAACTTAGAGCTTATAAAGCGAAAGAATGGACTACAAAGGTTGTAATTCCTATCACTTAGAAGTAAAGTTGTTTGCTTTATCGATTCCGTATGATTCTTTAGCTAAGAACCTAGTGTTAGGGTTAGATAGAACAGCAAAAATTTTAAATTGGCATGGACGATGCCTCCTGAAACTTTGCTGCCGTGTTATACAACCTTACAGTGGTATCAGAGTCTAACTAGAGAATTAGACGGATAGTGTAGGATTACGAAACCGAAAGAACTTCGAAACACCCGAATACGAACCCTAGTTTTTGCCGAAATTTTTTGAGAGTCAAATATTTTTTTAAACAGCTGCAGAATGTTGTATGAGATGCAAGATGAACACTGTAGGAAATTCAACCCCACCTTCCTTTTTAAGGCCTGCCACATGAGCAATAAATCCGGCCAGATCGGCCAGATGAGGGTATTCTGGGTTGAAATTTTCACATTGTTCCAGTCTCTTGGGTTTGGTATTTCAGGTGTTGTTTGTTTTTGCTAAATTTGCATGTGATGTTATCTTTTTATAGATGAAATTCGGAGTGTTTCGTATTCGTAATTCTAGTTTTTTTTCGGGTTATTTAGACGGTGTTAAAATGTTCGAACGGATATCAATAACTCACTTTTTCCCTTCCTGGAAATTTTTCCAAGTGTTGGATTTTTCCTTAGTTCAAAACTTTCAGAAAATCATGCAAGCGATTCTGTGGACCCTCTAGAAGAACGAAACCTTAACTTGATTATGTGACCATCAAAACCGCCAATAAACCCTAGGGTTTTTGGTAGTTCAGCGGTGCCACATGTGAGGCATTGGTTGACCCTTCTACGGCTGGTTCATAAGAGCTGTGGCATGTTCTGGGACCTTTTGAACTCCGCTCAAGTGTTGAGCTAGTTGGAAAATTTTGGGTATTTGTTTATTCGATTGGAAAGTTTAACATTGTCTAATTATCTGGAATGTGATACAATATGTGAAATTCATATAGTTAGGCATGAAATCCGTAATATGTGATATTTCGAGTTTATGATGTCTAAGGTGATTGTGGATTCCAAATGTTGTAGTTTTTCACTTTCTTTTCTGCGACCGTAAGTGTAATATGTGGTGTATTGCCGGTTTCGTTGCTATACATCAACGACAATTGGGATACGCATATTTACTTACATTGATGACATGTGATGTTATGTGTTGCTGTGATATGCTATATTGGATCGTCGTGTTTTGAATAGCCGGGGGTTTTATGTGAGATGAGAGTTTTCATTTTCATTCATGTAAAATTCAATGTATATAATATTCTTTTATTGGAGCACTTCCGGGTTTAGGATGATGTCACCTTTGTATATTATTTACTTTTCCGCATTAGGATAGAACCAAGGAGGAGAGCACAAGCAACCGGGTTCTAGGGTCCAGTGGGACACCAACTCGAGGAGTCGAGTCTGGGTCTCCTAACCCTAGAATTGGGAGGTTTACTTGCCACACTCATAGGGGTCTAGGGATGTGGGTTTAGCTTTTCATCGTGACCGTGGAATCCGTATTTTATGCAGGCTCAAAATAAAACACGGACCTCCTAGTATATCCAATATTTCATATGTTATCTTCTACTGCTGATATTCTGTGATGTGATCATTTTATATGGGTGAGAAGAATGCTTTATTATTGTATATATGATATATAATAAACGTTGCTTATATTTTGCACCCGCACTAGTCTCGCCCCGATATACCGTTAGTTAAGTAACCTAACGGTGCATAACGGGACACTGTGGCGAATGCGGATGGCATAAGCGAATGCGGATGGCATAAGCGAATGTTGTATTTTCGTTTCTTTTGTGTTGCTTAGGAAGCATAAATGATGGGACTTCATTAATGAGATTAATGAAAGATAAAGAAACATAAAAGATGTTGTAGAATCAAATTTTTAAAAAGGGTAGCTCTAGTTCTTGCTTTGCATAGCGGTATTCCTTGTAGAATATCCAGCACCTTATTCGATAAGGATAGAGCCGAGATCACTTCACCTGGAGTGAGCTCTTTAGCGAAACTAGCAGATGCTACAACTCACTAGGTTTTGTTTTTGATTGCTTATATAGTTCTTGCTTTGCATAACGGTATTTATGAAATATCCAGCACCTTATTCGATAAGGAAAGAGTCGAGATCCCTTCACTGGGAGTGACCTCTTTAGCGAAATTAGTAAAAGCCTTAAAAACACTCCTTTTCAAAATCACTTGTTTCTACAACGATATTAAGTTCATTACGCGAAAGGTTTTCTGAAAAATCTGTCGTAGCCCTCCGTCATTTCAGATAACTACTGCTTAGTATTCGTGCTGCGTTTGTTGACTATAGCCAAGGCGTAGTTTGCGGTAGCTAATTAGTGCTTATCTATTGCTTGAGATGCGGTTGAGTTAGGGTAGTCGTACGACTTTGTTGACCTTAGCCAAGGGTCAAACGGGTGGGTTTAATTCAATTAGGAAATGACGGGTTGAACTTGGCTAGCGCTTATGATTTGTTGACCGTAGCTAAGGTTATAAGTTGCTAGGGGAAAAACATTATCGGGAATTTCAAGTGTTGAAATTTGCAATGAGATTGCATACCTTTTATGAGATAGTTGGATCCCGATACCCACTGCGTGTAAGAGTTACTCTTAGGAGACTTTTACAAATGACAATTAGCCGATCAAGTAGGTGTCTAGAAAGGTGTTAACGGGGTTATGCCTCTGGGAAAACGAGGTTTATTTTAATTAGGTCCGTGCGAAAGCATGGGGAACCTCCCTCAAAGTACCACATTGGCCTGGCTGAAAGATTGGAGAACTTGTAAGGTGTAATTAAATCCCGCCTAGTCTTACCTTTTAGGGTTTGAAGGAAGATTTGATAAAAACAGTGGGAGCCATCCTGATTAGATAAGATAATAACCAATCTGTCACGACCCGAAAAGTACGGAACATGACCGACACTTAAATTACGAAACGTCTCGAGGCGTACGTAACCAAAACCCAGAAATCAAAACCAAAGAAACAGTAGAGTGAAGGAAAAACCAATTTAAAGCAAGTAGTTTTAATCAATATAGGCCGAAGTATGTTTTTTTAAAATCTCACGTATTTTCTGAAAATTTCGGTAGAGTCTCCTTTGTAAATACAGGACCCAAACGGGGTACAACATGAATAGTATACGAAATAAATAAAAAGGCTTCCCCAAGCGGGAGCTAGCTCTTCGTCAATCGACGATCACAACCATGCAAGCAATATAATATACAACGCCGAAGGACGAGGATCAAAACTCAAAAGAAAACTCAAAATCAGCATGAAAACCATAATAATACAACGCACGACTCTAAGGTCGAAATAATAACAAGTTCGGTCTTCTATCTCTATCAAATATACAATCTGGTTGATGGAGTTTCTAGATACAACTGAAATAATAAATGAACGATGGTGGTCCTGATGCAAAAGAACCCACCTACCGAAGCAATCACCCGGAAGGAACAGTGTGCCAGCAAAGATGCAACGAAATCTGTATGGCAAAAGCTGCAAGGAACTATGGTACAATGGGAGTAAGTTGCCAACTCGTGAGTAGAAAACATCTACCAGCAGAAATCGCATGTATAACGCAATCCTAGGTCATACGATCAGTATTATCCTCAAAATAACAATATGGCCTGAAGCATAATATAATGGTAAGGGTAAACATCTATCCCTAAGTGTAATACCATGTACTCGTGTTAGTGCCTCAGGTAACAACATGTCACTAATATGATGTAAAAATGTCAGGTAGCAATATATCACTAAAATGATGTGCAGATGCATATAATGAGAACAAAGTACATCATGAATCAAGAACTATTTTTCTTTATTTAATGAGATATCTATTTTTATATAAATCGAGATATGATCAATGAAATCAACATCAAATCCGTGTTAAACATCGACACAAAACATAAACCTCAATATCTCATTATCTCAGGTTCCGGCTATCCGGACTGGCCTGTATCATCAAATCTATATATCTCAGTGTCTTAAATCTCAATATCTCAATAACTCTGGCTCCGTCAATCCGGATCGGCCCATATCATCAATCACACGACCACGAACGGTATCCTCCAGATATCCGCCGCGCCAGGTAAAATCACCGTTAGGCAGTCTGCCCTTGCCGGGCTCATCGTCTACAACTCGAGCTTCTTGCCCCGGGGTACCATACCGGGTCCACCATATACCCGAGACGGTTCATCCAACTCCTCGAATCGGGTCTCGAAAACATCTCCGAACCGAGAAAACATCATGGTGGACGACTCATACATCACGAGAAAACAGCATTTTCCATTTATAAAAGGATAATAAGTTTATAAATCCTTGCGGTTTTCCCCCAAATCCAGAAACCTCATGGAAATCCGAAATCATCAATATCATGATATCAATAAACAATGAAAACTGGCATAAATCTCCATAATACTTCATAACCAATGAATATATGGATGCATCTGATATCATGTAATGAATTAACTAGCATATGAAAGCTAAAATATGTAGCAACTATCAGTTAGCAAGCTATGTCATTGAAATAGTGTTTTCTAAAGTGTACGTGACATGGCAATTATCGATGATGATGTGTGTGAGCCGGCAAGTAAGTGTATGCGGAACATACGCATCATCGGTAATGGTGCTGGTGTCTTGACAGCATGGTTCATAATCACTAAATACACAATAAACATGCAATGAGACGATAACAACATGATAAATGGCAATGAATAGTAATTGCAATAATAATGTGCGGAACATGAATGATAACGTAACAATAAGGAATCAACGTCGCTACACCCGTGTTATACTGTCTGTGTTGGAGATAGTGCCCTCAGAGTCAATTATTGGATCACAGGCACGTGATTGCAATGATTGAGGGGAGGACCTGTCCCAGTAGGACAGTCTTACTCAAGATGATAGTATGCTATCTGGTTTATCTTTATCATCGTGTACTGCTTTAGGTGACTTTACGAGTCGCTATTACACGTTGATAGAGCCCCTAGGATTCTTGCTTGACTACCAGCAGTATGAGGGCGATCATATACGTGAGAGCTGGGGTCTATACGCACATCCTTAAAAGGTCCCTAGTCGTGGGAGTTTCGAGACAGGGCATCGATTCTCCAGAGTAGACTAGTGTATACAGTCGAGACCCAACGAGGGGCGGTGGCCGGTCTCACAAGCCACTGGTGTCAGTTGGTTCACCTAAGATGTATACAGGTGCTCATTGGGTTATGAGTACACCGGACAGGACTTGCCGGGAACCTGCTAGTTGGGATTATACCAGACGTCAGATAGCAGTTCCCTGGTGACATGTGTACAGGTTAGTTCATCGACCTGAGATCGTCATTTGTCTCGTGTGAGTTCCCACTGTGCTTTGATTACTACCCTACCACGGCTCAAAGGAGTCGTGCAAACAGGTTTTAGTTGGGTACAGTCCCGAGCCACATGGAGGCAGTGAGCGGATCTGCAGGGGTTCGTCTCTCCCGGTATTGGGGGTGAGGTCGCGCTGTGTCTAGGAGAGCCAGAACATGAAAAGTCCTTGGCCAAGGCAGGAGATTTGCTGGTAGGTATTCCAGTAGTATCTCAGGGTGTTCTGGGCTACACTCCGACACGACTTGTACCGCTATTGGGGGTCTGACTTTTACCAACCCCCTAGGCCCGCCATGCGATACTCATAGACGAACGGACCGGACTGTACGGATATTGTCACTGACAGGCTCAGTAGGGTGTCAGGATGAGTTCGCTCATCGACGTCCCTTTTGGTCAGTACCTGGGAGCCCGTTACGTATTGGCTTATACCTCTGACGTGCTAGTGGTTAAAGCCATAGCCATAGTATTGACGAGTCTTTAGAGTCCACCACACACTCAGTTACTCCGGTTTTGGGCGAAACGCTGTAGAGGCCGTATGGAGATATGGCAGGGTTCGATCAGATACGTGCGGTATTGCACGGATCGTGATCGGACAGATTTTACTAGCCGGCTTTGGCTTAAGCCGGATTCTAGTATTAGATAGTGTAGTTTTGTCTCTTTGCATTTGTGTTCAGTGGGAATACAAATGCGGGCATGTATTTGCAGTAGCGGGGTTTTCCTGTAATTTATTACGGGATCGGTTTTCTGAAGTTGCCAGTTTGCATTCCGTTCCGGCCGGTTTTCTTTTATTCCTTCACGGCCGGACTATCCGTTGGAGGGTGTTATTTGCACATTTGCAAATAACATTTTGTGGAGGAGTTTCTTGCATAATTGTAGCCTCTTCATCATAAGATTCCATTCTTGTCTTACTCATTGCTTTTCATGATGGTTTGAAAAAGAGATTGATTAGTGAGATGAGGGTGACCTTTAGATAATTATTTATTCATTATTCTCCTCTTGATTTATTCCATTCTTTTTTTTCCCCACTTGGATTTTGGAGGGGCCGGCCACTGTTCATGAGTGGAGAGAGAGGTTTAATTTTTGGTGGGAAAATTCCTTCATGCAATTTCGTGGGTCCCCCTCTTTTGTGAGTGTGCTGATTGTTTCAGTGAGGAGGGAATTTCTTATGCATGGTTTTTAATATATACACTTCACCCACACATTTCCAATGAGCTACAAAAAAATTGTTTTTTTTTGCCAGAGCTCATTTTTTTCATTGCATGCTCCATTTTTCCATCAAGCATCCATGGAAAATTCTTGTGCACAAATTACTCCATAAATGGCAACCTCATAAACCCCAAAGAGACATGGCTACTACACTATTCTACAGCATCCCTTGGACGCGTCGGCTAGCCAACTTCGCGCCCGAGTTGCCTCGGTAAAGAGGTGGGAGCCCGTAAAAGACTTTGGCGATGTGGTGCCCGTTTCGACGAGGACGTGATGAACGGAGATTCCGCAGGAGATCGGAGTGGAGACGAAGACCAAAGGACACGGATCGCTTGGTATACTTCTCTACCCATCTTTTACTTTGCTAGTTGCTAGGTTAATGGCCCGATCCGGGTGAAAAGTGCGTGGTGGTGCCGGTTGCAAGTTTTGCAAAGTCTTTTGTTTCCGCGTTTCCGGCGTCGGATCGACGGCCGGGGCGTCCCCGCGGACTTACATTGGTATCAGAGCCACGCCATTAACCATGCCTAGCTTGCTCTTGTATGTTTAGTACTCGATCGAACAAAATCCCCAAAAACCGTATTTTAGTGCACATGTGTTTTCTGTCGAATTTTTTTTGTCTCGAAAAAATTTTCAGGTTGCTTCAGAAACATGAGTAGACAATTCTAAGAATTCTGGGAAAATTTGGAGCAGTGATTCATTAGTACGACCGCGGAAACGCGGCCAAACCCCTGGTTTGGCCGCGGTTCCGCGGTGGTAAGATGTGCTCATTGCACCAAAATTTCCCAGTAGGCTTTAGACTTGTAAATAGGGGTTTTGGGATATTCTTTTTGGGCCCAGATTTTCTATAAGTGCTACAGTACTGTTTGGGGCCCACTTGATAAAATTTGTTCGATCGGATATTTTAAACACATTAGTTCACAGTATTTACACTATATCTGCGACCGTGAATGTCACTCGATCGGTAAATCCTGTCTAACTGCTATAGCCCGGTTAGACGGATTTGCGAACGTGGCATTCACGTTGATGTTCTGTGATTGTGCTGTGTTGTTGCGGATCGGTCGTGGGGGATAGCCTGGATGCAATATTAGTACAGTTTTGTTTTATATGTACATTTGATATTGCGGGGCGAGCGTCCGACATGTGGACTGCCGTCACTGCCTGTTTGTATTATTCTTTTGGGGCACGACCAGGTTGCGGTCGATGTACCCGTTGTATGTATATTTTACTTTCTGTACTAGGATTACCCCGCGGAGGGGTGCACGGATAGCCGGGTTCTAGAGGGCAACGAGCCCGCATCTCATGGCTTTGAGACGGAGGGGGCTTCACTCTAGAATTGGCGGGCTATTCGCCGCACTCGTAGGGGGTATAGGTTGACCCAGGAGGGGTGCCCAAGTTACCGGATTCTGTGAAGTGCTGGGTGGTTCATTCACGTTGTTGAAGGGGGCTGCCTCGCTTCAGGTTTTGGCGGGTAACTTGCCGCGCCCGTAGGGGTCTAGGTTTTCCTTGCACAGGCTATCCACACGACCAGGGGAACGTCGGGTTTCAGCGGCTCTGTGAAACCCGGGGATCCCAGATATCTGTATTATTCTGTGATGCTGTACATTTCTGTGTTGTTGCATTCTTATCACGCCTTGAGAGAAAATTATATATTGTATATATATACTAGTAGATGTTGTATATGTTTTGCATCCGCGCTAGTCCAGTCCCCGCTCTGTCGTTAGTTAGCTAACCTAACGGGTGATGACGGGACCCAGTGGCGAATGCGGATGGCATATACGTACGTCAGTATATTTTCGTTCTTTGTGGTGTGATCAATTGATGGGACGGCGTTGATTCAGATCAATGCAAGATAAACAAACCTATTCTGATGTTGTTGGAACACTTTTTCAAAAAGCTGTTATTGCAAGGGCGTTCTCTTTTGTTTTGCACAGTGGTATTCAGTTGGAATATCCTGCTCCTTAGTCGACGAGGCAAGGGCCGAGATCCCTTCACCGGGAGTGACCCCTTGGACAGAAGTTTGCGTCAGGACAATAACTTCATTATAGCCGATTGCTTTTGCTTTGCATCGTGGTATTCAGTTGGAATATCCTGCACCTCATTCTACGGGGAAAGAGCCGAGATCCCTTCACCAGGAGTGACCTCTTTAGCAAAGGTTTTCGTCACTGTATTTTTAAAAAAGCTATCAGTTCCTTCAACGATATCAAGTTCATTACGTTAAAGGTTTTCGCCAGAAACCATTCGTAGCCCTCCGTCGTTTCATATGGATAGTTAATAGTATTCAAGCTGTGTATGTTGGCCAAAGTCAAGGCACAGTGTTTGGTAGCTATTGGGTATTCATATGCAGCATAGATAGATGCGTTGGTTTGGGACAGTCGTACTGCCATTTTGGCCAAAGTCAAGGGTAGGTACGGGTGGGTTCAAATTAACCTGGATAATGACGGGTAGAACTTGACATGTGACTTATGATATGTTGGCCAAAGTCAAGGTCATAAGAGCATGGGATAAAAATCCACATCGGGAGTTTCAAAAGAACTGAAACTTGCCAGATATGCGCATACCTTCTGGAGTGTGATAGCGTGCGCGGATTCCGTCACGTTATCATGCGATGATAGTTGGATCCCGATTCCCACTGATGAGTTGGTTTATTCCTCGGGTGATCCCGGCTAATTCTTCTTTCAGGTTTGGGGAAGAATTTGACGTTACAGTGGGAGGTTTCCAGATTAGATAAAGTGATAACCATTCTGATCTAGGTTAGAGTGCACGCTGAGTGTTTCTTTTCTTTCTCTCTTTGGCAGCGACCATTGACCCGACCCTAGACTATGACTCAGTGACCAAGTTGACCGAACCTTCTTAACACTGGCTTTTGGATTGTCAGAGTTGCAAACCTCATTGCCACTCCTACTTTGACCCTTTTCTCCAGGACACCCCGTATTACTACGAACGTCCACTTCCATTGGACAAAACCATCGTATGGTTATATACGAACTCGAAGAAATTCGAGGATGGTTTTCGGTTCTGGAGAAAACGAATAGGACTATTCAGTTGTCTTTTCCTTTTACCTTCTCTCTCAGATTGCGAGTACTCCTTGGTTTAGGAGATAGTACACCTATTACGCAAATTGGATAGTCATCTTCCAAACCTTAGGCTGGTGCCGACAGGTAGGGAATGAAGAAAACCAATTAGCCTAAATGGTGTACAGAAGGTATTAAGTTAAGACAAAGCAAGGGATTAGTAAGAGGGCAAAGTAAATTGCGACTGCTATTCACGACCGAACCAAGTATTTCTTCGCCAATCCTAAATCACCTATTTCTAAGGTTTATTCGGTTGTCTTTTATCTTCACCTTCTCTCGCATTGCGAGTGTTCCTAGGACTGGGACAGTACACCCATTACGCTTATTGGATAGTCTTCTTCCAAACCATAGGCTGGTGCCGAACGGTAGGGAAGGAAGAAAACCATTTGGCCTAAAGGGGTGTACAGAAGGTAATGACTAAAGACATATAAAGGGATTTAGAGAAGCGGCAAAGAATTATACGGTTACAGTTATGAATCTGGATAATGGAAGAGGCATTACTAGGAATACCAGGATACCCCATCGAAACATTTCAATGTTTCAGTTTCACTGTGTACTGTTAAAAGAAAACTGATTTCCCAATCAGACACTTGCTCCAGGGTATGTATTTACCAGGTTGGATTCTCACATCTGTATGGTTTTACAGATGATGAGTGGGAGTAAGTTGTTGGAAATTGGGTGATCATCCTCATTATATCAGGATTCGTTGTAATTGGTGATATTTGAGGAAGTCACCTGGGTTGTTTGCCGGTCGGCAAATATTTGGTTTTCAATATCCGTTGTTATGCACAAATTTCAAATTGATATAACTGTACGTCTATTTTTCATATAGTGAGATATACCTTTTTGAAATTATATCTATGACATTTACCTATATCAGTGGATGGTTAGGTAAGGAGCATTGAACAGCGGTGTAATTCTTCTTAACCAAAAGTACAGTTTTCAACCTACGACACACAGTGAATGAGTCACTAAACTCAGGGGACTTATACAGAGTATTGTATATTGTCCAGTGCCCATTAGGACAGAGGGGTAGGTACTCGTACTATATTCTGTTTACTTATGACTTCTCTAGTTCTTAGACAGGTGTTTCGTAGAAACACAGGGTCTGAGTTTTGAGAAGTTATTGGTATAAGAATAAAGTAGAGAACCAGGTATTGCAAGTATCGGGATTCTTCAAGGTGATCGAAGATGTAGATACTTGTGTATGGTATTCAGTTGATAGTAATGTTTAAGAGAACTGCTTCTCTTTCAGGTTACTCATAATTGGAAGTATTCCTAAGTTGAGTAACGCTGATGGGCCTCCTTCCATTTAGTTGACATGCACTGGAGACAGCTGCATGATTTGAATCTGGTTCAATTAAATCAGTGCCTCTGTTTCTTGGATATAGAACAGTTCATATCTTGACATTGTTAAGATACGGGGAGTTGTCCGGCTTATGCTTAAAACCAGACTCTGGACAACTCAAGGCACGTTTCTGTAATGGCTGTTTGTGGGTTGACCCGGGCTATGACGAGGGTTGATTTTCTACCATCTGGAAGATCAATAGTGATATTGTTCTTGACTCGCCACAGTTTTAATAAAAATGGACTTTTTTCAGAAAACAGTAGTGGGAGTATGGTAGAACTGGAAGTGATTCCAGAACCACAAACGATTACTGAAGATTTGATAAGAACCTAAAGGTTCAATCTGGTTTGACATTCCATTAGCCACTCCGCAGATAAAGTGGGTAACCTCAGGCACTCGAGAGGTACTTCGGTATGCTCAAGGACGGTGGCAGGGAGGTTCTTGTTTACCCAGACTTGCCATTGCTGTTGTTCCAGACTGTGAGACCCGGCAGGAGGATGAGTATAACGTCGTTCTAAACCAGCTTTAAAAGTGTATGTCTATATGACTCTGCCAGAGGGTTGTCGTAGTCAGTGGGAGCAGCGGAAGCATTGGTGGACATCAGGCTTTAAAGCAGATATAGCGGAGATAGATTATCTATTTCTGATGTGATAGTCATAGGTTTGACTTCATCAGAATAGGGGATGGATCTGTTAAGAAGGTAGTAGGGTGTGATGTCCTGGTATTTGATGACATACACAGAGTAGGAAGTGATATTCCTATACTACGATCGGTTATACTTTGGTCGTCACACAGTGGTTTCTCCACATAGGACTTGGATATTATTCCAGACATTCTGGTCACTAGATCTATGGTTTTAGATCAAGATTTGGGTGGTTTCCCAATCTGGGTACTTTGACCGCATTCTATGAGTATTTAGAATGGACGACTCCTGGCACGGTAGTATACCTGCAGGAGATGGAGTCACCCTCTCTAAAGGTGTCTTACAGACTAAAGGGGAGAGGGATGTGCATGATTAGCAGATCACTTGCTTAGGCAATTGAGGTGATCATGAGATGTCAAGTACCACACCAGATGTTGTTCTTGTAGTAGATGCAATAAGTAGATATTAATCCAATCCTGGAGAAACAATCGGAAGCAGTTTTAGAACATAAGTGGATGTTCTAGGGAAATGATAACGGCAGCCTCATTTAGGAGACGGTTATCATTCCAGGCTTCCAAGGTGACCTGGACGGCAGAGTGGCCGTCAGAGTTATAGTTTTCCCTCTGACGAGGGGCAGTATTTTGGACAGGTGGTCCAGGTGGATACTGAGGGAAGGCATGGCGCAGGATACTGATTAAGTTCAGTTGACGATACAGTCTAAGAAGTTTGGATTTGGAGTTCATTTATGAGCTGGGTCCCATCAGACATCCAGACATTCTAAGACAGGTATTGCTCATTTCGGAAGATAGCTTTCTCCACGAACTTGAGATATAGAGAGACATAGAAAGAAACACCAGAGCGGATCCACTCACTGAGGCTATTCCTCGAACGCAATAGTTTCGCAAACGAGCTTTGTGAGACTGACTAGTAGAGGAGTTGGGTGTTCGGTATCACACGGGCTGTGAGTATGCGACATTGCAATAATTAGCCTTGAGTGCAAGAGGGAGATTGTTGGAGATAGTGCCCTCAGAGTCAATTATTGGATCACAGGCACATGATTGCAATGATTGAGGGGAGGACCTGTCCCAGTAGGACAGTCTTACTCAAGATGATAGTATGCTATCTGGTTTATCTTTATCATCGTGTACTGCTTTAGGTGACTTTACGAGTCGCTATTAAACGTTGATAGAGCCCCTAGGATTCTTGCTTGACTACCAGCAGTATGAGGGCGATCATATACGTGAGAGCTGGGGTCTATAAGCACATCCTTAAAAGGTCCCTAGTCATGGGAGTTTCGAGACAGGGCATCGATTCTCCAGAGTAGACTAGTGTATACAGTCGAGACCCCGACGAGGGGCGGTGGCCGGTCTTACAAGCCACTGGTGTCAGTTGGTTCACCTAAGATGTATACAGGTGCTCATTGGGTTATGAGTACACCGGACAGGACTCGCCGGGAACCTGCTAGTTGGGATTATACCAGACGTCGGATAGCAGTTCCCTGGTGACATGTGTACAGGTTAGTTCATCGACCTGAGATCGTCATTTGTCTCGTGTGAGTTCCCACTGTGCTTTGATTACTACCCTACCACGGCTCAAAGGAATCGTGCAAACAGGTTTTAGTTGGGTACAGTCCCGAGCCACATGGAGGCAGTGAGCGGATCTGCACGGGTTCGTCTCTCCCGGTATTGGGGGTGAGGTCGCGCTGTGTCTAGGAGAGCCAGAACATGAAAAGTCCTTGGCCAAGGCAGGAGATTTGCTGGTAGGTATTCCAGTAGTATCTCAGGGTGTTCTGGGCTACACTCCGACACGACTTGTACCGCTATTGGGGGTCTGACTTTTACCAACCCCCTAGGCCCGCCATGCGATACTCATAGACGAACGGACCGGACTGTACGGATATTGTCACTGACAGGCTCAGTAGGGTGTCAGGATGAGTTCGCTCATCGACGTCCCTTTTGGTCAGTACCTGGGAGCCCGTTACGTATTGGCTTATATCTCTGACGTGCTAGTGGTTAAATCCACAGCCATAGTATTGACGAGTCTGTAGAGTCCACCACACACTCAGTTACTCAGGTTTCGGGCGAAACGCTGTAGAGGCCGTATGGAGATATGGCAGGGTTCGATCAGATACGTGCGGTATTGCACGGATCGTGATCGGACAGATTTTACTATTCGGCTTTGGCTTAAGCCGGATTCTAGTATTTGATAGTGTAGTTTTTTCTCTTTGCATTTGTGTTCAATGGGAATACAAATGCGGGCATGTGTTTGCAGTAGCGGGGTTTTCCTGTAATTTATTACGGGATCGGTTTTCTGAAGTTGCCAGTTTGCATTCCGTTCCGGCCGGTTTTCTTTTATTCCTTCACGGCCGGACTATCCGTTGGAGGGTGTTATTTGCACATTTGCAAATAACATTTTTTGGAGGAGTTTCTTGCATAATTGTAGCCTCTTCATCATGAGATTCCATTCTTGTCTTACTCATTGCTTTTCATGATGGTTTGAAAAAGAGATTGATTAGTGAGATGAGGGTGACCTTTTGATAATTATTTATTCATTATTCTCCTCTTGATTTATTCCATTCTTTTTTTTCCCTACTTGGATTTTGGAGGGGCCGGCCACTGTTCATGAGTGGAGAGAGAGGTTTAATTTTTGGTGGGAAAATTCCTTCATGCAATTTCGTGGGTCCCCCTCTTTTGTGAGTGTGCTGATTGTTTTAGTGAGGAGGGAATTTCTTATGCATGGTTTTTAATATATACACTTCACCCACACATTTCCAGTGAGCAACAAAAAAATTGTTTTTTTTTGCCAGAGCTCATTTTTTTCATTCCATGCTCCATTTTTCCATCAAGCATCCATGGAAAATTCTTGTGCATAAATTCCTCTATAAATGGCAACCTCATAAACCCCAAAGAGACATGGCTACTACACTATTCTACAGCATCCCTTGGACGCGTCGGATAGCCAACTTCGCGCCCGAGTTGCCTCGGTAAAGAGGTGGGAGCCCGTAAAAGACTTTGGCGATGTGGTGCCCGTTTCGACGAGGACGTGACGGACGGAGATTCCGCCGGAGATCGGAGTGGAGACGAAGACCGAAGGACACGGATCGCTTGGTATACTTCTCTACCCATCTTTTACTTTGCTAGTTGCTAGGTTAATGGCCGGATCCGGGTGAAAAGTGCGTGGTGGTGCCGGTTGCAAGTTTTGCAAAGTCTTTTGTTTCCGCGTTTCCGGCGTCGGATCGACGGGCGGGGCGCCCCCGCGGACTTACAGTTTGGCCGTTTGAAATAGTACGAATCGTGGCGTTTTGAAGATAAGGGCTACGGTGTTTTTAAGAAAAGGTACGTCTTTGAAATATCTGTAGTATCTCTTGACTTGTCTTTAAAATCCTCACGATTCGTTAGTTTTTGAAATAGGTATGACTCGGGTCTAGTCTAACATCTACTAGGTGACTACAGGTTTAACTAACAACCAATCGGAAGGGGTATGGAAACTACCTGAATCTGAGTTGATATATATGTGTATAATAGTCGGTGATCCCGCCTCTATAGTATCCCATACGATACCCTATATAATATGACATCCTTGAGTCAAGAGTGCGGATCTATCATCAATATATATCTCGTACGGTAAATCCGTCGTACGGCCTCCCAAATCTGGGTATGGGTCAAATGTCACATCTATCACATTATTCATCTGGTATCCTCTTTATCAAATATCATGATTTGGGGTACTGATCTACGTCTAGTACAATATTGATACCATCTATGTATATGCATGCGTGTGTCTGAAAACACCACGTCGAAGGACCCGCTAAAACATCACGTCGTATCTCAAATACGAACCATATCACATCGCCAATCTCACAGCCTCAAGCCCAATCTCATCGACTCATCTCCAAACCCAAGTACTATCCTCATAATCCGTGTATATGTATACGTATATACATATATATACATAATCCCATACCCATGTGTATATATATATACATATCCCCATATACGCACAGGTAATAAAGTGAAAGCAGGTGTGAGCGTGTGGGTGTAAACCTATTCTAGGTTTCGCGACTAAGAAGCTATGCTAGTTCCCTTCCAATAGCACCAAACTAACCGTAAACACATAATCATAACTTGATAATCATCCACGGATCATAAACCACATATAGATCCAATTATATATCATAATATACTACGAACTGCGGGGGTGCTATACGCCATCCACCCGACTTCTCCCCGTAGATATAAATCTACTCACTTGATCTTCGCTCGCCGGTCCGACGTCGCCATGCACTTTCTTCCCGTCTCAAAGTCCACATGGGGGTACCTACATGTCACAACGTATCGTATCGCATAAAAACCCAATTCGAAATCGAAATGGCATACAAAAACCAAATCGGCACGCGTATCACGTATAGGTCAAAACCTATCGCCTACGCATGCAAGAATTGCCAAACCAACCTTCGATGTTGATGTACAAATATCAACCCATCGAGAAAAATACAAACGCACCCATTTGCACATTCACAAACAATAATTATAATATGAAATAGGTTAAAATTCACAAAACCCCAAACTCACTTTAAAAGCTATTTTTCCGAAAACCTCGCAAGGAAAATTTATCGTTTTAGTACAAAACTTGATGTTTAAACAAATCTAGCGGCCGCAATGTTCACTAATTAGCTTAATTAGGCCACAAAAACCTTTACTAGATTTTATCACACTAATGTACTAAACCAACATTTTTAGTTTGCACACTAATCCAATTTTTAACATTTTTAAAGCAAAAATTCACAATTCAACAATTAAGTTTGGTTTTGCATGAACTAAAGTATTAAACTCCAATTTAAAATGTTAATAATGTCGTGAATAACCTAATTAGATTTTTCTCTAAATTATTTTCATAGTTTACAAAAACCTAGTTTGCTAAAAAGCTTAATTTGGACATTTTACAAGTAACAATTTGTAATTAGCAACTAGATTAGTTTTAACAAGTTTTAAGATGCTAGCCTACATCACACAACCATGCACAATTGATCAAAACCCTAACTCCAAAACAAAACCCTCACTTGAATTTCTTACACTTGATATTGGAACCATGATTTTTACTAAATAACTTTTGATTAAAGCAACCAAACAACAATTTAATAAAAAGTTGAGATTATACCTCCAAATCATGAGATCAACATGGAACTAAGCCTCCAAAATCCCAAATTTTCACCACAATCCATGCATGTTATGCTAAACTAAAATGGGAAGAGTTGGATTTGGATTTTGGGATTTTTTTGATGGATTTTGATGAATTTTTTTCAAGAGAATGAGAAGGGGATTTGGGAGGGAGCTGCTGCTGAAGGAGGAAGGGGGGCTCGGCCTGATGCTGGAAAGGAGAGGAGAGAGAGTGTGGTGGGGAAAAGAAAGTCAAGGCAATACCCATACCTCAAAGTCAACACTTATACATCCATTTTCTTTATTATTTCTTTTCTTCCATTTTCATTTCTTTTAGCAATTCAAGTAGGGAAATGAGGGGCAACTTGGGGCTGCTGCTGATTTGAGGAGAGGAGAGAGGGTGTGGGTGAGGGAAAAATCATAAATATTATACCCCAATTTCCATTTAATATATTTTCACAATTTAAGCCTTTTTCTTCGATATTTTTTAAAACCGTTTGACAATTTCATTTCATTTCAAAACCAATATTTTACATGTTAGTTTAATGTGTCATGATGCATAAAATTTGTATCAACCCATTCCAATTTGTAATTTTCCCTAATTAAATGTATTAGTGACAGCTTAAAATAATATTAAAATAATTAATTTCGGAAAAATTTTCTGTAAATTTGTAATTTTACAAGTGGCTCAATAAACACCAAATACTAGCAATTACATAGCTAGAATATGTATATTTAATTTTATATTAAAAGATATTTATATCTTTATTTTTTTTACGGAAAACACACGTTATTTTACCGATTTTCCGAAATTTCACCTAAACGATTTTCAAAACGTTACAATCTTCCCCCCTTAAAGAAATTCGGTCCCCGAATTTAAATTAAAACTCCCCCCAAATACTAAAACATTTAAGCAATACCATCAAGTCGTCGAGACTCCGAAATCATAAATACATGAAATACATTGTAGCGCAATGCATGTGCATGAAAAACAGATATATAAACCAAAATCAAAACTCCGTCAAGCATCCCGCAATCATCGGAGTTATGGGGAAGGCATCAATGTCAAGATCCAATACGAAAACCAACATGATATACTTCATTATAACATCTGGAAGCAATGCATGCCAAACCCCTTTTTTTTAAAAATGCTTTGCGATGTGTGTATCACTGCACAGTGGCGGACGTCCATTGTGAGAAAATAACTATATATATATACACCCTTTGTTTAACCTATACGTCCCGCCGTTTTGAAAACAATTTAGAAAGGTTTCCCTTGTAAAAAGTTTCGTGTCATCACGGACACGTAGGTAAATACTGAGACTATAGCTTCTCTTTGGAAATCCCTTCGATAACTATCAATGGATGCAAAAATATACTCAGGTATTGTCCTCTGACTAGTCCTGCTCAGTATTAAACCAAATAGCAAGTATCATAAAATATACGGCTACAAAAGAAATCAATCCCAATATATATATGAATGCCACGTGCGTCTGGTGCGCACGGAAATCGAAATCCATGAATTGCCATACATGTGCACGGAAAAAAATCTGAGTGCAACAGGTGTGCACGCAAACACCTGTCAAAGGCAATGTATGTGCCTGACAGCAAAACCAGGTGCATCGGATATGCACGAAGAATCTCGATTTAGTGCATCTAGTGTGCACCTAAATTGCATCAAACGCCTTAAGTAGGCACAAAATCCAAATCAAGTGCACAAGGTGCACGAAAACAAATATCAAATATCACAATTGAAATCGACGGTATACAACATATTTCAATCAAAATCCTAATCAGGTATACCGTGGTATAAAATCTCACCATCCTGTACATCGGTGTGCACAAAAGCAAATAAAAATACTAAAAGTGCATGAAAACTATGCCGAAAGCATAAGTCAAATCATATGCTTGCCCTAGGCATGAAATCAAATATCATGAAACTCGGTCATAAAACTCAATCATGAAATAAATCACCCATAAATACTGAAATCCAAAGTGACGGATACGTGATAGTCAATCACAAAATCAAAAATCATAAATACTGGCGTTGATGTCCTTCCTTCAAGGTCGAGAAGGTGTCGGTGCACCCAATGCCAGCAGAGCAAGATATCTACTTGCCTTCTGATCATGGCCTGTCGCTTGGTGCCCTTAGGCTCTCATCTCTCACTGTGAATTTCTAAGTACATAGATCCTCGGCTCAACGGTCCAATATGAAAATGATAATGGATGTAGTCCGCTCTGGCACATCGTCTAAAGATCTCTGGCCAACTCTTATGGTCACTCATAACATGTCTCGTCGACGATGCTGAACTCTGGCCTGCTGGGTGTGTGCAATATGACCAATCCTGGGTCCAAATCTTCTCGTATAGTATCCGACAAAGGTTCCGTCGAAATCTCTCCCAAATCTCGTTTCTGTCGAACTGCCCGGAAGTCATCATCTTACCAAATCTATTTCTTGTTCCGGAACGGCTGCATATTCATCACAACTCCTCCTGGAAGATATATCCATAGTCAATGCTTTTGCTTGCTATCACATTTCTGATGCCGGCGGAGTGGAACGTCATCTTATCAAGATCTCATACAAACCACTTATTCCACTTTTCTCTAATGTCGACTGATTCAAACTCGTCTCCTCGTGGCTGCATGGACTGCGCTCCAACGGCTATACTCGTATCTGGAGTCTCCCAAGCAATGTATCCCATCATATGATATCCGAATGAAGTCGAACCATCCGATCGATTGTCAAAACCTCATAATTCCCCAAGAGCTCAACATCTTGGGTACAGTTTAATAGTATCGAATATATGCCACAGCACCTATGGACCAATCGTAGAAAGGCAGACCCAAGCCTCACTAATGGCACCGCTGAACTGCCGCAAACCCTAAGGTTCTCTGGCGTTCCATGGTCATTAAGTCGAGTTAGGGTTTCATTCCTCTAGAGGGTCCGTAGAATTGCTTGCATTGTTTTCCGAATACTTTTAACTTGGAAAATAGGTCCTTGACATTCGATCGTCTATATCGACTCTCAACGTATCAGCGGGAAGTCGTCTCTAGCTGGATTCAATCAACCTGATGACCTCGCATCGGAGTAGGCAATGAATCACATGTCCTAGTCATTCATCCTCAGGTGACTAGCGATTTTCTATCATATCTAAAAATATAACTCGTGCGGCGTTAGCTTCAAACATCTGGGGCGATATCTTTTCATTCGCCAAAATCACTGACACATTCATCCGCATGCTGAACAGTGCCTCAATCATCAAAATAATCTGTGCTCTAACGGTCATCACAATCTGGCTGGCCTCTTTAAAGGGCCCAATCCTCTGGTGCTGATCTGCACGTTCGAGAAATCTCGTAAAAGTGATCCATCAAATGCTCGTGGCGCAGAAACACAATAAAATGGCACCTCTATGCAAACCGTATGTCCCTGGAATCACGCCCGGGTCAGTCCTCGTTCGTGACGAGCTCGTGCTGACCGTAACTCTAGCCGTAGCTCTCTCTGCCCGTGTAATCGTGGCAACAAATCCATAACTGGTACTGATGAGGCTAGATCATAGGAAGGAATATAATATTATGCAAGGAAATGTACATCTTAAGGCTTCATAAGCGGAGTATCATATCGTAAGTATGCCGCGGAACATACACACGGTACGTCACTTTACTTGAGTCATCTACTCCATCAACCAAGGGTCATCCTACACTCCGAAGGTAAAACCTTACGCTCTGATACCAACTTTGTCACGACCCGAAAAGTACGGAACATGACCGACACTTAAATTACGAAACGTCTCGAGGCGTACGTAATCTAAGTAAACCAAAACCCAGAAATCAAAACCAAAGAAGCAGTAGAGTGAAGGAAAAACCAATTTAAAGCAAGTAGTTTTAATCAACATAGGCCGAAGTATGTATTTTTAAAATCTCAAGTATTTTCTGAAAATTTCGGCAGAGTGTCCTTTGTAAATACAGGCCCCAAACGGGGTACAACATGAATAGTATACGAAATAAATAAAAAGGCACCCCCAAGCAGGAGCTAGCTCTTCGTCAATCGACGGTCCCAACCACACAACCAATATAATATACAACGCCAAAGGGCGAGGATCAAAACTCAAAAGAAAACCCAAAATCAGCAAGAAAACCATTATAATACAACGCGCGACTCTAAGGTCGAAATAATAATAAGTTCGGTCTTCTATCTCTATCAAATATACAATCTGGTTGATGGAGTTTCTAGATACAACTGAAATAATAAATGAAGGATGGTGGTCCTGATGCAAAGAACCCACCTACTGAAGCAATCACCCGGAAGGAAAAGTATGCCAGCAAAGCCGCAACGAAACCTGTATAGCAAAACCTGCAAGGAATTGTGGCACAACGGGGGTGAGTTGCCAACTCATGAGTAGAAAACATCTACCAGCAGAAATCGCATGTATAACGCAATCCTTGGTCATACGACCAGTAATATCCTCAAAATAACAATATGGCCTGAAGCATAATATAATGGCAAGGGTAAACATCTATCCCTAAGTGTAATACGAAGTACTCGTGTCAGTGCCTCAGGTAACAACATGTCACTAATATGATGTAAAAATGTCAGGTAGCAATATATCACTAAAATGATGTGCAGATGCATATAATGAGAACAAAGTACATCATGAATCAAGAACCGTTTTTCTTTATTTAATGAGATTTCTGTCTGTATATAAATCGAAATATGATCAATGAAATCAACATCAAATCCGTGTCAAATATCGACACAAAACATAAACCTCAATATCTCAGGCTCCGGCTATCCGGACTGGCCTGTATCATCAAGTCTATATATCTTAGTGTCTCAAATCTTAATATCTCAGTACCTTTGGCTCCGTCAATCCGGATCGGCCCATGTTATCAATCACACAACCATGATCGGTATCCTCCAGATATCCGCCGCGCCAGGTAAAATCACCGTTAGGCAGTCTGCCCCTGCCAGGCTCGTCGTCTGCAACTCAAGCTTCTTGCCCCGGGGTACCTTACCGGGTCCACCATGTACCCGAGACGGTTCATCCAACTCTTCGAATTGGGTCTCGAAAACATCTCCGAACCGAGAAAACATCATGGTGGACGACTCATACATCATGAGAAAACCGCACTTTTCATTTTTAAAAGGATAATAAGTTTATAAATCCTTGCAGTTTTCCCCCAAATCCAGAAACCTCATGGAAATCCGAAATCATCAATATCATGATATTAATAAACAATGAAAACCGGTATAAATCTCCATAATACTGCATAACCAATGAATATATGGATGCATCTGATATCATGCAATAAATTAACTAGCATATGAGAGCTAAAACATGTAGCAACTATCAGTTAGTAAGTTATGTCAATGAAATAGTGTTTTCTAAAGTGTACGTGACATGGCAATTACCGATGATGATGTGTGTGAGCCGTCAAGTAAGTGTATGTGGAATATACGCATCATCGGTAATGGTGCTAGTGTCCTGATAGCATGGTTCATAATAGGTATTGATTATACTGTTGGCACACATTCAGACACGGTCACCCCAGATATCATAGTATTACCTTTATGATACAGTTGACCTAGGAATCGTTGTTTATTCGATTTCTACCTGTTGATGTTTTTCTACTCACGAGTTGGCAACTCACCCCCGTTGTGCCACAGTTCTTGCAGGTTGACCGCATGGATCAGTAGCGGCATCGCTGACACCTAGCTGCATTCGAGTGTTTTGCTTTGGTAGGTGGTACATGTTGGATCGTACCCCTCTTGTATTTATTATTCCTGTTGTATCTAGTTAACTCCATCAAATCAGAAACTAGAATTTGTATAAGTAGTAAGACTTAGTGAGACTTGTAGTTGAGAGACTTGAGCGATGGGTTTCATGTTCGCTTGGTGGGTTAGATGTCTTGCTTTACATTATCTTTTTGGTGTTGATTTTCGCCGTTGGGCGTCATATACTTATTTTATGACTTGCGTGGTTGTGAATCCGCTGATTGGTGAAGAGCTAACTCTCGCTTGGGGATACCTTTTATATTATCATGTATTTGTGGTTTTGGATCAAAATATACAAAGGAGGTGCTGTCCAAATTTTTAAAAGACGAAACATGTTTTTTTTCAACTAGTAAAATCCACATGCATTTTTCATCTCCATTATCTATGCATTTAATAAAACATTTGATTTCATCATACCTTTATTTCAAAACTTCACCTCTTTATTTTCTTAAAAAGATTTAGATTTCTGGGTTTTGGAATTATGTTACGCCTTTAGACGTTGCGTGATTTAAGTGCCGGTCACGGAATAATATTTTCGGGTCGTGAAAAAACCACAGTTTGTATATTCTTTCGGACTTAGAGTCACACTCATGTATCTATTCTTATTTCTAGTTTCTTGATGATGTTTTGGTTTCTTTATTTTCTCTCAGTGTTTGATCTTCGCCTTTGGCGTCATATACCTATATTTTTGTGTTGTTTCCGCCAATTTGGCGAAGAGCAAGCTCCCACTTGGGGATGCCTATTATTATTGCTATGTATTGGTTTTGGTTTCAAAATTTACAATTTTATTATGTCTGAAAACTTTTAAATTGATAAACTATTTTCTGAGGATCAAATAGGTTTGTTCTGAAATAAGTAATATCAAGAATAGTTTATGAAGTGAAGTGGATATGAAGGGATGTCATTGATTCCTTAATTGGAACTAATTCTGAAGAATAACCCATTTGGAACTTGATTGGAGTGATTACATACCTAACCCACTAAACATGTCTTTTATCCAAAAAAATAATTGAACTATCGGTTATATCTCCGTTCGCATTAAATCGTTATGATTTTCACGCTAAAATTGGTCTTTTGTTTTAGGGCCTAGGTAACTTGAGTAATTAAGTCCGCCGCGGTGTCTCTACACCTAATGCCCTAAAACCAACTGATTTGGGAGCATTGGCCCAAAGCTCGCTAAGAAGCCTAGAAATTCCAAATTAAAACAAAGTCAAGCTAGTGTTCGCTCCGAATTATAATTCCTAACGGTTCTTTGTGTGAGAATAATATTGACAAAAGACAGGTTTTTATAAAAATATTTCTAGCGGAGATATGAAGGTTTTATCCTATGATGAAGATTATTGCACGTTCACAGAGATGTGTATGAAACGAAAACAAGAAAAAGGTGGAGTGAAAAATAAGACCTAGTTTCTTGTTAAGGAAAATAGAAATTCTGAATTTGAAATCTAACTGGAAAACGAAACTTGAGAAATACTTACCTTTTTATAAAACTTATGTGATCCTTTTTAAGTTTTTATCTGGGCTTTATTTTTTGACATGACGACTTTAATCGATCCTTTTGAAACTTAACTACATGTAAAGACATATAAAATCTTAAGTTAAATAAGAAGCCAGGTGTGAAAAATAAAGGTTCGATAGTTCTAAATTTAAGATAATAGAATTGCTATCTTTAGAATAAAACCTTAGGGTTTGAATCATAGTTATTTCGCAAAACTAGCTTGACGGGATTTTGTGGATGGAATCCGCTGAAAACCCTCAGGAGACAACACTCCTCCTACTAGGGACACCTAGAGGTTTAACGGCTTGTTGCACGAGCTCAGTGCAATCACGTTCCCTGCGAAAGTGAGGTCAGGATTCCTTTTGTTTTGCTCGGGACGAGCAAAGGATAAGTTTGGGGGTATTTGTTCATATCAGAAAACTGCATTTTCATACCTGTCATTCATTATCTATTTGTTGTATTTATCGGTACTATTAACCAGTATCTGCTCAGTAATACAGATTACAGGTATCCATGACAAAATACAGGAAATCCATTCAAAAATCACGGATATATCATTTGAGAGCCGACACTACAACCAGAACCGCAAACCGACCGATACTTCATGAGTTTCTTTTTGCAACAAGTTTGTGTAAACACATTATTATTTAAATGGTCCAACACATACAAGTGTGTACACAAGACTTTTTTGGCATGGACCTAGAGCGAGTGGGCATGAGAAGTGATGCACATTAATGTGCATTGAATGCAAAAGATTGTGTGTTGACTTTAAGATCCAAGTTTCCCTCCAAGCACAGGGTGCAAACCAAATTCAAATAGACAAATCAAACTGGACCAAAGTGATACTGGGGACAACACATGACCACACACCAAAAACAAGGCAGAGAGCTCGGAATTGGGCCGAGCACACCCCCTTGGCCGGCCAAACAGTGCACAGTAGGCCCCAGTTTTGTACAGTGCCTCCCCTGCTTCCACCTCATCTCATTTTTATTTTTTGTTTAATTTTCTTTGGAGCCTATAAATACAGACCAGAGGGAAAAGGGGAAGGATAATTTTTTTGTGTTAGAACTCCTGTAATTTATAATTTGTTTCTCTTTGAACTCTTGAGCTCTTGCCTCTTTGTCTTGACCTTGCAACTTCTCATTTGAACTTGCAAGCTTAAGACTTAGGTTCTTGACTTCAAGAAGACTTGTAACTTGTTTGAAATTCAATAAAAAGTTCTCATTTCATATATCTTATTCTATTTTACATATTTGAACTTGTGAAATTCTTGCTTACTTTGATCTTGCAACCTCTTAAGTGAGCTTGCAACCTTAAAGTTTGGTATTTGGCTTTCACATTGCACCGGGCTTAAGAACACTTGGAGATATTCGCAATTGGATTCATTGGTTCTCTCTTTATCTTTCTTTTCTCGTATTTTGAATTATGTTCCTTACTCTTTTCTCTTTTCTTTATTTTTACTTTGTAAATATGTGTGAGTAGTCGCTTTACTTGTTAAAGGTAAAATACGGTTAGTTTTCGTTAGGAAATGTTTTGCTAAAACCTTAACCTTGAAATTGAAACTTCGAGCAAACCACTCGCAATTCCGCTCCTTTAGACATCCTATCCTACCACGATAGCGATGAATTCTAATCGTGACCGGATTTCAAGTGGTTTGCAGGAGGCTAAAATCAAGAGACATCAACGGAAGGACAAGGGACAAGGAATACAGATTGAGCTTTAAACCATAAAATACCGTATTTCAAGTTCGCTAATCCGCGTTGTTGCCTATTACTTTAGCGTCAATATCAAAGTTGGGTCTATAAGGAGCCGGAAAACATCATCCTAACACAAGCTAACCTAAAAATACCCTTAACAAGTCTTGTAATTGAATATATCCTAGTTACGACGCTTAGCTTAACCAACAACTCAAAACACGGTATTAACTTGTTAAAACAAGCCTAAAAACTTACCATCTCCCTACGGACGACCCGTACTCATTGCGGCTCGCTACACGTGACTCCGTTTTGATTGCGTTAATTTCAAAACTCTTTTTAAATACGACACGGTAAAAAGAGAACAATCATTGATGTACTGTCTACTCCAGATGATTGAGGTATTGTCTACCGTGCGGACAGATAAACCTGCTGCTGGGTTTGATAAGATACGTCTCTAAATTTTATAAGCTGAAGCCACATGAGTTTACTGGTAGGGATGTGGCAGAAAACCTGTCACGCCCCGCTTCCCGGTGTACGGGGAGGGGACGCGGCAAGGCCCGCTATGTATTTACTCAGAAGTAAACACGCTAAGCGTATCAAAGCAATATAAAGTAAAGTACACAAGAGATAAGAATGTAAATGAACAGCAACTTTATTTATTAAACATTCTTTTACAGGTACAACTAAAATGTAAATACATGAATAGAAAGTGATGCCTAAACAATGGCATAACTGAAATGAAAATGTACAAGTGCCTACAGCTCTGGGTCAAACGCTAACTGCTCCAAATCTTCAGCTCTGGGTTAAACATTTCAGAGATATAGAATATTATTTTTGGAATTTAAATAATAAAATAATAAATTTTATCAATATTATAAAAGTATGGAAATTAGTTTTAAATGGAATGGTATGATTATATACATATAGTTTGGAAAATATCTGGAAATTTATAAGAATTGTTGATTATGGAAGCATTTATTTGATTTGGACATTTTATAAATTATTATATAATTATTTGTAAACAAGTTTAATGCTAAACTTGATTAATATTTTACTAATTATGTATTAACCATATTTGTGTATCATTACATGCAACATTTTATGTTGTAACATTTGTCCATATTTGATGAACCATGGCTTCATTTCCTTTATATTTTTTTAAATTGTTTTGTTTTTTTTTTAAGAAAAAGAAAAAGATAAATAAAGAGGATGTGGACAAGAGGATGGTTGAGAGAGGGGGGAGAAGTTTCCACACTCTTCTATATTTTTCTTCACCTCCCCATTCTTTTCATTTCTTCATTTCCCATTTCCTCACCTCCTTCTCCTTCATCCTCCTTCACCCTCACTACCATCCCAAGTCCACCCTCAAAACCATCCCAAAACCAATAACTACCTTCACAAAAATCATTCCTTGTATCACTACAAACATCATGGTAGGATCAAGTTCGGATTTTGAGCACTTTGGTCATCTTTGAAATTTCTTGGGTTGCTCTTGGAAGGTAAATCCCTCACTTTTAGTTAAGTATTAAATTTCCCTAAGCTCCTATAGTGATTTAGAGTTAAACAAGTGTAGGTTAATGATCTTAGAAATTTCTAGAATGAGATTTATTGGATGTTTAGAGTTGTGGAGGTGTACTTGAGGTTTGGTTAGTGACTACAACCTTTTAGTGAAAGAATTCTGGACCAAACTGAGTTTAGAAGTCCCAAACATGAACTTGGAATTTTCCGATATCGGGTTGTTGTGGAAATGTGATGATAAGTTAGGATCTGCTATAACTCGGAGACTCTGAAAAATATTTAGCAAACATAGAAGGGTATGCAGGACATTAGGAACATACACTAGAAACCCGAGCTCCCAATTCCCTGAACTGACCACCAGAATATGCCAAATTGCGGCCTGACCTGTTGGCTATAGTGCCCTCAAGTCAATTATTGGATCGCAGGCACGCGATTGCGATGATTGAGAGAGGACCTATACCGGTAGAACAGTCTTACTCGAGATGATAGTATGCTATCTAGTTTGCCTTTATCATCTGTACTTGCTTTAGGTGGCTTTACTGATCACTATTATATGTTGATAGAGTCCATAGGATTCTTGCTTGACTACCAGCAGTATGATGGCGATCATATACGTGGGAGCTAGGTGGTCTATAGGCACATTCTTAAATGTCCCTAGTCGTGGGAGTTTCGAGACTGGGCATCGATACTCCAAAGTAGACTAGTGTATATGATCGAGACCCCGACGGAGGGCGGTGGCCGGTCTCACAAACCATTGGTGTCTGTTTGTTCACCTAAGATGTATACAGGTGCTCATTGGGTAATGAATACACCAGACGGACTCGCCGGGAACATGCTAGTTGGTATTATACCAATTGTCATATAGCAGTTCCCTGGTGATATGTGTACAGATTAGTCTATCACCTTGAGATCGTCATTTGTCTCGTGTGAGTTCCCACTGTGCTTTCATTACTATCCTACTACGGCTCAAAGGAGTCGTGCAAACATGTTTTAGTTGGGTACAGTCCCTGTTAGTTATATGTATTCCTAGAGGCCATTACTGTACATGTGATGTATATTGTAGTGGATGCTTGGACATATATAGGGAGGACTTTCTTGCTCGACATGATAGTATGCTATCTGGTTGCACTTTATCTTAGCATGTACACTTATTGTCTCTCTATTACATGTTGATAAAGCCCTTTGGATGAGTACTTGACTACCAGGATTATGATGCAGATCATACTAGAGGGGACAGGGTAGTAAGTAAGTACATCCTTCAAATGTTCCTAGTCGTGGGAGTATCGAGACATGGCATTGATACTCCAGAGGAGACTAGCGTATACGCTTCTCGACCCATATGATGGGCGATGGATGATCCCATATATATTGGTGTTTGACATCAGAGATGGTATACAGGTGATCAGTGGAGACTAGATACACTGGACGGACTCACCGAGAACTCCTAAATGGTATTATACCTATCGTCAGATAGCAGTTCTCTGGTGACACTGGTACAGGTTAGTCTGTCGACCCGAGATCGTCATAGAGTCTTGTGTGATTGCCACTGTGATTTGATTTCCACCTTACCACATTCAAGAGATCGTGCAAAATGGTGGTTTTTGGGTACAGTCCCGAGTCACATGGAGGCATTGAGCGATAGGAGAGGATTTCATCTCTCCCGGAGTTGGGGGTTGATGTTGCGCTATGCTTGATTGGCCATAACTGGAAATCCCTGGCCAGGTTTACTGAGATCTACTGGTAAGTGTTATCAGTAGTTTCTCAAACTTTTATGGACCTCACATCGGCATGACTTATCAGGCTATTGGGGTCTGACGTTATACCATCCCCAGGCTGTGATATGCGACATATTTGACGAAGAGACCGAACTGTACGGTAGTGTTACTGATTGGATTCGCAGGAGTATGAGCAGGCTTGGTTGTTGATCTTCTGATCGCTCAATATCCGGGTGGCCGTTATGTTTGGCAGATCGCTTGCGGCTTATGGGTGTTTGATATGATCATCACCTGCTGCCGGCGTATTGACGAGTCATTAGAGTCCTACACAGAGCTTTCCTGGTTCATGCGAAACAAAGTAGGAGCACATATATAATATGTGCGGGATCGAGATTAATGCGCGTATGTGATACCGCATTCTATTCTCGCTATATGTGATATCGGTCGGTTATATGAGATATAGCCGGGTTATCGGATCAAGTGTTGATTCGATAGGTTGTTACATATGATATTAGCCGGTTGTATGTGATATAGACGGATTATTAACTCAAGTGTTGATTTAATAATTTAATGTATAATTATATATATGATATATTAATTTACATTAACTAATATGAGCTCACTTAAACATTTCTTTTTCTCACTTGTGTGCATATAGGATATATGTGATATATATTAATGTACAACTTTTTGTGTCATGCTTGATGCCACATGCTATATGGGTGTATGAGACTCATACCATGCTTGATATAATGGTTTTTTTTATTGATCAAAGTAAATCAAAATTGGTTGGAAATTTGTCATGGCTATAAGCTTGTAGAAGCTTTTGGAACCATTGACCAAGTCCACTAATTTTGTTTCCCTTGTACATATTTATTAACCTAACCATTATTCCTTAGCCATGGTTTATTTTCTACATGAGTTAGTGTATGATACTAACTCACCCATGGTTGCTATTCTCACCTCATGAGTTTCATTTCTTTTCTTCACTTCATCTTCTTCTTCCTCATGAGAAAGCTTTCTAGCTTTTGAAATGGTGAAGAAAAATAGTTAGAAAAATAAATCTAAAGTGAGCCCAATTCCTACTTTAATATCCTCTACTATATTAGCTATTTAGTTTAGGGTATTTACTTAACTAATCTACCATTTGTGAAGAGGTAGCATGAGCTTGAGTCTCCTCGACGTAGATCATCTTCGGCTTCGAAGACTTCGAGAAAGGTTGTTCATTTCTTCATGTGAACCCTTATTAGAGTTCAGGTGTTCACTACTTGGAGTGAAGGGACTACAACACGGAGTTTTACAAGTTAAGGACCGGTCTACAAAGGTTGTATTCCTCATTCACTTAGATATAAAGTTGTTTGCATTGCTAGTTCGTCTAAATCTCTAGTTAAGATTCTGGGGTTAGGGTTCTTTAGTACGGCAAAAATTTGAAAACGGCATGGACGATGCCTCCCAAAACCTTGCTACCGCGCTACGGAACCCAACAGTGGTATCAGAGACAAGCTAGAGAATTAGACGATGTTTGTTAGATAACGAAACCGAAACAACTCCGAAACACTCGATATACAATCCTAGTTTCTGTCGAATTTTAAATGACCTCTTAAATTTATTTTAGCAACTGCAGAATGTTATATGTGATATAATATGAACACAGTACAAATTTGACCCCTTCCCACCCGTTTTTGGCAGGCCACATGAGCATTATTTCCCAGATCACCGGTTCATCTGGGGCTTCTGGGCTTCAAATTTTTTATATGTTCCAGTTTCTGGGTTTTGGTATTTCAGGTGTTTCTTGTTTTTGCTAAATTTGCATGTTATGTTAACTTTCTGCAAAGGCAATTTGGAGTGTTTCGTTGTCATAATTCTAACATCTATTTCAGTTATTTAGACGACGTTAGAAAGTTCGAACGGATATCAATAACCCATATTTTCCCTCTCTGGAAATTTTCCAAGAGTTGTATTTTTTCCAAGTTTAAAATCTTCAGAAAAACATGCAAGCAATTCTGTGGACCCTCTAGAAGAACGATATCCAAACTCGACTTTTTTTTATCGCAGAACCATGGTTATACCTTAGGGTTTGCGGCAGTTCTGTGGCGACATGAGTGAGGCATGGGTCATCCCTTCTACGGATGGTTCATAGGAGCTGTGGCATGTTCTGGGTACTTTTTGAACTCCGCTCAAGTGTTGAGCTCTTTGGGAAATTTTGGGTGTTTGTTTATTCGATCGAAAAGTTTAACATCGTCTAGCTATCTGTGGTTGTGATACAATATTTGGAATCCATAATAATTAGTTATGTGATAACTAATTTGAATTTTATAAATCTAGCAGTTTAGTCTCATTTGATTGGTTGCCACGGAATTTTGATGAGGATCAAAAGTCCGTCGCAATTACGTAGTGTACGCGGATACTCGTCGGGTAACCTTACTAGATAGCCATGCCCCATAGCCCCGACCAAGTGACTGTAGGAGAACCCCATCGCCAAAAGCATCCGTTCGGATGCTCGCAGCCGCGGTGTTCCGCCTTAGTGCACTTCGTCGACGGCATCGGGGGTGTGGACGTCTACTAAAGTTTCCAACGAGCATTCGATCAGGTTATCGGGAATCTTGTTGAATTACCCGACTGGTTATTGGAAAGTGTTTTCAATATCGAGACTAAAATGCGGGGTTTATAATTGTTAGGCATGTGATGTCTAAGGAATTCATTTAGTTGGGCATGAAATCCAAAGTATGCGATATATTGGGTTTATGATGTCTAAGGTGGTTGCGGATTCCAATTGTTGTAGTTTTTCAATTTCTTTTCTGCGACCGTAGGTGTAATATGTGGTGTATCGCCGGTTTCATTGTTATATGTCAACGACAATTGGGATACGCATATTTACTTGCGTTGATGATACGTGATATTATGTGTTGCTGTGATATGTTATATTAGATCGTCGTGTTTTGATTAGCCGGGGTTTTTTATTTGAGATGAGAGTTTTTCATTTTCATTCATGTAAAAGCTTGTACGTAATATTCTTTTATTGGGGCACTTCTGGGTTGAGGATGATGTCACCATTGATGTATATTATTTACTTTTCCGCATTAGGATAGACCCAAGGAGGAGAGCACAAGTAACCGGGTTCTAGGGTCCAGTGGGAGACCATCTCGAGGAGTCGAGACCGAGTCTCCTAACTCTAAAATTGGTAGGATTTCTTGCCACTCTCGCAGGGGTTTAGGGATGTGGGTTTGGCTATTCATCGCGACCGTGGAATCCGTGTTTTATAATGGCTTAATTAAAAACACGGAATTCCTAGTAGATCCAATATTTCATTTATGTTCTTCTGCTGCTGTTATTCTATGATGTGATCACTTGATATTCTGAGACGAATGCCTATATCATATATATGATATATAATAACTATTGATGCTTTCGTTTCTTATGTGATGCTTGGGAAGCATAATTGATGGGACTTCATTAATGAGATTAATGAAATAAAAGAAAGCTAAAGATGTTGTAGAAACTTATTTTAAAAACTGGTAGCTCTAATTCTTGCTTTGCATAGCTGCATTCCTTGTAGAATATCCAGCACCTTATGCGATATGGAAAGTGCCGAGATCCCTGTTTGCTTTGCGCCTCTCTAAATTTCAAAGTGGCATGAGTGATGCTGCCAAACCCTAGACTAGGTGCAATGGTGTGTGTAGAATGATGAGGTGGTTTGTATTCTCTAATCAAAACCCTTTCTTTTTAACTCACTCACTCAAATGAAAACTCAAGAGAGAGAGGAAGAAGAAGATGATGGCTAAGCTCAAGCTCAAAAGCTTTTGTGATGAATAATAAAACTAAATTGAGATGAGAATAAAATAATCATATTAAATCCTTCTCTCCTCAAACCATGGTTAGTTAATATCTAGATATTTTACATTGAGTTAAATGGACAAAAGAGAATTAACTCATGGTTAAAAGTTAGTTCAAGAATGGTCAAAAATTCAAAGCAAGATAAACATTAACCATGAGTGAATTATCTTTAAACTTATCTCAAAAATAAATATATATGTATATTAACTACCATGTGAGTCTTGCATTGCCACCATATAGTCTATCATCAACCATGATAACTATCCATGTATGCATGTATGTGTCCATGCACATCAACATGTGCATACATGCATGAATACATCTTCAACAAAGAAAAGGGTTTAAATAAAGAATTAAACTAAAAGTCAAATGTTAAATCAACACTTAATTTAACAAACCGGTCATATTACATACGACCCGACCAATAGAAAAATGCCCGATTAACATATGGTATCACATACTCGCATTCAATCGTGTCCCGCGGATATCTCATATGCACACCACATCGTTTCGCCTGAGCTAGGAAACTCCTGTGTGGGACTCTAAGACTTGTCAATACGCCGGCAGTGGGTGATGATCATATCAAATACCCACAAGCCGCAAGCGGTCAGCTAAACGTAACGGCCACCCGGGTATTGAGCGATCAGAAGAAAACCAGCGAGGCTGTCAAAACTCCCATTGAGCCAATCAGTAACACTACCGTACAGTCCGGTCTCTTCGTCTCATAAGTCGCATATCCAGTCCAGGGGGGTAAACGTCAGACCCCAGAAACCGATAAGTCGTATCGATGTGAGGCTCATAACGGGTTGAGAAACTACTGATAATACTTACCATTAGATCTCCACATCAGCCCTGACCAGGGACTTCCAGTTATAGCCAATCGAACACAGCGCAACATCAACTCCCAATACCGGGAGAGACGAAACCCCTCCTATCGTTCATTGCCTCCATGTGATTCGGGACTGTACCCAAAAGCCACCATTTTGCACGCCCTCTTGGACGTGGTAAGGTGGAAATGAAAGCACAGTGGGAATTACACAAGACTCTATGACGATCTTGGGTCTACAGACTAACCTGTACCAGTGTCACCACAGAACTGCTATTTAACGATAGGTATAATACCATCTAGGTGTTCTCGGCGAGTCCGTTCAGTGTACCCAGTCTGCACTGAGCACCCGTACACCATCTTTGATGTCAAACACCGATGGATATTGGATCATCCGTCGCCCCTCATATGGGTCAAGATGCGTATACGCTAGTCTACTCTGGTGTATCGATGCCCCGTCTCGATACACCCTCGACTAGGAACAGTTATAGGATGTACTCTTGGACTACCCTGGCCCCACTAGTATGATCTGCATCATAATCCCAGTAATCGAGTACATATCCTAAGGGCTTTATCAACATGTGATAGCAAGACTGTAAACCAATACAAGTCAACATGTAAAGACAAAGTAAAACCAGATAGCATACTATCATGTCGAGGAAGAAAGTCCTCTCTATATATATCCAAGCATCCACTATAATATACATCATATGTATAACTATGGCCTCTAGAGCATATATACAACTAACAATCTCCCACTTACACTAAGGCCAGCTGTTGTAGTATCTCATACCCAACATCCCGAAGAGTCTCTCAAATTGTATCTGTGGTATGGCCTTGGTGAGTGGATCCACAGTTTTATCCTTCATGTCAACTCTCCTGACCTCGATCTCGCGGCGATCAACTATCTCCCGGATTAGGTGATACCGCCTCAGAATATGTATGGACTTCTGATGGGACCTGGGTTCCTTGGCCAAAGCCACAGCTCCATTGTTATCACAATACAAAGGTATTGGATGCTCAATGGACAAAACCACACCAAGTTCAGTGATGAACTTCTTCATCCAGACAGCCTCTTTGGCAGCATCGTTGGCTTTGATGTATTGAGCCTCCTTCGTCGAGTCTGCCATGGTTTCTTGCTTGGAACTCTTCCAACAAACCGACCCTCCATTTAGAGTAAAGACAAATCCCGAGTGCGACTTAGAGTCGTCCTTATCACTTTGGAAGCTCGAATTGGTAAAGGACTCCACTTGGAGTTCTCCATTACCAAACACTAAGAACATCTCCTTAGTCCTTCTCAAGTACTTGAGAATGTTCTTCACAGTTGTCCGGTGACTCTCTCCTGGATCTTCTTGATACCTACTCACTACACTTAGTGAGTATGGTACATCGGGTCTGGTAAATAACATCGCGTACATGATAGAGCCTATTGCCGAAGCATAGGGTATCCCTTGCATGTGAGCTCTCTCCAAATCAGTCTTGGAAGACATATCTTTGGACAGAGTGAGTCCAGAGATCATGGGTTAGTTCCCACGCTTGGATTCTTCCATACTAAACCTCTTTAGTATGGTGTCAATGTACCTGAATTGGGACAATCCCAGTATCCTTTTATATCTATCTCTATAGATCCTAATCCCCAAAATGCAGGAGGCATCACCTAGATCTTTCATTGAGAATCTATATGATAAGAAGAACTTGACCGAGTGCAGCAAAGGAACATCATTTCCTATTAAGAGTATGTCATCCACGTACAATACGAGGAAGACAACCTTATACTCTGCTACCTTCTTCTAGATACAAGGTTCATCTACGTTATTGATGAAGTCAAACTCTTTGACTACAACATCAAAACAAATGTTCTAACTCTGCGATGCCTGCATTAACCCGTAGATGGATTTATGCAGCTTGCACACCTTTCCGTTGCTCCCACTGCCTACAAAGTCCTTTGGCTGAGTCATGTACACGCACTCCTCTAAATCACCATTTAGAAAGGCGGTCTTAACATCCATTTTCCAGATTTCGTAGTCATGGTATGCAGCAATGGCAAGTAAGATCTGAATGGACTTAAGCATAGCCACGGGAGAAAAGGTTTCTTCATAATCCACACCTGGTCGTTGACGAAAACCCTTTGCAACAAATCTAGCTTTGAAAGTCTCAACTTTTCCATCTACACCAAGTTTTTTCTTAAAAATCCATTTGCTCCCAATGGGTTTTACCCTTTCAGGAGAAACTTCCAAAGTCCATACTTTGTTGGTGTACATGGATTCCATCTCAGATCGCATTGCATCCAGCCACTTCACAGAGTCCCCACTCGTGATGTCCTGCTCGAAGCAAGTCGGGTCATCATCTTCTATAATGCAATCCTCGCTCCCACCATCGATGAGAAAACCATAGTATCTCTCTAATTGATGAGGAACCCTACTAGATCGGCGGAGTGGCTGAGGTTCGTCTGGAACTACTAAATCCTCTGGTTCAACCAAATCTTCTGTCGTAGTTTGTATAGCTGGAACCTCTTCCAGTTCTATCTCCTTACCACTAATTTCTTTTTCAAGAAATTCCTTTTCTAAAAAGGTGTCATGTCGAGAAACAAACACCTTTTGTTCCTCGGTGTGGTAGAAAATATACCCGCGCGAATGTTTAGGATATCTAATAAACTTACACAGAAAAGACCTTGCGCCGAGCTTGTCCGGATTCTGTGTTTTCACTTATGCCGGACAACCCCATATCTTAATAGAATTAAGATATGGTCTCTTTCCTTTCCATATCTCATATGGAGTGGTTGGCACAGATTTGGTGGGAACCATATTCAATAGGTTTGCAGCTGTTTCCAGTGCATATCCCTAAAAGGAAATAGGCAACTCAACAGTGCTCATCATAGAGCGCACCATATCTAATAGGGTGCGATTCCTCCACTCCGATACACCGTTGTGCTGTGGTGTATAAGGAGGAGTAAGCTGAAAGAGAATCCCATTCTCTTTTAGATAGTCCAGGAACTCATTGCTCAAGTATTCTCCTTCTCGATCTGATCGAAGGATCTTAATACTTTTGCCCGTTTGGTTCTCTACTTCGTTCTTATATTCTCTGAATTTCTCAAAAGTTTAGATTTGTGTTTCAACAGGAACACATGTCCGTATCTTGAGAGATCGTCAGTGAATGTAATGAAGTATGAGGAACCATTCCTGGCATGTGTAGACATGGGACCGCATACATCTCTATGTATCAGTCCCAAGAGTTCCGTAACTCTTTCTCCGTGTCCACTAAATGGAGTTTTGGTCATTTTGCCTTTGAGACATGACTGGCAAATGTCATAAGATTAAAATTCGAAAGGATTCAAATATCCATCCTTATGAAACTTAGCTAGTCGTGTCACATTGATATGACCAAGTCTACAATGCCACTAGAAGGATTTGTTCATTTCTGAACTCTTCCTCTTGTGTGTGTTTTGTACATTAAGGACTGTAGTTTGATTCAGAATGTATATGCCATAATGTAATAAGCCTGATCAAATCAACTTTTGATTCAGGAAGAAGTTCATAACATTATCGTGTACTACAAAATTATATCCTTCTTTACTCAATAAAGAAACTGATATAACATTGCATATCATGGTCGGAATGTAATAGCATTCGTTTAGAATCAATGTATTACTATTTGGTAACACAAGGTGATATTCGCCAACTGCTTTAGCTGCAACATTTGTACCATTCCCTACTATTATGGAATGATCACCCTCTCCCAGTTCCCTACCTTTTCGTAGCCCATGTAACATATTACATATGTGGGATCTTGATCCGGTATCTAATACCCAGGACGTAGAGTGAACTGAGAAACAGTTCTCGATAACTAACACAACCGAAGAAGATGCCCAGCATGCTTTTTCTTTCATTTGGGCTGCGTGAGAATCCGGATTGTCACGACCCGAAAAGGTACGGAACGTGACTGGCACTTAAATTACGAAACAACTCGAAGTGTACGTAATCTAAGTAAGCCAAAACCCAGAAATCAAAACCCATTTAAGCAATAGAGTGAAGGAAAACTATATAAGTCGCATCAAAATCTTTTAAAAAAACATCACATTTTCCAAAAATTTCGGCAGAGTCTCCTTCGTAAAAACTGGCCCCAAAACGGGTACAAATCACGAATAAATATATAACGTGAATAAGGCTTCCCTAAGCTGGAGCTAGCTCTTCGCCGAAGCGGACTCAAATCCCACGCAATGTAAATCATCAATGTGCAAAAAAAATAATCATAAAAGGCACAAGTAATAAGCATCACGTCGGCTCAAGTGAACTCGACCTAGAGAAACAACATAAATGTCCATAAATCTCACTGTCTCGTTTTTAGGTCAATATACATCAATACAAATAGCAGGTACAGTAGATGGAGTACACTAGATATAATGAATATACAAGGTAGAAAAAAAATAATCTCACAACCCTCCTATGAGCAAAAGTCTCCAATACAAGCAAAAGGAGCAAAAGGATGAAGTGCGTCCACCGGTACAGTGCTGACGGAACGGACCTGCAAAAAGGCTGTGGCACAACGGGGGTGAGTTGCCAACTCGTGAGTAATAAGTAATATCTATAGAGGCTATTGTAAGCATGCACGCAAAGTGCCATAACTCAACAATACTGATATGGCATGATATACTAGCATATATGTATGCAACATGAATCAATTTTACAATACAAATCTGGCATGATGTACTAGTAGGTATGTGTGTAATTTGAATCAATTTAGCCCCGTGATCTGAATATTTTGATATGAGAAAATCATTATTTTCATCTTAGAAAAACTCTTTTGAAATATTAACATAATATCAATGGAATCAACAGAATCCGTGTCCAGCATCGAAACCTCAAACGACTATCTCAAAATCTCAAGTATCGGTATCACAATATCTCGGCCCCAGCCGTCCGGCTGGCCCATCTCAAAGATCAATATCTCAGTATCTCACGACCACGGTCAGTATCCTCTGAATATCCGTCGTGCCAACAATCACCGGTAAGTAGTCTGCCCCTGCCAGGCTCATCGTCTACAACTCGATCTTCTTGTCCCGGGTACCTTACCGGGCCCACCATGTACCCAAGATGGTTCATCCAACTCCTCGAAACGGGTCTCGAAAACTAACAGAAAACCCATGGTGGACGACACATGTGTCATATCACGAGAAAAACCGCAACTTTCAATGTGTAAAATAATGTCAGGTTTATTAAATCCTTGCGGCTTTTCCCCAAAATCTCATAAATCTGAAGGGCTGAAATCCTCAAGAAAATTATCATAAGTACACATGTCAATGATAATGAATGCCTATGGTATCAACAAGGCGAACTGCAATGTATGACTAAAAGACTAGGCATGAACGAATGATGCAATGAGGTACATACATATGATTAGCAATCCTATATGTTCATCATGAGTAATTTAAATGTATTAGCACGGTTTACACATCACATATGGTGAAATTGTTCTAGATTTCAGGTTATACAAGTTACCTAGTGTTTGTGGCATAGTAATTACCAAGGCGTGTGTATCCACATGAATAGTGCTCGTGCTGCATAAAACCATGGTAATAGTGCAAGTGTCCTATGAAATGAGTTCGCACATGTATGTAAATATATAGGATCGTGAATGTAGCAAGATGATTAACTAGGAACTATACTCATAAATTCTAGTACTACTAGAAGTTTTTTAAACTATCTAAACTATCGGGCGTCTTGCGCCATCCAAACGATTTCCCCCGTAGATGTTACATCTACTCACCCGTGATCTCGTGCTAGCCAGATCCAACCACTGCTTTTCCCTTCCGCGCCACGTCCGACGTCCCCGCGATCTATCCTAGAAACACACAAGCAATACACATAAGGCTAAAATCCTTCCAAAAATGCGATATCAAGATCAAAAGAGAAACTCACGTTGGAAGCTAAACGCGTGTGCACTTGATACGCCAAAACGTGTGTAACCTCGGCTGAAACCACCCCGACTCGCTGTAATGCGCAGTGAACAACAAACCCAACTCACATAACGCACGTGTCGCACGAGTTAAAAAGTATTGAAAACGAGATTTTAGGTTTCATATTTTGACTCGAGTGGAAAAAGCAAAAGTTGTATACACCAAAAACCTTAGATATATAGCGGACTCCTACAGACCAAGAACTAAAACCTACACCCACCCTCTGGCCGCAATTTGCAGCCAGACACATTAAATCTGCGGCCAAAAAGGGGAGAGGGGGTCTCGTGCTTCGTTTGTGTGGTCCTATCTCAGCCACTAAGCTCCAGTAAATACAAATTTTTCCTGAAGTTCCCGGGTCAAAAGCAGATCTCAAAAAGAACCCAAATCCTAACTAAAACACTATTTAACACTAAAATGATACAATAAGGTATTTTTGTGAAATCTGGTGCAAAACTTGGTTTAAATGACCTTAATAACACTTAGTTAAGCTACTTTAGCCATAAAAATCCTAACTTGGCCTAATCTCCACTTAATCCACAAAACTAGAATTAAAATCACATTAAATACTAAAATAAGCTAACTAACTACAAGTTTAGCAAAATGGAAATTGAGTTTAACATTATACCTCTAGTTGGTCCTAGGATGCAAGAAGAAGAAGAAGAAGAAGAAGAGAAGGGTGTGTGTATGTTGTTGCTGTTGCTGTTGTTGCTATTGCTGTTGCTTTGCTGCTGCTGCTGTTGCTTCTGTTGCTGCTGCTTGCTGCTACTGCTGAGTGTGTGTGTGTGGGAAAAAGAATGAGAGGGAGAGATGTGAGAATGAGTGGTTTGGAAAAAGAAATGAGAGATGAGAGTCAACCCCCCTTTCCCCCCTCTCTCATCATGATTACCAAGCATGCCTCATGCCATCATTCCCTCTCTTTCTCTCTCCAAACTCAAGTCAACCTCCAAAACACAATTATACTAAAAAAAACTAATGCACTTAATTACTTCATATTAACCAAATGAAATGTTTTAGTTTACCATGGCTACATAAACATGGCTAAATCCTAAACTTAGCCCTAATTTACATGCACATGTGTGTGCAGTCCAAATTAAATCCTAGTAAAATATTCATTAATTTTTATAAAATATTTGAAAACCGATTTGGTAAACTTTTACTAAAAACCCCACATTAAAGCATAATAACCCCTAATCGCATTCTAGGGTGTTACACGGATATTCTCCTATTCTCTACTCTGTCTTATAACAATTATAAGAAAGAACGGGACCAATGTTCCCCTGCTCAGTATAATAAGCGGGTTCGGTCAATACATCCATATTATTATCTTGATTAAGGCTTGACATTGTCGCTACCTAGAGAGAGAGAGAGAAGAAAACACTTCAGCGTATGCACTTATAAGATTAGATTGGTTATTATCTTATCTAATCAGGATGGCTCCCACTGGTTTTTATCAAATCTTCCATCAAACCCTAAAAGGTAAGACTAGCGGGGATTAATTACACTTTACAAGTTCGCCAATTTTTCAGCCAGGCCAGTGTTGGTACTTTGAGGGAGGTTCTCCGTGCTTTCACACGGACCTAATTAAAATAAACCTCGTTTTCCCAGAGGCATAACTCCGTTAACACCTTTCTAGTCACCTACTTGATTGGCTAATTGTCCTGTGTAAAACTCTCGCAGGAGTAACTCTTAGGCGCAGTGGGTATCAGGATCCAACTATCTCATAGAAGGTATGCAATATCATTGCAAATTTCAACTCTTGAAACTCCCGATAATGCTTTTGCCCCTAGCGTGCTATGACCTTGACGCAGGCCAACAAACTATAGTCTGCTAGTCAAGTTCAACACGCCATTTCCTGATTGAATTAAACCCACCCACACGACCCTTGACGTAGGCCAATAAAGTCGTACAACTACCCTAATCCAATCTCATCTTATGTTGAAGATAAGCACTAGTTAGCTACCGCACACTATGCCTTGACGCAGGCCAACAAACATAGCACGAATACTAAGTAGTATCTATCTGAAATGACGGAGGGCAACACAGGTTTTTCAGAAAACCATGAGCGTAAAGAACTCGATATCGTTGTAGAAACAGGTGATTTTGAAAAGGAGTGTTTTTTAGGCTTTTTCTAGTTTCGCTAAAGAGGTCACTCTCGGTGAAGAGATCTCGGCTCTTTCCTTATCGAATAAGGTGCAGGATATTTCACAAATACCGCTGTGCAAAGCAAGAACTATAGAAGCAATCAAAAACTAAACCGTGAGCTTGTAGCATCTGCTAGTTTCGCTAAAGAGGTCACTCCTGGTGAAGGGATCTCGGCTCTTTCTTTATCGAATAAGGTGCAGGATATTTCACAAATACCGCTGTGCAAAGCAGAAACTAGAGCTACCCATTTTATAAAATTTGATTCTACAACATCTTTTAGGTTTGTTTTTCTTTCATTAATCTCATTAATGAATCCCATCAATTATGCTTCCTAAGAATCAAAGAAGAAACGAAAATACAACGCACGCTTATGCCATCCGCATTCGCCACAGTGTCCCATTATGCACCGTTAGGTTACTTAACTAACGGCATACCGGGACGGGACTAGCGCGGATGTAAAACATAAGCAACGTTTATTATATATCATATATATAATAATAAAGCATTCGTCTCACGCATATAATATGATCACATCACAGTATATCAGTAGCAGAAGAAACATATGAAATATTGGATATACTAGATGGTCCGTGTTTTATTTTGAGCCTGTATAAAACATGGATTCCACGGCCGTGATGAATAGCCAAACCCACATCCTTAGCCCCCTACAAGAGCAACAAGTAACGCTGCCAATTCTAGGGTTAGGAGACGCGGTCTCGACTCCTCGAGATGGCCTCCCACTGGACTTTCGAACCCGGTTACTTATGCTCCCCTCCTTGGGTCTATCCTAATGCGGAAAAGTAAGTAATATACAATGGTGACATCATCCTCAACCCGGAAGTGCCCCAATAAATGAATATTACATACATTGAATTTTACATGAATGAAAATAAAACCCCACATCTCACATAAAACTCCTGGCTATTCAAAACACGACAATCCAATATAACATATCACAGCAACACATAATATCTCACATCATCAACGTAAGCAAGTATGCGTATCCCGATTGTCGTTGATGTATAGAAACGAAGCCGGCGATACACCACATACTACACTTACGGTCGCAGAAAAGAAAAGTGAAAAACTACAACATTTGGAATCCACAATCACCTTAGACATCGTAAACCCGAAATATCACAAATTACGGATTTCTTGCCTAACAATGTGAATTCAACATATTGTATCATATTCAGATATATCAAGACGATGTTTAACGTTTCGATCGAATCAACATACACCCATAAATTACCCCGAAAGCTCAACACTTGAGCAAAGTCAAAATACTCAAAAACTGTGCCACAGTGTCTATGGACCAGCCGTAGAAGGGGTCAACCAATGCCTCACCTTTGGCACCCCGGAACTATGTCAAACCCTAAGGTTCGATCGCAGTTCTATGGGCATAGAATCGAGTTAAGGTTATTTTATTCTTCTAGAGGGTCCATAGGGATACTTGCATTATTTTACGGATACAATCAACTTGGGAAATTACAACACTTGGAAATTTCAGCGGGGTACAAGATGTGGTGCTCAACATTCATTCGAACTTCTAAACATTATCAATGTTACCAATGCAGTGTTAAATTATAGGACTACGAAATACTATGAATTGGCCCCTGATCAAATCAACCATCACATGAAAAATTAGGCTAAGCAAACAATACCTGAAACCCCAAATCCTACAGAGCATACCACAGAAGCAATACGGAGCAATTTGGAGGCAGTATGGCCGAGCAGGTCGGCCAAAACCCTAAAGTGCTTGGTTTTTGTGAGGTGGATTTGCCCCGTATTGCTCCAGTGTTCTCAGTACATTTCATACTAACATCTGCAGTTGCTAAAAATTTTTTTAAAGGACTTTTTAGAAAATTTCCAGAGAGCAATATCAAGGGTTTCAAATATCGTATTTCAGAGTCGATTTATTTTTCGTAATTGTATTAATACCGTTTCTAAAATTCTAGCCTAGCTCTGATACCACAGTTGGGCTTCCCTTGCACCAAGTCTAGGGTTTGGTAGCATCATTCATGCCACTTTAAAATTTAGAGAGGTGCAAAGCAAACAAACCATGAATCTTAACTAGAATATTTAGGGTAACAAGTTTTGTATCACATACAAAGAACAATCTATCACTAAGATTAGAGATTACAACCTTTGTAGTCTCTCTTTGGTCATTCCTTGGACCTTTGAGAGTTTGGAACGGATTGCTAGCAACCTTCCTTGTCCACGATTGATCCACCCGAAGTCCCTTTGCCCAAAGCTCCTTGCTTTACTTAATCCATGGAAGAAGTGTAGCAAACACCCTACACAAATGGGCTAGATGTGTGTAGAATGATGAGGTGATTTGTATTCTCTAATCAAAACCCTTTCTTTCTAACTAACTCACTCAAATGAAAACTCAAGAGAGAGAGGAAGAAGAAGATGATGGCTAAGCTCAAGCTCAAAAGCTTTTGTGATGAATAATAAAACTAAATTGAGATGAGAATGAAATAATCATTTTAAATCCTTCTTTCCTCAAACTATGGTTAGTTAATATCTAGATATTTTACATTGAGTTAAATAGACAAAAGAGAATTAACTCATGGTTAAAAGTTAGGTCAAGAATGGTCAAAAGGTCAAAGCAAGATAAACATTAACCATGAGTGAATTATCTTTAAACTTAACTCAAAAATAAATATATATGTATATTAACTACCATGTGAGTCTTGCATTGCCACCATATAGTGTATCATCAACCATGATAACTATCCATGTATGCATGTATGTGTCCATGCACATCAACATGTGCATACATGCATGCATACATCTTCAACAAAGAAAAGGGTTTAAATAAAGAATTAAACCAAAAGTCAAATGTTAAATCAACACTTAATTTAACAAACCGGTCATATCACATACGACCCGACCAATAGAAAAACGCCCGATTAACATACGGTATCACATACTCACATTCAATTGGGTCCCACACATATCTCATATGCACACTATGTTGGAGATAGTGCCCTCAGAGTCAATTATTGGATCACAGGCACGTGATTGCAATGATTGAGGGAGGACCTATCCCGGTAGAACAGTCTTACTCGAGATGATAGTATGCTATCTGGTTTACCTTTATCATCGTGTACTGCTTCAGGTGACCTGACAAGTCGCTATTACACGTTGATAGAGCCCCTAGGATTTTTGCTTGACCACCAGCAGTATGAGGGCGATCATATAAGTGGGAGCTGGGGTCTATAGGCATATCCTTAAAAGGTCCCTAGTCGTGGGAGTTTCGAGACAGGGCATCGATTCTCCAGAGTAGACTAGTGTATACAGTCGAGACCCCGACGAGGGGCGGTGGCCGGTCTCACAAGCCACTGGTGTCAGTTGGTTTACCTAAGATGTATACAGGTGCTCATTGGGTTATGAGTACACCGGACAGGACTCGCCGGGAACATGCTAGTTGGTCTTATACCTGACGTCAGATAGCAGTTCCCAGGTGACATGTGTACAGGTTAGTTCATCGACCTGGGGATCGTCATTTGTCTCGTGTGAGTTCCCACTGTACTTTGATTACTACCCTACCACGGCTCAAAGGAGTCGTGCAAACAGGTTTTAGTTGGGTACAGTCCCGAGCCACATGGAGGCAGTGAGCGGATCTTCGGGGGTTCGTCTCTCCCTGTATTGGGGGTGAGGTCGCGCTGTGTCTAGGAGAGCCATTACATGAAGTCCTTGGCCAAGGCAGGAGATTTACTGGTAGGTATTCCGGTACTATCTCAGGGTGTTCTGGGCTACACTCCGACACGACTTATACCGCTTTTAGGGGTCTGACTTTTACCCACCCCCTAGGCCCGACATGCGATGCTCATAGACGAACGGACCGGACTGTACGGATATTGTCACTGACAGGCTCAGTAGGGTGTCAGGATGAGTTCGCTCATCGACGTCCCTTTTGGTTAATAGCTGGTGGCCTGTCACGTATTGGCTTATACCTCTGACGTGCTAGTGGTTAAATCCACAGCCATAGTATTGACGAGTCTTTAGAGTCCACCACACTTTCAGTTACTCAGCTTTCGGGCGAAACGCTGTAGAGGCCGTATGGAGATATGGCAGGGTTCGATCAGATACGTGCGGTATTGCACGGATCGTGATCGGACGGTTTTTACTAGCCGGCTTTGGCATAAGCCGGATCCTAGTATAGTACAGTGTAGATTTTGTCTCATTGCATTTGTATCCGAACGGAATACAGATGCGGATGTGTATGCACAGTATCGGGGTTTTCCTGTAATTTATTACGGGACCAGTTTTCTGGAGTTGCCAATTTGCATTCCGTTCCGGCCGGTTTTCCTTTGTTCTTTCCCGGCCGGACTTTTCCGATGGAGGAGGTTATTTGCAATTGTGCAAATAACATTTGTGGGGGGGGGGGGTTTCTAGCAAATATTTTCATTATGATGGCTTCTTTAGATTCCCTCCATCGCTTGCATTGATTGAGATTTGAGAGGGTATGATTTGGATGTGCATTGATTTGGTGATGGAAATTTGAAATAATGGGCCGGCCACTGTTGGGTATGGAGTGAGGATTATTTGAGTGGATTAATTTCCTTTGTAAGGAATGGAATATAATTGAGTGTGTGCTGGAATTGTTTTTGAGGTGTGGATGAATTAATATATATATATTCATTTGGTTGCTTTGAGTGCTGTGAGAGCTTGCTTGATTTTCATTCCATTTTCCAGTGAGCATGATATTTGGCCGAGCTCCTTTTTGAGGAGATGATTATTCCCTTTTGATTTCATGCTCCATTCATCATCAAGCTTTGATCCATGAAAATCATTGTGCAAAATTCCTCCATACATGGCAACCTCATAAACCCCAAAGAGACCTGCTTGCTACACTTTTCTACAGCAAATCTTGGACGCGTCGGGCAGCCAACTTCGCGCCCGAGTTGCCTCGGTATTGAGGTGGGAGCCCGTAAAAGATACAGGCGATGTGGTGCCCTTCCGGCAAGGAGGCGACGACCGGAGGATCCGCGGGAGATCGGGACGACGACGAGAAGACCGGAGGACTCGGATCACTCGGTATATCTCTAACCCGTCTTGTTTTTAGCTAGACCTAGTTTAATGGCCCGATCCGGGGTTTAGTGCGCGGTGGTGCCGGTTTGCAAAGTTCGCAAAATTAAAGTTTATCACCGTTTCCGCATTTGGCCGTCGGGTTGACGGCCGGGGCGCCGCCGTGCACTTACAGTGGTATCAGAGCCTCGCCATTAACTTCGTCTAGCTTCGTTTGATGTGTTTTTCCGTTCCGATCGACCAAAATTCCAAAAACCCAATTTTAGTTCACGACAGTTTTCTGTTGAAATTTTTTGGTCTCCAAAAATTTTTTTTCAGGTTGTATAAAATTGATGTACTGGAGACTATAAGACTACTGGAAAAATTCGATACATTCAGTCGACGATTGGAGCGCGGAACCGCGGCCAAACCCCCCTGGGGCCGCGGTTCCGCCGTACATTGGAGTCGTCAATGGATCATTTTTTTCCAGTGGGCTTCTGGGCTATTTTTAGGGGTTTTGGAATATTAATTTTGGGCCCGGAATTTCTGTGAGTGCTACAGTATTGCTTTTGGGCCCACTTGTTAATTTTTGGTCAATTGGAAAGTTTTAAACACATTTTTCACAGTATTTACATTATATCTGCGACCGTGAATGTCACTCGATCGGTAAATCCGGTCTAACTGCTATAGCACGGTTAGACGGATTTGCGAACGTGACTTTCACGTTGATGTTCTATGTATTGCTGTGTTGTTGCGGATCGGTCGTGGGGATAGCCTGGATGCAATGCTAGTACCGTTTTGTTGTATTATGTACATTTGATATTGCGGGGCGAGCGTCCGACATGTGGACTGCCGTCACTGCCTGATTGTATTATTCTTTTGGGGCACGACCTGGTTGCGGTCGATGTACCCGTTGTATGTATATTTTACTTTCTGTACTAGGTTTACCCCGCGGTGGGGTGCATGGATAGCCGGGTTCTGGAGGGCAACAAGCCCGCATCTCATGGCATTGGGATGGAGGGGCTTCACTCTAAAATTGGCGGGCTATTCGCTGCACTCGTATGGGGTACAGGTTGACCCAGGAGGGGTGCCCAAGTTACCGGATTCCGTGAGGTGCTGGGTGGTCCATTCACTGTGCTGAAGGGGGCTGCCTCGCTTCAGGTTTTGGCGGGTGACTTGCCGCGCCCGTAGGGGTCTAGGTTTTCATTGCACAGGCTATCCACACGACCAGGGGAACGTCGGGTTTCAGTAGTGGCTCTGTGAAACTCGGGGATCCCAGATATCTGTATTATTCTGTGATGCTGTACATTTCTGTGATGTTGCATTTTATTCACGCCTTGAGCGAAATATAATATATTGGTATATATATTAGTAGATGTTGTATATGTTTTTCATCTGCGCTAGTCCAGTCCCCGCTCTGCCGTTAGTTAGCTAACCTAACGGGTGATGACGGGACCCAGTGGCGAATGCGGATGGCATATACGTATGTCAGTATATTTTCGTTCTTTGTGGTGTGATTAATTGATGGGACTGCATTGATTCGGATCAATGCAAGTTAAACAAACCTATTATGATGTTGTTGGAACACTTTTCAAAAAAAGCTGTTATTGCAAGGACGTTCACTTTTGTTTTGCACAGTGATATTCGGTTATGAATATCCAGCTCCTCAGTCGACGAGGCAAGGGCCGAGATCCCTTCACCGGGAGTGACCCCTTGGACAGAAGTTTGCGTCAGGGCATTAACTTCACTATAGCCGATTACTTTTGCTTTGCATCGTGGTATTCATTTGGAATATCCTGCACCCCATTCTACGGGGAAAGAGCCGAGATCCCTTCACCGGGAGTGACCTCTTTAGTAAAGGTTTTCGTCACTATATTTTCTAAAAAGCTATCCGTTCCTTCAACGATATCAAGTTCATTACGTTAAAGGTTTTCGCCAGAAACCATTCGTAGCCCTCCGTCGTTTCATATGGGTAGTCAATAGTATTCAAGCTGTGTTTGTTGGCCAAAGTCAAGGCACAGTGTTTGGTAGCTGTTGGTTATTCATATGCAGCATAGATAGATGCGTTGGTTTGGAACAGTCGTACTGCCTTGTTGGCCAAAGTCAAGGGTAGGTACGGGTGGATTCAAAACAACCTGGAGAATGACGGGTGGAACTTGACATGTGACTTATGATTTGTTGGCCAAAGTCAAGGTCATAAGAGCATGGGGTAAAAATCACATCGGGAGTTTCAAAAGAACTGAAACTTGCCGGATATGCGCATACCTTCTGGAGTGTGATACCGTGAGCGGATTCCGTCACGTTATCATGCGATGATAGTTGGATCCCGATTCCCACTGATGAGTTGGTTTACTCCTCGGGTGACCCCGACTAATTCTTCTTTCAGGTTTGGAGGAGAATTTGAGGTACAGTGGGAGGTTTCCAGATTAGATAAATTGGTAACCATTCTGATCTAGTTTAGAGTGCACGCTGAGTGTTTCTTCTCTCTCTCTCTCTTTAGCAGCGACCATTGACCCGACCCTAAGACTATGACTCAGAGTCCAAGTTAACCGAACCTTCTTTACACTGGCTTTTGGATTGTTAGAGTTGCAGACCTCATTGCCACTCCTACTTTTACCCTTTTCTCCAGGACACCCCGTATTACTACGAACGTCCACTTCCATTGGACAAAACCATTGTATGGTTATATACGAACTCGAAGGGATTTATTCGAGGATGGTTTCAGGTTCTGGAGAAAACGGATAGGACTATTCAGTTGTCTTTTCCTTTTTTCCTTCTCTCAAGTTACAAGTACTCCTTAGTTTAGGAGATAGTACACCTATTACGCAAATTGGATAGTCTTCTTCCAAACTTTAGGCTGGTGCCGAACAGTAGGGAATGAAGAAAACCAATTAGCATAACGATGGTGTGCAGAAGGTATTAAGATTAAGACAAAGCAAGGGATTAGTAAAGGGCAAAGTAAATTGCGACTGATATTCACGACCAAACCAAGTATTTCTTCGCCAATCCTAAATCACCTTTATATTTCTCCAGGACACTCCGTATCACTACGAAGATCCACAGTTTATTGGATACTCCATCGTATGGTTATATACGAACTCGAAAGGAACTTGTTCCAGTTCGGGGATGGATTCTGGTCCAGGAGGAATAAGGTTTATTCGGTTGTCTTTTATCTTCACCTTCTCTCGCATTGCGAGTGCTCCTAGGACTAGGACAGTACACCCATTATGCTTATTGGATAGTCTTCTTCCAAACCATAGGCTGGTGCCGAACGGTAGGGAAGGAAGAAAACCATTTGGCCTAACGGGTGTGCAGAAGGTAATGACTAAAGACATATAAAAGGATTTGGAGAGGTGGCAAAGAATTATACGGTTATAGTTGTGAATCTGGATAATGGTAAAGGCATTACTAGGAATACCAGGATACCCCATCGAAACATTTCAATGTTTCAGTTCACTGTGTAATGTTAAAAGAAAACTGATTTCCCGATTAGATACTTACTCCAGGGTATGTATTTACCAGGTATGATTCTCACATCTGTATGGTTTTACAGATAATGAGTGGGAGTAAGTTATTGGGAATTGGGTGATCATCCTCATTATATCGGGATTCGTTGTAATCGGTGATATTTGAGGAGATCACCTGGGCTGTTTTCCGGTCGGCAAATATTTGGTTTTGAATATCCGCTGTTGTGCACCAATTTCAAATTGATATATCTGTACGTCTATTTTCATAGAGTGAGATATACCTTTTGATATTATGTCGATGACATTTACCTATATCAGTAGATGGTTAGGTAAGGAGTATTAAACAGCGGTGTAATTCTTCTTAACCATAAGTACAGTTTTCAACCTACGACATACAGTGAAAGAGTTGTTAGACTCAGCGGACTTATACAGAGTATTGTATGTTGTCCAGTGTCCATTAGGACAGAGGGGTTGGTCCTCATACTATATTCTGTTTACTTTTAACTTCTCTAGTTCTTAGACATGTGTTTTGTAGAAACACAGGGTCTAAGTTTTGAGGAGTTATAGGTATTTGAATAGAGTAGAGAACCAGGTGTAGCAAGTATCGGGATTCTTCAAGGTGATTGAAGATGTAGATACTTGTGTATGGTATTCAGTTGATAGTAATGATAAAGAGAAATTGCTTCTCTTTCAAGTTACTCATAATTGGAAGCATTCCTAAGTTGAGTAACGCTGATCGGCCTCCTTCCATTTTGTTGACATGCACTGGAGATAGCTGCATGATTTGAATCTGGTTCAATTAAATCAGTGCCTCTGGTTCTATATTGGATATAGAACAGTTCGTATCTTAACGTTGTTAAGGTACGGGGAGTTGTCCGGCTTATGCTTAAAACCAAACTCTGGATAACTCAAAGGCACGTTTCTGTAATTACTGTTTGTGGGTTGACCCAGGCTATGACGAGGGTTGATTTTCTACCATCTGGATGAACAATAGCGATATTGTTCTAGACTCGCCACAGTTTTATTAAAAATGGATTTTTTCAGAAAAACAGTAGTGGGAGTATGGTAGAACTGGAAGTGATTCCAGAACCACAAACGATTACTGAAGATTTGATAAGGAACCTAAAGATTCAATCTGATTTGACATTCCATTGGCCACTCCGCAGATAAGGTGGGTAACTTCAGGCACCCGAGAGGTACTCCGGTAGGCTCAAGGACGGTGACAGGGAAGTTCTTGTTTATCCACACTTGCCATTGTTGTTGTTCCAGACTGCGAGACCCGGCAGGAGAATGAGTATAGAGTCATTCTGAACTTGCTTCAGAAGTGTGCGTCTATATGACTCTGCCAGAGGGTTGTCGTAGTCAGTGGGAGCAGCGGAAGCATTGGTGGACATCAGGCTTATGTCTATTTATAGACTAAAGCAGATATAGCGGAGATAGATCATCTATTTCTGATGTGACAGTCATAGGTTTGACGTCATGGATCTGTTAAGAAGGTAGTAGGGTGTGATGTCCTGGTTTTGGATGACATACACAGAGTAGGAAAGGAAACTCCTATACTACGATCGGTTATATTTTGGTCGTCACACAGTGGTTTCTCCACAAAGGACTTGGACATTATATATGACATACTGGTTACTAGATCTATGGTTTTAGATCTAGATTTGGGTGGTTTCCCAATCTGGGTACTTAGACAACATTCTAAGAGTATTTAGAATGGTCGACTCCTGGCATGGTAGTGTACCTGCAGGTAATGGAGTCACCCTCTCTAAAGGTGTCTTATAGACTAAAGTAAAGAGGGATGTGCATGATTGGCAGATCACTTGCTTAGGCAATTGAGTCAATCATGAGATGTCAAGTACCACACCAGATGTTGTTCTTGCACTAGATGCAATAAGTTGACATTGATCCAATCCTGGAGAAACAGTCGGAAGCAGTTTTAGAACATAAATGAATGTTCTAAGGATATGATAACGACAGTCTCATTCGGGAAACAGTTATCATTCCAGGCTTCCAAGGTGACATTGACGACAAGGAGGTTGTCAGAGTTATAGTTTTCCCTCTGACGAGGGGCAGTATTTTGGACAGGTGATCCAAGGCAATACTGAGGGAGGCATGGCGCAGGATACTGATTAAGTTCAGTTGTCGATACAGTCTAAGAAGTTTGGATTTGGAGTTCATTTATGAGCTAGGTCCCATCAGACATCCAGACATTCTAAGACAGGTAATGCTCATTTCGGGAGATGGCTTTCTCCGCGAACTTGAGATATAGAGAGAGACATAGAAAGATACATCTAGGCGGATCCACTCACTGAGGCTATTCCTCGAACGCAAGAATTTCGCAAACAGGCTTTATGAGACTGACTAGTAGAGGAGTTGGGTGTTCGGTATCACACGGGCTGTGAGTATGCGACATCGCAATAATTAGCCTTGAGTGCAAGTGGGAGATTGTTGGAGATAGTGCCCTCAGAGTCAATTATTGGATCACAGGCACGTGATTGCAATGATTGAGGGAGGACCTATCCCGGTAGAACAGTCTTACTCGAGATGATAGTATGCTATCTGGTTTACCTTTATCATCGTGTACTGCTTCAGGTGACCTGACAAGTCGCTATTACACGTTGATAGAGCCCCTAGGATTTTTGCTTGACCACCAGCAGTATGAGGGCGATCATATAAGTGGGAGCTGGGGTCTATAGGCATATCCTTAAAAGGTCCCTAGTCGTGGGAGTTTCGAGACAGGGCATCGATTCTCCAGAGTAGACTAGTGTATACAGTCGAGACCCCGACGAGGGGCGGTGGCCGGTCTCACAAGCCACTGGTGTCAGTTGGTTTACCTAAGATGTATACAGGTGCTCATTGGGTTATGAGTACACCGGACAGGACTCGCCGGGAATATGCTAGTTGGTCTTATACCTGACGTCAGATAGCAGTTCCCAGGTGACATGTGTACAGGTTAGTTCATCGACCTGGGGATCGTCATTTGTCTCGTGTGAGTTCCCACTGTACTTTGATTACTACCCTACCACGGCTCAAAGGAGTCGTGCAAACAGGTTTTAGTTGGGTACAGTCCCGAGCCACATGGAGGCAGTGAGCGGATCTTCGGGGGTTCGTCTCTCCAGGTATTGGGGGTGAGGTCGCGCTGTGTCTAGGAGAGCCATTACATGAAGTCCTTGGCCAAGGCAGGAGATTTACTGGTAGGTATTCCGGTACTATCTCAGGGTGTTCTGGGCTACACTCCGACACGACTTGTACCGCTTTTGGGGGTCTGACTTTTACCCACCCCCTAGGCCCGACATGCGATGCTCATAGACGAACGGACCGGACTGTACGGATATTGTCACTGACAGGCTCAGTAGGGTGTCAGGATGAGTTCGCTCATCGACGTCCCTTTTGGTTAATAGCTGGTGGCCCGTCACGTATTGGCTTATACCTCTGACGTGCTAGTGGTTAAATCCACAGCCATAGTATTGACGAGTCTTTAGAGTCCACCACACTTTCAGTTACTCAGCTTTCGGGCGAAACGCTGTAGAGGCCGTATGGAGATATGGCAGGGTTCGATCAGATACGTGCGGTATTGCACGGATCGTGATCGGACGGTTTTTACTAGCCGGCTTTGGCATAAGCCGGATCCTAGTATAGTACAGTATAGATTTTGTCTCATTGCATTTGTATCCGGACGGAATACAGATGCGGGTGTGTATGCACAGTATCGGGGTTTTCCTGTAATTTATTACGGGACCAATTTTCGGGAGTTGCCAATTTGTATTCCGTTCCGGCCGGTTTTCCTTTGTTCTTTCCCGGCCGGACTTTTCCGATGGAGGGGGTTATTTGCAATTGTGCAAATAACATTTGTGGAGGGGGTTTCTTGCAAATATTTTCATTATGATGGCTTCTTTAGATTCCCTCCATCACTTGCATTGATTGAGATTTGAGAGGGTATGGTTTGGATGTGCATTGATTTGGTGATGGAAATTTGAAATAATTGGCCGGCCACTGTTGGGTATGGAGTGAGGATTATTTGAGTGGATTAATTTCCTTTGTAAGGAATGGAATATAATTGAGTGTGTGCTGGAATTGTTTTTGAGGTGTGGATGAATTAATATATATATATTCATTTGGTTGCTTTGAGTGCTGTGAGAGCTTGCTTGATTTTCATTCCATTTTCCAGTGAGCATGATATTTGGCCGAGCTCCTTTTTGAGGAGATGATTATTCCCTTTTTGATTGCATGCACCATTCATCATCAAGCTTTGATCCATGAAAATCATTGTGCAAAATTCCTCCATACATGGCAACCTCATAAACCCCAAAGAGACCTGCTTGCTACACTTTTCTACAGCAAATCTTGGACGCGTCGGGCAGCCAACTTCGCGCCCGAGTTGCCTCGGTATTGAGGTGGGAGCCCGTAAAAGATACAGGCGATGTGGTGCCCTTCCGGCAAGGAGGCGACGACCGGAGGATCCGCGGGAGATCGGGACGACGACGAGAAGACCGGAGGACTCGGATCACTCGGTATATCTCTAACCCGTCTTGTTTTTAGCTAGACCTAGTTTAATGGCCCGATCCGGGGTTTAGTGCGTGGTGGTGCCGGTTTGCAAAGTTCGCAAAATTAAAGTTTATCACCGTTTCCGCATTTGGCCGTCGGGTTGACGGCCGGGGCGCCGCCGTGCACTTACACACTACATCGTTTCGCCTAAGATAGGAAACTCCTGTGTGGGACTCTAAGACTCGTCAATACGCCGGAAGTGGGTGATGATCATATCAAACACTCACAAGACACAAGCGGTCAACTAAACGTAACGGCCACCCGGGTATTGAGCGATCAGAAGAAAACCAGCGAAGGTGTCAAAACTCCCATCGAGCCAATCAGTAACACTATCGTACAGTCCGGTCTCTTCGTCTCATATGTCGCATATCCAGTCTAGGGGTGGTAAACGTCAGACCCAGTAACTGATAAGTCATGTCGATGTGAGGCTCATAACGGGTCAAGAAACTACTGATAACACTTACCAGTAGATCTCCATATCAGCCCTGGACAGGGACTTCCAGTTATAGTCAATCGAACACAGTGCAACATCAACTCCCAATACCGAGAGAGACGAAACCCCACCAATTGCTCATTGCCTCCATGTGATTCAGGACTGTACCCAAAAGCCACCGTTTTGCATGCCCACTTGGACATGGTAAGGTTGAAATAAAAGCACAGTGGGAATTACACAAGACTCTATGACGATCTTAGGTCTACAGACTAACCTGTACCAGTGTCACAAGAGAACTGCTATCTGACGATAGGTATAATACCATCTAGGAGTTCTCGGCGAGTCCGTTCAGTGTACCCAGTCTCCATTGAGCACCCGTACACCATCTTTGATGTCAAACACCGATGGATATAGGATCATCCATCGCCCATCATATGGGTCAAGATCCGTATACGCTAGTCTACTCTGGTGTATCGATGCCCTGTCTCGATACACCCTCGACTAGGAATAGTTATAGGTTGTACTCTTGGACTACTCTGGCCCCACTAGTATGATCTGCATCATAATCCCAGTAATCGAGTACATATCCTAAGGGCTTTATCAACATGTGAGAGAAAGACTGTAAACCAATACAAGTGAACATGTTAAGACAACGAAAAACCAGATAGCATAATATCATGTCGAGCAAGAAAGTCCTCTTTATATATATCCAAGCATCCACTATAATATACATCATATGTACAACAATGCCCTCTAGGGCATATATACAACTAACAATCCCTTCACTGGGAGTGACCTGTTTAGCGAAACTAGCAGATGCTACAACCCACTCGGTTTGTCTTTTGAGTGCTTCTATAGTTTTTTGCTTTGCATGGTGGTATTTGTGAAATATCCTGCACCATATTCGATAAGGAAAGTGTCGAGATCCCTTCAGCGGGAGTGACCTCTTTAGCAAAACCAATAAAAGCCTCAAATACACTCCTTTTAAAATTCACTCGATTCTACAACGATATCAAGTTCATTACGCAAAGGGTTTTCTTAAAAACCTGCCATAGCCCTCCGTCATTTCAGATAAGTACTACTTAGTAGTCGTACTATGTTTGTTGGCTTGCGTCAAGGCATAATGTGCGGTAGTTAACTAGTGCTTATCTACTGCATACGATGCGATTGGATTAGTGTAGTCATGAAACTTTGTTGGCCTGCGTCAAGGGTCTTGCGGGTGGGTTTAATTCAATCATGAAATGTATGGGTTGAACTTGACTAGCAGACTATGGTTTGTTGGCCTGCGTCAAGGTCATAGGACGCTAGGGGCAAAATATTATCGGGAATTTCAAATGTTGAAATTTGCAATGAGATTGCATACTTTCTATGAGATAGTTGGATCCCGATACCCATTGCGAGTAAGAGTTACTCCTGGGAGAGTTTTACACATTACAATTAGCCGATCAAGTAGGTGTCTAGAAAGGTGTTAATGAGGTTATGCCCCTGGGAAAACGGTATTTATTTTAATTAGGTCCGTGCGAAAGCACGGGGAACCTCCCTCAAAGTACCGACACTGGCCTGGCCGAAATATTGGCGAACTTGTATGGTGTAATTAATCACGGCTAGTCTTACCTTTTAGGGTTTGAAAGAAGATTCGATAAAAACAGTGGGAGCCATCCTGATTAGATAAAATAGTAACCATTCTGATCTTGAAAGAGCACACACAAAGTGTTTTCTTCCCTCTCTCTCCTGGTAGCGACCATGTCATACCTTAATCAAGATAATAATATAGATGCATTGACCGAACCTGCTTATTATACTGAGCTGGGGAATATTGGTTCCGCTCTATCTTATAATTGTTATAAGTCTGAGCAGGAAATAGGGGATTATCCGGATTTCCACGTCACCCAATCGAAGAAAGTGCATGTTGATACATCTTCTTCGGGTGTGTTCATTACTGAGAACTGTTTCTCAGTATCTTCTGCGTTCTGCGTATGTGATACCGGATCAGGATCCCGCATATGTAATATATTACATGGGCTACAGAAAGGTAGAGAACTGGGATTGGGTGATATGTCTCTAAGTGTTAGAGAATGGTGCAATTATTGCAGCCAAATCGGTTGGCAGATATCACCTTGTATTACCAAATAGTAAATACATTGATTCTTAACGAATGTTATTACATACCGAACCTGATATACAACATTACATCAAATTCTTTATTAAGTTAAAGAAGGATATAATTTTTTATTGATGGATAATGTTGTGAACATTTTCCTTAATCAAGAGTTGATTGGATCAGGCACGTTATGTAATGGCATATACGTTCTAAATCAAACCACTATTCAAAGTATATAGAACACACACAAGAGGAGTAGTTCAGAAATGAAAGAATCCTTCCTGTGGCATTGTAGACTAGGTCATATCATTACGACACGGCCAACTAAGTTATATAAGGATGAATATAAGAATCTGTTCGAATTTTCATCTTATAGTACTTTCCAGTCTTGTCAAAAAGGAAAAATGACTAATACTTCGTTTACTGGAAACAGAGAAAGAGTTATTGAACCCTTAAGACAGATTCATGATGATGCATATAGTCCTATGTCTACAAATGCCAGGGTTGGTTCTTAGCACTTCATTACATTCATCGACGATCTCTCAATATTCGGACATATGTTCCTGTTGAAACACGAGTCTGAAACTTTTGAGAAATTCAAGGAATATAAGCTTGATGTTAAGAACCAGATGGGTAGAAGTATTAAGTCCTTCGATGTGATCGAGGAGGCGAATACTTGGGCATGGAGTTTCTTGGTTTTCTAAACAGAGAATGAGATTCTCTCTCAGCTTACTCTTTCGAATACACCATAGCACAACGGTGTATCGGGGAGGAGGTATCGCGCCCTATGAAATATGGTGCGCTCTATGATGAGTACTACCGGTCTTCTTCTCTGGGCTCAAATTTTGTGTGTTTTTTCAGTGAAGTAATATAATTCTATTTTTCTAACTTGATTTTGCTTTTAAAACTCAGAGTGTTAGCAGAATTCAAATCCAGAGAAGAAGAAAGAAAAAATGTTATTGTGTGGTTTTAAAAAGAATGATTTTTTGTCCGTTTGAATGGGTTAGAAAGTTAATTTTTATACAGAATATGCACAAATTAACCCGAGACCAAAAGTATAAAAGCGTTACCGTCTCCCCGGCAACGGCGCCATTTGATTGTTACGTTTTTGCCGGGTCGTATTATAGAAAGAGTTTAGAAATTACCGCAATCAAAACGGTGTCTCGATTAGCGAGCCGCGATGAGTACGGGTCGTCCACAGGGAGATGGTAGCTTTTTACGCTTGTTTTAACGAGTTAACAACGTATTTTGATTTGTTGGTTAAACTAATTGTCGTAACAAGGAAATGTATAAAAAGAGACTTGTTAAGGGTAGTAATAGGTTAGATTGCATGAAGGTGATGTTTTCCGATTCCCTATATCCCCAACTTTGGTTTTGACACTAAAGCAATAGGTAAAAATGTGGATTAGGGAACTTGAAATACGGCATTTGCGGCATTTCGCTAAATCCGTCTTCCTTGTCCCTTGTCCTTCCGTTGTTATCTCTTGATTTTAGCCTTCGGCAAATTACTAGCAATCCGATCACGATTAGGAATCATCACTATCATGGTAGGATAGGATGCCTAATGGAGCGGAATTGCGAGTGATTTGCACGGAGTTTCAATTGCAAGGTTTAAGGTTTTTAAGGTTTTAGCAAAGAACATCTTCAAATACAATCTAACAGTTTTCCACCATTAACAAGTAAAGTGGTTACTTACTCATATTTACAAAATAAAAGTAAAGAAACGAGAAAAGAGTGAGGAACATAAAAATACAAGAAAAGAAAGATAAAAAGCGAACCGATGAATCCGAGTGTGAATATCTCCAAGTGTTCGTAGGCCGGGTGAAGTGTGAAATTCAAATACTAAACTTTAAGGTTGCAAGCTCACTTAAGAGGTTGCAAGATTAAAGTAAAGCAAGAATTTCAGAAATTTAAATATGCAAATATAGAACAAGACATGAATAAAAATGTGAACTCTTTATTGAATCACAAACATGTTACACTAATCTTGAAGTCAAGATCCTAAACCTTAAGCTTGCAAGTTCATTGAAGAAGTTGCAAGGTCAAGGCAAAGGGGCAAGAGCTCAAGAATTACAAAGGAAAGCAAGCTAACAACTTACAAGAGTTTTGTGATAAAAAATAAATCCAAGAGTACCCATTCCTCATGCCTTTGATCTGTATTTATAGGCTCCAAAACTGAATAAATAAACAATAACAAAATGATGAAAAGGCTGCAAGGAAGGGCCAGTACAAGAGTGGGGCCCATAGGAGGTGGTGGGGCCGGCCTGGCCGGAATTTTCAAGGAGGGGGTCGGCCCAAATCCGAGGGGTGGGTCCCATATTGCAGCGGTGGTCTTTTCTTGTCCCCAGTATGACTTTGGTGTAGTTTGTTTTCTCAGTGAAGGCTCTGGATGTACCCAGGTTTTGGAGGGAAATAAGAAGATACAAATCACATCACATCTTTATGTATTGAATGTACCATTAAAGCACATCACCTCTATGCCACTTGGACCATGATTCATGGCTGCTCCATCATGGTCCATGGTCCACGAGTTGTGTGCAACATGTATTGTGTTGGACCAAAAGTATGTGCGCACACTTTATTTGCAAAATAACTCTTGGGATATCGGTCGGTTCTCCGTTCTGATTGCAGTGTCGGCTCTCAAATGTAATATCTGTGATTCTGGATGTATTTCTAGTATTTTGTCCCGGACACCTGTAATCTGTATTACTGAGCAAACACCGGTTAATAGTACCGATATATAACAAAATACATAAAGAATGAGCGGTATTGAAATGCAGTTTTCTGTGATGAACAAATACCCCCAAACTTATCTTTTGCTCATCCCGAGCAAAACAAAATCCTAGCCTCACTTTCGCAGGGAACGCGATTGCACTGAGCGTGTGCAACAAGCCGTTAAACCTCTAGGTGTCCCTAGTTGGAGGAGTGTTGTCTCCTGAGGGTTTTCAGCGGATTTCACCTACAAAATCCTGTCAAGCTAGTTTTGCGAAGTAACTATGATTCTAACCCTAAGGTTTTGTTTTGAAGCTAGCAGTTCTATTATCCTAAGGTTAGAATAATTGAACCTTTATTTTTCACACATCGCCTCTTATTTAACTAAAGATTCTATATGTCTTTACGTGTAGTGCAGATAGTGTCGTTAAGTTTTCAAACGGATTGATTTAAAGTCGACATGTCACAAAATACAGCCCAGATAAAGATTTAAAAAGGATCACACAAGTTTTATAAAGAGTTAAGTACTTCTCAAGTTTCGTTTTCCAGTTAGGTTTCAAATTCAGAATTTCTATCTTCCTTGGCAAGAAATTAGGTCTTATTTTTCACTCCACCTTTTTCTTGTTTTCGTTTCATACATACCTTTGTGAACGTGCAATAGTCTTTATCATAGAATAAAACCTACATACCTCCGCTTGAAATATTTTTATAAAAATCTGTCTTCTGTTAAGATTATTCTCACACAAAGAACCGTTATGAATTTTAACTCGGGGAGAACACTTGCTTGACTTTGTTTTAATCTGGACTTTCTGGGCTTCTTAGCGAGCTTTGGGCCAATGCTCCCAAACCAGTTGGTTTTAGGGCATTAGGTGTAAAGACACCCCGACGGACTTAATTGCTCAAGTTACCTAGGCCCTAAAACAAAAAACCAATTTTGGCGTGAAAATCATAACGATTTAATGTGAACGGAGATATAACTGGTTGTTCAAATACTTTTGGATAAAAGACGTGTTTAGTGGTTTAGGTGTGTAATCACTTCAATCAAGTTTCAGATGGGTTATTCTTCAGAATTAGTTCTAATTAAGGCATCAATAATATCCCTTCATATCTACCTTTCTTTATAAACTCGTCTTGATATTACTTATTTCAGAACAAACCTATTTGATCTTCAGAAAATAGTTTATCAAATAAAAAGTTTTCAGACATAATAGACTTATCATCTAATCTTCAAAACTTACGACACGTGTAGTGTGATGTAAAGACGTATATTAGATATAGTTAACAACAAAGGAAGGTTATCTTTCAAGTTTTCAAAATCTAAAAAAAGGATCTAGTTGTTCCTATCTTATCAAACAAAATCGTCGAAATGTTGAATCTGAGTTCTCCCACTAGCTAATTTAACGAAAAAGTTTTTATGTTTTTAGAAAATTTTCTGATTTTTATGGATTTTAGTTTGCAGATGCAAAATATACATTTGAATGCGACGGTTAGAAATGCGTACCGAGCGTACCCCCAAACTTAACTGGACAGTGTCCTTACTGTCATTGCATGAAAAAAATATTGTAGGGTCAAAATTGTCGGTTAGATATACACACTTCTTTTTTTTTTGAATAAAATGTGAAAAATGGATATGCACCGGACAAGAATATCCATATATATATATACAAAATAGTATATACATACCCCCAAACTTATTTGAAACAGTGTCCACTATTTGGCTGGATAACCGAAGTTTGGTGGTAGACCGAGGAAGATTATGCAGGGTAAACCGACGCCTGTAAGACCAGAAGCTCCTCTGTTGGTTCGGCGGTAAGGTATGGTTTTAGTCTGTGTCCGTTTACTTTGAAAATGGAAACTGTAAGTGCACGGCGCCGCCCCGGCCGTCAATCCGACGGCCAAATGCGGAAACGGTGATAAACTTTAATTTTGCGAACTTAGCAAACCGGCACCACCGCGCACTAAATCCCGGATCGGGCATTAAACTAGGTCTAGCTAACTACAAGATGGGAAGAGATATACCGAGTGATCCGAGTCCTCCGGTCTTCTCTTCGTCATCCCGATCTTTCACGGAAACTCCGGTCGTCGCCTCTTCGCCGGAAGGGCACCACATCGCCTACATCTTTTATGGGCTCCCACCTCAATACCGAGGCAACTCGGGCACGAAGCTGGCAAGTCGACGTGCCCAAGATTTGCGGTAGAATGTGTAGTGCTTAGTCTCTTTGGGGTTATGTTGCCATGATGGAGGAATCAAGATGATATGAACTTGGGGATTTTGTGGCAATGGAAAAATGATATGAATGATAATTTTTCCCACACCAAAATGAAAACCTCTCATTTTCCCCTCCCCAAAAATGTGGCCGGCCAAACTCTTATGGGAAATGGTGGAGGGAATGGAACATAATACCAAGGGAGGTGAGTGTAGGAGAATAGAAGAGGTGACCACATCCAAAGACAAGAAAAACATCAACCATGCTTACACCTCCAATCACATAAATGCACCATCATGAAAGAATAAGATGCATATCCTATCATAATCAACACAATAGCAAGAAACCCCTTCCACAAATGTTATTTGCACAATTGCAAATAACCCCCTCCATCGGAAAAGTCCGGCCGGGAAAGAACAAAGGAAAACCGCCGGAACGGAAAGCAAACTGGCAACTCCAGAAAACTGGTCCTGTAATAAATTACAGGAAAACCCCGATACTGTGCATACACACCCGCATCTGTATTCCGACCGGATACAAATGCAATGAGACAAAATCTACACTGTACTAAACTAGGATCCGGCTTAAACCAAAGCCGGCTAGTAATGTTCGTACCGATCCTGATCCGTGCAATACCGCACGAATCTGATCGAACCCTGCCATAATACCTATACGGCCTCTAGTACAAAACCGTCCGATCCTGATCCGTGCAATACCGCACGTATCTGATCGGACCCTGCCATATCTCCATACGGCCTCTACAGCGTTTCGCCCGAAAGCTGAGTAACTGAAAGTGTGGTGGACTCTAAAGACTCGTCAATACTATGGCTGTGGATTTAACCACTAGCACGTCAGAGGTATAAGCCAATACGTAACGGGCCACCAGCTATTGACTAAAAGGGACGTCGATGAGCGAACTCATCCTGACACCCTACTGAGCCTGTCAGTGACAATATCCGTACAGTCCGGTCCGTTCGTCTATGAGCATCGCATGTCGGGCCTAGGGGGTGGGTAAAAGTCAGACCCCCAAAAGCGGTACAAGTCGTATCGGAGTGTAGCCCAGAACACCCTGAGATACTACTGGAATACCTACCAGTAAATCTCCTGCCTTGGCCACGGACTTCGTGTAATGGCTCTCCTAGACACAGCGCGACCTCACCCCCAATACCGGGAGAGACGAACCCCCGAAGATCCGCTCACTGCCTCCATGTGGCTCGGGACTGTACCCAACTAAAACCTGTTTGCACGACTCCTTTGAGCCGTGGTAGGGTAGTAATCAAAGCACAGTGGGAACTCACACAAGACAAATGACGATCCCCAGGTCGATGAACTAACCTGTACACATGTCACCTGGGAACTGCTATCTGACGTCAGGTATAAGACCAACTAGCATGTTCCCGGCGAGTCCTGTCCGGTGTACTCATAACCCAATGAGCACCTGTATACATCTTAGGTGATCCAACTAACACCAGTGGCTTGTGAGACCGGCCACGGCCCCTCATCGGGGTCTCGACTGTATACACTAGTCTACTCTGGAGAATCGATGCCCTGTCTCGAAACTCCCACGACTAGGGACCATTTAAGGATGTGCTTAAAGACTACCAGCTCCCACTTATATGATCGCCCTCATACTGCTGGTGGTCGAGCAAGAATCCTAGGGGCTCTATCAACGTGTAATAGCGACCTGTAAGGTCACCTGAAACAGTACACGATGATAAAGGTAAACCAGATAGCATACTATCATCTCGAGTAAGACTGTCGTACCGGGACAGGTCCTCCCTCAATCATTGCAATCACATGCCTGTGATCCAATAATTGACTCTGAGGGCACTATCTCCAACAATCTCCCACTTGCACTCAAGGCTAATTATTGCGATGTCGCATACTCACAGCCCGTGTGATACCGAACACCCAACTCCTCTACTAGTCAGTCTCATAAAGCCTGTTTGCGAGACTCTTGCGTTCGAGGAATAGCCTCAGCGAGTGGATCCGCTCTGATGTTTCTTTCTATGTCTCTCTCAATCTCAAGTTCGCGGAGAATGCCATCTCCCGAAATGAGCAATACCTGTCTTAGAATGTCTGGATGTCTGATGGGACCTAGCTCATAAATGAACTCCAAATCCAAACTTCTTAGACTGTATCGTCTACTGAACTTAATCAGTATCCTGCGCCATGCCTCCTTCAGTATCTGCCTGGATCATCTTTCCAAAATACTGCCCCTCGTCAGAGGGAAAACAATAACTCTGACAACCTCCTTGTCGTCCGGGTCACCTTGGAAGCCTGGAGTGATAACCGTCTCCGAAAGGAGGCAGACGTTATCATATCCCTAGAACATCCACTTATGTTCTAAAACTGCTTCCGACTGTTTCTCCAGGATTGGATCAATGTCAACTTATTGCATCTAGTGCAAGAACAACATCTGGTGTGGTACTTGACATCTCATGATTGACTCAATTGCCTAAGCAAGTGATCTGCCAATCATGCACATCCCTCTCTACTTTAGTCTATAAGACACCTTTAGAGAGGGTGACTCCATCACCTGCAGGTACACTACCGTGCCAGGAGTCTTCCATTCTAAATACTCTTAGAATGCTGTCAAAGTACCCTGATTGGGAAACCACCCAAATCTAGATCTAAAACCATAGATCTAGTAACCAGTATGTCTGATATAATGTCCATGTCCTTTGTGGAGAAACCACTGTGTGACGACCAAAGTATAACCGATCGTAGTATAGGAATGTCACTTTCTATTCTGTGTATGTCATCCAAAACCAGGACATCACACCCTACTACCTTCTCAACAGATCCATCCCCTATCCTGACGACGTCAAACCTATGACTGTCACATCAGAAATAGATGATCTATCTCCGCTATATCTGCTTTAAAGCCTGATGTCCACTAATGCTTCCGCTGCTCCCACTGACTACGAAACCCTCTGGCAGAGTCATATAGACGTGCACTTCTAAAGCTAGTTTAGAACGACGCTATACTCATCCTCCTGCCGGGTCTCGCAGCCTGGAACAACAACAATGGCATGTGTGGGTAAACAAGAACTTCCCTGTCACCGTCCTTGAGGCTACCGGAGTACCTCTCGGGTGCCTGAAGTTACCCACCTTATCTGCGGAGTGGCCAATGGAATGTCAAATCAGATTGAATCTTTAGATTCCTTATCAAATCTTCAGTAATCGTTTGCGGTTCTGGAATCACTTCCAGTTCTACCATACTCCCACTACTGTTTTCTGAAAAAATCCATTTTTAATAAAACTGTGGCGAGTCTAGAACAATATCGCTATTGTTCATCCAGATGGTAGAAAATCAACCCTCGTCATAGCCTGGGTCAACCCACAAACAGCCATTACAGAAACGTGCCTTGAGTTATCCAGAGTCTGGTTTTAATCATAAGCCGGACAACTCCCCGTACCTTAACAATGTTAAGATATGAACTGTACTATATCCAATATAGAACCAGAGGCACTGATTTAATTGAACCAGATTCAAATCATGCAGCTGTCTCCAGTGCATGTCAACCAAATGGAGAGAGGCCGATCAGCGTTACTCAACTTAGGAATGCTTCCAATTATGAGTAACCTGAAAGAGAAGCTATTTCTCTTTATCATTACTATCAACTGAATACCATACACAAGTATCTACATCTTCGATCACTTTGAAGAATCCCGATACTTGCTACACCTGGTTCTCTACTCTATTCAAATACCTATAACTCCTCAAAACTTAGACCCTGTGTTTCTACGAAACACATGTCTAAGAACTAGAGAAGTTATAAGTAAACAGAATATAGTATGAGGACCAAGCCCTCTGTCCTAATGGACACTGGACAACATACAATACTCTGTATAAGTCCGCTGAGTCTAACAACTCTTTCACTGTGTGTCGTAGGTTGAAAACTGTACTTATGGTTAAGAAGAATTACACCGCTGTTTAATGCTCCTTACCTAACCATCCACTGATATAGGTAAATGTCATCGACATAATATCAAAAGGTATATCTCACTCTATGAAAATAGATGTACAGATATATCAATTTGAAATTGGTGCACAACAGCGGATATTCAAAACCAAATATTTGCCGACCGGCAAACAGCCCAGATGATCTCCTCAAATATCACCGATTACAACGAATCCCGATATAATGAGGATGATCACCCTATTTCCAATAACCTACTCCCACTCATCATCTGTAAAACCATACAGATGTGAGAATCATACCTGGTAAATACATACCCTGGAGTAAGTATCTAATCGGGAAATCAGTTTTCTTTTAACAGTACACAGTTGAACTGAAACATTGAAATGTTTCGATGGGGTATCCTGGTATTCCTAGTAATGCCTCTACCATTGTCCAGATTCACAACTATAACCGTATAATTCTTTTCCACCTCTCCAAATCCCTTTATATGTTTTTAGTCATTACCTTCTGCACACCTCATTAGGCCAATTGGTTTTCTTCCTTCCCTACCGTTCGGCACCAGCCTATGGTTTGGAAGAAGACTATCCAATTTGCACAACGGGTGTACTGTCCTAATCCTAGGAGCACTCGCAATGCGAGAGAAGGTGAGGATAAAAGACAACCGAATAAACCTTATTCCTATTTCTCCTGGACCAGAATCCATCCCCGAACTGGAACAAGTTCCTTTCGAGTTCGTATATAACCATACGATGGAATATCCAATAAACTGTGGATCTTCGTAGTGATACGGAGTGTCCTGGAGAAATACAAAGGTGATTTAGGATTGGCGAAGAAATACTTGGTTTGGTCGTGAATATCAGTTGCAATTTACTTTGCCCTCTTACTAATCCCTTGCTTTGTCTTAATCTTAATACCTTCTGCACACCATTTAGGCTAATTGGTTTTCTTCATTCCCTACCGGTCGGCACCAGCCTAAGGTTTGGAAGAAGACTATCCAATTTGCGCAATAGGTGTACTATCTCCTAAACCAAGGAGTACTCACAACTTGAGAGAAGGTAAAAGGGAAAAGACAACTGAATAATCCTATCCGTTTTCTCCAGAACCGGAAACCATCCTCGAATTCCTTCGAGTTCGTATCTAACCATACGATGGTTTTGTCCAATGGAAGTGGACGTTCGTAGTAATACGGGGTGTCCCGGAGAAAAGGGTAAAAGTAGGAGTGGCAATGAGGTCTGCAGCTCTGACAATCCAAAAGCCAGTGTAAAGAAAGTTCGGTCAACTTGGTCACTGAGTCATAGTCTAGGGTCGGGTGAATGGTCGCTGCCAGAGAGAGAGAGAAAAGAAACACTCAGCGTGTACTCTAACCTAGATCAGAATGGTAATCCCTTTATCTAATCTGGAAACCTCCCACTGTACCTCAAATTCTCCTCCAAACCTAAAAGAAGAATTAATCGGGGATACCCGAGGAGTAAACTAACTCATCAGTGGGAATCGGGATCCAACTCTCACCGCATGATAACGTGACGGAATCCGCTCACGGTATCACACTCCAGAAGGTATGCGCATATCTGGCAAGTTTCAGTTCTTTTGAAACTCCCGATGTGGATTTTTACCCCATGCTCTTATGACCTTGACTTTGGCCAACAAATCATAAGTCACATGTCAAGTTCTACCCGTCATTCTCCAGGTTGTTTTGAATCCACCCGTACCTACCCTTGACTTTGGCCAACAAGGCAGTACGACTGTTCCAAACCAACGCATCTATCTATGCTGCATATGAATAACCAACAGCTACCAAACACTGTGCCTTGACTTTGGCCAACAAACACAGCTTGAATACTATCGACTATCCATATGAAACGACGGAGGGCTACGAATGGTTTCTGGCGAAAACCTTTAACGTAATGAACTTGATATCGTTGAAGGAACGGATAGCTTTTTAGAAAATATAGTGACGAAAACCTTTACTAAAGAGGTCACTCCCGGTGAAGGGATCTCGGCTCTTTCCCCGTAGAATGGGGTGCTGGATATTCATAACCGAATATCACTGTGCAAAGCAAAAGTAATCGGCTATAGTGAAGTTAAAGCCCTGACGCAAACTTCTGTCCAAGGGGTCACTCCCGGTGAAGGGATCTCGGCCCTTGCCTCATCGACTGAGGAGCAGGATATTCCAAATGAATACCACGATGCAAAACAAAAGTGAACGTCCTTGCAATAACAGCTTTTTGAAAAGTGTTCCAACAACATCAGATTAGGTTTGTTTATCTTGCATTGATCCGAATCAATGCAGTCCCATCAATTGATCACACCACAAAGAACGAAAATATACTGACGTACGTATATGCCATCCGCATTCGCCACTGGGTCCCGTCATCACCCGTTACGTTAGGTAACTAACGGCAGAGCGGGGACTGGACTAGCGCGGATGAAAAACATATACAACATCTACTAATATATATACCAATATATAGTATTTCGCTCAAGGCGTGAATAAAATGCAACATCACAGAAATGTACAGCATCACAGAACAATACAGATATCTGGGATCCCCGGGTTTCATAGAGCCACTACTGAAACCCGACGTTCCCCTGGTCGTGTGGATAGCCTGTGCAATGAAAACCTAGACCCCTACGGGCGCGGCAAGTCACCCGCCAAAACCTGAAGCGAGGCAGCCCCCTTCAGCACCATGAATGGACCACCCAGCACTTCACGGAATCCGGCAACTTGGGCACCCCTCCTGGGTCAACCTGTACCCCCTACGAGTGCGGCGAATAGCCCGCCAATTCCAGACTGAAGCCCCCTCCGTCTCAATGCCCTGAGATGCGGGCCCGTTGCCCTCTAGAACCCGGCTATCCGTGCACCCCTCCGCGGGGTAAACCTAGTACAGAAAGTAAAATATACATACAACGGGTACATCGACCGCAACCAGGTCGTGCCCCAAAAGAATAATACAAACGGCAGTGACGGCAGTCCACATATCGGACGCTCGCCCCGCAATATCAAATGTATATAATACAACAACACTGTACTAGCATTGCATCCAGGCTATCCCCACGACCGAGCCGCAACATCACAGCAAAACACAGAACATCAACGTGAAAGTCACGTTCGCAAATCTGTCTAACCGGGCTATAGCAGTTAGACCGGATTTACCGATCGAGTGACATTCACGGTCGCAGATATAATGTAAATACTGTGAAAAATGTGTTTAAAATATCCGATCGATCAAAAATTAACAAGTGGGCCCCCAAGCAATACTGTAGCACTCACAGAAAATCTGGGCCCAATTTTAATATTCCAAAACCCCTAAAATAAGCCCAGAAGCCCACTGGAGAAATTGGAAGCATTGATCCCCCCAACCTGCGGCGGAACCGCGGCAACAAGTGGGTTTTGCCGCGGTTCCGCGCTCTACCTGAGGGATCACTGTCTCAAATTTTCCCAGAGTTCTTAGAACTCCCTGCACATCATTCTGAGACCACCTGAAAAAATTTTAGACTTCAAAAAAATTCGACAGAAACTGATGTGAAGGAAAAATACGGTTTTTGGAAATTTTGGTCGATCGGAAATGCAAACACATCAAACGAAGCTAGACGAAGTTAATGGCGAGGCTCTGATACCACTGTAAGTGCACGGCGCCGCCCCGGCCGTCAATCCGACGGCCAAATGCGGAAACGGTGATAAACTTTAATTTTGCGAACTTAGCAAACCGGCACCACCGCGCACTAAACCCCGGATCGGGCCATTAAACTAGGTCTAGCTAACTACAAGACGGGAAGAGATATACCGAGTGATCCGAGTCCTCCGGTCTTCTCATCGTCATCCCGATCTCTCGCGGAAACTCCGGTCGTCGCCTCTTCGCCGGAAGGGCACCACATCGCCTGCATCTTTTACGGGCTCCCACCTCAATACCGAGGTAACTCGGGCACGAAGCTGGCAAGTCGACGTGCCCAAGATTTGCGGTAGAATGTGTAGTGCTTAGTCTCTTTGGGGTTATGTTGCCATGATGGAGGAATCAAGATGATATGAACTTGGGGATTTTTGTGGCAATGGAAAAATGATATGAATGATAATTTTTCCCACACCAAAATGAAAACCTCTCATTTTCCCCCTCCCCAAAAATGTGGCCGGCCAAACTCTTATGGGAAATGGTGGAGGGAATGGAACATAATACCAAGGGAGGTGAGTGTAGGAGAATAGAAGAGGTGACCACATCCAAAGACAAGAAAACATCAACCATGCTTACACCTCCAATCACATAAATGCACCATCATGAAAGAATAAGATGCATATCCTATCATAATCAACACAATAGCAAGAAACCCCTTCCACAAATGTTATTTGCACAATTGCAAATAACCCCCTCCATCGGAAAAGTCCGGCCGGGAAAGAACAAAGGAAAACCGGCCGGAACGGAAAGCAAACTGGCAACTCCAGAAAACTGGTCCTGTAATAAATTACAGGAAAACCCCGATACTGTGCATACACACCCGCATCTGTATTCCGACCGGATACAAATGCAATGAGACAAAATCTACACTGTACTAAACTAGGATCCGGCTTAAACCAAAGCCGGCTAGTAATGTTCGTCCGATCCTGATCCGTGCAATACCGCACGAATCTGATCGAACCCTGCCATATACCTATACGGCCTCTAGTACAAAACCGTCCGATCCTGATCCGTGCAATACCGCACGTATCTGATCGGACCCTGCCATATCTCCATACGGCCTCTACAGCGTTTCGCCCGAAAGCTGAGTAACTGAAAGTGTGGTGGACTCTAAAGACTCGTCAATACTATGGCTGTGGATTTAACCACTAGCACGTCAGAGGTATAAGCCAATACGTAACGGGCCACCAGCTATTGACTAAATGGGACGTCGATGAGCGAACTCATCCTGACACCCTACTGAGCCTGTCAGTGACAATATCCGTACAGTCCGGTCCGTTCGTCTATGAGCATCGCATGTCGGGCCTAGGGGGTGGGTAAAAGTCAGACCCCCAAAAGCGGTACAAGTCGTGTCGGAGTGTAGCCCAGAACACCCTGAGATACTACTGGAATACCTACCAGTAAATCTCCTGCCTTGGCCAAGGACTTCGTGTAATGGCTCTCCTAGACAGAGCGCGACCTCACCCCCAATACCGGGAGAGACGAACCCCCGAAGATCCGCTCACTGCCTCCATGTGGCTCGGGACTGTACCCAACTAAAACCTGTTTGCATGACTCCTTTGAGCCGTGGTAGGGTAGTAATCAAAGCACAGTGGGAACTCACACGAGACAAATGACGATCCCCAGGTCGATGAACTAACTTGTACACATGTCACCTGGGAACTGCTATCTGACGTCAGGTATAAGACCAACTAGCATGTTCCCGGCGAGTCCTGTCCGGTGTACTCATAACCCAATGAGCACCTGTATACATCTTAGGTGATCCAACTAACACCAGTGGCTTGTGAGACCGGCCACGGCCCCTCGTCGGGGTCTGACTGTATACACTAGTCTACTCTGGAGAATCGATGCCCTGTCTCGAAACTCCCACGACTAGGGACCATTTAAGGATGTGCTTAAAGACTACCAGCTCCCACTTATATGATCGCCCTCATACTGCTGGTGGTCGAGCAAGAATCCTAGGGGCTCTATCAACGTGTAATAGCGACCTGTAAGGTCACCTGAAACAGTACACGATGATAAAGGTAGACCAGATAGCATACTATCATCTCGAGTAAGACTGTCGTACCGGGACAGGTCCTCCCTCAATCATTGCAATCACATGCCTGTGATCCAATAATTGACTCTGAGGGCACTATCTCCAACAGAAACGTCCTTTGGATTCTCCAAATCCACAGCGCCTTGCGGATACACATTCCGCACAAAAAATTGCCCTTTCCAGCGAGATCTGAGCTTACCTGGATGGAAATGTAGCCGGGTGTCGTAAAGCAGTACCTGTTGACCAGGTGCGAATTTTTTGCGCAAAAGGTGTTTATCGTGAAACACCTTCGTTCGGTTCTTAACGACAATCGCGTTTTCGTAAGCCTCATCCCGAAGCTCGCTCAATTCGTTTAACTGCAGCTTCCGATGGCTGCCCACATCTTCGAGAGATAGATTCAGCTCCTTTATCGCCCAAAATGCGCGATGCACTATTTCTACTGGAAGGTAGCAAGCCTTTCGGTAAAAAAGCCGATAGGGAGACATGCCAAGATCGGTCTTATAAGCAGTTCGAAATGCCCAAAGAGCATCAGTGAGTTTTAAAGACCAATCCTTACGGTTCTTGGAAACCGTCTTGTCCAATATCTGCTTGATTTGCTGATTTGAAACTTCGGCTTGCCCACATGTTTGGGGGTGGTAGGGCGTGGATAGCTTATGATTAATGGAATATTTCCGCATCAAGGCCTCGAAAGTCTTATTACAGAAATGAGTTCCATTGTCACTAATGATCGCTCGGGGGTGCCCAAACCGGGAGAAAATTTTTTCCTTAAGAAATCTAACGACAACCTTGTTGTCGTTAGTCCGGCTGGGCACACCTCGACCCACTTAGAGACATAATCAACAGCGAGAAGAATGTACAAGCTCCCAAAAGAGCTGGGAAATGGCCCTATAAAATCAATCCTCCAAACATCGAAAATCTTCACAACCAAGATTGGTTGGAGAGGCATCTCGTTTCTCCTGGATATCCGGCCCAAGTGTTGGCACCGGGAGCAAGTCTTGCAGAAGTCATGAGCGTCTTTGAAGAGTTGTGGCCAGTAGAAAGCACACTGCAAGATCTTCTCGGCTGTCTTTCTGGGGCCAAAATGCCCGCCACATGCTTGATCGTGGCAAAATGACAGCACACTCTTGAATTCATTGTCAGGGACACACCGACGAATAATCTGGTCGGGACAGTACTTGAACAGATAGGGTTCGTCCCAGTAAAAGTGTTTTACTTGGGATAAGAATCGAAGTCTGTCCTGACTTGACCATTCAGTCGGTAGTAATCCTGTGGCCAAATAGTTCACAATATCTGCGAACCAAGGTTCGCAAGATACTGTCAAGAGCTGTTCATCCGGAAAAACGTCGTTGATTGGAATTTGAAGCGACGGCGAAGAAGGAAGTCTTGAGAGATGGTCAGCGACTACGTTTTCACATCCTCTTTTGTCCTTGATGACAAGGTCAAACTCTTGAAGCAAGAGGATCCAACGCATGAGCCGAGATTTTGCATCCTTTTTCGCAAAAAGATGGCGTAGAGCAGAATGGTCAGTGTAGACGATGACTGGAGAGCCGATGAGGTAGGGCCTGAACTTTTCTAAAGAAAATACAACAGCCAAGAATTCCTTCTCGGTTGTTGTATAGTTCAGTTGGGCGTCGTTCAGGGTTCGGCTAGCATAATAGATTACGTGCGGCATCTTGTTGATGTGTTGTCCAAGGACAACACCGATGGCAAAGTCGGATGCATCGCACATAATCTCAAATGGGTACGTCCAGTCAGGAGAAGAAAGAACGGGAGCAGAAGTGAGTGAGCTTTTTAATGACTCGAACGCAGTCACACAGCTTGAGTTGAAGTCGAATGTCGTGTCCTTGTCCAGCAAAAGAGTCAAGGGCCTAGCAATCTTGCTAAAGTCCTTGATGAACCGTCTATAGAAACCGGCATGGCTAACGAAGGCTCGGATGTCTCTGACGCATCTGGGAGGAGGGAGATTGGAAATGACTTCAATCTTTGCTCTATCTACCTCAATGCCATTTTGCGAGATGATATGTCCTAAGACAATACCTTCGCGTACCATGAAGTGACACTTCTCCTAATTTAAAGTGAGGTTCTTGTCCTTATATTGGGTAAGTACACCGTCGAGATGCAGCAAACACTCATCAAAGGAATCGCCGAAAATGGAGAAATCATCCATGAAGATCTCCAAGAATTTTTCCACCATGTCTGAGAAGATTCCCATCATACACCGCTGGAAGGTAGCAGGCGCATTGCATAACCCAAAGGGCATGCGACGATATGCAAACGTGCCGAAAGGACAGGTGAGTGTAGTCTTGTCCTGGTCTTTTCAGCGATGGGAATCTGATTATAGCCGGAGTAGCCATCCAGAAAGCAGTAATACTCGTGTCCAGCCAATCGTTCAAGCATCTGGTCAATGAAAGATAGCGGAAAGTGGTCTTTCTGCATTGCGGCGTTGAGTTTTCTATAATCGATGCATACTCGCCACCCAGTCTGGGTGCGAGTAGGGATTAACTCGTTCGCCTCATTGGTTATGACTGTTATGCCCGACTTATTGGGGACAACAAGAATGGGGCTAACCCACTGGCTATCGGAGATAGGGTAAATGATACCACTATCCAGACACTTTACAATCTCCTTTTTTACAGCCTCCTTCATGAATGGGTTGAGTCGCCTCTGTGGATCCCTGGCTGGTTTGGCATCATCCATCAGATGAATGTGATGTTCAACAATCAGGGTACTAATCTCCTTGATGTCCGCCATTGACCAGCCAAAGGCTTGCCTATTGCTGTGCAAGACCGTAAGAAGGGCTTTCTCTTGCTCTAGAGCTAGAGAAGCCGAGATGATAACAGGAAGGGTCTCGTTCTCCTCCAAGTAAGCATACTTAAGGTGAGACGACAATAGCTTAAGTTCGAGCGTTGGAGGTGAAATGATTGAAGGCAGGATTGGTGAAAAGGTCTCGAACTCAAAGGATTCCAGCAGAGGTTCAAAACGAGTGTAAGCGACCGAGTTGGATGGTTCAGCTAACTCATCCGGAAATTCAAAGGATTCAAACTCGGGTGGTGACTGGCTAAGATCGGTCGAGAAAGTGAAACACTCATAGTCATTGTCGGGCGCAGAAGCAACAGCAGGTTCGAAGAGGAACGCACTAGTGGCGTCAAGATTGTTGTGATCGAACAAAAACTCCTCGAATTCACAGTCCTCAGGGGTGATCTCCTGGATTGAACAAACGTCTAGTATATGAGCATTAGGTTCGGAGGGCTGATTCCCCAACCTAAAAATGTTGAGTTCAATTGTCATGTTTCCAAAGGATAGGTTCATCGAACCATTTCGACAATTGATCACAGCATTTGAGGTTGGAAGGAATGGGCGACCGAGTATCACCGGAATTTGATTCCGGGGGTTAGCTACAAGCTGTGTGTCTAAAACAATGAAGTCAATGGGGAATATGAAGTCCCCAACCTTGATTAACACATCCTCTAGCTCACCCCTAGGATGGGTGATCGATCGGTCGGCCATCTGGAGAGTACAGTGTGTGGGTTTCAGCTCTCCTACGCCTAGTTGCTCATATACTGAGTACGGAAGCAGGTTAACACTGGCACCAAGATCCAAAAGTGCACGGTTGATGTTCTTATCCCCAATGGTAATAGAAATCGTAGGACAGCCAGGGTCCTTCCGTTTTTGAGGTAAAGTTTGGGTAAGAGCATCACTCACAGCACCAGCAAAGAAAACTTTCTTGGGTACCTGAGATTTCCTCTTTTTTGTGCACAAGTCCTTTAAGATTTTTGCGTAGGAAGGGACTTGTTGGACAACATCTAAAAGGGGAATGTTGATGTTAACCTGCTTAAACAACTCCAGAATATTCTCCATTTGTGGATTTTGTTTATTGGACATCAACCGGTTTGGAAATAGAACGTTTTTAAAATTGGTTGAGTCCAATGCTTGCGGAGGAGATTGTGGAGTTGGAACGGATCCCAGAGCTGGAGTTTTCGTGGAGTGAGAAGTGGGTCCGTTTAGAGCAGCAGAAGAAGAAGAGCCTTTTGAAGAAGGAAGAATAGGCTCAGAAGAAGGAGAAGAAGAAGAAGAAGAAGAAGAAGAAGCGGCCAGGGTGTCATCATCGATCCGTGTCCCAATGTTGTTGTGCAGCAGCCTTCCAGATCTCAATATAGTCACGGCACTCACATTGTGGTTCTGTTGTTCAAGAGCAACATGTACATTATGTAGGTGACCAGGATTTGGGAGTGGTTGAGATGGAAGCTTCCCCTTCTCTCGCTCGCTTAAGGCCACATTCAGCTGTGCTATCTGGGCTTCGATGGTTTTGATGCTTTGCCCGTGAGCGGCAGTGTGTTGCACCAAAGACTGAATGGAAGACTGGATGTTGGCAGTGGATTGAGTTAATTACTTTACAAACGCCTCCAGATTTCGTTCTAGCGAGGAAATTTTATCGTTGTTAGACGGAACAAAGTTGTTTTAAGGAAAAGAATTGTTGGGTGCAAAATTGTTTATCTGATTTTGAAAAGGTTGGGGTTGGAAGGGCTGCTGAAATTGATGTTGAGTTTGTTGCTGAGCTTGTTGTTGCGGAGGAGGGGGCCTCTGGAAATTGTTGCCTTGGAATTGATGCTGGTTCTGATTTCAGGCGAAATTGGGGTGGTTCCTCCAACCGGGATTGTAGGTGGAAGAGTATGGATCGTTTCTTGGTCTTTACTGAAAAGCAGCATTAACCTGATCCTGTTCTTGAGATGGTGGATTATAAGGACACTCTTCGGTTAGGCGAGATGGATCAGAACAACAAGCACAAATGGTACGAAGGGGAAGAACAGGGGCAGGAGAAGGAGATGAAAATTTGCTCTCTATCGCTTCAAGTTTTTCGTTATTGCAGCCATTTCGGCTTTCATTGCAATAGAGATATCGAGTTGGTGAATGCCTGCCCTAGACTGACCAGTAAAAGTAGAGGAAGGAGAAGAAGTACTTGGTCTGGTGCTCTCCCATTGAAGCATTTGTTCCGCAAGGTCGTCGAAGAATTGCCATGTTTCCTCGTCAGATTTGGATAGGAAGTGGCCTTGACAAATGGTTTCCAACAACTGCTTGGTTGCTGGATTCAGGCCCTCGTATAAAGTTTGGCAAAGTTGCCATCTCTCAATACCGTGATGAGGGCACTGAACAAGAAGGTTTTTATATCGGTCAAAGCACTTCCAAAATGGTTCAGTAGGAAGCTGGGAAAATTAGTTGATTTCGTTACGGATCCTTGCGGTTTTGTGATTTGGATAGAATTTCTTGAGAAACGCTTTCACAAACTTGTCCCAACTGGTTATGGAGTGGGAAGCAGTGCTATACAGCCACTTTTCAGCAATATCGCACAAAGTGAACGGAATAACCCGTAGCCGTATAGCATCGTCTGACAGCTGGGTCGTTTTCATCATCGCACAAACATTCTTGAACTTGTTGATGAAGATATAGGCATCTTCAGATTCAAGCCAATGGAATTTAGGAAGCATGTTAATGAAGTGGCGCTTAATTTCGAAATTATCCCCATTGGCCGGTGGAAGTGAAAGACAGGTAGGAAGTGCAGAGCGGGTGGGATAGAAACGATCCTGGAGCGTGATTCGCTGTGGCGCTACAACAGGAGGTGGTTGTGGGTTATTCGCATCCAGAGAAGGTGGAATCAATCCCGAGGGAGTTAAGGGGTGTTAGGATTAAATCCTGACATCGCAGAAGAAGAATTTAGTGATGGTGAAGGTGAAGATGTATGAACAGAATCCCGGTCAACGTCGGAGTTGGCCGGCAAGGGTAGGGGTGAAAGAGGAGTGGAAAGAGTTTCGACTGTGGTGTCGATCGCGTAGTCCGTAGGGACTAACGAAACGCGGAATAAGCGGGCACTAGGGTCCCTAGTCCAAGCAGACATACACTAAACGAGTTTAGTGTAGTCAAAGCGTAGAATGTGAGGGTAAGAAGATGAAAACGAGAAAAATTTTGGTGATGGTGGTAAAAATGGCAGATTTGTGTTTGTTTCAAAAGAGTGGGAAAATGACAAGATAGTTCAACAAACACAATCACAATTGCATAGTCACAAATGCACAATCAACACCTAGACTAGGGTCTTCTAAGTCTACTAGACCTGCTTCTAACTGTTCCAAAGCGACAAACTGTGAGATAACCCTCAAATTGCCTCTTCACAGCCAGTTGTGGCCAGGTAAGCACAAGTGAGGTAAGGAGGGTTCCGCTCACGAATCACCGTGAGACGGGCCTTTTAAAATTACATCCTCACTTGTCTAGCCTAGGCACTACAAAAGTCATGTTTAGATAAATGACCGAATGCCCACAATCTTCCTTTGTCCTATTGAGCGCGACCAGTCCTTAATTGGCTGAGTCTAGATATTTTTTATTAAGCTTGAGGTGACACTTATGCAATTAGTGATTTCTAGGGTCTTAGGAAGGGTGATGAAATCCCCACCCAATCTGGATTGGTGTTTGAGCCCCTTAAGTCTGTATTAAATGATGCAATGCGCAAATCAACAAAGTTTTGTTTTCAAACAATCAATTCATTTTTTATTTTAATGTGGCGCTGCAACAAATACGGTTAGTTTTTTCTTTTGCTTTTTGCGGCGATGTTGCTAAGAATCCTGCAAAGACAAGAAGATTGGAGCGTCGGGTTTGAGAAGAGGAAGTGTTTAAAGAAATACGTACCAAAAGTGTCGAGTTTAAGAAAACTCGTGTCGATATTTCCTCGGAGTGGTCGAATGGTTTGCTTGTGTGGGTCCAACTACCCGGATCTTTGGTACTAAGTGTTCACTCCTCTTGTACTTGAAAATGCCCCTTTGTTCCGCACGATCGTTGCTCACAATCCGTCAAATCTGCAAATATCTGAAAAATACGGATATTTGAGCCAAAAAGCAGTATGGATAGCCAAAATTATGAACACAAATAATTAAGAAAATCAAATAATAAAAATGGAATTATATTAGAACACTGGAGGCAACACAAAAATTCACAAGTGAAAAGGTCCCAACCAGGCCGCCGATTTTTTGTATGGGAAAGGGCTCAAATTTTGTGTGTTGTTTCAGTGAAGTAATATATTTCTATTTTTCTAACTTGATTTTGCTTTTAAAACTCAGAGTGTGAGCAGAATTCAAATCCAGAGAAGAAGAAAGAAAAAATGTTATTGTGTGGTTTTAAAAAGAATGATTTTTTGTCCATTTGAATGGGTTAGAAAGTTAATTTTTATACAGAATATGCACAAATTAACCCGAGACCACAAGTATAAAAGCGTTACCGTCTCCCCGGCAACGGCGCCATTGATTGTTACGTTTTTGCCGTGTCGTATTTTAGAAAGAGGTTAGAAATTACTGCAATCAAAACGGTGTCGCGAGTAGCGAGCCGCGATGAGTACGGGTCGTCCACAGGGAGATGGTAGCTTTTTACGCTTGTTTTAACGAGTTAACAACGTATTTTGATTTGTTGGTTAAACTAATTGTCGTAACAAGGAAATGTATAAAAAGAGACTTGTTAAGGGTAGTAATAGGTTAGATTGCATGAAGGTAATGTTTGCCGATTCCCTATAGCCCCAACTTTGGTTTTGACACTAAAGCAATAGGTAACAATGTGGATTAGGGAACTTGAAATACGGTATTTGCGGCATTTCGCTAAATCCGTCTTCCTTGTCACTTGTCCTTCCGTTGTTATCTCTTGGTTTTAGCCTTCGGCAAATTACTAGCAATCCGGTCACGATTAGGAATCATCGCTATCGTGGTAGGATAGGATGCCTAATGGAGCAGAATTGCGAGTGATTTGCACGGAGTTTCAATTGTAAGGTTTAAGGTTTTTAAGGTTTTAGCAAAGAACATCTTCAAATACAATCTAACCGTTTTCCACCATTAACAAGTAAAGTGGCTACTCACTCATATTTACAAAATAAAAGTAAAGAAACGAGAAAAGAGTGAGGAACATAAAAATACAAGAAGAGAAAGATAAAAAGAGAACCGATGAATCCGAGTGTGAATATCTCCAATTGTTCGTAGGCCGGGTGAAGTGTGAAATTCAAATACTAAACTTTAAGGTTGCAAGCTCACTTAAGAGGTTGCAAGATCAAAGTAAAGCAAGAATTTCACATATTTAAATATGCAAACATAGAACAAGACATGAATAAAAAAGTGAACTCTTTATTGAATCACAAACAGGTTACACTAATCTTGAAGTCAAGATCCTAAATCTTAAGCTTGCAAATTCATTGAAGAAGTTGCAAGGTCAAGGCAAAGGGGCAAGAGCTCAAGAATTATAAAGGAAAGCAAGCTAACAACTTACAAGAGTTTTGTTATAAAAACTAAATCCAAGAGTACCCATTCCTCATGCCTTTGGTCTGTATTTATAGGCTCCAAAACTGAATAAATAAACAATAACAAAATGATGAAAAGACAGCAAGGAAGGGCCAGTAGAAGAGTGGGGCCCATAGGAGGTGGTGGGGCCGGCTTGGCCGGAATTTTCAAGGAGGGGGTCGGCCCTAATCCGAGGGGTGGGTCCCATATTGCAGCGGTGGTCTTTTCTTGTCCCCAGTATGACTTTGGTGTAGTTTGTTTTCTCAGTAAGGCTCTGGATGCATCCAGGTTTTGGAGGGAAATAAGAAGATACAAATCACATCACATCTTTATGCATTGAATGCACCATTAATGCACATCACCTCTATGCCACTTGCACCATGATTTATGGCTGCTCCATCATGGTCCATGGTCCAAGAGTTGTGTGCAACATGTATTGTGTTGGACCAAAAGTATTTGCACACACTTTATTTGCAAAATAACTCTTGGGATATCGGTCGGTTCTCCATTCTGATTGCAGTGTCGGCTCTCAAATGTAATATCTGTGATTCTGGATGTATTTCTAGTATTTTGTCACGGACACCTGTAATCTGTATTACTGAGCAAACACCGGTTAATAGTACAGATATATAACAAAATAGATAAAGAATGAGCGGTATTGAAATGCAGTTTTCTGTGATGAACAGAACCTCAGCCTCTCCGCGGATCTGGTAGGATTCCTCATCCACTTGAGAGATACTATGGTCTTCTCGGTGACAGTGGGAGCGAGGATTGCATCATGGTTGATGATGGCCCAACTAGGTTCAGGAAGGCCATCACGAGTGGGGACTCTGTGTAAAGGCTGGATGCTATGCGATCAAAGATAGAATCCATGTACACCAACAAAGTATGACTTTGAATGGTGCACCTAAAGGGGTAAAACCAATCGGGGGAAAATGGATCTTGAGAGAGCTCGCATGCAAGGGATACCTTATGCTTCGGCAGTAGGCTCTATTATGTGTGAGATGTTATGTACCAGACCAGATGTAACTAACTCACTAGGTGTAGTGATTAGGAATCAATCGGATCTTGGGAGAATCACTGGACAGCTGTGTATGACATTCTTAAGTACTTGAGAAGCACTAAAGGAATGTTCTTAGTTCGAGCTTCCAGAGTGATAAGGTTGACTGAAAGTCAGTCACAGGCATTGTCTATACCCTCAGTGGAGGGATGGTATGTTGGAAGAGTTTCAAGCTAGATACCGTGACAAACTAGACGATAAAAGCTGAATACATCGCTACCAACGATGCTATCAAAGAGGATGTCTGGATAATCCTTGTTCATGAGATGAACATGGTTCCTACCATTGAGCGTCCAATAACTGTTATTGAGACAACAATGGAGTAGTGGCTTTGGCCTAGGAACGCCGGTCCCATCAGCATTCCAGATATATTCTGAGGCAAGTATCACCTGATCAGGGAGATGATTGATCTCCAAGGGATTGAGGTAAGGAGAGTTGACGCGAAGGATAACACGGCGGATCCACTCACAGAGACCTTTTCCTAGAGAGACTTCTATAGGACGTTGAGTATGAAGTACTACAACAAATGGCCTTGGTGCAAGTGGGAGATATTAGTTATATGTGTGCCGTAAAGGCCATTACTATACGTGTGATGTATATTGTAGTAGATCCTTGGACATATATAGGGAGGACTTTCTTGCTCGACATGATAGTATGCTATCTGGTTGCACTTTATATTAACATGTACACTTATTGTCTCTCCATTACATGTTGATAAAGCCCTTAGGATGAGTACTTGACTACCAGGATTATGATGCAGATCATACTAGTAGGGACAGGGTAGTTGGTAAGTACATCCTTCAAATGTTCCTAGTCGTGGGAGTATCAAGACAGAGCATCGATACTCCAGAGTAGACTAGCGTATATCCTTCTCGACCCATATGATGGGCGATGGATGATCCCATATCCATTGGTGTTTGACATCAGAGATGGTATACGGGTTCTCAGTGGAGACTGGGTACACTGGACGGACTCTTCTGGAATTCCTAGATGGTATTATACCTTTCGTCAGAAAGCAGTTCTCTGGTGACACTGGTACAGGTTAGTCTGTCGACCCGAGATCGTCATAGAGCCTTGTGTGATTCCCACTGTGCTTTGATTTCCACCTTACCACGTTCAAGAGATCATGCAAAATGGTGGTTTTTGGGTACAGTCCCGTGTCATATGGAAGCAACGAGCAATAGGAGGAGATTTCGTCTCTCCCGGTATTGAGGGTTGATGTTGCACTATGCTTGATTGGCCATAACAGGAAATCCCTGGCCAGGGTTGCTGAGATCTACTGGTAAGTGTTATTAGTAGTTTCTTGAACCATTATGGACCTCACATCGGCATGAATTATCAGGCTATTGGGGTCTGTCGTTATACCACCCCTAGGCTGTGATATGCGACATATCTGACGAAGTGACCGGACTGTACGGTAGTGTTACTGATTGGATTTGCAGGAGTATGAGCATGCTTGCATGTTGATCTTCTGATCGCTCAATACCGGTGGCCGTTACGTTTGGCAGACCGCTTGCGGTTTGTGGGTGTTTAATATGATTATCACGTACTGCCGGCGTATTGACGAGTCTTTAGAGTCCTGCACAGAGGTTTCCTGGTTCATGCGAAACGAAATAGGAGCACATATGTGATATGTGCGGGTCCGAGATTAATGCGCGTATGTGATACCGCATTCTATTCTCGCGATATATGATACCGGTCGGTTATATGTGGTATAGCCGGGTTATCGGATAAGTGTTGATTCAATCGGTTGTTACATTTGATATTAGCCGGTTGTATGTGATATAGCCGGATTATTAAATCAAGTGTTGATTTAATAATTTAATTTATAATTATATATATGATATATTAATTTACATTAACTAATATGAGCTTACTTAAACATTTCTTTTTCTCACTTGTGTGCATATAGTATATATGTGATATATATTACTGTACAACTTTTTGTGTCATGCTTGATACCATATGCTACATGGGTGTATGAGACTCATACCATGCTTGATATAATGAGGGGGTTTATTTATCAAAGTAAATCAAAATTGGTTGGAAATTTGTTATGGCTACAAGCTTGTAGAAGCTTTTGGAACAATTGACCAAGTCCACTAATTTTGTTTTACTTGTAGATATTTATTAACCTAACCATTATTCCTTAGCCATGGTTTATTCTCTAAATGAGTTAGTGTATGACACTAACTCACCCATGGTTGCTATTCTCACCTCATGAGTTTCATTTCTCTTCTTCACTTCATCTTCTTCTTCCTCATGAGAAAGCATTCTAGCTTTTGAAATGGTGAAGAAAAATAGTGGGAAAAATAAATCTAAAGTGAGCCCAATTCCTACTTCATCATCCTCTATTATATTATCCATTTAGTTTAGGGTGTTTGCTTCACTAATTTACCATTAGTGAAGAGGTAGCATGAGCTTGAGTCTCCTCGACGTAGATCATCTTCAACCTCGAAGACTTCGAGCAAGCTTGTTCATTTCTTCATATGAACCCTTACTAGAGTTCGGGTGTTCACTACTTGGAGGGAAGGGACTACTACACGGAGCTTTAGAAGTGAAGGACCAGCCAACAAAGGTTGTATTCCTCATTCATTTAGATGTAAAGTTGTTTGCATTGCTAGTTCGTCTAAATCTCTAGTTAAGATTCTAGGGTTAGGGTTCTTTAGTACGGCAAAAATTTGAAAACGGCATGGACGATGCCTCCCGAAACCTTGCTGCCGCACTACGGAACCCAATAGTCTCGAGCCACATAGAGGAAGTGAGCAGATCGTCAAGGGATTCGTCTCTCCAGGTTTTGGGGGTTGATGTCGCGTTGTGCACGGGTGACCATCACCAGAAATCCTTAGCCAAGATAGTCGGGAATTTCTTATCATGACCTGAAATAGCACGTGACGGACACTTGAATCATATGAAGTCTATAGGACCACATCTAATTCAAGTAAGCCAAAAGCCCAGAAAACTAAAACCATTTTAAATAATAAATAAAGGAAAACTGGTTTTAAAGAAGTGGTTTTAATAGCATAAACCGAATTATGCGTTTTTAAAACATCAAGTCTTTTCTGAAAATCTCGGCAGAGTTTCCTTTGTAAATACTTGTAACATTTCAAAAAAAATATATTATTTTTGGGAATTTTTGTAATTAAATAATAAAGTATTGAATATTTTAATAAGGCGGTATAATTAAATACCGATAAATTGGGAAAAAATTGGAAAATTATGGAAATTACTAAAAAGAGGGTGCTTTTTGTGATTTATGCAAATTATGAAATTTTACGATTTATTATACACTAATTTTGTGCTAATCGCGATTAAAAATCGCTAATCGGGATTTAAGCGTGTTTTGTGCACATGACTTGCAAATGTCATTTTAACACTTGTTACGTTTTTCCTACATGATTTTGGGTGTATGGCTATTTTCTTTGGGTTTACTATTGAGGAGAGAAGGACATAAAAGAAAAGGGAAAAAAAGGAAAATGTAAATGAATAAAGAAATAAGCATGGGCAAGTGAGAGAGTGTGAGGTGTCAAGAGAGAGCCTTACCCTTTTGTCTTCCGCTCATTTTCTTCATCTCTTTCTCTCTCCCTTAACTCCATGGCAGCACCTCCTCTACCTCCTCTTCAACCATGCAAAACACCCTCAACCCCACATCAAAACCACATCCCCATTTCAATAAAAAGATGCATGAGCTCACTAGCTACACATTGGACCAAGAAAGCTTGCATTTTGGACACTTGGGCAACTCAAAAATATTCTTGAGTTGCCAAATGAGGTAATCCTTAAACAAATAATATCGTATTTCATTTACTTTAGCACCCATATTTGTTTAGAACCGATTTATTGATGAATTGTGAACTTTGAAAATTTAAAGTTAAGCTTAGTGTTTTGATTTGATTCCAAAGGTGCAATTGAGGCTTAATAGTGACCTTAAACCCCTGTAGGGATTGTATTGTGGACTGAAACCATAGAATAAACCAGGGATATGAATTTAGAAACCCGATATCGGAAAAACTGTGAAATTTTGATGGTATTTGGAAATCTGCTAACACCCGGGTGACCTGAAAATTATTTAGCAAGGACAGTGATACATGCAGGCACCTAAGAAGCATCACCCAAAACCCTAGCCCCTATCTCCCCAACCTAGCCGCAGATTTATCCCAGATGGCCGCAAATTGCGGCCTGGGTCCTACCATTTTGATTCGTGTTTCTTCCATGGCTCCATCTCCTGTAAACTATACCCTTGGCATATGCAAAATTGTCTGATTTTAGCTAGGGTAAAACCTGGGATCATTTTCTTGTGTTGATGTATTGTTTTATGACTTGTTTTAACATGGATTGTGGTATTTGATATTTCGTTTCTGTCGTGTGGCGTTTGAACATCAACGACTAGGGTTATTGGTCGTGTTTGCATGCGAGGCTATAGGTTTTTACCTATGAGCGTAGCGTATGCCGTTTTGGGTTTTTTCGATTGGATTTTAATATGTATTGTTATTGAATTATATGTGTAGGTACCCCAAGTGGACTTCGAGACGACAAGCAAGCACGTGGCGACGTCAGTATCGGCAGACGAAGGTCAAAGTGAGTAAATTTATATTTACGGGGAGAAGTCAGGTGGATGACGTATAGCACTCCCGCAGTTCGTAGTATATTTATGATATATATATGTGGATATATATATATGTGATTCATGATATGTGGATATTCAAGATATGATTATGTGTTCATGGTTGGTTTGGGGTTATTAGAGCGGAACTAGCATAGCTCCCTTGTCCCGAAACTTAGAATAGGTTTACACCCACACGCACACACCAACATTCATTTTATTACCTGTGCGTATATGGGGATATGTATATTTATACACACACACATACACACATGGGTATGGGACTATGTATATATAAATAAATATATATACACACACACACATACACACGTATTGTAGGGTTCCTAGGCACACCCATGAGGCTCTACAACTGATCAAACATGTCCAATTCAAAGTTTTTCATGTGCCAAAGAACCCTATACTAGATCGTTAACTAGAGGTAAAGGCGAAACATGCGAATAAACAACTTTATTGCTAAGTGAAAGGGACTACAACCTTTGTAGATCCGGTCCTCCACTTCTCTAGCTCCGTGTTGACGTCCCTCCGCTGCGATCATCGGAATCCCGGACTCTAGCATCGGTTTTATCGGAGAAATGGGCGGGCTAGGTCATTGACTTCGATGCCGAAGATGATCTACGTCGAGGCAACTTAAACTCAAGCTCCACCTTCACTAGGTCATGGAACTTGTGAAGATAACACACTCTACTACATGGCAAGTGGTAGAGGATGAAGAAATAGGAAGTGGGTTCACTTTGGATTTGGATTTCTCACTCTTTTGATCATGGCACCATTGCAGGTAACAAGGTTTCTTCTCCTTGAAAAAGAAGAAGAAGAAGAAAAGGAATATCATATGAATAATAAAATCAATTGATCTTATCATAATGCAACCTTGGGTTAGTTTAACAAGTGTAGAGAATAAACTAGGGTTTTGGTTTAAACGTTAGGTCAAGGCAAAAGACAAAATGGTAGATAATGTGATTAATCCAAAAATACTTGTTTACCGCAATCAGAAACGGCGTCGCTTTGCAGCCAGCCGGTGAGTATGGGTCGATCCACAGAGATGGGTCATTTTCTTAATGTGTTTTCACAAGTTGATTCCAAATGTTGCTTGGATTGATTAAATCTAAAACCTAGATCTATCACTAAACTAAATTAATCTAAATTAAAGTCTTGCTAGGGTTAGGCTTAGGGGAAGTTTGGAGATTAAAGGTTTCCTCACCGTTTTCAATACCTTATTTTTTATCTATTAGATGTTACGGTAATTATCAATAAAGTGGATTAGAATCTTTTGGGAAGATGTTTCTTTCTCTAGATTCTTATCCTTCCTTTATCGATAATTACCCTAACTTCCATGGAAAACGCGCGCAACCGGGCCTTTATACTACGGTGTCATCGTTACCTCAAGGGGTAGGATGCCGCAGGGCACGGTGTGTGCGCGTATGCATGGAGTTCTAATTCTTAGTTGTGAAAGGGCATGAAAGGGGTGAGAGATCTCATCTCTCAAACCTTTCCCTAAGGCTAACCCTAACAAGCGAGGAGATTACTCGCTCATTAGGGGATTAAAAGACATTCTAAATTAAAAAAGAATTAAAACAAAAAATTAAAAATAACTTACTAATTTTATTGATGGCTCTCTCCAAGCAAGAATACAGAACATATCTGAATTTGTGTATTGAAAAGAGGCATGAGTTTTACAGATCTGTGATTACAATTTATAGGAAAACAGGAAAACAAAGGTTACAGATTCTCGCACACATCATTTTACAGATATGCCCACGGAAAATCCCAACACCCGCACCGACGCACCGACACCAGAAGTTTCCACCGACACGGGCTTTAAATGGCCGCGGAACCGCGGCATTAGTGGGCTTGGGCCGCGGTTCCACAGCCCTTTGGTGAGCTCAGCTCACCAAACTTCTTGGGCTGAATCTTGGGTATTAGGGCTTCTTTATTATTCACTCCTTTTCTCTGTTTGGCTCATTATTCTTCTCCAGATCTTCAGTGAAAATTCTTATAGGTTTTTTAACCGTTTCACTTTGACATGTTTGGACCTTGCGTCACCTTATACCTATGTGAACTGTTATTAGCCAGGGCTTGACTATGATCCGTCTACTTGTTGGTCAAAAGTCCCTTTTCTGTATCAACTTTCGTCTTTTTCACTGTATTCGCTCCAAGAGCCTATATCCTGTAATATGCAACAAACGTGCGTCAAGAGTACCTGTTTATTTATAAAATGAATGAAAATGGGGAGTAAAATAATGCAATATTATAGTATGAACAAATACCCCCAAACTTACCTTTTGATCGTCCTCGAGCAAACTTATTATTTTATTCTCTAAAATCCTAACCGCACTTTCGCAGGGAAACGCGATTGCACTGAGCACATGCAACAAGCCGTTAAACCTCTAGGTGTCCCTAGTAGGAGGAGTGTTGTCTCCTGAGGGTTTTCAGCGGATTACACCCACAAAATCCTATCAACTAGGCCTATTGACTTTTGTTCTCCCATTAGGTTTTCTAACAAGGAATTCTATTATCTTTTGACTCGCAAATTATCCACCCACATTCTTCACACTTCCTCATTATTTAACTTAAGATTATATATGTTATGTAGACCTACTCAGCTTTCGGCATTTCTTTAAGTCTTCCTTCTAAATTTCCATCTCCACTTAGGAATTTCTATCAACTCTACTAAAGATACAAGTTCTATTCTTTATCCCTTTCTCTCATCTAAACTCCAATTACATACCCCTACGTGTGTGTATAGATCACCCCTACACTTGGAAATTCAAATCAAGCAATCGTACTCTCGTCCATTGTCCAAAGCACTTATTAATTAGTGAATTTTAAAATGAAATTTGCTTACACATCCTTCATGCGACTGTTAATACTTCTTGAGCTACCAACAACCGATTACAAGATGCATTAGCACTTTAAAGCGTACTTCCTAATTTTGCAGCACCCAAGGCTTTAGCAGTGACTCCCAAACCTGTTGGTCTAAGGCATTAGGTGATGAAGCACCATCGCTAAATATTTTTCTATTTTTTACAGCCTTAAGTAATCACAAAAATCAGTGTCCATTTTTCTTTATTCACTTTTTTTTTCTTTTTCATTGTACTAAGGACTTTAGACAAGAGCATTTCAAGGTCTCTTCTACTATTCCAAGTTTCAAGGTGCGTGATTTTGCATTTTGTAGGGTATACGTTTTCAGAATCTAGACTTAAGCTAGGAACTATTTTTCAAACTTATACTCTAATAAGAACATCAATACTCTTCCCTCATTTTGACTTAACCCAAGAAGTTAACTCAAAATTTGCCTATTTCTAAATAAACTACAAGGCATATACTTTCTACTGTTAAACTTTAAGGAAGGTTATTTTTAGGGTTTTTAATTTACTAAATCTATGATCTAGTTGTTCCTAGCCAGTTAACCCATTCATCAAACTCAAGTCAATTAGGCCAAAATTGAATACAATAATTTTATAATTTTTGAAAATTTTCAGATTTTTATGGTTTTTCAAATAAGTATGCAAATGCAAAAATATGTACAAATGAATGCGAAGGAAGAAGACGTACCGAGCATACCCCCAAACTTGAACTTGACAGTGTCCTCACTGTCATGCTAAACCAAGAGGGTCAAAATACCGGCACTTCCCTGTTTATTTATTTATATTTTTTTATTGTTAACAAGAATATATACAGAAAGGCCCCTCCAAACTTCATTTAAACATTGTTAGACATTACTGCCAAACTTTGCATAACCCAAACGTCAACACCAACCAGTTGAAAAATTTATCTGTAAAGAGTATCGGTTGGTGGAAGAATACGTTGTACCAATCCAAAAAGAATTGGGGAAGATAGAAGTGGTGGTATGGAAGGTGTGGAGGTAAATATACAGGAGGTGGTGATGAATTAAAACGAGAATGCGAATGATCAGCAATCAGTGGAATGTTGGCATTCTCGTAGCTTCTTAAAAGAAATGGGGCTGGTTCAACTTCTAAAGGAGGAGGTTGACTAACCACAATACCCCCAAAATGTTTCTGTGGGTCCTCTATTGACTTGGCATCATCCATCAATTGCATATGATATTCAATTATAATGGAACTGATCTCCTCGATGTCCGCCATAGTCCAACCGAAAACTTGCCGCCTATCTTGTAAGAATTTTAAAATAGCGTTCTCTTGCACGAAGGCTAGAGAGGCTGATATTATAATGGGAAAAGTCTCATTCTCACCTATGTAAGCATATTTAAGGTGAGGCGGTAAGGACATGAGTTCGAGTTTCGGAGGCGAAAGAATCATTGCGGAATCTACCTCGAACTCAAAGGACTCCAACACAGGTTCGAAATCACTGCAAACAACCGATTCGGATGGTTCAACTAACTCATCCACAAATTCAAAAGACTCATATTCGAGCTGTGAGTCATCATCATCCGAAAAAGTGAAACATTCATAATCCATATCGGTTGTGTCAACGGTGGTAGGCTCAAGGAAGGACGCACTAGTGGCGTCAAAACTGTTTTCATCAAACAAGAATCTTTCAAGCTCGCAGTCCTCCTGCGTGATTTCGTGAACAAGGCAAACTTCTTGTGTACTAGTTTTAGGCACGGGGGGAGACTTCCCATCTTATAAATATTGAACTCACTAGAGATCTTCCCAAAGGATAGAGTCACGGAGCCATTGCGACAGTTTATTACAGCATTGGAAGTGGCCAAAAATGGTCGACCGAGGATCGCCGGAATTTGGTTCCGTGGGTTAGCAACAGGTTTTGTATCTATAACAATAAAATCAACGGGGAATATGAACTCCCCAACTTTGATCAACACATCCTCTAGCTCACCCCTTGGATGGGTGATTGATCGATCAGCCATTTGGAGAGTACAACGAGTGGGTTTCAACTTTCCAACCCCTAATTGTTCGTACACGGAGTAGGGAAGTAGGTTAATACTAGACCCAAGATCTAAAAGTGCTCGATTAATTTTCTTATCCCCAATTGTGATTGAAATCGTAGGACAACCGGTGTCCTTTCGTTTTTGGGGTAAGGTTTGGTTAATAGCATTGCTCACTGCACTAGCCACTAGCACTTTCTTGGGTACTTGAGATGACTTTCTCTTCGAGGTGCATAAGCCCTTTAAGATTTTCGCGTATGAAGGGACTTATTGGATTGCATCCAAGAGAGATATATTTATGCTAACCTGCTTAAATAACTCCACAATCTTCTCCATTTGTGCAGTTGGTTTATTGGGACTCAACCTGTTTGGAAATGGAGCATTTTGAAGATTTGTTGAGTCAAATGTCTGTGGAGTAGAATGTGGAGTAGGAACGGCACCCCGTGTAGATGTGTTCGTGGTGCGAGAAATGGGTCCGTTCGAGTTAGAAGAAGTAGAGCCGTGTGAAGGGTGGAGAATAGGCTCTAAAGAAAAAGGTGAAGAAGAAGGTGAAGAAAATGAAGAAGGGGAAGACGACGATGGAGAAGAAGAAGAAGAAGAAGAAGAACCACCGGCGGGGATGTCATCACTAATACCCACTTTATTCTGCAACACTCTTCCGGATCTCAATGTGGTCACCGCATTCACATTGTTATTGTGATATGTGTTTTGTGTGTGACCGGGATTTGGCAATGGTTGAGATGGAAGCTTTCCCTTTTCTCTCTCGCTCAACGCAGCAGTTAATTGTGCAATTTGTGCCTCAATAGATTTGATACTTTGATCGTGTGAAGCATTGTTATGCATCAAAGACTGAACATAATTTTCAAATCTTGCTGCGGATTCTGTAGATTGCTTGAGAAAGGCATCTAGACTTTTTTCTAGCGAGATAACCTTATCATCATTTGGTTGAACCAAATTGTTCGTTTGATTTGTATAAGGTTGTTGTTGGAAAGGTTGCTGGTTTTGAGTTTGTGAAGGTGCTTGTTGTTGTTGTGGAGGAGGTCTTTGAAAATTGTTATTTCCTTGGAATTGTTGATTTTGGTTCCAAGCGAAATTTGGGTGACTCCTCCACCCCGTATTGTATGTCGAAGAGTACGGATCGTTTCTTTGTCGTTGCTGAAATGCAGCATTGACTTGATCCTGTCCTTGAGTAGATGCATTATAAGGACACTCTTCGTTAGATGCGATGGATCCGTACAACAAGCACAAACAGTTCGTGGAGGCATAACAGGGGCAGAAGAAGACGATGAGATTTTGGTCTCAATGGCATCTAGTTTTTTCATAAGTGCGGCCATCTCGGCCTTCATAGCAATCGACATATCTACTTGATGTATGCCTGCCCTAGATTGACCAACAGAAGAAGTTGATGTGGTCTTGGTACTCTCCCACTGAATTGTTTGCTCACTAAGATCCTCAAGAAACTGCCAAGCTTCGTCGCTAGATTTGGAAAGAAAATGACCTTGACATATGGTTTCTAGCAACTGCTTCATTGCCGAGTTCAATCCCTCGTATAATGTTTGGCAAAGATTCCAACTTTCGATCCCATGATGAGGGCATTGAACGAGTAGGTCTTTAAATCTCTCGAAGCACTTCCAAAATGGTTCGGAAGGAAGCTGTGAAAATTGTATTATCTCGTTACGGATTCTAGCAGTTTTGTGATAAGGATAGAACTTTTTTAGAAAAGCTCTCACAAACTCATCCCAATTTCTAATGGAATGTGATGCGGTACTGTATAGCCACTTCTCGGCTAAGTCACATAAGGTGAAAAGAATGACCCTTAGTCTTATAGCGTCATCACTTAATTGGGTCATTTTCATCATAGCGCACACATTTTGGAATTTATTGATAAAGATATATGCATCTTCAGATTCCAAACCATGAAATTTTGGCAGCATATTGATGAAATGTGGTTTTATTTCAAAATTTTCCCCATTTGCCGGTGGGGGTGAAAGACATGTAGGTAAAGAAGTGCGGACGGGGTAGAAGAGATCCTGGAGCACGATTCGTGGGGGCGATACAACAGGCGGAAGATTCGGGTTATTCGCACCTAACGGAGGTGGAATCATTCCCGTCGGTAAGGTCTCGTTGGGGTTGAACCCCGACATACCTTCGAAAGAAGAATTTGAAGGTGGAGATAAGGAAATGGAGGGAATTTTGACTTTGGTGTCGAAAGGTTCGTCGGTCGGTACCAACGAAACACGGACTAATCGGGCGTTAGTATCCCTAGTCCAAAGTGACATACACTAAAGGGGTAGTGTAGTCAGAAAAAAGAAAGACAGAATGTGGAGGTAAGATAATGTCAGTGAAGGGAAGTGGTGGAAGTGAGGTGCAAGTTTTCTTAGAGACAAGTTGCAAGTTTTGAAAAGATTTTTCTTTTTTTAATTTTTATGTAAGTGTTTTGCAAAGATATTTTTGAAAAGAGACTTGTGACACAAATGCTATCAACCACACATGCACAATCAGGCCTAGATCTAGGGTCACCTAGGTCTGCTAGACAGCTCCTAACTAGGGTTAGAAATAGAACTTCAAACCGCCTCTTCACCGACACTGCGGCCAGGTAAGTGCCAGGTGAGTGGGAAGGAACCACAGTAGTGGGCCTAATTAAAAACCACTAGCCTAGACACACTTGCCTAGACACCGCAAAGTCAGTTAGGATAAACGGTCGATGCCTATACTAGTCCTTTTCAGATTGAGCTCGATGTCCTTAGGGCTGAGTCTAGTATTTTTTAATTAATTGTGGTCAATGCAAATGCTTTAAATGTTTTCTGGGGTCCTGGGAAGGGTGATGAAATCCCCACCCAATCTGAGTTTGGTCAATTAGCCCCTTAAAGTCCGATTAAATTATGCAAAACAATAAAATTCACTTGCAATCAATTTTTTAGCGCGGCGCAAAGAAACCTGCAGAAAATCTGTTATTTAGAAGGGGGAAGAAGAAATAATTTTTTTTAGCGCAAAGAAACCCTGTAGAAAGTTTTCACAGAAAGATATATGGAGATTGCAGAGGGGAGAAGGAGAAAACAATCCCACTAAATTAGAGGTGCTGAAGTGGCTAAATAGCCGCGGATCCGCGGTCTGGGGTGCTCCTTGGCCGCGGTTCCGCGGTCGGGAAGTGGGTTCAGCCTCTGGAAAAAAAATTTCGCTCCTGTTCACCAATTCTCCTCTGTTCTGATATGCACTTTTTTGTTCAGCCTTCTGTAAATTTCCAGATTCGCGATTCTTCGCTGTTCCTGCAAGATTCAAACAATAAACCTTTCAAACAGATAAAAATTGATAAAATTTTTGTACTTTTTTATATTTTCAGATTTTTATAATTTTTAAAATTTATATCAACCCGAAATTACACAGAAAGAAATTTTACGCCATCACCGGCAATGGCGCCATTTGATTAATCCAAAAATACTTGTTTACAGCAATCAGAAACGGCGTCGCTTTGCAGCTAGCCGGTGAGTACGGGTCGATCCACAGAGATGGGTCATTTTCTTAATGTGTTTTTACTAGTTGATTCCAAATGTTGTTTGGATTGATTAAATCTAAAACCTAGATCTATCACTAAACTAAATTAATCTAAATTAAAGTCTTGCTAGGGTTAGGCTTAGGGGAAGTTTGGAGATTAAAGGTTTCCTCATCGTTTTCAATGCCTTATTTTTGATCTATTAGATGTTACGGTAATTATCAATAAAGTGGATTAGAATCTTTTGGGATTCTTTCTCTAGATTCTTATCCTTCCTTTATCGATAATTACCCTAACCTCCATGGAAAACACGCGCAACCGGGCCTTTATACTACGGTGTCATCGTTACCTCGAGGGGTAGGATGCCGTAGGGCGCGGTGTATGCGCGTATGCATGGAGTTCTAATTCTTAGTTGTGAAAGGGCATGAAAGGGGTGAGAGATCTCATCTCTCAAACCTTTCCCTAAGGCTAACCCTAACAAGCGAGGAGATTACTCGCTCATTAGGGGATTAAAAGACATTCTAAATTAAAGAAGAATTAAAACAAAAAATTAAAAATAACTTACTAATTTTATTGATGGCTCTCTCCAAGCAAGAATACAGAACAGATCTGAATTTGTGTATTGAAAAGAGGCATGAGTTTTACAGATCTGTGATTACAATTTATAGGAAAACAGGAAAACAAAGGTTACAGATTCTCGCACACATGATTTTACAGATATGCCCACGGAAAATCCCAACACCCGCACCGACGCACTGACATCAGAAGTTTCCACCGACACGGGCTTTAAATGGCCGTGGAACCGCGGCATTAGTAGGCTTGGGCCGCGGTTCCGCGGCCCTTTGGTGAGCTCAGCTCACCAAACTTCTTGGGCTGAATCTTGGGTATTAGGGCTTCTTTATTATTCACTCCTTTTCTCTGTTTGGCTCATTATTCTTCTCCAGATCTTCAGTGAAAATTCGTATTGGTCTTTTAACCGTTTCACTTTGACATGTTTGGACCTTGCGTCACCTTGTAAAACTGTTATTAGCCTGGGCTTGACTAGGATCCGTCTACTTGTTGGTCAAAAGTCCCTTTTCTGTATCAACTTTCGTCTTTTTCACTGTATTCGCTCCAAGAGCCTGTATCCTGTAATATGCAACAAACGTGCGTCAAGAGTACCTGTTTATTTATAAAATGAATGAAAATGGGGAGTAAAATAATGCAATATTACAGTATGAACAAATACCCCCAAACTTACCTTTTGATCGTCCTCGAGCAAACTTATTATTTTATTCTCTAAAATCCTAACCGCACTTTCGCAGGGAAACGCGATTGCACTGAGCACGTGCAACAAGCCGTTAAACCTCTAGGTGTCCCTAGTAGGAGGAGTGTTGTCTCCTGAGGATTTTCAGCGGATTACACCCACAAAATCCTATCAACTAGGCCCATTGACTTTTGTTCTCCCATTAGGTTTTCTAACAAGGAATTCTATTATCTTTTGACTCGCAAATTATCCACCCACATTCTTCACACTTCCTCATTATTTAACTTAAGATTATATATGTTATGTAGACCTACTTAGCTTTCGACATCTCTTTAAGTCTTCCTTCTAAAGTTCCATCTTCACTTAGGAATTTCTATCAACTCTACTAAAGATACAAGTTCTATTCTTTATCTCTTTCTCTCATCTAAACTCCAATTACATACCCCTACGTGTGTGTATAGATCACCCCTACACTTGGAAATTCAAATCAAGCAATCGTACTCTCGTCCATTATCCAAAGCACTTATTAATTAGTGAATTTTAAAATGAAATTTGCTTACACATCCTTCATGCGACTGTTAATACTTCTTAAGCTACCAACAACCGATTACAAGATGCGTTAGCACTTTAAAGCGTACTTCCTAGTTTTGTAACACCCAAGGCTTTAGCAGTAACTCCCAAACCAATTGGTCTAAGGCACTAGGTGATGAAGCACTCTCGCTAAATATTTTTCTATTTTTTACAGCCTTAAGTAATCACAAAAACCAGTGTCCATTTTTCTTTATTCACTTTTTTTTTCTTTTTCATTGTACTAAGGACTTTAGACAAGAGCATTTCAAGGTCTCTTCTACTATTCCAAGTTTCAAGGTGCGTGATTGTGCATTTTATAGGGTATACGTTTTCAGAATCTAGACTTAAGCTAGGAACTATTTTTCAAACTTATACTCTAATAAGAAGATCAATACTCTTCCCTCATTTTGACTTAACCCAAGAAGTTAACTCAAAATTTGCCTATTTCTAAATAAATTACAAGCCATATACTTTCTACCATTAAACTTTAAGGAAGCTTATTTTTAGGGTTTTTAATTTACTAAATCTAAGATCTAGTTGTTCCTAGCCAGTTAACCCATTCATCAAACTCAAGTCAATTAGGGCAAAATTGAATACAATAATTTTTATAATTTTTGAAAATTTTCAGATTTTTATGGTTTTTCAAATAAGTATGCAAATGCAAAAATAAGTTTAGATTTTAATTCTTTGCCCTAGGTAGATTTAATTCCTTGCCGTAGATAATTGTTTAGAGTTAGCTTTGGGCAAGGCTTTTGAGAGATGAGATCTCTCATCCCTTTCTTACCCATTATATATTTACAATAGGACTCCATGCATACACGCACACACCGCGCCCTACGGCACCGTATCCCTCAAGGTAGCGGTGATACCGTAGTGTAAAAGCCCGGTTGCGCGTGTTTTCCATGGAGGTTAGAGTAAAGATCTCTAAAGGAAGGACAAGAACCTAGAGGAAGGATCGTCTTCCCGAATGGATCTAATCCATTTTATTGATAATTACCATAACTCCTCTTAGATCCTGAATTGGGTATAGAAAGCGTTGAGATTTACTTGCATTTCCAAACCATCCCTAAACTTAACCCTAGCAAAACTAGATCTAGATAATCGTAGTATAGAATAATTAGGTTTTAGATTTAATAATCAATCCGAACACCCTTCAGAATTAACTCGTTAGCGCGACTAGGAGATTCACAAAATCCCTGTGGACCGACCCGTACTCACCGGCTAGCTTCATGCGACGCCGTTCTTGATTGCGGTTTAGAATTATTTTTGACATACAAATCAAACGGCGCCATTTGATTTATCCAAAAATACTTGTTTACCGCAATCAGAAACGGCGTCGCTTTGCTGCTAGCCGGTGAGTACGGGTCGATCCACAGAGATGGGTCATTTTCTTAATGTGTTTTTACGAGTTGATTCCAAATGTTGTTTGGATTGATTAAATCTAAAACCTAGATCTATCACTAAACTAAATTAATCTAAATTAAAGTCTTGCTAGGGTTAGGCTTAGGGGAAGTTTGGAGATTAAAGGTTTCCTCACCTTTTTTAATGCCTTATTTTTTATCTATTAGATGTTACGGTAATTATCAATAAAGTGGATTAGAATCTTTTAGGAAGATGTTTCTTCCTCTAGATTCTTATCCTGCCTTTATCGACAATTACCCTAACCTCCATGGAAGACGCGCGCAACCGGGCCTTTATACTACGGTGTCATCGTTACCTCGAGAGGTAGGATGCCGTAAGGCGCGGTGTGCGCGCGTATGCATGGAGTTCTAATTCTTAGTTGTGAAAGGGCATGAAAGGGGTGAGAGATCTCATCTCTCAAACCTTTCCCTAAGGCTAACCCTAAGAAGCGAGGAGATTACTCACTCATTAGGGGATTAAAAGACATTCTAAATTAAAAAAGAATTAAAACAAAGAATTAAAAATAACTTACTAATTTTATTGATGGCTCTCTCCAAGCAAGAATACAGAACAGATTTGAATTTGTGTATTGAAAAGAGGCATGAGTTTTACAGATCTGTCATTACAATTTATAGGAAAACAGGAAAACAAAGGTTACAGATTCTCGCACACATGATTTTACAGATATGGCCACGGAAAATCCCAACACCCGCACCGACGCACCGACACCAGAAGTTTCCACCGACACGGGCTTTAAATGGCCGCGGAACCGCGGCATTAGTGGGCTTGGGCCGCGGTTCCGCGGCCCATTGGTGAGCTCAGCTCACCAAACTTCTTGGGCTCAATCTTGGGTATTAGGGCTTCTTTATTATTCACTCCTTTTCTCTGTTTGGCTCATTATTCGTCTCCAGATCTTCAGTGAAAATTCTTATTGGTCTTTTAACCGTTTCACTTTGACATGTTTGGACCTTGCGTCACCTTGTACCTATGTGAACTGTTATTAGCCTGGGCTTGACTAGGATCCGTCTACTTGTTGGTCAAAAGTCTCTTTTCTGTATCAACTTTCGTCTTTTTCACTGTATTCGCTCCAAGAGCCTGTATCCGGTAATATGCAACAAATGTGCGTCAAGAGTACCTGTTTATTTATAAAATGAATGAAAATGGGGAGTACAATAATGCAATATTATAGTATGAACATAATGCAAAGAAGCTTCATGAAGCTTAAGCAAAGAAACAAAATTAGCCACCATTTCCTTTTGCCCAAAATGAATTAAAGAAAATACGTAAAGATAACAAAACCCTAACTATTAACCTAAACATGGTTTAGATCAAACATACACCCAAGTTTGCATGTATCATCAAATATGATACAAACTAGTGCACAAAAATATATCATATATACAATGTGCACAATCAAGTGAGAAAATCCATCTTAAGTGAACAAATACTATTAATATAATGTAATATATCTAATATATAATTATACATTAAATCATTAAATCAACACTTGATTTAATGATCCGGTCATACTGCATATAATCGATTAATATCAAGTGTATCAATGTATCGAATCAACATTTGATTCGGTAACCCGGCTATATCTTATATAACCGTCCGATGATACAAATCGCGAGAATAGAACTTAGTATCACATACTGGTATTATTCTCGGTCCCGCACATATCTCATATGCGCTCCTATTTCGTTTCGCTTGAGCCAGGAAACCTCTGTGTAGGACTCTAAAGACTCATCAATACGCCGGCAGCAGGTGATGATCATATCAAACAACCACAAGCCGTAAGCGGTCTGCTAAACGTAACGGCCACCCGGGTATTGAGCGATCAGAAGATCAACGAGCAAGCCCGCTCACACTCCTGTGAATCCAACCAGTAACACTTACCGTACAGTCCGGTCTGTTCGTCTGATATGTCGCATATCTCGCCTAGGGGTGGTAAACGTCAGACCCCAGTAGCTTGATAAGTCATGCCGATATAAGGTCCATAACATAGCATGAAACTACTGATAATACTTACCAGTAGATCACTGCAACTCTGGCCAGGGATTTCCAGTTATGGCCAGTCGTGCATAGTGCAACATTAACCCCCAATACCAGGAGAGTCGAATCCCCTCCTATCGCTCATTGCCTCCATGTGAATCGAGACTGTACCCAAAAACCACCTATTTGCACTACTCAGTGGAGCCGTGGTAGGGTGGAAATCAAAGCACAGTTGGAGACACACAAGACTCTATGACGATCTCGGGTCAACAGACTAAGCTGTACCAGTGTCACCAGAGAACTGCCATCTGACGTGAGGTATAATACCATCTGGGAGTTCTCGGTGAGTCCGTTCAGTGTACCCAGTCTCCACTGAGCACCCACATACCATCTCTGATGTCAAACACCAATGGATATGGGATCATCCATCGCCTATCACATGGGTCGACAAGATATACGCTAGTCTACTCTAGAATATCGATGCCCCGTTTCGATATTCCCACGACTAGGAACATTGAAGGATGTACTCATGGACTACCCAGGCCCCACTAGTATGATCTACATCATAGTCCTGGAAGTCGAGTACACATCCTAAGGGCTTTATCAACATGTAACAGAGAGACTGAAAGTATACATGTTAAGATAAAGAGCAACCAGATAGCATACTATCATGTCGAGCAAGAAAGTCATACCAATATATGTCCCAGCATCCACTACTATATACATCCAATGTACAGTAATGGCCTCTAGGGCATACATATAACTAATAATCTCCCACTTGCTCTAGGGCCATCTGTAGCAGTGGTTGCAGTATCTAATACTCATCAATCCCATATAAGTCTCTCTCTGGGAAAAGGCCTTTGTGAGTGGATCCGCCGTGTTGTCCTCTAAGTCTACTCTCCTAACCTCGATCACCCTGGAGATCAACTATCTCCATGATCAGGTGATGCTGCCTCGGAATATGTCTGGGTCATTGATGGGACCAGGGTTCCTGGACCAAAGCCACACTTCCATTGTCACACAATGGTAGGAATCTAGTTTATCTCATGAACCAATATAAACCCAAACTGTCTCTTTTGTAGTATCTTTAATAGCGATGTTAGCAGCCTTTATCGTCTAGTCTGCCACGGTATCTAGCTTGGAACTCTTCCAACATACCATCCCTCTACTGAGGGTAAAGGCATTGCCTGCGATTGACATTCAGTCGTGTTTACCACCCTAGAACCTTTCCAGCGATTCTCCCTAGGATCGATTGATACCATCTCACTAAACTAGTGAGAATCCTAACATCCATTTAGATTTATCACATAGATCCAAAACCCAGGATTTAAGAGGTATCACTTTGATCCTATATGGAGAATCCATGTGATAAGAGGAGATTGACCGTGCGTAGCAAAGGAAACTGTTTTCATATCAAGAGTATGTTGTCCACGTACAATACGAGGATGTCCACCTTACTGTCTACTACCTTTTTGTATATACAAGGTTCGTCTACCATTTTGATGAAGTCAAACTCTTTGACTACCACATCAAAACAGACGTTCCAACTCTGCGATGCCTGCTTTAATTTATAAAGCAACTTGCACACGTTTCCGCTGTTCCCACTGTTTACGAAGCCCTCTGGCTGTGTACTTATAGACGTTCTCTTCTAAATCAGTATTTAGAAAAGCGGTTATGACACCCAACCACCAGTTATCGTAATCATGGTATGTAGCAATGGCAAGTAGGATCCAGATGGACTTAAGCATAGCCACTGGAAAAGGTTTCATCATTATCCATGCCTGGTCGATGACGAAAACCTTTAACAAGTCTAGCTTTGAAAGTCTCAACCTTTCCATCTACACCAAGTAATCTTCTCAAGATATACTTGCTCCTGATGGGGATTTAACCCTTCAGATACAGCATCCAAAGTCCATACTTTGTTGGTGTACATGGATTCCATCTCAGATCGCTAAGCATCCAGCCATTCTTACAGAGTCCCTACTCTCGATGGCCTGCTCGAAACTAGTTGGGTCATCATCTCATGATGCAATCCTCACTCCCACTGTCATCAAGAAACCGAAGTATCTCTCAGGCGGATGAGGAATCCTGCTAGTTCGGCGGAGAGGCTGAGGTTCATCGGAGACTATTGAATCGTTTGGTTCTATCAAATCATCAGCTGTAGTTTGTATAGCTGGAACCTTTCCAGTTCTATAAAACTGACCTTGCCTCGATCTTGTCCGGATTTTGCTTTTGACATAGGCCGGACAATCCCAAATCTTAACTTACTTAATAGATAGGTTCTTCCCATACCATATCTTATATGGAGTGGTAGGCACTGATTTGATTCGAACCCAATTCAATAGGTATGCATCTTCTCAAGTGCACAACCCCAAAAGGAAATAGGTAACTCAGTAGCACTCATCATAGAGCACACCATATCTATTATGGTGCGATTGCTCCGCCCCGATACACCATTGTGCTGTGGTATATTCAGAGGAGTAATACCGAGAGAGAATCTCATTCCTCTTTTAGAATAGTCCAGGAATTCTATGCACAAGTATTCTCCTCCCTGATCTCATCATAAGACATAATACTTATACCTGATTTTTGGTTCTCTACTTCTAACTTATATTCTGTGAATATCTCAAAAACTTCGGACTTATGTTTCAACAGGAACATATGGCTGAATCTTGAGAGATCATCAGAGAATGTAATGAAGTACAAAGAATCGGTCCTGGCATGTGTAGACAGGGGACCTTGCATACATCACCATGTATCAGTCCCAAGAGTTCACTAACTCTTTCTCTGTTTCCAATAAACAGAGCTATGGTCATCTAATCTTTATGACATGACTGGCAAGTTTCACAAGATGTAAATTCAAACTGATTTAAATATGCATCTAAATGTAATTTTAGCCAGTCGGGTCGCATTGATATGACCTAGTCTACAATACCTCAAGAAGGATTCGTTCATTTCTGAACTCTTCCTCTTGTGTGTGTTTCGTATATTAGGAACTGTAGTTTGATTTAGAACGTCAATGCTTTTTGATAACGTGCCTGAACCGATCAACTTTTGATATAGGAAATGTTCAAAACAATATCCAACCATACAAAATTATATCTTTTCTTTACTAATAAAGAGACTGATATGATTTTGTATATCAGGTTCGGTATCTAATGGCATTTGTTCAGAATCAATGTATTGATAATACAGGGTGACAGTGACAAACAGACTTGGCTACAACACTTGCACCGTTTTCTGTCTCATGAAACTTATCACCCGTACTCAGTTCTCTACCTTTCTGTAGCCCTATGTATCGGATTACATTTGCGGGATCCTGATCCGGTATCTAATACCTAGGTCGTAGAGGACACTTAGAAACAGTTCTTTCTAATGAACACACCCGAAGGAGATGCATCATATGCACTTTCTTCGTTTGGGCGGCATGGGAATCCTGGTATTCCCCTATTTCCTACTCTGTCTTATAACAATTATATGTTGGAGCGGGCCCAACGTTCCCCAGCTCAGTATAACAAGCGGGTTCGGTCAATACATCCATATTATTATCTTGATTAAGGCGTGATATGGTCGCTACCTGGAGAAAGAGAGAAGAAAACACTCAGCGTATGCTCTTGCAAGATTAGATTGGTTATTTATTTTATCTAATCAGGATGGCTCCCACTATTTTTATCAAACCCTAAAAGGAAAGACTAGCCGGGATTAATTACACTCAACAAGTTCGCCAATCTTTCAGCCAGGACAGTGTCGGTACTTTGAGGGAGGTTCCCCGTGCTTTCGCACGGACCTAATTACAGTAAATCTCGTTCTCCCAGAGGCGTAACCCCGTTGACACCTTTCTAGAAACCTACTTAATCGGCTAATTGCAAAGTGCAAAACTCTCCCTGGAGTAACAATTACTCGCAGTAGGTATCGGGATCCAACTATCATATAGAAGGTATGCAATCTCATTGCAAATTTCAACACTTGAAACTCCCGATAGTGGTTTTTACCCCTAGCACCTATGACCTTGGCTAAGGTCAACAAATCATAAGCACTAGTCAAGTTCTACCCGTCATTTCGTGATTAATTAGACCCACCCACATGACCCTTGGCTAAGGTCAACAAAGCCACATGACTGTCCTAACGAATCGCATCATATGCGGTGTAGGAAGACATCACTTAGCTACAGTACACTACGCCTCGGCTATGGTCGACAAACGTAGCACGAATACTAAGTACTCTACTTCCTAAAATGACTGAGGGTTGCGAATGGTTTTTAAGAAAACCTTAACGCTTTGAACTTGATCTCGTTGCGGAATCAAATGGTTTTTAAATGGAGTGTTTTTGAAGCTTTTCTAGTTTTGCTAAAGGTGTCACTCCCGGTGAAGGGATCGTCGGCCCTTTCCTCATCGAATAAGGTGCAGGATATATCATATATACCGCTGTGCAAAGTGAAAACTATAGAAGCAATCAAAAGACAAACGGAGGGTTGTATCATCTGCCAGTTATTGCTAAAGGAGTCACTCCCGGGGAAGGGATCTCGGTCCTTTCCTTATCGAATAAGGTGCAGGATGTTCTACAAGGAACACCATGATGCAAAGCAAGAACTGTAGCTACATGTTTTATTTTTGAAATTCGATTCCACAACATCTTTTAGGTTTATTTTTCTTTCATTAATCATATTAATGAATATCCCATCATTTAAGTCCACCTAAACATCACAGATAAATATAACGCACGCTTATGCCATCCGCATTCGTCTCGATATCCCCTCTGCACCGTTAGGTTAGGTAACTAACGCTAGAGCGAGGCAGGGCTAGCGCGTGTGTAAAACATAAGCAACGTCTATATAATATATCATATATACTATATACTATATCTATCTGAACATATCACATGATCACATCACAGATAACGCAGCAGAAAATATCATATGAATAATAAAATCAATTGATCTTATTTCAAGAGGACTTTCTTCTCTTCATGAAGAGGAAGAAGAAGAAGACAGAAAAGGCATTATTAAAAATAAAATTCAGGTGATTCTTATCATTTTTGCAACCATGGTTGAGTGCAGAGAATAAACTAGGGTTTAGGTTTAAAGGTTAGGTCAAGGCAAAAGACAAAATGGTAGATAATGCAAAGAAGCTTCATGAAGCTTAAGCAAAGAAACAAAATTAGCCACCATTTAATTTTGCCAAAAATGAATTAAAGAAAATAAGTAAAGGTAACAAAACCCTAACCATTAACCTAAACATGGTTTAGATCAAACATACACCCCAGTTTGCATGTATCATCAAACATGATACAAACTAGTGCACAAAAATATATCATATATACAATGTGCACAATCAAGTGAGAAAATCCATATTAAGTGAACAAATACTAGTTAATGTAATGTAATATATCTAATATATAATTATACATTAAATCATTAAATCAACAATTGATTTAATGATCTGGTCATACTGCATATAACCGACTAATATCAAGTGTATCAATATATCGAATCAACATTTGATTCGGTAACCCGGCTATATCTTATATAACCGTCCGATAATACAAATCCCGAGAATAAAATTCAGTATCACATACTGGTATTATTCTCGGTCCCGCACATATCTCATATGCGCTCCTATTTCGTTTCGCTTGAGCCAGGAGAACTCTGTGTAGGACTCTAAAGACTCGTCAATACGCCGGCAGCAGGTGATGATCATATCAAACACCCACAAGCCGCAAGCTGTCTGCTAAACGTAACGGCCACCCGGGTATTGAGCGATCAGAAGATCAGCGAGCAAGCCCGCTCACACTCCTGTGAATCCAACCAGTAATACTTACCGTACAGTCCGGTCTGTTCGTCTGATATGTCGCATATCTCGCCTAGGGGTGGTAAACGTCAGACCCCAGTAGCTTGATAAGTCATGCCGATATAAGGTCCATAACATAGCATGAAACTTCTGATAATACTTACCAGTAGATCACTGCAACCCTGGCCAGGGATTTCCAGTTATGGCCAATCGTGCATAGCGTAACATCAACCCCCAATACCGGGAGAGACTAATCCCCTCCTATCGCTCATTGCCTCCATGTGAATCGGGACTGTACCCAAAAACCACATGTTTGCACGACTCAGTAGAGCCGTGGTAGGGTAGAAATCAAAGCACAGTGGGAGACACATAAGACTCTATGACGATCTCGGGTCAACAGACTAAGCTGTACCAGTGTCACCAGAGAACTGCCATCTGACGTGAGGTATAATACCATCTGGGAGTTCTTGGCGAGTCCGTTCAGTGTACCCAGTCTCCACTGAGCACCCGCATACCATCTCTGATGTCAAACACCAATGGATATGGGATCATCCATCGCCCATCACATGGGTCGAGAAGATATACGTTAGACTACTCTGGAATATCGATGCCCCGTCTCGATATTCCCACGACAAGGAACATTGAAGGATGTACTCATGGACTACCCAGGCCCCACTAGTATGATCTACATCATAGTCCTGGAAGTCGAGTACATATCCTAAGGGCTTTATCAACATGTAACAGAGAGACTGAAAGTATACATGTTAAGATAAAGAGCAACCAGATAGCATACTATCATGTCGAGCAAGAAAGTCATACCTATATATGTCCCAGCATCCACTACTATATATACATCCAATGTACAGTAATGGCCTCTAGGGCATACATATAACTAACAATCTCCCACCCGCTAAAATATCATGTCGTATCTCAAATACGAACAATATAACATCACCGATCTTATGGCCTCAAGCCCAATCTCATCGACTCATCTCCAATGCCAAGTACTATCCTCATAATCCATGTATATGTATACGTGTGTGTGTGTGTGTGTGTGTGTGTGTGTATAGACATAGTCCTATACCCATGTGTGTGTGTGTGTGTGTGTGTGTCTACTTATTCCCATATACTCACAGGTAATTAAAAGTATGCAAGTGTGTGGGTGTGTGGGTGTAAACCTTATTTTAGTGTTCGCGACTAAGAAGCTAAACTAAGTTACTTCTAACTACCCTAAACTAAACTATGAACACAAAATCATATCTTGATAATCATCCATGTTACATAAAACACATATAATCATATATATATATATATATATATATAAGCTATTCTACGAACTGCGGGGGTGCTATACGCCATCCACTCGACTTCCCCCATAGATGTATATCTACTCATCTTGACCTTCGCTTGCCGATGCTGATGTCGCCATGTGCTTTCTTGTCGTCTCAATGTCTCATGGGGGTACTTACATATCACAACATATCGTATCGCATTAAAATCCAATTCGAAAACAAAACGACACACGAAACTCACATAGGTCAAAACCTATGGTTTGCTCTCGCAAACCAACCAAAAAACACTCGATTTCGACGTACAAATGTAAGGTGATCGAAGTAAAACACAAATACTAAAACTTGAATTCATAAACACAAAAGAATTCAAAGCAGCAACCCACTAAAATGGTCCCAGATTTTGTTTAAGGTGAAAAAAGTAAGCAAACAACACCGGGGGTGATATATAGGGTGAATATGAGCTACTGAAGGAACCAGGGCACCTAACTCTACAGAGTGGCCAGCCACACCCATGGAAAATCCGGCCACCTCGGTCTGGGGGTCACAGTTGGGGCTCGTACTTCTACAGTGGGTGCTTAGTGGTTCAATTTGGTCTCTAGAGTTGTTTGCTTATCTTGTAATTATCCCAGGTCATCCTAGATTCCCCTGCACACCCTAATAGTTCACAAACCGACATTGGAAAGTTCTGTTTTCAGTAAATTGGGTTTGTTTCAAATTGGTCTGGGTTTCTAACATCATAGGGGTTTTTTAGGTCATCACTAAAGCCTAATTACACTAACACAACTCAAATTAAACCCTAACCCTCTCAAGGAATTCCCAAAGTTCACTAAATCGCACAAAATCACAACTAAACACATATATGGGTTAAAGTGAAAGAAAAACTACACTAAGTGTGAAGGGATAACCTCATTTGGCACTCAAGAATCCCCAGAGCACCAAAAATCAAATTTTTCTTGGTCTAAAGTGTAGCTTGTGAGCTTGTGCATGTTTTTTGTGAAGTGGGGATGGAATTTTGTGTGGTTTTTGATGAAGTTTTGAGGGTTTGAAGTAGAGGGGAGTGAGGTGCTGCTATGTGAGAGGAAGAAGAAGAAGAAAAGATGAAGATGATGAAGTGATAAGACGAGCCATGACTATGGTTTGACCCCTCACCCTCTTTCTCTCATGCGCATACCCCTTTTATTTATTGTTTCCCCCTTTTTCTTTTCTTTTCTTTTCTCTTTTCTCTTCTCTTTAAAATCCAAACCAAGCATGAAGAATTTTTAAAGAAAAATCATGGAACCAATTTAACACAGGTTTAAAATAACATGGTGCATGTCATGTGCACAAAACCGGATTAAAACATGATTAGCGATATTTAATCGCGATTAGCATTAAAATAGTGTATAATAAATCATAAAATCTCATAATTTGCATAAATCGCATAAAGCACCCTCTTTTCAGTAATTTCCATAATTTTCCAAATTTTTCCCAATTTATCGGTATTTAATTATTCAATATAATATTCAATATAATATTATTTAATTATAAAAATCCCCAAAAATAATATTTTATTTTTCTGAAATGTTACAATCTTCCCCCCTTAAAGAAATTCAGTCCCCGAATTTAAATTTAAACCCCTCAAATAGTAAAACATTTCAGTAAAAAGTCCAAGTCGTCGGGGCTCCGAAATCATCAATACATAAAACACATCATAGCGTAATGCATGCGCATGAACAATGAGCAGATAACTCCAAATCAAAACTCCGTCAAGCATCCTGCAATCATCGGAGTCATGGTGAATACACAAATGTCAAATCCAATACTAAAACCAATATGATATACATCAAAACTATACATGTAAACATCTGAAGGAAATGCATGCCAAACCTTTCATGTTGCTGTGCGATGCGCGTATCGCGGCACAGTGGCGGACGTCTATTGTAAGAAAATAACTATATATATACTTATACTTTTTTTAATATGTACGTCCCGCCGTTTTTGAAAATAATTTAGAAGGGTTTCCTTTATAAAATGTTTCGTGTCATCTTAGACACGTTGGTAAATACTGAGACTATTGCTCCCTTTTTTTGGAAATCCCATCGATAGCTATCAATGCATGCAAAATATATCCATGTACTGTCCTCTGACTAGTCCTGCTCAGTACGAAAACAAATAGCAAATATCATAAAAACGTACTACTCCATAAGAAATCAATCCCAAAATGTGCATAAGAATTCCGCGTACGTCTGGTGCGCACGGAAATCAAAATCCATGAATGTGCCATACATGTGCACAGAAACAACATCTAAGTATAACGGGTCTGTACGAAACACCTGTCAGAGGCAACGGTGTGCCTGACAGCAATATCAGGTGCATCTGATATTCACAAAGAATCCCGATTTAGTGCATCGGGTGTGCACCAAAGTCGCATCTCATATCATGCGCCCAACATGTGCGAAAATCCAAATCAGGCGCATCCATCATGCAAGAATAAAATCTAAATCATGTACATCCAACATGCACGAAATCATGAAATCTAATATCAAGCACCGAACATGCGCAAAATCCAATCCAAACGAGGCATATATGTCCAAGAATCCCATCAGGTGTACAAGGTGCACAATACAAATATCGAGTATCACAATCGAAATCGACGGTATACAACACATCTCAAATCCAAATCCAGTATACCGTGGTATATAATCTCATAACCATGTGCATCAGCGTGTACAAAAGCAAATCAAAATACTAAAAGTGCATGAAAACTATGCCGAAAGCATAAGCCAAATCATATGCATGCCCTAGGTATGAAATCAAAATCAATGTCTCGAATGACATCAAAACGAAGTCAGGTGCAACTGTGGTGCACAAAATACGTATCAATACATTGCAAGTATATGTGAACTGTTAGTAATATGTATGCCCTAGAGGCCATTACTGTACATACGATGTATATTGTAGTGGATGCTTGGACATATATAGGGAGGACTTTCTTGCTAGACATGATAGTATGCTATCTGGTTGCACTTTATCTTAACATGTACACTAATTGTCTCTATATTACATGTTGATAAAGCCCTTAGGATGAGTACTTGACTACCAGGACTATGATGCAGATCATACAAGTGAGGACGGGGTAGTCGATAAGTACATCCTTCAAATGTTCCTAGTCGTGGGAGTATCGAGACAGGGCATCGATACTCCATTGTAGACTAGCGTATACGCTTCTCGACCCATATGATAGGCGATGGATGATCCCATATCCATTGGTGTTTGACATCAGAGATGGTATACGGGTGCCCAGTGGAGACTGGGTACACTGGACGGACTCGCCGATAACTCCTAGATGGTATTATACTTATCGTCGGATAGCAGTTCTCTGGTGACACTGGTACAGGTTAGTCTGTAAACCCAAGATCGTCATAGAGTCTTGTGTTATTCCCACTGTGCTTTGATTTCCACCTTACCACGTTCAAGAGAACGTGAAAAACGGTGGCTTTTGGGTACAATCCCAAGTCAGATGGAGGCAATGAGCGATAGGAGGGGTTCGTCTCTCCCGGTATAGGGAGTTGATGTTGCACTATCCTCGATTGGCCATAACAGAAAATCCATGGCCAGGGTTGTTGAGATCTACTGGTAAGAGTTATCAGTAGTTTCTCGAACCGTTATGGACCTTGCATAGACATGACTTATCAGGCTATTGGGGTCTGACGTTTTACCACTCCCAATCTATGATATGCGACATATCAGACGTAGAGACCGGATTGTACGGTAGTGTTACTGATTGGATTCGTAGGAGCACGAACAGGCTTGCTTGTCGATCATCTGATCGCTCCATAACCGGGTGGCCGTTACGTTTAGTAGACCGCTTGCGGCTTGTGGGTGTTTGATATGATCATTACCTACTGCCGGCGTATTGACGAGTCTTTAGAGTCCTACACAGAGGTTTCCTGGCTCAATCGAAATGGAGTAGGAGCGCATATGTGATATATGCGGGACCGAGATTAATACGATATAAGATACCTTATTCTATTCTCGTGTTTTGTGACATTCGTCGGTTATATGCGATCTAGCCGGGTTATCGGATCAAGTGTTGATTAGATAAGTTGTTACATATAGTATTAGTCTGTTATATGTGATATAGCCGGATTATTAAATCAAGAGTTGATTTGATAATTTAATGTATAATTATATATTTGGTATATTATATTATATTAACTAATATTTAGCTCACTAATGATTTCTTTTCTCACTTTATGTGCACATTGTATATATGTGATATATATATTTGTGTACATGTATTGTGTCATGCTTGATGATACATACAAGATGGGTGTATGAGACTTATACCATGCTAAAGTTAAATTTGGGTTTTGATTATTTCTTAAGTTATTACAAAAGGGAATTGACTTGGTCAATGTTTTCAAGCTTGATGAAGCTTGTAGAACTTTGACAAAGTCCACTCTTTTGTCATTCCTTAGGATATTTTTCTTGACCCAACCCTTAACCATAGCCTTAGGTTTATTCTCTACATGAGTTAGGCATGAGGTCTTAACTCAACCATGGGTGCAATAATTCATTTGGATGAATTATTCATGAGTTCTTCTTCTTCTTCTAGCTCCATGAAAAGCTTTTTAGCTTCAATGGAGGTATGAGATAAAATGTGAGAAAATGAAATCTAATGTGAGCCCACTTCCTACTTCATCATCCTCTACTACTTGCCATTTAGTAGAGTGTGTTTGCTTCACTAGTTATATGATTAGTTAGGAAATAGCTTGGGTTAGTGTCTCCTCGACGTAGATCATCTTCGGCCTCGAAGACATCGAAGCAAGCACGTTCGTTTCTTCAAGGGATCCTCTCTTGAGTCCGAAGTTCATGATCGCAGCGAAGGGGACTACTACACAGAGCTATTTGAAGTGAAGGACCGGTCTACAAAGGTTGTATTCCTTGCTTACTATAACTTGCAAAGTGTTTGGCATGGACGATACCTCCTGAAACCTTGCTGCCATTGTAGACAACCATTCAGTAGTATCAGAGACATGCTAGAAATTTATACGGATTTTTTTAAGATTACGAAACCGAAACAACTCCGAAACTTGAAACACAAAACTATAGTTTCTGTCGATTTTAAATTTTTGTATAAAATTATTTAAACATCAGCAGAATGTTGTATGTGTTATAACATGAACACACAAGAAAACCCAACCCAACTCCTCGGACCTTGGCCGGCGACTAGGCCCCGAGATCCGACGACGCCGGATTTCCTATGGTGGAATGTGTTGAGTTTTGTGGTATTTTCCCGTGACTTAGGTTTGGTGTTTCAGGTGTTGTTTATTTTTGCTAATTTTGCATGTGATGTAATCTTAAACTATATGCAATTCGGAGTGTTTCGTATTCCTATTTTTAACATTGTTTCGGGTTATTCGCATATTGTCTAGACGCCGATCGAATGTCAAAAACCTATTTTTCCAAGGTTAACGTATTCGGAAATATATGCAAGTGATTCTGTGGACCCTCTAGAAGAACAAAAACCTTAATTCGATCATGTGACCATCAGAACCGCTACTGAACCCTAGGGTTTGTGGTAGTTTATCGTTGTCACATGTAAGGCGTTGGTTTGACCCTTCTATGGCTGGTTCATAGATACCGTGGCATCTTCTGGGTATTACTAAAACTGTGCTCAAGATTTGAGCGATCAGGAAATTATGGGATTTTGATGAATCGATCGAAAAGTTTATTGTCATCCGGGTATAATGTGATGGGATACAATATTTGGAATCAAAACTAATTTGAATTTTATAAATCTAGCACTTTAGTCTCATTTGATCGGTTGCCACAGGATTTTGATGTGATCAAAAGTCCGTCACAATCACGTAGTGTACGCGGATACTCGCCGGGTAAACTTAATAGATAACCACGCCCTATAGCCTCGACCATGTGACTGTAGAAGAACCCCGTCGTCTAAAGCATCCGTTCGGGTGCTCGCGGCAGCAGTGTTCTGCCTTAGTGCACTTCGTCGATGGCATCGGGGGTGCGTCCATCTACTAAAGTTTCGGATGAGCATTCGATCAGGATGTCGGGAATCTTGTTTAATTTCCCGACCTGTTATTGAAAAGAGTTTTCAGTATCGAGACTAAAATGCGGGGTTTATAAATGTTAGGCATGTGATGTCAAAGGAATTCATTTGGTTAGGCATGAAATCCAAAGTATGTGATACATTGGGTTTATGATGTCTAAGGTGGTTGCGGATTCTAACTGTTGTAGTTTTTCATTTTCTTTTCTGCGACCGTAAGTGTAATATGTGGTGTATCGCCGGTTTCGGTGCTATATGTCAATGACAATTGGATACACAAATTTACTTACGTTGATGACATGTGATGTTATGTGTTGTCGAGATATGTTATATTGGATCATCGTGATTGAATAGCCGGGGGTTTTATGTGAGATAAGAGTTTTTTATTTTCATTCATGTAAAATTCATTCTATGTAATATTCTTTTATTGGGGCATTTCCGGGTTGAGGATGATGTCACCATTGTATATTATTTACTTTTCCGCATTAGGATAGACCCAAGGCGGGGAGCACAAGTAACCGGGTTCTAGGGTCTAGTGGGAGACCATCTCAAGGAGTCGAGACCGGGTCTCCTAACTCTAGAATTGGAAGGATTACTTGCCGCTCTCTTAGGGGTCTAGGGATGTGGGTTTGGCTATTCATCACGATCATGGAATCTGTGTTTTATACTGGCTAGATATAAAACACGGAAATCCTAGTATATCCAATATTTTATATATGTTCTTCTGCTGCATTGTTCTGTGATGAGATCATATTACTGCCTGAGACGAATGCTTATATTATATATATGTGATATATATTATATATTGTTGATTTCATTTCATATGTGATGCTTGTGAAGCATAATAAATGGGAATTCATTAATGAGATTAATGAAATAAAAGAAACCTAAAGATATTGTAGAAACTTGTTTCGAAAACTGGTAGCTCTAGTTATTGCTTTGCATAGCGGTATTCCTTGTAGAATATCCATCACCTTATTCGATAAGGAAAGAGCCGGATCCCTTCACCAGGAGTGACCTTTTTAGCGAAACTAGCAGATGCTACACACTCTGTTTGTTTTTTGATTGCTTCTATAGTTTTTGCCTTGCATAGCGGTATTTATGAAATATCCTGCACCTTATTCGACAAGGAAAGGGCCAAGATCCCTTCAACGGGAGTTACCTCTTTAGCAAAACTAGTAAAAGCCTCAAAAACACAACTTTTCAAAATCACTCGATTCTACGATGATATCAAGTTCATTACGCAAAGGGTTTTCTTAAAAACCTGTCGTAGCCCTCTGTCATTTCAGATAAGTACTACTTAGTATTCGTGCTATGTTTGTTGACCATGTTAAGGCGTAGTGGGCGGTAGCTGATTAGTGCTTATCTGTATAAGCATATGATGCGATTGGATTAGGGTAGTCGTGCGACTTAGTTGACCTTGTTAAGGGTCGTGCGGGTGGGTTTAATTCAATCGGGAAATGAAGGGTTGAACTTGGCTAGCGCTTATGATTTGTTGACCTTTCTTAAGGTCATAAGTTGCTAGGGGCAAAATATTTTCGGGAATTTCAAGTGCTGAAATTTGCAATGAGATTGCATACCTTCTATGAGATAGTTGGATCCCGGTACCCACTGCGAGTAAGAGTTACTCCTGGGAGAGTTTTACACATTACAATTAGCCGATCAAGTAGGTGTCTAGAAAGGTGTTAACGGGGTTACGCCCATGGGAGAACGAGGTTTATTTTAATTAGGTCTATATGAAAGCACGGGGAACCTCCCTCAAAGTACCAACACTGGCCTGGCTGAAAGATTGGCGAACTTGTAAGGTATAATTAATCCCGGCTAGTCTTTTCTGTTAGGGTTTGAAGGAAGATTTGACTAAAAAATTGTGAGCCATCCTGATTAGATATATTAAAAACCAATCTAATCTTGCAAGAGCGCACACAGAGTGTTTTCTTCTCTCTCTCTCTCCAGGTAGCGACCATGTCACGCCTTAATTAAGATAACAATATGGATGTATTGACTGAACCTGCTTGTTATACTGAGCTGGGGAACGTTGGTCCAGCTCCAACTTATAATTGTTATAAGACCGAGCAGGAAATTGGGGATTACCAGAATTCTCGTGCCGCCTTAACAAAGAATGTGTATGTTGATGCATCTTCTTCGGGTGTGTTCATTACCAAGAACTGTTTCTCAGTATTCTTTACGTCCTGGGTATGAGATACCGAAACAGGATCCCACATATGTAATCTATTACATGGGCTAAAGATAGGTAGAGAACTGAGAACGGGTGATAAGTTTCAAGAGTTGGAAATGGTGCAAGTGTTACAGCCAAGTCTGTTGGCAGTTATCACCCTGTATTACCAAATACATTGATTCTGAACGAATATTATTAGATACCGAACCTGATATACAAAATCATATCAGTCTCTTTATTAAGTAAAGAAGGTTATAATTTTGTATTGTTGGATAATGTTTTGAACATTTCCTATATCAAGAGTTGATCGGTTCAGGCACGTTATCTAAAAGCATATACGTTCTAAATCAAACCACAGTTCTTAACGTACAGAACACACATAAGAGGAAGAGTTCAGAAATGAACGAATCCTTTTTGAGGTATTGTAGACTAGGTCATATCAATGCGACCCGACTAGCTGAAGTTACATTTAGATGCATATTTAAATCAGTTTGAATTTATATTTTGTGAAACTTGCCGGTCATGTCACAAAGATAAGATGACCATAGCTCTGTTTATTGGAAACAGAGAAAGAGTTAGTGAACTCTTGGGATTGATACATGATGATGTATGAGCTCCCCTGTCTACACATGCCAGAATTGGTTCTTTATACTTCATTACATTCACTGATCATCTCTCAAGATTCGCACATGTGTTCCTGTTGAAACACAAGTTTGAAATTTTTGAGAAATTCAAAGAATATAAGTCAGAAGTAGAGAATCAAAATGGGTATAAGTATTATGTCCTTTGATGTGATCAAGGAGGAGAATACTTAAGCATGGAATTCCTGGAATATTCTAAAGGAGAATGAGATTCTCTCTCAGCATTACTCCTCCGTATACACCACAACAAGTTGGTATATCGGGGCGGAGCAATCACACCCTATGTAATATGGTGTGCTCTATGATGAGTACTACTGAGTAGCCTATTTTCTTTTGGGAGTTATGCACTTGAGAAGATGCATACCTAGTGAATAGGGTTCCAACCAAATCAGGTGCCTACCATTCCATATGCGATATGGTATGGGAAGAGCCCATCTCTTAAGTAAGTTAAGATTTAGGGTTGTCCGGCCTATGTCTAAAAGCAAAATTTGGACAAGCTCGAGGCAAGGTCAGTTCTGTGTAAGTTTGTTGGTTATCCCAAGCATTCGCAAGGGAATAACTTCTACCGCTCAGAGGAACAAAAGATGTTTTGTTTCTCAGCATACCACCTTTGGGAAAGGGAATTTCTTGTGAAGAAATTAGTGGTCATGAGGTAGAACTGGAAGGAGTTCCAGTTATACAAACTGCAGCTGATGATTTGGTAGAACCGAAGGATTCAATAGTTCCCGAAGAACCTCAGCCTCTCCGCCGATCTGGTAGGGTTCCTCACCCACCTGAGAGTTACTTCGGTTTTCTCTATGACAGTAGGAGCGAGGATTGCATCATGAGATGATGACCCAACTAGTTTCGAGCAGGCCATCAGGAGTGGGGACTCTGTAAGAATGGCTGGATGCTTAGTGATCTGAGATGGAATCTGTATACACCAACAAAGTATGGACTTTAGTTGCTATATCTGAAGGGTTAAATCCCCATCAGGAGCAAGTATATCTTGAGAAGATTACTTGGTGTACATGGAAAAGTTGAGACTTTCAAAGCTAAGGCTTGTTGCAAAAGTTCTCGTCATCGACCAGGTGTGGATAATGATGAAACCTTTTCTAGTGCCTATGCTTAAGTCCATCCGGATCCTACTTGCCATTGCTACATACCATGACTACGATATCTGGCGGTTGGGTGTCATGACTACTTTTCTAAATAGTGAATTAGAAGAGAGCCTCTATAAGTACACAGCCAGAGGGCTTCGTAGACAGTGGGAGCAGCAGAAACGTGTGCAAGTTGCTTTATGGGATAAAGCAGGCATCGTGGAGTTGGAAAATCTGTTTTGATGTGGTAGTCAAAGATTTTGACTTCATCAAAATGGTAGATGAACTTTGTATATACAAAAAAGTAGTAGGGAGTATAGTGATGATCCTCGTATTGAACGTGGATCACATACTCTTGATAGGAAAGGAGTTTCCTATGCTATTCTCGGTCAATCTCCTCTTATCACATTGATTCTCCATATAGGATCAAGGGGATACCTCCTAAATCCTAGGTTTTGGATCTTTGAGATAGATCTAAATAGATGATAGGATTCTCACTAGGTGTAGTGAATGGTATCAATCGATCCTGGGGAGAATCACTGGATAGCTTCCAGGGTGATAAGGTCGACTGAATGTCAGTCGCGGGCTTTGTCTTTACCCTTAGTGGAGGGACGGTATGTTGGAAGAGTTCCAAGCTAGATACAGTGGCAAACTAGACGATAAAGGCTGGATACATCGCTACTAAGGATGCTACCAAAGAAATAGTCTGGATGTACACTAGTTCATGAGATGAACTTCGTTCCTACCATTGTGTGACAATGGAGTTATGGCTTTGGCCAAGGAACCTCCGTCCCATCAGTGATCCAGACATATTCTTAGGCAGTATCACCTGATCATGGAGATGGTTGATCTCCAGGGAGATCCGGGTTCTGGAGAGTAGACACAGAGGACAACATGGCGGATCCACTCACAAAGGCCAATTCCCAGGAGAGACTTTTATGGGATGGTAGAGTATGAGATACTTCAACCACTGCTGTTTGTTGGGTATGAGTTACTACAACAGAAGGCCCTAGTGCAAGTGGGAGATTGTTAGTAATATGTATGCCCTAGAGGCCATTACTGTACATACGATGTATATTGTAGTAGATGCTTGGACATATTTAGGGAGGACTTTCTTGCTCGACATGATAGTATGCTATCTGGTTATACTTTATCTTAACATGTACTCTGATTGTCTCTATATTACATGTTGATAAAGCCCTTAGGATGAGTTTTTGACTACCAGGACTATGATGCAGATCATACTAGTAGGAACCGGGTAGTCGATAAGCACATCCTTCAAATGTTCCTAGTCGTGGGAGTATCGAGAAAGGGCATCGATACTCCAGTGTAGACTAGCGTATACACTTCTCGACCCATATGATGGGCGATGGATGATCCCATATCCATTGGTGTTTGACATCAGAGATGGTATACGGGTGCTCAGTGGAGACTGGGTACACTGGATGGACTCACCGAGAACTCCTAGATGGTATTATACCTATCGTCGGATAGCGGTTCTCTGGTGACACTGGTACAGGTTAGTCTGTAGACCCGAGATCGTCATAGAGTCTTGTATGATTCCCACTATGCTTTGATTTCCACCTTACCACGTTCAAGAGAACGTGCAAAACGGTTGCTTTTGGGTACGGTCCCGAGTCACATGGAGGCAATGAGCGATATGAGGGGTTTCGTCTCTCCCGGTATAGGGAGTTGATGTTGCGCTATGCTCGATTGGCCATAATAGGAAATCCCTGGCCTGGGTTGTTGAGATCTACTAGTAAATGTTATCAGTAGTTTCTCGAACCGTTATGGACCTTGCATCGGCATGAATTAACAGGCTATTGGGGTCTGATTTTTTACCACCCCCAGGCTATGATATGCGACATATCAGACGAAGAGACCGGACTGTACGACAGTCTTATTGATTGGATTCGTAGGAGTACGAACAGGCTTGCTTGTTGATCATCTGATCACTCAATACCCGGATGGCCGTTACGTTTAGCAGACCGCTTGCGGCTTGCGGCTGTTTGATATGATCATCACCTACTGCCAGCGTATTAACGAGTCTTTAGAGTCCTACACAGAGGTTTCCTGGCTCAAGCGAAATGGAGTAGGAGCACATATGTGATATGTGCGGGACCGAGATTAATATGATATGAGATACCGTATTCTATTCTCGCGTTTGTGACATTCGTCGGTTATATGAGATATAGCCGGGTTATCGGATCAAGTGTTGATTCGATAAGTTGTTACATATAGTATTAGTCGGTTATATGTGATATAGCCGGATTATTAAATCAAGAGTTGATTTGATAATTTAATGTATAATTATATATTTGATATATTATATTACATTAACTAATATTTAGCTCACTAATGATTTCTTTTCTCACTTTATGTGCACATTGTATATATGTGATATGTATATTTGTGTACATGTATTGTGTCATGCTTGATGATACGTACAAGATGGGTGTATGAGACTTATACCATGCTAAGGGTAAATTAGGGTTTTGATTATTTCTTAAGTTATTACAAAAGGGAATTGACTTGGTCAATGTTTTCAAGCTTGATGAAGCTTGTAGAACTTTGACTAAGTCCAATCTTTTGTCATTCCTTAGGATATTTTTCTTGACCCAACCCTTAACCATAGCCTTGGGTTTATTCTCTACATGAGTTAGGCATGAGGTTTAACTCAACCATGGATGCAATAATTCATCTGGATGAATTATCCATGAGTTCTTCTTCTTCTTCTTCTTCTTCTTCTAGCTCCATGAAAAGCTTTCTAGCTTCAATGGAGGTATGAGATAAAATATGAGAAAATGAAATCTTAAGTGAGCCCACTTCCTACTTCATCATCCTCTACTACTTGCCATTTAGTAGAGTGTGTTTGCTTCACTAATTATATTATTAGTGAGGAAATAGCTTAGGTTAGTGTCTCCTTGACGTAGATCATATTCGGCCTCGAAGACATCGAAGCAAGCACGTTCGTTTCTTCAAAGGATCCTCTCTAGAGTCCGGAGTTCATGATCGCAGCGAAGGGTACTACAACACGGAGCTATTTGAAGTGAAGGACCAGTCTACAAAGGTTGTATTCCTTGCTCAATATAACTTTCAAAGTGTTTGCATATGTTTTTGTATTATTTCTAGTAGACGATTCTATGTTTAGGGTTACCTAGAACGGCAAAATTTTAATTTGGCATGGAAGATGCCTCCCGAAACCTTATTGCCGTTGTAGATAACCCTTCATGAACTATACCGAGTGCAAAAACCAAATCGTGTGCATACCATATGCACAAAATCAACCCAATTGTATGAAATCCATGAAATCATAAACATGTGCAGCCAAGCCACAAAAACAATATCAAGTGCAATAACGGTGCACAAACATAAATACCCAGTAGGTGCAACCATGGTGCACAAAAACAAATATCATGAAACTCAGTCATCAAGATTAAATCATGCGAATAGATCGCCCAAAATACCGAAATCAAGTATGGCGGAATAGTCCCCCTCAAGCACATCCTCTAAAGATCTCTGGCCAACTGTCGTGGTCACTCATAACTTGTCTCGTCGAGGATGCCAAACTCTGGCCTGCTGGGTGTGCGTAATATGACCACTCCTGGGTCCAAGTCTTCTCGTATAATATTCCAGAAAGGTCCTGTCGAAGTCTCTCCCAATTCTCGTTTCTGCCGCACTGTCCGGAGGTTATCACCCTTTCCTATATCAATTTCTGGTGCCAGAACGGCCGCATACTCATCGTGACTCCTTCTAGAAGATAAATCCTTAAACAATGTCTCAGCATGCGTATCGCATCTCTGATGTTGGCAGAGTGGAACGTCATCTTATCAAGATCTCTCATGAACCTCTTGCTCCACTTTTCTCTAATGTTGACTGATTCGGACTTGTCTCTTCGTGGCTGCATGGCCTGCTCTCCAACGGCTATACTCATATCTGGAGTCTCCCAAGCAATGTATCCCATCACATGATATCTGAATGAAGTTGAACTTTTTGATCGATTCGTCAAAGTTCCATAATCCCCTAAGAGCTCAACATCTTGGGTATAGTTTAATAGTATTCCAGTACATGCCACACTACCTATGGACCAACCGTCGAAGAGCAAACCCCAGCATCACTAATAGCACCGCTGAACTGACGCAAACCCTAAGGTTTCAAAGCGTTCTCATGGTCATTATGTCGAGTTAGGGTTTCATTCTTCTAGAGGGTCCATAGCATACTTGCATTTGTCTCTGAATCCTTTTAACTTGGAAAATGGGCTTTTGACATTCAATCGTCTCTATCGACACTCAACATACCTGCATGAAGTTTCCTCAAGCTGGAATCAATCAATCTGGTGACCTCGCATCGGGGTAAGCGAACGAACCACATGTCTTAGTCACTCATCTTTGATGATTAGCAACCTTCTATCATATCTCTAAGTATCAACTCGTGCTGCAATAGTTCCAACATCTGGGGCGATATCTCTTCATTCGCGCAACAACTGGCTGGTTTGTCCGCATGCTGAACAGTGCCTCAATCATCGAGAATAGGCGATACATTAACGGTCATCACAATCTGGATGGCCTCTATCAGTGGCTCAATCCTCTGGTGCTGATCTGCACGTCTGAGTAATCTCGTAAAAGCGATCAATCAAACGCTCCTAGCGCGAAAACACAATAAAACGACGCCTCTTTGCAATCGTATGTCTCTGAAATCACGCCCTGGCCAGTCCTCGTCCGTGACGAGCTCATGCTGACCGCAACTCTAGCCGTAGCTCTCTCTGCCCGTGTAATCATGGCAACAAAACCATAAACCGATATCGATGAGGATAGATCATGAATGAATATAATGCTGTGCAAGGAAATGCACATCCTAAGGCTTCTTAAGTGGAGTAGCGTATCGTAAGTATTCCATGGAACATACACATGGTACGTCACTCTCCTTAAGTCACCTACTCCATCAACCAAGGTCAACCTATGCGACGAATGTTCGGGTCTCATACCCTCTCGACAAAGTCTAAGTTCTGTAAGGTGAAGCCTAGATTCCGTATATATACAAACGCCTTAGGCTCCGCATAGTTAAACCTAGACTCGAACCAAGGTTAACATAGCACTCTGATACCAACTTTTTCACGACCCGAAATAGCACGTGACTGGCACTTGAATCGTATGAAGTCTATAGGACCACATCTAAGTCAAGTAAGCCAAAATCCCAGAAATCTAAAACCATTTTAAATAATAAATGAAGGAAAACTGGTTTTAAAGAAGTGGTTTTAATAGCATAAGCCAAATTATGCGTTTTTAAAACATCAAGTCTTTTCTGAAAATCTCGGCAGAATTTCCTTTGTAAATACTGGCCCCGAACGGGGTACAACATGATAAATATAAACATGAAAGATAAAAAGCATCCCCAAGCATGTGCTAGCTCTTCGTCAATTGACGGTCACAACCACGCAAGTAATATAATATACAACGCTGAAGGACGAAGATCAAAACTCAAAAGGAAACTCAAATCAACATGAAATCCATAATAATACAACGCGCGACTCTAAGGTAGAAAGAATAATACAACTGGTTTCTAAGTCTGAAATAAATATACAGGTCTGGTTGATGGAGTTACTAGATACAACTGAATGTAAATAAAATACAATGGTGGTCACGATGCAAGTGAACCCACCTACCAAAGAAAATCACCCGGAATGGAAGCATTGTGCAAGCAAATCCGTAACGAAACATGTACGGCAAAACCTGCAAGAAACTGTGGCACAACGGGGGTGAGTTGCCAACTTGTGAGTAGAAAACATCACCGAGCAGAAATCATATGTATGACTCAATCTTAGGTCAATACGATCAATATATATAAATCCTCAATATGATAAGGTCTGAAGCATGAAAAGGTGGCAAAGGTAAACAGCTATACATAAGTGTAATCCCATGTGCTCGTGTCAATGCCTCGGGTAGCAATATATCATATGTATGAGGTATGAATGTAATGTAATGAAAATAGAATACATGTAAATGAAGAAACTATTTTCTTGTTTTAGTGAAATTTCTGTTTATATAAAAAGAGATATCATCAATGAAATCAACATAAATCAGTGTCTTGCATCGACATAAAATATAAATCCCAATATCTCAATATCTTGGGCTCCGGCTATCCGGACTGGCCCATATCATAATATCTCAATACCTCAATATCAATATCTGGGGCTCCGGCTATCCAGACTGGCCCCTAGGCTCCGGCTATCCGGACTGGCCCAACTCCGATCGGTATCCTCCGGATATCTGACGAGTCTCAATAGAATCACCGGTCAGCAATGATCCCCTGTCACAGGTTCAACACCAATCAATTGCGATCTTCTTGCCCCGGGGTACCGCACCGGGTCCACCATGCACCCACAGACTGTTCCTACTCCTCCTCGAATTGGGTGTAAGATATCGCTGAAGAGCCGAGAAAACTCATGGTGAACAATCTCAAATCATATCATGAGAAAACCGCTACTTTCATTTTAAAATGATAATCAGTTTTATAAAATCTTGCGGTTTCTCCAAACCTATAAATCTTATAGAAACCCAAATCTCGAGAATAAATAACAATGAATTTAAAAGCATTAGACTCCGGCAATTCCGGATTGGCCCTAAATAAAAATGCATGGCAATGAATAATAAATATGCATGAAGTATAACAGTAATGAATGCGATATCTAAACTAGCACAATAATGATATGTCGAACTATCAGCTAACGAGTGATATTAATCAAATAATATTCTCTAAAGTGTATGTGACATGGCAATTACTGATGATGATGTGTGTGAGCCGGCAAGTAGGTGTACGTAGAACATACGCATCATCGGTAATGGTGCTGGTGTCCTGACAGCATGATTTCATTAATAGCATATGAAAATACAATATAAGCATGCAATGCAATGTGAGCAGCAATAATATGCGGGAGCTGAATAATAAACACAACAATAACGAAAATGCAATAATATAAACGAGTCTACAGGTAACAACAGGTCTAAACTAACTGATTAATCAAAGGGTAAGGAAAAACCACCTAAATCTGAGTCGATACATATATATAATAGTCGGTAATCCCGTCTCAATAGTATCCCATACGATACCCTATATAATATGACATCCTCAAGTCAAGAGTACGGATCTATCATCATTATAGCTCATACGGTAAACCCATCGTACAGCATCCCAAATCTGGGTACTGGTCAATATCACATTATCTCATTATTCATCTGGTATTCTTTTTATCATATATCATGATTTGGGGGTACTGATCTACGTCTAGTATAATACTGATACCATATATATATATATATATATATATATATATATATATATATACAAAGTCCCATACCCATGTGTGTGTGTGTGTGTGTGTATATATATATACATATCCCCATATACGCACAGGTAAATAAAAGTATGCAAGTGTGTGCGTGCGTGTGGGTGTAAACCTTTTTCTTGGGTTCGCGACTAAGAAGCTAAACTAAGTTACTTCTAACTACCCTAAACTAAACCATGAACACAAAATCATATCTTGATAATCATGCACGTAACATAAAACACATATATAATCATATATATATATATATATATAAGCTATACTACGAACTGCGGCGGTGCTATACGCCATACACCCGACTTCCCCCGTAGATGTATATCTACTAACCTTGACCTTCGCTTGTCGATGCCAACGTTGTCACGTGCTTTCTTGTCATCTCGAAGTCTCGTGGGGGTACCTACATATCACAACGTATCGTATCGCATTAAAATCCAATTTGAAAACGAAACGACTCACGAAACTCACATAGGTCAAAACCTATGGTTTGCTCTCGCAAACCAACCAAAAAACACTCGATTTCGACGTACAAATGTAAGGTGATCGAAGTAAAACACAAATACTAAAACTTGAATTCATAAACACAAAAGAATTCAAAGCAGCAACCCACTAAAATGGTCCCAGATTTTGTTTAAGGTGAAAAAAGTAAGCAAACAACACCGGGGGTGATATATAGGGTGAATATGAGCTACTGAAGGAACCAGGGCACCTAACTTTTCTGAGTGGCCAGCCACACCCATGGAAAATCCGGCCACCTCGGTCTGGGGGTCACAGTTGGGGCTCGTACTTCTACAGTGGGTGCTTAGTGGTTCAATTTGGTCTCTAGAGTTGTTTGCTTATCTTGTAATTATCCCAGGTCATCCTAGATTCCCCTGCACACCCTAATAGTTCACAAACCGACATTGGAAAGTTCTGTTTTCAGTAAATTGGGTTTGTTTCAAATTGGTCTGGGTTTCTAACATCATGGGGGGGTCATCACTAAAGCCTAATTACACTAACACAACTCAAATTAAACCCTAACCCTCTCTAGGAATTCCCAAAGTTCACTAAATCGCACAAAATCTTAACTAAACACTTATATGGGTTAAAGTGAAAGAAAAACTACACCAAGTGTGAAGGGATTACCTCATTTGGCACTCATGAATCCCCTAGAGCACCAAAAATCAAATTTTTCTTGGTCCAAAGTGTAGCTTGTGAGCTTGTGCATGTTTTTTGTGAAGTAGGGATGGACTTTTGTGTGGTTTTTGATGAAGTTTTGAGTGTTTGAAGTGGAGGGGAGTGAGGTGCTGCCATGTGAGAGGAAGAAGAAGAAGAAAAGATGAAGATGATGAAGTGATAAGATGAGCCATGACTATGGTTTGACCCCTCACCCTCTCTCTCTCATGCCCATACCCCATTTCTTTATTGTTTCCCCCTTTTTCTTTTCTTTTCTTTTATCTTTTCTCTTCTCTTTAAAATACAAACCAAGCATGAAGAATTTTGAAAGAAAAGTCATGGAAACAATGTAACACAAGTGTAAAATAACATGGTGTATGTCATGTGCACAAAACCGGATTAAAACACGATTAGCGATATTTAATCGCGATTGGCATTAAAATAGTGTATAATAAATAATAAAATCTCATAATTTGCATAAATCGCATAAAGCACCCTCATTTCAGTAATTTCCATAATTTTCCAAATTTTTCCCAAATTATCGGTATTTAATTATACCGTCTTATTAAAATATTCAATATAATATTATTTAATTATAAAAATCCCCAAAAATAATATTTTATTTTTCTGAAATGTTACATTACTGATCTGGGATCGGTAGTTTCTCAAGCAATGATGGGTTTCATACCGACACTGAATGTCAAGTTATTAAGGGTCTGAATTTATCCACCCCCTAGACTCGATACTCATAGACGAACGGACCGGACTGTATGGATATTGTCACTGTCAGGCTCAGTAGGGTTTCAGGATGAGCTTGCGTATCGGCCACCCTTTCTCTCAATACTTGGGTAGCCGTTACGTACAGCTGGTGCCACTGACGTGGTTGTGGTTAAATCCACTGCCAGCGTATTGACGAGTCTTTAGAGTCCCACATTGAGGGTTTCCCTGGTTCGGGAGAAATGTTGTAGAGGTCGTATGGTTTTATGGCAGGGTTCGATCATATGCGTGTACTTGGGCACGGATCATGATCGGACGGATAATACTAGTGGGCTTTGGTTTAAACCGGATCCTAGTATTATATTTTTTAGATTATTTTCGTCTCGTTGTATTTGTATTCAGTCGGAATATGGATACGGGTATGTATATATGAATGAGGGGTATTCTTGTAATTCGTTACAAGTTTACTTTAGAAGATGCTTTTTCTTTTTGTATTAAACATTTAGGGTTTTAAATGTTTATTTGGTGTGTGGAAAGTGTGAGTAATGGTTTGCATTAACTCATGCATGTGCACTTGGTGACTCATGGTGTTGGGTCATGATGTAAGGTTGTATAGCACGGCAGCAAGGTTTCTGGAGGTATCTTCCATGCCAATTTAAAATTTTGGCCGTTCTATCTAACCCTAACCTTAGGTTCTTAACTAAAGAATCATACGGAATTGATATAGCAAACAACTTTACTTCTAAGTGATACGGATTACAACCTTTGTAGTCCGTTCCTTCGCTTCATAAGCTCCAAGTTGTGGTACATTCGCTGCGATCATCAAGCTCCCGGACTCTAGAGAGGCTCCATGAGGTGAATGATCCATGCTTGCTTAAAGTCTTCACAATCCAAGATGATCTACTTTAAGGAGACACAAACCTAAGCTATTCCTTCACTAATTAGGAATTAGTGAAGCTAACACACTAATCTATATGGCTAGTATAGAAGAGGATGATGAAGTAGGAATTTTGCTCTCTTTAGTTTTCTTTTTCTCACAATCTTTTATCAATTCATCACAAGCTAGAGAGCAAGAAAAATGTGAGAGGAAGAAGAAGATGAAGTGATGAAAATGAATTATTGTTGTGAGGTTAGAAATGCAACCATGGGTTAGTATCATGGCTTAACCCTTGTAAAGAATAGACCATAGCTAATTGATTAGGGTTAGGCTAATAAATATCTTAGAGGCAAATCAAACAAGTGGACTTTAGTCAATGGTTCTACAAGCTTCATCCAAGCTCAACCATGACACAATTCCAAATTGTTTTGAATTATCTAAAATAAATATAAACATAACATTATCATAAACCATGGTATCATTCTCATACACCCAAGTAGCATGTATAACCTAGCATGTTACAATTATACATATCACATATATATTATTTTGTAACAAAAGAAAAGAATACATTTAACATATATCACATATATATTAATGCATCCTAAGTGAGAAAAAGAATTACTTAAGTGGGCTTATATTAGTCAATACAATGTAATATATCACATATATAATTATACATTAAATTATCGAATCAATACTTGATCCGATAATTTGGCTATATCACATATAACCGACTAATATAAAATGTATCATTTCATCGAATCAACACTTGATCCGATGACCCGGGCATATCACATATAACCGGCCGATATCATATATCTCGAGAATAGAATACGGTATCACATACTCGTATCAATCTCGGTCCCGCACACATCACATATGTGCTCCTACTCTGTTTCGCCTGATCCAGGAAATCTCTGTATAGGACTCTAAAGACTCGTCAATACGCCGGCAGTAGGTGATGATCATATCAAACACCCACAAGCTGCAAGCGGTCAGCTAAACATAACAGCCACCCGGGTATTGAGCGATCAGAAGATCAACAAGCAAGCCTGCTCAGACTCCTGTGAATCCAATCAGTAACACTACCGTACAGTTCGGTCTCTTCGTTTGATATGTCGCATATCCAGTCTAGGGGTGGAAAACGTCATACCCCAGTAACTGATAAGTCGTGTTGATGTGAGGCTCATAACGGGTCGAGAAACTACTGATAACACTTACCAGTAGATCTCCATATCATCCCTGGCCAGGGACTTCCAGTTATTGCCAATCGAACACAGCCCAACATCAACCCCCAATACCGGGAGAGACGAAACCCCTCCTATCGCTCATTGCCTCCATGTGATTTGAGACTATACCCAAAAGACACCGTTTTGCACTTTCTCATGAACGTGGTAAGGTGGAAATCAAAGCACAGTAGGAATCACACAAGACTCTATGACGATCTCGGGTCTACAGACTAACCTGTACCAGTGTCACCAGAGAACTGCTATCTGACGATAGGTATAATACCGGCTAGGAGTTCTCGGCGAGTCCGTTCAGTGTACCCAGTATCCACTGAGCACCCGTATACTATCTTTGATGTCAAACACCAATGGAAGCGGGATCATCCATCGCCCATCATATGGGTCAAGAAGCGTATACGCTAGTTTACTCTGGAGTATCGATGCCCTGTCTCGATACACCCTCGACTAGGAATAATTATAGGATGTACTTTTGGACGACCCCGGCCCCACTAGTATGATCTGCATCATAGTCCTAGTAGTCAAGTACATATCCTAAGGGCTTAATCAACATGTTGGAGCAAGACAGTAATACAATACAAGTCAACATGTTTAGACAAAGTGAAACCAGATAGCATACTATCATGTCGAGCAAGAAAGTCCTCTCTCTATATATCCAAGCATCCACTATAATATACATCATATGTACAACAATGGTCTCTAGGGCATATACATAACTAACAATCTCCCACTTGCATTAAGGCCAGCTGTTGTAGTATCTCATACCCAACATCCCGAAAAGTCTCTCAAATTGTATCTGGGGTATGGCCTTCATGAGTGGATCCGTAGTGTTGTCCTTCGTGTCAACTCTCCTGACCTCGATCTAGCGGCGATCAACTATCTCCCGGATCAGGTGATACCGCCTCAGAATATGCCTGGAACTCTGATCGGACCTGGGTTCTTTGGCCAAAGCCACAGCTCCATTGTTGTCACAATACAAAGGTATTTGATGCTCAATGGACGGAACCACTCCAAGTTAAGTTATGAACTTCTTCATCCAGACAGCCTCTTTGGCAGCATCGTTGGCAGCGATGTATTCAGCCTCCATCATCGAGTCTGCCACGGTTTCCTGTTTGGAACTCTTCCAATAAACCTCCCCTCCATTGAGGGTAAAGACAAATCCCGAGTGTGACTTAGAGTCGTCCTTATCACTCTGGAAGCTCGAATCGGTAGAGGACTCCACCTGGAGTTCTCCGTTACCATACACCAAGAACATATCTTTAGTCTTTCTCAAGTACTTGAGAATGTTCTTCACAGCTGTCCAGTGACTCTCTCCAGGATCTGCTTGATACCTACTCACTACACTTAGTGAGTATGCAACATCGGGTCTCGTACATAGCATCATAGTCAAATAATTCGTGAATTATTCGGCCAATTCGCGAATTATGTGACTGCCGATTAAATCTGTGAATTATTCGCCATCACCGAATGCGCCGAATTATTGCCGAATTTTTCGCGAATAATTCCTGAATTATTCGCGAATTATTCAAAAAAGCGAATTATTTAAAAAACAGCAAATAATTCATGAAATCAAAATCTAGCATTTCATATATTAATTTTATATTAATTTTTTGCTCGAAATCCTTTCCGAACATTTTCCAAACACTTACAGAATCTTTCCCGATTACCTGCCGATTTTTTCCGAATAGTTCTCCGAATCCGAATTTTCGACCTCGCCGAATTATTGCCAAATCACGAATTTGTGACTATGCATAGCATCGCGTACATGATAGAGCCTACTGCCGAAGCATAGAGTATCCCTTGCATGCGAGCTCTTTCCAAATCAGTCTTAGGAGATATCTCTTTAGAGTGAGTGAGTCCAGAGATCGTGGGTAAATTCCCAAGCTTGGATTCTTCCATACTAAACCTCTTTAGTATTGTGTCAATGTACCTAGATTAGGACAATCCCAGTATCCATTTAGATCTATCTCTATAGATCTTAATCCCTAAAATGTAAGAGGCATCACCTATATCTTTCATTGAGAATCTTTGTGATAAGAAGAGCTTGACCAAGTGCAGCATAGGAACATCATTTCCTGTCAAGAGTATATCATCCACGTACAATACGAGGAAGACAACCTTACTCTCTGCCACCTTCTTGTATATACAAGGTTCATTTACGTTTTTGATGAAGTCAAACTCTTTAACAACGATATCAAAACAGATGTTCCAACTCCGTGATGCTTGCTTTAATCTGTAGATGGATTTAAGCAGGTTGCACACCTTTCCGCTGCTCCCACTATCTACGAAGATCTCTGGCTGAGTCATGTACACGCACTCTTCCAAATCACCATTTAGAAAGGCGATCTTAACATCCATTTGCCAGATTTCGTTGTCATGGTATGCAGCGATGGCAAGCAAGATCCGGATGGATTTAAGCATAGCTACTGGAGAAAAGGTTTCGTCATAATCCACACATGGTCGTTGAAGAAAACCCTTTGCAACAAGTCTATCTTTGAAAGTCTCAACTTTTCTAACTACACCAAGTTTCTTCTTAAAGATCCATTTGCTCCCAATGGGTTTTACCCCTTAAGGAGCAACTTCCAAAGTCCATACTTTGTTGGTGTACATGGATTCCATCTCAGATCGCATTGCATCCAGCCATTTCACAGAGTCCCCCCTCGTGATGGCCTGCTCGAAGCTAGTTGGGTCATAATCTTCCATGATGCAGTCCTCGCTCACACCATCAATGAGAAAACCGTAGTATCTCTCAGGTGGATGAGGAACCCTACTAGATCGGCGGAGAGGCTGAGGTTCGTTGGGAACTATCGAATCCTCTGGTTCTACTAAATCTTCTTCTGTAGTTTGTGCGATTGGAACTTCTTCCAGCTCTACCTCCTTGCCACTAATCTCTTTTGCAAAAAATTCCTTTTCTAAAAAGGTGGCATGTTGAGCAACAAACACTCTTTGCTCTTCACTGAGGTAGAAATGATATCCATACGAATTGCTTGGATATCCCACAAACTTTCAAAGAACTGATCTTGCCTCGAGTTTGTCCGGATTTTTTTTTTAACAAAGGCCGGACAACCCCATATCTTAACTCGTTTAAGAGATGGTCTCTTCCCATTACATATCTCATATGGAGTGGTAGGCACCGATTTGGTTGGAACTCTATTCAATAGGTATGCGGCCGTTTCCAGCGCATAACTCCGAAAGGAAATAGGTAACTCAGCGGTGCTCATCATAGAGCGCACCATATCTAATAGGGTGAGATTCCTCTGCTCCGATACACCATTGTGCTGTGGTGTATTGGGAGGAGTGAGATGAGAGAGAATCCCATTTTCTTTTATCCCGGAACTCATTGCTCAAGTATTCTCCTCCTCGATCAGATCGAAGGATCTTAATACTTTTACCCGTTTGGTTCTCGACTTCGTGCTTATATTCTTTGAATTTCTCAAAAGCTTCAGACTTGTGTTTCAACAGGAGCACATATCCGTATCTTGAGAGTCGTCAGTGAATGTAAAGTACGAGAAACCATTCCTGGCATGTGTAGACATGGGACCGTATACATCACTATGTATCAGTCCCAAGAGTTCCGTAACTCTTTCTCCGTTTCCACTAAACGGAGTTTTGGTCATCTTGCCTTTGAGACATGACTGTCAAGTGTCATAAGATGAAAATTCGAACGGATTCAAATATCCCTCTTTATGTAACTTAGCTAATCGTGTCGCATTGATATGACCTAGTCTACAATGCCACAAGAAGTATTCGTTCATTTTTGAACTCTTCCTCTTGTGTGTGTTCTGTACATTAAGAACTGTAGTTTGATTTAGAACGTATATGCCATTATTTAACGAGCCTGATCCAATCAACTTTTGATTCAGAAAGATGTTCATAACATTATTCTGTACTATAAAATTATATCCTTCTTTACTCAATAAAGAAACCGATATAAGATTGCATATCAGGGTCGGAATGTAATAGAATTCGTTCAGAATCAATGTATTACCATTTGGTAATACAAGGTGATATTCGCTAACTGCTTTGGCTGCAACATTTGCACCATTCCCTACTCTTATGGAATGATCACCCTCTCCTAGTTCTCTACCTTTCTTTAGCCCATGTAACATATTACATACGTGTGATCCTGATCCGGTATCTAATACCCAGGACGTAGAGTGAACTGAGAAACAGTTCTCGACAACTAACACACCCGAAGAAGATGCATCAACATGCTTATTCTTCGATTGGGCGGCGTGAGAATCCGGATATGTCCCTATTCCCTGCTCAGTCTTATAACAATTATAAGAAAGAACGGAACCAACATTCCCCTGCTGAGTATAACAAGCGAGTTCAGTCAATACATCCATATTATTATCTTGATTAAGGCCTGACATGGTCGCTACCTAGAGAGAAAGAGAAGAAAACACTTTAGCGTATGCTCTTGCAAGATTAGATTGTGTAACGTTTTGAAAATTGTTTAGGTGAAATTTCGGAAAATCGGTAAAATAACGTGTGTTTTCCGTAAAAAAAATCAAGATATAAATATCTTTTAATATAAAATTAAATATACATATTCTAGCTATATAATTGCTAGTATTTGGTGTTTATTGAGCCACTTGTAAAATTTCTAATTTACTGAAATTTTTTCCGAAATTAATTATTTTAATATTATTTTAAGCCGTCACTAATACATTTAATTAGGGAAAATTACAAATTGAAATGGGTTGATACAAATTTTGTGAATCATGACATACTAAACTAACATGTAAAATATTACTTTTGAAATGAAATGAAACTGTCAAACGGTTTTAGAAAATATCGAAGAAAAAGGCTTAAATTATGAAAATAAATTAAATGGAAATTGGGATATAATATTTATCATTTTTCCCTCACCCACACTCACCCACACCCTCTCTCCTCTCCCCAAATCAGCAGCAGCCCCAAGTTTCCCCTCATTTCCTTACTTGAATTGCTAAAAGAAAAGAAAATGGAAGAAAAGAAATAATAAAGAAAATGGATGTATAAGTGCTGATTTTGAGGTATGGGTATTGCCTTGACTTTCTTTTCCCCACCTCACTCTCTCTCCTCTCCTTTTTAGCATCAGGCCGAGCCCCCCTTCCTCCTTCAGCAGCAGCCCCCTCCCAAATCCCCTTCTCATTCTCTTGAAAAAAATTCATCAAAATTGCCTCAAAATCCATCAAAAAAATCCCAAAATCCAAATCCAACTCTTAACCATTTTAGTTTAGCCTAACATGCATGGATTGTGGTGAAAAGTTGGGATATTGGAGGCTTAGTTCCATGTTGATCTCATGGTTTGGAGGTATAATCTCAACCTTTTGTTAAATTGTTGTTTGGTTGCTTTAATCAAAAGTTATTTAGTAAAAATCATGGTTCCAATTTCAAGTGTAAGAAATTCAAGTGAGGGTTTTGTTTTGGAGTTAGGGTTGTGATCAATTGTGCATGGTTGTGTGATGTAGGCTAGCATCTTAAGAATTGTTAAAACTAATCTAGTTGCTAATTACAAATTGTTACTTGTAAAATGTCCAAATTAAGCTTTTTAGCAAACTAGGTTTTTGTAAACTATGAAAATAATTAAGAGAAAAATCTAATTAGGTTATTTATGATATTATTAACATTTTAAATTGTAGTTTAATACTTTAGTTCATGCAAAACTAAACTTAATTGTTGAATTGTGAATTTTTGCTTTAAAAATGTTAAAAATTGGATTAGTGTGCAAACTAAAAATGTTGGTTTAATACATTAGTGTGATAAAATCTAGTAAAGGTTTTTGTGGCCTAATTAAGCTAATTAGTGAATATTGCGGCCAATATATTTCTTTAAACATCAAGTTTTGTACTAAAACGGTAAATTTTCCTTCCCAGGTTTTCGGAAAAATAGCTTTTAAAGTGAGTTTGGGGTTTTTGTGAATTTTAACCTATTTCATATTATAATTAGTGTTTGTGAATGTGCAAATGGGTGCGTTTGGATTTTTCTCGATGGGTTGATGTTTGTACATCGACATCGAGAGTTGGTTTGGCTATTCTTGCATGCATAGGCGATAGGTTTCGACCTATACGTGATACGTGTGCCGATTTGGTTTTCGTATGCCATTTCGATTTCGAATTGGGTTTTTATGCGATACGATAAGTTGTGACATGTAGGTACCCCCATGTGGACTTCGAGACGGCAAGCAAGCGCGTGGCGACATCGGCACCGGCGAGCGAAGATCAAGTGAGTAGATTTATATCTACGGGGAGAAGTCGGGTGGATGGCGTATAGCACCCCCCCAGTTCATAGTATATTATGACATATAATTGGATCTATATGTGGTTTATGATCCGTAGATGATTTTCAAGTTATGATTATGTATTTATGGTTAGTTTGGTGTTATTGGAAGGGAACTAGCATAGCTTCTTAGTCAAGAAACCTAGAATAGGTTTACACCCACACGCTCACACCTGCTTTCACTTTATTACCTGTGCGTTTATGGGGATATGTATATAGATATACACATGGGTATGGGACTATGTATATATATATATATATATATACGTATACATATACACGGATTATGAGGATAGTACTTGGGTTTGGAGATGAGTCGATGAGATTGGGCTTGAGGCCGTGAGATTGGCGATGTGATATGGTTCGTGTTTGAGATACGACGTGATGTTTTAGCGGGTCCTTCGACGTGTTGTTTTCAGACACATGCATGCATATACATAGATGGTATCAATATAGTACTAGACGTAGATCAGTACCCCCGATTATGATATTTGATAAAGAGGATACCAGATGAATAATGTGATAAATGTGACATTTGATCCGTACCCAGATTTGGGAGGCCGTACGACGGATTTACCGTACGAGCTATATATTGATAATAGATCCGCACTCTTGACTCGAGGATGTCATATTATATAGGGTATCGTATGGGATACTATTGAGGCGGGATCACCGACTAATATACACATATATATATCGACTCAGATTCAGGTAGTTTCCATACCCCTTCCGATTGGTTGTTAGTTAGACCTGTAGTTACCTAGTAGATGTTAGACTGGACCCGAGTCATACCTATTTCCAAAACTAACGAATCGTGAGGATTTTAAATACATGTCAAGGGATACTACGGATATTTCAAAGACGTACCTTTTCTTAAAAACACCGTAGCCCTTATTTTCAAAACGCCACGATTCGTACTATTTCAAACGGCCAAACAGTATAGCACGGGTGTAGCGACGTAGATTCCTTATTGTTACGTTATCATTCAAGTTCTGCATATTATTGTTGCAATTACTATTCATTGCCATTTATCATGTTGTTATCGTCTCATTGCGTTTTTATTGTGTACTTAGTCTTCATGTGGATAATATCTACGTGTCCATCAATGATACAACAATATCTTGCATGTAAATATCATGAAAGAATATGCATGTAAATATGAGGATATCACTAACGTGTGTCCATCAATGACACATCAAAATCATGGAACCTGAGTGTCCAACATCGACACTCGAAACATCATGAAGCCCGTGTCCAACACCGACACGTAAATCCTCATATCTCAGGTGCAGCATCCTCATATCGGCCCCCATATCTATCTCATGACTCCGGTCGGTATCCTCCGGACAACCGCCGGGTCCAACCAATCACCGGTTGGTAATACCCGCCCTGCCAGGCTCATTTTCTAAACCACAAAAACCATTTCTTGCCCCGGGGAACTATACCGGGTTCACCATGAACCCGCAAATGGATCATCCACCTCCTTGAATCGGTTTTCACATATCACATGTCTCAGAACCGAGAAAACGCATGGTGGACGCACTGAAATATCATATCAAGAGAAACCGGGGTTTTAAAACAATACATATTTTCTTTTGAAATAACCACGGTTCTCAAATCCAGAAATCTCAAAAAAACAACATATCTCAATACGTATAATCATAAAGTATGATGTATGCGGCATATAACAGAATGTAAGCATATCCGTATCATGCAACATGGAACAGTGATGTGAGCATGGGCATATCATCATAATGTGAGCATATAAACATAATAGCATGATATAGCAGTTCTACTGTGTGAGTGACACAGCAATTATCGATGATGAAGTGTGTGAGCCGGCTAATATGTGTAAGTGTAACATACGCATCATCGATAATGGTGTAGGTGTACTAGCAGAGGTATATCATTACAAATAATAGAAGTATATATAATGCAAATGAGAATATCCTAAACGTAGCAGAAAGTAATTCGTAAGCGTATCTAATCTAACCTCTACACATGAACCATACGGTCAGCTTTTAAAAGATGTGAATCGTAGTTTTGAAAGTAGGGGCTACGATATTTTTAAGGAAAAGACACCATTTAAAAATCCGTAACGTCTCTCAAGATATCCATTTAAAAGATGCATACAATTCGTCAGTTTTGGAAATATGTATGGTTCGGGTGACACATTCACATCGGCTATCCAGTCTCGTAGTATCTGATACGGCGATACCCTCGAATAACATCCTCAATAAAACACGAGCGCGGATCATCCATTCGGTAACTCACATCGCGTACGGTAATCTTTCGTACGGTGACTTAAAACAAAAATAGGGATTCTATCGATCTATACTACAATGAGGGTACGGATCTCAAGTCTTCTACGGTATATCACTCGTCATTCTCATAAATATATATATATAGCATTCTCATATTATGCCACTGTAAATCTTATATCAATCGTATCCACTCCTATCATCTTATCCCATCATATATTCTTGTCATCACATTTACATCCCACATCAAGTCATTTACATATATATACATTCTACCTTATACATCAAAAGTCATGCTACTCTAAAACTCATTCTTATTCTAGTGCAACTATATATCTATAAGTCGTGATTCACATTCACTTTTCATATCCCTAAAACTTTCATCTCATATCTCAATATATATATTCAATCACTCATATCTTCTCTAACTATGTTTTTAACCATATCCCTAGTTTTCTAATCTATGTTTCTACGACTGTATCCTATAGATTGGTTTCCATTTATAATTTGCGGGGGTGCTATACGCCATCCACCCGACTTCCCCCGTAGATATAGATCTACTCACATTGCTCCTTACTTGCCGAAGTCGATGATGCCATGCTCCGTCGTCTCAGAATCCACGCGAAGGTACCTACAATAAATATATAGTCGTAATGCTATTAAAATCAAGTCCGGAAAACCAATACGGCACACGGTGTACTCATAGGTTAGAACCTATAGCCTTTTCACGACCTAAAATTTAAGCCCGTAACCGCCACTTAAACTACGTAACGTCAGCAGGCGTACGCAAGTTATGTAAGCCGAAACCTAGAAATCTAAACCACCCAAAACTGGGTAAGCGGAAGAAAAACATAGTTAAAAACATTCGGAAAACCTCAAGTAAAATCTTTAACCTTACTTTACCTTCTTGAAAATTTCGGCAGCACCTCCTTTGTAAAAACTAGCCCCGAAAACGGGTACAACATAAAATATAAATAAAACATCCCAAACGGGAGCAAATCACACCCAACGGCGGAGACAACCACCACAAACATATATACGACGCCGTAGCGAAGAAATATAAATGAAAAACAACATAAGGAGGTAAAACTATATATCAAGGCCGACTCCCACGAGCACGGCACTCAAAGTCACCAAAATATATATAACACCGAATCCTCACAACTCGTCTCTAAGTCAAATACTTGAAGTGGTAGATGGAGAGTACTAGATCCAACAAAAAGATATACAATGAACAGAAATCGGATAACCGCCAACCCATCTAATAGCAAAGGCCTCACAGCCAACAGTAGCGGTATCCGCAAAAGTAGAGATAAAAAGGCGCCCTGCCGCGACTACTCTGAGGGTAAGTCCTGCAAAACACTGTGGCACAACGGGGGTGAGTTTCCAACTCGTGAATAGTAAATAACATCATACTGTAATCGCAAGTATGCACTAACAGTAATAATCAATCACATGTAAGCTGGAAGCATAAGTATGACAATATGAATATGCAACTATCATGATCAAGGTACACCACCACGGTACTATATCTACATGAATCAAGTGCATATCAACTAAATACTGAGTGCGAGAAAATTAATAATCTCATGCATAAATCATCGGCATGGAAAAACCCAGTGTAAATCAACAACACCCCAAATCCTAAAATCCTCAGATCGGCCCTCAGAGCGGCCCTGTAAATCTCATGGAACCTGAGTGTCAAACATCGACACCCGAAAATATCATGAAAACTTGTGCCCAGCGTCGACACATAAAATACTCGTATCCATACGTTCCTCGAATCCTAAGTGCCCAATATCGACACTTGTGATCCACGTATTGGTTCTCTGATATCCATACGTTCCTCGAAACCCAAGTGCCCAACCTCGACACTTGTGTTCCACGTATTGGTGTCCAATATCCATATCTCTCTCGGAATATAAGTGCCCAACATCGACACTTGAAATCCCCCAAATCGCATGAAAATATATCTCAAATGCGGAAATCTATGTAATATAACATATGCACCTAGAACAACAATATGAGCATATTACGGGAAAAGTCCTCTATTTAAATGCATCAAGTCATTAAATATATCACGTGGCTCTCAAGTATCTGAATCCCATATACATATATAACAGCGTCCCATAACACCGATATATATATCATATAAAGTTGAACATATAACTATAGCAAGGTATATGTATGAGCATGTAAGCATAGCAAGGCATATGTATAACCATGTAGGTGTACATGTATGCTATATTTCATATGCGCCATCGCACAAGAATAAATGCCTCTATCTCGCTAACCAAAAGCAAGGTATATCGTATGAATACATGTGTTGTGCGTATCATGGCAATTACCGACAGTGTGTGTAGCATAATATTGGTGCTCGTGCAACATGGACTGTCAATAATAGTGCAGTGTACAATGGATATAGGTTCAGGCACAACAAGTAACTATATGCAATGAAATTCATGCACCATCTCTATATATGCATATAAACATGCGGCTAAAATCAAATCACATCTATCCCTGACGCTTAACGCTATACGGGCGATTTTCCCGTAGATGTTAAATCTACTCACCGATGATCTCGAGCTACTAAAATCCGACCGCATGCTTCCCTTTCTTCGCAGCGTCCGAAGTCCCCACTTGCGATCCTAAAATTTCACAAACGCATCACATAAGTCTAAATATCCTACGTCGACACAAAGATAATGAAACGCAAGGACAACGCCCAAAAAATTACACTCAAAATGCGCACGACATCGGCAAAACCCTAGCTTGGATCGCTAAACTACGTAACCACCAAGCCTAGACTCCGATCGTACCGATCACGCATTCACAACACAAAATCGCGTGTGGAAAATAATATACATAATATCGCAACGCCCATTAGAACCTATGTCCAAACCTTACCAAAAACTAGTAAGCAACTTTATCGAAAATTAGCACAAGTCTAAAACTAACACAATTCTAGCGATCGCAAACCTCGCAAAGTAGCTTAACTAAGTTATCAAAACCATTACCACAATTTTAATCTCACCCAAATATGTTTTGTTAAAACCTAGTTTGCTAAAATCTCAATTAGACGAATTAGGAATTAAACAATTATCATTTTCTCACTATGTTAAGTGTTCCTAGTCTTCAATTAACAATTAACCATATCAACAACTTAACCCTAACTTGATTATCACAAAATTATTATGAATCAACTCAACATGAAATTAAAGCTATATCAAACAATTAAATAGCTAGCTTATTGATTTAACCACAACAATAAGAGATTAGGGTTAGAAATTATACCTCGTCAAGAACACAAATTAGCAATAAACTCCAACTGTAACCTTCCAAAATGAAGTCTTTCATGAAGATCTAAGCAAGTTTAGCGATGAAGAATGATGGTTTATGATTTGTTCATGAGTTTGTGGGATTATTTAAGGATTTGTGATGATTTAAATGAGCTTGAAGAAGATGAAAATGAGCAAGAGAAAGGAAAGGGCAGAAATGTGGGGGGGGGAGGCCTCGGCCATGATGCAAGGTGAGGTTTGTTTTATGAAAAGAATGGAAATATCTAGCGAAAAAGACAATAAATGCTCATTAATGCAATATTATCCAAAGCCACCTCATTCTTTTCCTTTCTTTTAACACAAATATCTAGATATTTTGTATGGATGGATTTAACTTAAACTTGTAATTAGATTAGCATAGATTCACTTTAGAAGTAATTAACCCAAACCAAAATTGTAATTGGCACTAATTAAGTGCATAATTAACAACTTAAAATAATATTTTAATTAGGAAAAAAATCAAAGTGACCCAAAACATTCAAGTGACCCCCAAAACCCGCAACCTAGCACCATTCTACCTAAACTAGGTGCGGTCAAGTCTGTACTGAAATTTGATCACCTCCGGGTTTTTACGGAAAACACCGACTATTTTACCCTAAAACTGAAAAATTCGCATAACGATTTCTAAAACGTTACAAGCCTACACATGCAAAACAATCAAACAACCCTTGTTGTTGACGTAAAAACACCCAACAACCAAACACAATATCAAATACTAAAACCAAGAAATCCAATATCGGAAAACCTAACCCTACACCAAAGCAACAACTCAACAAATCACTCCCAGATTTTCAGTCGGGTGAAAAGAGCCTAAACAAACAATTCAGTTGGTTTGCATATGAAGTAACTGAGCTGCAGACCAAACCTAAACCTAAATGCCCACACTGAGGTCGACCACATTGCCCTCAAAACCGGCCACCTCGGCCCAATCTGCTCCGTTGGGGGTCGTCTTCGCAGGGTGGTCTCCTAGTGTCTTAAATAGGTCCCTGATATTGTTTGTTTTTCTCAGAATTACCCCAGGTTGCTCAAGAATCCCTGTAGGCCAATAAATGTCACAAAACCGACATGGGTAATTTCCTAAGTTAGTATTTTGGGTTCTATAATCTGGTCTAGGTCAAGAATCACCTCTAAAGTCTTGTAAATAGCCACTACATCACCATATATCCACACAATCACTCAACTCTTCTCTAGGAATTTCCAACATCACTAATCATCACTAAACCAATTCTAAACTAAAATAGAAACTAAGGCAACTTAATTATTAAGCTAATGGTGTAGGAAATACCTTTTTTGGGCAACTCAAGAAAAACCCTAGATGCCCAAGGCCATCAAAATCCAACTTTGATTGGTCCAATGTGTTGAGAATGAGGTTGGGATCAACTTTTGTGAAGGGAGTATAGGGTTTTGATGAAGAATTTGATATGGGTCATGAGGGTAGAATGAAGGAGCTTGAAGATGAAAAAGGAGAAGAAAAGTGATAGGGGGAAATGAATGAGGCAGCCCCCCCTCTCTTCTTATTCTCACCCTCTCACACTCATGTCTCACTCTCTCTCTCTCTCCCCAATCATTCTCCTTTTAACCCTTTTCTCTTTTCTTACAAAAATACACATAATACCCATAAAAGAACACAAATGCAACAACATAAAATAAAATGCAATATGACATGGTGCACTAGCCATGGGAAAATGTAGAAACACGGATTTGGCCTAATCGCGATTAGTAGTGCACTAATCGAGTTGAATTTTAAACTTGCATATAATAATTTATAAAAATGCCAAATCCGATAAATATATTTTTAAATGAATAAATCATTTCTATCTCCAATTATTTCACAAATATTGGTATATATTTATACTATGTTATGAAAACCCCAAATTCGCAAAACGGGTAATTTTCGCGAAATATATTATTTTAATATTAAATTCCAAAAATAATATTTTATATTTTCTAAAATGTTACAATCTTCCCCCTTTAAATAAATTCGGTCCCCGAATTTAAATTTAAACTCCCAAATACTAAAACATTTCAATACCCAACTCAAATCAACGGGGCTCCGAAATCACGGAAGATATAGAAATACTACAGCGCATCAAGTGCGCATGAAAATGAGTACGAAACTCAAAACCGAACTCCGTCAAGCGTCACGCAAATCATCGGACTTACACGCATATCATCCGAGTTACAATGGAGATACGGATCTTGAAATCCACTACCGAAATCCAATATGCACTAGTCAAATACTATAGTACGTATAGTACGCATCCTTGAAAATCTCCAAAACTGAATAAAACACAGGCAAAATCTTTTTTGAATCGCCGTGTGATGCGTAACTCACGGTACAAGTGACGAACGCTCTTTTGTAAAGTAATAAATATACGTTCATATATGTTTTGCTCAAATATATGTTCCGCCGTTTTGAAATATCCCAAAAGGTTTTCCTTTATAAACAATCGTGTCGCTCGCGGACACGTAGGAAATAGCGAGACTATAACTCCTTTGTGAAAACCTCTTGTTAGACATCTTATGCATAAAAGGTATTCTGGTACTGTCCTCAGATCAGTCCTGTTCGGCTACTACATAATATAGCACCTGTCATGAAAACAAAGTGCTCAAGAGCAAAATCAACCTCAAAAGGCGTATCCAACAATCACGTGAGTCTGGTGCGCATGGAAATCAAATCCAAATACAAGTGCCATAATATGCACAAAAGCAAAACTAAGTGCAACGGGTGTACACGAAAGCATCTGTCCAGTGCAACGGGTGTGCACGACAACGATATCAAGTGCATCTATAGTGCACGAAAATCTCAATCCAGTGCAACTAACATGCACGAATGAAAATCCCAATCGAGTGCATCCGGTATGCACAAAATCACATCTCATATCATGCGCCCAACATGCACGAAAATCCAAATCAAGTGCATCCGTCATGCACGAATGAAATCGAAATCAAGTGCATCCCATATGCATGAGTAAAATCTAAGTCAAGTGCATCCAACATACACGAATGAAATCGCACTCAAGTGCATTCGATGCGCATGAAATCCAATACCAAGCACCTAATATGCGTAAAAATCCAACCCAAGCGCGTCAGGTCCATATAAAGCATCTAGTGCAGTAAAGCGCATGATACGAACGTCAAGTGAAAACGCGCACAAAAACATAAATGTGGTAAAACGAATGCTCAAAGACAAAAATCGGTGCAACCAATGTACGGAATATAAATCTAGTGCAACTAATGCACGAAATACCCATCCGGCGCAACAAAAGCATGAAATGCAAATCTAGTGCATCCAGTGAATGAAATCTCATCAATAACTCAAATGCGTATAAAAAGCAACACTGTGTGTATCAAGGTGTTTAAAATCAAAAACGTGTGCAACTATGTGCACAAAATCCGTATCAATGCACTGCAAGCATATGTGAGCTATACCGAGTGCAAAAACCAAATCGAGTGCCTACCACATGCACAAAAATCCAATCAACGGTATGAAATCCACGAAATCATGAACACATGCTACCAAGATACAAAATCGACATCAAGTGCAATAGATATGCTTAAATCATAAACCAACACAACGGTGTATAAAAACATATATCATGTGCAATAACTTATGCACAAAAATGTAAATACCCAATAGGTGTAACCATGGTGCATGAAAACATTATCATGAAACTCAATCATCAAAACTCAAATCCAAGCAATATAAGCGTGATACTCGAATCACAACGCAAATCACAACAATTGACATTTAGGTACACCTCCTACAATATCGAAAAATATCGGTGTGCCCAAAACAGGCAGAGTAAGAACATCCGCTTGCCTCCTGCTCACGGTCTAACTTCCTATGTCTCTGGGTCCTCATTTTCTCTATGGATTACCAAACTCGCAATCTGTCGGCTCGTTGGCCTGGTCAGGTGTACTAACGGAAACAATTCCGCTCTGGCACTCCTCTGGTCAACTCTCGGCCAATTAGTATGATCACTCATAAAGCAGCACGTCACTGGCGTCGGACTCTGGTCCTCTGAATACACGTCACACATCTGATCCTCGGTGCAAATCTTATTGCAGCAGTGTCCTGGAAGGAACTTGCTCAGGGTCTCTTCCAATCTAGCCTATACCGAACTATACGGAGCCTGGTACTCTTGCATAATCTTTTCTTGTTTTCTGGACATCTGCGTTCTCAGCACAGCATTTCCTCAGGAACTGGCCGTATCCCAACGCCTAAGTATACACTTCTGATCTCTAATCTCGATGGGGAGTAACCACAGCTCGTTAACATCTCGTATGAATCTCTTGTTCCACTCGTCTTTATTATCGTCCAGTTCAACGTCACGTCATGCTATCTGCGTACTGCAATGGTTCTCGACAACAGTAAATCCGGAATCTCTCACTCGGACTCGGAATTACGAACTTTGTATCTTCATCACTCTGTAGAAGATATCGAGCCGAACACGTCCTCAGGAATTTGTCCTAACCATTGGAGGAATATACTTTATTCATCCGTTCTCGATCAACTCACAACGCATCTGGGTGAGGTCCTCTATCCGAAGATGGTCCACTTACTGATCTCTCATCGGATCATCCAACGAACAACATCATCTCTGGATCGATCTACTCTAGATCTGAATAAGATTCTCCACACTGGAAATCTTCAACTCAACTGGGCCTGCGTCGGCGCATCAATCAGACGAATCATCTCAGTCGCTCAACTCTACTCAAGATAGACTATCTATCTACCATCGCATTTCTGCCTGAAAGCTCCAGCGATCTCAGCTTGTAAGCTCTGGAAGCGACATCTAATAACTCTCGGCAACAGCTGGGTTGTCTGTCTGCACAGTAGATGATATCACAAACTCTGAGGTAGGCTGCACTTCAACCGTCCTATCACAACAGGCAGCCCCTAACCATGGCCCGATCATCCGGGCAAAACCGAACGCTTGCTTCCAACGAGAGGTCAGAGCACAAACACTAAATCGAGACGTTCCTATGTCACCAGAAAACCTAATGGTCAGTCCTCATCCATGACGAGCTCGTCCTGACCGCATCACTAGTAGCAGCTCAATCTGCGCTCAAACCATGGTGACAGGAACCTCAATCAAGTATCGACGGAAATAGATCAAAGGGATGAAAGGAATCAACAGATTAGGAATGGGTACATGATCATAAGGAGGAATGGAATCAATATGAGTATGATCATGGAAACTAGTAGAATCAAGGATCTCAGATAGATGTATGATCAAGGGGACGATGAGAATCACAGATCTCAAAATATGTACATCCTAAGGTTTCTTAAGTTGAGTATCGTATCATAAATATGCCGCAGAACATACGTACTGTACGTCACTCTACTCAAGCTACCTACTCCATCAATCAGGGTCAGCCTATGTAACGAAAGTTCGGGTCTAATACCCCCCTGTTCAAGTCTATGTTTCGTAAGGTCAAGCCTAGGTTCCGAAATATTTACGCCCCAGACTCCACATAGTTAAACCTAAACTCGAACCAAGGTTAAACCTAGCGCTCTGATACCAATTTTGTCATGACCCAAAAATATTAGCCCATGACCGGCACTTAAATCACGCAACGTCTAAAGGCGTAACATAATTCAAGTAAGCCCAAGCCCAGAAATCTAAATCTTTTTAAGAAAATAAAGAGGTGAAGTTTTGAAATAATGTTATGATGAAATCAAATGTTTTATTAAATGCATAGATAATGGAACATCAAAAATGCAAGTGGATTTTACTAGTTAAAAAAAAACAAGTTTCGTCATTTAAAAATTTGGACAGCACCTCCTTTGTATATTTTGATCCAAAACCACAAATACATGATAATATAAAAGACATCCCCAAGCGGGAGCTAGCTCTTCACCAATCGGCGGATTCACAAGCAGACAAGTCATAAAATAATTATACGACGCCCAACGGCGAAGATCAACACTAAAATGATAATGTAAAGCAAGACAGCTAACCCACCAAGCGAACATGAAACCCATCGCTCAAGTCTCGCAACTACAAGTCTCACTAAGTCTTACTACTTATAAAAATACTAGTTTCTGATTTGATGGAGTTAACTAGATACAACAGGAATAATAAATACAAGAGAGGTATGATCCAACATGTACCACCTACCAAAGCAAAACACCCGAATGCGGCTATGTGCCAGCGATGCCGCTACTGATCCATGCGGTCAACCAGTAAGAACTGTGGTACAATGGGGGTGAGTTGCCAACTCGTGAGTAGAAAAACATCAACAGGTAGAAATCGAATAAACAACGATTCCTAGGTCAACGGTATCATAAAGGTAATACTATGATATCTAGGGTGACCGTGTCTGTATGTGTGCCAACAGTATAATCAATGCCTATCTGCATGTGGATAATATCTACGTGTCCATCAATGACACAACAATATCATGCCTGTAAATATCATGAAAGCATATGCATGTAAATATGAGGGATGCCACTAACGTGTGTCCATCAAAGAGACATCAAAATCATGGAACCTGAGTGTCCAATATCGACACTCGAAATATCATGAAACTCGTGTCCAAAACCGACACGTAAATCCTCATATCTCAGGTGCTGCATCCTCAGATCGGCCCTCATATCTATCTCATGACTCCGGCCGGTATCCTCCGGACAACCGCCGGGTCCAACCAATCACCGGTAGGTAATACCCTCTCTGCCAGGCTCATTGTCTATACCACAAAAACCATTTCTTACCCCGGGGAACCATACCGGGTCCACCATGAACCCGCAAACGGAACATCCACCTCCTCGAATCGGCTTTCACATATCACACGTCTCAGAACCGAGAAAACGCATGGTGGACACACTGAAATATCATATCAAGAGAAACCGGGGTTTTAAAACAATACATACTTTCTTATGAAATAACCACGGTTCTCAAATACAGAAATCTCATGAAAATAGCATATCTCAATGCGTATAATTATAAAGCATGATGTATGTGACATATAACAGAATGTAAGCATATCCGTGTCATGCAACATGGAACAGTGATGTGAGCATGGGCATATCATCATAATGTGAGCATAGCAATATAATAGCATGATGTAGTAGTTCTACTGTGTGAGTGACATCGCAATTATTGATGATGAATTGTGTGAGCTGGCCAATCTGTGTAAGTGTAACATACGCATCATCGATAATGGTGTAGGTGTACTAGCACAGGTATATCATAACAAATAATGGAAGTATATATAATGCAAATAAGATTATCCTAAACGTAGCAGAAAGTAATTCATAAGCGTATCTAATCTAACCTCTACACATAAACCATACGGTCAGCTTTTAAAAGATGCGAATCATAGTTTTGAAAGTAGGGGCTACGGTGTTTTTAAGGAAAAGACACTATTTGAAAATCCGTAACGTCCGTCAAGATATCCATTTAAAAGATGCATACGATTCGTCAGTTTTGGAAATATGTATGATTCGGGTGACACATTCATGTCGGCTATCCAGTCTCATAGTATCTGATACGGCGACACCCTCGAATAACATCCTCAATAAAATACGAGCGCGGATCATCCATCCGGTAACTCACATCGCGTACGGTAATGCTTCGTACGGTGACTTAAAACAGAAATAGGGATTCTATCGACCTATGCTACAATGAGGGTACGGATCTCAAGTCTCGTACGGTATATCACTCGTCATTCTCATAAATATATATATAGCATTCTCATATCATGCCACTAAAAATCTTATATCAATCGTATCCGCTCGTATCATCTTATCCCATCATATATTCTTGTCATCACATTTACATCCCACATCAAGTCATTTACATATATATACATTCTACCTTATACATAAAAAGTCATGCTGCTCTAAACTCATTCTTATTCTAGTGCAACTACATATCTAAAAGTCGTGATTCACATTCACTTTTCATATCCCTAAACCTTTCATCTCATATCTCAATATATATATTCAATCACTCATATCTTCTCTAACTATCTTTTTAACCATATCCTTAGTTTTCTAATCTAGGTTTCTACGACTGTGTCTTATAGATCGGTTTCCATTTAAAATTTGCGGGGGTGCTATACTCCATCCACCCGACTTCCTCCGTAGATATAGATCTACTCACATTGCTCCTTACTTTCCGAAGTCGATGACGCCATGCTCCATCGTCTCGGAATCCATGCGAAGGTATCTACAATAAATACATAGTCGTAATGCTATTAAAATCAAGTCCGGAAAACCAATACAGCACACGGTGCGCTCATAGGTTAGAACCTATAGCCTACGCTTGCAAAACAATCAAACAACCCTTGTTGTTGACGTACAAACGCCCAACAACCAAACACAATATCAAATACTAAAACAAAGAAATCTAATATCGGAAAACCTAACGCGACACTAAAGCAGCAACTCAAGAAATCACTCCCAGATTATCAGTCGGGTGAAAAGAACCTAAACAAACAATGCAGTGGGGTTGTATATGAAGTAACTGAGCTACAGACTAAACCTAGACCCAAATGCCCACACTGAGGCCGGCCACATTGCCCTCAAAACCGGCCACCTCGGCCCACTATGCTCTGTTGGGGGTCGTCTTCGCAGGGTGGTCTCCTAGTGTCTTAAATAGGTCCCTGGGATTGTTTATTTTTCTCAGAATTATCCCAGGTTGCTCCAGATTCCCTGTAGGCCACTAAATGTCACAAAACCAACATGGGGAATTTCCTAAGTTCGTATTTTGGGTTCTATACTCTGGTCTTGGTCAAGAATCACCTCTAAAGTCTTGTAAACAGCCACTACATCATCACATGTCCACACAATCACTCAACCCTTCTCTAGGAATTTCCAACATCACTAATCATCACTAAACCAATTCTAAACTAAAATAGAAACTAAAGCAACTAAATTATTAAGCTAATGTGTAGGAAATATCTCTTTTGGGCAACTCAAGAAAACCCCCAGATGCCTAAGGTCATCAAAATCCAACTTTGGTTGGTCCAATGTGTTGAGGTGGGGATCAACTTTTGTGAAGGGAGTATAGGGTTTTGATGAAGATTTTGAGATGGGTCATGAGGGTAGAATGAGGGAGCTTGAAGATGAAGAAGGAGAAGAAAAATGATGGGGGGAAATGAATGAGGTAGCCCCCCCTCTCTCTCTTCTTATTCTCACCCTCTCACACTTATGTCTCACACATACACTCTCTCTCTCCAATTATTCTTCTTTTAACCCGTTTCTCTTTTCTTACAAAAATACACATAATACCCATAAAACAACACAAATGCAACATGACATGGTGCACTAGCCTTGGGAAAATGTAGAAACACGGATTTGGCCTAATCACGATTAGTAGTGCACTAATCGGGTTAAATTTTAAACATGCATATAATAATATATAAAAATGCCAAATCCGATAAATATATTTTTAAATGAATAAATCAGTTCTATCTCCTATTATTTCACAAATATTGGTATATATTTCTACCATTTTACGAAAACCCAAATTCGCAAATCGGATAGTTTTCGCGAAATATATTATTTTAATATTAAATTCCAAAAATAATATTTTATATTTTCTGAAATATTACAGGTTTCTAAGTCTACCAAATACACATAGTTTGGTTGATAGAGCTTTTAACTAATTACAACTGAATAAATATACAAGTACAAATGGTGGTCACGATGCAAGTGTACCCCACCTACCAAAGCAAATCACTGGGAAGGAAACTGTGTGCCAGCTAGCCGCTACTGAATCCGTGCGGTCAAACTTGCAAGAAAACTGTGGCACAACGGGGTGAGTTGCCGACTCGTGAGTAGAAGACATCACCAGGTAGAAATTGAATGTATGACGATCTCCTAGGTCATACAGTAGTATAATAATAATAATATAATAACGACGATGTGGTAACAAGGGTGATAGCGTAAATATAAGTATAACAATTCTAATGCAATCATGTCCATGTCACAAAGTGGTACCATGTCATCTGTATCATATGTGTATGTGTGTGTGTGTGTCATCTAATGTGTGCCCATGAATGACACACCAAATCATCATAAATACCTGAATGCCCAGCATCGACATTCGAAAACATCATAAAAACCGTGTCCAGCAACGACCATAAGTCCTCATATCTTGGGCGCCGTCTCATCGGATCGGCCCTTATGCCCATCTGATCTCACGACTCCGGTTGGTATCCTCCGGATATCCGCCGAGCCAAACTATCACCGATCGGTAGTGCTCCCCTGCCGGGCTCAACTTCCCTCTATACGATCTTCTTGCCCCGGGATACCGTACCGGGTCCACCGTATACCCACAGAAGGTGCCTCCTCTCTCATCGAATCGGGTATACATATAGCTCAGAATCGAGAAAACTTATGGTGGATGCCACACATCATATCAAAAGAAACCGCGTTTTTAAAACAATTCACAAATTTTTCAAAATAGATCCGCAGTTTCTCAAATTCAGAAATCTCATGAAAATCGAAATCTCATAAACATGAGCCAATAATGAAACAATGAGTACCAGCACAGAGCCAATCTACAGTGCATAACTAGAATGTATATATATGAACGTGACATCTAACTAAGTAAGAAATGCAATATCTAAACTAGCATGTGAGATCAAGAATGCTAAGCAATACTATTAAGCTACAAGTTATCAGGTTGTACGAGTGAAGTAACGATTTCTAATGTGTACGTGGCATGGCAATTACCGATGATGAGTGTGTGAGCCGGCGAGTATGTATACGTGCAATATGCGCATCATCGGTAATGGTGATGTGTCCTAGCAGTCGTAGTCATAATAGATAATGAAAAGAACATGTATATAAAATGCAAATGAGAATAATATGAGCATAACAGAAAGTAAACAGTAAACGCAACATTATATATATATATATATAGCTACATATAAGCCATACAGTTATAGTATTTAAAATATCATGAATCGTTGTTTTTAGAAAAGTAGGGGACAACAGTGTTTTTGATAAAAAGATACCATTTGAAAATCCATCGCGTCCCTTGGGTTTGTCTCTGAAAATGCATATGATTCGTTAGTTTTGAAAATAGGTATGGCTCTAATTATATTCTAATATCTACTTAAGTGATTAGAAAACTAAAAATATTCCCGAGTCGAAAGTGATTAGAAGACTATAACATTTCCGAGTCGATACATCCATCAGTCGGCGATCCAGCCTCATAGTATCACGTATGGTATAGTCCGTCGTACGGCATCCTCGAGTCAAGAGTGCGGATCAATCATCATATATATCATATCTCGTACAATATAATCCGTCGTACGATATCCTCAAATCAAGAGTACGGGTCAATTATCATATATATCATATCTCGTATGGTATAATCTGTCGTACGATGTCATAATTCTAGGGCACGGATCTATGGTCACGTACATTCTATCATCTCATCTAGTCACATGTCGTCACATGTTATATGTATATCGCCCAATGATCATGTAATATTTCATATCATAACATGGTGTTTCAAGCTCGAATCATATATCATAATCTCATGACATCATATCCGATCATATTGACTTATATCATTCTAACATATCATATCCTCATCTTACACGTATATGTATGTGTGTGTGTGTGTATGTGTATGTGTATGAACATATACGTGTATATGCATATATACATATACACATATATCATACCAAATGTGTGTGTGTGTGTGTGTGACAACATAAATCCCAAAGGCTCACGACTAAGAGAAATAGGGCTAAGGGTATACCTTCTTACGAGTACACTTATTCTAACCTATAGTCTCCTAGAAACTTATTAGCTAAGTTTACATATCCAACATTGAAGTATATATAACTACATATGAGTACCCAATTACTACGGTTGCGGGGTGCTATATGCCATCCACCCGACTTCCCCCGTAGATATACATCTACTTGTCTACTATCCTTGCTCTAGCCGAAGTCGATGATGCCTTGCTCTCCTTCGTTGTTCCGGAAATCAATGCGAAGGCACCTACAATTCAAGGAATGTCGTATCGTAAACAATAATCAAATCCGAAAACCGATATGGCAAACGAGACATACATAGGTTAGAACCTATGGTCCACGCATGCAAGAATACCCAAATAACTCTCGACGTTGACGTACAAACGTCAAATGACCGAGTTAAAACTCAATTTCCAAAACTCAAGTTAATAAAAGTCGCAAAACGAAAACAGCAACTTGGAAAAACACTCCCAGATTTTACCCTAAGTGAAATTAGGACATTTTGCATATAATGTAGGCCAAGATATCAGATAAAGGAGTTATGGACCAAACTTGGGACCCACTCATCTAGGTCAAGCCGCAATTTGCGGCCAGAAGGCATATTCTAGCGGCCAGTTCAGAGAATTGGGAGCTCAGGTTTCTAGGGTATGTTCCTAATGTCCTGCATATTCCTCTGTGTTTGCTAAATATTTTTCAGAGTCTTCGAGTTATAGCAGACCTTAACTTATCATCACATTTCCACAAAATCCCGATTTCGGAAAATTCTATGTTCATGTTTGGGACTTCTAAACTCAGTTTGGTCTAGAATTCTATCACTAAATGGTTGTAGTCACTAACCAAACCTCAAGTACGCTTCCATAACTCTAAACATCCAATAAATCTCATTCTAGAAATTTCCAAGATCATTAACCTACACTTGTTTAACTCTAAATTATTACAGGAGCTTAGGGAAACTTAATACTTAACTAAAAGTGAGGGATTTACCTTCCAAGAGCAACCCAAGAAATTTCTAGGATGACCAAAGTTCTCAATGTCCCAACATGATCCTACCATGGTGTTTGTAGTGATGTGAGGAATGATTTTTGTGAAGGTGGTTATTAATTTTGGGGTAGTTTTGAGGATGGACTTGGGATGGTAGTGAGGGTGAAGGAGGATGAAGGAGAAGGAGATGAGGAAATGGGAGATGAAGAAATGATTAGAATGGGGAGGCGAAGAAAAATACAGAAGCGTGTGGAAAGTTCTCCCTCTCTCTCTCTCTCAACCATGCTCTTATCCCCACCCTCTTTATTTATCTATTACTTTTTCTTAAAAAAAAAACAAAACAATTTAAAACAACATAAAGGAAATGAAGCCATGGTTCATCAAATATGGACAAATGTTACAACATAAAATATTGCATGTCATGATACACAAATAGGGTTAATACATAATTAGTAAAATATTAATCAAGTTTAGTATTAAACTTGTATACAAATAATTGTATAATAATTTATAAAATATCCAAATCAAATAAATGCTTCCACAATCAACAATTCTTATAAATTTCCAGATATTTTACAAACTATATGTATATAATCATACTATTCCATTTAAAACTAATTTCCATACTTTTATAATATTAATAAAATTTATTATTTTATTATTTAAATTCCAAAAATAATATTCTACATCTATGAAATGTTACAGTTTATATGTGAATGGGTGAGCAAGTAGGGTTAAGTTTATTTTATACCTCACTTACACCACACCTTGAGGTACATCCTAAGCCAACACCTTACCCTTGCACACATGCACCTCACCCCTCCATGTTGACACCTCACTCTTCCAACAAAAACACCACACCTATATTATTTCCAGCATTTCAAACTGAACAAAATATCTCTCACCAAAATCATCATCTTTTTCCTCTAAATCCTTCACTAGTTCATGAAAAAGACTAAAGATTTCATTTATCTTGGTTCAAATCACTCAAGTTAGAACTCATCACCTCTTTGTGCACATCTTGACGATTGAGTTCTGTGGAATTCTTCAAATAGGTATAACACCCAACTTTTCTAGTTTTTTTATGAGTTCTGTACAAATTAACATTTACAATATCGGAAAAATGTATTTTAGTTTAGAGTTTTAGCCTCTGTTGGTATCTGCTATAGTTAGGTTAGTCTCTGTTAAATCTAACAGTACAGTATAATGTTTTTTGAACCTAGAGTGCCCATTAGAAACCCGAACCCGATCCCCTACAATTCAACCGCCGGAATCCCTAAAATCCCAGTTACCGTCGGTTTTCTCAAGGAATTGGCTTTTGAATTTTTGTGGGCATATCTCTGTAGGTTATATAAAGTCTTTGGACTTTGTTTTTCCTAGATATTCTATAAACAAAATCTGGAAGCTATTTGGTTTGGTTTCATAATATTTTAACGTATGATACGGACATTTCGTATCACGTTTTTGTGTTTTCTCAAAATACGACTATTCGGGGTAGCTCTAGTTAGCTTTGGGTCTGTATAGCACACGATATTCAAATGTATTACGTTACGCAATTTAGTTCACTAAGAATTTACCTATTCGCCGTATCGGAATTTAGCCGCTTATATACGAAAGTTTCATTTCGATATTAGGTTTGACCGTGGGGACTTCGGAGACAGTGAGGAAGGGAAAAGGAGTGATGGGATCCGAGTAGATCATGACTTATTCCGGTGAGTAGACTAAACATCTACCAAGGATATTGTATGGATGGCGTATAACACCCGAAACCAAAATTTTTGTTACACTTGTTTTCTATTCATGTTGTTTGCATAATTAGACCTAGCATTGCATTGTATGCATTCATACCTATTAATCGCTATTGCTTAATACTTGGTAGGACACTTGCACTATTACCGATGAGTTATATTGCACTTACACATTCTTACATGCTACACTACACCCCATCGGTAATTAACATGTCACGTACACACCTAGAACTTTCCATATCACCCATAATCCATTGCGCACTGCTAGTATCATTAATTACTGTTGTCACGTAACATTGCTATTGTTTTGACACATATCATATGACATGACCCGGAATTTAACTCGTGGCCAGCAGTTAAATCATGCAAACTTTAAAGGCGTAACGTAATTCAGGTAAGCCGAAGCCCAAAAATCTAAACTTTTTTTAGGGAAAATAATAAAGGAGATGTTTTTAAAATAAGGTATAATGAAATCGAGTTTTCCTTTAAAATCCATAAGTAATGATATATGAAAATGCGAGTGGATTATACAATATTTGAAAACATTTATCGTCTTTAAAAATTTGGGCAGCACCTCCCTTGTATATTTTGATCCAAAACTACATACTGGCAATATATATATAGGCATCCCCAAGCGGGAGCTAGCTCTTCACCAATCGGTGGAATCATAATTACGCAAGTAAGCAATAAATATACGTCGCCCAATGGCGAAGATCAACACAGAAGAAATAAGTAAAGCAAGGCATCAAAAATCTCAAAAGAAGCGAACATACACCCATCGCTCTAAGTCTCGCAAACATACAGTCTGTCTAGGTCTACTAATATACAAAGTCTAGTTTCTGATTGATGGAGTTTATCTAGATACAACAGGAATAATAATACAAGAATGGGCACGATCCAATGTGTCCCATCTACCCAAGCAAACACCCTGAAAGAACTATGTACCAGCGATACCGCTACTGATCCAAGCGGTCGGACCTGCGAGAAAACTGTGGTACAACGGGGGTAAGTTTCCAACTCGTGAGTAGAAAACATTAGTAGGTAGAAATCGAATAAATAACGATTCCTAGGTCATACTGTATCATAACGGTAACACTATGGTATCTAGGGTGTCCATGCATGTGTTTATATCAACAATATAATCAATGCCGATGACACATGTAAAACCAAACCTCTGAATCATATGCCTATATGTATATGAGAATAAACTAACGTGTGTCCATCAACGACTCATTAAATCATGGAACCTGAGTGTCTAACATGGAAGCTCGAAACATCATGAAACCTATATCCAGCGTCAATACGAAAATCCTCATATCTTGAGCTCCGTCAGTCCGGATCGGCCCATATCCATCTGATCTCATGACCACGGTCGGTATCCTCTGAATATCCGCCGCGCCAAACTATCACCGGTAGGTAGTGCTTCCCTACCATGCTCATCGTATACATCTCGAGCTTATTGCCCCGGGGTACCTTACCGGGCTCACCATATGCCCACAGACGGTTCATTCATTCCACCATGTCTCGAAAACACGCTCAGAACCAAGAAAACTCATGGTGGACAAGAAATATCATATCAAGGGAAAACCACCTTTTTAAATATTTCAAGTTTCAAAAGGTATCTTGCAGTTCCCAAATCCACGAAATCGAAATAAATATCATGTGAAATTATATATATATATATATATATATATATATTACTATAACAATGTATGTATACAAATTCATGTGGCATCTAAGTATGAAATGCTATATCTAAACTAGCATGTGAGAGCAAGAATACAACAATATAATTAAACTACCAGCTATCAGGTTATATAAGTGAGATGACGATTTCTAATGTGTACATGACATAGCCATTACCGATGATGATGTGTGTGAGCCGGCAAGAAAACGTACGTGCAACATACACATCATCGGTAATAGTGCATATGTCCTAGCAGACGAGATCGTAATAGCTAATGAAAGCACATGTATATGCAATGCAATGAGAATAACATAACATAGCAGAACAGTAAACAGTAAGTGCAACATTATAAAATATACGTATCTATATACGAGCTATACCGTTGCCGTAATTGAAATTAATACGAATCGTTGTTTTTAGAAGGGTAGGGGCTACAGTGTTTTTGAGAAAAGAAATATCATTTTGAAAATCTGTAGCCCCTTCGGGTTGCTCTTTGAAAAATACCTACGATTCGTTAGTTTTGAAGATAGGTATGACTCTAAATCTAATCTAACATCTACTTAAGTGACTAAACTAAAAAAGTGTAGAAAGGGATTAGAAATCTATAATATATCCGAGTCGATGTATCTATCAGTCGGCGATCCTTCCTCATAGCATCACGTACGGTATAGTCCATCGTACGGAATCCTCGAGTCAAGAGTGCGGATCAATCATTACATATATAATCTCGAACGGTATCATCCGTCACACTACATCGTAATCAAGGGTACGAATCCAAGATCACGTACATACTATTATCTTATCAAGTCACATATTATCACATGTTCTTTGTATATCGTCCAATAATCCTTTAATTTATCGTATTATATACGAGGTCTCAACTCGATCATACATCATAACCTTACGACATCATATCGATTAATATCCATTAACTCATAATATCCTCATTTCACGTGTATATGTATACACAAACACACACATATACACACATACACACACACATATATACTATATATAAATATCCTATTCTACGGTTGCGGGGTGCTATACGCCATCCACCCGACTTCCCGCGTAGATATACATCTACTCACCTGCTAATCTCCTCGCTTAGCCTAAGTCGATGTGCTTCGTCGTCTTGGAAGTCCATATGAAGGTACCTATATATCAATACATGTCGTAACTGTTAGTTGTATGTATGCCTTAGAGGCCATTATTGTACAGATGATGTATATTATAGTGGATGCTTGGACATATATAGAGAAGACTTTCTTGCTCGACATGATAGTATGCTATCTGGTTGCTCTTTATCTTAATATGTTGACTTGTATTATGATACTATCTTGCTCTCACATGTTGGTAAAGCCCTTAGGATGCATACTTGACTACTAGGATTATGATGTAGATCATACTAGTAGGGCCAAGGTAGTTCACAAGTTCATCCTTTAATTGTTCCTAGTGGAGGGTGTATCGAGACGGGGCATTGATATTCTTGAGTGGACTAGCGTATACGCTTCTTGACCCATTTGATGGGCGATGGATGATCCCACATCCATTAGTTTTTGACATCGAAGATGGTATACGGGCGCTCAGTGGAGTCTGGGTACACTAAACAGGACTCGCCGAGAACTCCTAAATGGTATTATACCTAATGTCATATAGCAGTTCTCTGTTAACACTGGTACAGGTTAGTCTGTTGACCCGAGATCGTCATAGAGTCTTGTGTGATTCCCACTGTGCTTTGATTTCTACCTTACCACGTTCAAGAGAACGTGTAAAATGGTGGTTTTTCAGTACAGTCCTGAGTCACATGGAGGTAATGAGCGATAGGAGGGGATTCGTCTCTCCCGGTATTGGGGGTTGATGTTGCACAGTGCTTGATTGGCCATAACAGGAAGTCCCTAGCCAGGATTGATACAGAGATTTACTGGTAAGTTTTATCAGTAGTTTCTCGACCCATTATGAGCCTCGTATCGGTATGACTTATCAAGTTACTGGGGTCTGACATTTACCACCCCTAGACTAGATATGTGACATATCAGACGAAGAGACCGGACTGTACGGTAGTGTTACTGATTGGATTTGCAGGAGTATGGCAGTCTTGGTTGTTGATCTTCTGATTGCTCAATACCCGGGTAGCCGTTACGTCTAGCAGTGCCGCTGATGGCTTGTGGGTGACTGATATGATCATCACCTACTGCCGGCATATTGACGAGTCTTTAGAGTCCTATACAGAGGTTTCCTGGCTCAGGTGAAATGAAGTAGGAGTAAATATGTGATATGTGCGGGACTGAGATTAATACGTGTATGTGATACCGTATTCTATTCTTGCAATTTGTATTATCGGTCAGTTATATGTGAAATAGCCGGGTTATCGAATCAAGTGTTGATTCGATTTGTTGATACACATGATATTAGTTGGTTATATGTGATATAGCCGGATTATTAAATTAAGTGTTGATTTAATAATCTAATGTATAATTATATATTTGATATATTAAATTACATTAACTAATATTAGCTCACTTAAGCATTTCTTTTTCTCACTTGTGCACACTTAATATATATGTGATATATGTTATTATGTCATGCTTGTTGCTACATGCTACATGGGTGTATGAGACTCACACCATGCTTATGATAATGTTGGGTTTATTTATTTAAAGTAAATCAAAATTAGTTGGAAATTAGTCATGGTTTGGAGCTTAGTGGAAGCTTGTGGAATCATTGACTTAGTCCCCTAATCTTGTTTTACTTGAGATATTTTTTAACCCAACCATTCTCTTTAGCAATGGTTAAGTCTCTACATGAGTTAGTATATGATATTTTCTCACCCATGGTTGCTATAGTGACTCTCATTCTATTCCTACTTCATTTTCTTCTTCATCTCCAAGAGCTCACTAGGTTTTTGGGAGGTGAAGAAAATTAGTGAGAAAAATATTTCCAAAGTGACCAAAATTCCTACTTCATTAACCTGCACTAGATTATCCATTTAGTTTAGGTTGTTTGCTTCACTAATTCCTAATTAGTGAAGAGGTACCTTGAGTTAGTGTCTCCTCGACGTAGATCATCTTCGGCCTCAAAGACTTCGAGCAAGCTCGTTCATTTCACCTTGTGGAGCCTCACTAGAGTCCGAAAGATCATTACTTGGAGCGAAGGGACTACTACACGGAGCTTTTGAAGTGAAGGACCGGTCTACAAAGGTTGTATTCCCATTCCCTTAGATATAAAGTTGTTTACATGCTAGTTTACGTCTAATTCTCTAGTTAAGATTTTATGGTTAGGGTTCTTTAGTATGCCAATTTAAAAAAAACGGCATGGTCGATGCCTCCCGAAACCCAGTGCTCGTGCTAGGGAACCCTTCAGTGGTATCAGAGCCAAGCTAGAGAATTAGACGATGGTTGTAGAATTACGAAACCGAAACTACTTCGAAACCTCGAAACTAAAAGCCTAGCTTTTGTCGAAATTTTTAAGTCCTCTAAATTTTTTTTAAGCAGTTGCAGAATTTTACATATGATGTAACGTGAACACCACAGAAAATTGAACCCCCTTCGCCGGATTTGACCCAGCGAAATGATGAATATGACCGGCCTGGCCGGTTCTATAGGCTTGTTTAGGCTTCGATTTTGTGTGGTATTCCAGGCTCTGGGGTTTGGTGTTTCAGGTGTTGTTTGTTTTTACTATGATTGCATGTGATGTTGTCTTTCTGTAAAGGCATATCAGAATGTTTCGTATACGTAATTTTAACATTGTTTTGGGTTTTTATATGTGGTCTAGGCGAAGTTAAAGAGTTCGAACGAACATCGAACCCCACACTTTCACCCTCGCTGGAAATTTTCCAAAAGTTGGATTTTTCCAAGTTTAAAATATTCAAAAATCGTGCAAGTAATTCTATAGACCCTTTAGAAGAATGATACCCAAACTCGATTCTTTGGACGCGGAACTGCGGGAAAACCCTAGGGTTTGCGGTAGTTCCACGGCGCTATGAGTGAGGTATGGGTCGGCCTTTCTACGGTTAGTCTATAGGTACTGTAGCATGTTCTGGGTAGTTTTTAAACTGTGCTCATGTGTTGAGCTCTCTGGGAATTGTGGGACTTTGATAATTCGATCGAAATGTTTAACATCGTATAGCCATCTGTGATTGTGATACAATATTTGGAATCCATAATAATCGGTTTTATGAAAACTGATTTGAATTTTATAAATCTAGCAGTTTAGTCTCATTTGATCGGTTGCCACGAAATTTTGATGTGGATCAAAAGTCCGTCGCAATCACATAGAGTACGCGGATACTCGCCGGGTAACGTTACTAGATAGCCATGCTCCATAGCCCCAACCAAGTGAATGTAGGAGAACCCCGTTGCCAAAAGCATCCGTCCGGGTGCTCGCGGCCGCGGTGTTCCTTCTAAGTGCACTTCGTCGACGACATCAGGTGTGCGACCGTCTACAAAAGTTTTCGACGAGCATTCGATTAAGGTGCCGGGAATCTTGTTGAATTGCCCGACTTGATATTGAAAAGTGTTTTCAATAACGAGATTAAAATGCAGGGTTTATAATTGTTAGGCATGTGATGTCTAAGGAATTCATATGGTTAGGCGTGAAATCTGAAGTATGAGATATTTAGGATTTATGATGTCTAAGGTGGTTACGGATTCCAATTGTTGTAGTTTTCACTTTCTTTTCTGTGACCGTAAGTGTAATATGTGGTGTATCGCCGGTTTCGTTGTTATACATCAACGACAATTGGGATACGCATATTTACTTACATTGATGACATGTGATGTTATGTGTTGCTGTGATATGTTATATTGGATCGTCGTGTTTGAATAGCCAGGGGTTTTTGCGTGAGATGAGAGTTTTTCATTTTCATTCAAGTAAAAGCTTGTATGTAATATTCTTTTATTGGGGAACTTCCGGGTTGAGGATGATGTCACCATTGATGTATATTATTTACTTTTCCGCATTAGGATAGATCCATGGTGGGGAGCACAACTAACCGGGTTCTAGAGTCTAGTGGGAGACCATCTCAAGGAGTTGAGACCATGTCTCATAACTCTAGAATTTGCAGGGTTGCTTGTCTCTCTCATAGCGGTCTAGGGATGTGGGTTTGGCAATTCATCACGAACGTGAAATCCGCGTTTTTTACTAGCTTAATTTAAAACACGGACTTCCTAGTACATCCAATATTTCATATTTTATCTTCTGCTGCTGATATTCTGTGATGTGATTGTTGGATATAGTGCCCTCAAAGTCAATTATTGGATCGCAGGCACGTGATTGCAATGATTGAGGGTGGATCTATACCAGTAGGACAGTCTTACTCAAGATGATAGTATGCTATCTGGTTTATCTTTATCATCGTGTACAGCTTTAGGTGACCTTAGAGATCACTATTACATATTGATAGAGCCCTTAGGATTTTTGCATGATGGCCAGCAGTATGATGGCGATCATATACATGGGAGCTGGGGTCTATAAGCACATCCTTAAAAGGTCCCTAGTCGAGGGAGTTTTGAGATAGGGCATCGATACTCCAGAGTAGACTAGTGTATACGGGTCGAGACCCCGACGAGGGGCGGTGGCTGGTCTCACAAGCCATTGGTGTCAGTTGGTTCACCTAAGACGTATACAGGTGCTCATTGGGTTATGAGTACACCGGACAGGACTCGCCGGGAACATGCTAGTTGGTTTTATACCTAGTGTCAGATAGCAGTTCCCTGGTGACATGTGTAAAGGTTAGTTTATCGACCTGAGATCGTCATTTGTCTCGTGTGAGTTCCCACTGTGCTTTGATTACTACCCTACCACGGCTCAAAAGAGTCGTGCAAACAGGTTTTTATTCGGTACAGTCCCGAGCCATATGGAGGCAGTGGGCGGATCGACAGGGGTTTCGTCTCTCCCGGTATTGGGGGTGAGATCGCGCTGTGTCTAGGAGAGGTATTACACGAAGTCCTTGGCCAAGGCAGGAGATTTTCTGGTAGGTATTCCAGTAATATCTCAGGGTGTTCTTGGATACACTTCGACATGACTTGTACCGCTTCTGGGGGTCTGACTTTTACCAACCCCCTAGGCCTGACATGCGATGCTCATAGACGAACGGACCGGACTGTACGGATATTGTCACTGACTGGCTCATTAGGGTGTCAGGATGAGTTCGCTCATCGACCTCCCTTTTGGTCAATACCTGGTAGCCCGTTACGTACAGCAAGTACCACTGACGTGCTAGTGGTTAAATCTACCGCCAGTGTATTGACGAGTCTTTAGAGTCCCCCAAAGACAGTTTCACAAGTTTCTGGCGAAACGTTGTAGAGGCCGTATAGGTATTATGTCAGGGTTCGATCATATACGTGCAGTCGTGCACGGGTCATGATCGGACGGATCATACTAGTGGGCTTTGGTTTAAGCCGGATCATAGTATTAGATTTGTTGGATTACTTTAGTCTCATCGCATTCGCATTCAGTCGGAATGCGGATACAGGTATGTATATACAGGTGAGGGGTATCCTTGTGATCCGTTACGAGTTTACTTTAGATATTGCCGTATCTTTTTGTTGGACTAAACATTTGGGTTAATGTTTATTTTTGTGGAAATTATGAGCTTAGTTCATGATAAGGTACATTTAATGTGACATAGACATGTTTTGTGACTCATGGTCTCTTTATTTGTGCTAATGTCACATTAGGATTTGTTTATTGTGTTGAATTGATGGATGGAGAGAGATAGGGCAGCCATAGGCTTGGGGTTTGCTCTTGTATTATTATTCTTGCTCTCATTTTGATCAACACAATACAAGAAAAGAAAACCTCTTCTTCTTCTTCCTCCTCTAACTCACCTTTTCCACTAATGGCATCATCTTTAACCTCCATCCATACACTCTCATGTGTTGAGAATCAATGGATGCTTGAGACAAAGTTATCACACATATTCTCTACATCACCTTGGACACGTCGGCTAGCAAACTTCGTGTCCGAGTTGCTTCGGATGAAGCGGGAGCTCGTAAAAAGACTCATTGATGTAGTGCCATTTCCGACGAGGAGACCGGAGATCGGAGATGCTGCGAGGAGCTTGGGATGGTGGCCAAAGACCGAAGGACACAGATCGATCGGTATAGCCTTTATAACCCTTCTCTAGTTTGCTAGTTATAGGTTAACGGTTCGATCCGGGAGAAAGTATACGTTAGCGCCGATTTCTCGTTTAAGAAAAGTTTTTGTTTCCATATTTGGCCTCGGATAGACGGCCGGGGCACTACCGTAGACTTACATGGTATCAGAGCCACGCCTTTAACCTTTACTTGCTTGTTCTAACGTGTTTAAAATATCGATCGAACGAAATTTCCAAAACCGCAATTCCAATTTATGCAGTTTCTGTCGAAATTATTTTGTCGTCGAAAAATTATTTTGAGTATGTTAGAAAATCATGCAGGCTTTTATAAGACCCCTGTAGAAATTTGAATGCACGATCCAATCATTACGCCACGGAACTACGGCATAACTGGCATGTTTGCCGCGGATCCGCGGCGAGAATGTGTGTTCAGAGCTTCATTTTTCTTCTGGTGGTCTTTCTCTTGGAATTGTGGTTTCTGGAATTTTTAGTTTTGGCCCAGATTATTTTGAGTGCTGGAATTGTACTTGGGGTCCACTTCGGGAAATTTTGTCGATCGAAATTTTAAATTAGTTAGTTCGCAGTACTTACATTACTATCTATGACCGTGAATATCATTCGAGCGATAAATCTTGTCTAATTGCTATAGCCCTTTTAGACGGATTTGCGAACGTGACTTTCACGTTGATGTTCGGTGTTGTGCTGTGATGTTGCGGATTTGTCATGGTGGATAGCTTGGTGCAATGTTAGTACAGTTTGGTATTATTTGTACATTTGATATTGCGGGGCCAGCGTCCGACATGTGGACTGCCGTCACTGCCTGTTTGTATATTATTCTTTTGGGGCACGACCGGGTTGAGGACGATGTACCCGTTGTACATATTTTATTTTCTGTACTAGGATTACCCCGCGGTGGGGTGCACAGATAACCGGGTTCTAGAGGGCAACGGGCCCGCATCTCATGGCTTTGAGACTCTAGAATTGGCGGGCTATTCGCTGCACTCGTAGGGGGTATAGGTTAACCCAAGGAGGGGTGCTCAAGTTACCGGATTTCGTGAAGTGCTGGGTGGTCCATTCAATTTGTTGAAGGGGAATGCCTCGCTTCAGGTTTTGGTGGGTAACTTGCCGCTCCCGTAGGGGTCTAAGATTTCATTGCACAGGCTATCCACACGACCAGGGGAACGTCGGGTTTCACTAGCGGCTCAAAGGAAACCCGGGGATCCCAGATTATCTGTATTATTCTGTGATGCTTGCTACTTTATGTGATGTTGCATTTTATTATGCCATGAGCGAATATTATATATTGATATATATACTAGTAGATGTTGTATATGTTTTACACCCGCGCTAGTCCAGTCCCCGCTCTGTCGTTAGTTAAGTAACCTAACGGGTGATGACGGGACCCAGTGGCGAATGCGGATGGCATATACGTACATCATATTTTCGTTCTTTTCTGGTGTGATTAATTGATGGGACTACATTGATTTGGATCAATGCAAGCTAAACAAACCTGTTTGATGTTGTTGGAATATTTTTCAAAAACCTGTTATTACAAGGACGTTCCTTTGTTTTGCACAGTGGCATTCGGTTATGAATATCCAACACCTCAGTCGACGAGGCAAGGGCTGAGATCCCTTCACCGGGAGTGACCCCATGGACAAAAGTTTGCATCAGGGTTATAACTTCACTATAGTCGATTACTTTTTGCTTTGCATCGTGGTATTCAGTTGGAATATCCTGTACCTCATTTTACGGGGAAAGAGCCGAGATCCCTTCACCGGGAGTGACCTCTTTAGCAAAGGTTTTCGCCACTATATTTTTATAAAAAGCTATCCGGTTCCTTCAACGATATCAAGTTCATTACGTTAAAGGTTTTTTGCCAAAAACCATTCGTAGCCCTCCGTCATTTCAGACGGGTAGCACTTAGTATTCATGCTATGTTTGTTGGCCTTAGTCAAGGCATAGTGTATGGTAGCTATTTGTTACTTTTCTATTGAATAGATTGATGCGTTGGTTTGGGACAGTCGTACAGCCTTGTTGGCCCTTGTCATGGGCTTGTACGGGTGGATTCAAATTAACCTGGACAATGACGGGTAGAACTTGACATGTGACTTATGATTTGTTGGCCTTAGTCAAGGTCATAAGAGCATGGGGTAAAAATCACATCGGGAGTTTCTAAAGAAACTGAAACATGCCAGGTATGCGCATACCTTCTAGGGTGTGATAACGTGAGTGGATTCCATCACGTTATCATGCGATGATAGTTGGATCCCGATTCCCGCTGATGAGTTGGTTTACTCCTCGGATGATCCCGACTAATTCTTCTTTCAGGTTTGGAGGAGAATTTGAGGTTACAGTGGGAGGTTTCCTGAGTAGATAAATTGATAACCATTCTGATCTAGGTTAGAGTGCAAGCAGAGTGTTTCTTTTTCCTCTCTCTTTGGCAGTGACTATGGCCCGACCCTAGACTATGACTCAGTGACCAAGTTAACTGAACCTTCTTAAAACACTGGCTTTTGGATTGTCTGAGTTGCATACCTCATTGCCACTCCTACTTTTACCCTTTTCTCCAGAACACCCCGTATTACTACGAACATCCACTTCCATTGGATAAAACCATCCTATGGTTATATACAAACTCAAAGGAACTTGTTCCAGATTCGAGGATGGTTTCCGGTTCTGGGGAAAATGAATAGGACTATTCAGTTGTCTTTTCTTTTTACCTTCTCTCAGACTGCGAGTGCTCCTTGGATTAGGACGGTACATCTATTACGCTAATTGGATAGTCTTCATCCAAACCATAGGCAGGTGCCAAAAGGTAGGGAATGAAGAAAACCGATTAGCCTAAGTAAGGTGTACAGAAGGTAATAAGTAAAGACAAGTAAAGGGATTAGAAAGAGGCCAAAGTAAATTGCGACTGCTATTCATGACCAAACCAAGTATTTCATTGCCACTCCTACTTCACCCTGGTATTTCTCTAGAACACCCCGTATCACTACGAAGATCCACAGTTATTGGATATTCCATCGTATGGTTATATACGAATTCGAAGGAACTTGTTCCAGTTCGGGGATAGATTCTGGTTCAGGAGAAATAGGAATAAGATTTATTCAGTTGTCTTTTATCTTCACCTTCTCTCAGGTTACGAGTACTCCTAGGATTAGGAGAGTACACCCATTCTGCTTATTAGATAGTCTTCTTCCAAACCACAGGCTGGTGCCGAACGGTAGGGAAGGAAGAAAACTATTTGGCCTAAAGGTGGTGTACAGAAGGTAATGACTAAAGACATATAATGGGATTTGGAGAGATGGCAAAGAAATATACAGTTACAGTTGTGAATCTGATAATGGAAGAGGCATTACTAGGAATACCCAGATACCCCTTCGAAACATTTTCATGTTTCAGTTTCACTGTGCATTGTTAATAGAAAACTGATTTCCCAATTAGACACTTGCTCCAGGGTATGTATTTACCAGGTTTGATTCTCACATCTGTATGGTTTTACAAATGACGAGTGGGAGTAAGTTATTGGGAATTAGGTGATCATCCTCATTATATCGGGATTCGTTGTAATTAGTGATATTTGAGGAAATCACCTGGGTTTTGCCGGACGGTAAATATTTGGTTTTGAATATCCGTTGTTATGCACCAATTTCAAACTGATATATCTATACGTTTATTTTTATAAAGTGAGATATAACTTTTTGAAATTATGTCCATGACATTTACCTATATCAGTTGATGGTTAGGTAAGGAGCATTCAATAGCGGTGTAATTCTTTATAACCATAGCACAGTTTTCAAGCTACGACGCACAAGGTTTGAGTTATTAGACTCAGGGGACTTATACAGAGTATTGTATATTATCCAGTGTCCGTTAGGACCGAGGGGTTGGTCCTCATACTATATTCTGTTTACTTATGACTTCTCTAGATTTTAGACAAGTGTTTCGTAGAAATACAAGGTCTACGTTTTGAGAAGTTATAGGTATATGAATAAAGTAGAGAACCAGGTATTGCAAGTATCTGGATTCTTTAAGGTGATCGAAGATGTAGATACTTGTGTATGGTATTCAGTTGATAGTAATGATTATGAGAACTTGCTTCTCTTTCAGGTTACTCATATCTGGATGTATTCCTAAGTTGAGTGATGCTGATCGGCCTCTCTCTATTTAGTTGACATGCACTGGACATAGCTGCATGATTTGAATCTGGTTCCAATTAAATCAGTGCCTCTGTTTCTATATTGGATATAGAATAGTTCATATCTTAAAAATATTAAGGTACGGGGAGTTGTCCGGCTTATGCTTAAAACCAGACTCTGGATAACTCAAGGCGCATTTCTGTAATGGCAGACGAGGGTTGACTTTCTACCATCTGGAAGATCAATAGTGATATTGTTCTTGACTCGCCACAGTTTTAGTAAAATGGACTTTTTCAGAAAATAGTAGTGGGAGTATGGTAGAACTGGAAGTGATTCCAGAACCGCAAACGTTTTCTGAAAATTTAATAGGACCTAAAGATTCAATCTGGATTGACATTCTATTAGCCACTCCGCAGATATGGTGGATAACCTCAGGCACTCGAGAGGTACTTCGGTATGCTCAAGGACGGTGACTGGGAGGTTCTTGTTTACCCAGACTTGACACTACCGTTGTTCCAGACTATGAGACCCGGCAGGAGGATGAATATAGCGTCGTTCTAAACTAGCTTTAGAAGTGTACGTATATATGACTCTGCCAGAGGGTTGTCGAAGTCTGTGGGAGCAGCGGAAGCATAGTGGACAAGTAGCTTATGTCTATTTATAGAGTAAAGCAGATATAGTGGAGATAGATCATCTATTTCTGATGTGACAGTCATAGGTTTGACTTCATCAGAATAGTGAATAGATCTGTTAAGAAGGAAGTAGGGTATGATGTCCTGGTATTTGGATGACATACACAGAGTAGGAAGTGAAATTCCTATACTACGATCGGTTATACTTTGGTTGTCACACAGTGGTTTCTCCACATAGGACATGAATATTATATCAGACATTCTGGTTACTAGATCTATGGTTTTAGATCCAGATTTGGGTAGTTTCCCAATCTGGGTACTTAGACAGCATTCTAAAGGTGTTTTAGAATGGACGACTCCTGGCACGGTAGTATACCTGCAGGTGATGGAGTCACCCTATATAAAGGTGTCTTACAGACTAAAGGGGAGAGGGATGTGCATGATTGACATATCACTTGCTTAGGCAATTGAGTCAATCATGAGATGTCAAGTACCACACCAGATATCATTTTTGCACTAGCTGCTATAAGTTCAGATATGAATCCAATCCTGGAGAAACATTCGGAAGTAGTTTTAGAACATAAGTAGATGTTCTAGGGATATGATAACGACAGCCTCTTTCGGGAGACGGTTATCATTCCAGGCTTCCAAGGTGACCTGGATGACAGAGTGACTGTCAGAGTTATAGTTTTCCCTCTGACGAGGGGCAGTAGTTTGGACAAGTGATCCAAGCGGACATTGAGGGCGGCATGACGCAGGATACTGATTAAGTTCAGTTGACGATACAGTCTAAGAAGTTTGGATCTGGAGTTCATTTATGAACTAGGGCCTATCAGATATCCAGACATATTCTAAGACAGATATTGCTCATTTCGGGAGATGGCTTTCTCCGCGAATTTGAGATAAAGAGAGACATAGAAAGAAACATCAGGGCGGATCCACTCACTGAGGCTATTCCTCGAATGCAGTAGTTTCACAAACGGGCTTTGTAAGACTAATCAGTAGAGGAGATGGGTGTTCGGTATCACACGGTCTGTGAGTATGCGACATCGCAAGAATTAGCCTTGAGTGCAAGTGGGAGATTGTTGGATATAGTGCCCTCAAAGTCAATTATTGGATCGCAGACACGCGATTGCAATGATTGAGGGTGGACCTATACCGGTAGGACAGTCTTACTCAAGAAGATAGTATGCAGCTTTATCTTTATCATCGTGTATTGCTTTAGGTGACCATAGAGATCACTATTACACATTGATAGAGCCCTTAGGATTTTTGCTTGACGGCCAGCAGTATGATGGCGATCATATACGTGGGAGCCGGGCGCATCCTTAAAAGGTTCCTAATCGAGGGAGTTTCGAGACAGGGCATCGATACTCCAGAGTAGACTAGTGTATACGGGTCGAGAACCCGACGAGGGGCGGTGACTGGTCTCACAAGATATTGGTGTCAGTTGGTTCACCTAAGACGTATACAGGTGCTCATTGGGTTATGAGTACACCGAACAGGACTCGCCGGGAAAATACTAGTTGGTTTTATACCTAGCGTCAGATAGCAGTTCCCTGGTGACATGTGTAAAGGTTAGTTCATCGACCTGAGATCGTCATTTGTGTGAGTTCCCACTGTGCTTTGATTACTAGCCTACCACGGCTCAAAGGAGTCGTGCAAACAGGTTTTAATTGGGTACAGTCCCGAGCCACACGGAGGGAGTGAGCGGATCGACAGGGGTTTCGTCTCTCCCGGTATTGGGGGTGAGATCGCGCTGTGTCTATGAGAGTCATTACATGAATTCCTTGGCCAAGGCAGGAGATTTGTAGGGTTCCTAGGCACACTCAAGAGGTTCCACAACTGATCGAACATGGCCAATTCAAATTTTTCTATGTGCCGAGAAACCATAATGCGATCGTTAACTAGAGGATAGGAGAAACAACAAGCAAGTTAACAACTTAGCTAAAAGTGAAAGGGGCTACAACCTTTGTAGATCCGGTCCTCCACTTCCTTAGCTCCGTGATGACGTCCCTCCGCTGCGATCATCGGATCCCGGACTCTAGCGATGGTTTCGTCGAAGAAATGATCGGGCTAGGTCGTCGACTTCGATACCGAAGATGATCTATGTCGAGACAACTCAAGATCAAGCGCCATCTTCACTTAGTCATCAACCTTGTGAAGAAAACACCCTATACAACATGGCAAGTGGTAGAGGATGAAAAAATAGGAAGTGGGTTCACTTTGGATTTGGATTTCTCACTTGGATTCATCACTTAGAAATTTTCAAGAAGAGTTTTCTTTTCTTCATGAAGAAGAAGAAGAAGATGAAAGAAAAAGAATTATTTTAAAAAGAAAATCCAAGTGATTCTTATCATTTAGTAACCATGGGTGAGTTAACAAGTATAGAGAATAAACTAGGGTTAAGGTTTAATGGTTAGGTTAAGGCAAAAGACAAAATGGCAAAGACTTTCAAAGCTTCATGTAGCTTCATGGATAAAACAAAGCATGCCACCATTTTATTCTTTGCCAAAATGAATAAAGTAAATAAATAAATGAATCAAACCCTAACCATTAACCTAATCATAGTTTAAAGTAAACACACACCCAAGTTTGCATGTATCATCAAACATGATACAAACTAGTGCACAAACATATATCATATATACAATGTGCACATTCAAGTGAGATAATCAATCTTAAGTGAACCAATACTAGTTAATGTAAAGTAATATATCAAATATATAATTATACATTAAATAATTAAATCAACACTTGATTTAACGATCCGGTCATATCGCATATGACCGACTAATATCCAATGTATCGACTTATCGAATCAATCATCGATTCGATAACTAGGTTATATCGCATACAACCAATCGATACATTCATCGTGAGAATAGAATACGGTATCACATACACGCATTATTCTCGGTCCCGCACATATCTCATATGCGCTCCTATTTCGTTTCGCTTGAGCCAGGAAACCTCTGTGTAGGACTCTAAAGATTCGTCAATACACCGGCAGCAGGTGATGATCATATCAAAGAGCCACAAGCCGCAAGCAGTCTGCTAAACGTAACGGCCACCCGGGTATTGAGCGATCAGAAGATCAACGAGCAAGCCCGCTCACACTCCTGTGAATCCAACCAGTAACACTTACCGCACAGTCCGGTCTGATCGTCTGATATATCGCATATCTCGCCTAGGGGTGGTAAACGTCAGACCCCAGTAGCTCGATAAGTCGTGTTGATATGAGGTCTATAACAGTTCGAGAAACCACTGGTAAGACTTACCAGTAAATCTCAGCAACCCTGGCCAGGGATTCTTGGTTATAACCAACCGAACACAGCGCAACATCAACTCCCTATACCGGGAGAGACGAATCCCCTCCTATCGCTCATTGCCTCCATATGATTCGGGACTGTACCCAAAAACCACCGTTTTGCATGCCCTCTTGGACGTGGTAAGGTGGAAATCAAAGCACAGTGGGAATCACACAAGACTCTTTGACGATCTCGGGTCTACAGACTAACTTATACCAGTGTCACCAGAGATCTGACGTGAGGTATAATACCATCTGGGAGTTCTTGGCGAGTCCGTCCAGTGTACCCAGTCTCCACTGAGCACCCGTATATCATCTCTGTTGTCAAACATCAATGGATATAGGATCATCCATCGCCCATCTGTATGGGTTGAGAAGGTATACGCTAGTTTACTCTGGTATATCGATGCCCCGTCTCGATACACCCACGACTAGGGACCTTGAAGGATGTACTTATGGACTACCATGTCCCCACTAGTATGATCTCCATCATAGTCCAGGTAGTCAAGTACACATCCTAAGGGCTTTACCAACATGTAACAGAGAGACAATCAGTGTACACGTTAAGATAAAGAGCAACCAGATAGCATAGTATCACGTCGAGCAAGAAAGTCCTCCCTGTATATGTCCCAGCATCCACTACAATATACATCCTATGTACAGTAATGGCCTCTAGGGCATACATATAACTAACAATCTCCCACTTGCACTAGGGCCATCTGTAGCAGTGGTTGCAGTATCTCATACTCAACCATCCTATAAAAGTCTCTCTCTGGGAAAAGGCCTTTGTGAGTGGATGCGCCGTGTTGTCCTCTGAGTCTACTCACCTAACCTTGATTCCCTGGAGATCAACCATCTCCATGATGAGGTGACACTGCCTTAGAATATGTCTGGATCACTGATGGGACGGGCGTTCCCTGGCATAAGCCATAACTCCATTGTCACACAATGGGAGGAACGAAGTTCATCTCATGAATAAATATACATCCAGACTGCCTCTTTGGTAGCATCTTAAGTAGCGATGTATCCAGCCTTTATCATCTAGTATGCTACGGTATCTAGCTTGGAACTCTTCCAACATACCGTCCCTTTGCTGAGGGTAAAGACGATGCCTGTGACTGACATTCAGTCATCCTTATCACCCTGGAACCTTTCCAGTGATTCTCCCAGGATCAATTGATACCATCTTACTACAACTAGTGAGTATCCTAACATCCAATTAGATCAATCTCATAGATCCAAAACCCAGGATTTAGGAGGTATCACTTTGATCCTATATGGAGAATCATTGTGATAAGCGGAGATTGACCGAGCGTAACATAGGAAACTCCTTCCCTATCAAGAGTATGTTATCCACATACACTACGAGGATCACCACCATACCTCCTACTACCCTTTTGTTTATACAAGGTTCATCTACCATTTTGATGATGTCAAACTCTTTGACTAAACCATCAAAACAGACGTTCCAACTCCGCGATGCCTGCTTTATCACATAAAACATCTTGCACGCGTTTCCGCTGCTCCCACTGTCTACGAGGCTCTCTGGCTGTGTACTTATAGACGCACTCTTCCAAAACATCACTTAGAAAAGCAGTCATGGCACCCAACCGCCAGATATCGTAGTCATGGTATGTAGCCGTGGCATGTAGGATCTGGATGGACTTAAGCATAGCTACTTAGAAAAAGTTTTATCATAATCCATACCTGGTCAATGATGCAAACTTTTACCAAGTCTAGCTTTGAAAGTCTCAACTTTTCCATGTACACCAAGTAATCTTCTCAAGATATACTTGCTCCTGATGGGGATTTAACCCTTCAGATAAAGCAACCAAAGTCCATACTTTGTTGGTGTATAAGGATTCCATCTCAGATCGATAAGCATCCAGCCATTCTTACAGAATCTCACTCCTGATGGCCAGCTCGAAACTAGTTGGGTCATCATCTCATGATGCAATCCTCTCTCCCACTGTCATAGAGAAACCGAAGTATCTCTCAGGTGGGTGAGGAACCCTACTAGATCGGCGGAGAGGCTGATGTTCGTCGGGGACTATTGAATCCTTTAGTTCTGTCAAATCACCAGCTGCAGTTTGTATAGCTGGAACCTTTTCAGTTCTACATAACTGACCTTGCCTCGAGCTTGTCCGGATTTTGCATTTAGACATAGGCCGGACAACCCTAAATCTTAACATACTTAAGAGATAGGTTCTTCCCATACCATATCTTATATGGAGTGGTAGGCAACTGATTTGATTTGAATCCTATTCAATAGGTATGCAGCTTCTTAAGCGCATAACTCCCAATAGGAAATAGGAAACTCAGTAGTACTCATCATAGAGCACACCATATCACATAGGGTGCTATTGCTCCACCCCGATATACCATCGTGCTATGGTGTATACGGAGGAGTAATGCTGAGAGAGAATCTCATTCTCCTTTAGAATAGTCCAGGATTTCCGTGCTCAAGTATTCTCCTCCCTGATCTTATCATAGGACATAATACTTATACCCGGTTTTTGGTTCTCTACTTCTAACTTATATTCTGTGAATATCTCAAAAGGTTCGGACTTGTGTTTCAACAGGAACATATGTCTGAATCTTGAGAAATTATCAGAGAATGTAATGAAGTACAAAGGACCGATCTTGGTATGTATAGACAGGGAATCTTCATACATCAGCATGTATCAATCCCAAGAGTTCACTAACTCTTTCTCTGTTTCCAATAAACAGAGCTATGGTCATTTTATCTTTGTGACATGAATGGCAAGTTTCACAAGATGTAAATTCAAACTGATTTAAATATGCATCTAAATGTAACTTCAGCTAATCGGGTCGCATTGATATGACCTAGTCTACAATACCTCAAGAAGGAATCGTTCATTTCTGAACTCTTCCTCTTGTATGTGTTCTTTATACTAAGAACTGTAGTTTGATTTAGAACGTCAATGCTTTTAGATAACGTGCCTTAACTGATCAACTTTTGATATAGGAAATGTTCAAAACATTATCCAACAATACAAAATTATATCCTTCTTTACTAATAAAGAGACTGATATGATTTTGTATATCAGGTTCGGTATCTAATAACATTTGTTCAGAATCAATGTATTGGTAATACAGGGTGACAGTGACCAACAGACTTGGCTGCAACACTTGCACCGTTTTCTGTCTCATGAAACTTATCACCCGTACTCAGTTCTCTACCTTTCTGTAGCCCTATGTAACGGATTACATTTGCGGGATCCTGATCCGATATCTAATACCTAGGACGTAGATGACACTTAGAAACTGTTCTTTATAATGAACACACCCGAAGGAGATGCATCATATGCACTTTTTTCATTTGGGCGGCATAGGAATTCTGGTATTCCCCTATTTCTTGCTCTGTCTTATAACAATTATAAGTTGGAGCGGAACCAACGTTCCCCAGCTCAGTATAACAAGCGTGTTCGGTCAATACATCCGTATTATTATCTTGATTAAGGCGTGATATGGTCGCTACCTGGAGAGAGAGAGAAGAAAACACTCAGCGTGCGCTCTTGCAAGATCAGATTGGTTATTATTTTATCCAATCAGGATGGCTCCCACTGTTTTTATCAAATCTTCCTTCAAACCCCAAAAGAAAAGACTAGCCGGGATTAATTACACGCTACAAGTTCGCCAATCTTTCAGCCAGGCCAGTGTCGGTACTTTGAGGGAGGTTCCCCGTGCTTTCGCACGGACCTAATTACAGTAAACCTCGTTTTCCCAGAGGCGTAACCCCGTTGACACCTTTCTAGACACCTACTAGATCGGCTAATTGTAATGCGTAAAACTCTCCAGGAGTAACAATTACTCGCAGCGGGTATCGGGATCCAACTATCTCATAGAAGGTATGCAATCTCATTGCAAATTTCAACACTTGAAATTACCGATAATATTTTGCTCCTAGCATGCTATGACCTTGACGCATGCTAAACAACCCATAGTCCGCTAGTCAAGTTCAACCCGTACATTTCTTGATTGAATTAAACTCACCCGCACGACCCTTGACGCATGCCTAACAACGCCGTGCGAATACCCTAATCCAATCGCATCGTATGCTAGCAGATAAGCACTAGTTAGCTACCGTACACTACGCCTTGACGCATACCAAACTACCGCAGCACGAATACTAAGTAGTACTTATCTGAAATGACGGAGGGCTACGCAGGTTTTTTAAGAAAACCGTGAGCGTAATGAACTTGATATCGTTGTAGGATCGAATGAATTTTGAAATGGAGTGTTTTTTAGGCTTTTCTAGTTTTGCTAAAGGGGTCACTCCCGGTGAAGGGATCGTCGGCCCTTTCCTCATCGAATATGGTGCAGGATATATCATATATACCGCTGTGCAAAGCAAAAACTATAGAAGCAATCAAAAGACAAACCGAGGGTTGTAGCATCTGCCAGTTATTGCTAAACGAGTCACTCCCGGTGAAGGGATCTCGGTCCTTTCCTTATCGAATAAGGTGCAGGATGTTCTACAAGGAACACCGCGATGCAAAGCAAGAACTGTAGCTACCTGTTTTTAAAAAATCAATTCCACAACATCTTTAAGTTTCTTTTTTCTTTCATTAATCATATTAATGAAGTCCCATCATTTAAGCACCTAAACATCACAGATAAATACGACGTACACTTATGCCATCCGCAATCGCCTCGATGTCCCCTCGTGCATCGTTAGGTTAGGTAACTAACGACAGAGCGGGGCAGGGCTAGCGCGGGTGTAAAACATAAGTAACGTCTATATAATATATCATATATACTATATACAGTATCTATCATAGAACATCAAATGATCACATCACAGATATCGCAGCAGAAGAAACATATGAAACATTGGATATACTAGGACGTCCGTGTTTTCAATACGAGCCAGTATAAAACACGAATTCCACGATCGCGATGAATAGCCAAACCCACACCCGTAGATCCCTACGAGAGCGGCAAGCAACCTTACCAATTCTAGAGTTAGGAGACCCGGACTCGACTCCTCGAGTTGGTCTCCCATTGGACCCTAGAACCCGGTTACTTGTGCTCCCCTCCTTGGGTCTATCCTAGCGCGGAAAAGTAAATAATATACAATGGTGACATCTTCCGCAACCTGGAAGTGCCCCAACAAAAGAATATTACATATAAATTTTTACATGAATGAAAATAAAAAACACTCATCGCACATAAAACCCCCGGCTATTCAAACACGACGATCCAATATAACATATCCAGCAATACATAACATCACATGTCATCAACGTAAGTAAATATGCGCATCCCAATTGTCGTTGACATATAGCAACGAAACCGGCGATATCACATATTACACTTACGGTCGCAGAAAAGAAAGTGTAAAACTACAACAGTTGGAATCCGAAAATTCTTTAGACATCGCATGCCTAACCAAATGAATTCCTTAGACATCGCATGCCTAACAATTATAAACCCCGCATTTTAGTCTCATTATCGAAAACTATTTTTAATATCAAGTCGGCCAATTCAACAAGATTCCCGACATTTTGATCGAATGCTCGTCGCAAACTTTATTAGGCGGCCGCACCCCCGATGCCGTCGACGAAGTGCACCAAGGCGGAACACCGCTGCCGTGAGCACCCGAATGGATGCTTTCGACGACGGGGTTCTCCTACAGTCACTTGGTCGGAGCTAAGGGGTGTAGCTGTCTATTAAGTTTACCGGCGAGTATTCGCGTACGCTACGTGATTGCGACGGACTTTTGATCGCATCAAAATTCCGTGGCAACCAATCAAATGAGACTAAATTGCTATGTTTATAACATTCATTCAGTTATCTCATAACAACTTGTGAATTCCAAATATTGTATCACATTCCAGATAAATAGAAAATGTTAAACTTTCCGTTTGAACATTCAAACACCCAAGTTTTCCCGAAATAGCTCAACACATGAAATAAGTTTAAAAACATCCACTTCATGCCACAGTAGCAATGGTCCAGCCGTAGAAGGGTCAAGCCAATGCCTCACATGTGGCACGCCGTACTGCCCCAAACCCTAAGGTTCAAAGGACAGTTCAAGACGGTCACATAATCGAGTTAAGGTTTGTTGTTTTCTAAAGGGTCCATCGCGTTACTTGCACTACTCAGAACGTTCTCAAACTACGGAAAAATCCAACAGTTGGAAATTTCCCGGCATGGGAAAAATTAGGTATTTATATCCGGTCGAACTTTTTAACATATCTTAAATTATCCGGAAAAACAGGTAGACAAAATTAGACAATCCGATCGAATCTACGAACTCCCAATACAACCCAGAAAACTCAACTCTTTAGTGCAATTTAAAAATTCCCAAAAAACTCAGCAACTAAATAAAGAAATTACTGTGCAAAATTCACAACACAATGGTACTGTATGGCCGCGGAACCGCTGCACGAGCCATGCTCGTGCCGCGTTTCCGCGGCGCTTTGGTGGAATCAGACGCACGTGCTGCACAGTTTTTCATAGAAAACCCTGCTGAATTTTCTGCATATTTTTAATTCACAAAAATCCCCGATTTCAAAAAATGTACAGAGAATGGTTTTGAATTAGGGTTTCGGGTTCGATCGGGTTTCTAACTTCGTCTACACAACGCCTAAGGCTCTAACCTTGCTCTGATACCACTGTAGGGTTCCTAGCCACACTCAAGAGGTTCCACAACTGATCAAACATGGCCAATTCAAATTTTTCTATGTGCCGAGAAACCCTAATGTGATCGTTAACTAGAGGATAGGCGAAACAACAAGCAAGTTAACAACTTAGCTAAAAGTGAAAGGGGCAACAACCTTTGTAGATCCGGTCCTCCACTTCCTTAGCTCCGTGATGACGTCCCTCCGCTGCGATCATCGGATCCCGGACTCTAGCGATGGTTTCGTCGAAGAAATGATCGAGCTAGGTCGTCGACTTCGATGCCGAAGATGATCTACGTCGAGGCAACTCAAGATCAAGCTCCATCTTCACTTGGTCATCAACCTTGTGAATAAAACACCCTATACAACATGGCATGTGGTAGAGGATGAAGAAATAGGAAGTGGGCTCACTTTGGATTTGGATTTCTCACTTGGATTCATCACTTAGAAATTTTCAAGAAGAATTTTCTTTTCTTCATGAAGAAGAAGAAGAAGATGAAAGAAAAAGAATTATTTTAAAAAGAAAATTCAAGTGATTCTTATCATTTAGAAACCATGGGTGAGTTAACAAGTGTAGAAAATAAACTAGGGTTTAGGTTTAATGGTTAGGTTAAGGCAAAAGACAAAATGGCAAAGACTTTCAAAGCTTCATGAAGCTTCATGGATAAAACAAAGCATGCCTCCATTTTATTCTTTGCCAAAATGAATAAAGTAAATAAATAAATTAATCAAACCCAAACCATTAACCTAATCATAGTTTAAAGTAAACACACATCCAAGTTTGCATGTATCGTCAAACATGATACAAACTTGTGCACAAACATATATCATATATACAATGTGCACATTCAAGCGAGATTATCAATCTTAAGTGAACCAATACTAGTTAATGTAAAGTAATATATCAAATATATAACTATACATTAAATCATTAAATCAACACTTGATTTAACGATCCGGTCATATCGCATATGACCGACTAATATCCAATGTATCGACTTATCGAATCAATCCTCGATTCGATAACTAGGTTATATCGCATACAACCAATCGATACATTCATCGCGAGAATAGAATACGGTATCACATACACGCATTATTCTCGGTCCCGCACATATCTCATATGCGCTCCTATTTCGTTTCTCTTGAGCCAGGAAACCTCTGTGTAGGACTCTAAAGACTCATCAATACGCCGGCAACATGTGATGATCATATCAAATACCCACAAGCCGCAAGCGGTCTGCTAAACGTAACGGCCACCCGGGTATTGAGCGATCAGAAGATCAACGAGCAAGCCCGCTCACACTCCTGTGAATCCAACCAGTAACACTTACCGCACAGTCCGGTCTGATCGTCTGATATGTCGCATATCTCGCCTAGGGGTGGTAAACGTCAGACCCCAGTAGCTCGATAACTCGTGTCGATATGTGGTCTATAACAGTTCGAGAAACCACTGGTAACACTTACCAGTAAATCTCAGCAACCCTGGCCAGGGATTTCTGGTTATAGCCAATCGAACACAGCGCAACATCAACTCCCTATACCGGGAGAGACGAATCCCCTCCTATCGCTCATTGCCTCCATGTGATTCGGGACTGTATCCAAAAACCACCGTTTTGCATGCCCTCTTGGACGTGGTAAGGTGGAAATCAAAGCACAGTGGGAATCACACAAGACTCTTTGACGATCTCGGGTCTACAGACTAACCTGTACCAGTGTCTCCAGAGAACTGCCATCTGACGTGAGGTATAATACCATCTGGGAGTTCTCGGCGAGTCCGTCCAGTGTACCCAGTCTCCATTGAGCACCCGTATATCATCTCTGATGTCAAACATCAATGGATATGGGATCATCCATCGCCCATCTGTATGGGTCGAGAAGGTATACGCTAGTCTACTCTGGTATATCGATGCCCCGTCTCGATACACCCACGACTAGGGACCTTGAAGGATGTACTTATGGACTACCATGTCCCCACTAGTATGATCTGCATCATAGTCCAGGTAGTCAAGTACACATCCTAAGGGCTTTACCAACATGTAACAGAGAGACAATCAGTGTACACGTTAAGATAAAGAGCAACCAGATAGCATATTATCATATCGAGCAAGAAAGTCCTCCCTATATATGTCCCAGCATCCACTACAATATACATCCTATGTAAAGTAATGGTCTCTAGGGCATACATATAACTAACAAGATTTACTGGTAGATATTCCAGTAGTATCTCAGGGTGTTCTGGGCTACATTCCGACACGACTTGTACCACTTTTGGGGGTCTGACTTTTACCAACCCCGTAGGCTTGACATGCGATACTCAAAGGCGAACGGACCGGACTATACGGATATTGTCACTGACAGGCTCATTAGGGTGTCAGGATGAGTTCGCTCATCGACCTCCCTTTTAGTCAATACTTGGTAGCCCGTTACGTACAGCTAGTACCACTGACGTGCTAGTGGTTAAATCCACAGCCAGTGTATTAACGAGTCTTTAGAGTCCCCCACGGACAGTTTCTCAAGTTTCGAGCGAAATGTTGTAGAGGCCGTATAGGTATTATGGCAGGGTTCGATCATATACGTGTAGTCGTGCATGGATCATGATCGGACGGATCATACTAGTGGGCTTTGGTTTAAGCCGTATCCTAGTATTAGATTTGTTGGATTACTTTAGTCTCATCGCATTCGCATTCAGTCGGAATGCGGATGCAGGTATGTATATACAGGTGAGGGGTATCCTTGTGATCCGTCACGAGTTTACTTTAGATTTTGCCGTATCATTTTGTTGGACTAAACATTTGGGTTAATGTTTATTTTGGTGGAAATTATGAGCTTAGATCATGATGAGGTGCATTTAATATGACATAGACATGTTTAGTGACTCATGGTCTCTTTATTTGTGCTAATGTCACATTAGGATTTGTTTATTGTGTTGAATTGATGGATGGAGAGAGAGAGGGCAGCCATAGGCTTGGGGTTTGCTCTTGTTTTATTATTCTTGCTCTCATTTTGATCAACACAACACAAGAAAAGAAAACCTCTTCTTCTTCTTCTTCCTCTAGCTCACCTTTTCCACTAATGGCATCATCTTCAACCTCCATCCATACACTCTCATGTGTTGAGAATCAATGGATGCTTGAGACAAAGTTATCACACACATTCTCTACATCACCTTGGACACGTCGGCTAGCAAACTTCGTGTCCGAGTTACTTCAGACGAAGCGAGAGCCGTAAAAAGACTCATTGATGTGGTGCCCTTTCTGACGAGGAGACCGGAGATCGGAGATTCCGCGAGGAGCTTGGGATGGTGGCCAAAGACCGAAGGACACGGATCGATCGATATAGCCTTTCTAACCCTTCTTTAGTTTACTAGTTATAGGTTAATGGTTCGATCCGGGAGAAAGTATACGTTAGCGCCGATTTAAAGTTCAAGAAAAGTTTTTGTTTCCGCATTTGGCCTCGGATAGACGGCCGGGACGCTACCGTAGACTTACAGTGATCACTTGATATTCTGAGATGAATGCTTATATTATATATATGATATATAATAAATATTGCTGTTTTCGTTTCTTCTGTGATGCTTAGGAAACATAATTGATGGGACTTCATTAATGAGATTAATGAAATAAAAATAAACCCAAGATGTTGTGTAATCAAATTTTCAAAACTGGTAGCTCTAGTTCTTGCTTTGCGTAGCGGTATTCCTTGTAAAATATCCAGCACCTCATTCGATGAGGAAAGAGCCAAGATCCCTTCACCGGGAGTGACCTCTTTAGCAGAAGCTAGCAGATGCTACACCCACTCAGTTTATTTTGAAAAACTAGATTTTAAAAGCAGAGCTTAAACCAGTCCTTTTCAAAATCAATCGATTTTACAACGATATCAAGTTCATTACGCAAAAGGTTTTCTTAAAAAACCGTCGTAGCCCTCCGTTATTTCAGATAAGTACAACTAAATATTCGTGCTACGTTTGTTGTCCTTCGTCAATGCGTAGTGTGCGGTAGCTAACTAGTACTTATTTGCAGCATAAGATGCAATTTAGTTAGGGTAGTCGTACGATTTTGTTGGCCTTCGTCAAGGATCGTGTGGGTGGGTTTAATTCAATCATGTAATGTACGGGTTGAACTTGACTAGCGCCCTATGGTTTATTGGCCTTCATCAAAGTCATAGGACGTTAGGGGCAAAATGTTATCGAGAATTTCAAGTCTTGAAATTTGCAATGAGATTGTATACTTTCTATGAGATAGTTGGATCCCGATACCCACTGCGAGTAAGTGTTACTCCCGGGAGAGTTTTGCACTTTACAATTAGTGGATCAAGTAGGTGTCTAGAAAGGTGTCAACGGGGTTATGCCTCTGGGAAAACGAGGTTTATTTTAATTAGGTCCGTGCGAAATCATCGGGAACCTCCCTCAAAGTACCGGCACTGGCCTGGCTGAAAGATTGGCGAACTTGTAGGATGTAATTAATCCCGGCAAGTCTTACCTTTTAGGGTTTGAAGGAATATTTGATAAAAACAGTGGGAGCCATCCTGATAAGATAAGATAATAGCCAATCTAATCTTGCAAGATCATACGCTAAGTGTTTCCTTCTCTCTTTCTCCAGGTAGCGACCATGTCATGCCTTAATTAAGATAATAATATAGATGTATTGACCGAACCTGCTTATTACACTGAGCTGGGGAACGATGGTTCCATTCTTTCTTATAATTGTTATAAGACTGAGAAGGAAGCAGGGGAATATCCAGATTTTCACGCCACCCAAACGAAGAATAAGCATGTTGATGCATTTTCTTCAGGTGTGTTCGTTACCGAGAACTGTTTCTCAGTACACTCTATGTCCTGGGTATTAGATACCGGATCAGGATCCCACATATGTAATATGTTACATGGGCTGAAGAAAGGTAGAGAACTGGGAATAGATGATCATTCTGTAAGAGTAGGGATGCTGCAAATGTTGCAGCCAAAGTAGTTGGCGAATATCACCTTATATTACCAAATGGTAATACATTGATTCTGAATGAATGTAATTACATACCGAACCTGATATGCAATATTATATCAGTTTCTTTATCAAGTAAAGATGGATATAATTTTGTATTGCAGGATAATGTTATGAACATCTTCCTGAATCAAAAGTTGATTGGATCAGGCATATTATATAATAGCATATACGTTCTAAATCAAAACACAGTTCTAAGCATAACAAACACACATAAGTGGAAGAGTTCAGAAATGAACGAATCCTTCTTATGGCATTGTAAACTAGGTCATATCAATGAGACATGGCTAGCTAAGTTACATAAGGACGGATATTTGAATCCGTTCGAATTTTCATCTTATGACACTTGCCAGTCATGTCTCAAAGGCAAGATGACCAAATCTCTGTTTACTGGACATGGAGAGAGAGCTACGGAACTCTTGGGACTGATACATATTGGATTATGCGGTCCCATGTCTACACATGCCAGGAATGATTCCTCATACTTCATTACATTCACCGACGATCTCTCAAGATACGAACATGTGTTCTTGTTGAAACATAAGTCTGAAGTTTTTGAGAAATTCAAATAATATAAGAGCGAATTCGTGAACCAAACAGGTAAAAGTATTAAAATCCTTCGATCAGATCGGGGTGGAGAATACTTGAGCAATGAGTTCCTGGACTATCTAAAAGAGAATGGGATTCTATCTCAGATTACTCCTCCATATACACCACAACACAACTGTGTATCAGAGCAAAGGAATCGCACCGTATTAAATAGGGTGCGCTCTATGATGAGTACTGCTGAGTTGCCTGTTTCCTTTTGGGGTTATGCGCTTGAAACAGCCATACACCTATTGAATATGGTCCCTTCCAAATTTGTGCCTACCACTCCATATGAGATATGGAGGGGGAAGAGACCATGTCTTAATTATGTTAAGATGTGGGGTTGTCCGGCATATGTTAAAACACAAAATCCGGGCAAGTTCGAGGCAAGGTCTGTTCTGTGTAAGTTTATAGGATATCCCAAAAACTCGCGTGGGTATATCTTCTACCATACTGAGGAACAAAAGGTGTTTGTTTCTCGCAATGCCACCTTTTTAGAAAAGGAATTTCTTGAAAAAGAAATAAGTTTCAAAGAGGTAGAACTGGAAGAAGTTCCAGCTATACAAACCACAATAGAAGATTTTGTGGAACCAGAGGATTCGATAGTCCCCAACGAACCTAAGCCTCTCCGCCGATCTTGTAGGGTTCCTCATCCACCCGAGAGATACTACGGTTTTCTCATTAATGGTGGGAGCGAGAATTGCATCATGGAAGATGATGACTCAACTAGCTTCGAGCAGGCCATCACTGTTAGTGTATATGCCCTAGAGGCCATTACTGTATCATACTAGCTTGTATATTACTTAATGGAAGCTTGGGATATTCACAGTTGTATAGACAATCTTTATCAAAATGGTAGTATGCTACTTGGTTTGTCTCTACTTCAATATGTGCATGTGTTTCTTTTAGCATATCGCTTATATACATATTAGTAGAGCCCTTAGGATCTTTGCTTGATTACCAGCGTTGTGATGGCGCTCACACTCCTGGGGGCTGGGTAATCCATAAGCACATCCTTATACAGGTCCCTAGTCGTAGGACTATCGAGACAGGGCATCGATACTCCAGAGTAGACTAGCGTATGCGCTTCTCATCCCAGCGGGGGAGAAGGTCTGTCCCACAGCCGTCAGTACGTCGTACTTGAGATAGTATGCGGGTGCTCGTTAGGTTACGAGTACACTGGAAAGGACTCGTCGGGAACTGTTGGTTGGTGTTATACCTATCGTCAGTTATCAGTTCCCAGGAGACATGAGTACAGCTTAGTCCGCCGACTTGACACTGTCACTTCGCCTCGAGTGTGTTCCCACTGTACTTAGATTACTACCCTACCATGGCTCAAAGGAGTCGTGCAAACAGGAAGTAGTTGGGTGCAGTTCCGAAGCACTTGGAGGCAGTGACGGTTAGACAGGATTCGTCTCTCCCGGTATTGGGGGTTGACATCGCGCTGTGTCTAGGAGAGCCATTACACGAGTAGTCCCTGGCCAGGGCAAGCGAGATATACTGGTAGGTTTCCAGTGTTATCTCAGGGTGTTTTGGGCTTCACTCCGACACGACTTGTACCGCTATTAGGGGACTGACGTTTACCGCCCCCTAGGCCCGCCATGCGATGTATCAGACAAACAGACCGGACTGTACGGAGATTGTCACATACAGGCTCAGTAGGAGTTCGGATGGGTTTACCTCATCGGCCTTCTTATCGACATCTACCTGCGGACCGTTACGTACAGCTAGTGCCGCTTGCGGTCTGTGGTTAAACCCACTGCCAGCGTAGTGTCGAGTCTTTAGAGTCCCACACAGAGAGTTTCCCTGCACTGAGCGAAACGTGTAGAGGCCGTATGGTTTTACGGCAGGGCTGCGATCACTTGCGTACACTTGTGTGCGTATGTTGTTCGGGCAGGCAATACTAGTGGGCTTTGGTTTAAGCCGGATTCTAGTATTGCACAGATGGATTTGTTTTGTCTTCTGTGCATTCGCATTCTACGGAATGCGGATGCGGGTGTGTATGCACAGATTTGCAGAGTGGAGAAGGAGGAGGTGCCTCATTAGGGTTTTGACAGTTGGTTCGGTCAAAACCATTATGAGCCAGGGACATTATTTACTAATCCTTTTATTGATAATTTTGTTATGGCTAATTACATTGACCATTTGACCATCTTGACTTTGTTGACTGTTTGACCAAAGGTGACTAAGATCTTCTTGAAAGATCTAAAGTATTCTTTGGTTTTTTTTTCTTTTTGTTATGATAATGGTCATGTCATTTGTAGCCATCAACTTTTTCATGATGGGATTAGTAATGATGAAAATGAGTATTATTGCAACCATGGTTGTGTTTTCTCTTGGTTAAGCTTTTCATTTGTTCATTCTCATTCTCTCTCATAGAAAAGAAATGAGAAACATTTCCATGGTTTCTCCTCCATCTTCCTCCTCTTGATTCTTCCTTTGATCTCATGTGTTGAGAGAAAAAGGATTCCACTTGACAAACACATCCATACATCTCCTCTAAACTTCCTAGGGCTTCTTGACTAGCAATCACTTTGCCCTAGTTGCCTCGGCTTGAGGCGGAGCTCAGTGTACATCTCTCGGGTGGATCGTCTTCGACTCAAGAAGGCCACGGAGGTGCCCAAGGTCCGGATCGACGCTTGGATCTTGGATGGACGAGTGGGACAGCGGAATGAAGACCCGAAGGACCGGTTCCGTGAGGTATATTTTCTACAAGCATACTAGTTAAACCTCTTAGTGTTTACAAGTTTCTAGTTTAGCAAAGATCCGACTTTTAGTCCATGTTGCCTTGCGCTAAAATTATTTTTTTCGCCGTTTCCGCCTCCCCGTAAGAACCGGGGTGAGCAACGTGGACTTACAGTGGTATCAGCGCCTAGCTAAACATAAACTAGTAAGTTAGCAAAGTGTTAAGAACATCGATCGGAAAAAAGTCGCAAAACACATCCGCAAAACCTCAAGTTTCTGTCGATTTTTATACTGCTCAAAAGGTGCTTTAAAATATATGAAAAATCGTCTCAGGGTTTTGTGAAAACACTGCAGAAAAACGATCCAGTGATTCGATCAAACGACCGCGGTTCCGCGGCAATGACATGCTCATTGCCGCGGTTCCGCCGCCGTTTTGACTTGTCACTGGATCGGGTTTTATGCAGTGTTTTAGTTTGGATGTTTTGGGATTTTTAATACATGATTTTTCTGCCCAGATTTTCCAGAGAGCAAATTGACTTTTCGGGTGGCTAAAAATCCGTATTTTGATCGATATTCCGTACTCTTTGGCTAATGAATATTTTCTGTGATGTGATATATGTATTAAACGTCTACTAATCGCTATAAGTCGATTAGTGGGGGTTATACATATCTGTGATCTGTAATGTTGATGGTTTGTGGATATGAACTCGGTGGATTGTCGCGGATGAATAGCCGGGAATGGGTGTGAGATGAGAGTTTCTTTTTCTTTCATTCATTGTAAAATATGTAAATTGATGTAATATTATTTGTTTGGCCACACAACCGGGTCGGGGTTGTAGCCGTCATTGTATAATTCTTTTTACTGTTTTTGCTCCTAGGATAGACCCATGGAGGGGGTGCACAAACTACCGGGTATCCCGAAGTGCCGAGTGGCCTACACACGGTGTTGAGGGAGGTTGCTTCGCTTCGGGTACTTGGCGGGTAGTTTGCCGCACCCGTAGGGGTCTAGGGTGGGGTTTGGCTATTCATCGCGACCGTGTAATCCGTTTTTCGTTGCAGGCTCGAAAGAATCGCGGATTCCTAGTATATCCAAAGTGTTCATCTGTGATCTGTAATGTCTATCATTGCTATATATTTATATATGATAACTATTTAGGCGTTGCTTATGTTTTACAGCCGCGCTAGCCCAGCCCCCGCTCTGTCGTTAGTTAAGTAACCTAACGGGTGATGACGGGGCCCCGTGGCGAATGCGAATGGCATAAGCGTACGTCATATTTTGGTTGTTTTCTGCAATGGTAGGATTAAATGATGGGACGCATTAAAAGAACTAATGCAAGAAAATAAACCAAGTAAAAATCGTTGGAACACTTTGAAAACCACTCGGTTCTTTTCAAAAACCAGCATTTTAAACGCGGAGCTTGAACCACTCCTTTTAAAAGCTATCTCGTTCCATCGATTATATCAAGTTCACTACGTTCACGGTTTCGCCAAAACCATTCGTAGCCCTCCGTCATTTCGTATGGATATTCAATAGTATTCAAGCTATGTTTGTTGACCTTCGTCAAGGCATAGTGATTGGTAGCTGTTGGGTGTTCATATGTAACATAGATAGATGCGTTGGTTTGGGAAAGTCGTATTACCTTGTTGACCTTCGTCAAGGGTATGTACGGGTGGGTTCAAATTAACCTGGATAATGACGGGTAGAACTTGACATGTGACTTATGATTTGTTGACCTTCGCCAAGGTCATAAAAGCATGGGGCAAAAATCCACATCGGGAGTTTCAAAAGTACTGAAACTTGCTAGCGCCGCATACCATTTGGAGTGTGATGATTCTGGTAGGATTCCTTCGGTTTTGTCACGCGATGATATTTGGATCCCGATCCTACTGTGAGTATATGCTACTCCTCGGGAACTTTCTCACTTAACGATCAATGCTATAAACCAAGTAGGTGTCTAGAAAGGTGTTAGCGGGGCTACGCCCATAGGGAAAAGAGATTACTTAATTAAGGAACTTCGCGAAAGCGTTGGAAAACCTCTATCGAAGTACCGACACTAGCCTGGCTGAACGGTTAAGCAAGTATTGTACGGTGAGATTGATCCTGACTAATTCTTCCTTTATGGTTTGAGGAGGGATTCGAGAGACAGTGGGAGCCATCCTGTTTAGATAAATTAAAAACCAATCTAAACTTGCAAGAGCATCATGCTGAGTGTTTTCTTCTCTCTCTCTTAATTACAGCGACCCAGTGACCGCACCTAGGTTACATCTAGATAATAAAATGACTGAATCTGACTGTTATGACTGGCAAAGGTCTGTCCAGATGTCCATTGTGTTGGAGATAGTGCCCTCAGAGTCAATTATTGGATCACAGGCACGTGATTGCAATGATTGAGGGAGGACCTATCCCGGTAGGACAGTCTTACTCGAGATGATAGTATGCTATCTGGTTTACCTTTATCATCGTGTACTGCTTTAGGTGACCTGACAGGTCGCTATTGCACGTTGATGGAGCCCCTAGGATTCTTGCTTGACTGCCAGCAGTATGAGGGCGATCATATAAGTGAGAGCTGGAGTCTATAAGCACATCCTTAAAAGGTCCCTAGTCGTGGGAGTTTCGAGACAGGGCATCGATACTCCGGAGTAGACTAGTGTATACAGTCGAGACCCCGACGAGGGGCGGTGGCCGGTCTCACAGGCCACTGGTGTCAGTTGGTTCACCTAAGATATATACAGGTGCTCATTGGGTTATGAGTACACCGGACAGGACTCGCCGGGAACATGCTAGTTGGTCTTATACCTGACGTCAGATAGCAGTTCCCAGGTGACATGTGTACAGGTTAGTTCATCGACCTGGGGATCGTCATTTGTCTCGTGTGAGTTCCCACTGTGCTTTGATTACTACCCTACCACGGCTCAAAGGAGTCGTGCAAACAGGTTTTAGTTGGGTACAGTCCCGAGCCACATGGAGGTAGTGAGCGGATCTTCAGGGGTTTGTCTCTCCCGGTATTGGGGGTGAGGTCGCGCTGTGTCTAGGAGAGCCATTACACAAAGTCCTTGGCCAAGGCAGGAGATTTACTGGTAGGTATTCCAGTAGTATCTCAGGGTGTTCTGGGCTACACTCCGACACGACTTGTACCGCTTTTGGGGGTCTGACTTTTACCCACCCCCTAGGCCCGACATGCGATGCTCATAGACGAACGGACCGGACTGTACGGATATTGTCACTGACAGGCTCAGTAGGGTGTCAGGATGAGTTCGCTCATCGACGTCCCTTTTGGTCAATAGCTGGTGGCCCGTTACGTATTGGCTTATACCTCTGACGTGCTAGTGGTTAAATCCACAGCCATAGTATTGACGAGTCTTTAGAGTCCACCACACTTTCAGTTACTCAGCTTTCGGGCGAAACGCTGTAGAGGCCGTATGGAGATATGGCAGGGTCCGATCAGATACATGCGGTATTTCACGGATCAGGATCGGACGGTTTGTACTAGAGGCCGTATAGATATATGGCAGGGTTCGATCAGATACGTGCGGTATTGCACGGATCAGGATCGGACGGATATTACTAGCCGGCTTTGGTTTAAGCCGGATCCTTATATAGTACAGTGTAGATTTTATCTCTTTGCATTTGTATCCAGACGGAATACAGATGCGGGTGTGTATGCACAGTATCGGGGTTTTCCTGTAATTTATTACGGGACCAGTTTTCTGGAGTTGCCAGTTTGCATTCCGTTCCGGCCGGTTTTCCTTTGTTCTTTCCCGGCCGGACTTTTCCGATGGAGGGGGTTATTTGCAATTGTGCAAATAACATTTGTGGAGGGGGTTTCTTGCAAAAGGTTTTATTATGATAGCTTCATTTCTTTTGCTCCATGCTTTTGCATTAATGGTGATTTGAGAGGGTATGGTTTGCATGTAAGATTGTGATGATAATGTTTATGATGTGGTCACCTCTTCTCTTTATCCTACCATCACCTCCCTTCATGTTTTGCTTTTGCCCTCCACCATTCTCACTAAAAGGAGGCCGGCCACATTAGATGAGATAGGATGGTTCATTTCATTTTGTGAGAGTGTGGCAAAATTAATCATTCATATCATTTTCATTGCCACAAAAATCCCCAAGTTCATATCATCTTGATTCCTCCACCAAGGCAACTTAACCCCAAAGAGACTAAGCACTACACATTCTACAGCAAATCTTGGGCACGTCGACTTGCCAGCTTCATGCCCGAGTTGCCTCGGTATTGAGGTGGGAGCCCGTAAAAGATACAGACGATGTGGTGCCCTTCCGGCAAGGATATGACGACCGGAGGATCCGCGGGAGATCGGGACGACGACGAGAAGACCGGAGGACTCGGATCAGTCGGTATATCTCTAACCCGTCTTGTAGTTAGCTAGATCTAGTTTAATGGCCCGATCCGGGGTTTAGTGCGCGGTGGTGCCGGTTTGCAAAGTTCGCAAAATTAAAGTTTATCACCGTTTCCGCATTTGGCCGTCGGTTTGACGGCCGGGGCGCCGCCGTGCACTTACTGTGGTATCAGAGCCTCGCCATTAACTTCGTCTAGTTTCGTTTGATTTGTTTTGCATTTCCGATCGACCAAAATTCCAAAATCTACATTTTCCTTTACATCAGTTTTCTGTTGAAATTTTTTGGGCTCTAAAAATTTTTCAGGTGGTCTCAGAATGATGTGCAGGGAGTTCTAAGAACTCTGGGAAAATTCGAGGCAGTGATCCCTCAGGTCAAGCGCGGAACCGCGGCAAAACCCCCCTTGTTGCCGCGGTTCCGCCGCATGTTGGTGGGATCAATGCTTCCAATTTCTCCAGTGGGCTTCTGGGCTTATTTTAGGGGTTTTGGAATATTAAAATTGGGCCCAGAATTTCTTGATGTGCTACAGTAGTACTTTGGGGCCCACTTGTTAAAGTTTGATTGATCGGATATTTTAAACACATTATTTCACAGTATTTACATTATATCTGCGACCGTGAATGTCACTTGATCGGTAAATCCGGTCTAACTGCTATAGCCCGGTTAGATGGATTTGCGAACGTGACTTTCACGTTGATGTTCTGTTTTTGCTGTGATGTTGCGGATCGGTCGTGGGGGATAGCCTGGATGCAATGCTAGTACAGTTTTGTTGTATTATGTACATTTGTTGTTGCGGGGCGAGCGTCCGACATGTGGACTGCCGTCACTGCCTGTTTGTATTATTCTTTTGGGGCACGACCTGGTTGCGGTCGATGTACCCGTTGTATGTATATTTTACTTTCTGTACTAGGGTTACCCCGCGGAGGGGTGCACGGATAGCCGGGTTCTAGAGGGCAACTGGCCCGCATCTCAGGGCATTGAGACGAAGGGGGCTTCAGTCTGGAATTGGCGGGCTATTCGCCGCACTCGTAGGGGGTACAGGTTGACCCAGGAGGGGTGCCCAAGTTACCGGATTCCGTGAAGTGCTGGGTGGTCCATTCACGGAGCTGAAGGGGGATGCCTCGCTTCAGGTTTTGGCGGGTGACTTGCCGCGCCCGTAGGGGTCTAGGATTTCATTGCACAGGCTATCCACACGACCAGGGGAACGTCGGGTTTCAGTAGTGGCTCTGTGAAACCCGGGGATCCCAGATATCTGTTATGTTCTGTGATGCTGTACATTTCTGTGATGTTGCATTTTATTCACGCCTTGAGCGAAATATAATATATTGGTATATATATTAGTAGATGTTGTATATGTTTTTCATCCGCGCTAGTCCAGTCCCCGCTCTGCCGTTAGTTAGCTAACCTAACGGGTGATGACGGGACCCAGTGGCGAATGCGGATGGCATATACGTACGTCAGTATATTTTCGTTCTTTGTGGTGTGATCAATTGATGGGACTGCGTTGATTCGGATCAATGCAAGTTAAACAAACCTAATCTGATGTTGTTGGAACACTTTTTCAAAAAGCTGTTATTGCAAGGACGTTCACTTTTGTTTTGCATCGTGGTATTCATTTGGAATATCCTGCTCCTCAGTCGACGAGGCAAGGGCCGAGATCCCTTCACCGGGAGTGACCCCTTGGACAGAAGTTTGCGTCAGGGCATTAACTTCACTATAGCCGATTACTTTTGCTTTGCACCGTGGTATTCATTTGGAATATCCTGCACCCCATTCTACGGGGAAAGAGCCGAGATCCCTTCACTTGGAGTGACCTCTTTAGTAAAGGTTTTCGTCACTATATTTTCTAAAAAGCTATCAGTTCCTTCAACGATATCAAGTTCTTTACGTTAAAGGTTTTCGCCAGAAACCATTCGTAGCCCTCCGTCGTTTCATATGGGTAGTCAATAGTATTCAAGCTGTGTATGTTGGCCAAAGTCAAGGCACAGTGATTGGTAGCTATTGGGGTATTCATATGCAGCATAGATAGATGCGTTGGTTTGGGACAGTCGTACTGCCATTTTGGCCAAAGTCAAGGGTATGTACGGGTGGGTTCAAATTAACCTGGAGAATGACGGGTAGAACTTGACATGTGACTTATGATATGTTGGCCAAAGTCAAGGTCATAAGAGCATGGGGTAAAAATCACATCGGGAGTTTCAAAAGAACTGAAACTTGCCAGATATGCGCATACCATCTAGAGTGTGATACCGTGAGCGGATTCCGTCACGTTGTCATGCGATGATAGTTGGATCCCGATTCCCACTGATGAGTTGGTTTACTCCTCGGGTGACCCCGACTAAATCTTCTTTCAGGTTTGGAGGAGAATTTGAGGTACAGTGGGAGGTGTCCAGATTAGATAAAGTGATAACCATTCTGATCTAGGTTAGAGTGCACGCTGAGTGTTTCTTTTCTCTCTCTCTCTGGCAGCGACCATTGACCCGACCCAAGACTATGACTCAGTGACCAAGTTGACCGAACCTTCTTTACAGTGGCTTTTGGATTGTCAGAGTTGCAGACCTCATTGCCACTCCTACTTTTACCCTTTTCTCCAGGACACCCCGTATTACTGCGAACGTCCACTTCCATTGGACAAAACCATCGTATGGTTAGATACGAACTCGAAGGAATTATTCGAGGATGGTTTCTGGTTCTGGAGAAAACGAATAGGACTATTCAGTTGTCTTTTCCTTCTACCTTCTCTCAGCTTGCGAGTACTCCTTGGTTTAGGGGTAGTACACCTATTATGCAAATTGGATAGTCTTCTTTCAAACCATAGGCAGGTGCCGACCGATAGGGAATGAAGAAAACCAATTAGCATAACGATAGTGTGCAGAAGGTATTAAGTTCAGACAAAGCAAGGGATTAGTAAGAGGGCAAAGTAAATTGCGACTGATATTCACGACCAAACCAAGTTTTTCTTCGCCAATCCTAAATCACCTTTGTATTTCTCCAGGACACTCCGTATCACTACGAAGATCCACAGTTTATTGGATACTCCATCGTATGGTTATATACGAACTCGAAAGGAACTTGTTCCAGTTCGGGGATGGATTCTGGTCCAGGAGAAATAGGAATAAGGTTTATTCGGTTGTATTTTATCTTCACCTTCTCTCGCATTGTGAGTGTTCCTAGGGTTAGGACAGTACACCCATTATGCTTATTGGATAGTCTTCTTCCAAACCATAGGCTGGTGCCGAACGGTAGGGAAGGAAGAAAACCAATTGGCCTAAAGGGGTGTGCAGAAGGTAATGACTAAAGACATATAAAGGGATTTGGAGAGGTGGCAAAGAATTATACGGTTATAGTTGTGAATCTGGATAATGGTAGAGGCATTACTAGGAATACCAGGATACCCCATCGAAACATTTCAATGTTTCAGTTCAACTGTGTACTGTTAAAAGAAAACTGATTTCCCGATTAGACACTTGCTCCAGGGTATGTATTTACCAGGTTTGATTCTCACATCTGTATGGTTTTACAGATGATGAGTGAGAGTAAATTATTGGGAATTAGGTGACCATCCTCATTATATCGGGATTCTTTGTAATTGGTGATATTTGAGGAAGCCACCTGGGTTGTTTGCCGGTCGGCAAATATTTGGTTTTGAATATCCGCTGTTGTGCACCAATTTCAAATTGATATATCTGTACGTCTATTTTCATAGAGTGAGATATACCTTTTGATATTATGTCGATGACATTTACCTATATCAGTGGATGGTTAGGTAAGGAGCATTAAACAGCGGTGTAATTCTTCTTAACCATAAGTACAGTTTTCAACCTACGACACACAGTGAAAGAGTTGTTAGACTCGGCGGACTTATACAGAGTATTGTATGTTGTCCAGTAGGACAAAGGGGTTGGTCCTCATACTATATTCTGTTTACTTTTAACTTCTCTAGTTCTTAGACATGTGTTTCGTAGAAACACAGGGTCTAAGTTTTGAGGAGTTATAGGTATTTGAATAGAGTAGAGAACCAGGTATAGCAAGTATCGGGATTCTTCAAGGTGATCGAAGATGTAGATACTTGTGTATGGTATTCAGTTGATAGTAATGATAAAGAGAAATTGCTTCTCTTTCAGGTTACTCATAATTGGAAGCATTCCTAAGTTGAGTAACGCTGATCGGCCTTCTTCCATTTAGTTGACATGCACTGGAGATAGCTGCATGATTTGAATCTGGTTCAATTAAATCAGTGCCTCTGGTTCTATATTGGATATAGTACAGTTCATATCTTATCATTGTTAAGGTACGGGGAGTTGTCCGGCTTATGATTAAAACCAGACTCTGGATAACTCAAGGCACGTTTCTGTAATGGCTGTTTGTGGGTTGACCCAGGCTATGACGAGGGTTGACTTTCTACCATAAGAAAGATCAATAGTGATATTGTTCTTGACTCGCCACAGATTTAATAAAAATGGATTTTTTCAAAAACAGTAGTGGGAGTATGGTAGAACTGGAAGTGATTCCAGAACCGCAAACGATTACTGAAGATTTGATAATGAACCTAAAGATTCAATCTGATTTGACATTCCATTGGCCACTCCGCAGATATGGTGGGTAACTTCAGGCACCCGAGAGGTACTCCGGTAGCCTCAAGGACGGTGACAGGGAAGTTCTTGTTTACCCACACTTGCCATTGTTGTTGTTCCAGGCTGCGAGACCCGGCAGGAGGATGAATATAGCGTCGTTCTAAACTAGCATTAGAAGTGCACATCTATATGACTCTGTCAGAGGGTTGTCGTAGTCAGTGGGAGCAGCGGAAGCATTGGTGGACATCAGGCTTATGTCTATTTATAGACTAAAGCAGATATAGCGGAGATAGATCATCTATTTCTGATGTGACAGTCATAGGTTTGACGTCATCAGAATAGGGGATGGATCTGTTGAGAAGGTAGTAGGGTGTGATATCCTGGTATTTGGATGACATACACAGAGTAGGAAAAGAAACTCCTATACTACGATCGGTTATACTTTGTTCGTCACACAGTGGTTTCTCCACAAAGGACTTGGACATTATATCAGACATACTGGTTACTGGATCTATGGTTTTTAGATCTAGATTTGGGTGGTTTCCCAATCAGGGTACCTTGACAGCATTCTAAGAGTATTTAGAATGGACGACTCCTGGCATGGTAGTGTACCTGCAGGTGATGGAGTCACCCTCTCTAAAGGTGTCTTATAGACTAAAGTAGAGAGGGATGTGCATGATTGGCAGATCACTTGCTTAGGCAATTGAGTCAATCATGAGATGTCAAGTACCACACCAGATGTTGTTCTTGCACTAGATGCAATAAGTTGACATTGATCCAATCCTGGAGAAACAATCGGAAGCAGTTTTAGAACATAAGTGGATGATCTAGGGATATGATAACGACAACCTCATTTGGGAGACAGTTATCATTCCAGGCTTCCAAGGTGACATGGACGACAAGGAAGTTGTCAGAGTTATAGTTTTCCTTCTGACGAGGGGCAGTATTTTGGACAGGTGGTCCAAGGAAATACTGAGGGTGGCATGGCGCAGGATACTGATTAAGTTCAGTTGACGATACAGTCTAAGAAGTTTGGATTTGGAGTTCATTTATGAGCTCGGTCCCATCAGACATCCAGACACTCTAAGACAGGTATTGCTCTTTTCGGGAGATGGCTTTCTCCGCGAACTTGAGATATAGAGAGACATAGAAAGAAACTTCAAGGCGGATCCACTCACTGAGGCTATTCCTCGAACGCAATAGTCTTCCAAACAGGTTTTGTGAGACTGACTAGTAGAGGAGTTGGGTGTTCGGTATCACACGGGCTGTGAGTATGCGACATCGCAATAATTAGCCTTGAGTGCAAGTGGGAGATTGTTGGAGATAGTGCCCTCAGAGTTAATTATTGGATCACAGGCACGTGATTGCAATGATTGAGGGAGGACCTATCCCGGTAGGACAGTCTTACTCGAGATGATAGTATGCTATCTGGTTTACCTTTATCATCGTGTACTGCTTTAGGTGACCTGACAGGTCGCTATTGCACGTTGATGGAGCCCCTAGGATTCTTGCTTGACTGCCAGCAGTATGAGGGCTATCATATAAGTGAGAGCTGGAGTCTATAAGCACATCCTTAAAAGGTCCCTAGTCGTGGGAGTTTCGAGACAGGGCATCGATACTCCGGAGTAGACAAGTGTATACAGTCGAGACCCCGACGAGGGGCGGTGGCCGGTCTCACAGGCCACTGGTGTCAGTTGGTTCACCTAAGATGTATACAGGTGCTCATTGGGTTATGAGTACACCGGACAGGACTCGCCGGGAACATGCTAGTTGGTCTTATACCTGACGTCAGATAGCAGTTCCCAGGTGACATGTGTACAGGTTAGTTCATCGACCTGGGGATCGTCATTTGTCTCGTGTGAGTTCCTACTGTGCTTTGATTACTACCCTACCACGGCTCAAAGGAGTCGTGCAAACAGGTTTTAGTTGGGTACAGTCCCGAGCCACATGGAGGTAGTGAGCGGATCTTCAGGGGTTTGTCTCTCCCGGTATTGGGGGTGAGGTCAATCTGTGTCTAGGAGAGCCATTACACAAAGTCCTTGGCCAAGGCAGGAGATTTACTGGTAGGTATTCCAGTAGTATCTCAGGGTGTTCTGGGCTACACTCCGACACGACTTGTACCGCTTTTGGGGGTCTGACTTTTACCCACCCCCTAGGCCCGACATGCGATGCTCATAGACGAACGGACCGGACTGTACGGATATTGTCACTGACAGGCTCAGTAGGGTGTCAGGATGAGTTCGCTCATCGACGTCCCTTTTGGTCAATAGCTGGTGGCCCGTTACGTATTGGCTTGTACCTCTGACGTGCTAGTGGTTAAATCCACAGCCATAGTATTGACGAGTCTTTAGAGTCCACCACACTTTCAGTTACTCAGCTTTCGGGCGAAACGCTGTAGAGGCCGTATGGAGATATGGCAGGGTCCGATCAGATACGTGCGGTATTGCACGGATCAGGATCGGACGGTTTGTACTAGAGGCCGTATAGATATATGGCAGGGTTCGATCAGATACGTGCGGTATTGCACGGATCAGGATCGGACGGATATTACTAGCCGGCTTTGGTTTAAGCCGGATCCTTGTATAGTACAGTGTAGATTTTATCTCTTTGCATTTGTATCCGGACGGAATACAGATGCGGGTGTGTATGCACAGTATCGGGGTTTTCCTGTAATTTATTACGGGACCAGTTTTCTGGAGTTGCCAGTTTGCATTCCGTTCCGGCCGGTTTTCCTTTGTTCTTTCCCGGCCGGACTTTTCCGATGGAGGGGGTTATTTGCAATTGTGCAAATAACATTTGTGGAGGGGGTTTCTTGCAAAAGGTTTTATTATGATAGCTTCATTTCTTTTGCTCCATGCTTTTGCATTAATGGTGATTTGAGAGGGTATGGTTTGTGTAAGTGCATGGCGGCGCCCCGGCCGTCAAACCGACGCCGGAATGCGGAAGCGGTGATAAACTTAAATTTTGCGGACTTTGCAAACCGGCACCACCGCGCACTAAACTCCGGATCGTAACCATTAACAAGTCTACGCTACTAATAAGAAAGGGAAGAGATGTATACCGACGATCCAAGTCCTCCGGTCTTCATCTCCACTCCGATCTCCTCGCGGGATCTCCGTCCGTCTCCTCCTCGTCGGAAAGGGCACCACATCGCCTGTAGCTTTTACGGGCTCCCACCTCAATACCGAGGCAACTCGGGCGCGAAGCACGCGAATCGACGCGTCCAAGATTTGCTATAGGAAGTAGTGTAGAATACGCTTTGTCTCACTTTGGGGTTGGTTGCCTTGATGGAGGAATCAAGATGATATGAACTTGGGGATTTTTGTGCAATGAAAATGATATGAATGATTAATTTTCTCCACACCAAAATGAAGCCTATCATTTTCTCTTCTCTCCTCAAATTTGTGGCCGGCCAAACATATGTAGGAAATGGTGGTGGTGGAAAACAAAAACCAAAGAGGGAGGTTATTGTAGTAAAAGCAAGTGGTGATCCTAAACAAACATGAACCATGCTTATTACTTACACCCACCCATACCCTTTCCAATCACAATTAAAAGCAAGAAATGGTGCAAAGACAATGAAGTCATCATAATCAATCTTTATGCAAGAAAACCCCTCCACAAATGTAATTTGCAAAACTGCAAATTACCCCCTCCATCGGAAAAGTCCGGCCGGGAAAGAACAAAGGAAAACCGGCCGGAACGGAATGCAAACTGGCAACTCCAGAAAACTGGTCCCGTAATAAATTACAGGAAAAACCCCGATACTGTGCATACACACCCGCATCTGTATTCCGTCCGGATACAAATGCAAAGAGACAAAATCTACACTGTACTAAACTAGGACCGGTTTAAACCAAAGCCGGCTAGTAATATCCGTTCGATCCTGATCCGTGCAATACCGCACGTATCTGATCGAACCCTGCCATATACCTATACGGCTACTAGTACAAACTGTCCGATCCTGATCCGTGCAATACCGCACGTATCTGATCGGACCCTGCCATATCTCCATACGGCCTCTACAGCGTTTCGCCCGAAAGCTTGAGTAACTGAAAGTGTGGTGGACTCTAAAGACTCGTCAATACTATGGCTGTGGATTTAACCACTAGCACGTCAGAGGTATAAGCCAATACGTGACGGGCCACCAGCTATTGACCAAAAGGGACGTCGATGAGCGAACTCATCCTGACACCCTACTGAGCCTGTCAGTGACAATATCCGTGCAGTCCGGTCCGTTCGTCTATGAGCATCGCATGGCGGGCCTAGGGGGTTGGTAAAAATCAGACCCCCAAAAGCGGTACAAGTCGTGTCGGAGTGTAGCCCAGAACATCCTGAGATACTACTGGAATACCTACCAGTAAATCTCCTTGCCTTGGCCAAGGACTTTGTGTAATGGCTCTCCTAGACACAGCACGACCTCACCCCCAATACCGGGAGAGACGAACCCCTGAGGATACGCTCACTGCCTCCATGTGGCTCGGGACTGTACCCAACTAAAACCTGTTTGCACGACTCCTTTGAGCCGTGGTAGGGTAGTAATCAAAATACAGTGGGAACTCACACGAGACAAATGACGATCCCCAGGTCGATGAACTAACCTGCACACATGTCACCAGGGAACTGCCATCTGACGTCTGGTATATGACCAACTAGCATGTTCCCGGCGAGTCCTGTCCGGTGTACTCATAACCCAATGAGCACCTGTATACATCTTAGGTGATCCAACTGACACCAGTGGCTTGTGAGACCGGCCACCGCCCCTCGTCGGGGTCTCGACTGTATACACTAGTCTACTAATGGAGTATCGATGCCCAGTCTCGAAACTCCCACGACTAGGGACCTTTTAAGGATATGCTTGTAGACCCCCAGCTCCCACTTATATGATCGCCCTCATACTGCTGGTGGTCAAGCAAGAATCCTAGGGGCTCTATCAACGTGTAATAGCGACGTGTCAGGTCACCTAAAGCAGTACACGATGATAAAGGTAAACCAGATAGCATACTATCATCTCGAGTAAGACTGTCCTACCGGGATAGGTCCTCCCTCAATAATTACAATCACGTACCTGTGACCTAATAATTGACTCTGAGGGCACTATCTCCAACAATCTCCCACTTGCACTCAAGGCTAATTATTGCGATGTCGCATACTCACAGCCCGTGTGATACCGAACACCCAACTCCTCTACTAGTCAGTCTCACAAAGCTCGTTTGCGAAACTATTGCGTTCGAGGAATAGCCTCAGTGAGTGGATCCGCTTTGTTGTTTCTTTCCATGTCTCTCTATATCTCAAGTTCGCGGAGAAAATCCATCTCCCGAAATGAGCAATACCTGTCTTAGGATGTGTCAGGATGTCTGATGGGACATAGCTCATAAATGAACTCCAAATCCAAACTCCTTAGACTGTATCGTCAACTGAACTTAATCAGTATCCTGCGCGCCATGCCTCCCTCAGTATTGCCTTGGATCACCTGTCCAAAATACTGCCCCTCGTCAGAGGGAAAAATATAACTCTGACAACCTCCTTGTCGTCCATGTCACCTTGGAAGCCTGGAATGATAACCGTCTCCTGAAGGGGGCAGTCGTTATCATATCCCTAGAACATCCACTTATGTTCTAAAACTGCTTCCGACTGTTTCTCCAGGATTGGATTAATGTCAACTTATTGCATCTAGTGCAAGAACAACATCTGGTGTGGTACTTGACATCTCATGATTGACTCAATTGCCTAAGCAAGTGATCTGCCAATCATGCACGTCCCTCTCCCCTTTAGTCTGTAAGACACCTTTGGAGAGGGTGACTCCATTACCTGCAGGTACACTACCGTGCCAGGAGTCGTCCATCTTAAATACTCTTAGAATGCTGTCAAGTACCCTGATTGGGAAACCACCCAAATCTAGATCTAAAACCATAGATCTAGTAACCAGTATGTCTGATATAATACCCAATTCCTATGTGGAGAAACAACTGTGTGACGACCAAAGTATAACCGATCGTAGCATAGGAATATCACTTCCTACTCTGTGTATGTCATCCAAATCCAGGATATCACACCCTACTACCTTCTCAACAGATCCATCCCCTATTCTGACGACGTTAAACCGATGACTGTCACATCAGAAATAGATGATCTATCTCCGCTATATCTGCTTTAGTCTATGAATAGACATAAGCCTGATGTCCACCAATGCTTCCGCTACTCCCACTGACTACGACAACCCTCTGGCAAAGTCATATAGACATGCACTTCTAAAGCTAGTTTAGAACGACGCTATACTCATCCTCCTGCCGGGTCTCGCAGTCTGGAACAACAACAATGGCAAGTGTGGGTAAACAAGAACTTCCCTGTCACCGTCCTTGAGGCTACCGGAGTACCTCTCGGGTGCCTGAAGTTACCCACCTTATCTGCGGAGTGGCCAATGGAATGTCAAATCAGATTGAATCTTTAGGTTCCTTATCAAATCTTCAGTAATCGTCTGCGGTTCTGGAATCACTTCCAGTTCTACCATACTCCCACTACTGTTTTCTGAAAAAATCCATTTTTATTAAAACTGTGGCGAGTGAAGAACAATATCACTATTGATCTTCCAGATGGTAGATAGTCAACCCTCGTCATAGCCTGGGTCAACCCACAAACAGCCATTACAGAAACGTGCCTTTGAGTTATCCAGAGTCTGGTTTTAAGCATAATCCGGACAACTCCCCGTAACTTAACATCGTTAAGATACGAACTGTTCTATATACAATATAGAAACAGAGGCACTGATTTAATTTAACCAGATTCAAATCATGCAGCTATCTCCAGTGCATGTCAACAAAATGGAAGGAGGCCGATCAGCGTTACTCAACTTAGGAATGCTTCCAATTATGAGTAACCTGAAAGAGAAACAAGTTCTCTTTATCATTACTATCAACTGAATACGATACACAAGTATCTACATCTTCGATCACTTGAAGAATCCCGATACTTGCTACACCTGGTTCTCTACTCTATTCAAATACCTATAACTCCTCAAAACTTAGACCCTGTGTTTCTACGAAACACATGTCTAAGAACTAGAGAAGTTAAAAGTAAACAGAATATAGTATGAGGACCAACCCCTCCGTCCTAATGGACACTGGACAACATACAATACTCTGTATAAGTCCGCCGAGTCTAACAACTCTTTTACTGTGTGTCGTAGGTTGAAAACTGTACTTATGGTTAAGAAGAATTACACCGTTGTTTGATGCTCCTTACCTAACCATCCACTGATATAGGTAAATGTCATCGACATAATATCAAAAGGTATATCTCACTCTATAAAAATAGACGTACAGATATATCAATTTGAAATTGGTGCACAACAGCGGATATTCAAAACCAAACATTTGCCGACCGGCAAACAGCCAAGGTGATCTCCTCAAATATCACCGATTACAACGAATCCCGATATAATGAGGATGATCACCCAATTCCCAATAACTTACTCCCACTCATCATCTGTAAAACCATACAGATGTGAGAATCAAATCTGGTAAATACATACCCTGGAGCAAGTGTCTAATCGGAAAATCAGTTTTCTTTTAACAGTACACAGTGAAACTGAAACATTGAAATGTTTCGATGGGGTATCCTGGTATTCCTAGTAATGCCTCTACCATTATCCAGATTCACAACTATAACCGCATAATTCTTTGCCACCTCTCCAAATCCCTTTATATGTCTTTAGTCATTACCTTCTGCACACCCCTTAGGCCAAATGGTTTTCTTCCTTCCCTACCGTTCGGCACCAGTCTATGGTTTGGAAGAAGACTATCCAATAAGCATAATGGGTGTACTGTCCTAATCCTAGGAGCACTCGCAATGCGAGAGAAGGTGAGGATAAAAGACAACCGAATAAACCTTATTCCTATTTCTCCTGGACCAGAATCCATCCCCGAACTGGAATAAGTTCCTTTCGAGTTCGTATATAACCATACGATGGAGTATCCAATAAACTGTGGATCTTCGTAGTGATACGGAGTGTCCTGGAGAAATACAAAGGTGATTTAGGATTGGCGAAGAAATACTTGGTTTGGTCGTGAATATCAGTCGCAATTTACTTTGCCCTCTTACTAATCCCTTGCTTTGTCTTAATCTTAATACCTTCTGCACATCGTTTAGGCTAATTGGTTTTCTTCATTCCCAACCGGTCGGCACCAGCCTAAGGTTTGGAAGAAGACTATCCAATTTGCGTAATAGGTGTACTATCTCCTAAACCAAGGAGTACTCATAGCTTGAGAGAAGGTAAAAGGGAAAAGACAACTGAATAATCCTATCCGTTTTCTCCAGAACCGGAAACCATCCTCGAATTCCTTCGAGTTCGTATCTAACCATACGATGGTTTTGTCCAATGGAAGTGGACGTTCGTAGTAATACGGGGTGTCCTGGAGAAAAGGGTAAAAGTAGGAGTGGCAATGAGGTCTGCAACTCTGACAATCCAAAAGCCACTGTTAAGTAGGTTCGGTCAACTTGGTCACTGAGTCATAGTCTTAGGGTCGGGTCAATGGTCGCTGCCAGAGAGAGAGAAAAGAAACACTCAGCGTGCACTCTAACCAAGATCAGAATGGTTACCAATTTATCTAATCTGGAAACCTCCCACTGTACCTCAAATTCTCCTCCAAACCTGAAAGAAGAATTAGTCGGGGTTACCCGAGGAGTAAACTAACTCATCAGTGGGAATCGGGATCCAACTCTCATCGCATGATAACGTGACGTAATCCGCTTACGTCATCACACTCCAGAAGGTATGCGCATATCTGGCAAGTTTCAGTTCTTTTGAAACTCCCGATGTGATTTCTGCCCCATGCTCTTATGACCTTGACTAAGGCCAACAAATCATAAGTCACATGTCAAGTTCTACCCGTCATTGTCCAGGTTGATTTGAACCCACCCGTACAAGCCCTTGACTAAGGCCAACAAGGCTATACGACTGTCCCAAACCAACGCATCTATCTATGCAGCATATGAATACCCAATAGCTACCAAACACTGTGCCTTGACTAAGGCCAACAAACACAGCTTGAATACTATTGACTACCCATATGAAACGACGGAGGGCTACGAATGGTTTCTGGCGAAAACCTTTAACGTAGTGAACTTGATATCGTTGAAGGAACGGATAGCTTTTTTAGAAAATATAGTGACGAAAAACCTTTACTAAAGAGGTCACTCCCGGTGAAGGGATCTCGGCTCTTTCCCCGTAGAATGGGGTGCAGGATATTCCAAATGAATACCACGGTGCAAAGCAAAAGCAATCGGCTATAGTGAAGTTACTGCCCTGACGCAAACTTCTGTCCAAGGGGTCACTCCCGGTGAAGGGATCTCGGCCCTTGCCTCGTCGACTGAGGAGCAGGATATTCCAAATGAATACCACGATGCAAAACAGAAATGAACGTCCTTGCAATAACAGCTTTTTGAAAAGTGTTCCAACAACATCAGATTAGGTTTGTTTTTAACTTGCATTGATCCGAATCAATGCAGTCCCATCAATTGATCACACCACAAAGAACGAAAATATACTGACGTACGTATATGCCATCCGCATTCGCCACTGGGTCCCGTCATCACCCGTTAGGTTAGATAACTAACGGCAGAGCGGGGACTGGACTAGCGCGGATGAAAAACATATACAACATCTACTAATATATATACCAATATATAGTATTTCGCTCAAGGCGTGAATAAAATGCAACATCACAGAAATGTACAGCATCACAGAACAATAGAGATATCTGGGATCCCCGGGTTTCACAGAGCCACTACTGAAACCCGACGTTCCCTTGGTCGTGTGGATAGCCTGTGCAATGTAATCCTAGACCCCTACGGGCGCGGCAAGTCACCCACCAAAACCTGAAGCGAGGCAGCCCCCTTCAGCACCGTGAATGGACCACCCAGCACTTCACGGAATCCGGTAACTTGGGCACCCCTCCTGGGTCAAACCTGTACCCCCTACGAGTGCGGCGAATAGCCCGTCAATCCTGGAGTGAAGCCCCCTCCGTCCCAATGCCATGAGATGCGGGCTTGTTGCCTTCTAGAACCCGGCTATCCGTGCACCCCTCCGCGGGGTAATCCTAGTACAGAAAGTAAAATATACATACAACGGGTACATCGACCGCAACCAGGTCGTGCCCCAAAAGAATAATACAAACAGGCAGTGACGGCAGTCCACATGTCGGACGCTCGCCCCGCAATATCAAATGTACATAATACAACAAAACTGTACTAGCATTGCATCCAGGCTATCCCCCACGACCGATCCGCAACATCACAGCAAATACATAGAACATCAACGTGAAAATCACGTTCGCAAATCCGTCTAACCGGGCTATAGCAGTTAGACTAGATTTACCGATCAAGTGACATTCACGGTCGCAGATATAATGTAAATACTGTGAAAAATGTGTTTAAAATTTTCCGATTGATCAAACAATTAACAAGTGGGCCCCCAATCAAAACTGTAGCACTCACAGAAATCCTGGGCCCAATTTTAATATTCCAAAACCCATATTTTAAGCCCAGAAGGCCTCTGTAAAAAATTGGTGAAGTGATGTGAATAGTGCGCGGCGGAAGGGCCGCACAAATGGGGTTTTCGCGGCGGTTCCGCGCTCCAACTGTGGAGTCACTTCATCGAATTTTTACAGAGCTCTTAGATTTTCCAGTACATCAATATTTTACAACCTGAAAAATTTTTAGACTTCAAAAAATTTCAACAGAAACTGATGTGAAGGAAAAATACGGTTTTTGGAATTTTGGTCGATCGGAACTGAAAAACACATCAAACGAAGCTAGACGAAGTTAATGGCGAGGCTCTGATACCACTGTAAGTGCATGGCGGCGCCCCGGCCGTCAAACCGACGCCGGAATGCGGAAGCGGTGATAAACTTAAATTTTGCGGACTTTGCAAACCGGCACCACCGCGCACTAAACTCCGGATCGTAACCATTAACAAGTCTACGCTACTAATAAGAAAGGGAAGAGATGTATACCGACGATCCAAGTCCTCCGATCTTCATCTCCACTCCGATCTCCTCGCGGGATCTCCGTCCGTCTCCTCCTCGTCGGAAAGGGCACCACATCGCCTGTAGCTTTTACGGGCTCCCACCTCAATACCGAGGCAACTCGGGCGCGAAGCACGCGAATCGACGCGTCCAAGATTTGCTGTAGGAAGTAGTGTAGAATACGCTTTGTCTCACTTTTGGGTTGGTTGCCTTGATGGAGGAATCAAGATGATATGAACTTGGGGATTTTTGTGGCAATGAAAATGATATGAATGATTAATTTTCTCCACACCAAAATGAAGCCTATCATTTTCTCTTCTCTCCTCAAATTTGTGGCCGGCCAAACATATGTAGGAAATGGTGGTGGTGGAAAACAAAAACCAAAGAGGGAGGTTATTGTAGTAAAAGCAAGTGGTGATCCTAAACAAACATGAACAATGCTTATTACTTACACCCACCCATACCCTTTCCAATCACAATTAAAAGCAAGAAATGGTGCAAAGACAATGAAGTCATCATAATCAATCTTTATGCAAGAAAACCCCTCCACAAATGTAATTTGCAAAACTGCAAATTACCCCCTCCATCGGAAAAGTCCGGCCGGGAAAGAACAAAGGAAAACCGGCCGGAACGGAATGCAAACTGGCAACTCCAGAAAACTGGTCCCGTAATAAATTACAGGAAAAACCCCGATACTGTGCATACACACCCGCATCTGTATTCCGTCCGGATACAAATGCAAAGAGACAAAATCTACACTGTACTAAACTAGGACCGGTTTAAACCAAAGCCGGCTAGTAATATCCGTTCGATCCTGATCCGTGCAATACCGCACGTATCTGATCGAACCCTGCCATATACCTATACGGCTACTAGTACAAACTGTCCGATCCTGATCCGTGCAATACCGCACGTATCTGATCGGACCCTGCCATATCTCCATACGGCCTCTACAGCGTTTCGCCCGAAAGCTTGAGTAACTGAAAGTGTGGTGGACTCTAAAGACTCGTCAATACTATGGCTGTGGATTTAACCACTAGCACGTCAGAGGTATAAGCCAATACGTGACGGGCCACCAGCTATTGACCAAAAGGGACGTCGATGAGCGAACTCATCCTGACACCCTACTGAGCCTGTCAGTGACAATATCCGTGCAGTCCGGTCCGTTCGTCTATGAGCATCGCATGGCGGGCCTAGGGGGTTGGTAAAAATCAGACCCCCAAAAGCGGTACAAGTCGTGTCGGAGTGTAGCCCAGAACACCCTGAGATACTACTGGAATACCTACCAGTAAATCTCCTTGCCTTGGCCAAGGACTTTGTGTAATGGCTCTCCTAGACACAGCACGACCTCACCCCCAATACCGGGAGAGACGAACCCCTGAGGATACGCTCACTGCCTCCATGTGGCTCGGGACTGTACCCAACTAAAACCTGTTTGCACGACTCCTTTGAGCCGTGGTAGGGTAGTAATCAAAGTACAGTGGGAACTCACACGAGACAAATGACGATCCCCAGGTCGATGAACTAACCTGCACACATGTCACCAGGGAACTGCCATCTGACGTCTGGTATATGACCAACTAGCATGTTCCCGGCGAGTCCTGTCCGGTGTACTCATAACCCAATGAGCACCTGTATACATCTTAGGTGATCCAACTGACACCAGTGGCTTGTGAGACCGGCCACCGCCCCTCGTCGGGGTCTCGACTGTATACACTAGTCTACTAATGGAGTATCGATGCCCAGTCTCGAAACTCCCACGACTAGGGACCTTTTAAGGATATGCTTGTAGACCCCCAGCTCCCACTTATATGATCGCCCTCATACTGCTGGTGGTCAAGCAAGAATCCTAGGGGCTCTATCAACGTGTAATAGCGACGTGTCAGGTCACCTAAAGCAGTACACGATGATAAAGGTAAACCAGATAGCATACTATCATCTCGAGTAAGACTGTCCTACCGGGATAGGTCCTCCCTCAATCATTACAATCACGTACCTGTGACCTAATAATTGACTCTGAGGGCACTATCTCCAACAGTTTGCATGTAAGATTGTGATGATAATGTTTATGATGTGGTCACCTCTTCTCTTTATCCTACCATCACCTCCCTTCATGTTTTGCTTTTGCCCTCCACCATTCTCACTAAAAGGAGGCCGGCCACATTAGATGAGATAGGATGGTTCATTTCATTTTGTGAGAGTGTGGGAAAATTAATCATTCATATCATTTTCATTGCCACAAAAATCCCCAAGTTCATATCATCTTGATTCCTCCACCAAGGCAACTTAACCCCAAAGAGACTAAGCACTACACATTCTACAGCAAATCTTGGGCACGTCGACTTGCCAGCTTCGTGCCCGAGTTGCCTCGGTATTGAGGTGGGAGCCCGTAAAAGATACAGACGATGTGGTGCCCTTCCGGCAAGGATATGACGACCGGAGGATCCGCGGGAGATCGGGACGACGACGAGAAGACCGGAGGACTCGGATCAGTCGGTATATCTCTAACCCGTCTTGTAGTTAGCTAGATCTAGTTTAATGGCCCGATCCGGGGTTTAGTGCGCGGTGGTGCCGGTTTGCAAAGTTCGCAAAATTAAAGTTTATCACCGTTTCCGCATTTGGCCGTCGGTTTGACGGCCGGGGCGCCGCCGTGCACTTACACATTGCCCATGACAAGCTGGGACACCTTTTGACTGATCCAACCCTTGCCGTCTCAGGTCCAGTTTCCCATGTCACAGATATTCATATCCGCGAGATATCGGAAAAGGAATATGCGAAAGCCAAGTGCCTCGTGTTAGCCTCAGTTGATGGTGTATACCAGAGGCAGCACGAGAAGATGGACTTAGTTTCTATCTTCCTCCATAACAAAGATTTATATGGAGAGCAATCTAGTATCGCATGATATGAGACCTCGAACGAATTGCTTCCAGCGAGGTTGGCTATCGGGTCATCTGTAGGGGGCAACGTCCTTACAGAGACCAGCTCTTTCGAGCTCATGGACCTGAAGACCACGTTGAAGAACGGGTCAGCTACTGACTTAGTTCAACAGTCTCTACCTACAGCCCTGAAGGAAACCGGGGAAGTAGAAAGGAAGGGAAGGGCAGAAGTTTCTGGACTGGATGTAGTAAAAGAGGGATGTTCCTATTGTAACGGGAATGAACATGGGCAGAAGGATTGCAGGGCTTGCGTAGCCAGTAGCCAGAATTCGAAGCATGTTGTGGGTTCGGCTTCGGGTGTGTTTGTAATAGAGAACTATATGTCAGTTAACCCTACTTCCTGGTTATTGGATACTGGATCAGGATCTCATATCTGTAATTCGTTACAGGCTCTGAGAAACCGTAGGGTTATCAGGAAAGGTGATTTGACTCTCAGGGTTGCTAACGGAATGAGCATGTATGCTGAATCCGTAGGGGAATATCATCTAGGACTGACAACTGGGCAGATATTGATTCTGTGTAACTGTTTTTATGTACCAGGTGCGACTTGTAATATCATATCTGTATCCTTATTTTCTAAGGACGGATATGATTTTACTTTTGTAAGCGATGAATTAAACATCCACCTAAATCAAGTCCTGATTGGGTCAGGTACATTAAAAAACGGAATATACGTATTGAATCAAGCTCAGATCTTCAGTGTCCAGAACACACTTAAAAGAATGTCTCCGGAAACAAATCAGGCTTTCTTATGGCATTGTAGACTGGGTCACATTAATGAGACACGGTTAACAAAATTACATAAAGAGGGATACTTGAATCCGTTTGAGTATCAGTCTTATGCCACTTGTGAATCTTGTCTCATGGGAAAGATGACAAAGACTCCGTTCACTGGACACGGAGAAAGAGCAAGCGAGCTCTTGGGACTCATACACAGTGATGTGTGTGGTCCAATGTCTACACATGCGTAAAGTGGTTATTCATACTTCATTACTTTCACAGATGATTTCTCTAGGTATGGGCATGTCTTCTTGATGAAGCACAAATCCGAGGCCTTTGAGAAATTTCAGGAATACAAGAATGAAGTTGAAAAACAAACAGGCAAAAGTATCAAGACACTGAGATCTGATCGAGGTGGTGAATACTTGAGTGCCGAGTTTCTGGGCTACTTAAAAGAGAATGGAATTCTCTCTCAGCTTACTCCTCCATACACACCACAACACAACGGTGTATCGGAAAGGCGGAATCGAACCCTATTGCATATGGTTCGTTCCATGATGAGTAAGGTTGAGTTACCGCGATCCTTCTGGGGTTATGCGCTAGAAACAGCAGCATATCTCTTGAACAAGGCTCCAACCAAGACTGTGCCTACCACCCCATATCAGATGTGGAGTGGGAAGAAACCCTGTCTTAAGTACCTTAAGACATGGGGATGTCCAGCTTTTGCAAAAAAGCAGCATGCGAACAAGCTCGAAGCACGCTCAGTACTATGTAAGTTTGTGGGATACCCAAAGAACTCCACGGGGTATCTTTTCTATTCCGCAGAGGAGCAAAAGGTTTTTGTTTCTCAGCATGCCCACTTCTTGGAAACTGAATTTTTAGAAAATCAGATAAGTGGGAGCGCAATAGAACTGGAAGAAATTCCAGAACCACAAGCTGTTACTGAAACCTTAGTAGAACCAAAAGGTTCGGGAGAACCGGACATTCCAGCGCCACTCCGCAGGAGTAGTAGGCAGTCTCATCCGCCCGAGAGATACTACGGTTTTCTCATAGACGGGGATAGAGAGGATTGCACCGTGGATTATGGTGAGCCTACAAGCTTACAGCAAGCCATTCAGAGCGGCGACTCGGTAAAATGGCTGGATGCAATGCGGGCCGAGATGGAGTCTATGTACACCAACAAAGTCTGGACTTTGGACTTTGCTCCAGAAGGGGTAAAACCCGTAGGCTGCAAATGGATCTTCAGGAAGAAGATTGGTGTAGATGGGCCGGTTGAGACCTATAAAGCTAGACTTGTTGCAAAGGGTTTTCGTTAAAGACCTGGTTTGGAATATGACGAGACCTTTTCTCCAGTAGCTATGCTGAAATCCATTCGGATCCTTCTTGCCATTGCTGCCTTCCACGATTATGAAATCTGGCAGATGGACGTAAAGACGGCTTTCCTAAATGGAAATTTGGAAAAGTACGACTATATGGATCAGCCGGAGGGATTCATTCAGAGTGGGAGAAGCGGTAGAGTGTGCAAGTTGCTCAAGTCCATTTATGGACTTAAGCAGGCATCACGGAGTTGGAACATCTGCTTTGATGATACTGTCAAAGAATTCGACTTTATCAAAAACCCAGATGAACCATGCATTTACAGTATGATTGTAGGGTGAACTGTAGTATTCCTCGTCTTGTACGTGGATGACATTCTCCTAATAAGAAATGATATTCCTATGCTACAGTCAGTCAAAGGATTCTTGTCACAGAGGTTCTCCATGAAGGACCTGGGCGATGACAACTACATTCTGGGGATCCAGATCTATCGTGATAGATCTAAGAGGATGTTGGGACTTTCACAATCAAGGTACATCGACACCATATTGAAAAGATTCAGTATGGAAGATTCCAAGCGCGGTAATTTACCGGCTTGTCACGGGATCACCTTCTCCAAAGAGATGTCTCCCATGACTGATTTGGAAAGGGATCGCATGTCTATTATACCCTACGCTTCTGCGGTAGGCTCAATAATGTATGCGATGTTATGTACCAGACCAGATGTAGCATACGCATTGAGCGTTGTAAGCCGGTATCAGTCGAACCCAGGGGAGAAACACTGGATAGCGGTAAAGAACAATCTCAAGTACCTGAGAAGGACTAAGGAGATGTTCTTGGTGTATGGCGGAAAAGATTTCCAGCTCGAGGCCTTTGCTCACTCCAGCTTCCAGAGTGACAAGGATGACTCCAAGTCCATGTCGGGTTATGTCTTTACCCTCAATGGAGGGGCGGTTTGCTGGAAGAGTTCCAAGCAGGAGACCGTTGCAGACTCAACTATGGAAGCGGAGTACATAGCTGCTTGCGATGCCGCAAAGGAAGCTGTCTGGATGAAGAAGTTCCTCACGGAGCTTCAGGTGGTTCCGACCATTGTTGATCCAATACCGCTGTATTGCGACAACAACGGCGCTATAGCTTTAGCGAAGGAACCCAGGTCCCATCAGAAGTCCAGGCACATTTTGAGGCGGTACCACCTGATCAGGGAGATCGTAGATCGCCGAGAGATCGAGGTGAAGAGAGTAAATATGGAGAACAACACTGCAGATCCACTCACGAAGGTCCTACCCAAGACTCAGTTCGAGCGGCTGATCGAGATGATAGGTCTTCGATACGCCAGTACATGGCCTTAGTGCAAGTGGGAGATTGTTAGTGTATATGCCCTAGAGGCCATTACTGTATCATAGTAGCTTGTATATTACTTAATGGAAGCTTGGGATATTCACAGTTGTATAGACAATCTTGCTCAAAATGGTAGTATGCTACTAGGTTTGTCTCTACTTCAATATATGCATGTGTTTCTTTTAGCATATCGCTTATATACATATTAGTAGAGCCCTTAGGATCTTTGCTTGATTACCAGCGTTGTGATGGCGCTCACACTCGTGGGGGCTGGGTAATCCATAAGCACATCCTTATAAAGGTCCCTAGTCGTAGGACTATCGAGACAGGGCATCGATACTCCGGAGTAGACTAGCGTATGCGCTTCTCATCCCAGCGGGGAAGACGGTCTGTCCCACAGCCGTCAGTACGTCGTACTTGAGATAGTATGCGGGTGCTCGTTAGGTTACGAGTACACTGGACAGGACTCGTCAGGAACTGTTGGTTGTTATTATACCTATCATCAGTTATCAGTTCCCAGGTGACATGAGTACAACTTAGTCCGCCGACTTGACACTGTCACTTCGCCTCGAGTGTGTTCCCACTGTACTTAGATTACTACCTTACCACGGCTCAAAGGAGTCGTGCAAACAGTTAGTAGTTGGGTGCAGTCCCGAAGCACTTGGAGGCAGTGAAGGTTAGACAGGATTCGTCTCTCCCGGTATTGGGGGTTGACATCGCGCTGTGTCTAGGAAAGCCATTACACGAGTAGTCCCTGGCCAGGGCAAGCGAGATATACTGGTAGGTTTCCAGTGTTATCTCAGGGTGTTTTGGGCTTCACTCCGACACGATTTGTACCGCTATTAGGGGACTGACGTTTACCTCCCCCTAGGTCCGCCATGCGATGTATCAGACGAACAGACCGGACTGTACATAGATTGTCACATACAGGCTCAGTAGGTGTTCAGATGGGTTTACCTCATCGGCCTTCTTATCGACATCTACCTGGGGACCGTTACGTACAGCTAGTGCCGCTTGCGATCTGTGGTTAAACCCACTGCCAGCGTAGTGTCGAGTCTTTAGAGTCCCACACAGAGAGTTTCCCTGCACTGAGCGAAACGTGTAGAGGCCGTATGGTTTTACGGCAGGGCTGCGATCACTTGCGTACACTTGTGTGCGTATGTTGTTCGGGCAGGCAATACTAGTGGGCTTTGGTTTAAGCCGGATTCTAGTATTGCACAGATGGATTTGTTTTGTCTTCTGTGCATTCGCATTCTACGGAATGCGGATGCGGGTGTATATGCACAGATTTGCGGAGTGGAGAAGGAGGAGGTGCCTCTTTAGGGTTTTGACAGTTGGTTCGGTCAAAACCATTATGAGCCAGGGACATTATTTACTAATCCTTTTATTGATAATTTTGTTATGGCTAATTACATTGACCATTTGACCATCTTGACTTTGTTGACCGTTTGACCAAAGTTGACTAAGATCTTCTTGAAAGATCTAAAGTATTCTTTGGTTTTCTTTTTCTTTTTGTTATGATAATGGTCATGTCATTTGTAGCCATCAACTTTTTCATGATGGGATTAGTAATGATGAAAATGAGTATTATTGCAACCATGGTTGTGTTTTCTCTTGGTTAAGCTTTTCATTTGTTCATTCTCATTCTCTCTAATAGAAAAGAAATGAGAAACATTTCCATGGTTGCTCCTCCTTCTTCCTCCTCTTGATTCTTCCTTTGAACTCATGTGTTGAGAGAAAAAGGATTCCACTTGACAAACACATCCATACATCTCCTCTACACTTCCTAGGGCTTCTTGACTAGCAATCACTTTTCCCTAGTTGCCTCGGCTTGAGGCGGAGCTTAGTGTACATCTCTCGGGTGGATCGTCTTCGACTCAAGAAGGCCACGGAGGTGCCCAAGGTCCGGATCGACGCTAGGAGCATGGATGGACGAATGGGAAAGCGGAATGAAGACCCGAAGGACTGGTTCCGTGAGGTATATTTTCTACAAGCATAGTAGTTAAACCTCTTAGTGTTTACTAGTTTCTAGTTTAGCAAAGATCCGACTTTTAGTCCATGTTGCCTTGCGCCAAAATTATTGTTTTTCGCCGTTTCCGCCTACCCGTAAGAACCGGGGTGAGCAACGTGGACTTACAATCATGAGTGGGGTCTTTGTGAAGTGTCTGGATGCGATGCGATCTGAGATGGAATCCATGTACACCAACAAAGTATGGACTTTGGATGATGCTCCTGAAGGGGTAAAACCCATCGGGAGCAAGTGGATCTTAAAAAATTTTTTTGGTGTAGATGGAAAAGTTGAGATTTTCAAAGCTAGACTTGTTGCAAAAGGTTTTCGTCAACGACGAGGTGTGGATTATGATGAAACCTTTTCTCCAGTGGCTATGCTTAAGTCCATCCGGATCTTACTTGCCATCGCTGCATACCATGACTACGAAATCTTGCAGATGGATGTTAAGACCGCCTTTCTAAATGGTGATTTAGAAGAGAGCGTGTACATGACTCAGCCAGAGGGATTCGTAGATAGTGGGAGCTGCGGAATGGTGTGCAAGCTGCTTAAATCAATCTACAGGTTAAAACAAGTATCGTGGAGTTGGAACATCTATTTTGATGTCACAGTTAATGAGTTTGACTTCGTCAAAAACGTAGATGAACCTTGTGTATACAAGAAGGTTGCAGAGAGTAAGGTCTTCTTCCTCGTATTGTACGTGTATGACATACTCTTGATAGGAAATGATGTTCCTATGCTGCACTTGGTCAAGCTCTTCTTATCCCAATGATTATCAATGAAATATCGAGGTGATGCCTCCTATATCTTGGGAATTAAGATCTATAGAGATAGATCTAAGTGGATGTTGGGATTGTCCCCATCCAGGTACATTGACACCATAATAAAGAGGTTTAGTATGGAGGATTCCAAGCATGGGAATTTACCCACGATCTCAGGAATCACTCTCTCCAAAGAGATGTCCCCTAAGACTGATTTGGAAAGGGCTCACATGCAAGGGATACCCTATGCTTCGGCGGTTGGGTCTATCATGTATGCGATGCTATGTACCAGGCATGATGTAGCATACTCACTAGGTGTAGTGAGTGGGTATCAAGCAGATCCTGGAGAGAAACACTGGATTCCTGTGAAGAACATTCTCAAGTACTTGAGAAGGACTAAAGAGATGTTCTTGGTGTATGGTAATAGTGAACTCCAAATGGAGTCTTTTACCGATTCGAGCTTACAGAGTGATAAGGATGACTCTAAGTCGGTCTCGGGTTTTGTCTTTACCCTCAATGGAGGGGCGGTTTGTTGGAAGAGTTCCAAGAAAGAAACCGTGGTAGACTTGACGATGCAGGCTGAATACATCGCTGCCAACGATGCCGCCAAAGAGGTTGTCTGGATGAAGAAGTTTATAACCGAACTTGCTGTGGTTCCATCCATCGAGATTCCAATACCTTTGTATTGTGATAACAATAGAGCAGTGGCTTTGGCCAAGGAACCCAGGTCCCATCAGCGATCCAGGCATATTCTGAGGCGGTATCACCTGATCCGGGAGATAGATGATCGCCGGGAGATCGAGGTCAGGAGAGTTGACACGAAGAATAATACGGCGGATCCACTCATGAAGTCCACACCCCAGATACAATTTGAGAGACTTTTCGGGATGTTGGGTATGAGATACTACAACAAATGGCCCTAGTGCAAGTGGGAGATTGTTAGTTGTATGTATACCCTAGAGGCCATTATTGTACATATGATGTATATTATAGTGGATGCTTGGACATATATAGAGAGGACTTTCTTACTCGACATGATAGTATGCTATCTGGTTGCTTTTTATCTTAATATGTTGACTTGTATTGTGATACTGTCTTGCTCTCAAATGTTGGTAAAGCCCTTATGATGTATACTTGACAACCAGGATTATGATGTAGATCATACTAGTGGGGCCAAGGTAGTCTACAAGTTCATCCTTTAATTGTTCCTAGTCGAGGGTGTATCGAGACGAGGCATCGATATTCCAGAGTAGACTAGCGTATATGCTTTTTGACCTATTTGATGGGCGATGGATGATCCCACATCGATTAGTGTTTGACATCGAAGATGGTATACGGGTGCTCAGTGGAGACTGGGTATACTGAACAGGACTCGCCGGGAACTCCTAGATGGTATTATACCTAACGTTAGATAGCAGTTCTCTAGTAACACTGGTACAGGTTAGTCTGTTGACCCGAGATCGTCATAGAGTCTTGTGTGATTCCTACTGTGCTTTGATTTTCACCTTACCACGTTCAAGAGAACATGCAAAACGGTGGTTTTTGGGTACAGTCCCGAGTCATATGGAGGCAATGAGCGATAGGAGGGGATTCGTCTTTCTCGGTATTGGGGGTTGATGTTGCGCAGTGCTCGATTGGCCATAACAGGAAGTCCCTGGCCAGGGCTGATACGGAGATTTACTGGTAAGTGTTATCAGTAGTTTCTCGACCTGTTATGAACCTCATATCGGCATGACTTATCAAGTTACCGGGGTTTGACGTTTACCACCCCTAGACTAGATATGCGACATATCACACGAACAGATTGGACTTTACGGTAGTATTACTGATTGGATTCACAGGAGTATGAGCAGGCTTGCTTGTTGATCTTCTAATCGCTCAATACCCGGGTAGCCGTTACGTCTAGCAGTACTGCTGACGGCTTGTGTATGACTGATATGATCATCACCAACTGCCGGCGTATTGACGAGTCTTTAGAGTCCTATACAGAGGTTTCCTGGCTCAGGAGAAACAAAGTAGGAGCACATATGTGATATATGCGGGACCGAGATTAATATTTGTATGTGATACCGTATTCTATTCTCTCGATTTGTGTTATCGGTCGGTTATATATGATATACCCGAGTTATCGAATCAAGTGTTGATTCGATAAGTTGATACACATGAAATTAGTCGGTTATATGTGATATAGCCGGATTATTAAATCAAGTGTTGATTTAATAATCTACTGTAAAATTATATATTTGATATATTAAATTACATTAACTAATATTATCTCACTTAAGCATTTCTTTTTCTCTCTTGTGCACACTTAATATATATGTGATATATGTTATTGTGTCATACTTGTTGCTACATGCTACATGGGTGTATGAGACTCACACTATGCTTATGATAATGTAGGGTTTATTTATTTAAAGTAAATCAAAATTAGTTGGAAATTAGTCATGATTTGGAGCTTAGTGGAAGCTTGTGTAACCATTGACTTACTCCGCTAATTTTGTTTTACTTGAGATATTTATTAACCCAACCATTCTCATTAGCCATGGTTAAGTCTCTACATGAGTTAGTATATGATATTTTCTCACCCATGGTTGCTATACTGACTCTCATTCTATTCCCACTTCATCTTCTTCTTCATCTCCAAGAGCTCACTAGGTTTTTAGGAGGTGAAGAAAATTAGTGAGAAAAATATTTTCAAAGTTAGTAAAATTCCTACTTCATCAACCTACACTAGATTAGCCGTTTAGTTTAGGTTGTTTGCTTTACTAATTCCTAATTAGTGAAGAGGTAGCTTGAGTTAGCGTCTCCTCGACGTAGATCATCTTCAGCCTTGAAAACTTCAAGCAAGCTCGTTCATTTCACCTTGTGGAGCCTCACTAGAGTCTGAAAGATCACTACTTGGAGCGAACTACTACACGGAGCTTTTGAAGTGAAGGACCGGTCTACAAAGGTTGTATTCCCATTCACTTAGATGTCAAGTTGTTTACATGCTAGTTTACGTCTAATTCTCTAATTAAGATTCTATGGTTAGGGTTCTTCAGTATGCCAATTTTTAAAAAACGGCATGGTCGATGCCTCCCGAAACCCAGTGGCCATGCTTAGGAACCCTTCAGTAACGTTATTAAAACCAAGTTCGAAAACCAATACAGTAGACGAAATGCTTATAGGTTAGAACCTATAGCTTACGCATGCAAAAACAACTAAATAACCCTCGTCATTGACGCACAAATGTCCAACGACCAAATCACATCAAGAAATTCATAAATCCAAGTTTCAAATATCGGAAAACATTGTCAAAACCAACTCAAAAAGCTCCCAGATTTTAGCATAGGTAGACTTAGACAAAACAACCAATACTAAAATATTTCAATAATTAGTTTAAATCACGGGGCTCCGAAATCATGGAATACTCAAGAATATCACAGCGCATCGAGTGTGCATAAAAACGAATGCGAAACTCAAAGTCAAACTCCTTCAAGCGTCACGCAATCACTGGAGTTATAATGGAGATACAGATATCGAAATCCACTATTGAAATCGAAATATACTATAGTCAAAATCATAATACGTATATAGTACGCATCCTTGTAAATTCCTCTAAAAACTGGATAAAACACATGCAATTTTTTTTCCGAATCGCCGTATGATGCGTAACTCACGGCACAAGTGCCGGATGCTCATTTGTAAAGTAGTAAATATACGTCTATATATGTTTTCTTAAGATATACGTTCCACCCTTTTGAAACATCCTAAAGGTTTTCCTTCATAAAAGTTAATGTCACTCACGGACATGTAGGAAATAGCGAGACTATAACTCCTTTTTGAAAACCTCTTGGTAAACTTTTTATACATGAAAAAATACTCAGGTACTGTCCTTAGATCAGTCCTGTTCGACTACTACATAATATAGTACCCATCATGAAAATATGATGCTCAGAACTAAATCAGCCTCAAAAGGCGTATCCATATCACGTGCGTCTGGTGCGCACAGAAATCCAAGTCCAATACAAGTGCCATGAATGTGCACAAAAGAAAAAACTAAGTGCAACGGGTGTGCACGAAAGTATTTGTCAAGTGCAACAGGTATGGACGACAACAACATCAAGTGCATCTAAAGTGCACGAAAATCTCTACCCAGTGCAATTAACATGCACGATTAAAATCTCAACCAAGTGCATGTGGTGTGCACAAAATCTTATACAATGCGCCCAATATGCGCGAAAATCAAGATCAAGTGCGTCAGGTCCGCACAAAACATCTAGTGCAGTAAAGCACACGAAAACAAACTTCATGTGCAATGGTGCACGAAAATAGAGATCTAGTGCAAAAAATACACAAAAACATAATCTCAGGTGCATTAGGTGCCTGAAATCTCATCAATATCTCAAATACGCACAAAAACAACACCGAGCATGCCAAGGTGTATAAAATCATAAATGTGTGCAACTGCGTGCACAAAATCTATATCAATGCACTGCGAGCACATGAAAGCTATACCGAGTGCATAAATTAAATCGAGTGCATACAACGAGCACAAAATCAAATTGACAGTATCGAAACCCACGGAATCATAAATACATGCAGCCAAGGCACTAAATCAATATCAAGTGCAATAACTGTGCACAATTGAAAATATCCAGTAGGTGCAGCCATGGTGCACGAAAGAAAATATCAGGAAACCTAATCATCGAAACTCAAGGTCCAAGCAACAAAAGTGTGATACTCGGATCACAAAACGCAATCGCAATAAATGACATTGAGGTACGCCTCCTTCAATGTCGAAAAGAATTTACAGTGCGCCTAAAACTGGCAGAGCAAGAACAATCACTTGCCTCCTGCTCACGGTCTCGCGTCTTCGGTCTCTGCGTCCTTGTGTTCTTTGTGGATTACCAATCCCACCATCTTTCCGCTCGTCGGCCCGGTTAGGTGTAATAACGGAAACAGTTCCGTTTTGGCACTCCTCTGATCATCTCTTGGCCAATCAACATGACCACTCGCAAACGGCACGTTACTGATGGCGGCATCTGGCCTTCTGAATACGCGCAATACAACTGCTCCTGGGTGTAAATCTTTATCGATGCGGTGTCCTGAAAAGAACCTACTCAAGGTCTCTTCTGATCTCACCTATGCTGAACTACACAGAAGTTGACACTCTATTATTAACCCTTTTGTCTTATCCGGATAGCTACGTCCTCATCATGGCTTTCCTATGAAATTTGGCCGTATCCAACGCCTCTGTATACATATCAATCCTCTGGCATCAACGGGGAGTAACACAGCTCATTAACATCCCGCACGAGCCTCTTGTTCTACCCGTTTTCATCATCATCCACTTCGATGTCATAACTGTTAGGCTAAGTGCTGCAATTCGTTCTCAGTTACAGTCAATCCGGAGTCTCTCACACGGACTCGAAATTACGAACTCGGGTATCTTCACCACTCTATGGAAGATATCTAGCCGATAGCGTTCTCGGGAACTCGTCCAAATTATCGGAGGAATACGCTTCATTTGTCCGTTCTCGCTCAACTCATAATGCATCTGGGAGAGGTCCTTCTATCCAAAACTGGTCAACTTACTGATCTCACATCGGAGCATCCAACGAACAATGCCCTCTCTTGATCGATTTACTCTAGATCTGAGTATGATCCTTTAAACTGGAATTCTTCAATTCAACTGAGCTTGCGTCGGGCATCAAATCAGACGAATCATCTCAGTCGCACTATTCAAGATGGACTAGCGGTCTTCTGTCACATCTCTGTCTGAAAGCTCATGTGGTTTCAGCTCATAACTCTAGAGGCTGCATTCCGTCAATCTCAGCAACAGCTGGGTCGTCTGTCTGCACGGTAGACAACATCACGACCTCTGGGGTAGGCTGTACATTAACAGTCCTCTCAATCTGACAGCCGCTATCAATGGCCCGATCTGTAACATTTCAGAAAAATATAATATTATTTTTGGAAATTTTTATAATTAAATAATAAATATATTGAATATTTTAATGAGGCGGTATAATTAAATACCGATAAATTGAGAAAAATTTGGAAAATTATAAAAATTACTAAAATGAGGGTGTTTTATTTGATTTAGATGAATTATGAATTTTTATGATTAATTATATTCACTTTTAATGCTAATCACGATTAAATATCGCTAATCGCGCATTAAGCTTGATTTGTGCACATGACATGCACCATATCGTTTTTAACACTTGTTACATTTTCCTTCATGGGTTATTTGTTCATTCATGCATGGTTGTTGGTTTTATGAAAAGAAAACAAAAGAAAAGAAAAGAAAAAAGGAAATGGTTATTTTATGGATGTATGGGCAAGAGAGAGAGTGTGAGGGGTCAAGAGAGAGAGCCATGCCCATTTGTTCCCTTCATTCTCCTTCATCTTTTCCTCTCTCCCTCTGACCTTGGTTGCTGCCCTCCATCTCCCACCACCTCTACCTCCTCACTTCACCACTTAAAACAACCCAAAACCCCATCTCCATTTCATTAATGTAACGTTTTGAAAATAGTTTCGGTGAAATTTCGGAAAATCGGTAAAATAAGCGGGTTTTCCGTAAAAAGTCAAAATATAAATATCTTTATTATAAAATTAAATATACATATTCTAGCTATGTAATTACTAGTATTTGGTGTTTATTAATCCACTGGTAAAATTTCAAATTTTCTGAAAATTTTTCTGAAATTAATTATTTTAATATTATTTTAAGCCGTCACTAATACATTTAATTAGGGAAAATTAAAAATTGGAATGGGTTGAAACAAATTTTGTGCATCATAACACATTAAACAAAATTTTAACATATTGTTTTTGAATTGAAATGAAGCTGTCAAACGGTTTTAGAAAATATCGAAGAAAAAGTCTTAATTAGTAAATTTAGTGTAAAGGGAAATTGGGGTATAGTATTTATCTTTTTTTTTCCTTACCCACACTTCCCACACTCTCTCTCCTCCCCCCTAGGCTGCTGGCCGAGCCCCCCCTTGGCAGCCCTAAAACCTTGTCCCCTCATTTCACAAAAGAAAAGAATTAAAAAGGAAAAGAAAGGATAAGAAAAGGAGGTATGGGTTTTGGTTGACTTGGACTTTTCTTTACATGGTTTTTCCCCTCACCACACCCTCTCTCTCCTCTCCCCTTCGCTTAGCAATAGGTCCCTCAACAGGAGCCTCCTTTTCACCCCCATTTTTCTCCTCTCATTCTCATCAAAAAATCCATCTTTTTGCCTCAAAATCAAGCTAAAACCTCTATATTTCTTCAATCCAACTCTTACCCATTTCTTCTTTGCCCTCGCTAACATGAAACATGGAGCAAGAGCAATTTGGAGGCCAAGATTTTCATGTTGGATCTCTTGAATTTTGAGGTATAATCTTAATCCTATAGTTAAATTATTGTATTAATACTTTAAATCAAGACATAATTAGTTCGTAATATGGGTTTGATTGCAAGTTTAAGATTTCAAGAGGGAATTTTGGAATTCAAGTGAGTGTTGTATCACTTGTTTTTTTGTTGTAATGGGTAGTTTAACATATTAAGTTTTGGAGAATGTAAGCTAGCAGTTAGTTTACTAATTGTTGCTTCAAAATTTGTCCAATTTCATAAATTTTGCTAACTAGGTTTTAATGAAATACATATATAATTGAGATTAAATATTTAATTAAGTTTTTCATGGTATTATTAACATTTTAAATTGTATTTTAATATTTTAGATCATACAAATTCAAGCTAAATTGTTGTATGTGCATTTTTTGCTATAAAATTGTTAAAATTGGGTATATTGAAAACTAGAAATTTGGGGTTAATGAAATTTAATGAGATTAAATTATGGAAATAGTTTTTAGGACTTATTTAAGATCTTTAATAAGTATTATGGCCATTAGAATTGTTAAAACATCAAGTTTTGTACTAAAACGGTAAATTTTTTGCTACATTTCCGGAAAAATGGATTTTAAAGTGAGTTTGGGGTTTTTGTGAATTTTAACCTATTTTATATTATAATTAGTGTTCGTGAACGTGCAAATGAGTTTTTGGGTTTTTCTCGATGGTTTGGCGTTTGTACGCCGACGTCGAGGGTTTTTGGGTTGATTTGTGAAATCAACCATAAGTTTTGACCTATGTGGGATTCGTGTGTCGTTTTGGTCATGAGTCGGATTTTAATGCGATACGGTGCGTTATGATATGTAGGTACCCCACGTGGTCTTCGAGACAACTAGCAAGCGCGTGGCGATGTCGGCACCGGCCAGCGAGGACCAGGTGAGTAGATTTATATCTACGGGGAGAAGTCGGGTGGATGGCGTATAGCACCCCCGCTGTTCATGGTGATGTATACGAATACGTATACACACATAGTGATTATATATATTGTTTGATGTTATTGATGATATAGATGGATTTAGGGTGTGATCGGATTAGTTTAGTGTTGCGAGACCATAGAGTAGAGGTTGCACCACATTTACGCACACACACACCATACTTGCATACATTCTTCTTTCATATGGGGTTATATTGTTATGTGTTCACATGGGTATGGGACTGTGTGTTCGCATACTGGATTTGAGGATAGTATTTGGAATTTGAGGTGAGTCGATAAGATTTGATTAAGACCGCGAGAACGGTGATATGGCAGGATTCGTACTTGAGATACGTCCTGATATTATAGCGGATCGGGGGACGACGTTATATGTGAATAGTGTTATACATTGAATGGTTGCCATGTGATCGTGATATGAGATAAGATATATTAAGATATTCATAATAGGTCGCATTAGGCGATGTATACCTCCTTATGACGATATATGATGATGATATCGGTTTATATGAGGCTGTAAATCAGCAGTCAGATCATGACTATATTGATGATATTAGTACCGTACTAGACGTAGATCAGTACCCAGATTATGATCTTGGATAAAGAGGAAACCAGATGAATAATGTGATATTGACCCGTACCCGGATTTGGGATGCCGTACGATGGATTTACGTACGAGCTATATATTGATGTTTGATCCGCGCTCTTGACTTGGGAATATTTGATTATAGATATGGTATCAGATGTGATATTATCGAGGCGGGATCACCGACTAATATATATATATATATATATATATATATATATGTATCTACTCAGGTGTTAGGCTGTTTCCTTACCTTCAGTAGCCAGTTAGCTTAGCCCTTTAGTTTGTTAGTTATGTATATGCCCTAGAGGCCATTGTTGTATATATGATGTATATTATGATGGATGCTTGGATATATACAGAGAGGACTTTCTTGCTCGTCATGATAGTATGCTATTTGGTTTCACTTTATCTTAACCTGTTGACTTGTATTGGTTTACTGTCGTTCTCTCACATGTTGATAAAGCCCTTAGGATCTGTACTCGACTACTGGGATTATGATGAGATCATACTAGTGAGGCCACGGTAGTCGATGAGTACATCCTATAAATGTTCCTAGTCGAGGGTATATCGAGACAGGGCATCGATACACCAGAGTAGACTAGCGTATATGCATCTTGACCCATATGATGGGCGATGGATGATCCCATATCCATCGGTGTTTGACATCAAGGATGGTGTACGGGTGCTCAGTGGAGACTGGGTACACTGGACGGACTCGCCGAGAACTCCCAGGTGGTGATATACCACACGTCAGATGGCAGTTCTCCGGTGACACTGGTACAGGGTAGTCTGTAGACCCGAGATCGTTATAGAGTCTTGTGTGATTCCCACCGTGTTTTGATTTCCACCTTACCACGTCCAAGAGGGCGTGCAAAACGGTGGCTTTTGGGTACAGTCCCGAATCACATGGAGGCAATGAGCGATAGGAGGGGATTCGTCTCTCCCGGTATAGGGAGTTGATGTTGTGCAGTGTTCGATTGGCTATAACTGGAAGTCCCTGGCCAGGGCTGATATAGAGATATACTAATAAGTGTTACTAGTAGTTTCTCGACCTGTTATGAGCCTCACATCGACACGACTTATCGGTTACTGGGGTCTGACGTATACCACTCCTAGACTTGATATGCGACAAATCAGACGAACAGACCGGACTGTACGGGAGTGTTACTGATTGGATTCAGAGGAGAACGGACAGGATAGCTTGTTGATCTTCTGATCGCTCAATACCTGGGTGGCTGTTACGTTTAGCTGACCGCTTGCAGCTTGTGGGTGTTTGATATGATCATCACCTGCTACCGACGTATTGACGATTCTTTAGAGTTCTACACAGAGGTTTCTTGGCTCAGGAAAAACGGAGTAGAGGCACATATATGATATGTGCAGGACCGAGGATATTGCGATATGAGATACCGTATTATATTCTCGCGATATTTAGATATGAATCGGGACATCAGATCAAGTGTTGATTCGATGAATCGGTACATGATTTATTAGTCGGTTATATTCGATATAGCCGGATCATTGGATCAAGTGTTAATTCGATGATTTAATGTATAATGATATATATGATATATTGTATTACATTATCTAATATTGGCGCGCTTTATTATTTCATTTTCTCACCGGATTAATACATTGATATATATGTGATATATGTTAAATGTATTATTTTCTTTTGTTGCAAATATATAATATATATATGATATATATTATTGTGACATAATATGATTTATTATAAAACATGTTTAAGGATGATAAAAAGGGATTAGGGTTTGATTAGGGTTAGCTTCTTCTTGTTCATTCTAGAAGGATTCTATTTTGTCTTGGTTAAGATATTATGGTTGATACTTATCCTTAACCTAACTAAACCCTAACTCTAGTTTATTCTCTACAACTTTTATCCTATCATCCTTGACCATGGTTAGATAATCAATCATATACACTTGAATACTATTCATCACAAAAGGATTTATTATTTCATTCTTCATCTTCTTCTCTCTTGAATTTTGAGAGAGAGCTCACTAGTTAATCCTTTTTGTGATGATTTATTGTGAGAAAGTGAAATAAAAAGAAAGCATAAATACTACTCCATCATCCTCATCTAATCTAGCCCATTAGATTAGAGTGTTCATCTCTTTAGAGTGAGAAAGGTTGGGTTATAGCAACTTCGACGTAGATCATCGGAGAATCGGAACACTTCAAGCTAGCATGGATCGTTCGAGTCGTGGAGCCTCTCTTGAGTCCGGGAGATCGTGGATCGCGGCAAAGGGACTTCTACTCGGAGCTTGTGAAGCGAAGGAGCGGACTACAAAGGTTGTAATCCCTCACACTTAGCTTTAAAGATATCATCTTGCATGCTAAACCCTAATAATCTAGCAAAGATCCCGTCTTTGGGTTGTTCGGCACATGTAAAATTTTATTCGGACATGTTTGATGCTTTATGAACCTCCACTAGTGTGCCTAGGAACCCTACAGTGGTATCAGAGCCTAGCTAGAGCATTAGGCGATTTGTTAACGAAGTTAAAACCCCGATCGAACCCGTAACGACATATAAAACTCCTCTCTGTACATTTTTTAAAATCTGGGATTTTCCAGAATTAAAAATACCTAAAAAATCAGCAGGAAAATATAAGAATTATGGTGAAACACGTGCCCCCAATTCCACTATACGGCCGCGGAACCGCGACAATGACCCACCTTTGGCGGCGGTTCCGCGGCAATGTAAAGGTATTAGGTACGGATGTTTTCACAGTAATTCTTGTCTCTGTGTTTATTATTTTATGGGTATTTTTAATCTGACTCAAGTATTGAGTATTCTGGGGTTTATTTTGTAATCGTCGATTCGATCGGGAATTTTAAATTCGTTATTGTTTTTCCGGATATTTAGAAACTGTTAAAAAGTTCGAACGGATATCATTAAATCACTTTTTCCCGACACAAAAATTTTCAAGTGTTGAATCTTTTCTCGAGTTTAAATCTTTCGGAAAAATGTGCAAGTAACACGGTGGACCCTCTAGAAGACAACAAAGCTTAACTCGATTATGTGACCGTCTTGAACTGCCTTTTGAACCTTCCGATTTGGGGCAGTACGGCGTGCCATATGTAGGGCGTTGGCTTGACCCTTCTACGGCTGGATCACTGGTACTGTGACATATTCTGGGATTAGTTGAACTCCGCTCAAGTGTTGAGCTGTTTGGGAAATTCTGGGTATTTGATTATCTGTTCGAAAAGTTTAATAATGTCTATTTATCTGGAATGTGATACAATATGTGGAATTCATTGTGTTAGGTATGAAATACGAAGTATGTGATATTTCGGATTTACGATGTCTAAAGTGATTGTGAATTCCAAATATTGTAGTTTTACAATTTCTTTTCTGTGACCGTAAGTGTAGTATGTAGTTGTATTGCCGGTTGTCGTTGCTATACATCGACGACGATCGGTGTATGCATACTTACTTACGTTGATGATATGAGATATTATGTGTTGCTCAGATATGATGTGCAGGATTGTCGCGATTGAATAGCCGGGGGTTTTATGTGAGATGAGAGTTTTATATTTTCATTCATGTAAATTCAACTGTAATGTAATATTCTTTTATTTGGGGCACTGCCAGGTTGAGGTTGATGCCACCAGTGTTGTATATTATTTACTTTTCCGCATTAGGATGGACCCAAGGAGGGGAGCATAGGTGACCGGGTTCTGGGGTTCCGTGGGAGGCTATCTCGAGGAGTCGAGACCGGGTCTCCTAAACTCCATAATTGGTAGGGTCGCTTGCCGCTCTCGTAGGGGTCCAGGGTGTGGGCTTGGCTATTCATCGCGACTGTGAAATCCATATTTTCTATTGTTGGCTAAATACTAAATACGGACGTCCTAGTATATCCCACATTATATCTATGTTTCTGCTGCGATCTCTGTGATGTGATCATTTGATATGTTGTGATGGATATAGTATATAGTATATATGATATATTATATAGACGTTACTTATGTTTTACACCCGCACTAGCCCTGCCCTGCTCTGTCATTAGTTACCTAACCTAACGGTGCACGAGGGGACATCGAGGCGAATGCGGATGGCATAAGTGTACGTCGTATTTATCTGTGATGCTTAGGAAGCATAAGCTGATGGGATTTTTATTAATGAGATTAATAAAAAGAAAAGAAACCTAAAAGATGTTGTAGAATCAAAACTTTATAAAAGGGTAGCTACAGTTTTGCTTTGCATAGTGGTATATATGATATATCCTGCACCTTATTTGATGAGGAAAGATTTGAGATCCCTTCACTGGGAGTGACCTCTTTAGCGAAACTGGCAGATGCTACAAAACTCGGTTTGTCTTTTGATTGCTTTTAGAGTTTTGCTTTGCACAGTGATATATATGATATGTCCTACACCTTATTCGATGAGGAAAGAGCCGAGATCCCTTCACCGGGAGTGACCTCTTCAGCAAAACTAATGAAAGCCTCAAAAACACTCCATTTCAAAATTTCACATGATTCTACGACGATATCAAGTTCATTACGCTCATGGTTTTCTGAAAAACCTGCGTAGCCCTCCGTCATTTCAGATAGAGACTAGCTAGTATTCGTGCTGCGTTTGTTGACCTCTGTCAAGGCGTTGTGTGCGGTAGCTAACTAGTAATTATCTGTAAAGCATGTGATGTGATTGGATTAGGGTAGTCGTACGACCTTGTTGACCTCTGTCAAGGGTCGTGCGAGTGGGTTTGATTCAATCAAGAAATGACGGGTTGAACTTGACTAGTGCACTATGGTTTGTTGACCTCTGTCAAGGTCATGGCACACTAGGGGCAAAATATTATCGGGAATTTCAAGTGTTGAAATTTGCAATGAGATTGCATACCTTCTATAAGATAGTTGGATCCCGATACCAACTGCGAGTAAGAGTTACTCCTGGGAGAGTTTTACACAGGACAATTAGTCGATCAAGTAGGTGTCTAGAAAAGTGTTAACGGGCTTACGCCTCTGGGAAAATGAGGTTTACTTTAATTAGGTCTGTGCGAAAGCACGGGGAACCTCCTTCAAAGTACCGACACTGATCTGGCTGAAAGATTGATGAAATTGTAGGGTGCAATTAATCCCGGCTAATCTTACCTTCTAGGGTTTGAAGGTAGATTTGATAAAAACAGTGGGAGACATCCTGATTAGATAAGATAATAACCAATCTAATCTTGCAAGAGCATACGCTAAAGTGTTTTCTTCTCTCTCTCTCTCCAGGCAGCGACCATGTCAGGCTATAATCATGATAATAATATGGATGTATTGACTGAACCCGCTTATTATACTGAGCAGGGGAACGTTGGACCCATTCTTTCTTATAAGAGTTATAAGACTGAACAGGAAACAGGAGAATATCTGGATTCTCACGCCGCCCAAAAGAACATGCATGTTGATGCATTTTCTTCAGGTGTGTTAGTTATTGAGAACTGTTTCTCAGTTCACCCTACGTCCTGGGTATTGGATACCGGATCAGGATCCCACATATGTAAATTGTTACATGGGCTACGTAAAGGTAGAGAACTGGAAAAATGTGATCATTCCGTTCAAGTAGGGAACGGTACAAGTATTGCAGCCAAAGCAGTTGGCGAATATCACCTTGTATTGCCAAGTCGTAATACACTGATTCTAAATGAGTGCTATTATATATCGAACATGATGTGCAACATTATATCAGTTTCTTTATTAAGTAAAGAAGGATATAATTTTGTAGTAAAGGATGATGTTATGAACATATTCCAAGATCAAAAGTTGATTGCATCAGGCTCGTTACATAATGGCATATTCTTTCTAAATCAGAATACAGTCCTCAATATACAAAACACACACAAGAGGAAAAGTTCAGAAATGAACGAATCCTACTTGTGGCATTGTAGACTTGGTCATATCAATGCGACACGACTAGCTAAGTTACATAAGGATGGTTATTTGAATTCATTCGAATTATCATCTTATGATACTTGTCATTCATGTCTCAAAGGAAAAATGACCAAAGCTCCGTTTAGTGGACACGGAGAAAGAGTTACGGAACTCTTAGGACTAATACATAGTAATGTATGCGGTCTCATGTCTACGCATGCCAGAAATGGTTCTTCCTACTTCATTACATTCACTGACGATCTCTCTAGATTCGGACATGTGTTCCTGATGAAACACAAGTCTGAAGTTTTTGAGAAATTCAGAGAATATAAGCACGAAGTAGAAAAAAAACGGGCAAAAGTATTAAGATCCTTCGATCTGATCGAGGAGGAGAATACTTAAGCAATGAGTTCCTAGAATATCTAAAAGAGAATGGGATTCTCTATCAGCTTACTCCTCCTTATACACCACAGCACAACGGTGTATCGCAGCAGAAGAATCACACCCTATTAGATATGGTGCGCTCTATGATGAGTACAGCTGAGTTACCCATTTCCTTCTGGGGGTATGCGCTTGAGACAGCAGCATACTTATTGAATCAAGTTCCAACTAAATCTGTACCTACCACACCATATGAGATATGGAGTGGGAAGAGACCATGTCTTAAACGAGTTAAGATATGGGGTTGTCTGGCCTATGTCAAAAGGCAAAATCCAGACAAACTCGAGGCACGGTCAGTTCTATGTAAGTTTGTGGGATATCCTAAACATTCAAATGGATATTTTTTCTATCACAGTGAACAACAAAAAGTGTTTATTGCTCAACATGGCACCTTTTTAGAAAAGGAATTTCTTGCAAAAGAGATTAGTGGCTCTGAGGTAGAACTGGAAGAAGTTCCAGAAACACAAACTGTAACTGAAGATTTAGTGGAACCAGAGGATTCAGTAGTACCCGACGAACCCCAGCCTCTCCGCCGATCTAGTAGGGTTTCTCGTCCACCTGAGAGATACTACGGTTTTCTCATTGATGGTGGAAGCGAAGATTGCATCATGGAAGATGATGACCCAACTAGTTTCGAGCAGGCCATCACGAGTGGTTACTCGGTGAAATGGCTGGATGCAATGCGATCTGAGATGGAATCCATGTACACCAATAAAGTATGGATTTTGGAAAATGCTCCTGAAGGGGTAAAACCCATTGGGAGCAAGTGGATTTTTAAAAAGAAATTTGATGCAGATGGAAAAGTTGAGACTTTCAAAGCTAGACTTGTAGCAAAGGGATTTCGTCAACGACCAGGTGTGGACTATGACGAAACCTTTTCTCCAGTAGCTATGCTTAAGTCCATCCGGATCTTACTTGCCATTGCCGCATACCATGACTACGAAATCTGGTAAATGGATGTTAAGACCGCCTTTCTAAATGGTGATTTAGAAGAGTGCGTGTACATGACTCGGCCAGAGGGCTTCGTAGATAGTGGGAGCAGCGGAAAGATATGCAAACTGCTTAAATCCATTTATGGGTTAAAGCAAGTATCGCGGAGTTGGAACATCTGTTTTGATGTTGTAGTCAAAGAGTTTGACTTCATCAAAAACTTAGATGAACCTTATATCTATAAGAAGGTAGCAGAGAGTAAGGTTGTCTTCCTCGTATTGTACGTGGATGGCATACTCTTTATAGGAAATGATATTCCTATGCTGCAATCAGTCAAGCTCTTCTTATCACAAAGATTCTCAATGAAAGATCTAGGTGATGCCTCATGCATATTGGGGATTAGGATTTATAGAGATAGATCCAAACGGATACTGGGATTATCCTAATCCAGGTACATTGACACCATACTAAAGAGGTTTAGTATGGAAGAATCCAAGCGTGGGAACCAACCCATGATCTCTGGACTCACTCTCTCCAAAGAAATGTCTCCCAAGACTGATTTGGAGAGAGCTCGCATGCAAGGGATACCCTATGCTTCGGCAGTAGGCTCTATCATGTATGCGATGCTATGTACCAGACCCGATGTAGCATACTCACTAAGTGTAGTGAGTCGGTATCAAGCAGATCCTGGAGAGAGTCACTGGATAGCTGTGAAGAACATTCTCAAGTACTTACGAAGGACTAGAGATATGTTCTTGGTGTATGGTAACGGAGAACTCCGGGTGGAGTCCATTACCGATTCCCGCTTCCAAAGTGATAAGGACGACTCAAAGTCGCACTCGGGATTTGTCTTTACCCTCAATGGAGGGGCGGTATGTTGGAAGAGTTCCAAACAGGATACCGTTGCAGGCTCGACGATGGAGGCTGAATACATCGCTGCCAACGATGCTGCCAAAGAGGCTGTCTTGATGAAGAAGTTCATCACTGAACTTGATGTGGTTCCATCCATTGAATATCCAATACTTCTGTATTGCGATAACAAAGGAGCTGTGGTTTTGGCCAAAGAACCCAGATCCCATCAGAAATCCAGACATATTCTGAGGCAGTATCACCTGATCAGGGTGATAGTTGATCGCCGGGTGATCGAGGTCAGGAGAGTAGATACGAAGGAAAATACTGCGGATCCACTCACGAAGGCCATTCCCCAAATACAGTTTGAGAGATTATTCAGGATGCTAGGTATGAGATACTACAGCAGCTGGCCTTAGTGCAAGTGGGAGATTGTTAGTTATGTATATGCCCTAGAGGCCATTGTTGTACATATGATGTATATTATGATGGATGCTTGGATATATACAGAGAGGACTTTCTTGCTCGTCATGATAGTATGCTATTTGGTTTCATTTTATCTTAACATGTTGACTTGTATTGGTTTACTGTCGTTCTCTCACATGTTGATAAAGCCTTTAGGATCTGTACTCGACTACTGGGATTATGAAGAGATCATACTAATGGGGCCACGGTAGTCGATGAGTACATCCTATAAATGTTCCTAGTCGAGCGTATATCGAGACAGGGCATCGATACTCCAGAGTAGACTAGCGTATACGCATCTTGACCCATATGATGGGCGATGGATGATCCCATATCCATCGGTGTTTGACATCAAGGATGGTGTATGGGTGCTCAGTGGAGACTGGGTATACTGGACGGACTCGCCGAGAACTCCCAGATGGTGATATACCACACGTCAGATGGCAGTTCTCCGGTGACACTGGTACAGGGTAGTCTGTGGACCCGAGATCGTCATAGAGTCTTGTGTGATTCCCACTGTGTTTTGATTTCCACCTTACCACGTCCAAGAGGGCGTGCAAAACGGTGGCTTTTGGGTACAGTCCCGAATCACATGGAGGCAATGAGCGATAGGAGGGGATTAGTCTCTCCCGGTATAGGGAGTTGATGTTGTGCAGTGTTCGATTTGCTATAACTGGAAGTTCCTAGCCAGGGATGATATAGAGATATACTGGTAAGTGTTACTAGTAGTTTCTCGACCTGTTATGAGCCTCACATCGACACGACTTATCGGTTACTAGGGTCTGACGTACACCACCCCTAGACTTGATATGCGACATATCAGACGAACAGACCAGATTGTACGGGAGTGTTACTGATTGGATTCACAGGAGAACGGACAGGCTAGCTTGTTGATCTTCTGATCGCTCAATACCTGGGTGGCTGTTACGTTTAGCTGACCGCTTGCAGCTTGTCGGTGTTTGATATGATCATCACCTGCTACCGGCGTATTGACGATTCTTTAGAGTCCTACACAGAGGTTTCTTGGCTCAGGCAAAACGGAGTAGAGGCACACATGTGATATGTACAGGACCGAGGATATTGCGATATGAGATACCGTATTATATTCTCACGATATTTAGATGTGAAACGGGACATCGGATCAAGTGTTGATTCGATGAATCGGTACATGTTTTATTAGTCGGTTATATTCGATATAGCCGGATCGTTGGATCAAGTGTTGATTCGATGATTTAATGTATAATGATATATAAGATATATTGTATTACATTATCTAATATTGGCTCGCTTTATTATTTCATTTTCTCACCGGATTAATACATTGATATATATGCGATATATGTTAAATGTATTATTTTCTTTTGTTGCAAATATATAATATATATGTGATATATATTATTATGACATAATATGATTTATTATAAAACATGTTTAAGGATGATAAAAAGGGATTAGTGTTTGATTAGGGTTAGCTTCTTCTTGTTCATTCTAGAAGGATTCTATTTTGTCTTGGTTAAGATATTATGGTTGATACTTATTCTTAACCTAACTAAACCCTAACTCTAGTTTATTCTCTACAAATTTTATCCTATCATCCTTGACCATGGTTAGATAATCAATCATATACACTTGAATACTATTCATCACAAAAGGATTTATTCTTTCATTCTTCATCTTCTTCTCTCTTGAGTTTTGAGAGAGAGCTCACTAGTTAATCCTTTTTGTGATGATTTATTGTGCGAAAGTGAAATAAAAAGAAAGCATAAATACTACTCCATCATCCTCATCTAATCTAGCCCATTAGATTAGGGTGTTCATCTCTTTAGAATGAGAAAGCTTGGGTTATAGCAACTTCGACGTAGATCATCGGAGAATCGGAACACTTCAAGCTAGCATGGATCGTTCCAGTCGTGGAGCCTCTCTTGAGTCCGGGAGATCGTGGATCGCGGCAAAGGGACTTCTACTCGGAGCTTGTGAAGCGAAGGAGCGGACTAAAAAGGTTGTAATCCCTCACTGTTAGCTTTAAAGATATCATCTTGCATGCTAAACCCTAATAATCTAGCAAAGATCCCGTCTTTGGGTTGTTCGGCACATATAAAATTTTATTCGGGCATGTTTGATGCTTTATGAACCTTCACTAGTGTGCCTAGGAACCCTACATAGTTTAGTGTAGTTGTTAGACTAGATTTATATTAAATATAGATTGTTATCTTTGTGTCTAGTATTTAGATCCCGCTCATTTTTGTTGTTCGCTCCGCATCGCATGCTCATATTATGTTTCATTTTCTATTGTTGATATCATGCTGTTAGGACACCAGCACCATTACCGATGACGCGTTTGTACCACGTACACTTACATGCCGGCTCACACACATTTTCATCGGTAATAGCCATGTTACGAACACTTTAGAAACTACTATTTCATCGACATAGGTTGTTAGCTAATAATTCAGACATGATATTAGTGTACTTGCCTATATGCTAGATTAGACATTGTAGTTACTACTTGCTACTTCATGCATGTTATTATTCATTGTTATGCCGCATTCATGGATTTTATGCCTATATTCACTGTTTACATGCTATTGAGGATTTGGATTCGGTTTTCCATGAGATTATCTGGATTTGGGGGAAAACCACAAAAGTTATATAAACTTCTTTTCTCTCTTCTAAATAAAAAGTGCGGTTTTCCCATGATGTATGAGTCGTTTACCATGAGTTTGCTGATGGATTTCGAGACCCGAGTTCGAGGAGTGGAAGAACCGTTTCGGGTACATGGTGGACCCGGTGCGGTACCTCGGGGCAAGAGGATTGCAGATGATGGCGTTGAGCCTGGCAGGGGAGCACTACCGACCGGTGATATTACCCGACACGTCGGATATCCGGAGGATACCGTCGTGGTCTTGAGATTGATGGTAGGGGCCGGTCTGGACTGACGGCGTCCTAGATAGTCAGATTGAGACATACAGAGATATTTGAGATATTGAGGTACAGAGATTGCGACACAGAGATATCGAGATATTTGGATATTTGTTTTGTAAGTCGATGTACTACACCCCACGACTTGCGGGGAGGCGGAAATATGAAAAACGATCTTATTCTTTGCGTAAACATCGACTAACCGAAGAATTTTTGCTAAACTATAACTAACAAGAAACATAGAAGTTGTTAACTACTATGTGAAGTGATTATACCTAATGAACAGTGTCCTTCGTCTTTTCGTTCTCCACCTCCTCTCCGGCCTTCTCTATGTAGTAGATGATCCACCCGAGAGCTTTACTCCAAGCTTCACCTCTAACTTGAGGTAACTAGGTTTCTTAAAGTGCTAATCTAAGTAACCTAGGTGATATAGAGTTAGGTTGTGGATTAATTAGTCTATTCTAATCCTTGGTCTCAATACATGAGTGGTAGGATTAGGGTTTGAAGAGAGAGTGAGCTTGAGGAGAGAGAAGGTGAGCATGAGAATGAAAGGAGATAACGATCTCATTTGAATATATATTAAGCATTATGTTTTATCAAATAAATAAATAAATGATTTAACAACCATGCTTCATTTAATTCATATGAGTGATTCATCTACATGAGTCATTAACCATTTATGATGCATTAATGACATGGATGAATCACACAAATGAGTCACTAATCTCATTTATTGCTTATGCCACCTAAACCCCCAAGTCACCATCCTTCTAGAAGCTTCTCGCGAAATTACGAGAACACCCCTCCTATCCGTGAAAACACGGAAAAACTTTAGACTGTATAAATCCAATAACCCGATACTAGAATCTGGCTTAAACCAAACTCGGTTAGTAAAAATTGTCCGAATGTCGTACGTGCGTAAACACACGTATGCGTCCGAACCCTTGTCGTAAAACCATACGACCTCTATATCGTTTCGCCTAGAGCAGGGAAACTCTCTGTGTGGGACTCTAAAGACTCGACTACTACGCTGCCAGTGGGTTTAACCACAGACCGGAAGCGGCACTAGCTGTACGTAACGGTCCCCAGGTAGATGTCGATAAGAAGTCCGATAAGGAAACCCATCCGAACTCCTACTGAGACTGATGTGACAATCTCCGTACAGTCCGGTCTGTTCGTCTAAGACTATCGCATATCGGGCCTAGGGGGCGGAAAGCGTCAGTCCCCTAATAGCGGTATAAGTTGTGTCGGAGTGAAGCCCATTACACCCTGAGAAACTGCTGGAACCTACCAGTAAATCTCGCTTTCCCTTGCCAGGGACTTTGCATAATGGCTCTCTGACACAGCGCGATATCAATTCCCAATACCGGGAGAGACGAATCCTGTCTAACCGCCACTGCCTCCAAGTGCTCGGGACTGCACCCAACTGCTACCTGTTTGCACGACTCCTTTGAGCCGTGGTAGGGCAGCAATCTAAGAACAGTGGGACACACTCGAGGCGAAGTAGGAGTGTCAAGTCTGCGGACTATGCTGTACTCATGTCATCTGGGAACTGTTAACTGAAGACGGGTATAATACCAACCAACAGTTCCCCGCAAGTCCTGTCCGGTGTACCCGTAACCCAACGAGCACCTGTATACTATCTCTAGTATGACATACTGACGGCTGTAGGACAGACCATCTCCCCAACTGGGATGAGAAGCGTACACACTAGTCTACTCCGGAGTATCGATGCCCTGTCTCGATAATCCCACGACTAGGGACCTGAAAAAGGATGTGCGTGTAGACTACCCAGCCCCCACTAGTGTGACTGCCATCACAACGCTGGTAGTCAAGCAAGATCCTAAGAGCTCTATCAATACGTATACTCACATATTAAGATAGATAAAACCAAGTAGCATACTACCATGTTTAGCAAGACTGTTATACAACTGTGAATATACCAAGCTTGCATTAAGTAATATACAAGCTAGTATGATACAATAATGGCCCCTAGGGCATATACACCAACAATCTCCCACTTACACTAGGGCCATGTACTGGCATATCGAAGACCGATGATCTCGAGTAGCCTCTCGAACTGAATCTGAGGTAAGGCCTTTGTGAATGGATCAGCAATGTTCTCTTCAGTATCAACTCTCCCACGATCAATGATCTCCCAGATCAGGTGATACCGCCTTAAGATGTGTCTGGACTTCTGATGGGACCTTGGTTCCTTCGCTAAAGCTATAGCTCCGTTGTTGTCGCAATACAGAGGTATCGGTTCAACAATGGTAGGAACCACCTGAAGTTCTGTTAGGAACTTCTTCATCCAGACAGCTTCTTTTGCGGCATCGCAAGCAGCAATATACTCCGCTTCCATTGTCGAGTCAGCAACGGTGTCCTGCTTGGAACTCTTCCAGCACACCGCCCCTCCATTGAGGGTAAAGACATAACCCGACATGGTCTTGGAATCGTCCTTATCACTCTGGAAACCGGAATCAGCAAAGGCCTCTAACTTGAGGTCTTTTCTGCCGTAAACCAAGAACATCTCCTTAGTCCTTCTCAGGTACTTGAGAATGTTCTTTACTGCTATCCAGTGATTCTCCCCTGGGTCTGACTGATACCGGCTTACCACGCTGAGTGCGTAAGCTACATCTGGTCTGGTGCACAACATCGCATACATTATAGAGCCTACCGCAGAAGCGTAGGGTATAATAGACATGCGATCCCTTTCCAAATCAGTCTTGGGAGACATCTTTTTGGATAGGGTGATTCTGTGACAAGCCGGTAGATTACCGCGCTTAGAATCTTCCATACTGAATCTTTTCAGTATAGTGTTGATGTACCTTTACTGCGAAAGTCCCAACATCCTCTTGGATCTATCACGATAGATCCGGATCCCCAGAATGTTAGAGGCATCACCCAGGTCTTTCATGGAGAACCTATGTGACAAGAATTGTTTGACAGATTGTACCATATGAATGTCATTTCCTATCAATAGAATGTCATCCACATACAAGACGAGGAATACGACACTTCTGGCTACAACTTTACTATATATACATGGTTCATCTGGATTTTTGATAAAGTCATATTCTTTGACTGTTTCACCAAAACAGATGTTCTAACTCCGCGATGCTTGCTTCAGTCCATAAATGGACTTAAGCAACTTGCATACTTTCCCGCTGCTCCCACTCTGATTGAAACCCTCTGGCTGATCCATATAGTCCCACTCTTCTAAATTACCATTCAGAAAAGACGTCTTTACGTCCATCTGCCAGATTTCATAATCATGGAAGGCCGCAATTACAAGAAGGATACGAATAGATTTGAGCATAGGCACTGGAGAAAAGGTTTCGTCATAGTCCAAACTAGGTCTTTGACGAAAACCCTTTGCAACAAGTCTAGCCTTATAGGTTTCCACCTGCCCATCTACACCAATCTTTTTCTTGGAGATCCATTTGCATCTTATGGGTTTTACCCCACCTGGAGCAAAGTCTAAAGTCCATACTTTGTTGGTGTACATGGACTCTATTTCGTTTCGCATTGCATCTAGCCATCGTACCGAGTCGCCGCTCTGGATGGCCTGCTGGAAGCTAGTAGGTTCATCATCATCAATGATGCAATCCTCTCCATCCCCATCTATGAGAAAACCATAGTATCTCTCAGGCGGATGAGACGGCCTACTACTTCGGCGGAGGGGTGCGGGAATGTCCTGTTCTTCTTGAACTACTGGTTCTACCAAACTTTCAGTAGTAGTTTGTGGTTCTGGAATTTCTTCTAGTTCTATTTTGCTCACACTTGTTTCCTTTTCTAAAAACTGATGTTCTAGAAAATGGGCATTACGAGAAACAAAAAACTTTTGTTCCTCAGCGTAATAGAATAGATATCCCCTGCAGTTCTTTGGATATCCCATAAACTGACATTTTACTAATTGTGCCTCGAGCTTGTCCGCATGCTGCTTTTTAACAAAAGCTGGACATCCCCATATCTTTACATATTGAAGATGGAGTTTCTTCCCACTCCACATCTGATATGGCGTGGTAGGCACAGTCTTGGTAGGAACCATGTTCAAAAGATATGCCGCTGATTCTAGCGCATAACCACAGAAAGATCGCGGTAACTCAGCATTACTCATTATGGATCGTACCATATCCAATAGGGTTCGATTCCGTCTCTCCGATACACCATTATGCTGTGGAGTGTATGGAGGTGTAAGCTGAGAGAGAATTCCATTCTCTTTTAGGCAACCTAGGAACTCGGCACTTAAGTATTCACCACCTCGATCAGATCTTAGTGTCTTGATACTTTTGCCGGTTTGGTTTTCTACTTCATTCTTATACTCTTGGAATTTTTCAAAAGCCTCGGATTTATGTTTCATCAGATAAATGAATCCGTACCTTGAATAATCATCCGTAAAAGTAATGAAATAGGAAAACCATCTCTTGCATGTGTAGACATTGGACCACATACATCGCTGTGTATGAGTCCTAAGAGCTCGCTCGCTCTTACTCCATATACAGTGAATGGAGTCTTTGTCATCTTTCCTTTGAGACATGATTGACAAGTGGCATAAGCTTGATATTCGAACGAGTCCAAATATCCTTCTCTGTGTAACTTAGTTAACCTTGTCTCATTGATGTGACCTAGTCTACAATGCCATAAGAAAGCCTTATTTAATTCTGGAGACTTTATTTTTAGTGTGTTCTGGACATTGAAAATCTGGAGTTGGTTTAAGACATATATACCGTTATTCAGTGTACCGAACCTAATCAAATTATGATTAAGGTGGATGTTAACAACATCGCTTACAAACGTGAAATCATAACCTTTATTTGATAACAAGGAAACTGATATGATATTGCACGTTAAACTAGGTACACAAAAACAGTTATGTAAAACCAAAATATGTCCACTCGTCAATCCCAGGTGATAATCCCCAACGGACACAGCTCCCACGCTAGCTCCGTTAGCAACCTTTAGGGTCATATCACCTTCCTTCAGCACTCTACTGTTTCTTAATGCCTGCAATGAATTGCATATATGAGATCCTGATCCGGTATCCAATACGTAGGAAGTAGAGTTGATTGACAGATAATTCTCAATTACAAACACATCTGAAGTCGAAGCCACAGCTTGCTTCGGTCCCTGCTTCTTGGCGTTCCACGCCTTGCAATCTTTCTTCCAGTGCCCTTTCCTATGACAATGGAAGCACTCATCCTGGGCCACCACTGGTACCGCAAACTTTTTCTTTCCCTTCGTTCCCACCTTACTAACACCTCCTCTAGGTTTGGTGGCGGCCTTCTTCTTCCTTCCTTTGGCCCTAGCCTTGGACCCGGAAGAAGAAGCACCGCTAACAAACATAGCGAGTGTTTCCCTTGCCTTCTGCAAGGTGCCCTCTGCACTCCTCAACATGTTAAGGAGTTCTGGAAGTTCAACTTCTTTTCTTTGAATGTTGAAATTCAGAATAAACTGGGCATAGGTGGAAGGAAGGGACTGGAGAATAAGGTCTGTATAGAGCTCATTATCCAAAGTCGTCCCAAAATCTGCGAGCTCTTCTATATAGCCAATAATCTTTAGGAAATGTTCTCCTACCGATGATCCGACGACCAACCTCGCTCGAAACAAGTTCTTTGAGGTCTCGTATCTTGCTATACGAGATTGCTCTCCATACATATCTTTTATATGGAGAAATATGGATTCAAGATCCAAATCCTCATGCCACTTCTGATGTTCATTGTTCATTGAGGCAAGCACGATTCACTTGGCCTTCGCGCAATCTATCTCCCAGGTTTTGCGTATTTCCTTATCCGCATTACTGGATTTGGGACCTGGGACTTCAGGTTCCTTAGTGGTGAGGACATACCCTAACTTGTCATAGGTCAAAGTCATTTTGACATTCCGCAGCCAATCTTTATAGTTTGGCCCTGTCAGTATATTTTTCTCTAAAAGTAACGTAAGTCCAGTCATTTTCAGGGTCGCTGCAAGTAGGAGAGAGAGAAGAAACACTTTAGCATGATGCTCTTGCAAGTTTAGAGTGGTTTTTAATTTATCTAAATTGGATGGCTCCCACTGTTTCTCGAATCCCTCCTCAAACCATAAAAGAAGAATTAGCCAGGACTATTCTCACCGTACAATACATGCTTAACCGTTCAGCCAGGCCAGTGTCGGTACTTCGAGGGAGGTTTTCCAACGTTTTCGCGAAATTCCTTAATTAATTAAACTCTTTTCTCTGGGGGCGTAGCCCCGCTGACACTTTTCTTGACACCTACTTGGTTTATAGCATTGATCGTTAAGTGACGAATCTCCTGATAAGTAGCATATACTCACAGTAGGATCGGGATCCAAATATCATCGTATGATAATGTTGAAGGAATCCTTCCAACATTCATCAAACTCCAAATGATATGCACCTCTTTGCAAATTTCAATATCTTTAGAAATTCCCGCTATAGATTTTTGCCACATGCTCTTATGACCTTGGCGTTAGGTCAAAATGTCATAAGTCACATGTCAAGTTCTAGCCATCATTATCTTGTTAATTTGAACCCATCCGTACATATCCTTGACGTTCGGCCAAAATGATAATACGACTGTCCCAAACTAACTATCAATCTATGTAACAAATGAATACCCGGCAGCTACCAAACACTATGCCTTGGCGTTAGGTCAAAATAAATAGCTTGAATACTACTGAATACCCAAATGAAATGACAGAGGGCTACAAATGGTTTTGGCGAAACCGTGAACGTAGCGAACTTGATATGACCGAAGGAACTTGATAGCTTTTAAAAGGAGTGGTTAAAGCTCCGCAAATTAAAATATCCTCTGTTTTAAAATAACCGAGTGGTTTCTTTTAAATTGTTCCAACGATTCAACTTTAGTTTATTTTCTTTGCATTAATAATAATGCGTCCCATCATTAACCTATCATTGCTGAAAACAACGAAAATACAACGTCCTCTTATGCCATCCGCATTCGCCACTGGGTCCCGTCATCACCCGTTAGGTTACTTAACTAACGGCAGAGCGGGGCTGGGCTAGCGCTGGTGTAAAACATAAGCGACGTCTAAATAACTATCATATATAGATATTGTACATTCGTTAGACGCAATAATAGGCATTCCAGATCTCAGATGAACATTATTGGATATGCAAGTAATCCGTGTTTCTTTTGAGCCTGCAACGAAAGATGGATTACACAGTTGTGATGAATAGCCATTACCCCACCCTAGACCCCTACGGGTACGGCAAACTACCCGCCAAGTACCCGAAGTGAAGCGGTCTCCCTCAACAATGTGAGTAGGCCGCTAAACACTTCAAAGTACCCGGTAATTTGTGCACCCCACCTTAGGTCTGTCCTAGGAGCAAAAACAGTAAAATGAAATAATACAACGGTGGCTACAACCGCAACCTGGATGCGCCCCGCAAAATAATATTACAACATATTACAATTACATTGAATTAATTAAAATAATAACCCATCACAAAACCCCGGCTAATCATCACTACAATCCAATACAGTTCATAATCACAAACAGTAAAATCCATTACAGAAATATGCAACCCCCTGCCATCCGACATACTAGCAGTTAGGGGAGATTTACGAACACATTATACAATCACAGATATAATCAAATTAGCAAACATCGTATAATTTCGATCAAGCAAACATATCAGATTCTACTCCCAAAACTTCTCTGTGCACCTGAGACTTGAGCAGAAAATAAACATTCCAGAAAATACAAAAATATCACAGAAGAGTTACTGGAGGAAACTGGGTTGAATCGGCTTCAACTCGGCCACGGATCCGCGGCGGATCCGTGGGATCGACCGCGGTTCCACGGCTGTATGGCCGATTCAGGAACCCATTTTTCACCAGTTACCTTATAATTCTCTGTAGGTTGTTTTAGAGGTCCCTGAAAAATTTTTAGGGCCTGTTTTAAATTCGACAGAAACTTAGTTATATCGATGTCTTTTTCGGTTCGTTTTGCATTCGAAAATCATACGACTTTGCTAATGAGTTAATTATTGTTTAGCGAGGCTCTGATACCACTGTAAGTCGATGTACTACACCCCATGACTTGCGGGGAGGCGAAAATATGAAACACGATCTTGTTCTTTGCGTAAACATCGACTAACCGAAGAATCTTTGCTAAACTATAACTAACAAGAAACATAGAAGTTGTTAACTACTATGTGAAGTGATTATACCTAATGAACCATGTCCTTCGTCTTTTCGTTCTCCACCTCCTCTCCGGCCTTCTCTATGTAGTAGATGATCCACCCGAGAGCTTTACTCCAGGCTTCACCTCTAACTTGAGGTAACTAGGTTTCTTAAAGTGCTAATCTAAGTAACCTAGGTGATATAGAGTTGGGTTGTGGATTAATTAGTCTATTCTAATCCTTGGTCTCAACACATGAGTGGTAGGATTAGGGTTTGAAGAGAGAGTGGGCTTGAGGAGAGAGAAGGTGAGCATGAGAATGAGAGGAGATAATGATCTCATTTGAATATATATGAAGCATTATGTTTTATCAAATAAATAAATAAATGATTTAACAACCATGCTTCATTTAATTCATATGAGTGATTCATCTATATGAGTCATTAACCATTTATGATGCATTAATGACATGGATGAATCACACAAATGAGTCACTAATCTCATTTAATGCTTATGCCACCTAAACCCCCAAGTCACCATCCTTCTAGAAGCTTCTCGCGAAATTACGAGAACGCCCCTCCTATCAGTGAAAACACGGAAAAACTTTAGATTGTATAAATCCAATAACCCGATACTAGAATCTGGCTTAATCCAAAGCCGGCTAGTAAAAACTGTCTGAATGTCGTACGTGCGTAAACATACGTATGCGTCCGAACCCTTGTCGTAAAACCATACGACCTCTATAACGTTTCGCCTGGAGCAGGGAAACTCTCTGTGTGGGACTCTAAAGACTCGACAACTACGCTGGCAGTGGGTTTAACCACAGACCGCAAGTGGCACTAGCTGTACGTAACGGTCTCCAGGTAGATGTCGATAAGAAGGTCGATGAGGAAACCCATCCGAACTCCTACTGAGCCTGATGTGACAATCTCCGTACAGTCCGGTCTGTTCGTCTAAGACTATCGCATATCGGGCCTAGGGGGGCGGCAAGCATCAGTCCCCTAATAGCGGTATAAGTCATGTCGGAGTGAAGCCCATTACACCCTGAGAAACTACTGGAACCTACCAGTAAATCTCGCTTGCTCTGGCCAGGGACTTTGCGTAATGGCTCTCTGACACGGCGCGTATCAACTCCCAATACCGGGAGAGACAAATCCTGTCTAACCGCCACTGCCTCCAAGTGCTCGGGACTGCACCCAACTGCTACCTGTTTGCACGACTCCTTTGAGCTGTGGTAGGGTAGCAATCTAAGAACTGTGGGACACACTCGAGGCGAAGTAGCAGTGTCAAGTCTTCGGACTATGCTGTACTCATGTCACCTGGGAACTGTTAACTGACGACGGGTATAATACCAACCAACAGTTCCCCGCGAGTCCTGTCCGGTGTACCCGTAATCCAACGAGCACCTATATACTATCTCCAGTACGACGTACTGACGGCTGTGGGACAGACCATCTCCCCAACTGGGAAGAGAAGCGTACACACTAGTCTACTCCTGAGTATCGATGCCCTATCTCGATAATCCCACGACTAGGGACCTGAAAAAGGATGTGCTTGTAGACTACCCAGACCCCACTAGTGTGACTGCCATCACAACGCTGGTAGTCAAGCAAGATCCTAAGAGCTCTATCAATACGTATACTCACATATTAAGATAGATAAAACCAAGTAGCATACTACCATGTTTAGCAAGACTGTTATATAACTGTGAATATCCCAAGCTTCCATTAAGTAATATACAAGCTTGTATGATACAATAATGGCACCTATGGTATATACACTAACATGTTTTGTGTCGATGCTAGGCGCTGTTTATGCTGATTTCATTTATGATACCTCGTTTTTAAAAAGATACAGAAATCTCACTAATTTATGAAAGCAGTTTTCTTTAGTACATGCATTCTGTTTCATGCATTCATACATCATCCATATGATATATTGCTACCTGAGGCACTGACACGGGCACATGGGATTACATTCGGGTTAGATATTTACCCTAGCCATTGTTATAGGCTTCATGTTATATATATTTGAGGATATACTATGATCGTTGACCTAGGATTGCGTTGTTCATGCGGTTTCTGTTCGTAGATGTTTTTTCTACTCACGAGTTGGCAACTCACCCTCGTTGTGCCGCAGTTTCTTGCAAGTTTTTCCGTACAGGTTTCATTACGGCTTTTCTGGCACTGCTTCTTTCGGGTGACTTGCTAGTAGGTAGGTTTATTGGTATCGTACCCATCATATTACTTTGTATAATATTATTCAGTTGTATCTAGTAAATTCCATCAACCAAACATGTATTTATTTTTGAGATAGAGATCAGTGATATTATTCTTTCGACCTTAGAGTCGCGCATTATATTTCTGCGGATTTCTTGTTGTTTTGAGTTTTCTTTTGAGTTTTGATCCTCGTCCTTGGTGTTGTATATTATATTGCTTGTGTGGTTATGACCGTCGATTGACGAAGAGCTAGCTCCCGCTTAGGGATACCTTTTATTGATTTCGTATACTATTCATGTTGTATCCCGTTTGGGGGCCAGTATTTACAAAGGAGACTCTGCCGAAATTTTCAGGAAATATTTGATGTTTTTAAAAATGCATAATTAGGTTTATGCTATTAAAACTACTTGATTTAAATTGGGTTTCCTTCACTCTACTACTTTTCTTGGTTTGGATTTCTGGATTTTCGGCTTACTTAGATTACGTACGCCTCGAGACGTTTCGTAGTTTAAGTGCCGGTCATGCTCCGTACTTTCGGGACGTGACAAAGTTGGTATCAGAGCGTTAGGTTTTACCTTTGGAGCGTAGGATGACCCTTGGTTGATGGAATTGGTTACTAAAGTAGAGTAACGTACCGTGGGTATGTTCCGCGGCATACTTACGATACGCTACTCCACTTAAGGAGCCTTAGGATGTACATTTCTTGTTCAGTGTTATATTCCTCCCTATGTTCTAGCCTCATCGGTATCAGTTATGGTTTTGCTACCACGATTACGGGCAGGGAGAGCTACGGCTACAGTTTCGGTCAGCACGAGCTCGTTAAGAACGAGGACTGACCAGGGCGTAATTTCGGTGACACATGATTGCTGAGATGTGTCTTTTTATTGTGTTTTCGCGCCACGAGCGTGGGATGGACCGCTGTATGAGGTTACTCGAACGTGCCGATCAGTACTAGAGGATTGAGCCAATGATAGAGGCCAGCCAGATTTTGATAACCGTTGGCGTATTGCTTATTCATGATGATTGAGGCACTGTTCAGCGTGCAGGCGAGTGAGCCAGTTATTGCTGCGAACGACGAGATATCGCCCCAGATGTTGGAGCTATTATAGTACGAGTTGTACTAAAAGATGATAGAAGGTCGCTAGTCACCGTGGATGAATGACTAGGACATGTGGTTCGTTTGCTACCCCGATGCGAGGTCATCAGATAAATTGATTCCAGCTAGAGGCGACTTCATGCGGAGACGTTGAGAGTTGACAGAGACGATCGAATGTCAAAACCTATTATTCCAAGTTTAAAGTATTCGGAAAGACATGCAGGAAATTCTATGGACCCTCTAGAAGAATGAAACCCTAACTCGACTTAATGACCGTGTGAAAGCCTTTGAACCTTAGGGTTTGCGGTAGTTCCACGGCGCCATTAGTGAGGCTTGGGTTTGCCCTTCTACGGCTGGACAATCGATGCTATGGTACGTACTCGATACTGTTAAACTGTACCCAAGATGTTGAGCTCTTGGGGGATTATGAGGTTTTGACGCATCGATCAGATGGTTCGACTTCATTTGGATGTTAGGTGGTGAGATGCATTTCTTGGGAGACTCCAGATATGAGGATAGCTGTTGGAGCTTAGTCCATGCAGCCACGACGAGACGAGTCCGAAGAAGTCGACATTAGAGAAAAGTGGAGTAAGAGATTCCTACGAGGTCTTGATGAGATGATGTTCCACCCCGCCGACATCAGAGATGCGATACGCGTGCCGAGGCATTGTACTTGGATATACCTTCCAGAAGGAGTCGCGATGAGTATGTAGCCGTTCAGGAACAAGAAACAGATATAGTAAAGGATGATGACTTCCGGACAGTTCGGCAGAGACGAGATTTGGGAGAGACCTCGACAGGACCTTTCTAGGATGAATTACGAGAAGACTTAGACCCAGCAGTGGTCATGTTACGCACACCGGCAGGCCAGAGTTCAGGATCGTCGACGAGACATGCTATGAGCGACCACGACAGTTGGCCAGAGATTCTTGGAGGATGTGCTTGAGCGGGACTATTCCGCCATATTTGATTTCGGTATTTTGGGCGGTCTATTTGAATGATTGATTTTGATGATGGACTTTCATGATATTTGTTTTCATGCACCATGGTTGCACCTACTGAGTATTTACGATGTTTGCACAGTTTCTGCACCTGATATCGTTTTCGTGCCTTGGTTTCACATGTTTATGATTTTATGGGTTTCATACAGTGAGATGATTTTGTGCATATGTACGCACACGATTTGGTTTTTGCACTCAGTATAGTTCACATATGCTTGCAGTGCAGTGTTACGCATTTTGTGCACTACAGTTGCACTGGACTTCGATTTCGATGGTGATGTTCGATATTTATTTTGTGCACCTTGTACACCGATGGGATTTTGCGCATGTTCGGCGCTTGATATTGGATTTCATGATTTCGTGCATGATGGATGCTCCTGATTTGGGTTTTCGCGCATGTAGGGCGCATGTTATGAGATACGATTTTGGTGCACACCAGATGCACTAAATCGAGATTCTTCGTGCATGTCAGATGCACCTGTTTTGCTGTCAGGCACACCTGTTGCCCTTGACAGATGTTTCGTGCACACCCGATGCACTTAGATGTTGTTTCTGTGCATATGTATGGCACATTCATGGATTTCGATTTCTGTACGCACCAGACGCACATGGCATTCATATATATATTTGGGACTGATTTATGTTGGAGCAGTATATTTTATGATGTTTGCTATTTGGTTTAGTACTGAGCAGGACTAGTCACAGGACAGTACCTGAGTATATTTTTGCATCATTGATAGTTATCGAAGGGATTTCCAAAGAAGAGCTATAGTCTTAGTATTTACCTACGTGTCCGAGATGACACGAAACATTTTATAAAGGAAACCCTTCTGAAATTACTTTCAAAACGGCGGAACGTGCATATTAAACAAAGGATATATATATGTAGTTATTTTCTTACAATAGACGTCCGCCACTGTGCAGTGCTGCGAGCATCGCACAGTGATTTGAAGAAGATTTGGCATGCATTACTTCCAGATGTTTTAATGATGTATATCATATTGATTTTCATTTTGGATTTATACATTTTGTCTTCACCATGACTCCGATGATTGCGGGATGCTGGATGGAGTTTTGATTTTGAGTTACATGCTCATTTTTCATGCGCATGCGCTGTGCTACGATTTGTTTTATGTATTTATGATTTCGGAGCCCCGACGACTTGATGGTTTTGCTTAGATGATTTAGTTTTTGGGGAAAGTTTTAATTTAAATTCGGGGACCGAATTTCTTTAAGGAGGAAAGATTGTAACGTTTTGAAAATCGTTTCGGTGAAATTTCGGAAAATCGGTAAAATAAGCGGGTTTTCCGTAAAATGTCAAAATACAAATATATTTATTATAAAATTAAATATACATATTCTAGCTATGTAATTACTAATATTGGTGTTTATTGAGCCACTGGTGAAATTTCAAATTTTCCAAAAATTTTTCCGAAATTAATTATTTTAATATTATTTTAAGCCGTCACTAATATATTTAATTAGGGAAAATTAAAAATTGGAATGGGTTGAAAATTTTGTGCATCGTAACACATTAAACAAAATTTTAACATGTTGTTTTTGAAATGAAATGAAGCTGTCAAACGGTTTTAGAAAATATCGAAGAAAAAGGCTTAATTAGTGAATTTAGTGTAAAGGGAAATTGGGGTATAGTATTATCTTTTTTTTCCCTCATCCACACTCCCCACACTCTCTCTCCTCCCCTTAGGCTGCAGTCTGAGCCCCCCCTTGGCAGCCCTAAAACCTTGTCCCCTCATTTCACAAAAGAAAAGAATTAAAAAGGAAAAGAAAGTATAAGAAAAGGAGGTATGGGTTTGGGTTGACTTGGACTTTTCTTTACTTGGTTTTTCCCCTCAACACACCCTCTCTCTCCTCTCCCCTTGGCTCAGCAGTAGGTCCCTCAACAGCAGCCCCCTTTTCACCCCCATTTTTCTCTTCTCATTCTCATCAAAAAATCCATCATTTTGCCTCAAAATCAAGCTAAAACCTCTATATTTCTTCAATCCAACTCTTACCCATTTCTTCTTTGCCCTAGCTAACATGAATCATGGAGCAAGAGAACAATTTGGAGGCCAAGATTTTCATGTTGGATCTCTTGAACTTTGAGGTATAATCTAAATCCTATAGTTAAATTGTTGTATTAATACTTTAAATCAAGACATAATTAGTTCGTAATATGGGTTTGATTGCAAGTTTAAGATTTCAAAAGGGAATTTTGGAATTCAAGTGAGTGTTGTATCACTTGTTTTTTTGTTGTAATGGGTAGTTTAACATATTAAGTTTTGGAGAATGTAAGCTAGAAGTTAGTTTACTAATTGTTGCTTCAAAATTTGTCCAATTTCATAAATTTTGCTAACTAGGTTTTAATGAAATACATATATAATTGAGATTAAAAATCTAATTAAGTTTTTCATGGTATTATTAACATTTTAAATTGTATTTTAATCTTTTAGATTAAGCAAATCCAAGCTAAATTGTTGTTTGTGCATTTTTTGCTATAAAATTGTTAAAAATTGGGTATATTGAAAACTAGAAATTTGGGGTTAACGAAATTTAATGAGATTAAATTATGGAAATGGTTTTTATGACTTATTTAAGATATTTAATAAGTATTATGGCCATTAGAATTGTTAAAACATCAAGTTTTGTACTAAAACGGTAAATTTTTGCTTGCTAGATTTCCGGAAAAATGGCTTTTAAAGTGAGTTTGGGGTTTTTGTGAATTTTAACCTATTTTATATTATAATTAGTGTTCGTGAATGTGCAAATGAGTGTGTTTGGGTTTTTCTCGATGGTTTGGCGTTTGTACGCCGACGTCGAGGGTTTTTGGATTGATTTGTGAAAGCAATCATAGGTTTTGACCTATGTGGGATTCGTGTGTCGTTTTGGTTATGAGTCGGATTTTAATGCGATACGGTGTGTTATGATATGTACGAACCCCACGTGGACTTCAAGACGACTAGCAAGCGCGTGGCGACGTCGGCACCGGCGAGTGAGGACCAGGTGAGTAGATTTATATCTACGGGGAGAAGTCGGGTGGATGGCGTATAGCACCCCCGCAGTTCGTGGTGATGTATACGAATATGTGTACACACATAGTGATTATATATATTGTTTGATGTTATTGATGATATAGATGGATTTAGAGTGTGATCGGATTAGTTTAGTGTTGTGAGACCCTAGAATAGAGCTTGCACCACATTTACACACACACACCATACTTGCATACATTCTTCTTTTATATGTGCTTATATGGGGTTATATTGTTATGTTCACATGGGTATGGGACTGTGTGTTCGCATACTGGATTTGAGGATAGTATTTGGGATTTGAGGTGAGTCGATAAGATTTGATTGAGACCGCAAGAACGGTGATATGGCAGGATTCGTACTTGAGATACGTTCCGATATTATAGCGGATCGGGGGACGACGTTATATGTGAATAGTGTTATACATTGAATGGTTGCCATGTGATCGTGATATGAGATCAGATATATTAAGATATTCATAATAGGTCGCATTAGGCGATGTATACCTCCTTATGACGATATATGATGATGATATCGGTTTGTATAAGGCTGTAGATCAGCAGTCAGATCATGACTATATTGATGATATTAGTATTATACTAGACGTAGATCAGTACCCAGATTATGATCTTGGATAAAGAGGAAACCAGATGAATAATGTGATATAGACCCGTACCCGGATTTGGGATGCCGTACGATGGATTTACGTACGAGCTATATATTGATGTTTGATCCGCGCTCTTGACTTGGGAATATTTGATTATAGATATGGTATCGGATGTGATATTATCGAGGCGGGATCACCGACTAATATATATATATATGTATGTATATATCTACTCAGGTGTTAGGTGGTTTCCTTACCTTCAGTTGCCAGTTAGCTTAGCCATTTAGTTTAGTGTAGTTGTTAGACTAGATTTATATTAAATATAGATTGTTATCTTTGTGTCTAGTATTTAGCTCCCGCTCATTTTTGTTGTTCGCTCCTCATCGCATGCTTATATTATGTTTCATATTCTATTGTTGATATCATGCTGTTAGGACACCAGCACCATTACCGATGACGCGTATGTACCACGTACACTTACTTGCCGGCTCACACACATCTTCGTCGGTAATTGCCATGTCACGAATACTTTAGAAACTACTATTTCATCGACATAGGTTGTTAGCTAATAATTTAGACATGATATTAGTGTACTTGCCTATATACTAGATTAGACATTGTAGTTACTACTTGCTACTTCTTGCATGTTATTATTCATTGTTATGCCGCATTCTTTGATTTTATGCCTATATTCACTGTTTACATGCTATTGAAGATTTGGATTCGGTTTTCCATGAGATTTTTTGGATTTGGGGGAAAACCGCAAAACTTATATAAACTTCTTTTCTCTCTTTTAAATAAAAAGTGCGGTTTTCCCATGATGTATGAGTCATCCACCATGAGTTTGCTGATGGATTTCGAGATCCGGGTTCGAGGAGTGGAGGAACCGTTTCGGGTACATGGTGGACCCGGTGCGGTACCCTGGGGCAAGAGGATCGCAGATGATGGCGTTGAGCCTGGAAGGGGAGCACTACCGACCGGTGATATTACCCGACGCGTCGGATATCTGGAGAATACCGTCGTGGTCTTGAGATTGATGGTAGGGGCCGGTCTGGACTGACGGCGCCCTAGATAGTGTGATTGAGAAATACAGAGATATTTGAGATATTGAGGTACAGAGATTACGACACAGAGATATCGAGATATTTGGATATTTGTTTTGTTTCGTTACTAGGCACTGTTTATGCTGATTTCATTTATGATTGTAAGTGCACGGCGGCGCCCCGGCCTCCATCCTGAGGCCAAATGCGGAAGCGATGGTTAACTTTAAATTTTGCAAACTAGCAAACCGGCACCACCGCGCACTAAAACCCGGATCGAACCATTAACTAGTCCTAGCTAACTACAAGATGGGGAAGAGAGATATACCGACTGATCCAAGTCCTCCGGTCTTCTCGTCGTCGTCCCGATCTCCCGCGGAATGTCCTGGCTCCACCTCGTCGCCGGAAGTGCACCACATCGCCTACATCTTTTACGGGCTCCCACCTCAATGCCGAGGCAACTCGGGCACGAAGCTAGCTAGTCGACGTGCCCAAGGTTTGCTGTAGAATGTGTAGTGCTCAAGTCTCATTTGGGGTTGTAGGAATTGCCCTTTTGGTGGAGGTATGATACAAGAGCTATATGGAGGGACCTGGGGATTTTTGGAGCATGAAATGAACAACAATTCCCTACTACAATTTTTGGACAGCCCACCAAAGGGAGTGGCCGGCCATGGCTTTTGAATGGTGAGAGAGAGTGAGGAAAAACAAGTGGGGAAAAAATCTATCATCCAAAAAGGAGAGAGAAAAAAGGATATGATGATCAAGAATCATTTTAACCAAAACCCCACTCCAAAAACCCATCAACTACAACCATGATTGCTCACAAAGTCAAGCAATCATGAACCAAAGAAAGTCAAGGTATGGTCCACCCATCATGATGCAACAAAATGAAAAAGACCTCCTTCCAAAATGGTTATTTGCACAAATGCAAATAAGTCCTCCTCCACCAATCTTCAGCCAATGAACGATACAAAGGAAATCGTCCGAAACGGAAAGCAAACTGGCAACTCCAGAAAACTGGTCCCGTAATAAATTACAGGAAAACCCCAATACTGTGTATACACACCCGCATTTGTATTCCGACCGAAATACAAATGCCAAGAGACAAAATCTACACTGTACTATACTAGGATCCGGCTTAAACCAAAGCCGGCTAGTAATATCCGTTCGATCCTGATCCATGCAATACCGCACGTATCTGATTGAACCCTGCCATATATCCATACGGCCTCTAATACTAACTGTCCGATCCTGATCCGTGCAATACCGCACGTATCTGATCGGACCTTGCTATATCTCCATACGGCCTCTACAGCTTTTCGCCCGAAAGGTTGAGTAACTGAATGTGGGGGACTCTAAAGACTCATCAACACCTTGGTTGTGGATTTAACCACTAGCACGTCAGAGGTATAAGCCAATACGTAACGGGCTACCAGGTATTGACAAAAAGGGACGTCTGTGAGCGAACTCAGCCTGACACCCTACTGAGCCTGTCAGTGACAATATCCGTACAGTCCGGTCCGTTCGTCTATGAGCATCGCATGGCGGGCCTAGGGGGTTGGTAAAAGTCAGACCCATAAAAGCGGTACAAGTCGTGTCGGAGTGTAGCCCAGAACACCCTGAGATACTACTGGAATACCTACCAGTAAATCTCCTGCCTCGGCCGAGGGCTTTGTGTAGTGGCTCTCCTAGACACAGCGCGACCTCACCCCTAATACCGGGAGAGACGAACCCCTGAAGATACGCTCACTGCCTCCACGTGGCTCGGGACTGTATCCAACTGTTTGCACGTCTCCTTTGAGCGTGGTAGGGTAGTAATCAAAGTACAGTGGAACTCACACGAGACAAATGACGATCCTCAGGTCGATGAACTAACCTGTACACATGTCACCTGGGAACTGCTATCTGACGTCTGGTATAAGACCAACTAGCATGTTCCCGGCGAGTCCTGTCCGGTGTACTCATAACCCAATGAGCACCTGTATACATCTTAGGTGATCCAACTGACACCAGTGGCTTGTGAGACCGGCCACCGCCCCTCATTAGGGTCTCAACTGTATACACTAGTCTACTCTGGAGTATCGATGCCCTGTCTCGAAACTCGCACGACTAGGGACCTTTTAAGGATGTGCTTATAGACCCCAGCTCCTACTTATATGATCGCCCTCATACTGCTGGTGGTCAAGCAAGAATCCTAGGGGCTCTATCAACGTGTAATAGCGACATGTCAGGTCACCTAAGCAGTACACGATGATAAAGATAAACCAGATAGCATACTATCATCTCGAGTAAGACTGTCCTACCGGGACAGGTCCTCCCTCAATCATTGTAATCACGTGCCTGTGATCCATTAATTGACTCTGAGGGCACTGTCTCCAACAATCTCCCACTTGCACTCAAGGCTAATTATTGCGATGTCGCATACTCACAGCCTGTGTGATACCGAACACCCAATTCCTCTACTAGTCAGTCTCACAAAGCTCGTTTGTGAAACTATTGCGTTCGAGGAATAGCCTCAGTGAGTGGATCTGCTTTGATGTTTCTTTCTATGTCTCTCTATATCTCATGTTCGCGGAGAAAGCCATCTCCCGAAATGAGCAATACCTGTCTTAGAATGTGTCTGGATGTCTGATGGGACCTAGCTCATAAATGAACTCCAAATCCAAACTTCTTAGACTGTATCGTCAACTGAACTTAATCAGTATCCTGCGCCATGCCACCCTCAGTATTGCCTTCGACCACCTGTCCAAAATACTGCCCCTCGTCAGAAGGAAAAACTATAACTCTGACAACCTCCTTGTCGTCCAGGTCACCTTGGAAGCCTGGAATGATAACCGTCTCCCGAATGAGGCTGTCGTTATCATATCCCTAGAACATTCACTTATGCTCTAAAGCTGCTTCCGACTGTTTCTCCAGGATTGGATCAATATCAACTTATTGCATCTACTGCAAGAACAATATCTGGTGTGGTACTTGACATCTCATGATTGACTCAATTGCCTGAGCAAGTGATCTGCCAATCATGCATATCCCTCTCCACTTTAGTCTGTAAGACATCTTTAGAGAGGGTGACTCCATCACCTGCAGGTATACTACCGTGCCAGGAGTCGTCCATTCTAAATACTATTAGAATGTTGTCTAAGTACCCAGATTGGGAAACCACCCAAATCTAGATCTAAAACAATAGATCTAGTAACCAGTATGTCAGATATAATGTCCAAGTCCCATGTGGAGAAACCACTGTGTGACGACCAAAGTATAACCGATCGTAGTATAGGAATATCACTTCCTACTCTGTATATGTCATCCAAATACCATGACATCACACCCTACTACCTTCTCAACTGATCCATCCCCTATTCTGATGAAGTCAAACCTATGGCTGTCACATCAGAAATAGATGATCTATCTCCGCTACATCTGCTTTAGTCTATAAATAGACATAAGCCACCTGTCCACCAATGCTTCCGCTGCTCCCACTGACTACGACAACCCTCTGGCATAGTCATATAAACGTACACTTCTAAAGCAAGTTTAGAACGACGCTATACTCATCCTCCCGCCGGGTCTCACAGTTTGGAACAACAGCAATGGCAAGTGTGGGTAAACAAGAACTTCCCTGTCACCGTCCTTAAGGCTACCGGAGTACCTTTCGGGTGCCTGAAGTTACCCACCTTATCTGCGGAGTGGCCAGTGGAATGTCAAACCAAATTGAATCTTTAGGTTCCTATAAAATCTTCAGTAATCGTTTGTGGTTCTGGAATCACTTCCAGTTCTACCATACTCCCATTACTGTTTTCTGAAAAAATCCATTTTTATTAAAACTGTGGTGAGTCTAGAACAATATTGCTATTGTCCATCCAGATGGTAGAAAGTCAACCCTCGTCATAGCCTGGGTCAACCCACAAACAGCCATTACAGAAACATGCCTTGAGTTATCCAGAGTCTGGTTTTAAGCATATGCCAGACAACTCCCCGTACTTTAACATCGTTAAGATACGAACTGTTCTATATCCTATATAGGACCAGAGGCACTGATTTAATTGAACCAGATTCAAATCATGCAGCTGTCTCCAGTGCATGTCTACTAAATGGAAGGAGGCCGATCAGCGTTACTCAACTTAGGAATGCTTCCAATTATGAGTAACCTGAAAAAAGAAGCAAGTTCTCTTAACCATTACTATCAACTGAATACCATATACAAGTATCTATATCTTCGATCACTTTGAAGAATCCCGATACTTGCTACACCTGGTTCTCCACTCTATTCAAATACCTAAAACTTCTCAAAATTCGGACCCTGTGTTTCCACGAAACACCTGTCTAAAAACTAGAGAAGTTATAAGTAAACCGAATATAGTGCGAGGACCAACCCCTCTGTCCTGATGGACCCTGGACAACATACAATACTCTGTATAAGTCCCTTGAGTCTAAAAACTCACTCCCTGTGTGTTGTAGGTTGAAAACTGTACCTTTGGTTATGAAGAATTACACCGCTTTTTAATGCTCCTTACCTAACCATCCACTGATATAGGTAAATGTCGTAGACATAATTTCAAAAAGGTATATCTCACTCTATGAAAATAGACGTACAGATATATCAATTTGAAATTGGTGCATGACAGCGGATATTCAAAACCAAATATTTACCGACCGGCAAACAGTCCAGGTGACTTCCTCAAATATCACCAATTACAACGAATCCCGATATAATGAGGATGATCACCCAATTCCCAATAACTTACTCCCACTCATCATCTGTAAAACCATACAGATGTGAGGATCGTACCTGGTAAATACAAACCCTGGAGTAAGGACTAATTGGGAAATCAGTTTTCATTTAACAGTACACAGTGGCACTGAAACATTGAAATGTTGCGATGGGGTATCCCGGTATTCCTAGTAATGCCTCTTCCAGATTCACGACTGTAACCGTATAATTCTTTGCCATCTTTCCAAATCCCTTTATATGTCTTTAGTCATTACCTTCTGCACACCCCTTTAGGCCAAATGGTTTTCTTCCTTCCCTACCTTTCGGCACCAGCCTATGGTTTGGAAGAAGACTATCCAATAAGCATAATGGGTGTACTGTCCTGATCCTAATAGCACTCGCAATGCGAGAGAAGGTGAAGATAAAAGACAACCGAATAAACATTATTCCTATTTCTCCTGAACCAGAATCCATCCCCGAACTGGAACAAGTTCCTTTCGAGTTCGTATATAACCATACGATGGAGTATCCAATAAGCTGTGGATCTTCGTAGTGATACGGAGTGTCCTGGAGAAATACAAAGGTAAAGTGGGAGTGGTAATGAAATACTTGGTTTGGTCGTGAATATCAGTCGCAATTTACTTTGCCCTCTTACTAATCCCTTTATTTGTCTTAACTTAATACCTTCTGTACACCACTGTTAGGCTAATTGGTTTTCTTCATTCCCTACCGGTCGGCACCTGCCTATGGTTTGGAATAAGACTATCCAATTTACGTAATAGGTGTACTATCTCTTAAACCAAGGAGTATTCGCAACCTGAGAGAAGGTAAAAGGAAAAGACAACTGAATAGTCCTATCCGTTTTCTCCAGAACCTGAAACCATCTTCGAATAAATCCCTTCACGTTCGTATATAACCATACGATGGTTTTGTCCAATAGAAGTGGACGTTCGTAGTAATACAGGGTGTCCTGGAGAAAAGGGTAAAAGTAGGAGTGGCAAAGAGGTCTGCAACTCTGACAATCCAAAAGCCAGTGTTTAAGAAGGTTCGGTCAATTTTGGTCTCTGAGTCATAGTCTTAGGGTCGGGTCAATAGTCGCTGCCAAAGAGAGAGAGAAAAGAAACACTCAGCGTGCACTCTAACCTAGATCAGAATGGTTACCAATTTATCTAATCTGGAAACCTCCCACTGTACCGTCAAATTCTCCTCCAAACCTGAAAGAAGAATTAGTCGGGATCACCCGAGGAGTAAACCAACTCATCAGTGGGAATCGGGATCCAACTATCACCGCATGATAACGTGACGGAATCCGCTCACGTCATCACACTCCAGAAGGTATGCGCATATCTGGCAAGTTTCAGTTCTTTTGAAACTCCCGATGTGATTTTTGCCCCATGCTCTTATGACCTTGACGAAGGCCAACAAATCATAAGTCACATGTCAAGTTCTACCCGTCATTGTCCAGGTTAATTTGAACCTACCCGTACAAGCCCTTGACGAAGGCCAACAAGGCTATACGACTGTCCCAAACCAACGCATCTATCTATGCAGCAGAAAGGTAACAAGCAGCTACCATACACTATGCCTTGACGAAGGCCAACAAACATAGCATGAATACTACGTGCTACCCGTCTGAAACGACGGAGGGCTACGAATGGTTTCTGGCGAAAACCTTTAACATAATGAACTTGATATCGTTGAAGGAACTGGATAGCTTTATAAAAATATAGTGACGAAAACCTTCGCTAAAGAGGTCACTCCCGGTGAAGGGATCTCGGCTCTTTCCCCGTAGAATGAGGTGCGGGATATTCCAACTGAATACCACGATGCAAAGCAAAAGTAATCGGCTACAGTGAAGTTAATGCCCTGACGCAAACTTTTTGTCCAAGGGGTCACTCCCGGTGAAGGGATCTCGGCCCTTGCCTCGTGGACTGAGGAGCAGGATATTCCAACTGAATACCACGATGCAAAACAAAAGTGAACGTCCTTTCAATAACAGCTTTTTGAAAAGTGTTCCAACAACATCAGAATAGGTTTGTTTTAACTTGCATTGATCCGAATCAACGCAGTCCCATCAATTGATCACACCACAAAGAACGAAAATATACTGATGTACGTATACGCCATCCGCATTCGCCACTGGGTCCCGTCATTACCCATTAGGTTAGCTAACTAACGACAGAGCGGGGACTGGACTAGCGCGGATGCAAAACATATACAACATCTACTAATATATATACCAATATATTATATTTCGCTCAAGGCGTGATAAAATGCAACATCACAGAAATGTACAGCATCACAGAACAATACAGATATCTGGGATCCCCGGTTTTCACAGAGCCGCTGAAACCCGACGTTCCCCTGGTCGTGTGGATAGCCTGTGCAATGAAATCCTAGACCCCTACGGGCGCGGCAAGTTACCCGCCAAAACCTGAAGCGAGGCAGCCCCCTTCAGCGACGTGAATGGACCACCCAGTACTTCACGGAATCCGGTAACTTGGGCACCCCTCCTGGGTCAACCTGTACCCCCTACGAGTGCGGCGAATAGCCCGCCAATCCTAGAGTGAAGCCCCCTCCATCTCAATACCATGAGATGCGGGCTTGTTGCCCTCTAGAACCCGGCTGTCCGTGCACCCCTCCGCGGGGCAATCCTAGTACAGAAAGTAAAATATACATACAACGGGTACATCGACCGCAACCTGGTCGTGTCCCAAAAATAATAATACAAACAGGCAGTGACGGCAGTCCACATATCGGACGCTCGCCCTGCAATATCAAATGTACATAATACAACAAAACTGTACTAGCATTGCATTCAGGCTATCCCCCCGACCGATCCGCAACATCACAGCAATACACAGAACATCAACGTGAAAGTCACGTTCGCAAATCCGTCTAACCGAGCTATAGCAGTTAGACAGGATTTACCGATCAAGTGATATTCACGGTCGCAGATATAATGTAAAAACTATGAACTAATGTGTTTTAAATATCCGATCGATCAAATTTTAACAAGTGGGCCCCAAGTACTACTGTAGCACATCAAGATATTCTGGGCCCAAAATTAATATTCCAAAAACCCTAAAATCAACCCAGAGAGCAACTGCAGAAATTTGATGCAGTGATCTCAACAGAGTGCGGCGGAACCACGGCCCAAAGGGGTGTTTGGCCGCGGTTCCGCGCTCCCACTGTGGAGTCACTGTATCGAATTTCTACATTGTTCTTATAATTTCCAATAAATCACTTTTCTGCAACCTGAAAAAGTTTTCGAGCAAGAAAAAATTCAACAGAAAACTGATGTGAAGAAAACGCGGATTTTGGAATTTTGATCGATCGGAAATGTAAACACATTAAACAAAGCTAGACTAAGTTAATGGCCTGGCTCTGATACCACTGTAAGTGCACGGCGGCGCCCCGGCCTCCATCCCGAGGCCAAATGCGGAAGCGATGGTTAACTTTAATTTTGCAAACTAGCAAACCGGCACCACCGCGCACTGAAACCCGGATCGAACCATTAACTAGTCCTAGCTAACTACAAGATGGGAAAGAGAGATATACCGACTGATCCAAGTCCTTCGGTCTTCTCGTCGTCGTCCCGATCTCCCGCGGAATGTCCTGGCTCTACCTCGTCGCCGGAAGTGCACCACATCGCCTACATCTTTTACGGGCTCCCACCTCAATGCCGAGGCAACTCGGGCACGAAGCTGTCTAGTCGACATGCCCAAGGTTTGCTGTAGAATGTGTAGTGCTCAAGTCTCATTTGGGGTTGTAGGAATTGCCCTTTTGGTGGAGATATGATACAAGAGCTATGTAGAGGGACCTGGGGATTTTTGGAGCATGAAATGAACAACAATTCCCTACTACAATTTTTGGACAGCCCACCAAGGGGAGTGGCCGGCCATGGCTTTTGAATGGTGAGAGAGAGTGAGGAAAAACAAGTGGGGAAAAAATCTATCATCCAAAAAGGAGAGAGAAAAAAGGATATGATGATCAAGAATCATTTTAACCAAAACCCCACTCCAAAAACCCATCAACTACAACCATGATTGCTCACAAAGTCAAGCAATCATGAACCAAGGAAAGTCAAGGTATGGTCCACCCATCATGATGCAACAAAATGCAAAAGACCCCCTTCCAAAATGGTTATTTGCGCAAATGCAAATAAGCCATCCTCCACCAATCTTCGGCCAATGAACGATACAAAGGAAATCGGCCGAAACGGAAAGCAAACTGGCAACTCCAGAAAACTGGTCCCGTAATAAATTACAGGAAAACCCCAATACTGTGTATACACACCCGCATTTGTATTCCGACCGAAATACAAATGCCAAGAGACAAAATCTACACTGTACTATACTAGGATCCGGCTTAAACCAAAGCCGGCTAGTAATATCCGTTCGAACCTGATCCATGCAATACCGCACGTATCTGATTGAACCCTGCCATATATCCATACGGCCTCTAGTACTAACTGTCCGATCCTGATCCGTGCAATACCGCACGTATCTGATCGGACCTTGCTATATCTCCATACGGCCTCTACAGCTTTTCGCCCGAAAGGTTGAGTAACTGAATGTGGGGGACTCTAAAGACTCATCAACACCTTGGTTGTGGATTTAACCACTAGCACGTCAGAGGTATAAGCCAATACGTAACGGGCTACCAGGTATTGACAAAAAGGGACGTCCGTGAGCGAACTCAGCCTGATACCCTACTGAGCCTGTCAGTGACAATATCCGTACAGTCCGGTCCGTTCGTCTATGAGCATCGCATGGCGGGCCTAGGGGGTTGGTAAAAGTCAGACCCCCAAAAGCGGTACAAGTCGTGTCGGAGTGTAGCCCAGAACACCCTGAGATACTACTGGAATACCTACCAGTAAATCTCCTGCCTCGGCCGAGGGCTTTGTGTAGTGGCTCTCCTAGACACAACGCGACCTCACCCCCAATACCGGGAGAGATGAACCCCTGAAGATACGCTCACTGCCTCCATGTGGCTCGGGACTGTACCCAACTAAAACCTGTTTGTACGTCTCCTTTGAGCGTGGTAGGGTAGTAATCAAAGTACAGTGGGAACTCACACGAGACAAATGACGATCCTCAGGTCGATGAACTAACCTGTACACATGTCACCTGAGAACTGCTATCTGACGTCTGGTATAAGACCAACTAGCATGTTCCCGGCGAGTCCTGTCCGGTGTACTCATAACCCAATGAGCACCTGTATGCATCTTAGGTGATCCAACTGACACCAGTGGCTTGTGAGACCGGCCACCGCCCCTCGCCGGGGTCTCGACTGTATACACTAGTCTACTCTGGAGTATCGATGCCCTGTCTCGAAACTCGCACGACTTGGGACCTTTTAAGGATGTGCTTATAGACCCCAGCTCCCACTTATATGATCGCCCTCATACTGCTGGTGGTCAAGCAAGAATCCTAGGGGCTCTATCAACGTGTAATAGCGACCTGTCAGGTCACCTAAGCAGTACACGATGATAAAGATAAACCAGATAGCATACTATCATCTCTAGTAAGACTGTCCTACCGAGACAGGTCCTCCCTCAATCATTGCAATCACGTGCCTGTGATCCAATAATTGACTCTGAGGGCACTGTCTCCAACAATGATACCTCGTTTTTAAAAAGATACAGAAATCTCACTAATTTATGAAAGCAGTTTTCTTCAGTACATGCATTCTGTTTCATGCATTCATACATCATCCATATGATATATTGCTACCTGAGGCACTGATACGGGAACATGGGATTACACTCGGGTTAGATATTTATCCTAGCCAATGTTATAGGCTGCATGTTATATATATTTGAGGATATACTATGATCGTTGACCTAGGATTGCATTGTTCATGCGGTTTCTGTTCGTAGATGTTTTTTCTACTCACGAGTTGGCAACTCACCCTCGTTGTGCCACAGTTTCTTGCAGGTTTTGCCGTACAGGTTTCATTACGGCTTTTCTGGCACTGCTTCTTTCGGGTGATTTGCTAGTAGGTGGGTTTATTGGTATCGTACCCATCATATTACTTTGTATAATATTATTCAGTTGTATCTAGTAAATTCCATCAACCAAACATGTATTTATTTTTGAGATAGAGACCAGTGATGTTATTTTTTCAACCTTAGAGTCGCGCGTTATATTTCTGCGGATTTCTTGTTGTTTTGAGTTTCCTTTTGAGTTTTGATCCTCGCCCTTGGCGTTGTATATTATATTGCTTGTGTGGTTGTGACCGTCGATTGAGGAAGAGCTAGCTCCCGCTTGGGGATGCCTTTTATTGATTTCTTATACTATTCATGTTGTATCCCGTTTGGGGGCCAGTATTTACAAAGGAGACTCTGCCGAAATTTTCAGGAAATATTTGATGTTTTTAAAAACGCATAATTCGGCTTATGCTATTAAAACTACTTGATTTAAATTGGTTTTCCTTTACTCTACTACTTTTCTTAGTTTGGATTTCTGGGTTTTCGGCTTACTTAGATTACGTACGCCTCGAGACGTTTCGTAGTTCAAGTGCCGGTCATGTTCCGTACTTTCGGGACGTGACAATTAAAAACATGCACAAGCTCATAGCAAACACTTTGGACCAAGCAAGATTTGATTTTGGACACTTGGGGCAACTCAAGAAACTTCTTGAGTTGCCAAATGAGTTAACTTCTGCACCATTAGACTAGTGTTTCAATTTCTTAAGCATCCATATTTGTTTAGAATCAATATTGTGTGATTTTATGAACTTTGAAAATTCCTAGATGAGGGTTGAGGAAATTTTGAGTTGTTTTAGTGTAATTGAGCTTAGTTGTGACCTTAAGCCCCCCTATAAGGATAGAAAATTAGATCAAACCCAACTGAAACCCAAAATACGGAAATTGGAAACATCCCGTGTCGGTTTTTGAGTTATTAGAGGGTGCAGGGAATCTGGAGTGATCCGAGACCAATACTAGAAAAGCAAACAACTCTACTAGCCTAGATGGACCACCACGAGACCACCCTGCCAATACGAGACCTATCCAAACATGGGGAGCCGAGGTGGCCGGATTTAGGGGGTAGGGGCCGGCCACATTGAAGAATTAGGTGCCCAGGTTCCTTCTGTAGGTCTATACCTTATATACATCACCCCAGTACTGTTTCTGAACTTTGTTTTTCCCTGAACTAAAATCTGGAGCATATTTTCTTAGTTTCTGCCTTACGTTTTGAGATGGTTATGGATTTAAGTTTTGGTATTTGGTATTGTATTTGGTCACTTGACGTTTGTACGTCGATATCGGGTGCTTTGGGCTCTTTTGTGTGAATAGACCATAGGTTTTGACCTATGTGAGATTCGCGTGTCGTTTTGGTTTTGAATTAGATTTTTATGCGACGATACATTATTATATGTAGGTACCCTCGCAAGGACTTCAAGACGACAAGCAAGAGCGTAACGACATCGGCATCGGCAAGCGAAGATCAAGGTGAGTAGATCTATATCTATGGAGGTAGTCGGGTTGATGGCGTATAGCACCCCCACAAACTCTGATGGAAACTGATTTATTTATAGAATATGGTTAAGGAAAACTTTAATAGAAAACTATAGAAAGAGTTAAATGATAGTTTGAGAAACTATATTAGAAACTATAGGATAGTTAGCAATGATATAATACGATTAATAAGTGATGACGGGATTTAAGGACGATGTTCGATGATATTGCCGTGTTGGATACTATAGGACTAGATACCGACATAGATGTGTCATCCGAACCATACCTATTTCCAAACTGAAGAATCGTATGCATCTTTTAAACAGAAACCGGGAGGGATGTTACGGATTTTCAAATGATATATTTTCCTTAAAAACACCGTAGCCCCTACTTTCAAAATTACGATTCGCATCTTTTAAAAACTGATTGTATGGTTCGGGTGGGTATGTTAGATTAGGTACGTATGCTTATAGTAAGGCTAGAATGTATTAGTATAATTGACTTGATGTGTGAGACAAATGCGATGAAAAGATAAGACGATGCGATATGATGATTTGTTGATACGTTGGTATACGGATGCGAGTCGATTAAGATGATTGAAACCTTTGTTGGTCCCCTGATATGAGATTGTTATGGATGTGACTTGGGACATAGGTATATATTTATATGTAAGATATGAATCTTGAATGATAAGCCGTACGAGACGTTAGTTCCGTACCCTCATTGTCATAAAGGTTGATAGGATCCCTATTGGTTTTATACCGCTGTATGATGATTTTCCGTATGTGATGAGTGTGACTTGATGATTGATCCATCCCCTTGACTAAAGGATGTCGTACGATGGATTATACCGTATGTGATGTTGTGAGGCTAGATGCCGATTGATAGATTCACCGACTCAGACATATGATAGATACGTATACCTTACAGGTTTTAGCTGATGATTTACCTTATGCAGCATTCATGTTATACTCATTGCATTGCATATACCTGTGCTAGTACACTTACACCATTATCGATGATGCGTATGTTACACGTACATAGATCTTCCGGCTCACACACTTGATCATCGATAATTGCCATGTCATTACACAGTAGAATTGTTGCATCATGATATGACTCCTTGCATGATTCACTTGCTATAGTTACATATGCACCCTTATACGATGTTGTATTTGACTTTGGAGAATTTGGGAACCGCAAGATATATTTTTAAACTGGATTCCTTTAAATGAGCGGTTTTCCCTCGATATGTGCATGTTACAGTTCCATATTGCATGATATACGGATATGATTACATTTCTGTTATATGTCGCATACATCATGCTTTACGATTAAATGCATTGAGATATGTCGTTTTCATGAGATTTCTGGATTTGAGAACCGTGGTCATTTTAAAAGAAAGTATGTATCATTTTAAAAACCCGATTTCTCTTGATATGATAATTCAGTGCGTCCACCATGCGTTTTCTCGGTTCTGAGACATGTGACAGTGATAACTGATTGAGGAGCTGGATGAAGCCGATTGCGGGTACATGGTAGACCCAGTATGGTACCCCGGGGCAAGAAAGGGATGCTGTGCTGTAGACGGTGAGCCTGGCAGAGGGACTACTACTTACCGGTGATAGTATTTGGGCTCGGCGGATATCCGGAGAATACCGACCAGAGTCGAGAGATGATATGGGCCGATCCGGACTGACGGAGCCCGAGGGCCGATCCGGACTGACGGAGCCCAAGAGATATGAGAATTTATGTGCCGATGCTGGGCACGATTTTCATGATGTTTTTGAGTGTCGATGCTGGGCACTCAGGTTCTACGATTTTGATGTGTTGCGAGGGACACACGTTGATTTATATCCTCATATTTTCATTCATATGCTTTTATGATACATACATTGATGATATAGTTGGACGAGATCCAGATGCATACATACATTGATGATATAGTTGGACGAGATCCACATGCATATATAAATTGATGATATGGTTGGACGAGATCCGCATGCATACAGACATTGATCATATGATTCGATGATATCCGCATACATATAGGTGTTTATTTCATTGTTGGCACGCATACAGATATGGTCACCCTAGATATCATAGTATTACCTTTATGATACAGTTGACCTAGGAGTCGTTGTTTATTCGATTTCTATCTATTGATATCTCTCTATTCACGAGTTGGCAACTCACCCCCGTTGTGCCACAGTTCTTGCAGGTTGACCGCACAGATCAGTAGCGACATCGCTGGCACATAGCTACTTTTGGGTGATTTGCTTGGTAGGTGGGACATTTGTATCGTACCCACTCTTGTATTACATTTCATATTATATCTAGTTAACTCCATCAATCAAAACTAGTGTTTGTATAAGCAATGAGACATAGCAAGACTTATAGTTGCGAGATTGAGCGATGGGGTTTATATTCGCTTTTTAGGTTGATGCCTTGCTTATTTTTTTTTTTGTGGTGAACTTCACTGTTAGGCGTCGTATACTTATTTTTATGCTTTGCGTGGTTGTGATCCGCCGTCTGGCGAAGAGCTAGCTCCCACTTGGGGATGCCTCTATTATCTCTATGTATTTATGGTTTTGGATCAAAATATACAAAGGAGGTGCTACCCAAATTTTTAAAAGACGAAACATGTTTTCAAACTAATAAATTCCACTTGCAATTTTCTTGATTCCTTTTCTATGCATTTAAGAAAACTAGATTTCATTATACCTTTATTTCAAAATTGCACCTCTTTTATTTTCTTGAAAAGTTTTAGATTTCTGGGTTTCGGCTTACTTGAATTACGTTACGCCTCTAGACGTGGCGTGATTTAAGTACCGGTCACGATCTAATATTTCGGGTCGTGACACGATCATCCGGTGCAAATCCGAATGCTTGCCTCAAACGAGAAATCTCAACACAAACAATAAACCGATACGTTCCTTTAGAAGCAGAAGAATATCATGGTCAGTCCTCGTCCGTGACGAGCTCACTCTGACCGCATCTCTAGCAGTAGCTCTCTCTGCGCTCAAGCCATGGTGACAGGAACCTCAAGCAGGTATTGAAGAAGATAGATAATTGGAACGAATAAAAATACAGAGCATAAGAAATGTACATCCTAAGGCTATTTAAGCGATGTAGCGTATTGTAATTATGCCATAGAACATACACACGGTACGCCACTCTACTTAAGTTACCTACTCTATCAACCAAGGTCAACCTATGCGGCGAAAGTTTGGGTTTAATACCCCCTCGGCCAAGTCTAAGTTCCGTAAGGTCAAGCCTAGGTTCCGAAATATATATACGCCATAGACTCCGCATAGTCAAAACTAGATTCCAACCAAGGTTAAACCTAAAGCTCTGATACCAATTTTGTCACGACCTAGAATTTAGCTCGTGACCGACACTTGAATCACGCAACATTTAAAGGCGTAACGTAATTCAAGTAAGCCGAAGCCCAGAAATCTAAACCTTTTTAGGGAAAATAATAGAGGTGAAGTTTTTAAAATAAAAGTATAATGAAATTGAGTTTTCCTTTAAAATGTATATGTAATGATATATGAAAATGCAAGTGGATTATACAATAGTTGAAAACATTTTTCGTCTTTAATAATTTGGGCAGCACCTCCCGTGTATATTTTGATCCAAAACCACATACAAATAATATATATAGGCATCCCCAAGCGGGAGGTAGCTCTTCGCTAATCGGCGGAATCACAACCATGCAAGTAAGCAATAAATATATGACGCCCAGCGGCGAAGATCAACACAGAAGAATTAAGTAAAGCAAGGAATCAAAAACCTCAAAAGAAGCGAACATACACCTATCGCTTTGAGTCTCACAAACATACAGTCTGTCTAGATCTACTAATATAAAAAGTCTTGTTTTTGATTGATGGAGTTTATCTACATACAACATGAATAATAATACAAGAATGTGCACAATCCAATGTGTTCCATCTACCCAAACAAACACCCTGAAGGAACTGTGTACCAGCAACACCGCTACTGATCCATGCAGTCAAACCTGCGAGAAAACTGTGGCATAATGGGGATGAGTTGCCCACTCGTGAGTAGAAAACATCAGCATGTAGGAATCGAATTAACGGCAATTCCTAGATCATACTGTATCATAAAGGTAATACTTGTTGGATATATATGCCCTAGAGGCTGGTATTGTATATGTATACATATGGATGCTAGGGATATGTATGTACAGGACAATATTGCTCAGTTATGTAGTATATTGTTTCAGTTGTCTTTTATCAGGATATGTGTATTTGTTTTTATTAATGCTTTATCCAGCTTGCATATATTGATAACGACTTGATACAGTAGTATACTATTATGGTTTGACTTTATCTTAACATGGCATATGTTATACATATTATTACATATTACGGTTACATGTTGATAAAGCCCATAGGATCTTGCTTGACTACCTGCGTTATGATGGAGATCATACTTATGGGAGCAGGGTAGTCCATAAGCACAGCCTTAAATGGTCCCTAGTCACGTGAGTATCGAGACTGGGCATTGATACTCCAGAGTAGACTAGTGTATACGTTTCTAACCACGACAAGGGGCAATGGTTGGTCCCACAGCCATTGGTCAGATGCACCTAAGATCGTATACAGGTGCTCACTGGGTGTGAGTACACTGGACGGACTCGCGGAGAACTTCCAGATGGTACTATACCTATTGTCAGATGGAAGTTCTCAGGTGACATGTGTATAGGTTAGTCTTCGGACATGAGATTGTCATTTGTCTCGTGTGAGTTCCCACTGTGCTTTGATCACTACCCTACCACGGCTCTACTAAGTCATGCAAACAGGTTTTGGTTGGATACAGTCCCGAGCCATATGGAGGCAGTGAGCGATTGTTTGGGATTCGTCTCTCCCGGTATTGGGAGTCGATATTGTACTGTGTTCGATTGGTCAGAACTATAAGACCTTGGCCAAGGCAATTGGGATTTACTGATAGGATGATTAGTAGTTTTTCGGATTGGTTTTGAGCTACATCAGCACGACTTATCGGGTTATTAGGGTTCGACGTTTACCACCTCCTAGACCTAGTATGCGATACTCTTTGACGAAGGGACCGGACTATTCGGATATTGTCACGGATTGGCTCAGTAGGGATCTGGATGAGTTTGCTCGTCGGCTTTCATTTTCGACAGGTATCTAGGCTGCCGTTATGTACAGCTAGTGCCGCTGACGTGCTTGTGGTTAAACCCGCTGCCAGCGTACTCTCGAGTCTTTAGAGTCCCACATAGAGGGTTTTCCTACTTCGGGCGAAACGATGTAGAGGTCATATGGTTTTACAGCAGGGTTCGATCACATACGTATACTTGTGCACGCATGATTTTCGGGCGGATAATACTAGAGGGCTTTGGTTAAAGCCGGATACTAGTATTATATTGATGGATTATTTTTGTCTCTTTTGTATTCATATTTTTCGGAATACAGATACGGTTATGTATATACGGTGAGGGGCAGTCTTGTAATTGTGCAAGGTGCTTAAAGAAGAAGAAAACTCATTATTTGTTTTAACCATTTAGTTAAATGGTTAGTGAGGTAGAGGTATGAGGTGTTGACTTTTCTTAAGTGAACCATTACTAAATTGTTAACTCACTTAGTGAGTTAAGGATTACTATTGAGGCAACAAAATATAGAGATATTTTGTGATGGAAATAATTGTTTATCATTATCTTTGCCATGCTTGCTTTATTAGTGGAAATATCTTAGCCATTATTCACTTGAGCTCTCTTGAGTTTTGGTTTTTTCTATGGTTGCTCTCTATAACTCTCTCATCACCTCCAAGCTCTTTTCTTCTTCTACCTCAAGCCCTTACTGTCTCATGTGTTGAGAAACCTAGGGTTCTTGAGACCAAACACTCCATCATCACTCTCTACATCACCTAGGTCACTTAGATTAGCAAACCAAGTGACCTAGTTACCTCGGTTTAGAGGTAGGAGCATAAAGTAGACACTCTCGGATGGATCATCTTCCACACAAGGAGCCGACGATCAAGCTCGATCATGGAGGCCATTAGTAGTATGCTAAAAGAGAGGAGTGAAGACCTGAAGGACTCGAGTCTCATGGTATAACTCCTTTTATAGTAGACAGCTTCTCAAGTTGGTTTGTTTATCTAGGGCTTATGGTAGATCCGGCGTTTCAGTTATTCTAGCGCCAGTTTAAGCATCCAAGAAAAAAATTTGTTCCGCATATCGGCCACTGTAGATGGATAGTAGCGCTAGCGTAAACTTTCATGGTATCTGAGCCACTCCATAAGCCTTAGATAACTCGTTGCGACGTAGAAATCCGCCGTTTTTATCGCGCACGAACTGCCGATGAAAATAGTTTTGAAAACTGATGTTTTGAGGCAACTCGGGCACGATGCCGGCGAGTCGACGTGCCCAAGATTTGCTGTAGAATCTAGTGTGGAACTCATGTCTCATTTGGGGTTATGGAGTTGCCTTTGGTGGAGGAATGATACTTGGAGTTTTTGGAGATTGATCTTGTGGGATTTTTCCAACATCAAATGAACCAAAATCCCACAACAAAATGAATTGGGCAGCCCCATGGAGCTTGGCCGGCCATCCTTAGGTGGGAGAGGAGAGAATGAGAGAGTGTATCAAAAATATGAGAGAGGCCACACCATCATCCATGAGAGAGAGAGAGGAATGGTTATCATGCAAAGAAATGATAGCTAGGAAAGTCTAACACTCAAACAACAATCATCACTCCCAAAAGTCATGCCATCATCAACAACCATATCATATAAAAGTCAAGCCATGATGGATGAAGAAGTCAAATGGTCAAGGAATGGTTCATCATCATGATTCAAAGAAATATGCAAATACCCCTCCACAAATGCTTATTTGCACAAATGCAAATAAGCCCTCCTCCACCAATCTTCGGCCAATGAAAGATACAAAGAAATATGGCCGAAACGGAAAGCAAACTGGCAACTCCAGAAAACTGGTCCCATAATAAATTACAGGAAAACCCCGATACTGTGTATACACACCCGCATCTGTATTCCGACCGAATACAAATGCAATGAGACAAAATCTACACTGTACTATACTAGAATTCGGCTTAAACCAAAGCCGGCTAGTAATATTCGTTCGATCCTGATTCATGCAATACCGCACGTATCTGATCGAACCCTGCCATATCTCCATACGGCCTCTACAGCTTTTCACCCGAAAACTTGAGCAACAGAATGTGGGGGACTCTAAAGACTCGTCAACACCTTGGTTGTGGATTTAACCACTAGCACGTCAGAGGTATAAGCCAATACGTAACGGGCCACCAGGTATTGACCAAAAGGGACGTCGATGAGCGAACTCATCCTGACACCCTACTGAGCCTGTCAGTGACAATATCCGTACAGTCCGGTCCGTTCGTCTATGAGCATCGCATGGCGGGCCTAGGGGGTTGGTAAAAGTCAGACCCCTAAAAGCGGTACAAGTCGTGTCGGAGTGTAGCCTAGAACACCTTGAGATACTACTGGAATACCTACCAGTAAATCTCCTGCCTCGGCCGAGGGCTTTGTGTAATGGCTCTCCTAGACACAGCGTGACCTCACCCCCAATACCGGGAGAGACGAACCCCTGAAGATGCGCTCACTGCCTCCATGTGGCTCGGGACTGTACCCAACTAAAACCTGTTTGCACGTCTCCTTTGAGCGTGGTAGGGTAGTAATCAAAGTACAGTGGGAACTCACACGAGACAAATGATGATCCTCAGGTCGATGAACTAACCTGTACACATGTCACCATGGAACTGCTATCTGACGTCTGGTATAATCCCAACTAGCAGGTTCCCGGCGAGTCCTGTCCGGTGTACTCATAACCCAATGAGCACCTGTATACATCTTAGGTGAACCAACTGACACCGGTGGCTTGTGAGACCGGCCACCGCCCCTCGTCGGGGTCTCGACTGTATACACTAGTCTACTCTGGAGTATCGATGCCCTGTCTCGAAACTCCCACGACTAGGGACCTTTTAAGGATATGCTTATAGACTACCAGCTCCCACGTATATGATCGCCCTCATACTGCTGGCAGTCAAGCAAGAATCCTAGAGGCTCTATCAACGTGTAATAGCGACATGTCAGGTCACCTAAAGCAGTACACGATGATAAAGATAAACCAGATAGCATACTATCATCTCGAGTAAGACTGTCCTACCGGGATAGGTCCTCCCTCAATCATTGCAATCACGTGCCTGTGATCCAATATTGACTCTGAGGGCACTATCTCCAACAATCTCCCACTTGCACTCAAGGCTAATTATTGCGATGTCGCATACTCACAGCCCGTGTGATACCGAACACCCAACTCCTCTACTAGTCAGTCTCACAAAGCTCGTTTGCGAAACTATTGCGTTCGAGGAATAGCCTCAGTGAGTGGATTCACTTTGGTGTTTCTTTCTATGTCTCTCTATATCTCAAGTTCGCGGAGAAAGCCATCTCCCGAAATGAGCAATACCTGTCCAAGAATGTGTCTGGATGTCTGATGGGACCTAGCTCATAAATGAACTCCAAATCCAAACTTCTTAGACTGTATCGTCAACTGAACTTAATCAGTATCCTGCGCCATGCCTCCCTCAGTATTGCCTTGGACCACCTGTCCAAAATACTGCCCCTCGTCAAAAGGAAAAACTCTAACTCTGACAACCTCCTTGTCATCCAGGTCACCTTGGAAGCCTGGAATGATAACTGTCTCCCGAATGAGGCTGTCGTTATCATATCCTTAGAACATCCACTTATGTTCTAGAATTGCTTCCGACTGTTTCTCCAGGATTGGATCAATGTCAACTTATTACATCTAGTGCAAGAACAACATCTGGTGTGGTACTTGACATCTCATGATTGACTCAATTGCCTGAGCAAGTGATCTGCCAATCATGCACATCCCTCTCCCCTTTAGTCTGTAATACATCTTTAGAGAGGGTGACTCCATCACCTGCAGGTACACTACCGTGCCAGGAGTCGTCCATTCTAAATACTCTTAGAATGCTGTCTAAGTACCCTGATTGGGAAACCACCCAAATCTAGATCTAAAATCATAGATCTAGTAACCAGTATGTCAGATATAATATCCAAGTCCCATGTGGAGAAACCACTGTGTGACGACCAAAGTATAACCGATCGCAGTATAGGAATATCACTTCCTACTCTGTGTATGTCATCAAAATACCAGGATATCACACCCTACTACCTTCTCAACAGATTCATCCCCTATTCTGATGAAGTCAAACCTATGACTGTCACATCAGAAATGGATGATCTCTCTCCGCTATATCTGCTTTAGTCCATAAATAAACATAAGCTACCTGTCCACCAATGCTTCCGCTGCTCCCACTGACTACGACAACCCTCTGGCAGAGTCATATAGACGTACACTTCTAAAGAAAGTTTAGAACGATGCTATACTCATCCTCCTGCCGGGTCTCACAGTCTGGAACAACAGCAATGGCAAGTGTGGGTAAACAAGAACCTCCCTACCACCGTCCTTGAGGTTACCGGAGTACCTCTTGGGTGCCTGAGGTTACGCACCGTATCTGCGGAGTGGCCAATAGAATGTCAAACCAGATTGAATCTTTAGGTTCCTATCAAATCTTCAGTAATCGTTTGTGGTTCTGGAATCACTTCCAGTTCTACCATACTCCCACTACTGTTTTCCGAAAAAATCCATTTTTTTTATTAAAACTGTGGCGAGTCAAGAACAATATCACTATTGATCTTTCTTATGGTAGAAAGTCAACCCTCGTCATAGCCTGGGTCAACCCACAAACAGCCATTACAGAAACGTGCCTTGAGTTATCCAGAGTCTGGTTTTAAGTATAATCCGGAAAACTCCCCGTACCTTAACATCGTTAAGATATGAACTGTTCTATGTCCAATATAGAACTAGGGGCACTGATTTAATTGAACCAGATTCAAATCATGCGGCTATCTCCAGTGCATGTTAACTAAATGGAAGGAGGCCGATCAGCGTTACTCAACTTAGGAATGCTTCCAATTATGAGTAACCTGAAAGAGAAGCAAGTTCTCTTAATCATTACTATCAACTGAATACCATACACAAGTATCTACATCTTCGATCACTTTGAAGAATCCCGATACTTGCAATACCTGGTTCTCTACTCTATTCAAATACCTATAACTTCTCAAAATTCGGACCCTGTGTTTCTACGAAACACCTGTCTAAAAACTAGAGAAGTCATAAGTAAACCGAATATAGTACGAGGACCAACCCCTCTGTCCTGATGGAACCTGGACAACATACAATACTCTGTATAAGTCCTTTGAGTCTGATTACTCATTCACAGTGTGTCGTAGGTTGAAAACTGTACTTATGGTTAAGAAGAATTACACCGCTGTTTAATGCTCCTTACCTAACCATCCACTGATACAGGTAAATGTCATCGACATAATATCAAAAAGGTATATCTCACTCTATAAAAATAGACGTACAGATATATCAATTTGAAATTGGTGCATAACAATAGATATTCAAAACCAAATATTTGCCGTCCGGCAAACAACCCAGGTGACTTCCTCAAATATCACTGATTACAACGAATCCCGATATAATGAGGATGATCACCCAATTCCCAATAGCTTACTCCCACTCAACATCTGTAAAACCATACAGATGTGAGAATCATACCTAGTAAATACATACCCTGGAGCAAGTGTCTAACTGGGAAATCAGTTTTCCTTCAACAGTACACAGTGAAGCTGAAACATTGAAATGTTTCGATGGGGTATCGCGGTATTCATAGTAATGCCTCTTCCATATTCACAACTGTAACCGTATAAATCTCTGCCACCTCTCCAAATCCCTTCATATGTCTTTAGTCATTACCTTCTGCACACCCCTTTAGGCCAAATGGTTTTCTTCCTTCCCTACCGTTCGGCACCAGCCTATGGTTTGGAAGAAGACTATCCAGTAAGCATAATGGGTGTACTGTCCTAATCCTAGGGGCACTCACAATGCGAGAGAAGGTGAAGATAAAAGACAACCAAATAAACATTATTCCTATTTCTCCTGAACCAGAATCCATCCCCGAACTGGAACAAGTTCCTTTCGAGTTCGTATATAACCATACGATGGAATATCCAATAAACTGTGGATCTTCGTAGTGATACGGAGTGTCCTGGAGAAATACAAAGGTGAAGTGGGAGTGGTAATGAAATACTTGGTTTGGTCGTGAATATCAGTCGCAATTTACTTTGCCCTCTTACTAATCCTTTCTTTGTCTTTACTTAATACCTTCTGCACACCATCGTTATGCTAATTGGTTTTCTTCATTCTCTACCGGTCGGCACCAGCCTAAGGTTTGGAAGAAGACTATCCAATTTGCATAATAGGTGTACTATCTCCTAAACCAAGGAGTACTCGCAATCTGAGAGAGAAGGTAAAAGAAAAAGACAACTGAATAGTCCTATCCGTTTTCTCCAGAACCGGAAACCATCCTCGAATAAATTCCTTCGAGTTCGTATATAACCATACGATGGTTTTGTCTAATGGAAGTGGACGTTCGTAGTAATACGGGGTGTCCTGGAGAAAAGGGTAAAAGTAGGAGTGGCAATGAGGTATGCAACTCTAACAATCCAAAAGCCAGTGTTTAAGAAGGTTCGGTCAATTTTGGTCTCTGAGTCATAGTCTTAGGGTCGGGTCAATGGTCGCTGCCAAAGAGAGAGAGAAAAGAAACACCCAGCGTGCACTCTAACCTAGATCAGAATGGTTACCAATTTATCTAATCTGGAAACCTCCCACTGTAACCTCAAATTCTTCTCCAAACCCGAAAGAAGAATTAGTCGGGATCACCCGAAGAGTAAACTAACTCATCAGTGGGAATCGGGATCCAACTATCATCGCATGATAACGTGACGGAATCCGCTCACGCTATTACACTCCAGAAGGTATGCGCATATCTGGCAAGTTTCAGTTCTTTTGAAACTCCCGATGAGATTTTTGCCCCATGCTCTTATGACCATGGCGTGAGGTCAAAATATCATAAGTCACATGTCAAGATCTACCCATCATTGTCCAGGTTAATTTGAACTCACCCGTACATACCCTTGACGTAGGCCAAAATAGTAGTACGACTGTCCCAAACTAACGCATCTATCTATGCAACAGATAAATACCCGGCAGCTACCAAACACTATGCCTTGGCGTGAGGTCAAAATACATAGCTTGAATACTACCGAATATTTAACTGAAATGATGGAGGGCTACGAATGATTTCTGGCGAAAACCTTTAACGTAAAGAACTTGATATCGTTGAAGGAACTGATAGCTTTTTAGAAAATATAGTGGCGAAAACCTTTGCTAAAGAGGTCACTCCCGGTGAAGGGATCTCGGCTCTTTCCCCGTAGAATGAGGTGCAGGATATTCCAACTGAATACCACGGTGCAAAGCAAAAGTAATCGGCTATAGTGAAGTCATTGCCCTGACGCAAACTTTTTGTCCAAGGGGTCACTCCCGGTGAAGGGATCTCGGCCCTTGCTTCGTCGACTGAGGAGCAGGGTATTCCAACTGAATACCACGATGCAAAACAAAGTGAACGTCTTTGCAATAACAGCTTTTTGAAAAGTGTTCCAACAACATTAGATTAGGTTTGTTTTTAACTTGCATTGATCCGAATCAACGCAGTCCCATCAATTGATCACACCACAAAGAACGAAAATATACTGATGTACGTATATGCCATCCGCATTCGCCACTGTGTCCCGTCATTACCCGTTAGGTTAGCTAACTAACGACAGAGCGGGGACTGGACTAGCGCGGATGCAAAACATATACAACATCTACTAATATATATACTAATATATTATATTCGCTCAAGGCATGATAAAATGCAACATCACATAAATGTACAGCATCACAGAACAATACAGATATCTGGGATCCCCAGGTTTCACAGAGCCGCTGAAACCCGACGTTCCCCTGGTCGTGTGGATAGCCTGTGCAATGAAATCCTAGACCCCTACGGGCGCGGCAAGTCACCCGCCAAAACCTGAAGCGAGGCAGCCCCCTTCAGCAACGTGAATGGACCACCCAGCACTTCACGGAATCTGGTAACTTGGGCACCCCTCCTGGGTCAACCTGTACCCCCTACGAGTGCGGCGAATAGCCCGCCAATTCTAGAGTGAAGCCCCCTCCGTCTCAAGGCCATGAGATGCGGGCTTGTTGCCCTCTAGAACCCGGCTACCCGTGCACCCCTCTGCGGGGTAATCCTAGTACAGAAAGTAAAATATACATACAACGGGTATATCGACCGCAACCTGGCCGTGCCCCAAAATAATAATACAAACAGACAGTGACGGCAGTCCACATGTCGGACGCTCGCCCCGCAATATCAAATGTACATAATACAACAAAACTGTACTAGCATTACATCCAGGCTATCCCCCACGACCGATCCGCAACATCACAGCAAAATCACAGAACATCAACGTGAAAGTCACGTTCGCAAATCCGTCTAACCGGGCTATAGCAGTTAGACAGGTTTTACCGATCAAGTGACATTCACGGTCGCAGATATAATGTAAATACTGTGAAATAATGTGTTTAAAATATCCGATCGATCAAATTTTACCAAGTGGGCCCCCAAGTACTACTGTAGCACATCAAGAAATTCTGGGCCCAAAAATAATATTCCAAAAAACCTATTTTCCACTCAGGAGCATTCTGTAAAATTTTGGGGAACTGAACAGTTCAAGTAGCGGCGGAACCGCGGCCCAAGCATGGGTTTGGCCGCGGTTCCGCGGTTGTTTAGACTGTTTACGAGCCCAAATTTTCACAGAACTCTTAGAATTCTCTGCACATCATTCTGCAGTATACTGAAAAAATTTTGGAGCCAAAAATAAATCGACAGAAAACTGATGTGCATGATATCGGGTTTTCGGAAAATTGTTCGATCGGAAACGTAAAACACATTAGACAAAGCTAGACTATGTTAATGGTGAGGCTCTGATACCACTGTAAGTGCACGGCGGCGCCCCGGCCTCCATCCCGAGGCCAAATGCGGAAACGATGGTTAACTTTAATTTTTCTTGAACTGGCACCACCGCGCACTAAAACCCGGATCGGGCCATTAACTAGTTCTAGCTAACAACAAGATGGGGAAGAGAGATATACCGAGCGATCCGTGTCCTCCGGTCTTCTCGTCGTCGTCCCGATCTCCCGCGGAATGTCCGGTCTCCACCTCCTCGCCGGAAAGGGCACCACCACGCCGGCTTCTTTTACGGGCTCCCGCCTCTATACAGAGGCAACTCGGGCACGAAGCTGGCGAGTCGACGTGCCCAAGATTTGCTGTAGAATCTAGTGTGGAACTCATGTCTCATTTGGGGTTATGGAGTTGCCTTTGGTGGAGGAATGATACTTGGAGTTTTTGGAGATTGATCTTGTGGGATTTTTGCAACATTAAATGAACCAAAATCCCACAACAAAATGAATTGGGCAGCCCCATGGAGCTTGGCCGGCCATCCTTAGGTGGGAGAGGAGAGAATGAGAGAGTGTATCAAAAATATGAGAGAGGCCACACCATCATCCATGAGAGAGAGAGAGGAATGGTTATCATGCAAAGAAATGATAGCTAGGAAAGTCCAACACTCAAACAACAATCATCACTCCCAAAAGTCATGCCATCATCAACAACCATATCATATAAAAGTCAAGCCATGATGGATGAAGAAGTCAAATGGTCAAGGGATGGTTCATCATCATGATTCAAAGAAATATGCAAATACCCCCTCCACAAATGCTTATTTGTACAAATGCAAATAAGCCCTCCTCCACCAATCTTCGGCCAATGAAAGATACAAAGAAATATGGCCGAAACGGAAAGCAAACTGGCAACTCCAGAAAACTGGTCCCATAATAAATTACAGGAAAACCCCGATACTGTGTATACACACCCGCATCTGTATTCCGACCGAATACAAATGCAATGAGACAAAATCTACACTGTACTATACTAGAATTCGGCTTAAACCAAAGCCGGCTAGTAATATCCGTTCGATCCTGATTCATGCAATACCGCACGTATCTGATCGAACCCTGCCATATCTCCATACGGCCTCTACAGCTTTTCGCCCGAAAACTTGAGCAACAGAATGTGGGGGACTCTAAAGACTCGTCAAAACCTTGGTTGTGGATTTAACCACTTGCACGTCAGAGGTATAAGCCAATACGTAACGGGCCACCAGGTATTAACCAAAAGGGACGTCGATGAGCGAACTCATCCTGACACCCTACTGAGCCTGTCAGTGACAATATCCGTACAGTCCGGTCCGTTCATCTATGAGCATCGCATGGCGGGCCTAGGGGGTTGGTAAAAGTCAGACCCCCAAAAGCGGTACAAGTCGTGTCGGAGTGTAGCCCAGAACACCCTGAGATACTACTGGAATACCTACCAGTAAATCTCCTGCCTCGGCCGAGGGCTTTGTGTAATGGCTCTCCTAGACACAGCGCGACCTCACCCCTAATATCGGGAGAGACGAACCCCTGAAGATCCGCTCACTGACTCCATGTGGCTCGGGACTGTACCCAACTAAAACCTGTTTGCACGTCTCCTTTGAGCGTGGTAGTGTAGTAATCAAAGTACAGTGGGAACTCACACGAGATAAATGACGATCCTCAGGTCGATGAACTAACCTGTACACATGTCACCAGGGAACTGCTATCTGACGTCTGGTATAATCCCAACTAGCAGGTTCCCGGTGAGTCCTGTCCGGTGTACTCATAACCCAATGAGCACCTGTATACATCTTAGGTGAACCAACTGACACCAGTGGCTTGTGAGACCGGCCACCGCCCCTCGTCGGGGTCTCGACTGTATACACTAGTCTACTCTGGAGTATCGATGCCCTGTCTCGAAACTCCCACGACTAGGGACCTTTTAAGGATATGCTTATAGACTCCCAGCTCCCACGTATATGATCGCCCTCATACTGCTGGCAGTCAAGAATGAATCCTAGGGGCTCTATCAACATGTAATAGCGACATGTCAGGTCATCTAAAGCAGTACACGATGATAAAGATAAACCAGATAGCATACTATATTCTCGAGTAAGACTGTCCTACCGGGATAGGTCCTCCCTCAATCATTGCAATTACGTGCCTGTGATCCAATAATTGACTCTGAGGGCACTGTCTCCAACAATTCCGTGAAGTGCCGGATGGCCCATTCACTTTGTTGATTGGGGTTGCCTCACTTCTGGGATTGGCGAGTAACTTGCCGTGCTCGTAGAGCTCTGGGTTTTCATTGCATAGGCTATCCATATGACCGGGAACGTCGGGTTTTATTTGCGGCTCAAATGAAACTCGGGCCTCCATGATTATCCACCATTCTGTAATGTTGGCTGAGATTCTGTGATGTTGATTATATCATGCCTGGGACAAATGTTATATATACTTATATATATATACTAGTAGATGTTGTATATGTTTTGCACCCGCGCTAGTCCAGCCCCCGCTCTGTCATTAGTTAAGTAACCTAACGGGTGATGACAGGGCCCAGTGGTGAATGCAGATGGCATATACGTACATTATATTTTCGTTCTTTTCTGGTGTGATAGGTTAAATGATTGGATCGCATTAATTTTGATTAATGCAAGAAAAGAAACCTAAAAATATATTGTTGGAACAAATTTCGAAAAACTATAGTTATATTCTTTCGCTTTGCATAGTGGTATTCGGTTGTGAATATCCTGCACCTCATTCCATGAAGCAAGAGACGGGATCCCTTCACGGGGAGTGACCTCTTGAGCAAAAGGTTATACTGTAGATTACTCGGTTTTTTTTAAAACAAGAAGTTTTTAAAAGCGGAGCTTAAACCACTCCTTTTCAAAACTGCTCAGGTTCCTTCAACAATATCAAGTTCATTACGTTAACGGGTTTTTCGCCAAAAGCCCAGCCGTAGCCCTCCGTCATTTCAGATTATTATTGCTTAGTATTCGTGCTACTTATGTCGTGCTCAGCCGAAGCGTAGTGTTCGGTAGCTATGTAATACTTTTCTGTAGCATTAGATGTGATTGGTTAGGACAGTCGTACGGTCATTTTGGCTCAGTCAAGGACTCGTACGGGTGGGTCTAATGCAATCAAGATAATGACTGGTTGAACATGACTAGGATCCTTTGATATGTTGGCTCAGTCAAGGTCACTTGGGTCCTAGGGGCAAAAACCACATTGGGAGTTTCAAATATACAGGAAATTTGCAGATTTAGCATACCTTCTGGAGTGTGATGACTAGAGTGGATTCCATCTAGTGCATCACACAATGATAGTTGGATCCCAATCCCACTGATGAGTAGGATTACTCTCGGGAGATTATTTCACTTAACAATCAATGCTATAAACCAAGTAGGTGTCTAGAACGATTTTAGCGGGGCTACGCCTCCAGGAAAAAGAGGTTATATAATTAAGGAACTTCGCGAAAGCGTTAGAAAACCTCCCTCGAAGTACCGACACTAGCCTGGCTGAAAGGTTAAGTTAGTATTGTAACGTGCGATTAATCCTGACTAGTTCTTCTTTTAAGGTTTGAAGAAGAATTCGAGGAAACAGTGGGAGGTATCCTGGTTAGATAAATTAATAACCAATCTAATCTTGCAAGAGCGCACGCTAAGTGTTTCTTCTCTCTCTCTCTCTTCAGGTAGCGACCATTTCACGCCCTAATCAAGATAATAAAATGTATCGCTTGATCGATCCGAATTCTTATTCGGGGCTGGGGAATGTCGGTTTAGCTCTAACTTATGATGGCGGTCATGAGTATGAGCTAGGGAAAGAGGATTGCATGAATTCCTTGATGACCCCATCGAAGAAGAAGCACACTGTTGCATCTACTTCAGGTGTTCTTATTATTGAGAACTATTTTTCGGTTAGTCCTACCTCTTGGGTACTAGATACTGGATCAGGATCTCATATCTGTAATTTGTTGCAGGGACTGAGAAAAAGTAGGATGGTTGGACCTGGTGATATGTCTCTCGGAGTAGGGAACGGAGCACAAGTTGATGCTGCAGCCGTCGGTGAATATCACCTTGAGTTGCCAAGATGCAATACTATGATTTTGAATAATTGCTACTATGTACCTTCTATGGTTTGCAACATCATATCAGTTTCTTTACTTGATAAAAATGGATATAAGTTTGTTCTTGATAGAAATATCATGAATATTTATCTTAATCAGGTATTGGTTGCAGAAGGTACATTGTATAATGGTATCTATGTTCTAAATCAAAACACAGTTCTAAATGTATAAAACACACACAAGAGGAAAAGTTCATAAACGAAGGAATCCTACTTGTGGTATTGTAGACTTGGTCATATCGGAGAGAAAAGACTAAGTAAGTTGCATAAAGATGGACTTTTGAATACGTTCGAATTTTCATCTTATGAAACTTGTCAGTCTTGTCTCAAGGGAAAGATGACCTAATCTCCGTTCACCGGACACGGAGAAAGAGCAGCAGAGCTCTTGGGACTCATACACAGTGATGTATATGGTCCGATGTCTATCAATGCAAGGCGTGGGTTCTCATACTTCATTATATTCACTGACGATCACTCTAGGTTCGGATATATGTATCTTATGAAATATAAATCTGAAGCTTTTGAGAAATTCAAAGAATATAAGAACGAAGAAGAGAACCAGGTTGGCAAAAGTATCAAGATCCTCCGATCTGATAGAGGAGGGGAGTACATAAGCACGAAATTCCTTGATTACTTAAAAGAGAATGGTATTCTCTTTTAGCTTACTCCTCCGTATACACTACAGCACAACGGTGTATCAGAGCGGTGGAACCGTACCCTATTGGACATGGTTCACTCCATGATGAGTAATGCCGAGTTACCTCTTTCATTTTGGGGACATGCGCTTTTTACAGCGGCATATCTATTGAATGATGTTCCATCCAAATCTGTGCCCAAGACACCATTCGAGATATGGAATGGTAAAAGACCGTATCTTAAACGTATTAATATATGGGGTTGTCCGGCCTATGTTAAAGTACAGAATCCGGACAAACTTCAGGCACGGTCAGTTTTCTGCAAGTTTGTGGGATATCCTAAAAATTCAATAGGATATCAGTTCTACCACACCGAGGAACAAAATGTGTTTATATCTCGCCACGCCACCTTTTTAGAGTGGCAATTTCTTGCAAAAGAAACTAGTAGGAGCATGGTATAACTGGAAGAAATTTAGCGACCACAAACTGAAACTGAAGATTTGGTGGAACCTCAAGATTCAGTAAACCCAGACGAATCCCATCCACTCAGCAGATCTAGTAGGATTTCTCATCCTCCCGAGAGATACTACTGTTTTCTCATAGACGAGGATCGAGAGGATTGCATCTTAGAAGAAGATGATCCTACTAGTTACAGGCAGGCCATTATCAGTAGGGACTCAGATAAGTGGCTGGATGCCATGCGATCCGAAATAGAGTCCATGTACACCAATAAAGTGTGGACCTTGGATATTGCTCCACCTGGGGTAAAACCCGTTGGATGCAAATGGATCTACAAAAGGAAATTTGGTGTAGATGAGTAAGTGGAAACCTAGAAGGCTGGACTCGTTGCAAAAGGTTTTCGTCAAAGACCAGGTGTGGACTATGATGAAACCTTTTCTCCAGTGGCTATGCTCAAATCCATTCGGATCCTACTTGCCATTGCTGCCTTCCATGACTATGAGATCTGGAAAATAGACGTTAAAACAGATTTTCTAAACGGAAGTTTGGAAGAGTGCATTTATACGGATCAACCAGAAGGTTTTGTAGACAGTGGGAGCAGCGGGAAGGTGTGCATGTTACTTAAATCCATTTATGGATTAAAGCAGGCATCGCGGAGCTGGAACATCTGTTTTGATGAAACAGTCAAGGAATTTGACTTCATCAAGAACGAGGATGAGCCATGTATTTATAAGAAGATTGTAGGATGAACTGTCGTATTCCTAGTGCTGTACGTGGACGACATTCTTTTGGTAGGAAATGACATTCCTATGCTATAATTGGTGAAGCTATTATTTTCACAAAGCTTCTCCATGAAGGACCTGGGTGATGCCTTGTACATTCTGGGGATCAAGATCTGTAAAGATAGATCTAAGAGATTATTAAGACTTTCACAGTCCAGGTATATAGAGACCGTACTAAAGAGATTTAGTATGGAAGATTCCAAGCGCGGTAACATACCCGCATTGCACGGAATCACCCTCTCCACGGAGATGTCACCCATGACTGACGAGGAGAGTGTTCACATGAGCACTATACCCTACGCTTCAGCGGTAGGATCTATAATGTATGTGTAACATTTCAGAAAAAATAAATTATTATTTTTGGGGATTTTTATAGTTAAATCATATTATATTGAATATTTTTATAAGGCGGTATAATTAAATACCGATAAATTTGGAAAAAATTTGGAAAATTATAGAAATTACAAAAAAGCGAGCGTTTTATTGGATTTAAGCAAATTGTGAAATTTTATGATTTATTATATTCTATTTTAATGCTAATCGCGATTAAATATCGGTAATCGCGCATTAAGCCGCTTTTATGCACATGACATGTACCATATCATTTTTACACTTGTGTTACATTTTATCATGGTTTTTCCTTATATTCTCTCATGGTATTATTTTTGAGTGAGAAGAGAAAGGAAAAGAAAAGAAATGAAAACGAAATGAATATAGAAATGGGGTATGGGCATGAGAGAGTGTGTGAGGGGTCTTTATTGACCATGGCCTTTGTTTATCATTCTTCATCTTCTTCATATTTCCTCTCTCCCTCTCCCATGGCTGCTACTGCCCTCTCTCCCTCTCCTCTCTACCTCCTCACAAATCCATCAAAAATCCATTAAAAGTCCATCTCACTTTCACTAAAAATGTGCACAAGCTCACAAGCTTCACTTTGGACCTAGAAAGCAAGGATTTTGGACACTTGGGGCAACTCAAGAAAATTCTTGAGTTGCCAAAGGAGGTAGTTCATCCATCATTAGTGTAGTTTTCCCATTTTCTTTGCATCCATGTTAACTTAGAATCGATATTGTGCGGTTTATTGAACTTAGAAAATTCCAAGTTAGGGTTTGAGAATTCTTGAGTTGTGATGTATAATTGAGGTTAGTAGTGACCTTAAACCCCCTTTAGTGATATCATATTGGACTAAAACCTGAGACTTAACCCCTTAAATACGAACTTTGAAATTCTGTAGATACGGAAATTGTAGGAATTGTGATGGTTTTTGGTAATCTGCTAACACCCGGGTGACCTGAAAATTATTTAGCAAAGACAGTGATACATGCAGGCAACCTAGGACAGCCCACTGAAACCCTAGCCCCTAATCCCTCACTTTGGCTGCATAAATAATCCTTCTGGACGCAATTTATGGCAAGACCTGGGGAAATTTGGCTCATGTTTGTTTCATGGCTCCAGTATCTGTAATCTAGACCTCCCACATATGCAAAATCGGCTAATTTCAGTTAGGGTAAAATCTTGGACCTTATTCATAAGTTGTTGTTTTGAATCGGGGTTATATTTTCTTATTTGGATTTTGGATTTTAGTATTTGTGTTTTACCTCGATCACTTTACGTTTGTACGACGATTATCGAGGGTTTTTTGGTGGTTTGAAAGGCGTAGTCCGTAGGTTCTAACCTATAGGCTTTTAGCGTGTCGTTTTGGTTTTGAATTGGGTTTTAATGCGGCACGATACGTTATGATGTGTAGGTACCCCCATGGGGACTTCGAGACGACAAGAAAGTGCGTGGCGACATCGGGAACGGCAAGCGAAGTGCAAGTGAGTAGATTATATCTACGAGGCAAGTTGGGTGGATGGCGTATAACACCCCCGCAGTTCGTAGTATAGCTTATATATATATGGTTATATATGTGTTTTATGTTACGTGGATGATTATCAAGATATGATTTTGTGTTCATGGTTTAGTTTAGGGTAGTTAGAAGTATCTTAGTTTAGCTTCTTAGTCGCGAACCCTAGAATGAGGTTTACACCCACACGCATACACATGCTTACTTTGTTATACTTGTGCGTATATGGGGATATGTATATATATGCAACATAGGTATGGGACTATCTGTATATATATATATATACGTATACCTACACATGGATGATGAGGATTGTATATAATATTTGGAGATGAGTCGATGAAATTAGGCATGATGCTATGAGATCGGTGATATGTTTTGTTTCGTATTGTGAGATACGACATGAGATTTTTAGCGGGCCTTTAGGCGTGTGTTTTCATACACGCATATATATATATATATATATATTTATATATAGAAGGTATCAGTTTGTACTAGACTTAGATCAGTACCCCAGTTTATGAGATATGATGATAGCGATACCAGATAAATGATGAAATGAATGTGATATTTGACCCGTACCCAGATTTGGGATGCCGTACGATGGATTTACCGTACGAGCTATATATTCATGATAGATCCGCACTCTTGACTCGAGGATTTCATATTGTATATTGTATTGTATGTGATACTATTGAGGCGGGATCACCGACTATTATATTTATATATATCGACTCAGCCTTAGGTGGTTTTCCCTTACCCTTTCGGTTAAACTGATCCTTTAGTCCTGTTGTTTACTGGTAGATGTTAGACTAGGCTCGAGTCATACCTATTTCCAAAACTAACGAATCGTGAGTATTTTAAAATACAGGTCAGGGGATTCTACAAATATTTCGAAGGACGTACCTCTTTTCTTAAAAACACCGTAGCCCTATTTTCCAAACACCACAATTCGTGTGATTTCAAATGACAAACTGTATGACTCGTATAACTCATGTAGATTCCTTATTGTTGCATTTACTTTCCATTTCTATATTTTCATGTGGTTATTAATGCATTGCATGCCTATATACTTATGATTTATGTTATATTAAACCCATGCTGTCAGGACACCAGCACCATTATCGATGATGTGTATGCTCCACGTACACCTGCTTGCCGGCTCACACACTTCATCATCGATAATTGCCATGTCACTACACGATAGGATTTTTGCATCAGGATATGACTCCTTGTACACTCATACTTGCGTATACACCGATTTGTACATCCATATTGGCGCACAGGCACATTGTACACTCATACTTGCGTATATACTATTTGTACATCCATATTGGCACACAGGCAAATTGTACACTCATACTTGCGTATATCCCTATTTGTAAATCCATATTGGCGCACAGACACATTGTACACTCATACTTGTGTATATACTATTTGTACGTCCATATTGGCGCACAGGCACATTGTACACTCAGACTTGCGTATATACCTATTTGTACATCCAAATTGGCGCACAGGCACATTGTACACTCATACTTGCGTATATACTACTTGTACATCCATACTTGCGCACAGGCATATTGTACACCCATACTTGCGTACACACATATTGTACACCCATACTAGCTTACATACGTATTTGCACATACATAGATGATTCTGGCTTGATTTTTGGAGATTTGGGCACCACAAGATATATTTTAAAACTGGATTCATTTTAAAAGAGCGGTTTTCCCTCGATATGTGCATATTACTGTTCTATGTTGCATGATATATGGATATGCTTACATTTCTGTTATATGTCGCATACATCATGCTTTATGATTATACGCATTGAGATATGTTATTTTCATGAGATTTCTGGATTTGGGAACCGTGGTTATTTCAAAAGAGAGTATGTATTGTTTTAAAAACCCGGTTACCCTTGATATGATATTTCAGTGCGTCCACCATGTGTTTTTTCGGTTTTGAGAGTGGCATGTGAAACCCGATTCGAGGAGCGGTAGGCACCGTTTGCGGATACATGGTGGACCCGGTGAGGTACCCCGGGGCAAGAAGACTCGTATATGTTGGATAGTGAGCCTGGCAGGGGAGCACTACCAACCGGTGATAGTATTTAGACTCGGCGGTTATCGTGAGGATACCGACCGGAGTTATGTACGTATGGATACGTCGAATTGCGAGGGTCGAAGCTGGGCACACGGGTTTTCGAGAAAGCGTATGATACGTACCTATCAGGGCCAGTCATGGTGACAGCACCTGATAGATGAGGATTTACGTGTCGCTACTGGACATGGGTTTCATGATGTTTCGAGTGTCGATACTAGGCACTCAGGTTTTCATGATTTTGATGTGTTGCGAGGGACACCCGTTGATTTATATCCTCATACTTTCATGCATATGCATTTATGACTTTTACATGCATGATGTTGCTATGTCATTGGTTGACACGTGGACGGGATCCACATACATACAGACATTGTTTACATAGTTGGATGATATCCACATACATATAGACTTCATGATATAGTTGACACTGATTCATGATGATTACATTGTTGATACCTCATATTTATGATTTGTTGCTACCTGAGGCACTGACACGAGCACTTGGTATTACACTTATGTATAGATGTTTACCCTTGCCACCTTATCATGCTTCAGACTTTATCATATTGAGGATATATATTACTGATCGTTTGACCTAGGATTGAGTCATATATACGATTTCTTCTCTGTGATATTTTCTACTTACGAGTTGGCAACTCACCCCCATTGTGCCACAGTTTCTTGCAGGTTTTGCCGTACAGGTTTTCCTTGGCGGCTCTGCTGGCACATTACATCATTCCGGGTGATTGCTTTGGTAGGTGGGTTCACTTGTATCGTGACCACCATTGTACTTTTATTTATTCAGTTGTATCTAGTAAACTCTATCAACCAGACTTTTATATTATTTCAGAGTTAGAAATCGATTGTATATTCTTTCGACTATAGAGTCGCACGTTGTATTATTATGGTTTTCTTGATATTTTGAGTTTCCTTTTGAGTTTTGATCCTCGCCCTTTGGCGTTGTATATTATATTGCTTGCGTGGTTGTGACCGTCGATTGATGAAGAGCTAGCTCCCGCTTGGGGATGCCTTTTATCATTGTGCATATATTATTCATGTTGTACCCTATTTGGGGCCAGTATTTACAAAGGAAACTCTGCCGAAATTTTCAGAAAAGACTTGAGATTTAAAAATGCATATTCGGCTTATGTTATTTAAAAACCCCTTGTTTTAAAACAGGTGTTCTTCATTTCTTTCTTTAAATGGTTTAGCTTTCTGGGGTTTCTTGGCTTACTTGAATTAGATGGGGTCCTATAGACTTCATATGATTCAAGTGCCAGTCGCGTGCCATTTCGGGTCGTGACAGTATGCGATGCTATGTATAAGACCAGATGTAGCTTACGCGCTAAGCGTGGTGAGCCGGTATCAGTCAAACCCAGGTGAGAACCATTAGACAGCAGTAAAGAACATTCTTAAGTACCTGAGAAAGACTAAGGAGATGTTCTTGGTTTTCGGTAATGGAGACCTCAGGGTCGAGTCCTTTACCGATTCCAGCTTTCAGAATGACAAGGATCGCAGTAAGTCTGTCTCGGATTTTGTGTTTATCCTCAACGGAGGGGCGGTGTGTTGGAAGAGTTCTAAATAGAACACCGCTGCAGACTCAATGATGGAGGCTGAATACATTGCTGCAAGCGATGCCGCAAAAGAAGCAGTCTGGATGAAGAAGTTCATTGCTGAACTTCAGGTGGTTCCATCCATTGTTGATCAGATACCTTTGTATTATGATAATAATGAGGCTATAGCTTTAGCGAAGGAACCATGGTCCCATCAGAAATCCAGACACAACTTAAGGCGGTATCACCTGATCAGGGAGATTATTGATCGCCAGGAGATCGAGATTCGGAGAGTGGATACGAAAGAGAAAATGGCGTATCCATTTACAAAATCCCCCGCAAACGTAGTTCGAGCGACTTTTTGAGATGTTGGGTATGCGGTACGCCAGCAGCTGGCCTTAGTGCAGACGTTGGGTATTTGGTATGCCAATTACTAGCCTTTAGTGCAAGTAGGAGATTGTTGGATATATATGCCCTAGAGGCTAGTATTTTATATGTATACATATGGATGCTGGGGATATGTATTTACAGGACAATCTTACTCGGTTATATAGTATATTGTTTCATTTGTCTTTCATTAGGATATGTGAATTTGTTTTTATTGATGCTTTATCCAGCTTGCACAAATTGATAAAGACTTGATATAGTAATATACTATTATGGTTTGACTTTATCTTAACATGGCATATGTTATACATATTATTTCATATTGCGGTTACATGTTGATAATGCCCGTAGGATCTTGCTTGACTACCTGCGTTGTGATGGCGACCATATTTATGGGAGTAGGGTAGTCCATAAGCACATCCTTAAATGGTCCCTAGTCATGTGAGTATCGAGACTGGGCATTGATACTCCAGAGTAGACTAGTGTATACGTTTCTAGCCCTGACAAGGGATAATGGTTGGTCCCGCAGCCATTGGTCAGATGCACCTAAGATCGTATACAGGTGCTCACTGGGTGTGAGTACACTGGATGGACTCGCGGAGAACTTCCAGATAGTACTAAACCTATCGTCAGATGGAAGTTCTCAGGTGACATGTGTATAGGTTAGTCTTTGGACCAGAGATCGTCATTTGTCTCGTGTGAGTTCCCACTGTGCTTTGATCACTACCCTACCATGGCTTTACTGAGTCGTGGAAACAGGTTTTGGTTGGATACAGTCCCGAGCCATATGGAGGCAGTGAGCGATTGTTGGGGATTCATCTCTCCCAGTATTGGGAGTCGATATCGCACTATGTTTGATTGGTCAGGACTATAAGACCTTGGCCAAGGCAGTTGTGATTTACTGATAGGTTGATCGGTAGTTTCCTGGATTGGTCCTGAGCCAAATCAGCACGACTTATCGGGTTATTAGGGTCTGACGTTTACCACCTCCTAGACCCGGTATGCGATACTCTTTGACGAAAAGACCGGACTGTACGGATATTGTCACGGATAGGCTCAGTAGGGATCTGGATGAGTTTGCTCGTCGGCTTTCCTTTTTAACAGGTACCTGGGCAGCCGTTACGTATAGCTAGTGCCGCTGACGTGCTTGTGGTTAAACCCACTGCCACCGTACTGTCAAGTCATTAGATTCCCATACAGAGAGTTTTCCTACTTCGGACGAAACGATGTAGAGGCCGTATGGTTTTACTGTAGGGATGCTAGGCACGCGCACAAGGGTCTACGAGGCATCATCCATGCCCGATTTAAAAATTAGCCGTGCCGAACAACCCGATACGAGATCTTTAAACTAGAGATTAGGCGAAAAGAAACATGTTAAACACTTTAACACTAAGTGAGAGGGATTACAACCTTTGTAGATCTGGTCCTTCACTTATAAAGCTCCATGTTGAGATCCCTTCGCTGCGATCATCGTGTTCCGGACTCTCAAGAGGCTCCACGAAGAGAAAAATGCAAGCTTGCTTCCGATCTTCGATAACAAAGATGATTTACCTTGAAGTTTCATTAACACAAGCTCTCACTCACAAAATGAAGTGAACACCATCATCTAAATGGCAAGGGTATATGAGGATGATGAATTAGGATTTTTTCTCTCATTTGTTTTCTTATTCTCACTCACTTTCATCACAAAAATTAAAGCATGAAAGCTTTGCATCAAGGAAGAAGAAGAAGAAGAATAGTCATCAAATCCTTTTGTGATGAATAATGAATAACTCATATTTGAGATTAGAAATGCAACCATAGTTAAGAATGAATCCTTAAACCTTGGAGAGAAACAACCATGGTCAAGGGTTTGGGTTTGGTTAAGCAGATATCTTCACAAAATATCTTACACAAAACAAAACAAAACATTCTAGAAACTTCTAGAATAGCTTAACCCAAATAAAACCCTAACCATGTTTAATCTCCACTAATCATGTTGCATTAATAACCATATCATGTTACAATATTATATATCATATATATAATATTTATTGTAACAAAATAAAATAATACAATTAACATATATCGCATATATATCAATGTATTACCCGAGTGAGAAAAAGAATCTTTTAGTAAGATAATATTAGTTAATGTAATTTAATATATCATATATATTATTATACATTAAATTATCTAATCAACACTTGATCCGACAACCCGGCTATATCGCATATAACCGGCTAATATCTCATTTACCGATTCATCGAATCAACACTTGATCCGATGACCCGGCTGATATCAAATATCGTGAGAACAGAATACGGTATCTCATATCGCATTATCCTCGGTCCTACACATATCACATATGTGCCCCTACTCTGTTTTGCCTGAACCAAGAAACCTCTGTGTAGGACTCTAAAGAATCGTCAATACGCCGGCAGTAGGTGATGATCATATCAAACACCAACAAGCTGCAAGCGGTCAGCTAAACGTAACAGCCACCCAGGTATTGAGCGCTCAGAAGATCAACAAGCAAGCCTGTACATTCTCCTGTGAATCCAATCAGTAACACTCCCGTACAGTCCGGTCTCGTCGTCTGATATGTTGCATATCTCACCTAGGGGTGGTAAATGTCAGACCCCAGTAGCTCGATAAGTCATATCGATATGAGGTCTATAACAGTTTGAGAAACTATTGATAACACTTACCAGTAAATCTCAGCAACCCTGGCCAGGGATTTCCAGTTATAGCCAATCGAACACAGCACAACATCAACTCCCTATACCGGGCGAGACGAATCCCCTCCTATCGCTCATTGCCTCCATGTGATTCGGGACTGTACCCAAAAGCCACCTTTTTGCACTCCCTCTTGGACGTGGTATGATGGAAATCAAAGCACAGTGGGAATCACACAAGACTCTATGATGATCTCGGGTCAATAGACTACTCTGTACCAGTGTCACCGGAGAACTGCCATCTGACGTGAAGTATAATACCATATGGGAGTTCTCGGTGAGTCCGTCCAGTATACCCAGTCTCCACTGAGCACCCGTACACCATCCTTGATGTCAAACACCGATGGATATGGGATCATCCATCGCCCATCATATGGGTCAAGATGCGTATACGCTAGTCTACTCTGGTGTATCGATACCCTGTCTCGATATACCCTCGACTAGGAACAGTTATAGGATGTACTCACCGACTACCGTGGCCCTACTAGTATGATCCCATCATATTCCCAGTAGTCGAGTACATATCCTAAGGGCTTTATCAACATGTAACATAGAGACAATCAGAGTACATGTTAAGATAAAGTAAAACCAGATAGCATATTATCATGTCGAGCGAGAAAGTCTTCCCTATATATGTCCAAGCATCCGCAACAATATACATCGTATGTACCGTAATGGCCTCTAGGGCATACATATAACTAACAATCTTCCACTTGCATTAGGGCCATCTGTTGTGATATCACAAACCCAACATTTAGCTGTGGTTGAAGTATCTCATACTCAACCATCCCATAAAAGTCTCTACTAGGAAAAAGGCCTTTGTGAGTGGATCCGCGCTGTTGTCCTTTGTGTCTACTTTCCTAACCTCAATCTCCCTGGAGATCAACCATCCCCATGATCAGGTGATACTGCCTAAGAATTATATCTGGATTTCTGATGGGACGGGGGTTCCTTGGCCAAAGCCACAACTCCATTGTCACACAATGGTAGGAACGAAGTTCACCTCATGAACTTATATATCCAGATTGCCTCTTTGGTAGCATCCTTGGTAACGATGTATCTTGCCTTTAATCGTCTAGTATGTCACGGTATCTAGCTTGGAACTCTTCCAACATATCGTCCCTCCACTGAGGATAAAGACAATGCCTGCGACTGACATTCAGTCGTCCTTATCACCCTGGAACCTTTCCAGTGATTCTCCCCAGGATCCATTGATACCATCTCACTACAACTAGTGAGAATCCTAACATCCATTTAGATCTATCTCATAGATATAAAACCTAGGATTTAGGAGGTATCACTTTGATCCTATATGGAGAATCCTTGTGATAAGCGGAGATTGACCGAGCGTAGCATTGGAAATTCCTTCCCTATCAAGAGTATGTCATCTATGTACTCTACGTGGATCACCACCATACTCCCTACTAGCTTTTTGTATATACAAGGTTCATCTACCATTTTGATGAAGTCAAACTCTTTGACTACCACATCAAAACAGTCGTTCCAACTCCGCGATGCCTGCTTTATCGTATAAAACATCTTGCACACGTTTCCGCTGATCCCACTGTCTACGAAGCCCTCTGGCTGTGTACTTATAGACGCTCTCTTCTAAATCATCATTTAGAAAAGCAGTCATGACACCCAACCACCAGATATCGTAATCATGGTATGTAGCCATGGCAAGTGGGATCTGGATGGACTTAAGCATAGCTTTGAAAGTCTCAACTTTTCCATTTACACCAAGTAATGTTCTTGTTCATATCATAATATTGCATTATTATATTCCCTATTCTTATTCTTTTTATAAATAAACAGGTGCTTTTGATGCATGTCTGCTACATATTACAGGTTACAGGTTCTTGGAGCGAAAACAGTGAAAAAGACAAAAGTTGATACAAAAAGGGACTTTTGACAAACAAACAGAAGACTCTTGATCAAGCCTACATCAAAGATAAAATTCACAAAGTACAAGGCAATGCAAGATCCAAGATTTCGAAGCCACGGTTAAAAGTCCACCACAATTATTCACTGGAAAATCTGAAAGAGAACAGAAGCTATTTTAAAGAAAGAATTAAAGAATTAAGTGGCCCAGGAAGCCCAAAGACAGAAGAGCCCACAAAGGAAAGGCCCAATACTTCCTTTTTAAGAAGACAAAAGGAAGATTTTATTTTACCAAAATTCATTTGCGGCTTTGACTAGTTGACCTAGGGCTATTTTTGTAATTTCAGACATGCGGATCAAAATGTAACGTAGGGTTTCTATTTCCTATAAATAGAACTCTAAACATTGTAATTCTTCATGCCTCCCTTTAATGAATAAAATTTAGAAATCTTTTGGAGAGCATCGGTGTTTCTTCTCCATTCAGAAATTCAGATCTGACAACCCTGCATGGATGAGTGGAGAGATGCATCAGTAAGTAGTTTTATTTAATTGCCCTAGTTTAGATTTTAATTCCTTGCCTTAGATGTTAGCTTTGGGAAAGGCTTTTGAGAGATGAGATCTCTCATCCCTTTCTTACTCATCACATAGAATCTATAGGACTCCATGCATACATGCACATACCGCTCCCTACGGCACCCTATCCCTCGAGGTAGCGGTGATACCGTAGTATAAAGGCCCGGGTGTGATGTTTTCCATGGAGGTTAGGGTAAGGATCTCTAAAAGAAGGACAAGAACCTAGAGGAAGGAACACCTTCCCGAATGGATCCAATCCCCTTTATTGATAATTACCATAACTCCTCTTAGATCCTAATCTGGGTATAGAAAGCGTTGAGATTTATTTAAATTTCCAAACCATTTCTAAACCTAACCCTAGCAAGATTTAGATCTAGATTAATTTAGTTTTTAGATAGAATCAATTTTTAGATTTAATAATCAACCGAACACCCTTCGGAATTAACTCGTAAGAACGAATCGGAAATTCACAAAATCCCTGTGGACCGACCCGTACTCACCGGCTAGTTTCATTCGACGCCGTTCTTGATTGCGGTTACAAATATTTTTGATCTATCTTTTAGAAAGCGCAAGCACGCAAAATATCATTCAATCAAATGGCGCCGTTGCCGGGGATGGCGTAGAATTTTCTTTTCGCAATTTCGGGTTAATCATAAAATTTAAAAATTCATAAAAATCTGAAAAATCAAAAAAATATAAAAAGATAATAATCTATTATTTTTGGAAGGGATACTTTGCTGTTTTAATTTTGCAGGATATACAAAGACGATCTGGAAATTTCCAGAAGGCGAAACGGAAATCAGAAGATCTAAACAGCAAGGGATTAATTCAACAGAACACCAGAGAAAATTTGGAGATCTGAATCGTCCAAAATACCGCGGATCCGCCGCATTTCTCTGCTCCCGCCGCGGAAGCGCCGCCATCTGGTGACGTCAGCAAAATCTGAACACGTGTCTCGCACGTTTAGCCGCGGAACCGCCGCGGTGGGCCTCCTTTGACCGCGGAAACGCGCTCTTTTGGTGACATCATGCTCTGCAATTTGCGCTGTAAGCTCCTCTGTTAATTCTCCTCTGCAAATTTTAATATATTTTCTTAATAATACCAGCAAGATTTTGTGTGCTTTAAAAATATATTCCCTTCCAAATAACGATCTTGTGCAGGATTTTTGGGCCCCGCTTGAACTAAATTGATTGCAAGAAATATTTTGTTGCTGCATATCTTTTCTCGAATATCTTTTTGCAACAATTCTTTCCAAATAAGGATTCTTGTGATATGCGTAAAATAATAATTGATTGCAAGTAATATTTTGCTGTTGCATATCTTTTCTCTAAAATCTTTTTGCAACAAAAATTTTTCCAAATAAAGAGAAAGAAAAAAATCAATGAAAAATGAAAATAAAAAGGACAAATATTTTATAGAGCTTGCAAAATTTTTTTAGCCGCAAATAAATCCTTGCACAACAAACTTTCTTTCCTTTTCCCCTTCTTTTAACATGGGTACCCCACATAAAAAATCATTAGCCGAACTTTGGTATCCCGAACCTAATTTTGCGTCATATGTCAATGTGTTCGGTCAATTTAAAGACGATCCTTCCGTGCCTAAAAAATCTTTGAAAGATCACATAGAGGAGTCTAGGAGAAACAGTTTGACTTTTCAACCCACTTTGTGTCAACCAAGTCAACCTTCACCACTTCCATATGTTGATACCACTCTTTCGAGTCCTTCTGACACTCCTAGGCCGATGTCCATTGCTGAGCACATTGCTCAATCTCGCAGCCGATCTTTCACCCCTCTCCACACATCTAGTTCTAGGGATCCACAAGATTATTCATATTTTATCCACATGTAGACCCTATCCCTGTCCTACCACCCACTTCCTACCAGTCCTACCCGACCTTACCACCTTCACTAGACACTGCTTCTACACAGCCTTTTGGGAGTTTCACATATCCAAACAATTTCGAATCTTTTCCCGAAACCCCCTTACCACCAAAGTCTAGTTTGGAAGAGGCGTTGGAGGCGTATATCGCAGCAACAAACAAAATGGTTAGGAATGTGGAAGCGTCCGTGGCCGCCCTTATGCAACCTGCTGAACCGGTGGCTAGTTTCCCGCTAGCACCAAATTTTTCAATGTATGAGGAGGCGGTTGGACAGAGTGAGAATGAGAGAGGATTTTCAAATCAAACCTACCCTTACCCAATTGAAGCCCACAACTCCGGTTTTCCATCGATTGTTCCAAATGATTCACCAGTTGAAAATAAAAATGAGTTGTGCGATTTTGTAGTGTTTGATTTGCCAAATTGTGAGGAACCCCTTTCGAGTGAAACCGCACCTAATCCTTTCGATCTTTACACCTCCACTCTAGAACCTACATTGATAAATATCCATGCTGTGGATGAAGTGTCTAAAGAAAATGATTTTCACTTGATTGAGGATATAGACGCCGGGAATATTTCGGATGATGAACCTGTCGATTTAATAGAAATTTTATGTTCAAATCATCATCCTGAGTTATTAAATGTTTCCCCCGAATCTCATATGCGTCTAGATTTTGATGATAATGGCATAGATGGATTAAATATTGAGGAGAGTCTTGAGGATAATATCGAGGTTGAACCATTTTTAATTGATGTGTCGGATTTTCCAATTCAGCCTCCTGAACCTTTGACTGTTATATCACCCTCCCTCCTTCCTATTGTTCCGACCGAACAAATGACCGTTACGCTTTCATCTCCTATACCAAGTTCGGCGTACCCATGTTTTCTTGCGAATCTTGAGGGATTTGACCCCATTGCACGACGAGTTGGTAGGTTAGCGCAATCGCTTTTAACACATCGGTCATCACAAATTGCGCTAATTTACTCACTCAATTTACACCCTCAAGATCGCACTCCACATCTTTCTTCTTTCCGTCATTCTTCTCCCCCACCGAGACCAGATTCTACCATTCTTCTTTCCACACGGTCTCGCGTGCTTTTCATCTCTTTTCTTTTCATCCCATTCTTGCACCAACTCTACCATTACCATGATAAGATTTTTGAATGGTTGGTGCTAACATTTGGCTTGTGTAAGGCCAAGCTTAACTTTGGGGGGAATCTTGTTGTATATATGTATATATCCTTTTGTTTTCTTTTTCTATAAAAAAAAAAATTCAAAACATAAAAAAAAAATTTATAAATAAATAAACAGGGGAGTATCGGTATTTTGACCCTCTTGGTTTAGCATGACAGTGAGGACACTGTCAAATTCAAGTTTGGGGGTATGCTCGGTACGTCTTCTTCCTTCGCATTCATTTGTACATATTTTTGCATTTGCATACTTATTTGAAAACCCATAAAAATTTGAAAAATTTGAAATATTATAAAAATAAATGTATTCAATTTTGGCTAATTGACTTTAGTTTGACAAATAGGTCAACTAGCTAGGAACAACTAGATCTTAGACTTAGTAAGTTGAAAACCCTAAAAATAACCCTCCTTAAAGTTTAACGGTAGAAAGTATATGCCTTGTAGTTTATTTAGAAATAGGCAAATTTTGGGTTCACTTCTTGGGCTAAATCGAAACAAAGGAAGAGTATTGATGTTCTAATTAAAGTATAAGTTTGAAAAATAGTTCCTATCTTAAGTCTAGATTCTGACAACGTATACCCTACAATTTGCACAATCACGCACCTTGAAACTTGGAATAGTAGAAGAGACCTTGAAATGCTCTTGTCTAAAGTCCTTAGTACAAAGAAAAAAAAAAAAAGTGTGAATAAAGAAAAAATGGACACTGGTTTTTGTGATTACTTAAGGCTGCAAAAAATAGAAAAATATTTAGCGAGGGTGCTTCATCACCTAGTGCCTTAGACCAACCGGTTTGGGAGTCACTGCTAAAGCCTTGGGTGTTGCAAGGACTAGGAAGTACGCTTTAAAGTGCAAACGCATTTTGTAATCGGTCGTTGGTACCTCAAGAAGTATTAACGGTCGCATAAAGGATGTGTAAGCGAAATTCATTTAAATTCACCAATTAATAAGTACTTTGGACAATGGACAAGGGGCATGATTGCTTGAATTGAATTTCCAAGTGTAGGGGTGATCTATACACACACGTAGGGGTATGTGATTGGAATTTAGATAAGAGAGAGGAATGAAAGATAAAAATTTGTATCTTTAATGGAGTTGATAGAAAATTCCTAAGTAGAGATGAAACCCAAGAAGGAAGACTTAAGAGATGCCGAAAGCTAAGTAGATCTACATAACATATATAATCTTAAATTAAATAATGAGGAAGCGTGAAGAATATGGGTGGATAATTTGCAAGTAAAAGATAATAGAATTCCTTATTAGAAGACCTAATTGGAGAACAAAAGTCAATGGGCCGAGTTGATAGGATTTTGTGGGTGTAATCCGCTGAAAACCCTCAGGAGACAACACTCCTCCTACTAGGGACACCTATAGGTTTAACGGCTTGTTGCACGTGCTCAGTGCAATCGCGTTTCCCTGCGAAAGTGCGGTTAGGATATTAGTGAATAAAAATAAGTTTGCTCGAGGACGAGCAAAAGATAAGTTTGGGGGTATTTGTTCATATCATAATATTGCATTATTATATTCCCTATTCTTATTCTTTTTATAAATAAACAGGTGCTTTTGATGCATGTTTGCTACATATTACAGGTTACAGGTTCTTGGAGCGAAAACAGTGAAAAAGACAAAAGTTGATACAAAAAGGGACTTTTGACAAACAAACAGAAGACACTTGATCAAGCCTACATCAAAGATAAAATTCATAAAGTACAAGGCAATGCAAGGTCCAAGATTTCGAAGCCACGGTTAAAAGTCCACCACAATTATTCACTGGAAAATCTGAAAGAGAACAGAAGCTATTTTAAAGAAAGAATTAAAGAATTAAGTGGCCCAGGAAGCCCAAAGACAGAAGAGCCCACAAAGGAAAGGCCCAATACTTCCTTTTTAAGAAGACAAAAGGAAGATTTTATTTTACCAAAATTCATTTGCGGCTTTGACTAGTTGACCTAGGGCTATTTTTGTAATTTCAGACATGCGGATCAAAATGTAACCTAGGGTTTCTATTTCCTATAAATAGAACTCTAAACATTGTAATTCTTCATGCCTCCCTTTAATGAATAAAATTTAGAAATCTTTTGGAGAGCATCGGTGTTTCTTCTCCATTCAGAAATTCAGATCTGACAACCCTGCATGGATGAGTGGAGAGATGCATCAGTAAGTAGTTTTATTTAATTTCCCTAGTTTAGATTTTAATTCCTTGCCTTAGATGTTAGCTTTGGGAAAGGCTTTTGAGAGATGAGATCTCTCATCCCTTTCTTACTCATCACATAGAATCTATAGGACTCCATGCATACATGCACATACCGCTCCCTACGGCACACTATCCCTCGAGGTAGCGGTGATACCGTAGTATAAAGGCCCGGGTGTGATGTTTTCCATGGAGGTTAGGGTAAGGATCTCTAAAAGAAGGACAAGAACCTAGAGGAAGGAACACCTTCCCGAATGGATCCAATCCCCTTTATTGATAATTACCATAACTCCTCTTAGATCCTAATCTGGGTATAGAAAGCGTTGAGATTTATTTACATTTCCAAACCATTCCTAAACCTAACTCTAGCAAGATTTAGATCTAGATTAATTTAGTTTTTAGATAGAATCAATTTTTAGATTTAATAATCAACCGAACACCCTTCGGAATTAACTCGTAAGAACGAATCGGAAATTCACAAAATCCCTGTGGACCGACCCGTACTCACCGGCTAGTTTCATGCGACGCCGTTCTTGATTGCGGTTACAAATATTTTTGATCTATCTTTTAGAAAGCGCAAGCACGCTAAATCATCCAATCAGTTCTCAAGATATACTTGCTCCTGTTGGGGATTTAACCCTTCAGATAAAGCAACCAAAGTCCATACTTTGTTGTGTATAAGGATTCCATCTCAGATCGATAAGCATTCAGCCATTCTTACAGAGTCTCACTCCTGATGGACAGCTCGAAACTAGTTGGGTCATCATCTCATGATGTAATCCTCGCTCCCACTGTCATAGAGAAACTGAAGTATCACTCAGGTGGGTGAGGACCCTACTAGATCGGCGGAGTGGCTGAGGTTCGTTGGAAACTATTGAATCCTTTGGTTCTACCAAATCATCTGCTGTAGTTTGTATAGCTGGAACTCTTTCCAGTTCTACCTCATGACCTTTAATTTCTTCACAAGAAATTCCCTTTCACAAAGATGGCATGTTGAGAAACAAAACATCTTTTGTTTCTCTGTTTGGTAGAAGATATTCCCTTGCGAATGCTTGGGATATCCAACAAACTTCTACAGAACTGACTTTGCCTCGAGCTTGTCCGGATTATGCTTTTAGAAAAAGGCTGGACAACCCCAAATCTTAACAAACTTAAGATATGGGCTCTTCCCATTCCATATCACATATGAGATGTTAGGCAACTGATTTGATTGGAACCCTATTCAATAGGTATGCAACTTCACAAGTGCATAACTCCCAAAAGGAAATAGGCAACTCAGTAGTACTCATCATAGAGCGCACCATATCTAATAGAGTGTGATTGCTCCGCCCTGATACACTGATGTGCTGTGGTGTATACGGAGGAGTAATGCTGAGAGAGAATCTCATTCTCCTTTAGAATAGTCCAGGAATCCCGTGCTCAAGTATTCTCCTCCTTGATCTCATCAAAGGACATAATACTTATACCCGTTTTTGGTTCTCTACTTCAAACTCATATTAATTGAATTTCTTAAAAGTTTCAGACTTGTGTTTCAACAGGAACATATGTCAGAATCATGAGAGAAAAACAGTGAAAGTAATGAAGTACAAAGAACCGGTCTTGGCATGTGTAGACAGGGGACCATCATACATCAGCATGTATCAATCCCAAGAGTTCACTAACTCTTTCTCTGTTTCCAATAAACGGAGCTGTGGTAATCTTATCTCTGCGACATGACCGGCAAGTTTCACAAGATGTAAATTCAAACTATTTTAAATATGCATCTATATGTAACTTAAGCTAGTCGGGTCGCATTGATATGACCTAGTCTACAATACCTCAAGAAGGATTCATTCATTTCTGAGCTCTTCCTCTTGTGTGTGTTCTGTATACTAAGAACTGTAGTTTGATTTAGAACGTCTCTGCTTTTAGATAACGTGCTTGAACCGATCAACTCTTGATATAGGAAATGTTCAAAATATTATCCAACAATACAAAATTATATCCTTCTTTACTAATAAAGAGACTGATATGATGTTGTATACCAGGTTCGGTATCTAATAACATTCATTCAGAATCAATGTATTCTGGTAATACAGGGTGATAACTACCAACAGACTTGGCTGCAACACTTGCACTATTTCTATCTCATGAAATTTATCACCCGTTCTCAGTTCTCTACCTATCTGTAGCCCATGTAACTAATTGCATTTGCGGGATCCTGATCCGGTAACTCATATCCAGGACGTAAAGGATACAGAGAAACAGTTCTGTGTAATGAACACACCCGAAGAAGATGCATCAACATGTACTTTCTTCGTTTAGGCAGCACGGGAAATCTGGTATTCCCCATTTTCCTGCTCTGTCTTATAACAATTATAAGTTGGAGCGGGACCAACGTTCCCTAGCGCAGTATAACAAGCGGGTTCGGTTAATACATCCGTATTTATTATCTTGATTAAAGCGTGACATGGTCGCTCCCTAGAGAGAGAGAGAGAGAAGAAAACACTCAGCGTCTGCTTTTACAAGATTAGATTGGTTATCAATTTATCTAATCAGGATGTCTCCCACTGTTTTAGTCTAATCTTCCTTCAAACCCTAAAAGGAAAGACTAGCCGGGATTAATTACACCCTGCAAGTTCGCCAATCTTTCAGCCAGGCCAGTGCCGGTACTTTGAGGGAGGTTCCTCGTGCTTTCGCACGGACCTAATTAAAGTAAACCTCGTTTTCCCAGGGGCGTGACCCCGTTAACACTTTTCTAGACACCTACTTTATCGGCTAATTGTAATGTGTAAAACTCTCCCAGGAGTAACTCTTACTCGAAGCGGGTATCGGGATCCAACTATCTCATAGAAGGTATGCAATCTCATTGCAAATTTCAACACTTGAAATTCCCGATAATTTTGCCCCTAGCAACTTATGATCTTGGCTAAGGTCAACAAATCATAAGTGCTAGCCAAGTTCAACCCGCCATTTCCCGATTGAATTAAACCCACCCGCACGACCCTTGGCTATGGTCAACAAAGTCGCACGCCTACCCTAACTCAATCGCATCATATGCTTATACAGATAAGCACTAATCAGCTACCGCACACTATGCCCTGGCTAAGGTCAACAAACGCAGCACGAATACTAACCAGTACTTACCTGAAATGACGGAGGGCTACGACAGGTTTTTAAGAAAACCTTTTGCGTAATGAACTTGATATCGTTGTAGAATCTAGTGATTTTAAATGGATTGTTTTTGAGTCCTTTTCTAGTTTTGCTAAAGAGGTCACTCCCGGTAAATGGATCGTCGGCTCTTTCCTCATCGAATAAGGTGCAGGATATTTCACAAATACCACTATGCAAAGAAAAAACTATAGAAACAATCAAAAGACAAACCGAGTTTGTAGCATCTGCTAGTTTCGCTAAAGAGGTCACTCCCGGTGAAGGGATCTCGTCTCTTTCCTTATCGAATAAGGTGCTGGATGTTCTACAAGGAACGCCGCTATGCAAAGCAAGAACTAGAGCTACCAGTTTTTAAACAAGTTTCTACAACATCTTTAGGTTTCTTTTAGTTTCATTAATCTCATTAATGAAGTCCCATTTTATTATGCTTCACAAGCATCACATTTGAAACGAAATCTGCAATATAACATATATCTCATATATATAATATAAACATTCGTCTCAGGCAGTAATATTATCTCATCACAGAACATTGCAGCAGAAGAACATATATTAAATATTGGATATACTAGGAGGTCCGTGTTTTTAATACGAGCCTGTATAAAACACGGATTCCACGGTCGCGATGAATAGCCAAACCCACAACACTAGACCCCTACGAGAGTGACAAGCAACACTGCCAATTCTAGGGTTAGTAGACCCAGTCTCAACTCCTCGAGATGGTCTTCCTATGGACCCCAGAACCCGGTTACTTGTGCTCCCCGCCTTGGTTCTACCTAATGCGGAAAAGTAAATAATATACAATGGTGACATCATCCTCAGCCCGGAATTGCCCCAATAAAAGAATATTACATACAAATGAATTTTACATGAATGAAAATAAAAACCCTCATCTCACATAAAACCCCCGGCTATTCAAAACGCGACGATCCAATATAACATATCACAGCAATACATAATATCTCATATCATCAACGTAAGCAAGTATGCGTATCCCGATTGTCGTTGATGTATAGCAACGAAGCCGGCAATACACCATATACTACGCTTACGGTCACATAAAAGAAAGTGTAAAACTACAACAGTTGGAATCCACAACCTCCTTAGACATCGCATGCCTAACCAAATGAATTCCTTAGACATCGCATGCCTAACAATTATAAACCCCGCATTTTTGTCTCATTATCGAAAACTCTTTTCAATATCTAGTCGGGCAATTCAACAAGATTCCCGACATCCCAATCGAATGCATGTCACAAACTTTTGTAGACGGCCGCACCCCCGGATGCCGTCGACGAAGTGCACTAAGGCCGAACACCGCTGCCGCGAGCACCCAAACGGATGCTTTTGGCGACGGGGTTCTCCTATAGTCACTTGGTCGGGGCTATGGGGCATGGCTGTCTATTAAGTTTACCCGGCGAGTATCCGCGTACGCTACGTGATTGCGACGGACTTTTGATCGTATCAAAATCCCGTGGCAACCGATCAACTGAGACTGAACTGCTAGATTTATAACATTCAAATTAGTTATCTCATAACTACTTGTGGATTCCAAATATTGTATCACATTCCAGATAAATAGATGATGTTAAATTTTCCGATCGAATAATCAAACACCCAAGATTTCCAAATAGCTCAACACTTGAGCGGAGTTCAAAAAGTATCCATCACAAGCCACAGTACCAATGGTCCAGCCGTAGAAAGGTCAAGCCAACGCCTCACATGTGGCACGCCGTACTGCCGCAAACCCTAAGGTTTAAAGGCAGTTCAAGACGGTCACATAATCGAGTTAAGGTTTGTTGTCTTCTAGAGGGTCCACCGCATTACTTGCACGACTTAGAACGTTCTTAAACTACGGAAAAATCCAAAGCTTGAAAATTTTCTGGCAGGGGAAAAAGTGAGTTATTGATATCCGTTCGAACTTTTTAACACGTTCTAAAAAATTACCCGGACAAACTAAACGAAGTTATACTTTCCGATCGAATCAACGAGCTCCCAATACAACCCAAAAAACCCAACACTTGAGTGGAATTAAAAATTCCCAGAAGAATCAGGAAGTACGTACGGAAGTTACTGTATAAAAACCAAACTTTAATCCTACTATTTGGCCGCCGAACCGCCGCCAGAGGTAGGCTATGGCCGCGGTTCCGCTGCTCTATGAAGGAGTTAAAATCTCGTTTTTCACCGTAATTCCTATAATACCCTGCTGAATTTTATGAGCATTTTTAATGTGAAAAAAATCAATTTTTTGAAAAATTTCCAGAAACTAGGTTTACACGGGTATTCGGAGTTCGATCGAACTTTAAATTTCGCCTAGACTTCGGCTAAAACTCTAGCTTGGCTTTGATACCACTGTAGGGATGCTAAGCACGCGCACAAGGGACTACGAGGCATCATCCATGCCCGATTTAAAATTTAGCCGTGCCGGACAACCCGATACGAGATCTTTAAACTAGCGATTAGGCGAAAACAAGCATGTTAAACACTTTAACACTAAGTGAGAGGGATTACAACCTTTGTAGATCCGGTCCTTCACTTCTAAAGCTCCGTGTTGAGGTCCCTTCGCTGCGATCATCGTGTTCCGGACTCTCGAGAGGCTCCACGAAGAGAAAGATGCAAGTTTGCTTCCGATCTTCGATAACAAAGATGATCTACCTTGAAGTTTCATTAACACAAGCTCTCACTCACAAAATGAAGTTGACACCATCATCTAAATGGCAAGGGTAGATGAGGATGATGAAGGAGGATTTTTGCTCTCATTTGTTTTCTTATTCTCACTCACTTTCATCACAATAATCAAAGCATGAAAGCTTTGCATCAAGGAAGAAGAAGAAGAAGAATTGTCATCGAATCCTTTTGTGATGAATAATGAATAACTCATATGTGAGGTTAGAAATGCAACCATAGTTAAGAATGAATTCTTAACCCTTTTAGAGAAACAACCATGGTCAAGGGTTTGGGTTTGGTTAAGCAAATATCTTCACAAAATATCTTACACAAAACAAAACAAAATCTTCTAGAAACTTTTAGAATAGCTTAACCCAAATCAAACCCCAACCATGTTTAATCTCCACTAATCATGTTGCATTAATAACCATATCATGTTACAATATTATATATCACATATATAATATTTATTGTAACAAAAAAAATAATACAATTAACATATATCGCATATATATCAATGTATTACCCGAGTGAGAAAAAGAATCTTTTAGTGAGCTAATATTAGTTAATGTAATTTAATATATCATATATATTATTATACATTAAATTATCGAATCAACACTTGATCCGACAACCCGGCTATATCGCATATAACCGACTAATATATCATTTACCGATTCATCGAATCAACACTTGATTCGATGACCCGGCTGATATCAAATATCGCGAGAATAGAATACGGTATCCCATATCGCATTATTCTCGGTCCTGCACATATCACATTTGTGCCCCTACTCCATTTTTCCTGAACCAAGAAACCTCTGTGTAGGACTCTAAAGAATCGTCAATACGCCGGCAGTAGGTGATGATCATATCAAACACCCACAAGCTGCAAGCGGTCAGCTAAACGTAACAGCCACCCAGGTATTGAGTGCTCAGAAGATCAACAAGCAAGCATGTACATTCTCCAGTGAATCCAATCAGTAACACTCCTGTACAGTCCGGTCTCGTCGTCTGATATGTTGCATATCTCGCCTAGGGGTGGTAAATGTCAGACTCCAGTAGCTCGATAAGTCGTGTCGATATGAGGTCTATAACAGTTCGAGAAACTACTGATAACACTTACCAATAAATCTCAGCAACCCTGGCTAGGGATTTCCAGTTATAGCCAATCGAACACAGCACAACATCAACTCCCTATACCGGGAGAGACGAATCCCCTCCTATCGCTCATTGCCTCCATGTGATTCGGGGCTGTACCCAAAAGCCACCTTTTTGCATGCCCTATTGGACATGGTATGATGGAAATCAGAGCACAGTGGGAATCACATAAGACTCTATGACGATCTCGGGTCAACAGACTACTCTGTACCAGTGTCACCGGAGAACTGCCATCTGACGGGAGGTATAATACCATCTGGGAGTTCTCGGCGAGTCCGTCCAGTGTACCCAGTCTCCACTGAGCACCCGTACACCATCCTTGATGTCAAACACCGATGGATAAGGGATCATCCATTGCCCATCATATGGGTCAAGATGCGTATACGCTAGTCTACTCTGGTGTATCGATGCCCTGTCTCGATACACCCTCGACTAGGAACAGTTATAGGATGTACTCGCCGACTACCGTGGCCCCACTAGTATGATCTCATCATAGTCCCACTAGTCGAGTACATATTCTAAGGGCTTTATCAACATGTAACATAGAGACAATCAGAGTACATGTTAAGATAAAGTAAAACCAGATAGCTTACTATCATGTCGAGCGAGAAAGTCCTCCCTATATATGTCCAAGCATCCACTACTATATACATCGTATGTACACTAATGGCCTCTATGGCATACATATAACTAACATTTACGGCAGGGTTCGATCACATACGTGTACTTGTGCACGCATGATGTTCGGGCGGATAATACTAGAGAGCTTTGGTTTAAGCCGGATCCTAGTATTATATTGATGGATTATTTTTCTCTCTATAGTATTCGTATTTTTCGGAATAGAGATGCGGTTATGTATATATGGTGAGGGGCATTCTTGTAATTGTCCAAGGTGCTTAAAGAAGAAGAAAACTCATTATTTGTTTTAACCTCTTAGTTAAATGGTTAATGAGGTGGAGGTATGAGGTGTTGACTTTTCTTAAGTGAACCATGGCTAAATTGTTAACTCACTTTGTGAGTTAAGGATTACTATTGAGGCAACAAAATATCTAGATATTTTGTGATGGAAATAATTGTTTATCATTATCTTTGCCATGCTTGCTTTATTAGTGGAAATATCTTAGCCATTATTCACTTGAGCTCTCTTGAGTTTTGGTTTTTTCTATGGTTGCTCTCTACAACTCTCCTCCAAGCTCTTTTCTTCTTCTACCTCAAGCCCTTACTGTCTCATGTGTTTAGAAACCTAGGGTTCTTGAGACCAAACACTCCATCATCACTCTCGGGTTGATCATCTTCGACAAAAGGAGCCGACGATCAAGCTCGATCATCGAGGCCACTAGTAGCATGCTAAAGGAGAGGAGTGAAGACCCGAAGAACTCGAGTCTCATGGTATAACTCCTTTCATAGTAGATAGATTCTCAAGGTGGTTTGTTTATCTAGGGCTTATGGTAGATCCGGTGTTTCGGTTATTCTAGCGCCAGTTTAAGCATCCAAGAAATTTTTTTGTTCCGTATATCGGCCACGGCAGATGCCAGCGGCGCTAGTGTAACCTTTCAATACTACGGTATCTAGGGTGTCCATGCATGTATTCATATCAACAATATAATCAATGCCAATAACACATGTAAAAACCAAACCTCTGAATCATATTCCTGTATGTATATCTGAATCAACTAACATATGTCCATCAACAACACATCAAATCATGGAACCTGAGTGTCCAACACTGACACTCGAAACATCATGAAACCCTTGTCCAGCATCAACATGAAAATCCTTAAATCTTGGGCTCCGTCATTCCGGATCGGTCCATTTCTATCTGATCTCACGACTACGGTCGGTATCCTCTGCATATCCACCACGCCAAACTATCACCGGTAGGTAGTGTTTCCCTACCAGGCTCATCGTCTATATCTTGAGCTTATTGCCTCGGGATACCTTACCGGGACCACCTTGTACCCGCAGAAGGTTCATCCACTCCTTGAATCAGGTCTCGAAAATATGCTCAGAACCGAGAAAACTCAAGGCGGACAAGAAATATCATATCAAGGGAAAAACCATCTTTTTAAATATTTCAAGTTTCAAAAGGTATCTTGCGATTCCCAAATCCACGAAATCGAATTAAAACATCATATGAGAGAGTGTGTGTGTGTGTGTGTGTGTATATATATATATATATTTTTAGTATATATGCCCTAGGGGCCATTATTGTATCATACTAGCTTGTATATTCTTAATGGAAGCTTGGGATATTCACGGTTGTATTAACAGTCTTGCTCAACATAGTAGTATGCTACTTGGTTTATTTCTATCTTAATATGTGTATATGTTTCTTTTAGCATATCGCGAATACATATTGATAGAGCCTTTAGGATCTTGCTTGACTACCAGCATTGTGATGGCAGTCACACTAGTGGGAGCTGGGTAGTCTACAAGCACATCCTTTTTCAGGTCTCTAGTCGTAGGATTATCGAGACAGGGCATCGATACTCCAGAGTAAACTAGTGTATACGCTTCTCATCCCAGTAGGGGAGATGGTCTGTTCCACAGCCATTAGTAGGTTGTACTTGAGATAGTGTGCAGGTGCTCGTTGGGTTACGGGTACACCGGACAGGACTCGCAGGGAACTGTTGGTTGGTATTATACCCGTCGCCAGTTAACAGTTCCCAGGTGACATGAGTACAGCATAGTCCGTTGACTTGACACTGCTACTTCATCTCGAGTGTGTTCCCACTGTTCTTAGATTGCTACCCTACCACGGCTCAAAGGAGTCGTGCAAACAGGTAGCAGTTGCGTGCAGTCCCGAAGCACTTGGAGGCAGTGGCAGTTAGAAAGGATTCGTCTCTCCCGGTATTGGGAGTTGATATCGCACTATGTTTGGAAAGCCATTACGCAAAGTCCCTGGCCAGGGAAAACGAGATTTACAGGTAGGATTTCCAGTAGCTTCTCAAGGTGTAATGGGCTTCACTCCGTCACGACTTATACAGCTTTTAAGGGACTGACGCTTGCCGCCCCCTAGGACCAATATGTGATAGTCTTAGACGAACAGACCGGACTGTACGGAGATTGTCACATCAGGCTCAGTAAGAGTTCGGATGGGTTTCCTCATCGGCCTTCTTATCGACATCTACCTGGGGACCGTTACGTACAGCTAGCACCGCTTGCGGCCTATGGTTAAACCCACTGCCAGCGTAGTGTCGAGTCTTTAGAGTCCCACACAGAGAGTTTCCCTGCTTCAGGGGAAACGATATAGAGGTCGTATGGTTTTACGACAGGTTTCGTACATATACGTGTACTTGTGCACGTATGATGTTCGAACAGTTTATATTAGCGGGCTTTGGTTTAAACCAGATTCTAGTATTGGATTATTGGATTTATGCAGTCTCAGTATATCTGTGTTTTTCGGATAGGAGGGGCATTCTCGTAATTACTCGAGAAGCTTCTAGAAGATAGGTGACTCATTATGTTTTAATTCATTTATGGATTAAGCTTAATGAGGTGGAGGAGGTGATGTGTAATTTGCATTAAATGAAACCATGACTCATTAGATGATTCATTAATTTGTATTAAATGAAGCATGAAGATATTTGTGCAAGATATTTTATGCTTCATAATATATACACAAATGAGTTATTTTTCATTTCATTCTCACAAACGCATTCTCTCTCCTCAAGCTCTCTCTCTTCTTCACACTAACCCTAATCCTCTCGTGAGTTGGGAACCCTAGGGTTAGCAAGACTAATCAATCCTTAATCCATCTCTATATCCTCTAGGTCACTTGGATTAGCAATCCTAGCCACTTAGTTACCTTAAATGAGAGGTTAAAGCTTGGAGAAAAAACTCTCGGGTGAATCTTCAATTACATCGAGGAGACCGACGAGGAGGTGAACAACAAGAACAAAAAGGACTAGTATCTTGAGGTATAATCATCTATCATAGTAGTTTAGTACTTCTAGATAGTTTGTTAGTTAGGGTTTAGCAAAGATCCGTAAAGTTAGTCGATGTTAACATGAACAAAATGATTGTTTTACCTATTCCGCCTTCCCGCATCTTGTGCGTTATGTATCGTCGACTTACAGTGGTATCTGTAAGTCCGCGGCAGCGCCCCGGCCGTCTAACAGACGCCGATATGGGGAACAAAACTTTTACGACTGGCGCTATCGCGTACTATATCCCGGATCGTCCATTAAAGCAAAACTAACAAATTGTAAAGAGGGTAGAATTGTTATACCGAATGATCCGAGTCCTTCGTTCTTCAACCATCATCCCACGCTATGTTGCAACTGATCCAAACTTGCTTGATCTCCGTTCTCATCGTCCAGGTGGCACCACGTCGACGGATCTTTAAACGGGCTCCCGCCTCTGAACCGAGGCAACTCGATCGTCAAGTTTGCTAAAAGAGATGACCAAGATGAAGTAGAAAATGAGTAGAATACTTTGTCTCGTTACGTCCAAGACTATGGACGAACGGTTAAAAGAAGTTGCCATTTGGAATCGGGTGAATGGAAATTGAACTAGGAAATTTCCATACACTAAACTATATGAAATCATTGGCCAAAAATGAATGAATCAAATCACTCTCTCCCACAAAGAAGTGGTCGGCCATATATATGAAAGGAGGGAGGTGAGTGTAGGAGAGGGGAGGGTGAGCATAACCAAATGATAGTTATCATAACAAATAATGAAAGAATGACTCATTATCAAACATTAAATGCAACCAATCAAATTAAACCAAGTCACCTTCATCATTAATGAACCATTAATGACTCAAGTGAGTCATATGCCTAATCACCACTTCTAGAACCTTCTAGAAGCATGACTCACCCTGAAGACGAAAAGACAAATCCGTATTTAACCGAATGTCAAAATACGGCTGATAGAAAACTGGAAACAGGCAACTTCCAAAAATCATCCCGAAATGAATTTCAGGATAAACCCGTATCGGTATAAACATACCCGCATTTGTATTACGACCGAATACAAATGCAACTGAGACAAAGATATTATTTCTACACAGTATAATACTGGGATCCAGCTTAAACCAAAGCCTACCAGTATTATCTGCCCGAAAACTGACACGTGCGAAAACGCACGTGCATTTTCCGAACCTTGCCATAAACCCATATGGACTCTACAACGTTTCGCCCGAACTTGGGAAAGTGTCGGTGGGGGACTCTAAAGACTCATCAACACACTGGCTCTGGGTATAACCCCTAGCACGTCAGAGGTACTAGCTGTACGTAACGTTTTGCCTATGTGTTGATTGGAAGGGAAGATGACGAGCGAACTCATCTATAAACCCCACTGAGCCTGACAGTGACAATATCCGTACAGTCCGGAACATTCGTCTATGAGTATCGCATATTAGGCCTAGGGGGTTGGTAAACGTCAGACCCCCAATAGCTGCATAAGTCGTGTCAGAGAGCAGCCCAGAACACCCTGAGATTCTACTGGTATACCTACCAGTAAATCTCGATTACCCTGGCCAGGGATTTCATGTAATGGCTCTCCTAAACACAGCGCGATCTCACCCCCAATACCGGGAGAGACGAATCCCCGACGATCCGCTCACTTGCCTCCAATGTGGCTCGGGACTGTACCCAAAATATACCTGTTTGCACGACTCCTTTGACCCGTGGTAGGGTATAAATCAAAGCATAGTGGGAACTCACACGAGACAAATGACGACCTCAGGTCGATGAACTAACCTGTACACATGTCACCAGAGAACTGCTATCTGACGATATGTATAATACCAACTAGCATGCTCCCGGCGAGTCATGTCCGGTGTACTCATAACCCAATGAGCACCTGTATACATCTTAGGTGATCCAACTGACACCAGTGGCTTGTGAGACCGGCCACCGCCCCACGTCGGGGTCTCGACTGTATACACTAGTCTACTCTGGAGTATCGATGCCCTATCTCGAAACTCCCACGACTAGGGACACTTTAAGGATGTGCTTATAGACCCCAGCTCCCACATATATGATCGCCATCATACTGCTGGTAGTCAAGCAAGAATCCTATGGGCTCTATCATGATGATAAAGACAAATCAGATAGCATACTATCATCTCGAGTAAGACTGTTATATCGGTATTGGTCCTCCCTCAATCATTGCAATCACGTCGCTGTGATCCAATAATTGATTTTGAGGGCACTATATCCAACAACCTCCCACCTGCACTTAAGGCTAATTATTGCGATGTCGTGTACTCACAGCTCGTGTGATATCGAGCATCCAACTCCTCTACTAATAAGTTTCACAAAGCTCGTTTGTAAAACTCTTGTGTTCGAGAAATTGCCTCAGTGAGTGGATCCGCTTCGGTGTTTCTTTCTGTATCTCTCTATATCTCAACCTTGCGGAGAAAACCATCTCCCGAATTGAGTAATACCTATCTTAGAATTTGTTTGGATATCTGATGGGACCTAGTTCATAAATGAACTCCAAATCCAAACTTCTTAGACTGTATCAATCACTGAAAATAATCAGTGTCCAGCACTATGCCTCCCACAGTATCCTCTTGGACCACCTGTCCATAATACTGACCCTCGTCAGAGGGAAAACTATAACTCTTACAATCACTATGTTATCCATGTCACCTTTGAAGCCTGGAATAATAACCGTCTCCCGAAGGAGGCTGCCGTCAACAAATCCGTAGAACATTCACTTATGTTTTAAAACTGCTTCCTAATGTTTCTCCAGAATTGGTTTAATATAAACTTATCGCATCTAGTGCAATAACAACATCTGGTGTGGCACTTGACATCTCATGATTGACTCAATTGCCTAAGCAAGTGATCTGCCAATCATGAACGTTCCTCTCCCTTTTAGTCTGTAAAACACCTTTAGAGAGGGTGACTCCATCACCTGCAGGTACACCACCATGCTAGGAGTCAACAATTCTAAAATACTATTAGAATACTGTCAAAGTTCCCATATAGGGAAACTACCCAAATCTAGATCTAAAACCATAGATCTAGTAACCAGAATGTCAGATATTATATCCATATCCTTTGTGGAGAAACAACTGTGTGATGACCACAGTACAACCGATCGTAGTATAGGAATTTTACTTCCTACTCTGTGTATGTCATCCAAATACCAAGACATCACACCCTACTACCTTCTTAACAGATCCTCCCCTATTCTGATGAAGTCAAAACCATGACTGTCACATCAAAAATTAGATGATCTTTCTCCGCTATAATTGCTCAAGTCTATAAATAGACATTAGCTACTTGCCCACTATGCTTCCGTTGCTCCCACCGACTACGACAACCCTCTGGCAGAATAATATATACGTACACTTCTAAAACTAGTTTAGAACGACGCTATACATATTCTCCTGCCGGGTCTCATAGTCTGGAAAAACAGTAGTATCAAGTCTGGGTAAACAAGAACCTCCCTGTCACCGTCCTTGAGGCTACCGGAGTACCTCTCGGGTGTCTGAGGTTACCCACCATATCTGCAGAGTGGCTATTTGAATCTCAAACCTGATTGAATATATAGGTCCTATTAAATTTTCCGTAATCGTTTGTGGTTTTGGAATCACTTCCAGTTCTACCATACTCCCACTGCTGTTTTTTCTGAAAAAATCCATTTTAATAAAACTGTGGCGAGTCAAGAACAATATCACTATTGATCTTCCAGATGGTAAAAAATCAACCCTCGTCGAAGCTAGGGTCAACCCGCAAACTGCCATTACAGAAACGTGCCTTGAGTTATCCAGTGTCTGGTTTTAAGCATAAGCTGGGCAACTCCCCTTACCTTAACATCGTTAAGATATGAATCGTTCTATATCCAATATAGAAACTTTGGCACTTATTTAATTGGAACCGGATTCAAATTATGCAGCTATCTCCAGTGCATAATAACTTAATAGAGAGAGGCTGATCAGTATTACACAACTTAGGAACCCATCCAATTATGAGTAACCTGAAAGAGAAACAAGTTTGTCAAAAACCATTACTATCAACTGAATACCAATCACAAGTATCTACATCTTCGATTTCTTTGACGAATCCTGATACTTGCGATACATGGTTCTCTACTTTATTCTTATACCCATAACTTTTCAAAACTTAGACATTGTATTTCTACGAAACACATGTCTAAAAACTAGAGAAGTCACAAGTAAATAGAATATAGTACGAGGACCAACCCCTATGTCCTGATGGACACTGGACAACATACAATACTCTGTATAAGTCCGCTGAGTTGAATAACTCAAAACCTGTGCATCGTAGGTTGAAAAACTGTACCCAGGAGACTTCCTCAAATATCACCAATTACAACGAATTCCGATATAATGAGGATGATCACCTAATTCCTAATAACTTGCTCCCACTCAACATCTGTAAAAACCATGCAGATGTGAGAATCGTTCTTGGTAAATACATACCCTGGAGTAAGTATCCAATCGGGAAATCAGTTTTCTATTAACAATGCACAGTGAATATGAAACATAAATATGTTTTGTAGGGGTTTTCTGGTATTCTTTAGTAATGCCTCTTCCATAATTCATATCATGACTTTAACCGTATATTTCCCTGCCATCTGTCCAATTCCCTTTATTTGTCTTTAGTCGTTACCTTCTGTATACCATCATTAGGCTAAGTTGTTTTCTTCCTTCCCTACCGTTCGGCACCAGCCTATGGTTTGGAAGAAGAATATCCAGTAAGCATAATAGGTGTACCCTCCTAATCCTAGGAGTACTCGCAACTTGAGAGAAGGTGGCGATAAAAGACAACTGAATACCTTATTCCTATTTCTCCTGAACCAGAATCCATCCTTGAAAAATATCCTTCGAGTTCGTATATAATCATACGATGGATTTATCCAATGGAATTGGATGTTTGTAGTGATACTGGTTGTTCTGGAGAAATAAAAGGTGAAGTAGGAATGGCGATGAAATACGTGGTTTGGTCGTGAATGTTAATAGTCGCAATTTACTTTGCCCTCTTTCTAATTCCTTTATTTTGTCTTTAGTTATTACCTTCTGTACACCCTACTTATGCTAATTCGTTTTCTTCATTCCCTACCTTTCGGCACATGCCTATGGTTTAGAAGAAGACTATCCAATAAGCGTAATAGGTGTACTCTCCTAAACCAAGGAGCCCTCGCAACCTGAGAGAAGGTGATAATAAAAGACAACTGAATAAACCAGTTCTATTTCTCCTGAACCTGGATCCATCCTCGAAGAAGTCCCTCCGAGCTCGTATATAACCATACGATGGATCTATCCATTGGAAGTGGATGTCCGTAGTAATACGGGGTGTTCTGAGAAATACAAAGGGTAAAAGAAAGAGCGGCAATGACTTATGCAACATTAGACAATCCAAAAGCCATTATTTTAAGAAAGTTCGGTCAACTTGGTCACTGAGTCATAGTCTAGGGTCGGTCAAAGGTCGCTGCCATAAGAGAGAGAGAGAAGAAACACTCTGAGTGCACTCTAACCTAGAATAGAATGGTTATCACTTTATCTAATTAGGAAACCTCCCACTGTTTTCTCAAATTCTCCTCCAAACCTGAAAGAAGAATTAGTCGGGGACACCCGAAGAGTAAACCAACTCATCAGTGAGAATCGGGATCCAACTATCATCGCATGATAACTTGATGGAAGCCACTCAAGTTAACACACTCCAGAAGGTATGCGCAAGTCTGGCAAGTTTCTTGTATGTTTGAAACTCCCGATGTAATTTTTATCCCATGCTCTTATGACCTTGACGTAGGCCAACAAATCATAAGCAACATGTCAAGTTCTACCCGTCGTTGTCCTGATCAACTTAAGTCATCATACATGCCCTTGACGTAGGCCAACAAGGTGTACGTCTGAATTAAACTAATGCATCTATCTATGCAACAAATGAATATCCAGCAGCTACCAAACACTATGTCTTCACGTAGGCCAACAAACATAGCTTGAATACTACTGACCATCCACAAGAAACGACGGAGGATTACGGCTGGTTTTTGACGAAAAACCTTTAACGTAATGAACTTGATCTCGTTGAAGGAACCTGATAGCTTTATAAAAATATATAATAGCGAAAACCTTTTGTTAAAGAAGTCACTCCCGGTGAAGGGATCTCGGCTCTTTCCTCGTGGAATGAGGTGCAGGATATTCCAACTGAATACCGCTATGCAAAACAAAAGGAAACGTCTTTGTAATAATTTTAAAATTTGTTCCAACAACATCAAATATAGGTTTGTTTTATCTTTGCATTGATAAGAATCAATGCAGTCCCATCAATCAATCACACCAGAAAAGAACGAAAATAAAATGTACGTATATGCCATCCGCATTCGTCACTGGGTCTCGTCATCACTCGTTAGGTTACTTAACTAACGACAGAGCGGGGACTGGACTAGCACGGGTGTAAAACATATACAACATCTAATAGTATATATACTAATATACAATAATCGCTCCAGGCGTGAAAATATGCAATATTACATAAAAGTAATAAGCATCACAGAACAATACAGATAATCTGGGATCCCCGGGTTTCACAGAGCCGCTACTGAAACCCGACGTTCCCCTGGTTGTGTGGATAGCCTATGCGATGAAACCTAGACCCTTACGGGTGCGGCAAGTTACCCGCCAAAACCTGAAGCGAGGTAGTCCCCACAACATAGTGAATGGAATACCCGACACTTCACGGAATCCGGTAAATTGAGCACCCCTCCTTGGGTCAACCTGTACCCCTACGAGTGCGGCGAATAGTCTGCCAATTCTAGAGTGAGGCCCCTCTGCGTCTCAAAGCCATAAGATACGGACCCGTTGCCCTCCAGAACCCGGCTATTCGTGCACCCCACCGCGGGGTAAACCTAGTACAGAAATAAAAATAGTACAATAGGTACATCGACCGCAACCTGGTCGTGCCCCAAAAGAATATTATACAACAGGCAGTGACGGCAGTCCACAAGTCGGACGCTCGCCCCGCAATATCAAATGTACAAATAAATTTAAACAGCTCTATCATTGCGCCCTGCTATCCATCACGACGAATCCGCAACATTACAGCACAACACAGAACATCAACGCGAATGTCACGTTCGCAAACCCGTCTGAAAGAACTATAGCAATCAGACGTGGTTTACCGATCAAATGACATTCCCGGTCGGAGATATAATGAAAGTACTGAAAACTAACAAGTTTAAAATTTCGATCGACTAAATTTTCCGAAGTGGGCCCCACAAGCATCTGTTGTACAGTAATAAAATATGGGCCCAAAATAACAACACCAGAAACCACATTTTCCTATGAAGAAGCCCCTGGAAAAATTTGGTGCACCAATCCTACTAAACAGCCGCGGAAGCGCGGTCAAACCCTAGGTTTGACCGCGGTTCCGTGGTGATTTAATGGGATCACGTGCCCAAATTTTCACAGTTTGCTTCAAAAACCCTGCATGATTTTCTGAAATGCTCAAAATGAATTTTAGAACAGTTTAAAAATCGACAGAAACTTCATGTACAGAAAATTGTGATTTCGGAAATTCCGTTCGATCGATCTTTTAAACGCGTTAGCACACGTTAGTATAGCTTAATGGTGAGGCTCTGATACCACTGTAAGTCCGCGGCAGCGCCCCGGCCGTCTAACAGACGCCGATATGCGGAACAAAACTTTTACGACTGGGGCTATCGCGTACTATATCCCGGATCGTCCATTAAAGCTAAACTAACAAATTTTAAAGAGGTTAGAATTGTTATACCGAATGATCCGAGTCCTTCGGTCTTCAACCATCATCTCACGCTATGTTGCAACTGATCCGAACTTGCTTGATCTCCGTTCTCATCGTCCAGGTGGCACCACGTCGACGGATCTTTAAACGGGCTCCCGCCTCTGAACCGAGGCAACTCGATCGTCAAGTTTGCGAAAAGAGACGACCAAGATGAAGTAGAAAATGAGTAGAATACTTTGTCTCGTTACGTCCAAGACTATGGACGAACGGTTAAAAGAAGTTGCCATTTGGAATCGGGTGAATGGAAATTGAACTAGGAAATTTCCATACACTAAACTTTATGAAATCATTGGCCAAAAATGAATGAATCAAATCACTCTCTCCCACAAAGAAGTGGCCGGCCATATATATGAAAGGAGGGAGGTGAGTGTAGGAGAGGGGAGGGTGAGCATAACCAAATGATAGTTATCATAACAAATAATGAAAGAATGACTCATTATCAAACATTAAATGCAACCAATCAAATTAAACCTAGTCACCTTCATCATTAATGAACCATTAATGACTCAAGTGAGTCATATGCCTAATCACCACTTCTAGAACCTTCTAGAACCATGACTCACCCTGAAGACGAAAAGACAAATCCGTATTTAACCGAATGTCAAAATACGGCTGATAGAAAACTGGAAACTGGCAACTTCCAAAAATCACCCCGAAACGAATTTCAGGATAACCCCGTATCGGTATAAACATACCCGCATTTGTATTACGAACGAATACAAATGCAACTGAGACAAAGATATTATATCTACACAGTATAATACTGGGATCCGGCTTAAACCAAAGCCTACCAGTATTATCTGCCCGAAAACTGACACGTGCGAAAACGCACGTGCATTTTCCGAACCTTGCCATAAACCCATACGGCCTCTACAACGTTTCGCCCGAACTTGGGAAAGTGTCGGTGGGGGACTCTAATGACTCATCAACACACTGGCACTGGGTATAACCCCTAGCACGTCAGAGGTACTAGCTGTTCGTAACGTTTTGCCTATGTGTTGATTGGAAGGGAAGCTGACGAGCGAACTCATATATAAACCCTACTGAGCCTGACAGTGACAATATCCATACAGTCCAGAACATTCGTCTATGAGTATCGCATATTAGGCCTACGGGGTCGGTAAACGTCAGACCCCCAATAGCTGCATAAGTCGTGTCAGAGAGCAGCCCAGAACACCCTGAGATTCTACTAGTATACCTACCAGTAAATCTCGATTACACTGGCCAGGGATTTCGTGTAATATCTCTCCTAAACACAGCGCGATCTCACCCCCAATACCGGGAGAGACGAATCCCCGACGATCCGTTCACTTACCTCCAATGTGGCTCGGGACTGTACCCAAAATATACCTGTTTGCATGACTCCTTTGACCCGTGGTAGGGTATAAATTAAAGCACAGTGGGAACTCACACGAGACAAATGATGACCTCAGGTCGATGAACTAACCTGTACACATGTCACCAGAGAACTGCTATCTGACGATATGTATAATACCAACTAGCATGCTCCCGGCGAGTCCTGTCCGGTGTGCTCATAACCCAATGAGCACCTGTATACATCTTAGGTGATCCAACTGACACCAGTGGCTTGTGAGACCGGCCACCGCCCCTCATCGGGGTCTCGACTGTATACACTAGTCTACTTTGGAGTATCGATGCCCTATCTCGAAACTCCCACGACTAGGGACACTTTAAGGATGTGCTTATAGACCCCAGCTCCCACATATATGATCGCCATCATACTGCTGCTAGTCAAGCAAAAATCCTATGGGCTCTATCAGGATGATAATGACAAACCAGATAGCATACTATCATCTCGAGTAAGACTGTTATATCGGTATAGGTCCTCCTTCAATCATTGCAATCACGTCGCTGCGATCCAATAATTGATTTTGAGGGCACTATATCCAACAGTATCAGAGCCTAGCTAAACCATAACTAACATGTTATCAAATTCTTTAGAAATTCGATCGCAAAATAATCCCGAAAAAACGATGTTTTCACCTAGGTTCTGCCGATTTTAAAACGGAGTCTAAAATTTTTTCAGGGACCCTTAAAAATACAAGCAGGGTTTTTTAAGAATTGTGAAGAAATTTAGGATCATGACTCGACCAAACCACCGTGGAACCGCGGCCGATACAAGCGATCCGCCGTGGATCCGTGGCCGAGTTGACACCGAGTCAACCCAAATTTGCTCAGTTATTCTTCTGTGTTGATGTTGTGTTTTCTGGGATGATTTGTTTCTGCTCAGGTTTTATGTGCACAGAGAATTGTTTGGAATAGATTTATTTATGTTGCTTGATCGATATTCTAAGAACTTTGGCTAACTGGATTATATCTGTGTTGTGATTAATATGTTCGTAAACCTCCCCTAACTGCTAGTAAGTCAGTTAGCAGGGGGTTGCACATTTCTGTAATGGTTTTTACTGGTTTGTGAATATGAACTTGTTGGATTGTCGTGAATGAATAGCCGGGGATATAAGACGAGTGTTTCTTTCATTCAAATGTATATTGTAATTTGTTGTAATATTCTTTTGAGGGGCACATCCGGGTTGAGGTTGTAGCCACCGTTGTATTATTTCATTTATTTTTTCTGCTCCTAGGATAAACCCAAGGTTGGGTGCACAAACTGCCGGGTACTTTGAAGTGTTTAGTGGCCTACTCACGTCTTTGAGGGAGACCGCTTCACTTCGGGTACTTGACGGGTAGTTTGCCGTACCCGTAGGGGTCTACGGTGGGGTTTTGGCTATTCATCGCAACTGTGTAATCCGTCTTTGTAGGCTCAAAGGAAATGCGGATTCCTAGAAGATCCAATATGTTCATCTGTGATCTGGAATGCCTGTTATTGCGTCTGACGAATGTACAATATCTATATTGTTAGTGTATACGCCCTAGGGGCCATTATTGTATCATACTACTTTGTATATTACTTATTAGAAGCTTGGGATATTCACATGTATATAACAGTCTTGCTAAACATGGTAGTATGCTACTTGGTTTTTCTATCTTAATATTTGAGTATACGTATTGATAGAGCTCTTAGGATCTTGCTTGACTACCAGCGTTGTGATGGCAGTCACACTAGTGGGGGCTGGATAGTCTACAAGCACATCCTTTTTCAGGTCCCTAGTCGCAGGATTATCGAGACAGAGCATCGATACTCCGGAGTAGACTAGTGTGTACGCTTCTCATCCCAGTTGAGGAGATGGTCTGTCCCACAGCCGTCAGTACGTCGTACTTGAGTTAGTATACAGGTGCTCATTGGGTTACGGGTACACCGGACAGGACTCGCAGGGAACTGTTGGTTGGTATTATACCTGCCGTCAGTTAACAGTTCCCAGATGACATGAGTACAGCATAGTCCGCAGACTTGACACTGCTACTTCGCCTCGAGTGTGTCCCACTGTTCTTAGATTGCTACCCTACCACGGCTCAAAGGAGTCGTGCAAACAGGTAGCAGTTGGGTGCAGTCCCGAGCACTTGGAGGCAGTGGCGGTTAGACAGGATTCGTCTCTCCCGGTATTGGGAGTTGATATCGCGCTGTGTCAGAGAGCCATTACGCAAAGTCCCTGGCCAGGGCAAGCGAGATTTACTGGTAGGTTCCAGTAGTTTCTCAGGGTGTAAAGGGCTTCACTCCGACATGACTTATACCGCTATTAGGGGACTGACGCTTGCCGCCCCCTAGGCCCGATATGCGATAGTCTTAAACGAACAGACTGGACTGTACGGAGATTGTCACATCAGGCTCAGTAGGAGTTCGGATGGGTTTCCTCATCGGCCTTCTTATCGACATCTACCTGGGGACCGTTATGTACAGCTAGTGCCACTTGCGGTCTGTGGTTAAACCCACTGCCAGCATAGTAGTCGATTCATTAGAGTCCCACACAGAGAGTTTCCTTGCTCCAGGCGAAACGATATAGAGCTCGTATGGTTTTACGATAAGGGTTCGGACGCATACGTGTGTTTACGCACGTACGACTTTCGGACAGTTTTTACTAGCCGGCTTTGGTTTAAGCCTGATTCTAGTATCAGGATATTGGATTTATATAGTCTAAAGTTTTTCCGTGTTTTCACGGATAGGAGGGGCGTTCTCGTAATTTCACGAGAAGCTTCTAGAAGGATGGTGACTTGGGGGTTTAGGTGGCATAAGCATTAAATGAGATTAGTGACTCATTTGTGTGATTCATCCTTGTCATTAATGCATCATAAATGCTTAATGACTCATTTAGATGAATCACTCATTTGTATTTATGAAGCATGGTTGTTAAATCCTTTATTTTATTTATTTGATAAATATAATGCTTCATATATATCATGAGAGATTATTATCTCATTCTCATTCTCATGCTCACCTTCTCTCTCCTCAAGCTCTTTCTTTTCAAACCCTAATCCTCCCCTCTCATGTGTTGAGATCAAGGATTAGAATAGACTAATCAATCCATAATCCAACTCTATATCACCTAGGTTACTTAGATTAGCACTTTAAGAAACCTAGTTACCTCAAGTTAGAGGTGAAGCTTGAAGTATAGCTCTCGGGTGGATCATCTACTACATAGAGAAGGCCGGAGAGGAGGTGGAGAACGAAAAGATGAAGGACACGGTTCATTAGGTATAATCACTTCACATGGTAGTTTAGAACTCCTATGCATATGTTAGTTATCGTTTAGCAACGATTCTTGCGGTTAGTCGATGTTATTGCAATGAACAAGATCGTTTTTCATATTTCCGCCTCCCCGCAAGTCGTGGGGTGTAGTACATCGACTTACAGTGGTATCAGAGACTCGCTAAACAATAATTAACTCATTAGCAAAGTCGTATGAATTTTGAACGCAAAACGAACCGAAAAAGACATCGATAACACCATGTTTCTGTCGAAATTAGAACAGGCTCTAAAAATTTTTCACGGAGCTGCAGAATAACAAGCAGAGAAATATAAGAACACTGGAGAAAAATGGGTTCCTGAATCGGCCATACAGCCGCGGAACCGCGGCCGATCCCACTGATCCGCCACGGATCCGCAGCCGAGTTGGGGCCGTTTCAACCCAGTTTGCTCCAGTAACTCTTCTGTGATATTTTTGTATTTTCTGGAATGTTTATTTTCTGCTCAAGTCTCAGGTGGACAGAGAATTTTTGGGAGTAGAATCTGACGTGTTTGCTCGATCGAAATTTTACGATATTTGCTAATTTGATTATAACTGTGATGATTGTATAATGTGTTCGTAAACCTCCCTTAACTGCTAGTATGTCGGTTGGCAGGGGGTTGCACATTTCTGTAATGGATTTTTACTGTTTGTGATTATGAACTGTATTGGATTGTTGTGATGATTAGCCGGGGTTTGAGATGGGTTATTATTTTAAATCATTCAATGTAATTGTAATATGTTGTAATATTATTTTGCGGGGCGCATCCAGGTTGCGGTTGTAGCCACCGTTGTATTATTTCATTTACTGTTTTATGCTCCTAGGATAGACCCAAGGTAGGGTGCACAAACTACCGGGTACTTTGAAGTGTTTAGTGGCCTACTCACTTTGTTGAGTGAGACCGCTTCACTTCGGGTACTTGGCGGGTAGTTTGCCGTACCCGTTGGGGTCTTGGGTGGGGTAATGGCTATTCATCACAACTGTGTAATCCGTCTTTTGTTGCAGGCTCAAAACAAACACGGATTGCTTGCAAATCCAATAAAGTTCATCTGTGATCTGGAATGCCTATTATTGCATCTGACGAATGTACAATATCTATATATGATAGCTATTTAGACGTCACTTATGTTTTACACCCGCGCTAGCCCAGCCCCCGCTCTGTCGTTAGTTAAGTAACCTAACGGGTGATGACGGGACCCCGTGGCGAATGCGGATGGCATAAGAGGACGTTGTATTTTCGTTGTTTTCTGCAATGATAGGTTAATGATGGGACGCATTATTATTAATGCAAATAAAATAAACCAAAGTTGAATCATTGGAATAAATTTAAAAGAAACCACTCGGTTATTTTAAAAGAGCAGAATTTTTAATTGCGGAGCTTTAACCTGTCCTTTTAAAAAGCTATCAGATTCCTTCGATTATATCATGTTCACTACGTTCACGGTTTCGCCAAAACCAGTCGTAGCCCTCCGTCATTTCTTATGGATGGTCAGTAGTATTCAAGCTATGTTTGTTGGCTTTTGTCAAGGCATAGTGTTTGGTAGCTGCTGGGGTATTCATTTGTTGCATAGATAGATGAGTTGGTTTGGGACAGTCGTATTACCTTGTTGGCTTTCATCAAGGGTATGTACGGGTGGGTTCAAATTAACAAGATAATGATGGGCAGAACTTGACATGTGACTTTTGATTTGTTGGCTTTCATCAAGGTCATAAGAACATGGGGCAAAAATCCACATCGGGAGTTTCTAAAGAAACTGAAACTTGCTAGTGTTGCATACCATTTGGAGTTTGATGAATGTTGGTAGGATTCTTTCAACATTATCATACGATGATATTTGAATCCCGATCCTACTGTGAGTATATGCTACTTATTAGGAGATTCGTCACTTAACGATCAATGCTATAAACCAAGTAGGTGTCGAGAACGGTGTCAGCGGGGCTACGCCTCCAGAGAAAAGAGGTTATTTAATTAAGGAACTTCGCGAAAGCGTTGGAAAACCTCACTCGAAGTACCGACACTAGCCTGGCTGAACGGTTAAGCAAGTATTGTACAGTGAGAATAGTCCTGGCTAGTTCATCTTTTATGGTTTGAGGAAGGATTCGAGAAACAGTGGGAGCCATCCAGTTTAGATAAATTAAAAACCAATCTAAACTTGCAAGAGCATCATGCTAATGTGTTTTCTTCTCTCTCTCTCATTGCAGCGACCTTGTGACCATGACTAGGTTACATCTAGATAACAATTTGACTGAATCTGACTTATCTGACTGGCAAAGGTCTGTCCAGATGTCCATTGCCTATGACAAGCTGGACCACCCTATTACTACTCAAGATCCCGCCGTCCCAGGTCCAGTTTCCACCGTCGCGGATATGGATATCCGTCAGACAAGGAAAAAGGATAAAGCGAAATCCAAGTGCCTCGTGTTGGCTTCAGTTGATGGTGTATACCAGAAGCAGCACGAGAAGATAGACTTAGTTTCCATCTTTCTCCATAACAAAGATTTATATAGAGAGCAATCTCATATCGCAAGATATAAGACCTCGAACGAATTAATTCAAGCGAGGTTGGCTGTCGGGTCATCTGTAGGGGACGACGTCCTTACGATGACTAGCTATATTGATGAACTCAAGGATCTAGAGACCACGTTGAGAAATAGGTCATACGCTGACTTATTTCCACAGTCCCTACCCTCTACTTACACCCTGAAAGAAACAAGGGAGACACAAGCTCTGCTTAATAGGGGACCTTCTTCTTCTACATCCAGGGCGAAAGCAAAGGGTGAAAAGAAGAAGACCTCTACAAAGCCGATATACAGTGTCGGTAAAGTAGGAGGAAAGGGAAGAGCAAAAGTTTCGGGACTTGGTGTAGGTAAGGAGGGATGTTCCTATTGTTATGAGAACGGACATTGGCAAAAGAATTGCAAGGCTTTGGAAGCCAATAGCCAGGATACGAAGCATGTTGTGGCTTCAGCCTCAAGTGTGTTTGTAATTGAGAACTGTTTGTCAATTAACTCTACTTCCTGGATACTAGATACCGGAGCAGGATCTCATATCTGTAATTCATTACATGCTTTGAGAAACCGTAGAGTTATCAGGGTAGGTGATTTGTCTCTCAGAGTTGTAAACGGAATGAGCGTGGACGCTGAATCCGTAGGAGAATATCGCCTAGGTTTGACAAGTGGGCAGATATTGATTCTAAGTAACTGTCTGTATGTATCTAGTTTGACTTGTAATATCATATCAGTGTCCTCACTTTCGAGAGAGGGATATGATTTTACATTCGTAAGCGATGTAGTTCACATCCACCTAAATCAAGTTCTGATTGGGTCCGGTACATTAGATGACGGTATATACGTATTAAGTCAAGCTCAGGTTTTCAATGTCTAGAACACACTTAAAAGAAAGTCTCCAAAAATAAATCAGGCTTTCTTATGGCATTGTAAACTAGGTCACATCAATGAAACTCGATTAACGAAGTTACATAGAGAAGGATATTTGAATCCATTCGAACATCAATCTTATGCCACTTGTGAATCTTGTCTCATTGGAAAGATGACAGACTCCATTTACTGGACACGGAGTAATAGCGAGCGAGCTCTTAGGACTCGTACACAGTGACGTGTGTGGTCCAATGTCTACACATACGCGAGGTGGTTATTCCTACTTCATTACTTTTACGGATGATTTCTCTAGGTATGGACATATCTTCTTGATGAAGCATAAATCCGAGGCCTTTGAGAAATTCTAGGAATACAAGAATGAAGTGGAAAACCAAACAGGCAAAAGTATCAAGACACTGAGATCTGATCGAGGTGGTGAATACTTAAGTGCCGAGTTCCTGGGATACTTAAAAGAGAATGGAATTCTCTCTCAGCTTACTCCTCCATACACACCACAACACAATGGTGTATCAGAAAGGAGGAATCGAACCCTATTGGATATGGTTCGTTCCATGATGAGTAAGGCTGAGTTACCGCGATCTTTCTGGGAATATGCACTAGAATCAACTGCATTTCTTTTGAATAAGGTTCCAACCAAAACTGTGCCTCCCATACCATATCAGGTATGGAGTGGGAAGAAACCCTATCTTCAGTACCTGAAGACATGGGGATGTCCAGCTTTTGTAAAAAAGCAGCATCCGGACAAGCTCGAGGCACGCTCAGTAGAGTGTAAGTTTGTAGGATATCCAAAGAACTCCATGGGATATTGTTTCTATTACGCAGAGGAACAAAAGGTTTTTGTTTCTCATCATGCCCGCTTCTTAGAAACTGAATTTTTAGAAAATCAGAAGAGTGGGAGCGCAGTAGAATTGGAAGAAATTCCAGAACCACAAGATGTTACTGAAAGTGTGGTAGAACAAGAAGTTTCAGAAGAAAGTGACATACCAGCGCCTATCCGCAGAAATAGTAGGCAGTCTCATCCGCCCGAGTGATACTACGGTTTTCTCATAAACGGGGATCGAGAAGATTGCGTCATTGATAATGACGACCCTACTAGCTTCCAGCAAGCCATTCAGAAAGGCGACTCGGTAAAATGGCTGGATGCAATGCGGACCGAAATGGAGTCCATGTACACTAACAAAGTATGGACTTTGGACATTACTCCAGATGGGGTAAAACCCGTAGGATGCAAATGGATCTTCAGAAAGAAGATTGGTATAGATGGACAGGTTGAAACCTATAAGGCTAGACTTGTTGCAAAGGGTTTCCGTTAAAGACCTGGTTTGGACTATGACGAAACCTTTTCTCCAGTGGCTATGCTCAAATCCATTCGGATCCTTCTTGCTATTGCTGCCTTCCACAATTATGAGATCTGGCAGATGGACGTAAAGACGGCCTTTCTAAACGGTAATTTGGAAGAGTGCGTCTATATGGATCAGCCAGAGGGATTCATTCAGAGTGGGAGCAGCGGTAAAGTATGCAAGCTGCTTAAGTCCATTTATGGACTAAAGCAGGCATCACGAAATTGGAACATCTGTTTTGACGATACTGTCAAAGAATTCGACTTTATCAAGAATCCAGATGAACCATGCATATACAGTAAGATTGTAGGGAGAGTTGTTGTGTTCCTCATCTTGTACGTGGATGGCATTCTCCTAATAGGAAATGATATTCCTATGCTACAGTCAGTCAAAAGATTCTTGTCATAGAAGTTCTCCATGAAGGACCTGGGTGATGCCACCTACATTCTGGGGATCCAGATCTATCGTGATAGATCAAAGAGGATGTTGGGACTTTCGCAGTCCAGGTACATAGACACCATATTGAAAAGATTCAGTATGGAAGATTCTAAGTGCGGTAACCTACCGGCTTGTCATGGAATCACCCTCTCCAAAGAGATGTCTCCCAAGACTGATTTGGAAAGGGATCGCATGTCAATTATACCCTACGCCTCTGCGGTAGGCTCTATAATGTATGCGATGTTTGTACCATACCAGATGTAGCGTACGCATTGAGCGTTGTAAGCCGGTATCAGTCAGACCCAGGGGAGAATCACTGGATAGCAGTAAAGAACAATCTCAAGTACCTGAGAAGGACTAAGGAGATGTTCTTGGTTTACGGCGGAAAAGACCTCAAGATGGAGGCCTTTGCTGATTCCGGCTTCCAGAGTGATAAGGACGATTCCAAGTCCATGTCGGGTTATGTCTTTACCCTCAATGGAGGGGCGGTGTGCTGGAAGAGTTCCAAGCAGGACACCGTTGCTGACTCGACGATGGAAGCGGAGTATATTGCTGCTTGCGATGCCGCAAAAGAAGCGGTCTGGATGAAGAAGTTCCTAACAGAATTTCAGGTGGTTCCTACCATTGTTGATCCAATACCTCTGTATTGCGACAACAACGGAGCTATAGCTTTAGAGAAGGAACCAAGGTCCCATCAGAAGTCCAGACACATCTTAAGGCGGTATCACCTGATCAAGGAGATCATTGATCGTCGGGAGATCGAGGTTCGGAGAGTTGCTACTGAAGAGAACATTGCTGATCCATTCACGAAGGCCCTACCTCAGATTCAAATCGAGAGGATACTCGAGATCATCGGTCTTCGATATGCCAGTACATGGCCCTAGTGCAAGTGGGAGATTGTTAGTGTATATGCCTTAGGGTCCATTATTGTATCATACTAGTTTGTATATTACTTAATGGAAGCTTAGGATATTCACATGTATATAACAGTCTTGCTAAACATGGTAGTATGGTACTTGGTTTTTCTATCTTAATATGTGAGTATACGTATTGATAGAGCTCTTAGGATCTTTCTTGACTACCAGCGTTGTGATGGCAGTCACACTAGTGGGGGCTGGGTAGTCTACAAGCACATCCTTTTTCAGGTCCCTAGTCGCAGGATTATCGAGACAGAGCATCGATACTTCGGAGTAGACTAGTGTGTACGCTTCTCATCCCAGTTGGGGAGATGGTCTGTTCTACAGCCGTCAGTACGTCATACCGGAGATAGTATACAGGTGCTCGTTGGGTTACGGGTACACCGGACAGGACTCGCAGGGAACTGTTGGTTGGTATTATACCCGTCGTCAGTTAACAGTTCCCAGGTGACATGAGTACAGCATAGTCCGCAGACTTGACACTGCTACTTCGCCTCGAGTGTGTCCCACTGTTCTTAGATTTCTACCCTACCATGGCTCAAAGGAGTCGTGCAAACAGGTAGCAGTTGGGTGCAGTCCCGAGGAATTGGAGGCGGTGGCGGTTAGACAGGATTCATCTCTCCCGGTATTGGGAGTTGATATTGCGCTGTGTTAGAGAGCCATTACGCAAAGTCCCTGGCCAGGGCAAGCGAGATTTACTGGTATGTTCCAGTAGTTTCTCAGGGTGTAATAGGCTTCACTCCGACATGACTTATACCGCTATTAGGGGACTGACGCTTGCCGCCCCCTAGGCCCGATATGCGATAGTCTTAGACGAACAGACCGGACTGTATGGAGATTGTCACATCAGGCTCAGTAGGAGTTCGGATGGGTTTCCTCATCGGCCTTCTTATCGACATCTACCTGGGGACCGTTACGTACAGCTAGTGCCGCTTGCGGTCTGTGGTTAAACCCACTGCCAGAGTAGTAGTCGAGTCATTAGAGTCCCACACAGAGAGTTTCCCTGCTCCAGGCGAAACGATATAGAGGTCGTATGGTTTTACGACAAGGGTTCGGACGCATACGTGTGTTTACGCACGTATGACTTTCGGACAGTTTTTACTAGCCGGCTTTGGTTGAAGCCAGATTCTAGTATCAGGATATTGGATTTATACAGTCAAAAGTTTTTCTGTGTTTTCACGGATAGGAGGGGCGTTCTCATAATTTCGTGAGAAGCTTCTAGAAGGATGGTGACTTGGGGGTTTAGGTGGCATAAACATTAAATGATATTAGTGACTCATTTGTGTGATTCATCCTTGTCATTAATGCATCATAAATGCTTAATGACTCATGTAGATGAATCACTCATTTGTATTTATGAAGCATGGTTGTTAAATCCTTTATTTTATTTATTAGATAAATATAATGCATCATATATATCATGAGAGATCATTATCTCATTCTCATTCTCATGCTCACCTTCTCTCTCTTCAAGCTCTCTCTCTTCAATCCCTAATCCTCCCCTCTCATGTGTTGAGATCAAGGATTAGAATAGACTAATCAATGCATAATCCAACTCTCTATCACCTAGGTTACTTAGATTAGCACTTTAAGAAACCTAGTTACCTCAAGTTAGAGGTGAAGCTTGAAGTATAGCTCTCGGGTGGATCATCTACTACATAGAGAAGGCCGGAGAGGAGGTGGAGAACGAAAAGACGAAGGATACGGTTCATTAGGTATAATCACTTCACATAGTAATTTAGAACTCCTATGCATATGTTAGTTATCGTTTAGCAACGATTCTTGCGGTTAGTCGATGTTATTGCAAAGAACAAGATCGTTTTTCATATTTCCGCCTCCCCGCAAGTCGTGGGGTGTAGTACATCGACTTACATATATATGATATCTAGTAGGCGTTACTTATGTTTTGCATCCGGGCTAGCCCAGCCCCCGCTCTGTCGTTAGTTAAGTAACCTAACGGGTGAATGACGGGGCCCAGTGGCGAATGCGGATGGCATAAGAGGACGTTGTATTTTCGTTGTTTTCTGTAATGATAGGTTAAATGATGGGACGCATTATTTTAATGCAAAAAAAGTAAACCAAAGATGAATCGTTGGAACAGTTTAAAAGAAACCACTCGGTTATTTTAAAATAGAAGATTTTTTTTAATTGCGGAGCTTAAACCACTCCTTTTAAAAGCTATCAGGTTTTTTCGATCATATCAAGTTCACTACGTTCACGGTTTTGCCAAAACCATTCTTAGCCCTCCGTTATTTCATTTGGGTATTCAGTTGTATTCAAGCTATGTATTTTGACCAACGCCATGGCATAATGTTTGGTAGCTGCTGGGTATTCATCTGTTGCATAGATAGATGAGTTGGTTTGGGACAGTCGTACTGCCATTTGGCCAACGTCAGGGGTATGTACGGGTGGGTTCAAATTAACAAGATAATGATGAGTAGAATTTGACATGTGACTTATGACATTTTGACCAACGCCAAGGTCATAAGAGCATGGGGCAGAAATCGATATCGGGAGTTTCTAAAGAAACTGAAACTTTCTAGGGTTGTATACCATTTAGAGTGATAATTTTGGTAGGATTCCTTCAGCTTTATCACACGATGATATTTGGATCCCGATCCTACTGTGCGTATATGCTACTCATCAGGAAATTCTTTCACTTAACGATCAATGTTATAAACCAAGTAGGTGTTGAGAAAGGTGTCAGCGGGGCTACGCCCCCAGGGAAAAGAGGTTATTTAATTAAGGAACTTCGCGAAAGCGTCGTAAAACCTCCCTCGAAGTGCCGACACATGCCTGGCTGAACGGTTAAGCAAGTATTGTACAGTAAGAATAGTCCTGACTAGTTCTTCTTTTTTTGGTTTGAGGAAGGATTCGAGAAACAGTAGGAGCCATCCTGTTTAGATAAACAAAAAACCACTCTAAACTTGCAAGAGCATCATGCTAAAGTGTTTCCTATCTCTCTCTCCTAATTACAGCGACCCAGAACATGACAGGCCTTAATTTATTATTAAATAAAAATATTTTGACAGGGCCAAACTATAAAGATTGGTTCCGGAATGTCAAGATGTTAATTACCTATGACAAATTAGGGTATGTCCTTACTACTAAGGCCCCTGCCGTCCCAGGTCCTGAATCCAGTGTCGCGGATAAGGAAATCCGCAAGACCAGGGAGTTAGACCGCGCGAAGGCCAAATGCATCGTTCTAGCCTCTATGAATAATGAACATCAGAGGAGGCACGAAAATATGGATCTAGAATCCATATTTCTCCACACCAAAGAACTATATGGAGAGCAATCTCGTATAGCTAGATATGAGACCTCAAAGAACTTGTTTCAGTTGAGGATGGCCGTCGGATCATCTGTAGGGGAACATGTCCTTAAGATGATTGGCTATATTGAAGAGCTCGCAGATCTCGGGACAACTTTAGAGAACTAGCTGCATACAGACTTGGTTCTTCAGTCCCTTCCTTCCACCTATGCCCAGTTTATCTTGAATTTCAATATTCAAGGTAAAGAAGTTGAACTTCCAGAACTCCTTAACTTTTTGAGGAGTGCAGAGGGCACCTTGCAGAAGGCAAGGGAAACACCCACTATGTTTGTTCATGGTGCTTCCTCTTCCAGGTCCAAGGCAATGGCCAAAGGAAGGAAGAAGAAGGCCGCTACCAAACCGAGAGGTGGTGTTAGTAAGGTGGGAGTCAAGGGAAATGCAAAGGTTGTGGTGCCTGTAGTGGTAAAGGACGAGTGCTTCCGCTGTCATAGGAAAGGCCATTGGAAGAAAGATTGTAAAGCTTGGATTGCCAAGAACGAGGACCCGAGGCAAGTTGTGGCTTCGGCTTCTGGTGTGTTTGTAATTGAAAATTGTCTGTCAATCAACTCTACTTCCTGGGTATTGGATGCCGGATCAGGATCTCATATATGCAATTCATTGTAGGCACTGAGAAACCACAGAGTGCTGAAGGTTGGTGATATGACCCTCCAGGTTGCTAATGGAGCTAGCGTGAATGCTGTGTCCGTAGGGGATTATCACCTTGGATTTATGAGTTGACATATTTTGGTTTTGCGCAACTGTTTTTGTGTACCTAGTTTAACGTGTAATATCATATCAGTATCATTGTTATCAAAAGAAGTTTATGATTTCACGTTTGTAAGCGATATTTGTAACATCCACCTTAATCATAGTTTGATTGGGTCCGGTACACTAGATAACGGTATATACGTGTTAAACCAATAACAGATTTTCAATGTCCAGAACACTCTAAAAAGAAAGTCTCCAGATATAAATCAGGCTTTCTTATGGCATTGTAGACTGGGTCACATCAATGAGACAAGGTTGACTAAGTTACATAGAGAAGGATATTTGGATCCGTTCGAATATCAATTTTCTGCAACTTGTCAATCAATTCTCAAAGGAAAGATGATAATGACACCATTCACTGGATATGGAGTAAGAGCGAGCGAGCTCTTAGGACTCATACACAACGATGTATGTGGTCCAATGTCTACACATGCAAGAGGCGGTTTTTCATATTTCATTACTTTTACGGATGATTACTCTTGGTATGGATTCATTTTCTTGATGAAACATAAATCCGAGGCCTTTGAGAAATTCCGAGAATATAAGAATGAAGTAGAAAACCAAACCGGCAAAAGTATCAAGACACTGAGATCTGATCGAGGTGGTGAATACTTAAGTGCCGAGTTCCTGGGTTACCTAAAAGAGAAAGGAATTCTCTCTCAGCTTACTCCTCCATACACCCCACAACATAACAGTGTATCGGAGAGACGGAACCGAACCCTATTGGATATGGTACGTTCCATGATGAGTAATGCTGAGTTACCGCGATCTTTCAGGGGTTATGCACTAGAATCAGCTGCATATCTTTTGAACAGGGTTCCTACCAAGACTGTGCCTACCACACCATATCAGATGTGGAGTGGGAAAAAACCCTATCTTCAGTATCTCAAAATATGGGGATGTCCAGCTTTTGTTAAAAAGCAGCATACGGACAAACTCGAGGCACGATCAGTACAGTGTAAGTTTGTGGGATATCTAAAGAACTCCAAAGGGTATTTTTTCTATTACGCAGAGGAACAAAAGGTTTTTGTTTCTCGTAATGCCCATTTTCTAGAACAGTAGTTTTTAGAAAAGGAAACAAGTGGGAGCGCAATAGAACTGGAAGAAATTCCAGAACCACAAACTACTACTGAAAGTTTGGTAGAACTAGAAGTTCCAGAAGAACAGGACATTCTAGCACCCCTCCGCAGGAGTAGTAGGCCGTCTCATCCTCCTGAGAGATACTATGGTTTTCTCATAGATGGGGATAGAGAGGATTGCGTCATTGATAATGATGAACCTACTAGCTTCCAGCAGGCCATCCAGAGCGGTGACTCAGTAAGATGGCTGGATGAAATGCGGACCGAGATGGAGTCCATGTACACCAACAAAGTATGGACGTTGGACTTTGCTCCAGATGGGATAAAACCCATAGGATGCAAGTGGATCATTAGGAAGAAGTTTGGTGCAGATAGACAGGTGGAAACCTATAAGGCTAGACTTGCTGCAAAGGGTTTTTGTCAAAGACCTGGTTTGGACTATGACGAAACTTTTTCTCCAGTGGCTATGCTCAAATCCATTCGGATCCTTCTTGCCATTATTGCCTTCCATGATTATGAGATCTGGCAGATAGACGTAAAGACGGCTTTTCTAAATGGTAATTTAGAAGAGTGCGTCTATATGGATCAGCCGGAAGGTTTCAATCAGAGTGGGTGCAGCGGGAAAGTGTGTCAGTTGCTTAAGTCCATTTATGGACTAAAGCAGGCATCGCGGAGTTGGAACATCTGTTTTGATGAAACGGTCAAAGAATATGATTTTATCAAAAATCCAGATGAACCATGTATATATAGTAAAATTGTAGCACGAACTGTCGTATTTCTCGTCTTGTATGTGGATGACATTCTCTTGATAGGAAATGACATTCCTATGTTACAATCTGTCAGAGGATTCTTGTCACACAGGTTCTCCATGAAAGACCTGGGTGATCCCTCTTACATTTTTGGGATCCAGATCTATCGTGATAGATCTAAGAGGATGTTTGAACTTTCGCAGTCCAGGTATATCAACACTATACTGAAAAGATTCAGTATGGAAGATTCTAAGCATGGTAATTTACTGGCGTGTCACGGAATCACCCTCTCCAAAGAGATGTCTCCCAAGACTGATTTGGAAACGGATCGCATGTCAGTTATACCCTACGCTTCTGAAGTAGGCTCTATAATGTATGCGATGTTGTGTACCATACCAGATGTAACTTACGCACTAAGCGTGGTGAGCCGGTATCAGTCAGACCCAGGGGAGAAGCACTGGATAGCAGTAAAGAACATTTTCAAGTACCTAAGAAGGACTAAGGATATGTTCTTGGTTTACGGCGGAAAAGACCTCCAGATCGAGGCTTTTGCTGACTCCAGCTTCCAGAGTGACAAGGATGACTTCAAGTCCATATCAGGTTATGTCTTTACCCTCAATGGAGGGGCGGTGTGCTGGAAGAGTTCCTAGCAGGACACCGTTGCTGACTCGACGATGGAAGCGGAGTATATCGCTTCTTACGATGCTGTAAAAGAAGCAGTCTGGATGAAGAAGTTCCTAACAGAACTTCAGGTGGTTCCTACCATTGTTGATCCAATACCGCTGTATTGCGACAACAACGGCACTATAGCTTTAGCGAAGGAACCCAGGTCCCATCAGAAGTCCAGACACATCTTAAGGCGGTATCACCTGATCAGGGAGATCATAGATCGCCGGGAGATCGAGGTCCAGAGAGTTGCTACAGAGGAGAACACTGCAGATCCATTCATAAAGGCCTTACCTCAGATACAGTTCGAGAGACTATTCGAGAAGATAGGTCTTTGATACGCCAGTATATGGCCCTAGTGCAAGTGGGAGATTGTTAGTGTATATGCCCTAGGGGCCATTATTGTATCATATTAACTTGTATATTACTTAATGGAAGCTTGGGATATTCACAGTTGTATTAACAGTCTTGCTCAACATAGTAGTATGCTACTTGGTTTATATCTATCTTAATATGTGTATATGTTTCTTTTAGCATATCGCGAATATATATTGATAGAGCCCTTAGGATCATGCTTGACTACTAGCGTTGTGATGGCAGTCACACTAGTGGGAGCTGGGTAGTCTATAAGCACATTCTTTTTTAGGTCCCTAATCGTAGGATTATCGAGACAGGGCATTGATACTCCATAGCAGACTAGTGTAAACACTTTTATCCCAGCAGAAGAGATGGTCTGTTCCACAGCCATTAGTACATTGTACTGGAGATAGTATGCAGGTGCTCGTTGGGCTACAGGTACACCGGACAGGACTCGCAGGGAACTGTTGGTTGATATTATACCCGTCGTCAGTTAACAGTTCCCAGGTGACATGAGTACAGCATAGTCCGTTGACTTGACACTGCTACTTCGTCTCGAGTGTTTTCCTACTGTTCTTAGATTGCTACCCTACCACGGCTCAAAGGAGTCGTGCAAACAGGTAGCAGTTGGGTGCAATCCTGAAGCACTTGGAGGCAGTCGCAGTTAGAAAGGATTCGTCTCTCCTAGTATTGGGAGTTGATATCGCACTGTGTTTGGAGAGCCATTATACAAAGTCCATGGCTAGGGAAAACGAGATTTACTGGTAGGATTTTCAGTAGCTTCTCAAGGTGTAATGGGCTTCACTCCGACACGACATATACAGCTTTTAGGGGACTGAAGCTTGCCGCCCCTAGGACCGATATGCGATAGTCTTAGACGAACAGAACGGACTGTATGGAGATTGTCATATAAGGCTTAGTAGGAGTTCGGATGGGTTTCCTCATCGTCCTTCTTATCGACATCTACCTAGGCACCGTTACGTACAGCTAGTACCGCTTGCGGCCTGTGGTTAAACCTACTACCAGTGTAGTGTCGAATCTTTAGAGTCCCACACAGAGAGTTTCCCTGCATCAGGCGAAATGATATAGAGTTCGTATGGTTTTACGACAGGGTTCGGACATATACGTGTACTTGTGCACGTATGATGTCCGGACAGTTTATACTAGCGGGCTTTGGTTTAAGCCAGATTCTACTATTGGATTATTGGATTTATGCAATCTCAGTATATCCATGTTTTTCGGATAGGTGGGGAATTCTCGTAAATACTCGAGAAGCTTCTAGAAAAAATGTGACTCATTATGTTTTAATTCATTTATGGATTAAGCTTAATGAGGTGGAGGAGATGATGTGTAATTTGCATTAAATGAAACCATGACTCATTAGATGATTCATTCATTTGTATTAAATGAAGCATGAAGATATTTGTGCAAGATATTTTATGCTTCATAATATATACACAAATGAGTTTTTTTTTTTTTCATTCTCGCAAACACATTCTCTCTCCTCAAGCTCTCTCTCTTCTTCACACTAACCCTAATCCTCTCATGAGTTGGGAACCCTAAGGTTAGCAAGACTAATCAATCATTAATCCAACTCTATATCCTCTATGTCACTTGGATTAGCAATCCTAGCCACTTAGTTACCTCAAGTGAGAGGTTAAAGCTTGGAGAAGGAACTCTCAGGTGGATCTTCTATTATATCGAGGAGGCCGATGAGGAGGTGAAAAACAAGAACAAGAAGGACTAGTATCTTGAGGTATAATCATCTATCATAGTAGTTTAGCACTTCTAGATAGTTTGTTAGTTAGGGTTTAGCAAAGATCCGTAAAGTTAGTCGATGTTAACCTGAACAAAATGATTGTTTTAGCTATTCCGCCTCCCCGCATCTTGTGGGGTGTGTAACGTCGACTTACATATATATATATATATATATATATATTACTATAGCAATGTATTTATACAAATGCATGTGGCATCTAAGTAAGAAATGCAATATCTAAACTAGCATATGATAGCAAGAATATAACAATATAATTAAACTACCAGCTATCAGGTTATACAAGTGAGATGACGGTTTCTAATGTGTATGTGGCATGGCCATTACCGATGATGATGTGTGAGAGCCGGCAAGAAAGTGTACGTGCAACATACGCATCATCGGTAATAGTGCATATGTCCTAGCAGACGAGATCGTAATAGCTAATGAAATCACATGTATATGCATTGCAATGAGAATAACATAACATAACAGAATAGTAAACAGTAAGCGCAACATTATAAAATATACGTATCTAAATCCGAGCCATACCGTTACCGTAATTGAAATTAATACGAATTGTTTTTTTAGAAGGGTAGGGGCTACGGTGTTTTTGAGAAAAGAAATATCATTTTGAAATTCCGTAGCCCCTTCGGCTTGCTCTTTGAAATATATCTACGATTCGTTAGTTTTGAAGATAGGCATGACTCAAAATCTAATCTAACATCTACTTAAGGGACTAAACTAAAATAGTGTAGAAAGTGATTAAAAATCTATAATATATCTGATTCGATGTATCTATCAGTCGGCGATCCATCCTCATAGCATCACGTACGGTATAGTCCTTCATATGGCATTCTCGAGTCAAGAGTGCGGATTAATCATTACATATATAATCTCGTACGGTACCATCCGTCGCACTAAATCATAATCATGGGTGTGGATCCAAGATCATGTACATACTATTATCTTATCAAGTCACATGTTATCACATGTTCTGCGTATATCGTCCAACAATCGTTTAATATATTATATCATATACAGGGTCACAACTCGATCATACATCATAACCTCACGACATCATTTCCGATCATATCGACTCATATCCATTAACTCATAATATCCTCATCTCACGAGTGTGTATGTATGTGTGTGTGTAGGTTAATGGAGGAAAGAGGCCATTGGTGGGAATTTCCCCTTATGGCGTCGAAAAAATACACTTTCCCTTATTTTTTTCGACGATCGGCATCCACCATCTTCATCGTTATCATCTAAGATGTGGGTATACCAAATTTCATGTGATTCTACAACTTTTCCACCGTTGATTTAGTGGGTTCAAAATTAACGGTTTCCCGACAATAGAACTTTTTACATTGCTAAATCAACGGTGCAAAAGTTGTAGAATCAAATGAAATTTGGTGTACCCACATCTTAGATGATAACGATGAAGATGGTGGGTGCCGATCGGCGGAAAAAATGACGAAGGGTGTATTTTTTCGACGCCGTAGGAGGAAATTCCCTCCTATGGCATCTTTCAACCATTATTCTCATATATATATATATATATATATATATATATATATAAA